>CM059263.1:25493487-26975987 GCA_030347555.1 Lablab purpureus
TTTTTCTTAATGTTTCAAGTTTACCAAGTTTGTCCATTTCAAGAAAAATTCGTGAAAATCCAATGCCATGTCCAGTGACAATGAAATTTTGTGGACACTTTGGATATATTATTATTGGATTGATTGCAAAAAATCACTTCAAAATTCGACCCCTAGATACGTTGTTCCATTTTTCCCGATTTTACGATTTTCGGGTCTTTGAAAAAATAAAAAAAAAATACTTCCCCTTCATAAAAAATTCTGAAATTTGGGGAACAAGGAGATGAGTGAGTGGTGTTAGGGGAAGCCAAGATGAGTGAGTGAGTGAGTGGTGTTAGGGGAACCAAAGATGAGTGAGTGAGTGGTGTTAGCCGCCAACTTGAGCAGACTCCAAGAGGGGCTATGTAAGAACACAAAAGTTGTAGGGGCTATGTAAGAATGCTCTCTATTCCTGTGGTTCCCGTTGGATGTTCCAAACTTGGCGCATCGTCTAGCCGAAGTGTTCCTTTGCCCAAAATAAGGCTCTACTTGTAGAATAAGAGGTGTCAAAAAGCAATCCTGCAAAACAAAAAAAATATGAATTTAAAAATATTTAACAACTAATAGAAATGCTAAAAAGGCTAAGGGGTCATCACTACTTGTCCTATCCGTTATCATCATACTTGTTGTGATACTCTTAGAACACTTCTCTCCTTTATTGGTGGTCAAGGGGTCATCACTACTCGTACAAATTTGGGTGATGGATTGATGAAGAAGTTGCATTTGGTTTTGGTGGGTTTAGAAGCATAATAATTTTTCATTACTTCTTTTGACAAGAGGACATGTCGCACAAGTGAATTAGTCTATATTTAAGTTCATACAAGTGACATGTTACCATATTTGAGGTGCACCACGCATCACCAATTAGTGTATACCATATTTAATGGCAAGTGGTTAGGTGAAAATTCGTAATATGAAATCGAGTTAAATACCTAAAATATGTGTATGTCCGAAATCAAGTTAAATACCTAAAATATGTGTATGTCCGAAATCGAGTTAAATACCTAAAATATGTGTATGTTCGATTGTATCTTGTATTTTGTATAAAATGGTGGATTGTAAGTGGCTATCTAAAGATGCATTTTTTGTGTAAAAAAATGTATGTCAGGTGGACCTAGTCATACATATAATAAAAAAACAACTGTATGGTATGTTGTATGCAAAATGATGCAATTAGGACAAAAGAACCTGTAACTATGAAATTTCTAAGATGTAATGGCCTGATAATTCTCTGTTTGGTACGACACAACTCCACAAATTTTTGCAAAATTTTCTGACAAGTGCAAGTTAGTCACATAAATGCCCAAAATTTAGGAAAATAGGTAAAAAATACTAAAATAATAAAAAAGTTTTAGTAAATGGAGGATTTTTGAAAATTGTTTTCCCCAAATCCCCTTTGGGGATTTGCCAACACAGCTTCGTTGGGTCCTTTCCAAAAACTTTCATTTTTTACACATCTCCATCCGAGGTCCGTAGCAAAAGTTACGATCGTTTGAAGTTTTTCTACACCTAAATTTGTATTTCCAAAACTATGATTATTTTGGGGGATGTCAGGCCTCTTTATTGAAGTACACATCAAAAGAACATAACACAACAAAAATTAACTGAAAATTCAATGTCTAACTATTTTTTATGATTTTTTCAAGATCAATTAAGATCCAATCCAATAATGCTGTTTTTCTTTCTCTCTGTCCTTTTTTTTAATATTTTTTACAGTTTTCAAATTCTTGTAAATTGTTCTTCTAAATTGCTACAAGTAGACCGGATCAAGATTCCCATGGTAAGTTGGTTGATCAAACAAAGTATCCTTCATTATATATTAATATTGTTTTATGTAGGCTGAAATTAAACCTATAGATACAGGGTTGTCGTTGTTGTTGTCACTGTCGTTATTTCTAACATTAATATCATCATGTGAATCTTCATTAACAATCATGTCATCATCACTTGTGGTTGGTGAAGGTATTTCTTCTCCATGGTGAACCCAAACATCATAGCATTTTAGAAAGCCTGTGGCTATTAAATGATCATAGACCACATTTCTTCTTCTCCAGCTACAGTTTCTACAATTGGCGCATGGACACAAAATCTCATGTCCCTGAGGTCTTCCTCTAGTGTACGCAAAATCTAGAAATGACTCAACGCCATTTATATACTCTGCACTAAGCCTTGGATATGTAGTCCAATCTTTTCAATTTATTCTTTAAATAATAATTTCGTAAATGTTAAATTCTAAAATCAATATTTTTTTAATCTAAGCACCAATTTGATCCAATTTTCCAAGTCCTAAATTAAAAATAAAAAATAAAAGACAAAATTTAATATTTTACATCTGCAGTGATTAATTACCTTTCAAATACATATTGCATTCAAATGGTTTCTTTGTTTTTACCTTATGCACATATTTTGTTTACTACTATTATAGTGAATCCTTATGAGTGTGCAAAATATTTTGTAGGTTTTCAAATTTTCCTTATTATTTTTGTTTTCTTTATCGTAGAATCATGAACATAATTTTCCAACAATTTTTAAGCTATTATTGATGATGATAATAATAGTAACAGCCATATAGGCTTCATTTTCAGATTCAGAATCTAAAGTAGAAGATTTGGATGATTCACTATCATCCCATGCCATATAGGCTTTCCTTCCTTTCTTTAGATGATTGTTTAATTTTTCAGAAACTCTGCCTTTTCTTTCTTTTCTTTCAGGGCTTGTTTCTTTTCTTTGAGTAATAAGGGGACAATTCATTTTCACATGTCCTAGCTGTCCACAATTGAAACAAGAAAAATTAGAAGTATTAAAATCAGACTTTCTTGTGTACCTTTTCTGATTTAAATGATCTTGAAACCTGTCTTTTGCATTGTTTCTTTTCTTTAGAAATTTCCCAAATTTCTTGACAAGCATGGTAAACTCCTCACTGTCTTTTTCGTTGTTCTCTTCATCACAACTTAAACAATCTTTAGCTTTCAAAGCAAGACTCTTATTCTTCTTGTTAGAATTTTCCAGTTGTTCAAGTCTGTTTAATTCCAGTTCATGCTCTCTCAATTTACCAAACAATGTTCTTGTGTTCATGACTGAAAGATCTTTGGTTTCAAGAATTGCAGTAACCTTCGGCTGCCAGCTCCTGTTCAGACATTTCAGAACCTTGATATTCAATTCTTCATCTTCAAACGTTTTGCCCAGTCCTATCAAATGATTCACAATATGGGTCAATCTTTTTTGAACATCTTGGATGCTTTCTCTAGACTGCATTCTGAACATTTCGTATTCCTGAATCAGTGTATGTTTTCTGGCTCTTTTTACTTCATAGGTAGCTTCATGAGTCACTTGCAAAGTGTCCCATATCTCTTTGGCAGTAGCACACTAAGATATTCTAAAGAATTCATCAAGATTCAAGGCAGAACATGAGTTAAGATATTTTTAGCCTTACAATCAAACTGAGCACGCATGTTTTCTGCTTCTGTCCATGTCTCCCAAGGTTTTTCACTTGTTGTTCCCTCCTCTTCTTTTATCTTTGGAATATATGTCCCATTTACTATAGCATCCCACTCGCCTCTGTCCATAGATTCAAAAAATATTTTCATCCTAGCCTTCCAGAAAGGGTAATTAACCCCAACAACAGCAGAACGCATTTTATTTCTTTCAACAGAGCATGACCCATAGCTCTTATCTTTGCCTATATATACAACTCTAAAGGACGTTTGTGAGTGTGAAAGAATTCAAGAGAATACACACAGAGTTGTAAAAGATCAGAGCAAGAAGATTTCTGCAGAATTTGTTTACAGTCTTTAGTCTTTCAAGTAGTATCTTGTTTTTACTTTTCCTTGTAATCTTTAGATCTCTAGGAAGAGAATTCTTTGTGGGTTTACGAACCACGCTATACTGTGATCGGGGTGATCACATTGACTCAGAGTGAGTCTGGGGTTTTAGATCTGTTCTATAGTGTTTAGAATAGGATCTTGAGTTTTCTTTTAAAGTCTTTAGCAAAAAGGTTTTGTAAAGATTTTAATTTTGATAGTGATTTAGATCTGTTGGAGTAGCAGATCGCCAACTGGATGTAGTTCTTGCATAAAGAACGAACCAGTATAATCCTTTGTGTATTCTTCTTATCCTTCATCATCTGTTATATTCTGCATTAAGAACTAACCTACTATTTTTCATTAATCAGTCAACTATTTCTCAGTATATTGCATCAGTAAAATTTTCTGATACGAAAAAGTTTTAAATAAATCCATATATCAATTCAACCCCCCCTTCTTGGTATTCTTCCGCATCTAACAATTCGTATCAAGAGCAGGTAATTGAAAGATGAGTGATAAGCTACCCTTTGCTGAAGGAGCATCTACCAACATACCTCCACTCTTTGTAGGAGCGAATTACCCCTTCTGGAAAGCCAGAATGAAGATATACTTCGAGTATGTTGATAGAGGCGTTTGGGATGTAGTGATTAATGGTCCTTTCATTTCAACAGTGAAGACTGAAAATGGAGAATTGATTGAAAAACCATGGGAACAGTGGATTGATGCTGAGAACAAAAAAGCCCAGTTTGACAGTAAGGCCAAAAACATTTTAACATCTGCTCTAAATCTTGATGAGTTTTTTAGGGTCTCTCAATGCACAACAGCTAAAGAAATGTGGGATATTCTACAAGTTACCCATGAAGGTACATCAGAGGTAAAAAGAGCAAGAAAGCACACCCTTATACAAGAGTATGAGATGTTGTATGAGATGTTTAGGATGCAACCAGGAGAGAGCATCCAAGACGTGCAGAAGCGCTTTACACACATAGTGAATCATCTGCTGGGTTTGGGAAAGAAATTTGATGATGAAGAGCTCAACATAAAGGTTCTCAAATGCTTAAGTAGAAGCTGGCAGCCGAAAGTCACAGCAATCATTGAACAAAGGACTTGGCTGTCATGAACACTGCAACTCTGTTTGGAAAGCTGAGGAACACGAGTTGGAGTTAAGCGAGGCTTGATCAACTGGAGACTTCGATAAGAAGAACAAGAGTCTTGCACTAAAAGCCAAGGAATGCTTAAAGAGTGATGAAGAGAAAGAAGATGACAGTACAGAATTTGCTATGCTGGTTAAGAAGTTTGGAAAATTCCTAAAGAGGAAGAATAACCCAAAAGACAGGTTCCAAGAAAATCAGAAAAGGTACACCAGAAAACCTTATTTCAATTCCTCTAATTTCTCTTGCTTTAACTGTGGGCAGCTAGGACATGTAAAGATAGATTGTCCTCTCTTGAATCAAAGAAAAGATAGAAGACCAGAAATAAAGGAAAGAAGAGACAAATAGAAACGCATTCAGCATTTTGAGAAAGGCAAGAAAGCATACATGGCATGGGATGACAGTGATTCCAGCAAATCATCAACTTCAGATTCTGAATCTGAAAATCAAGCCAATCTGTGCCTTGTAGCTAATGAAGAAACATCTAGCCAAGTGAGTAATTGTGATTCTGATGTTAGTGAGAATTATGACACCTTGTTTGACACCTTGTTTGATGCATTCAAAGAATTACATGATGGAGCAAAAGAACTGGATTATCAAAATAATCGACTAAAACGTCTGAATAACTGGCTAGAAAACAAATTACTAGAACTGGAAAACTAGAATAGCAAACTGAAAGATGAAAACAGTCAACTAAAAGACAGAGTCCTGGAACTAGAAAACCAGATAGAATCTGATAAGTCTGATTATGATAAAATCAAATCTGCAAAGTGTAAAAACTGCATAAATCTCCAAAATAAAGTTGGATATCTGATTAAAACATTAGCAAAGTTTCAAATTGGTCATAATACACTTAATCAACTACTACATTCTCAAATTGGACATTCAAATGGAAATGGTCTTGGTTTTGGAAAGTCTGCAAAACATTATCATGCTGGAAAGTATAAATCTTATCCAAGTAACAGATTTAAAAAATGTTCTTATTGCTTGAAAAATGGTCATATATCTAGATATTGCTATATCAAGAATGTTGGCATTTCAAGAGGTGAATACTATTGGAAACCCAAATCATATGCTATTCCTAACTCTAAAGGACCCAACCTGTTTTGGGGACCTACATATCTGAACTAAATTTGTTTTGCAGATCTGTCAAAGAGCAAAGACAGCTTTATGGTATTTAGATAGTGGTTGCTCTAAACATATGACAGGTGACAAATCAAAGCTAATAAATTTCAAGGCATATGAAGTTGGTTCTGTTACATTTGGAGACAATAGCAAGGGCAAAATCAAAGGTTACGGAGATGTAGGAAGCTGCTCTTCTTCACGGATAAAGGATGTACTCTTTGTTGAAGGATTGAAACACAATCCGCTAAGTATAAGTCAGCTATGTGACAAAGGTATGAAAGTCACTTTTGATGCAGAATTTTGTGTTATATACAACTGTAAAACTGCAAATATTGTGCACATTGGAAGAAGAACAAACAATGTATATATGCTGGACATTGAGCCCTCAAATCTCAAGGACATTTGCTTGTTAACCAAAGAAGATGAAGGCTGGCTTTGGCATAGAAGGTGTGGACACATCAACATGCAGTTATTAAACAAAATCAGCTGCAAAAGTCTAGTTAGAGGCCTTCCAAATGTCAAATTCGTGAAGGACAAGGTATGTGCATTTTCCAAAAGGAAAGCAGTCAAGAAACTCATTTGAGTCAAAGAACATCATCTCAACAAGGAGACCACTTGAGCTATTGCATCTTGATTTATTTGGTCCATCAAGAGCTGTAAGTCTTGGAAATAACTCATATGTTCTTGTCATTGTTGATGATTTCTCAAGATTCACTTGGACATTATTTCTTTCTTCAAAAGATGAAACATTCCATGCATTCAAGAAATTTGCAAAGATTATTTCAAATGAAAAAGATCTTAACATTGTTTCTTTAAGAAGTGATCATGGAACTGAATTTCAAAACATGCATTTTGAAAAGTTTTGCTCTAAACATGGCATATCTCACAACTTTTACTGCTCCTAGAACTCCACAACAAAATGGAGTTGTTGAAAGAAAGAATAGAACACTTCAAGAATGTGCAAGAACCATGTTGAGTGAATCCAAGCTTCCTAAATACTTTTGGGCAGATGCAGTTTCTACAGCTTGTTATGTACTAAATAGAGTATTGCTTAGACCAATTCTTGACAAAACTCCTTATGAACTCTTAAATGGAAGAACTCCTAGTATTGCATACTTCAAAGTCTTTGGTTGCAGGTGTTTTATACTAAACAATGGAAAAGCATCTTTAGGCAAGTTTGATGAAAAAGCTGATGATGGTATATTCTTAGGTTATTCTATGAATAGCAAAGCCTATCGTGTTTTTAACAAAAAGAATTTAACTATAGAAGAATCTATTCATGTTGTATTTGATGAGTTCTTATGTCAAAAAGAGAGAAAAGGTAATTCTCTTGCAGGTTTAGATGATGAAAAGTCTGAAAAATCATAAAAGAATCAAGATTATGCAGAAAAATCTGCGATGCTTGACGAGACAAGATGAATCGATCGACTATAACTCCGGATCGGTCGACTACTGCGCAGCGAGACAATGCCTTATCTAAATCCTGGAGGACTCGAAAAGGATTGTCTCTGGATAACATCATTGAAAATGTTGAAAAGGGAGTTACAACTCGAAACTCTTTAAATGATTTTTGTAATCACATGGCATTTGTATCACAAATTGAACCTAAAAATATACATGATGCATAGCTTGATAGTAATTGGATTACTGTTATGAATGAAGAGTTAAATCAATTTGTTAGAAATAATGTTTGGTATCTAGTACCTAGGAACAATAAAATGAATGTTATAGGAACAAAATGGGTTTTTAAAAACAAACTTGATGAAAATGGAATTATAACCAGAAATAAAGCTAGATTAGTAGCCAAAGGATATAATCAGGAAGAAGGCATAGATTTTGATGAAACTTATGCACCAGTGGCTAGGTTAGAAGCTATCAGATTGTTTCTTGCATTTGCATGTCTTAAAGGCTTCAAACTCTATCAAATGGATGTCAAAAGTGCTTTTCTAAATGGCTTCATAAATGAAGATGTGTTTGTTGAACAGCCACCTGGCTTTGTTGATCTTAAGTTTCCTAATCATGTATACAAACTCAAAAAAGCTTTGCATGGTCTCAAACAAGCACCTAGGAAATGGTATGAAAGACTTACAACTTTCCTCATATCACAAGGTTTTAAAAGAGGAGTTGTTGATAAAACTCTTTTCACTAAGAAAGTTGTTAATGACCTCATACTAGTACAGATATATGTTGATGATATCATTTTTGGTTCATCTAATCAATCTCTTTGCCAAGAGTTTGCAGATTCCATGAAAGGTGAATTTGAGATGTCTATGATGGGAGAGTTAAATTTCTTTTTAGGATTGCAGGTTAAACAGCTGCAAAATGGAACTTTCATAAATCAATCAAAATACTGCAATGAGTTATTGAAGAAGTTCAACATGGAAAGCTGCAAAGAAGCCTCTACTCCTATGTCTTCAAGTTGTTATCTTGACTTGGATGAATCAGGAAAATCAGTTGATGCAACTATGTATAGAGGTTTGATTGGTTCTTTGCTGTACATAACTGTTAGCAGACCTGACATAATGTTTGTTGTGTGTCTTTGTGCAAGATTTCAAGCCAACCCAAAGGAATCACATCTCACTACTGCAAAACGAATTCTAAAGTATCTCAAAGGAACAGTGAATGTTGGGTTATGGTATTCTAATGGTAATGAATTAAATTTAGTTGGCTATACCGATTCTGATTTTGCAGGTTGCGAATTGGACAGGAAAAGCACAAGTGGAACATGTCACTTGTTTGGAAACTGCTTGATTTCTTGGACCAGTAAGAAACAAGCATGTGTAGCACTTTCCACAGTAGAAGCTGAATATATAGTTGTTGGTAGCTATACTGCACAGATTCTATGGTTAAAATAACAGCTAAGTGACTTTAATTTGAATCTTTCTGATATTCCCATTTTATGTGATAATACCAGTACTATCAATCTAACTAAGAACCCCATTCAGCACTCTAGAAATAAGCATATTGAAATAATGCACCACTTTATAAGAGATCATATAGAAAAGAAAGATTGTAGGATTGAATTTATCTCTACTAATGACCAGTTAGCTGATATTTTCACTAAACCCCTTGGTCGTGATAGGTTTTTCAAACTTAGAAATGAATTGGGAATCCTAAACATCAATCATCTTTCTTAAATTTTATGCTGTAGGGTTAAACAGTTTATTAATTCTATGAAATAGCTGACGTATTTCATTTAACTGACAATGATATTATACTGCTTCAGATTTTAGTGTGTTAATTTCTTGTAACAGTCGACTTATTTCACTTAACTGACATATTTGCTTTATTGTTGCGTAAAATAGTTTGCTTATTTCCATAAAATAACAGACGTATTTCATTAAATGTGCCTGCTGCTGTTAATTCTATCTGAACAACCTATTAATTGCTTTGACTAGTTGACTAATTTCATTAACTGTAATTAAATTCAATTGAATTTTCAAGAAATCTGTTTAATATTCTTCAAAACAGTTCAAACCAAATCAGTAAATGACCAATTCGTACATAGGGTGATCTGTCATTCAAACTTGAACAGTTTTTGGTGCATGTGAGGTTACTTTATTGGGTTTGGAAAACTGAATTTCCATTTCTCAACATATTCTCTCTGCATTTTCTGACCTTTGGGATCATTGATTGAGTAAAGATCTATTCAAAATATTCACTGATCAATATTCGTTTGACCATACCTATCAATCTCCCTATATAATTCTAATCTCCTGCATATCGAGATACCACTTCTTGTGCATCTCTCTTCTTGCATTTTCGCATTACACTCTCTTTGCACTCTCTCATTTTTCTTCGACTAAAATGTCAACAAATGAGTATTTCCTAGTAGAGAGTGATGACTCTGATGCACCAAATGCTACTGCATTTCAAAGACTAAGAAGGTCATCACGAAATCGTGTACCCACACAAGCTACTGCTCATCAACCAGCTAAAACTAACAGGAACAGAGGTTCCACATCTGGGTCTCCAGCCAACCAATTCAGGTTCCAGAATCAGCTGCTGGACCTTCTAATCCAACAGAAAGAAGATTTCCAGAAAGGTACAAAGTATGTGTGAGGCTTCCACAACTAGTGCCTCCTGCAGAAAATGATTCTGATGAGGAGACTCAAATCGAAGAACACAATGAAATGTTGAGCTGTGGAGTTAAAGATGCGAGAGGAAGCTGATCCTCACTCGAAAGATCTTGAAGTTCAACTGGCTCAATAATGAGAATCTGATTTTCGTGCGAAACACTCTTCAAGCACAGGGACTGCGACAGTTTGTTGAACTGGAAGGTAACTTCTATATTGATCTGGTTAAATTGTTTTATGCTAACCTTAAGGCAGAAAACAATGTTCTGATATCTCAAGTGAGAGGAAGAGAAGTCAGAATAGACAACTCTTTATGGAGAAGAATTGTTGGATTAAAGAATGAAGGAGTAAAAATTAGCAAGGGAAATACAGGGGCTGTAACAGACTCAACAAAGATGCTGTTTACAAATCCTGCATGCGCCATGTTCATGAAGCTGTTATTCTCAAGTACAATGTTGGCAGGATGAGAGGTTATTGGCATTTATTCTAGCTTGGCAGATTATTCTCAGGGGGAGCAACCATGCTCAACTCATGGAGGAGGACTTAGCCTTGATCCACTGCATGAAAAACAATATCAAGGTTAACTGGAAATATGTGATCAAAGGTCATATGTTCAAAGCTAAGAGACTAAATGACCATAAGCTTCCTTATTCCATTCTCATTTCCAAGTTTTTGGACCACTTCAACTTCCCCACAGAAGGAGAAACCACACGTATTGTCAATCATAAGCACTTGTTTGACAATTACTATCTCAGAAAAATGGGCCTGTCCAAGATTAATGATGAATGGATCTTTGAATCTGGATCTTCTTCTTCTGCACCAAGATCAACCTTTAATGTTGGGACCCCATCAGGGAACCAGCAAGACTATTCAGCTTATCAAATGGTTCCATATTCAGCACCACCTACATATCAGGGAGTTCCTATGTCTGAATTTGAGCGCATGTTAATTTCTAGACTTAATGTGCTTACTTCTATGCAGCGTAATACACATGAAACTATGGTAGCCAGGTTCGTAAATGTGGACTATGAGATTGAGCTTATCCAACAACAACTCTCTGAACTGCAAGTTACAACGGAAAGTTTTGATGGCTCCTATGTACCAAACTCTGCTACAATGGAAGAAGATGATGCTGAAGATGATGCTGAAGATGATGATGATGATGAGGAAGATGAGGATGAAGAAGATGATGTCTGATCTTATCTGTTTATGATCTTTTAATATTTTCCATATTATGTTTCTGCAATTTGAACAATTGGGTCTGTAATATTACTGATATACATAATTTTCTGCTATGATCTGCTATATAAACTGCTTATATTTGCTATTTGCTAATGTCAAAGGGGGAGATAATCTTCCATCTCTTCTCTTTATGTTTCTACAGGTTTTGCAGGTTGACATCATCAAATAGGGGGAGTTTGTTGATGATTTTGGATTTGATGATGTTTTAAGAATGTTGATGGGTTTTTGATTAATGGTTTATGATTATTCAACTTAGTAGAGATGTTAGATTATCTTTATATAGTTAGCTAATTGAAATATAATAATCTGTTGTTTTTATTAATCATCAATTAGTTTGCTAATCTTGTTGCTTTAGTCGACTATTTTCATTAATGTACCAGGAATATGAGTTTAATGAAAATAGCTAACTGCTTTGCTGCTTCAGTCCACTATTTTGTTTCAGGTTCCCCTTTATGCAGAAAACAGTAGAACGCGTTTTATTTCTTTCAACAGAGCATGACCCATAACTCTTATCTTTGCCTATATATACAACTCTAAAGGATGTTTGTGAGTGTGAAAGAATTCAAGAGAATACACACGAGTTGTAAAAGATCGAGCAAGAAGATTTCTGCGAGAATTTGTTTACGAGTCTTCAATCTTTCAAGTAGTATCTTGTTTTTACTTTTCCTTGTAATCTTTAGATCTCTAGGAAGAGAATTCTTTGTGGGTTTCTGAACCCTGCTATACTGTGATTGGGGTGATCACGTTGACTCGAGTGAGTCGGTGATTTTAGATCTGTTCTATAGTGTTTAGAATAGGATCTTTGAGTTTTCTTGTAAGTCTTTAGCAAAAGGTTTTTGTAAAGATTTTAATTTTGATAGTGATTTAGATGCATTGGAGTAGCAAATCGCCAGCTGGATGTAGTTCTTGCATAAAGAACGAACCAGTATAATCCTTTGTGTATTCTTCTTATCCTTCATCATTTGTTATATTCTGCATTAAGAACTAACCTACTATTTTTCATTAATCAGTCAACTATTTCTCAGTATACTGCATCAGTAAAATTTTCTGATACGAAAAAGTTTTAAATAAATCCATATATCAATTCAACCCCCCCTTCTTGATATTCTTCCGCATCTAACAATTTTTTATTTTAAATTTTCTTTGGAGAACGATGTTTAACAATGGTTATACTCCTACAATTGTGTCCTTATGAGTTTCGACATGGGTTAGCTATATTACATTAGTTAACTTGTTTTATTTGATCAGAATTTTGTGCGACAAAAAATCTGTTTATCAAATGGCACCGTTGCCGGGGACACATTGTGTTGTGTCCCTTTGCTAGATATTATTTTTCCTTGAAAAAAAATTAAAAATTGAAAAAAAAACAAAAACATTTATTAATAAAAAAAAATTAAAAATTAAAAAAAAATGTTTATTATTATTTTGTTTAGGTTTTGTCCCTAACCATTCTTGCAGAAACTTCTTGATGGAGTTTGGTAGTGTGACAATGCATGTCTAGAAGGGTTCTGGCTAGAGAAAGACTTGGTACTTAAGCGGTTCCATTTGTGACCCACTTCTCTTTCCTAGGAACCCACCTGGTGCACTTGTTCACGGTCTACGAGAACACCTTCAGGAGACTAAGAAGATTGCGAGAAAGAAGGAGACCAACAACTGAAGAACCCAACTTAATCTTGGGTTCTATACCAAGTCCCCTTTCAACTACACAAGTATCTCAAATGGCTGCCAATCAAGGAAGAACGTTGAAGGAGCTTTCCTCACAAGAGATAACTGAACAACCAATTTGTATCCAGCTTCCTCAACTAGAGGAAGGAGCTATTGTATTTGAACTGAAGTCAGGATTAATTCACCTCCTACCCAAATTCCATGGATTTCCAGGTGAAGATCCCAACAAACATTTGAGGGAGTTCCATGTAGTATGCTCCACGATGAAGCCAATTGGTGTTGCAGAAGACTATGCCAAACTGAAGGCCTTCCCATTTTCATTATCTCACACGACAAAGGATTTGGTTATACCTTCAGCTAACACCAATCATTACTTGGGCCGACTTGAAGAGAAGATTCTTGGAGAAATTCTTTCCAGCCTCAAGAACAACTGCAGTAAGGAAGGAGATTAGTGGAGTACGACAACTGCAAGATGAGTGTTAACATATTTCAAGTATAAGTGTTGATGAAGTTTTCTCTCAATAAGTCATGAAGATTAAAGTTTTGATGATGAAGATATAAAGTTCTCAACAACATTAAAGACTTTAGGTGTGATTCTCTGGGGTTGGATTGAAACCTAGCACAAACACACATACTTTGCATAATATCAGGTCTACTAGCAGTTCTAGGTGCTTAAAAGTTATGCTTAATCCCATATTTTTCACAAAAATGATTGAACTTTTCATTTTCAAATTCCCCTCCATGATCACTTCTAAGAGCACTTATGCTGCAGCTGTTTTCATTTTGTAAAACCTTGGCAAGTTTCTTAAAAGCATGAAATGCATCATTTTTATTTGTAAGAAATAAAGTCCAAGTAAATCTAGAATAGTCATCAACAAAAACCAAAGCATAATAGTTTCCACCAATACTCATTGTTCTAGATGGACCAAACAAATCTAAATGCAGCAATTCCAAAGGTTTTGTAGTAGACACATAATTTTTCAGATTAAAAGAAACTTTGGTTTGTTTTCCCTTTTGACATGCATGACAGATTTTACCTTTCTCAAATTTCAGTTTTGGTATCCCTAAAACAAGTTCTTTTGAAACCAATTTTTCCAAATGATTCATGTTAATATGTGCAGCTCTCCTATGCCAAAGCCATGAACTATCTTCCTTAGACATGAGACATGTAAGATTAGTTGCACACATATGATCAAGATCAAGCATATAAATGTTCTCAATTCTCTTTCCTAACATGCAGATTTTATCAGAATTTTTCTCAATGATCTTGCAATGATTTGGTTCAAAAGTGATTCTAAATCCTTTATCACATAACTGGCTAATACTAAGAAGATTATGCTTCAAACCTTCAACATACAACACATTTTCAATGAGGATTGAAGAAATGTTACCAACATCACCACTTCCTAGAATTTTCCCTTTGTTATTATCTCCATATGTGACAAAACCTCCATTTTTCAAGGTGAGTTTAACAAACTTCCTTTTGTCACCACACATGTGCCTTGAACAACCACTGTCTAGATACCACAATGATTCCTTGGCCTTCAAGAACACCTTCAAAACACAATCAATGGAGAGAATTTGGTACCCACATCAATTTGGGTCCAACAAAGTTAATTACCTTTCTATCACTCTTTGGCTTCCAAATATATTGACCACTAGGAACACCAAATTTTCTGATTTCGCAAGATTTTGAAGTATGTCCCTTGTTCATACAATAAAAGCATGTAATGAATGAAGTGCTGGACGGTTTTCTATATGAAAAGAAATTTCTATAAGACTTTTGTTTCTTTTGAAAACCATTTTTAAATCCAAGTCCAACTCTATTCGTTACACAATTTTTAAAGTCTAAAAGTGTATCCAAGTTGGCTCTTCCCATGGTGAATTTAGCTAGAGCCTTGTTCAAATATTCAATTTGATTTTCCAAAATTCTGCAGTTTTTGCAGATTTTTTCAGCATGTTCATCATTGCAACTTGAAGCTTTGTAAATCATTTCCAGATTTTCAAAATCAGTTTTTGAATTTTCCACCTCTTTCTCTAGTTCTTTCACCTTGTTCTCTAGCCAATTGTTCATTCCTTTAAGCCTATTGTTTGAACAAGCAACTTTATTAGCTTCATCATGCAATTCCAGAAAATCATGCAGCAGCTGATCATAATTGAGACCATTTTGTGTTGTTGAGGAACTTACACTACTTGCTATATCACAATCAGCCATAAGGCAAAGATTGGCCTTTTCATCATCACTTGAAGAATCACTAGAGGAGACATCATTCTCATCCCATGCTATGTAAGCCTTTTTGGTTTTGAATGATTTTTCATGCTTCTTTTCTCCATTCCTCTCTTTGTTTTGTGAATATGGACATTCAACCTTAATATGTCCCTGTTTTCCATAACCAAAACAAGTAAAGTTAGAAGAAGCTAAATCAGATTTTTTATTATACCTCTTGTTCTTGTAATCTTTGTTCTTGTATTTCAAGAACTTGTTGAACTTTCTAACTAAGAGGTTCAGATTTTCTGCATCACTTCCTGCATGTGCTTCATCCTCACTATTCTCCTCCTTGTGAACCAAGTTCTTCAAGGCCAGTCCTTTCTTTTTCTCGTCACTATCTTCTTGTTCAGCAAGTCTATTCAGCTCAAGCTCATGCTCCCTTAGCTTTCCAAAAAGTGCAGCAACACTCATTGTTGTCAAGTCCTTAGATTCAGAAATTGCTGTTACTTTGGGTTGCCAACTTCTATCCAAACATTTCAGCACTTTTATGTTCAGCTCCTCTTTCTCAAACACTTTTCCAAGGCCTATTAGATGGTTTATAATGTGTGTAAACCTCTTTTGCACATCTGAAATAGTTTCTCCTAGCAGCATTCTAAACATCTCATACTCTTGGATTAAAGTGTGCTTTCTAGCTCTTTTAACATCAGCTGTTCCTTCATGTGTTACCTCCAACACTTCCCACATTTCTTTAGCATTGGAACACTGTGAAACACGAAAGAATTCATCAAGATTAAGTGCAGATGTTATGATGTTCTTTGCTTTACAATCATATTGCACTTTCTTTTGTTCATTAGCATTTAAATTTTCCCATGGTTTCTCTTCTTTAGGGATATACGGTCCATTGACTATAGCATTCCAAATACCTATATCAATTGATTCTATGAAAATCTTCATTCTAACTTTCCAAATGGATAGTTTACCCCTGAAAACATTGGTGGCCTGTTTATAGAAGCACCCTCTGCAAAAGGCAATTTTCCTTCAGCCATGTTTGAAAATTTTTCAGAAAACTTGAATATTTTTCAAGAACCAGCTCTGATACCAATTGTTGGAATAAACGGCTGAGTTTAAGAGGGGGGTGAATTAAACTCTTAAAGATTTTCGAAATTCAAAGGCCAAATAAGAAAAACCAATTTCAGAATGAAGATTAAAAACCAGTTTTTGACAAGTTCTTGAAATGCTGTTAATCAATTGATCATATATCCGATTCAATTACAATTCAAATATAACTTGCAAAATGTAAAAGATTAAGGAAAGAAGAACAACACAGGAGATTTATACTGGTTCACCTTTCAACAAAGGCTACATCCAGTTTCCTAAACACACAAATCCAATCAATTCACTAAAAATCAGTTCTTACATGAACACTACATGAAAAATGAAAACCAGAAAGCTGCACCTGATCTTGAACCCTACAAGACCT
Organism: Lablab purpureus; assembly: GCA_030347555.1. Lineage (NCBI taxonomy): Eukaryota > Viridiplantae > Streptophyta > Magnoliopsida > Fabales > Fabaceae > Lablab > Lablab purpureus. Next base: position 25,510,257 of record CM059263.1, read on the forward strand.
CTAAACACCTCTAAAACCCTATTACAAGAACCCTTAATCACCCTGATTAAGAGACGCACACGCAGCTAACACACACACAAAGAATTGGATTGAATTCACCTGGAAATTTAGTGCAGTACAGAAAACAGAGCAACAACTATGAACGAAAAATAGAGCACGCAAATCTTGAATCAATTCGCTATTCAATTGGATCTTGGACTTCTTGGAGAGATTCCCAAATTTATTTAGAGTGTTAGAGAAACGTTCTTGCTCAGTGGGTTCTTTTGAAAATGATTCGTCACTGAGTTCTTTGAATTTCAAGTTATTTATAGAAAAACTGTTTCAGTGTTTTAAAATAAATTTTGATGAAAATAGTCAGTTGAAAACCCATTTAAACCGGTTGTTTTCATTAAAAGGAATTTTCCAGTGAGCACCCTTTTTCTGAAACTTGAAATCAGTCAGCTGAAAACCCGTTTTAACTAGCTATTCCAGAAAACTGGAATTTCTTAACAAAGGCTCCAGAATTTCAACTGGTTAAATTCCGAAAAATAGTTAGCTAAAATTTGCTAAATACAAAGATTTAAAAATGAAGAACAGTTTAACTAATTGAAATAAGATTTTTAATCAGTTAAAAACCAGTTAATACCTTTGAAAACATTTTAAAACCTTTTAAAACATTTCAAATCATTTTAAAACCCAAGATTAAGTCCAAGATTAATTGAAATACATCTTACCACACCTCCTAAGACCCTCTAATCCTAAGACACAATCTTCATTCTTCAAGCACCATCATCTTCATCATCGAAGGTGGTTGGAGACATCAAATCCACTTGAAACCAAGTCTTCAAGTCCAACATAATTCTGACATGTGGATCATCTAAGGCATATTAGGATGATCTACTTCTCCTGTTAGAACATGGATTTGAAACCAAATTTATCCTTAAGAGGATAGATGAGGCAGTTCAGGTTAAATTCAATGTAGATCCAACTTCTCTACATGTATGGAATTTGGACAATTCAGGAGGATCATTATGGCTTCTTTCTTCTCCAAAGCATCCCTTATTTATATTTAAATACAGGTTTAGATTATGTTTTTATAAAAAAATGGAACACCTAACAAATAAACTAAGAATTAAGATATCACCTCTTTCATTTTGGGGTGACGGAAAAATTGTAATTCATGTTTTTTCGAAGTTTGAAAAAAATTGCAGGTGTTTGGAGAAAATTACATTATAGGATTTTCCTAATCCTATTCAAAAGGAAGAACATGAATTCTTTCTGCTTTTTTACACAGACCAGGAGGTTGGATTTAGCTATAAGAAGAAGAATAAAATGTTTGGTTGTTAAATAATTCACTTCTTAATCCCAGTCTACGAACAATCACCTTAATGGATGCAATGAGATTATCTATTTATATATATCTCTTGACTAAAAAAGATTTTAAAGTGTCTAAGATTTTGCTAGAAGGGTTTCTTAATGCCTTATTTCACAAAGAAGAAGGGGGAACATGCACACTTGTAATTATTGGTTTGTGAAAAATATGTTGTTAGATGTTTCATTTTCTAGACAAACCTAAATCTGTGCTCAAGAGATAATTGTCCATGTATTGATAAGATGTGTATGAGTTTCTCGAGAAAAGTGGAGCCATAGTATACCCTTATATCCCTCAAATCCCATAAGTGGAAAGAAAAAGTTAGATTTACATTGAATGTCATATGAATCACTTCATATATCACGAGGAGAAGTATATTATGTATACGACTTTTAGTCTCCATATTTTAGTTTCAGATGACAAAAGGACTCGAGAGGAAAAAAATAACTAACTAGAGAAGTATATCATGTATACGACTTGTGAATTGTTTTCATGTAGATATAAGACTATAAATCTTCAATTATTCTTCTGTCAAAAAATTTATTTCTACACCTTCTAGTTATGAAAGATTAAGATTTATTTGTTCTATTGAATAACTAATAATACTTACATTTATTGAAGACTAACATATATCTTAAATAATTGGAATATATATTTATACGTATATTCCAATTATAAAATTTATTAATAAAATCAATTATATGAAATTGTATAAAATTATATACAATTCAATTAATTTACATTTTTATTAATTTTATATGATATAATGTAATTTTTTATAATTATATATAATTAAATTATATAAAATAGTTAGTTACTACAAAATTATTAAAATTATTCAATAATATATATATATATATATATATTATAAATTTGTATAAATTATAAATTTCTATAACTTTTCAAAATGATTTAATAAGAAGGATTTAAATTATTCATTACACTAAATAATTGGTTAAAAAAGAAAAATAATTTTAAATAATAGAATGAAAAAGGAATAATGATTCATTTTATTATAAATTAAAAAGTCATTTTATTTTATTTTATTGTAAATTAAATCTAACTTTAAATCATGGTAAAGTTTAACAAAAACCCCAATATAAATTTAAGTTCTGCTTTATAGAAATCAGAGTATAACACAAATAAGCAGAATATAAGTTGAATGTAAAGAGAGTAGGGATAAAGAAAAATACACAGAGTATTTATACTGGTTTAGATCAAAGCAAATCCTACATCCAATGACTCATCACCTCAACAGAGAGTGATTTCTACTAACTATCTTAATAATAAAGTTTACAAACATATAGTGCAGCGGAATGAGAAAGATAACAGGACGATTAACAAGACACCTCCTTTGTACATAACAAAGGATAAAACAACACCTCTCTTGAAAACACAAGAGATGAACAACACCTTCCTTGAACACCACAAGGAATGAAAAAACCTCCTTTGAATAACCACAAAGAATGAACGATCAACCACTTCCTTGATCTCAAAGAATGAAAACACCTCATTTGAACAACCACAAAGAATGATGTTGACATATTTCAAGTTTAAGTGTTGATGAAGTTCTCTCAATAAGTCATGAAGATTAAAGTTTTGATGATGAAGATTTAAAGTTCTCTAACAACATTAAATACTTGTGTCATCTCACAAAGGAAGGTTGCTTCATGGAAAAGGCAAGACATAAAGGAGCTTAAAAGCTTTCAAGAGAGAAGATTGATGAAGATTTTCTCAAGAGCTGGAGTTTCAAGTTTAGAAGTTTCTGTTTTGAGTGAAGGATAAAAGGAGTAGTAAGTCATAAATCCCATTCAAGACCATTTCAAACTTGAGAGCAAGTCATTTTCTTGCAAAAACGTTTTTCTACACTTTTAATCGATTAAGTTACGAAATCTAATCGATTATTTCACTTAAAATTTGAATCAAAAGAGTTTAACGAACAAAATAATTGATTAAGTGTTTTTGATAATCAATTATATTGCTTCTGGGTTCATATAATCGATTATGGCCTTAATCTAATTGATTATAACAGGCAAAATGTGTTTTCCAGTTTTTAACTCTGATATAATCGATTATACCTTTTAGATAATCGACTAAATATGACATTTTTGCGAATTCAATGTTGAATCAACCTAAGAATGGAAACTTTGGAGTATTTTCGAATTATAAAATGAAAGGCAACGTCTTAGGTTTAATACATCTGATTAAAACACAATATTCAAAGTGTTCTTGCGCTAAAGTTTTTCAAAACCGCTTTCTTGCTCTCTCAAGGTTGATCTAAGTTCTTGGAAGTGGTGATCATTGTTCTTAAACTTTCAATCCAGCACTCAATCAGGTGTTTTGTTTACTATTTTTCTGAATTGGTGTAATTCATCCCTTGGATCTGTTCTAAGGGAGGTGTGTTCATCTCTTGTGTGTCAAGAGAGGTGGGAATCATCCTCAGTGTGTCTGAGGAGGTGAGTTCATCCTTAGTGTGTCTAAGGAGGTGTTTCCTTTGTCTTTATTTGTTATTGCATGAATTGGTGTTTGTAATTTCAATTAAAGATAGTGAGGTGATCATCACGTGTTTGTGGTGATTGGGAACTGGACGTAGGATTGGCTAAATCCGAACCAGTATAAATCTCTATGTTCTTTCTCTCTTTCCCTATCTATTTATTTTATTGTGGATCATATTAACAATTGCAATTCAAACTGCGCTTATCACAGGTTAAGGAAAGTCCGAATCTTGTTTTCAGAACATTTATTTAAAATCTGGAAAATTATTTTGAAGAGAAAAAGTTTTCTAAAAATCCAATTCACTCCCCCCCTCTTGATTTTTACACTGTCGTTATTTCTAACAATTGGCCTTAGAGCTGGTTTTTGAAAGTTACTCAAAATCAAGATCCTTATGGCAGGAAAAAATCAATCTTTTACTGAAGGTGCATCTATTCATAGACCACCACTCTTTACTGGTGAAAATTATCCGTTTGGAAAAAGAGGATGACGATTTTCCTTAGGTCTAATGATCAAGGCATTTGGGATGCAGTTGTAAATGGTCCATATATTCCTACGACTGTTGTTAATGAAGTGCAGGTACCCAAAGTTAGAGCAAGTTGGACGAAGGATGAGTACAATGAATATCAATGTGATATAAGGGCATGCAATATGATATCATCTGCTTTAACTGTTGATGAGTTTTACAGGTTATCTGATTGCACTACAGCAAAGGAGATGTGGGACACTCTTGAAGTCACACACGAAGGAACGGACGATGTCAAAAGATCAAGGAAAAACACCTTGATTCAAGAATATGAGATGTTCCGTATGAGCAAAGGGGAAACCATCTACGACATTCAGAAAAGATTTACTCACATTGTAAATCACCTCAAGGCGGTTAGGTAAGAAATTTGACACTGAGGAATTAAATGTGAAAATCTTAAAATCTTTGGACAGGACATGGCAACCCAAGGTGACGACTATCACGGAATCCAAGAATCTCACAAGCATGAACATGACCACTCTCTTTGGAAAGCTTAGAGAACACAAAATTGAGCTTGGACGCTTCAAAGGAGAAGAAGAAGACGTCAAAAGGAAAGGTGTTGCTCTTAAAGCCGAATCCTACAAGGATGAGAGTAGTGATTCAGATGACAATCTTGAATGCAGTGACATACTCTTTTTTGTCAAGAAATACAAGAAGTTCATCAAAAGCAAAAACAAAGGGAATTTCAAGAAAGGTAAGAAAGCTGAAAATTTAAATTCTCTTGATAATTTTAAATGTTATGGTTGTGGAAAAAGGGGACACTGGAAGTCGGATTGCCCCAACATCAAGAAAGATGAAGAAAAAGGAAAGAAAAATAAAAAGCCTTTTGATAAGAAGAAAAAGAAGGCGTACATTGCTTGGGAAGATAATGAAGTGAGTTCTTCTGAAAGTGCAAGTGACTCGGAAGAAGAAGCAAACATTTGTCTCATGGCGGATGATGATGTTGAATCCACATGTAGCAAGGTAAGTGATTTCGGTCTTCCAAATAATTATGATGAATTGCTTGAAGAGTTTCTTGATTTATGTGAAAAATCTGAAAAACTTACTTCGGTTCATAATAAATTAAAAAATGATTATAAAAGTCTTGAAAAGAAAATTATTGATTTGGAAAAAGAGAAAAAGGTTTTGAAAGAAGATTTGGAAAAAGCAAAAATTCCTTGCAAATGCAAAACAAAAATTCCTATTTGCGAAAATTGGAATGTTATTGCAAATAAAGTATCTTATCTTGAAACATCTCTTTCAAAAATTACCATGGGAAATAAAAATTTAAATAATGTTTTAAATGTGCAAAAGGTTTATATCAAAAAGCGAGGACTTGGCTATAATTTCATATTTAATCATAAACCTACCAAAACTATTTTTGTAAAAGGAGAAACGTCTAACCCAAATAAGGTTTTGAAAATATAAATTTCTCAAAGAAAACCAATGTTCCTACAAAGAAGTTTTTGAAAATACATATTTCTCAAGAAAAACCAATGTTCCTACATGTTTTTATTGTATACATAAAGGTCATTCGGTAAATAAATGCAATATAAGACGTTTTAGTGTTCCTAATGGGAAATACAAATGGGATCCCAAAGGAAAAATTATTTCTAACCCATGAGGACCCTAATAAGTGATTTTAGGGGACCTAAATTTTTTTGTTTATGATGCAGGTTGGTCCCAAGTCTAGGAAGTCTTTATGGTATCTTGATAGTAGATTTTCAAGACACATGACGGGTGATAAAAGCAAATTCAAAAGCTTCAAAAGAAAGAACAAGGTTTTGTAACCTATGGAGACAACAACAAGGGAAAGATCATTGGTAGTGGAGTTATTGGAGAGTCTTTAAAGATTCATGACGTTCTTCTTGTTGATGGGTTGAAGCACAATTTGCTAAGCATTAGTCAACTTTGTGATAAAGGTTTAAAGGTAACTTTTGATAGTGATCTTTGCAAAATTCATCACAAGGACTCAAATCAAATCGCCTTCAGTGGTAAGAGACATAATAATATTTATCTAATTGATTTTGATAGTGCATCTACATCTAGTAATTTATCTTGTTTAGTTGCTAAAGAAGAAGATGCATGGTTATGGCATAGAAGAGCTGCTCACATTCATATGCCACATCTAAGTAAACTCATATCAAAAGAGTTAGTAATTGGATTGCCAAAACTGATTTTTGAAAAGAATAAAATATGTGCAGCTTGTCAAAAAGGGAAGCAAACTAAAAATTCCTTTAAATCTAAAAATGTTGTTTCCACTTCTAAACCTTTAGAATTATTGCACATGGATTTATTTGGTCCTTCTAGACCAAAAAGTTTTGGTGGCAATTATTATGCTCTTGTGATTGTTGATGATTACTCTAGATTTACTTGGACGCTTTTTCTTTCATCTAAAAGTGATGCTTTCAAAGAATTTAGAAAATTTGCCAAGGTTATTCAAAATGAAAAGGATTTGAAAATCAAGTTTTTAAGAAGTGATCATGGCGGTGAATTTCAAAATGCATCATTAGAAAATTTTTGTGAAGAACAAGGTATTTCTCATGATTTTTCAGCACCAAAAACACCACAACAAAATGGTGTAGTTGAAAGGAAAAATAGATCTTTGGAAGAGCTTGCAAGAACTATGTTGAATGAAAATATTTTACCTAAATATTTTTGGGCTGAATCCGTAAGCACCGCTTGTTATTTTTTAAATAGGATTTTAATTAGACATATTTTGAAATTAACACCATATGAGCTTTTTCAAAGGAAGAAAACCAAATATTTCTCATTTTAGAATTTTTGGATGCAAATGTTTTGTTTTGAATAATGGAAAAGATAGCCTTGGAAAATTTGATGCTAAATCCGATGAAGCTACATTTTTAGGTTATTCCTTGAATAGTAAAGCATATAGAGTTTTTAACAAAAGGACTTTAAATGTTGAAGAATCTATACATGTTGTCTTTGATGAATATCTAGACCTTGAGGAACCCCTCTTGAGTAAAAAAGAATCTTTGTAGATGATGAAGGAGAATATCAAGAAGGAACTCCTTTAGAAGAAGCTGTTGAAGAAATCAAATTGGATGATAATCCTCCTCAAAATGAAAGTCTACCAAGAGAATGGAGACCACCAAAGAAGTATCTTTGGACAATGTCATTGGAGATATCTCAAAAGGTGTAAGAACAAGGAGGAACATGAATAATTTCTGCATGAATGTTGCTTTTGTTTCACGAGATTGAACCAAAGACCGTAGAAGAAGCTTTGACGGATGATCATTGGTGTATAGCAATGCAAGAAGAGCTGAATCGAGTTTGAAAGAAATCAGGTATGGGATTTAATTCCTAAAACTAACAATATGCGAGGTTATTGGCACCGGATGGGTTTTTAGAAATAAGCTTGATGAAGATGGAAATATCACCAAGAACAAAGCAAGGCTGGTTGCAAAAGGTTATAGACAAGAAGAAGGCATAGACTATGATGAAACTTATGCTCCAGTAGCAAGACTTGCAGCTATTCATTTGTTGCTAGCATATGCCTCCATTATGGGATTCAAACTGTTTCAAATGGATGTGAAAAGTGCTTTCCTAAACGGATACATCAAGGAAGAAGTCTATGTAGAACAACCTCCAGGCTTTGAAGATTTCAAAAATCCAAACCATGTCTACAAGTTGAAGAAAGCCTTGTATGGACTAAAACAAGCTCCAAGATCTTGGTATGAAAGGTTAAGTAATTTCTTACTTGAAAATAGTTTTAGAAGAGGTAAAGTTGATTCTACTCTTTTTATTAAGAAATCAAAGAAACATATTCTTATTGTTCAAGTTTATGTTGATGATATCATATTTGGATCAACTAATGATGATCTTTGCCAAGAGTTTGCAAGAAATATGCAGGGAGAATTCGAAATGTCCATGATGGGAGAATTAAATTTCTTTCTTGGTTTGCAAATCAAACAATTGAAGAAAGGCATATTTATATGTCAAACAAAATATTGCAACGAAATCTTAAAGAAATTTGAGATGGAAAGTTCCAAGGAAGCTGCAACTCCCATGGCTACATCTTGTTATTTGGATCAAGATTTAAGTGGTAAGGCAGTAGATCAAACAAAGTATCGAGGTATGATCGGATCATTACTTTATCTTACTTGCTAGTAGACCGATATTATGCAAAGTGTGTGTGTTTGTGCTAGGTTTCAATCCAACCCTAGAGAATCACACCTAAAGGCTGTTAAGAGAATCCTTAAGTACCTTAGAGGAACAAAAACCTTTGGTTTATGGTACCCTTCGAGAGCCTCGCCTAGTATTATAGGTTTTTCTGACTCTGATTATGGTGGTTGTAGATTTGATAGGAAAAGTACTAGTGGTACATGTCATCTTTTAGGATGTTCTTTAGTTTCATGGCATTCTAAGAAACAGGCTAGTGTTGCTCTTTCAACCACGGAGGCTGAGTATATAGCTGACGAGTAGTTGTTGTGCTCAAATCACTGTGGATGAAGCGACAATTAGAAGACTTTGATATCTTTCTAGATCATATCCCTCTTAAGTGTGATAACACTAGTGCCATTAATTTGACTAGAAATCCTATCATGCATTCTAAGACCAAGCATATAGAAATTACACATCATTTCATTAGAGATCATATAGCTAAAGGAGATTGCATTATAGAATACATAGATACAAAACATAAATTAGCTGATATCTTTACCAAACCTTTACCTAGAGATAGATTTTATGAGCTTAGAAGAGATCTAGGAATTGTTGATGATAAATCTGTTGATTGATTGATGTTTATTGATGAGTTTTGATGTTAATTGTGTGTTTTTATGAAAATCTCGTATATAATCGATTAGTTTTCGTATGGTAATCGATTAAAAGCGCTATTTTTAAAAAAGTTTTCATACATAATCGATTAAGCTCGTGACATAATCGATTAAAACGCTTAGAAGCAATTTAATCGAGTAAGGAATGCACATAATCAATTAAATTTTTAGGTTTTCATTTTCTGGAAAATTTTGCACGCAAATAATCAATTAAGTTCATCACATAATCGATTAAATGCGACATTTTTCTGCACACTAGTTTTTGAACGTTAAGCCTCCAAATCACGTGTTTTTCATTCCTAATGGCTATATTCGAATCCTAACGGCTATTTTCGCATTAAACCAATGAATTGAAGTCAGAATCCATGTCTATAAATACCAAGATTGAGAATTAAAGTGCCACTTTCAATCTCTCTCACTCTTGCTGATATTCAGTTGCTTGCTTCACTGCTGTGCGAAATTATCTTGTTGTTTCTGTGTTAGCTTTCGTGTTTGTATTTCTTTTTTTATTTCTCTACACAAATGGATGATCAAAGAAGGAGGAAGATGCCTTCAAGGAGAAGAGGAAAAGCTCCAATGTCCTCCCAACAGCAAGAAGCTGAAGCAAGACCAACAACTCTTGCAGGGTGGATTTCTTATGAAGACTTGCAGATAGCTTATGTTAATCACTAGAAAGACAGAAAAATTCTCACTCCTAAGTTTTTATCTTGTGAATTTTTCAGAGCTCACGGTTTTTCATTTCAGGAACTTTTAGTGGCAAGTGGTTTGAAGACTTTTATGGAACTAGAAGGAGCATATTACCCGGATTTGGTAAGAGTGTTTTATTTGAATTTAACTTCTAGAACAAGTAATCCAAGTACAAAGGTGAAAGGAGTCCGCATACACCTTGATGAAGATGTGTGGAACAATGTAGCTGGCCTATCCACAGAAGGAGGAATCAACATAACATATGGATTTGAAGATTTCAACAAGCTTGTAGAATTTCGAAAATTTTGCAAAGACCCCAACCTACAAGTGGAGAACTTGTACAAAGTTGGTAATGTAAAGTTAAATGAGAGAATGTTACATTATGTCATTGTCTGGATAATTGTTGCTAGGGGCACTAACCATGCTCAACTAACTAAGGAATATATTCTTTTGATGTATGGTTTCTTTAATAATGTTAGTATTGATTGGCCCGCAATTATTTTAGATAATATGTTTAAAGCCACTAGGCTATTATCATTTGCTTTACCCTATGTTGTGTTTATCTCAAAGATATTAGAATACAAATGAGTTGATCTTAGAGGAGAAAATAAGCAAATTTTGCTTAGCAACAGCAAAATTGGGAAGAATGTTCTAAGGCACATGGGCCTTATTGAATAAGGAAACATGTTCTGACAACGAGATGATGACGCAGCTATGGATGAAGATGAAGAGCCTCAACCTCAACCTCAACCTGGCTCAATGGAAGCAAACATAGTTTTAAGAATGGACAGCATGATGAGTCTCCAACTCACTCATTATGAAGATATTTGCTCCAAACTCTCAAGGCTGAACAGGAGTGTATACCGGGTAGAGAGAAAGCTGGATATAGAAGATGTATCTTTAGAAGAAGACAACACTGGGTCTTCAAGGGGAAAACATCCAGCTCAAGATACTGAAGAAGAAGAAGAAGATGCAGGGGATAGTGAAGACACATAATAGGCTACAAGTTTACTAATTCCCTAAGCTCAATTTTTTTTCCAGCCGCTGTATTTTTTTTCTCTCCATATTTTCTGTGTAATTAATTGCTTCTGCTGTATTAATATCTTGACATGTATTCTTTTTGAAAATGATAAAAACAAAGGGGGAGAAAAATAAATTGTTTTGATTGATAATATGTCTATATCTCAAGCATTTAAGAAAATTAAAGTTTCAGGGGGAGTATTAGGAAATATTTCAAAATATTGCCTAGTATATCTTAAGCATTTAAGAGCAAAGATTAAGGGGGAGTTTTTAGAAATTATTTCCATGCATTGATTCCTTGATAATTTAAAATTCAAATTCAAATTGAAAATTAAATGTTAAGAGACTGCCTATATTATTTCCTTTGTGGACTAACTTTTATGATGGAGATATCCATACATTATTTTCTAAGTTTTTCAGGATATCAATCACAAGTCTCTAAGTTTTTTTTATCATCATCAAAAAGGGAGAGATTGTTGGCATATTTCAAGATCAAGTGTTGATGAAGTCCTCTAAACAACATTAAAGACTTGTGTCATCTCACAAAGGAAGGTTGCTTGATGAAAAAGGCAAGGCAAAAAGAATGTTTAAAGCTTTCAAGAGAGAAGATTGATGAAGATTTTCTCAAGTGCTGGAGTTTCAAGTTTAGAAGTTTCTGTTTTGGGTGATGGATGAAAAGAGTAAGTCATAAATCCCATTCAAGACCATTTCAAACTTGAGAGCAAGTCATTTTCTCGCAAAAACATTTTTCTACGCTTTCAATCGATTATGATACGAAGTCTAATCGATTATTTTACTTAAAATTTGAATCAAAATAGTTTAACGAACAAAATAATTGATTAAGTGTTTTTGATAATCGATTATATTGATTCTGGGTTAATATAATTGATTGTGGCCTTAATCTAATCGATTATATAAGGCTAAATGAGTTTTCCAGTTTTTAACTCTGATATAATCGATTAAGCTTTTTAGATAATCGATTAAATAAGTCGTTTTTGCGAATTCAATGCTGAATCAACCTAAGAATGGAAACTTTGATGTATTTTTGAATTACAAAATGAAAGAGAATGTCTTAGGTTCAACACATCTGATCAAACACAATATTCAAAGTGTTCTTGCGCTATAGTTTTTCAAAACCGCTTTCTTGCTCTCTCAAGGTTGATCTAAGTCTTTGGAAGTGGTGATCATTGTGCTTAAGCTTTCATTCTGCACTCAATCAGGTGTTTTCTTTTACTGTTTTTCTGAACGGGTAAAATTCATCCCTTGGATCTGTTCTAAGGGAGGTGTGTTCATCTCTTGTGTGTCAAGAGAGGTGTGATCATCCTCAGTGTGTTTGAGGAGGTGTTTCATCCTTAGTGTGTCTAAGGAGGTGTTTCCTTTATCTTTATTTGTTTTTGCATGAATTGGTGTTTGTAATTTCAATTAAAGATAGTGGGATGATCATCACGTGTTTGTGGTGATTGGAAACTGGAAGTAGGATTGGCTAAATCCGAACCGGTATAAATCTCTGTGTTCTTTCTCTTTCCCTATCTCTTTATTTTATTACGGATCATATTAACAATTGCAATTCAAACTGCGCTCATCAAGGATTAAGAAAAATATGCATCCTGTTTTTAAAACATTTATTTAAAATCTGGAAAATTATTTCAAAGGGAAAAAGTTTATTAAAAATCCAATTCACCCCCTCTTGATTTTTACACTGCCATTTATTTCTAACAAAGTTCTCATCTTAAAGTGATTTTGTAATTTTGTTTGTTGCCTAATATTTTTATCATAATATTTTGCATAATCCCTTAAATGTCAAAATCATCCTCAAGCAATAACTAGCTACTAACATAAAGATATAGTCACCAACATCATAGAGTTAGAACCACTAAAAACTAAAGCCACCATCAGAAAGCTAAAGTCACCATCAAGCTAGACTCATCATTATAAAACTATAGTCACCACCATTAGAGAACTAGAACCACCAACAGAGAGCTAGAGACACCATCAAAGAGCTAAAGCCACCATTAGAGAGTTAGAGTCACACCATCAAAGAGCTGGAACCACCCTTTAGAGAGTTATAGTCACTCTTCATAGAGTTAGAACACGAACTATAAGCCACTTTCAAAATAGCTAGAATGAACACCAAATCTCCTAAAAATTGTATAAGATTGTTTAAAATGTTTGAACTTGTCATTAATTGCGTATTCAAAGAACTTTAAGAGATTTAGATTGATAAGGGGTTAGAATTTTTTTTCCAAAATTATGTATAAAAAAAACAAAATAAACATCTAAACCACAATAACAAACAATTCTAGTTTTCAAGCCAAAGTAGAACAAATAAACAAAAAGCATGGAATTCCAATATTCAAGTCAAACTGTTTTCTTCACTAAGTGTGACAATTGTTTATTCTTTTCTAATCCCATTTTTGATTTCATATGGATGATGTTGTATTTATAGTGTTTATCTCATATAACGAAAAGAAGCAAAAGAAATAAGATATGAGAATAAAAATACCTTTTACAGGAAGCAACTTCTAGCATTGTTGAAAGTCATTTAGAAAACCTCTAGAAGTGTTTCCGGTAATCACAATCACCACTCTTACCCTATGTCTTTCTCATTCCCACATATTCTCTAGTCTCCCCCACAATAATGACACAACTTGTCATTCCACCCATTCCTTTCTCTCCTCCATCACCTTGGTGATTTCCCTAACCATGGTTGCTCCGACGATAGTCACCTTCCCTCACCATAGCTCCTCTATAATTTTTCTCAAAGGAATCATTGCTATTTTATCTATGATGGTGGTAAACTCATATTGTCATACACAGGATGGAATAATAGAGATAGCAATGTTCTTTGGTAGGGCATATAAGCTTCTAGAATACTTCAAGTTCACTTTTTTTCTTTTTTAAGACACGAGTTAGAATCATCCAACGAGTCTACTAAGCACTTAGCCCACTCTTTATAATATGAATGTGTATGAATGATCCCTTTATTTTGTTTCTTTCTAATTCATCTTAATAATGTCTCTTGTTGTTTCTAGTGAACACATATACTCAAATATAAATACATTTATAAATAGTAAAAGTTTAATAGAAGTTATGAAAGCCACTTTGAATAATAAATTAGATGAAGCAAATGAAAAAACCCTAAACATCTTTTTAGTCCTTGGAAGTAATTGATATTTCTTATTTAGCCCCTAACCAGGGGTTCACAACTCTCAAGAGTAGTAGTTGTGGCAACAAAATTCATGTTGAATGGAGGATATCATCTAGGTAATGAACTAAGAAAAAGCCTAAATGGAGTTGTCAAGTTGTTGGAGCTATCAAAAAATAAAACTTAATGTGGTATGGGCTATAAAATCACTAAAATTGGAAAATGAAGGCTAACAAAAGAGAAGGCTGACTTGTTGAGAGCTGAAAATCAAGAAAATTTCTATTTATGACCTTTATTAGAGTTTTCAAAGTGGAGGACTAGAGCATACCAATCACGTGGCTATGACTAAAGAAAGTTAAGATGATGATAGTTGTACCAACTTGGAGTACCCTTGAAACTATTGAGAAGAGCTTCATAATTGGAAGATTATCAAATTTTCAATGGTTTCTAATCCACTTTCAAAGTAATTATAATGTAAACTCTTAAATTATGCTCAACGTTTATGTTTTTTAAAGTGGGCTTGCATGTTACTTTTTTGGTATGACTGATGAATGAAACACACTCTGATGTGATCTCAATTCATTCAAAACCTCAACCCATGCAAGCAGGAGTCACCAAAAGAAAATAAGAAAAGGAAAATATGAAAGAAAAACTTACAAATAAATTTAAAGAAAAGGAAGGAAGAAAAACTAGGAGAATGTACAAGAAGCTTGAAGAAGAGAATAAAAATATTAATAGCTCTTGTAATTTCCTTGTAAATAAAAATAGAGTTAGTTTAGTGTCTTTTTTTGAAATAGAAATAAGAGGCTACTTGTTTGGACACGTGGATAGTATAAAAAACAAAGGCCTTGTTTGGGAAGCTTTGGAGCATCTTCCAAACATGGCCTAACCTTTTAGAATTCCACCCATGTGCATGCATTCTCGTTTTCCCCTTTCTATATAAGGGTGTGAGTCTCATTTGTAACATAACTTTGAAGCTTGAATACATTGCAGGAGCAATTCTCTTTGAAGTCAATAGGTATTCCTCATTTTCTTTGAATCTTATCTTGAGTTTTCCTAAATTCAAGTGGTGATTGTCTTTTGCACTTATCTTTTCTCTTGAAAAGTGGTGTGTTCTTCATCTCCTTTTCTCTAACATGTTTTCCTTTTCATGTTCTTGTTTTGTTCTTCATGTGCTACACCTATACGGATCAATTCTAGCCATTTGCACCGATTAAATTCAAGTTTAATTCATTCTATTCCTTCCTATGCATGTGTTCTTGATTTTAATTGGTGAATTGATTTGTTTTCAAGTTTTAAAGATTTTGCACCGATTGGAACCTTAACATTTGGGGGAATTTTGGTTTTCATGTTCTTCTACGATAATCTTCATGTTATTTTGATTTCCTATGCTTCTACACATGTTTGAGAGATCCTACAACACATATAATGCCTTCTAGGCATTCATCATTTGGCATCAAAGCTCTAAGGTTTCAAACATGATGTATTTGAGTCAAGAACATGAATCTGATTTTTTTTTTTCTGAAAAAAAAAACTATAGCAAAAAAAGAAAAAAAAAACAGTTTGTAAATATGTTTTTGTTTGGTTGAATAGTCATAAATTCTTGGTTAATCTTGGTTAATGAATTGTTGTTAATTGATGCATATGAAGTGTTTGATAAAATGACATTCATTAATCTTTGGTTGCCACTAGTTTGAGTCATCTTTTCTTGTTTTTGAGTCATATGTTTGTTAAGTTTTCTTTACATCAAATTCTTGTGTTACTTGATTTAATTTAGTCTAAATTTCTTTACATCACACTCTGCAACTTTCTAATTATTCATTTTGTTTCTTATCCATTCTTCCTTTTATTTTCCCAATCACAACATTTCCTTATATTCTCTTTTCATATATTCCATGTTAGTACCAAATTACAAATTTGAAAATAACCACATTCCAAATAATAATGTTACTATCTCATGCTATAATTTTGATCATCCTATTTATGAACTCGATGAGGTGATGATGATTTAGAAGCACCCATCAAGTTGAAAAGGTTGGTGGAGTAGGAGGATCAAGTAATTATGCCTCATGAGGAAGAGATGGAAATGATGAATATGGGAAACAAAAGTGATAAGAAGGAAGTCAATGTTGACACTACTAAAGAGGAGAGTGAGAGGCATCAGTTGGTTAAGATTCTCTATGAGTATGTTGGCGTTTTTGCATGGTTATATCAAGATATGCCTAACGTAGACCCTAGCTTAGTTGACCACCAGTTACCCTTAAAGTCAAAATATCCACTAGCAAAGAAAAAATTAAGGCAAATGAAGTTATAAATGTCATTAAAGATTACAGAAGAGGTAAAGAAAGAAATTAACATAGGAGTCTTGGTAGTGGTTAAGTACCCCAATTGGTTTCCAATATAGTGCATGTTCCAAGGAAAGACGAAAGAGTAAGGATGTGTTGATTATCGGGAACTAAATAGGGTTAACCCCAGTGATGATTTCCTTTTACCTCACATAGATGTGTTGGTCAATAATACGGTAAACCATCATTCTTCTCCTTCATGGATGAGTTTTAGGTACAATCAAGTTAAGATGACACCAAAAGAAATTTAATAAATCATATTCGTTACACCATGAGGAACATTTTGCTACAAAGTAATGTCATTTGGATTGAAAAATGTTAGGACAAAGTATCAAAGGATGATAGTAAAATTGTTCCATGACTGATGCATAAAGAGATTGAGGTGTATGTTAATGGTATGATAGTCAAATCAAAGACAAGGAAAGAACATATCACCAATTTACAGAAGTTATTTGATCACCTGAGGAAGTATAAACTTCCTTTGAACCCCGCTAAATATACTTTCAGAGTAATGTTAGAAAAATTGTTGGGATTTGTTGTAGTGAAAAAGGCTTAGAAGTTGATCTTGACATAGTACAAGCTATTAATGAAATGAAAACCCCTAGCTAGTATAAAAAGGGGGTTTGTTGTTTCTTGAGAAGTTTAAATTACAAAGTTCGGTTGTTATCTAGTTAACTGCTACTTATAGTCAATCTTTAAACTACCACGGAAGAATCAAACAATGAATGGAATGAAGACTTCCAAAAAGCCTTTCAGCATATCAAATAGTATTTGCAAGAACCTATGGTCTTAAT
Organism: Lablab purpureus; assembly: GCA_030347555.1. NCBI lineage: Eukaryota > Viridiplantae > Streptophyta > Magnoliopsida > Fabales > Fabaceae > Lablab > Lablab purpureus. Next base: position 25,527,396 of record CM059263.1, read on the forward strand.
ACTTTCAATGTAAGGGAGACCTTTCATCATGTGCCATATTGTGCTTGATGAATCAATGAGATGTGTACCAGGGAAACAACCCAATATTTTTTTAGATTAATTAAATGTTTTTAGGAATTTTCAAGATTTTTAATGTAATTAATATAATTATTTTAATTAATTTTAGAATTTAATTTAATTGTTTAATGAGAGGAAGTTATTAGTGGTTTCTTTTCTTTAAAATACGTAAAACATACTCTTGCTTATTTTACACAATTTTTTTACCCTAATTTACATACCTTTTCTCTAAAGAATAAGGAAGAGAAGAAGAGCAAGAGGGGAATTTCAAGGCATCAAGAGCACCATTTGCAAATCAGCAAGGTAAGTGGGGAGTGAGAACTTGCTTTAGGTATGGGATATCTGTTGGGTAGTGGAATTAGCCCTCGTCCTTATTTTAGGTGTAAAAGAAGGGTTTTTTTTATTTCATCTCTGTTTGAGTCCTAATTACTCTTGTGTGCTTTTATGAAGTGAATTGAAGAATAATATGTGTAATTTATTAATTTGATAATATTTTGATTGTTTGACTCCAATTCCTTATTTTAGGTGTGTTCTTGAAAGAGGGGTTTTCCTCTTTCATCTCTGTTTGGTTCCTAATTATTCTTGTACGCTCTTTATGATATGAATTAAAGAATAATACAGGTAGTTTCTTCAGTTGATAATATTTTAATTTCTTTAGAGCACCTTAAAGATTCTTATGATACCCTACGAAGGGAATAAGTCAAAGGTGACACCGATACTTGATTGCTTTCAGTGATACATGTTTAATTTCTCTTGTATAAAATTTCTGGTATAAGTTTAATGTGTGAAAACTTTGTTTCTTTAAGAGAATTAATTTTACCATATTAAAAGTGAAATAGTAATAGGGTAACTCTCATGTATATAATCCAAATTAAGAAAAATGATTTTCAAAGAAAAAACTGTTAGAAATAACGACAATGTAAAAATCAGGAGGGGGGGTGAATTGGATTTTTAAAAGACTTTTTCCTTATTCAAAATAACTTTCCAGATTTTAAATAATACTTTTTTTGATGATTTTGATTTGATGATGTTGCTAGAACATTGGTGATTAATTGATGATTATGCAGTTTGGAATAGTTTCAAGTCTTTGGAAGTGGTGATCTTTGTGCTTAAGCTTTCTATCCAGCACTATATCAGGTGTATTAAGCTTCTTTGGACATGGCAACCTAAAGTGATGGCAATCACAGAATCAAAGAAGCTCACAAATATGAACATGACCACCCTCTTTGGAAAGCTTAGAGAACACGAAATTGAGCTTGGACGCTTCAAAGGAGAAGAAGAAGATGTCAAGAGGAAAGGTGTTGCTCTTAAAGCCAAATCCTACAAGGATGAGAGTAGTGATACAGATGATGATCTTGAATGTAGTGACATTAACATGTTTGTCAAGAAATACAAGAAGTTCATCAAAAGTAAAAACAAAGGGAATTTCCAAAAAGGTAAGAAATCTGAAAATTTAAATTCTCTTGATAATTTTAAATGTTATGGTTGTGGAAAAAGGGGACAGTTGAAGTCAGAATGCCCCAACATCAAGAAAGAAGAAGAAAAAGGAAAGAAAAATAAGAATCCTTTTGATAAGAAGAAAAAGAAGGCATACATTGCTTGGGAAGATAATGAAGTGAGTTTTTCTCAAAGTTCAAGTGACTTGGAAGAAGAAGCAAATATTTGTCTCATGGCAGATGATGATGCTGAATCCACATGTAGCAAGGTAAGTGATTTCGGTCTTCCAAATAATTATGATAAATTGCTTGAAGAATTTCTTGATTTATGTGAAAAATCTAAAAAACTTACTTCTCTTCATAATAAATTAAAAAATGATTATAAGAGTCTTGAAAAGAAAATCATTGATTTAGAAAAAGAGAAAAAGGTTTTGAAGGAAGATTTGGAAAAAGAAAAACTTCCATGTAAATGCAAAACAAAAATTCCTATTTGCGAAGATTGCAAGGTTTTTGCTAATAAAGTATTTTATCTTGAAACGTCTCTTTCAAAAATTACCATGGAAAATCAAAATTTAAATAATGTTTTAAAAGGTTTATATCAAAAAGCAAGACTTGGTTATAATTTCAGAATTAATCATAAACTTACCAAAACTGTTTTTGTGAAAGGTGAAACGTCTAACACAAAGAAGGTTTTTGAAAAGATAAATTTCTCAAGAAAAACCAATGTTCCTACATGTTTTTATTGTATGCATAAAGGTCATTCAGTAAATAAATGCAATATTAGACGTTTTAGTGTTCCTAATGGGAAATATGTTAGGTGCGGAAATATATCAAGAAGGGGGGGGGTTGAATTGATATATGAATTTATTTCAAAACTGTTTCGTTTCAGAAATTTACTGATGCAGTTCAGAGCAAAATAATTGACTGATTATTGTGAATTAGTTGGTTAGTTCAACATACAGATATTAAAAGATGATGAAGGATGAGAAAGAAAACTCCAAGGATTATACTGGTTCGTTCTTTAATCAAGAACTACATCCAGTTACTGATCTGTAACTCAAACAGATCTTAATCACTATCAAATATGGAGTCTTTACAAAAACCTTTTCTAAAGACTACAGGAAACACAAAGATCCTATTCTAAACTCTATAGAAATTGATCTTTAAACCCTGACTCACACTGAGTCAATGTGATCACCCCAATCACAGAAACAGGGTTCGCAAACCCACTGAAAAATCTCAACCCAGAAATCAAAAGAATACAGTAAAATGTAAAAACAAGACTCTCTTGAAAAACTGAAACTCTAAGAGAATTCTGTAAACTTTTCTTGATCTTTTTGTAATTTGATCTTTGACAATACTTTCAGTATACTCTCGTATTCTTTCGCGCTTTGATTCTTGCTAGAGAGTTGTATTTATAGGCAAAGAGAGGAGGTTTGAGTTGTGCTCTGTTGAGAGGCTTAAAACGTGTTCTGCTGTTTTCTGCATAAAAGGAAACCTATAACGAAATAGTTGACTAAACAATAGAACAGTTAGCTATTTTCATTAAAACCAAATTCCTGATACTTTAATGAAAATAGTCGACTAATGTAACAAAATTAGTAGACTAATTGATGATTAATAAAAACAGCAGGCTATTATATCTCAATTAGCTAACTATTTAACAGATAATCTAACATCTTCACTAAGCTGCAAAATTATCAAACAATCATTAAAGTTCCAGCAACATCCTTGAACATCATCAAATCCAAAATCATCAACAAACTCCCCATATTTGATGATGTCAACCAGCAAAACCTGTAGAAAATCAAAGAGAATAGATGGAAGATTGTCTCCCCCTTTGACATTAGCAAATAGAAGATATAAGCAATATTAGCAGATATAAGCAGGTTTATATAACAGATATAGCAGAAAATATGAGTATAGGTAATATTACAGACCCAAATAATTGTTCAAAATGCAACACCATAATAGCAAAAATATTAAAGACAGAAATAGCAGAGATCAGGCTTCATCATCTTCATCCTCATCTTCATCAGCAACATCCTCTTCCATGGCAGCTGTGTTTGGTGTAGAGGTGCCTTCAAAGCGCTCCACTGTAACTTGAAGTTCAGAAAGTTGCTGGATAAGCTCAATTTCATAATCTATATTTGTGAACCTGGCTACCATGGTCTCATGGGTATTTCGCTTCCATTTCCACAAACTGTCTTAGCCCTTGTGTTTGAAGAGTGTTTTTCACAAAAACCAGATTCTCATTGTTCAGCCAGTTGAAATTTTTGGAGTGAGGACCAGCTTCCTCTACATCTTTGTCTCCAAAGGCTCAACGATTTCATTTCCTTCTTCATGCTCTGATTCAGTTTCTTCTTCTGAATCACTTTCTGCAACAGGCATTGGTGGAGGAATCTTCACAAGAACCTTGTATCTTTTTGGAAATTTTCCAACAGCAGGGTTGGAGGATCCAACAGCTGAATCTGGAATCCGAATGGGCTGAGATGAAGACCCAGAGGTGGAACCTCTATTCCTGTTTGTTCTAGCTGGTGGTTGTGCAGTCTGAGTAGGCATGCGATTTCTGGAAGATCTTCTAAGTCTTTGAAAAGCATTTGCAATGGGTGCATCAGAGTCATCATCGCTTTCAACTAGAAAATACTCATTGGTAGACATTTTAGATGAGAAAATGCAGCAATATAGTGATGCTCAGATATGGTATTTGATATGCAGAAGAATCAGATTTATATAGAGAGATTGAGAGTCATGGTCAAACGAATATTAACTGTGAATATTTTGAACAGATATTCACTCAATCACTGATGCTCAAGGTCAGAAAATGCAGAAGGAATATGTTGAGAAATGGAAATTCAGTTTTGCAAAACCAATAAAGCAACCTCACATGCATCTAAAACTGTTCAAGCTTTGAATGACAGAGGACCCAATGTACGAATTGGTTTTTGACAGATTCGGTTTAAATTGTTTTTAATAAATTTGAACTGATTTGCTTGAAAATCCAATTGAATTTAATTGCAGTAATTGGAATTAGTCAACTAGTCAAAGCAATTAATAGGCTATTCTGATAGAAATAACACCAGTAGGCACATTTAATGAAATAAGTCAGTTAATTCATAGAAATTAACAAGCTATTTTATGCAGCAGTAAAGCAATTATGTCAGTTAAGTGAAATAAGTCGCCTATTAACAAACTAAAATCTGTAGCAGTATAATATTTTTGTCAGTTAAATGAAATACATCAACTATTTCACATAATTAACAAACTGTTTAACTCAGCAGCAGAACATTTAAGAAAGATTATTGATGTTTAGGATTCCTAATTCATTTCTTAGTTTGAAAAACATGTCACGAATGATCGATGTCGTACTCGGTCAAATAAAAAAACAATTAAATGTAGTACTAGAAGTGACTCCTAGGTCGTCTCCCAAGGACCAATTTTCACTGTCAAAAGATTAAACATGCAATGGGGGGGTTTTTGGACAGAAAACAGGGGTTAATTAAAAACAACGGACAAATAACAAATTAATTGCAGTAATTAAAATAGGCAAGACTCTTGAACACAATGCATCTCTGACATCCTTGGTCCACAACAGATTATCAGTCCGTTTAATCCTTGTTCGATCTAGATTAACCAACGAAGCAAAAGTTAACCCGAGACTTCCTTACACGAATTAAGCAAACGTGAACCTTGTAAGGTCTCCTTCCGCAGGATTAAGCATCCTCCAGAACATAGACTTCAAGAGGAGAATCAAACGTACAAAGAAAAAAAAAACGCACAGAACCTCCATCAGAGTGAGTGCAGCATGCCCAAGAGGCCCACCCTGGGGTTTTAGTCTTTCATTAACTCAGAAAACAGAAAACGTAAACTGAAAATGAAAACGAAATAGAAAATGAAAACGAAATAGAAAATGAAAACGAAATAGAAAATGAAAACGAAATAAAAAAGGAAAACGCAATAGAAATTGAATACGCAATAGAAAATGGAAAACGGAAAACGAAAATGGAAATTCAATGGAGAACATAATAGAAAAATGAAGAAACGCAAATTGATTGAAGAACAAACTGGAATTGTGAACTGAAAACCAAAAACAAAACTCTACTGTCTCTCTAGCCGAAAACGTAAAAGGTTCCTAAAAATCTTCTACCCTTTCCGCTCTCCCTCAGCTGCCCTACTTGTAGCTGCCCTCTCACGTCTGCGTGGGCACGAAAACCTAGACCCATTGGGCCCAAAAACCAAAGAATCAAATCTGGTCAAAGTTGTGGCATGGCAGCTCCTCTTGAAGTCCATGAATTAATTCCAAGCCCAAAATAATTTTAAACTGCCCTAAAACTAAAAATTGGAATAATTAAACTTAGAAAATTCAGATTAATTAAAATATGAATTTCTGGTCCAATTATAGCCCTAATAGAAATTAGTACAAAAAATAAACAATTAAGCACAAATCAAAGATGAAAACAAGTACAGAAAGTAAGAAAATAAGGGAAAATAATGACTCATCAAATTCCCCCACACTTAGCCTTTTGCACTCCTGGGCAAAATCAAAGTTCAAAGCAAGGAAAAACTCCAAAGATATCAAAGAGAGAGAAGCAACAGGAAGAAATAGAAACAAGAAGACACACAAGAAAACAAACAGATTTACGCACTCCTTAATGAATCCTGGGAACAGAAAGGGAGTAGACAACATACAACACACAAAGAATCAGAGAAACTAGATACTTATGGAAATCATCCAAACATGCCAAAACATGGTAAGACAATCAGTCAGCATCAAGAGGTGAATTAAAAGCAACAGAATCTCACAAGATGCATTGTATCACTATATCTCTCAAATGCCTAGGTAACTATATACTCTCAAAGCACTCATGAAAAAGAAGCAGCAGATAGACTTGGCAAGCCTCTAAAATCAACACCTAATAAACATGCACATAAGGATCATAAGGTCTTTCCAGGGTTGTAATGTGGTCAAGGACAGGGTAGAGGATAAAATATAGGATAAGTAGCTACAAACCAGAGGAACTAGAGGAGCAATAGGGAATAAGTAAGAAATAAGCATAAGAGCAAACCCAAAAACCTCTAGTAAACCTCTAACACCATTCCTTTTCCTTTGCCTCAAACAAAAGCACTTTTTTTTTTTTTTTTTGAACAAAATGAATAAACAATGTTGGCATTTTTCAAGTCCAGAGTTTTATGGAGACCTACAGTTTTGATGATGAAGTTTTTAGGAAGTTTCAATCAACTTTAAAGACTTGTGCCATCTCACAAAGGAAGGTTGCTTGATAAGAAAGGAAAGGCATAAAGAGCATTCAAAGCTTTCAAGAGAGAAGATTGATGAAGATTTTCTCAAGAGCTGAAGGATCAAAGGTAGAAGGTTCTGTTTTGGGTGTTGGATAAAAAGAGTAAGTCATAAATCCCATTCAAGACCTTCCCAAACAAGAGAGCAAGGTGTTTTCTCGCAAAAACGTTTTTCTACGCTTTTAATCGATTACCATACGTAGATAATCGATTATTTAACTTAAAATTTGAATTAAAAATGTTTAACGAGCAAAATAATTGATTAAGTGTCTTTGATAATCGATTATATTGATTTTGGGTTAATATAATCGATTATGGCCTTAATCTAATCGATTAAATCAGACGATATTTGTTTTCCAGTTTTTAAACATGATATAATCGATTAAGCTTTTAATATAATCGATTAAATGAGTCATTTTTGCGAAATTAATTCTAAATCAACCTAAGAATGGAAACTTTGGAGCATTTTCGAATTATAAAATGAAAGAGAATGTCTTAGGTTTAAAACATCTGAACATACACAAAATATTCAAAGTGTTTCTGCGCCTTAGCTTTTTCAAAGCCGCTTTCCTGCTCTCTTCGTTTTGATCAAGTCTTTGGAAGTGGTGATCAGTGTGCTTAAGCTTTCTATCCAACACATTTCAGGTGTATTCTTTTACTGTTTTCTGTAAAGGGAAAATTCATCCCTTGGATCTGTTCTAAGGGAGGTGTTTCATCTCTTGTGTGTCAAGAGAGGTGGGTTTCATCCTCAGTGTGTCTGGGGAGGTGTTTCATCCTTAGTGTGTCTGAGGAGGTGTTTCCGTTTATCTTTATTTGTTATTGCATGAATTGGTGTTTGTAATTTCAATTAAAGATAGTGGGAAAATCATCACGGATTTGTGGTGGTTGGGAACTGGATGTAGGATTGGCTTAATCCGAACCAGTATAAATCTCTGTGTTCTTTCTCTTTCTCTTTATCTTTTATTTGTGGATCATTATTACAATTGCTAATCCCAAAAGCGTTAATCAAAGGATTGAAAAAATTCACATCCAAGTTTTGGAAAGTTTTTCAAAACCTGAAAATTTATTTGAAAGAGAAAATTTCTTTAAAAACCCAATTCACCCCCCCCCCCTCTTGGTTTTTACACTGCCGTCTTTATTTAACAAACAATCCATCATGAAACGCTAAGATATGTACAGCAGGAAGAACCCACTAGCCAAAATACAATAACCAATGGGACACCCCCACACTTATTCAAGAACTTATTCCCAAAACGATTCCAAAGCTCCAAAAATTCCCTAAGGTTAAGGTAATCATAGGTTTTTCACTTAAGGCTTGTAATGAGCTTCAAACAAAAAAAAGGGAATGCAGGCTCAACAGGGGTTAACAAAGGAATTAATTCAGGGTAAGCTTATTTGGCCAGGGGCTTATGAAAACAAATGCCTTAATCATGTCCAAACATGCATGTGAACCAAGAAGTATCAAACAGAGTCAAGACAAGGCAACTGTGCAAGCAATCAAGAGGCATAACACACAAGAAAGAATAGATAGTGGCTCAAATCCTAACACATGGTATAACTTCTGTCACAATTAAATCAACCTCTCAAGCCTCATAATCATCGTTCCAAGCAGAGAAAAATAAGGATTTCAATCCATACAGTATCAAGCAACTCGTATCCAAGAGTGAAGTAAGAGCCTACAACCTAAACAAAACCCAGAAATCAAAAGGAAATATGCGAAACTGTACACACGACAAAGACTCAAACTAACAAAAAAAAAACAACAACAAGAAAGACTTAAACAAAGAACAGTCTCCCCCCACACTTAAACTACACATTGTTCCAATGTGGCACAAACAGAAGATCAGAGAAATCAGAACAATCAATAGATTTGGACAAGTGCAATAAAAAGTAAAGAGGGAGAAGGAAAAGAAAACTCCCTAAGTCATGGTGGGAGAGAAGCAGGGTCAAGGAGAGACATCTCCTCCACAACAGCATCCAACAAAGAAGGATTGCTGAGGAAGGGCTTCAGACGGTGCCCGTTGACCTTAAAGCTCTTATCTGTGGATTCACTTTTGATCTCAACTGTACCATAAGGATAAACATTAGTAACAACAAAAGGTCCAATCCACTTTGATCGTAACTTACCACCCATGAGTCCTAGTCGAGAATTGTATAACAGAACTTTCTTGCCAACCATGAAATCCTTTCTAGCTATCAAGCTATCATGGAACTTCTTGGTTTTTTCCTTGTAGAATTTTGAATTCTCGTAGGCTTCTAAGTGGATCTCATCAAGCTCATTTAGTTGCAACCGCCTTTCCTCACCAGCCTGATCTATGGAGAAATTGCAAGTCTTCACAGCCCAGTAGGCCCGATGCTCAATCTCAATAGGTAAATGACATGCCTTACCAAAGACAACCCGATAAGGGGACATCCCTATGGGTGCTTTGTAGGCATCCTATGCGCCCAAAGAGCATCATCCAACCTGTTACGCCAGTCTTTTCTGTTGGCCTGGACAATCTTCTCTAAGATTCTCTTGATCTCCCTGTTTGAAATTTTGGCTTGCCCGTTGGTTTGGGGGTGGTAGGGTGTAGAAATTTTGTGCACCACCCCATACTTCTTGAGCAAAGCCTGTATAGATCTGTTACAGAAATGGGTTCCTTGATCACTAACAATGGCTCTGGGTACTCCAAACCTGCAAAATAGGTGAGATCTAACAAACTCCACAACAACCCGAGCATCATTAGTCCTAGTGGCTTTGGCTTCCACCCATTTCGAAACATAATCAACAGCTAAAAGAATGTAGGAAAAAGCAAAAGAAACAGGAAAGGGACCCATGAAATCAATACCCCAGACATCAAACACCTCACAGAACAACATGGGTTGCTAAGGCATCTGCTGTCTCCATGTAAGGGATCCTCCTGCTCGCTGGCACTGCTCACAAGTGCTACAAATCTTCCACGCATCTCTGAAGATGGTGGGCCAATATAAACCACCATCGAGAACTTTGTGAGCTGTCTTCGAATGCCTAGATGGCCACCAGTGCGGAAGAGTGACAAAGCTGCGGGACCAGAGTCAATCTCATGATCTGGAATACATCTCCTGATTACCTGGTCGTTGCATAACTTCCACAAATAGGGGTCATCCCAAATATAATGCTTAGCATCACTCTTAATTTTATCAATTTGAGCTCGTGATGCTAAGGGAGGAAAAACAGAAGCAACTAAAAAATTAACAATATTTGCAAACCAAGGGGTGGTAGAAACAGAAGAAACAGAAGAGAAAGTGAGCAAATTTTCATCAGGAAAATTGTCCTGAATGGGCAAGGCGTCGACATTATCCTCGACTCTTTCAATCCTGCTGAGATGGTGCGCTACCAAATTACGTGCTCCACTCACGTCACGGATATCCAGATCAAATTCTTGGAGCCAGAGCATCCACCTGATCAATCTAGGCTTTGACTCAGCCTTTTTAGCAGGTACTTCAGAGCTGCATGGTCAGTATAAACAATAACACGAGAATCAAGCAAATATGATCTAAATTTATCAAGAGCGAAAACAATAACAAGCAGCTCTTTTTCTGTTGTGGTGTAGTTTGCTTGAGCAGCATTGTCTTGCATTGTCTTTCACAAAGAAATTGTATTTATATAGTGACATTCCTATGACACTTATAACCTCAAACTAATAAATTTATTATTAAAGTAATTCAAACTATAACTACACAAAATTTAAAACATCACAATTGTACAAAATTGGACTTTTGGTTATTGAAAAGCAAACAATTTTTAATGGAATCATAATTTTTACAACCAAAAAAAATTGAGAAAATTGTTCCATTATTGATAACCAATTTTAGACATGGAAGTAAAACAATATTAAATATAAAATTATGATATTCTTTATAAATATTGTTTTTTCTCATAATTCTTATTATATAAATAAGATTAAGATTTGAGTCTTATAAAACTTTCCTATTGGATTATGTTCACATGACATAAAATTAAATACTTGTTTTACATACAAATATACAAATTATTTTGTTATATTGAAAATATATATATTATAATAATAAAACACAATGACATGAATTATAGTGTGAGTTTAATTATAATAATTAGAAATATATATTACGTAAAAATAAAACATAAATTAGAGTTTAGTTTTATAAGACACTTAGCATTAGAATAAAATTTGTAGAAAAATGTCTCATAACATCTAGAATGAGAGTCTCTTTAAGAAACCTTCACAATTTAGGCAAATTGATTTTTCTATCTATACAACAAAGATCAAAGACTAAATTTTGAAACACGAAAAACTTCACATTGTAAATACTTAAAAAGGTGGGATCTCCATTATCTTAAATTTGTGACAATTACATTCAACTAAAAATCTAAATCTAAAAAACAATATTTTTAAAAAATAAAAAATTATTGATTTATATAAATAGTAATTCCTTGTGCACATAATTTGACTTTATAATGTTGAAATGATGAATTTCTAAAATAAAATAATAAATATATTAATAACACAATTAAATGTTAAAAATATTAATATGTAAAGGAAAATAAAATTTTAGTATACATAACCTACTTTCTTGAAGAAGTGAAATAGTGTTGATATATTATATAAAATATTATTAAAATAAAAAAATTAAATTATGAAACAAAAGTAAAAAAATTAAAATGTAAAAGAAATATAAAAATTTTACCCTACTTTTTTAAAGAAGATATATCTCCCTTAATATTATTATTATTATGGTAAAAAATGAAATATTGTCAAACAAAAAACTAAATATTGAAGAAATAAAAAAAATATAGAAATTCTAACATATTTTCTAACAAAGAAGAATTGATAATGTTAAAAAGTGAGAGTTTACCATCCTCCGTAGTTAAATTGAATTTACAATAAAATAAAGATTATTCCATTTTAGTTTATAGGTGTGTGTGTTTGCAATGATTGAGGAGGTCAAAGTTTAAGAAGGCACTTATTTAACAATAAAGAATTTTATTTTTCTTATTGCTAGATTCAATCTTCTAGTTTCTATTCATAGCAAAAAGTAAGAGAATTTCACATTCTTCCTCCTAGAAAGAATTAGGAAAATTCTATTGATTGCAATTTTATCCAGATCTTCGAAAAAAGCACGAATGACACAATTCATCATCAACCCAAAAATGAAAGAGGTGATCTCATAATTCTTGGTTTGTTTGTTAGGTGTTCCATTTTTGTCAATAGAAGCTAAACCGAAATATATGCTGGAGAGATAGAGAGATAGTTGTCCATAAATTGATAAGGAGGGATGTATGGAATATCAATAAGAGAAATTCATACTAATCCTCCCGATTCGTTCGAAGAGAAAGTTGGATCTATTTTGGATCTTACCTTAATCACCCATCTATCCTCTTGAGGATAAGTTTTTTCAAATCCCAGTTCAAATAGAAGAAGTAGGTCATGTTAAGGTGTCTTAGAGGATCCACATCTTAGGATTAGGAGGTGTCACGAGCACATTAAACTATCCATGTAGTTGAGAACCCTCACAATCCTGATATAATGATGCAATTATGTTATTAAGCTAATAGTTTGCCCATGGCTAAGAGAAACTCCATCCCTCTCTTTTTTTCTTCACCTCATCCATGTCCCCATGCACTTTTGTTGAAACCAGGTCTTTTATAACATGACATAAAAATGTTTTTTTTTCAATTAAAAAAAATCTTATAATTGAAAATGAAAACTAAATAACATGAAAAATATTATATATTTCTAGATGAAGTGAAATCTACAGAAATTTAATGGTAAAAAGAAGAATTAGACAAATTTTATAATATCCGAACTTTATTGTATTATATATACAAAATACTCTATAAAGATATAATAATAATAATGGATATTACAAACTAAAATAATTTTGATGAAGAACATTAATATGAAGCTGGCTTGATTTAGTGTATAAAACAATATCTAGACAACATGTGAAATACCAACAAAATTTATTCAACAAGTAAATTTTATCTTTGTAAGAAAATTGACCTTGCTTAAAACTATCATTGTCTAGCAAAACCATTAGGATATTGTATTAATCAAGAATTGTCTTTCATGAAGAAAGTATTTGTTGATAAATTTGATTTCATGATGTTGCTGAAACAGTTGATGATTAAATGGTGTTTCTGCAGTTTTGATTTGATGTCAATTATCTTTAATTAGTTAGCTAATTCTGATATATTAGTCTGCTATTTTCATTAATACAGGAAATATGCCAGGAATGTGTTTTAATGAAATCAGCTAACTGTTTGTTGTTTAGCTAACTATTTTCTTCCAGACTTTTTCAGTAGGTCTGTACTGAACATCAGCTGTTGGAGTTTGTCTCTGATTCTCTATAAATACAAGCCTTATGGAAGATCCAACAAGGAGAAGAGAGAAATTCGAAAAAGCTATCATTTTCTCACAAATCTATTGAAGAATTCAGTTTTAGAAAGAATCAAGAAAAGGGTCTTCATTAGAGATTTCTGAATTGTGTTTTTCCCTGGTTTGGGATAGTTTAGTGAAATTACAAAATCTGTATTTCTGTGATTGGGGTGATCACTGTAGACTTGGTGTGAGTCTAGTTTAGATTGAATTCTATAGTGTTTAGAATTTCATCCTTTTGGTTTTGTTTGTCTTTAGAAGAGGGGTTCTTGTAAAGACTTGTTCAATTAGTGATTTTGTGATCTGTTAGTGTTACAGATTGAAACTGGATGTAGCTCTTGAAAAAGAGTGAACCAGTATAAATTTTTGTGCATTCTTTCTCTTCTTTAATCTTCTTTTATAAGTTTCTGATATAACTAATCGACTGCTTTCTGTAAATTGTAATAAGTAAACTAATTTGTTCTTGACAGCAAAAGAAAAATCTAATACTAAACAGTTTTGCAAGAAAATACTATATCAATTCATCCCCCCTTCTTGATATATCTCTAAATCTAACAATTAGTATCAGAGCAGGTACTTGAAAGATATTCAAGGGTGATCCAAGAAGATGGTTGACAAGCTTCCCTTTGCTGAAGGAGCCTCCACCAATAGACCACCACTTTTTGTTGGAGCAAACTACCCCTTCTGGAAAGTAAGGATGAAGATTTTCTTTGAATCTTTAGACAGAGGCGTTTGGGATGCTGTAATCAACTGTCCATACATTCCAAAATTAAAAGCAGAGGATGGAACAATATCTGAAAAACCTTGGGAGACATGGACTGATGCAGAAAACAAGAGAGCTCAATTCGATTGTAAGGCCAAAAGCATCTTAACTTTTGCTTTAAATCTTGATGAATTTTTCAGGATATCTCATTGTGTTACAGCAAAGGAGATGTGGGACATCTTACAAGTAACCCATGAAGGCACATTTGAAGTGAAAAGAGCAAGAAAACATACTCTCATTCAAGAATACGAAATGTTCAGAATGCAGCCTGGAGAAAGCATCCAAGATGTTCAAAAAAGTTTCACTAACATTGTAAATCATTTACCTGGTCTGGGCAAAAAGTTTGATGATGAAGAATTGAATATCAAGGTCCTAAAGTTCCTAAATAGAACCTGGCAACCAAAGGTTACTACCATTCTTGAAACAAAAGATTTATCTATCATGAACACAACAACATTGTTTGGAAAATTGAGAGAGCATGAACTGGAATTGAATAGACTTGACGATTGTAAGGACAAAAGCATCTTAACTTTTGCTTTAAATCTTGATGAATTTTTCAGGATATCTCATTGTGTTACAGCAAAGGAGATGTGGGACATCTTACAAGTAACCCATGAAGGCACATTTGAAGTGAAAAGAGCAAGAAAACATACTCTCATTCAAGAATACAAAATGTTCAGAATGCAGCCTGGAGAAAGCATCCAAGATGTTCAAAAAAGTTTCACTAACATTGTAAATCATTTACTTGGTCTGGGCAAAAAGTTTGATGATGAAGAATTGAATATCAAGGTCCTAAAGTTCCTAAATAGAACCTGGCAACCAAAGGTTACTACCATTCTTGAAACAAAAGATTTATCTATCATGAACACAACAACATTGTTTGGAAAATTGAGAGAGCATGAACTGGAATTGAATAGACTTGACGATTGTAAGGACAAAAGCATCTTAACTTTTGCTTTAAATCTTGATGAATTTTTCAGGATATCTCATTGTGTTACAGCAAAGGAGATGTGGGACATCTTACAAGTAACCCATGAAGGCACATTTGAAGTGAAAAGAGCAAGAAAACATACTCTCATTCAAGAATACGAAATGTTCAGAATGCAGCCTGGAGAAAGCATCCAAGATGTTCAAAAAAGTTTCACTAACATTGTAAATCATTTACTTGGTCTGGGCAAAAAGTTTGATGATGAAGAATTGAATATCAAGGTCCTAAAGTTCCTAAATAGAACCTGGCAACCAAAGGTTACTACCATTCTTGAAACAAAAGATTTATCTATCATGAACACAACAACATTGTTTGGAAAATTGAGAGAGCATGAACTGGAATTGAATAGACTTGACGATTGTAAGGCCAAAAGCATCTTAACTTTTGCTTTAAATCTTGATGAATTTTTCAGGATATCTCATTGTGTTACAGCAAAGGAGATGTGGGACATCTTACAAGTAACCCATGAAGGCACATTTGAAGTGAAAAGAGCAAGAAAACATACTCTCATTCAAGAATACGAAATGTTCAGAATGCAGCCTGGAGAAAGCATCCAAGATGTTCAAAAAAGTTTCACTAACATTGTAAATCATTTACTTGGTCTGGGCAAAAAGTTTGATGATGAAGAATTGAATATCAAGGTCCTAAAGTTCCTAAATAGAACCTGGCAACCAAAGGTTACTACCATTCTTGAAACAAAAGATTTATCTATCATGAACACAACAACATTGTTTGGAAAATTGAGAGAGCATGAACTGGAATTGAATAGACTTGATCAGCTGGAAAGTTCTGACAAGAATAATAAGATCCTTGCCTTGAAAGACAAAGAATTCTTGAAAAGTGATGGAGAGGAAAACAAAAATGACAGTATAGAATTCGCCATGCTTGTAAAGAAGTTTGGAAAATTTCTAAAGAAAAGAAACAATTCAAGAGACAGATTTCAAGATCATCAGAAAAAGTACACAAGAAAATCTTATTTCAATTCTTCTAATTTCTCTTGTTTCAACTGTGGGCAGCTAGGACATGTGAAGATGGATTGTCCTCTCATTAATCAAAGAAAAGAAAGAAAAGATAGAGTCTTTAAGAAACAAAATCCTCATTTAAAGAAAGGAAAGAAAGCCTATATGGCATGGGATGAAAGTGAATCTTACAGGTCATCTACATCAGATTCTGAATCTGAAAATCAAGCAAATCTATGTTTTGTAGCAAATGCAGAAACCTCAAGTCAGGTGAGTAACTGTGACATTGATCTCAATGAAAATTATGTTACTTTATTAGATGCATTTAAAGAACTGCATGATGAAGCCAGAAAACAGGATCATTAGATTAACAGACTAAAAGGATTAAATAGTTGGCTAGAAAACAGAGTACTGGAACTGGAAAATCAGATTGAATCTGAAAAATCTGAAACTGATAAAAAAATCAACCCTACTTATTGTGAAAATTGCAAGAATCTTCAAGATAAAGTTGCTTATCTAATAAAAACCTTAGGAAAATTTCAATTGGGACAAAATACTCTTGATCAACTATTAAACTCTCAAATAGGTTATTCAAATAGAACTGGTCTTGGATATGGTAAATATGTCAAACATTTTCCTGCTGCTAAATATAAATCTTTCTCAAATAGCAAATCAAGAAAATGTTTTTATTGTATGAAAACTGGGCATATATTTAAATATTGCTACATTAAAAATTTTGGTATTTCAAGAGGTGAATATTGTTGGAAACCAAGATTATCTGCTATTCCTAACTCAAAAGGACCCAACTTGTTTTGGGGACCAATAAATCTAAACTAAATTTGTTTTGCAGATATGTCAAAGAGCAAAGAAAGCTTTATGGTATTTAGATAGTGGATGCTCTAAACATATGACAGGTGATAAATCAAAGCTTATCAATTTCAAGGAATATGAAGCAGGTTCTGTTACATTTGGAGATGATAGCAAGGATAAAATAAAAGGTTCTGGAGATATTGAACCTGTTCATGTTCACAGATAAAAGATGTTCTATTTGTTGAAGGATTGAAACATAATCTACTGAGTATTAGTCAACTATGTGTCAAAGGTATGAAGGTCACTTTTGATGCAGAATTTTGTGTCATATATAACTGTAAATCTGCAGATATTGTCCACATTGGAAGAAGATCAAACAATGTGTATATGCTGGACATTGAATCCTCAAATCTCAAGAATATATGCTTGTCAACCAAAGAGAATGAAGGTTGGCTTTGGCATACAAGATGTGGACACATCAATATGCAGTTATTAAACAAAATCTACTGCAAAAACCTTGTTAGAGGACTTCCAAATGTCAAATTTGTGAAAGACAAAGTATGTGCATATTGTCAAAAGGGAAAACAGTCAAGGAACTCCTTTGAGTCAAAGAACATCATCTCAACAAGAAGACCACTTGAGCTATTACATCTTGATCTCTTTGGTTCATCAAGAACTGTAAGTCTTGGTAACAATTCTTATGTTCTTGTCATTGTTGATGATTTTTCAAGATTCACTTGGACATTATTTCTATCTTCTAAAGATGAAACTTTCTATGCATTTAAGAAATTTGCCAAGATTATTTCAAATGAAAAATATCTTAACATTGTTTCTTTGAGAAGTGATCATGGAATAGAATTTCAAAACATTCAGTTTGAAAAGTTTTGCTCAAAACATGGCATATCTCACAATTTTTCTGCTCCTATAACTCCACAACAAAATAGAGTTGTTGAAAGAAAGAATAGAACACTTCAAGAATGTGCTAGAACTATGTTAAGTGAATCTAAGCTTCCTAAGTATTTTTGGGCTGATGTTGTTTCCATAGCTTGCTATGTGCTTAATAGAGTATTGATAAGACCAATTCTCAATAAGACTCCTTATGAACTATCAATGGTAGAACTCCTAGCATTGCATATTTTAAAGTTTTTGGTTGCAGGTGTTTCATATTAAACAATGGAAAAGCATCTTTAGGTAAGTTTGATGAAAAAGTTGATGATGGTATATTCTTAGGATATTCTATGCATAGTAAAGCCTATCGTGTATTCAACAAAAAGAATTTGACTGTAGAAGAATCAATTCATGTTGTATTTGATGATTTCTTATGTCAAGAAGAGAGAGAAGGTATTTCTCTTACAGGTACAGATGATGATATGTTTGAAAAATCAGAAAAGAATAATGACTATGCAGAAGAATCTACTGCTGTTGACAGACAAATTGAAAAAGTTAGCTATAACTCTGGAACAGTTGACTATTCTGCAACAGACAATGTATTGCCTAAATCCTGGAGAACTCAAAAAGGACTATCACTGGTCAACATCATAGGAAACGTTGAAAAGGGAGTTACAACTCAAAATTCTTTAAATGATTTCTGCAATCATATGGCTTTTGTGTCACAAATTGAACCTAAGAATATCAAAGATTCCATGCTTGATGATAATTGGATTTCTGCTATGCATGATGAATTAAATCAGTTTATCAGAAATGATGTATGGTTTCTTGTACCTAGAAATAACAATATGAATGTTATAGGAACTAAATGGGTGTTTAGAAACAAGCTTGATGAGAATGGGATAATCACTAGGAACAAAGCTAGATTAGTTGCTAAAGGCTATAATCAAGAAGAAGGTATTGATTTTGATGAAACCTATGCTCCTATAGCTAGATTAGAAGCTATTAGACTATTACTTGCTTTCGCTTGTCTTAAAGCTTTCAAACTTTTTCAAATGGATGTCAAGAGTGCTTTCTTAAATGGCTTCATTAATGAAGATGTATATGTTGAACAGCCTCCTGGATTTGTTGATTTTAAATTTCCTAATCATGTATGCAAACTGAAAAAGGCTTCTTTGTATGGTCTCAAACAGGCACCTAGACAATGGTATGAAAGACTTACAACTTTTCTCATATCACAAGGCTTTAAAAGAGGAGTTATTGACAAAACTATTTTTACTAAGAAAGTTGATAATGAACTCATATTAGTGCATATTTATGTTGATGATATAATTTTTGGTTCATCTAATCAATCTCTATGCCAAGAATTTGCAGATACTATGAAAGGTGAATTTGAGATGTCCATGATGGGAGAGTTAAATTTTTTCTTAGGACTGCAGGTTAAACAATTGCCAAATGGTACATTCATCAACCAAACAAAATACTGCAATGAGCTGTTGAAGAAATTTAATATGGAAAGCTACAAAGAAGCTTCTACTCCTATGTCTTCAAATTGCTATCTTGACATGGATGAAAAAGGAAAATCAGTTGATGCCACCATGTACAAAGATTAATTGGTTCCTTGCTATATATAACAACTAGCAGACCAGATATCATGTTTGTTGTATGCTTATGTGCAAGATTTCAAGCAAATCCAAAAGAATCACATTTCACTATTGCAAAACAAATTCTCTAATACCTCAAACGAACAGTGAATGTTGAACTATGGTACTCCATTGGTAATGAACTAAATTTAGTAGGATATACTGATTCTGATTTTGCAGGTTGCAAATTGGATAGAAAGAGCACAAGTGGAACATGCCATCTCTTTGGAAATTGCTTGATATCCTGGACAAGTAATAAACAAGCATGTGTTGCATTATAAACAGCAGAAGCTGAATACATTGCTGCTGGAAGTTGCACTGCACAAATACTTTGGTTAAAATAGCAGCTATGTGATTTTGATTTGCATTTATCTGATTCTCTGTGATAATACTAGTGCTATAAATCTAACTAAAAATCTCATTCAACACTCTAGAACAAAACATATTGAAATTAGGCATCATTTCATAAGAGATCATTGTTGGAATTAATGGCTGAGTTTAAGAGGGGGGGTGAATTAAACTTTCAAAGATTTTCAAAAACCAATGCCCAAATATGAAAAACCAGATTCGGATTGAAGATTAAAACTAGGTTTAATAGGTTCTTGAAATGCTTTTAATCAATTGATCATATATCCAATTCAATTACAATTTAGAATTCAATTGCCGAATGTAAAAGATAAGGGAAGAAGAACAACACAGCAGATTTATACTGGTTCACCTTTCAACAAAGGCTACATCCAGTTTCCTAACCACACAAATTCAATCAATTCACTAAAAACCAGTTTTTACATGAACACTACATGCAAAACGAAAAACAGAAAGCTGCACCTAGTCTTGAACCCTACAAGACTTCTAAACACCTGTAAAACCCTATTACAAGAACTCTTAATCACCCTGATTAAGAGACAAACATGCAGCTAACTCACACACAAAGAATTGGATTGAATTCACCTGGAAAACTCAAGCAGAAAGCGAAAACAGAGCAAGCAACAGAACGCAAAAACAGAGCATGCAAATCTTGATTCAATTCGCAATCAATTGGATCTTGGACTTCTTGGAGTGATTCGCAAATTGATTTAGAGTGTAAGAGAAACGTTCTTGCTCAGTGGGTTCTTCAAAAAATAATTCGTCACTTAGTTCTTTGAATTTCAAGTTATATATAGAAAACTGTTAAAACTGATTCTGACGAGAATAGTCGGTTGAAATCGCATTTTAACCGGTTGTTTTCATTAAAACCAATTTTCCAGTGAGTACCCTTTTTCTAAAACTTGAAATCAGTCAGTTGAAAACCCGTTTTAACTAGCTATTCCGGAAAACTGGAATTCCTGAACAAAGCTACCAGGATTTTAACTGGTTTAAATTTCGAAAACAGTCAGCTAAAATTTCCCAAATACAAAGCTTTGAAAAACGAAGAACAGTTTAACTAGTTGAAATCAGATTTTTAACTAGTTAAAAAATAGTTAAACCTTTGAAAACAATTTAAAACCTTTTTAAAACATTTCAAAACATTGTAAACCCCAAGATTAAGTCCAAGATTAATTGAAATGCATCTTATCACACAACCTAAGACTCTTTAAACCTAAGACATAATCTTCATTCTTCAAGCACCATCATCTTCATCATCAAAGGTGGTTGGAGACATCAAATCCACTTGAAACCAAGTCTTCAAGTCCAACAAACTCCCCCTATTTGATGATGACAACCACTTGATGCATTCATTGTCTTTGAAGAATGTAGAAGTCCTGCAAAAAACAAAAATTCGAAAATACAGCAAATACAGCAGCAGAAATATAGCATACAGCAGCAGAAATACATATACAGTAGATACAGCAGCAATATACAGCAGAACAGCAACAGTACAGCAAAAAATAGCAGCAGCAGTATTCTACAGCAGGAACTAACAGCAACAGTAGTATTCTCTTTTTCTCCCTTTCACAGATTCAGATTCTCCCCCTTTCACCTGCGCTTTATGATGTATGAGCCTCAATGCATTCAATTCTTTCTCCCCCTTTGGAATCATCAAATAGCACAAGAGAAATAACATAGCATATGCAGCGAATTGAAAAATGTTCAAGATACATGGAAATTTGACCCAATTAAAAAAAAAGCAGCAACAAATAAGCACATACAACACACAACCAAACAGCAATGAAATGCAAAAACATGAATGCAAACAGCAACAACAGCATGATTTTGCAGCAGCATTAGTAGAATCTGTGTAGCAGCAGTTGAATTAATGCACCAGCAACAGCAAATGCACCAGCAGCAACAACAGCAAAAAACCAGCATTATAAAAATAACAGCACACAGCAACAGCACTTCAGTTACAGTAGATGCACCAGCAGTAATGCAGCAGCAGCAACAGAATTAATGCACCAGCAGTCCAAAACCAGTAAATACAGCTTTTCTTCTGATATGGGATTGAAACTTTTCAATCCTCTCTTCATCACCTTCGAACCAAGCTTCTATAGACCCATGTCTATAAGTATGAGTTGCTGGAATTTCAGGTTCCTTATTTTTGGATGACCCAACATTTTTTGATCTCTTCCTTGGGTTGCTTGAAGATGCCATTGCAGAAAAGAGAAAGTGTAGAGAAACAGAGTATAGAGAATGGATTATGCAGAATTTTTACACGGGCAGGGTGAATAACAGTGAAGAAATGCACAGCACATGTATTTAACATTTCAGATTTTCAGGTTTTATCAAATCAATGCTTTATTCAGTCAAAGAAGGAATCAAATGCATTCAGTTGGAATATATTGGACAGAGATATGTAGCAGGCACAGATTTGACCAAAGAATTCAGTTGGTTGAATGCAATACGTATTTGGAGAGAGAAACCAGCTAAAAAGTAAAGCAATAGCACTACAAGACAAAACAACAGTCAAGATTCTTTTAACCAACTTTATCTATCATGTTTAAATGCACAATTCTCAATTAATCAACTTAAATGCACCAATTAAATGTGACTCAATGCAGTTTAACAGTAAATTCGTTCAAATTTTAAACTTTGCATGGTGACAGGCAATTTCAGTCAGTTGATTTGTGAGAAACAGCTGATTAAAACAGAAATCCTGATACTGATTTAATGCGGATAAATGATTTTAACTGACTGAATCGACAGATTAACTGGCTAAAATAGAGACAGATATTACTGCACATCCACTGCAGCCCCAAATTATGCAAAACAACTGATTAAAAGCCCGAAACAACTAACTAAAATCCTGAATAACATTGCAGATTTCACTTATAACATACAATATGCAAATCTAACTGTAATTAATCAAGAATTATGCAGATTTAAGCATTCAAACACACAAACACAGCATGATTAACAGTAGAAATGAATCACATACACGAATTACATCACATTTGAAACATCAAGAACACCCAACTCATTTCTTAATTGGAAAAACCTATCTTTTGGGAGTGGTTTGGTAAATATATCAGCAAGTTGGTTATTAGAGTCAACAAATTCAATTATGCAATCCCCTTTTTGAACATGATCCCTAATGAAATGGTGCCTTATTTCTATATGTTTCGTTCTAGAGTGCAAAATAGGATTTTTTGTTAAGTTGATAGCACTTGTATTGTCACACCTAATAGGAATGTGATCTAGTTTCAAACCATAATCAAAAAGCTGTTGTTTTAACCAAAGAGTTTGAGCACAATGACTCCAGTACTGCAACATACTCGACTTGACGAGTAGACAAAGCCACACTAGCTTGCTTTTGCTATGCCATGATACTAGACTACTTCCTAGTAGATGACAAGTTCCACTAGTGCTTTTTCTATCAAGTTTACATCCAGCAAAGTCTGCATCCAAATAGCCCACTAGATTAAAAGAAGCACCTTTAGGATACCACAAAACCAACATTAATAGTTCCTTTTAGATATTTCAACATTCTTTTGGCAATTGCAAAATGTGATTCTTTAGGATTAGATTGAAACCTAGCACACATGCATACACTAAACATTATATCTGGCCTACTAGCAGTTAGATATAAAAGTGAACCTATCAAACCTCTATACTTAGTGGAATCAAAAGGTTTACCACTTTCATCCGCATCAAGATAGCTGCTGGTAGCCATGGGTGTGCTTGATTCTTTGCAGCTGTCCATCTCATATTTCTTTAACAGCTCTTTGCAATATTTTGACTGATTGAGGAATGTTCCATGATCTAATTGCGTGACTTGTAAGCCTAAGAAGAAGTTTAGATCACCCATCATTGACATCTCAAACTCCCCCTGCATAGCTGCAAAAAATTCTTCACAAAGCTTCTCATTAGTGGATCCAAAGATTATATCATCCACATAAACCTGCACAAGTATTATGCTGTCCAAAGACTTTCTAATGAAGAAAGTTTTATCAACCTGGCCCCTTTCAAAATTTTGAGAGATAAGAAAGTTACTTAACCTTTCATACCATTGTCTTGGAGCTTGCTTGAGTCCATAAAGAGCCTTTTTGAGCTTATATACATGGTTAGGCAATTTGTGATCAACAAATCCAGATGGTTGTGAAACATAAATTTCTTCATTTATATATCCATTCAAAAATGCACTTTTCACATCCATTTGATGAAGTTTGAATCCAATCATGCATGAGAAAGCAAGTAATAACCTAACAGCTTCTAACCTAGCAACAGGAGCATATGTTTCCTCATAATCTATTCCTTCCTCTTGGTTATACCCTTTAGCTACAAGCCTAGCCTTGTTTCTAGTTATTACTCCTTGATCATTCATTTTATTTTTAAACACCCACTTTGTGCCAATTATATTCATGTTAGGTGTGCAGGGACTAGTTCCCAAACCTCATTCCTTTAAAATTGGTTCAGTTCATCTTGCATTGCCAAAATCCAGTTTTCATCCAATAAAGCATCATCAACACATTTAGGCTCAACTTGGGAAACAAATGCAGCAGTTAAACATGTATCATGCATAGACCTTCTTGTAGAAACACCTCTTTGAACATCTCCTATCACATTTCCAATGGACAGATTGCGAGGCACCCTCCATTCTTTAGGTAGATAATTTTCTGCAGAATTTAATTACGGTGCCGGGATTTCGATCGGTTCTTTACGATTTTCACCGGCTGAAATTCCACTGCAGCGACTTTTTAGTTTCTACATGTCCAGTTGATACACCTTCAATTAAGTTCTCTTCACTACACTCTGCACCACTCATCTGCACCTTCATTTTTCACATTAGTCTCATAAAAAAAAACATGTATTGATTCCTCAATGATAGCTAATCTCTTGTTGAAGATCCTATATGCTTTGCTACGTAAAGAATAGCCTAAAAACAATGCATCATCAGCTTTAGCATCAAATTTGCCAAGTTTTTCTTTGCCATTATTTAAAACAAAACACTTGCAGCCAAACACTCTAAGATGTGCTATGTTGGGTTTTCTCCCTTTGTACAATTCATAAGGGGTTTTCTTCAAAATAGGTCTTATCAAAACCCTATTTATTATGTAACATGCAGTATTTACTGCATCCGCCCAAAAATATTTAGGGATGTTTGATTCATTAAGCATTGTCCTAGCTAGTTCCTCAAGTGATCTATTTTTCCTCTCAACAACACCATTTTGTTGAGGAGTCCTAGGTACTAAAAAGTTATGCTTAATCCCATATTTTTCACAAAAATGATTGAACTTTTCATTTTCAAATTCCCCTCCATGATCACTTCTAAGAGCACTTATGCTGCAGCTGTTTTCATTTTGTAAAACCTTGGCAAGTTTCTTAAAAGCATGAAATGCATCACTTTTATTTTTCAGAAACAAAGTCCAAGTAAACCTAGAATAGTTATCAACAATAACCAAAACATAATAGTTTCCACCAATACTCATTGTTCTAGATGGACCAAACAAATCCAAATGCAGCAAATCCAAAGGTTTTGTTGTAGACACATAATTTTTCAGATTAAAAGAAACTTTGGTTGGTTTACCCTTTTGGCATGCATGACAGATTTTATCTTTCTCAAATTTCAGTTTAGGTAACCCTAAAACAAGTTCTTTTGAAACCAGTTTTTCCAAATGGTTCATGTTAATATGTGCAGCTCTCCTATGCCAAAGCCATGAACTATCTTCCTTAGACATGAGACATGTAAAATTAGTTGCACACATATGATCAAGATCAAGCATATAAATGTTCTCAATTCTCTTGCCTAACATGCAGATTTTATCAGAATTTTTCTCAATGATCTTGCAATGATTTGATTCAAAAGTGATTCTAAAACCTTTATCACATAGCTGGCTAATACTAAGTAGATTATGCTTCAAACCTTCAACATATAACACGTTTTCAATGAGGATTGAAGAAATGTTACCAACATCACCACTTCCAAGGATTTTCCCTTTATTATTATCTCCATATGTGACAAAACCTCCATTTTTCAAGGTGAGTTTGACAAACTTCCTTTTGTCACCACACATGTGCCTTGAACAGCCACTGTCTAGATACCACAATGATTCCTTGGCCTTCAAGAACACCTGCAAAACACAATCAATGGAGAGAATTTGGTACCCACATCAATTTGGGTCCAACAAAGTTAATAACCTTTCTACCACATTTTGGCCTCCAAATATATTGACCACTAGGAACACCAAATTTTCTGATTTTGCATGATTTTGAAGTATGTCCCTTGTTCATACAATAAAAGCATGTAATAGATGAAGTCTTTGGACGGTTTTCTATGTGAAAAGAAATTTCTATAAGGCTTTTGTTTCTTTTGAAAACCATTTTTAAATCCAAGTCCAACTCTATTCGTTACACAATTTTTAAAATCTAAAAGTGTATCCAAGTTGGCTCTTCCCATGGTGAATTTAGCTAGAGATTTGTTCAAATACTCAATTTGATTTTCTAAAATTCTGCAGTTTGTGCAGATTTTTCCAGCATGTTCATCATTGCAACTTGAAGCCTTGTAAATCATTTCCAGATTTTCAAAATCAGTTTTTGAATTTTCCAGCTCTTTCTCTAGCTCTTTCACCTTGTTCTCTAGCCAATTGTTCATACCTTTAAGTCTATTGTTTGAACAAGCAACCTTATTAGCCTCTTCATGCAATTCCGAAAAATTTTGCAGCGGTGATCATAAGGAAGACCATTTTGAGTAGTTGAGGAACTTACACTACTTGTTGTATCACAATCAGCCATAAGGCAAAGATTGGCCCTTTCATCATCACTTGAAGAATCACTAGAGGAGATATCATTCTCATCCCATGCTATGTAAGCCTTCTTGGTTTTGAATGATTTTTCATGCTTCTTTTCTCCATTCCTCTCTTTGTTTTGTGAGTATGGACATTCAGCCTTAATATGTCCCTGTTTTCCACAACCAAAACAAGTAAAGTTAGAAGAAGCTAAATCAGATTTTTTATTATACCTCTTGTTCTTGTAATCTTTGTTCTTGTATTTCAAGAACTTGTTGAACTTTCTAACTAAGAGGTTCAGATTTTCTGCATCACTTCCTCCATGTCCTTCATCCTCACTATTCTCCTCTTTGTGAACCAAAGTCTTCAAGGCCAGACCCTTTCTTTTTCTTGTCATTGTCTTCTTGTTCAGCAAGTCTATTCAACTCAAGCTCATGTTCCCTTAGCTTTCCAAAAAGTGCAGCAACACTCATTGTTGACAAGTCCTTGGATTCAGAAATTGCTGTTACTTTGGGTTGCCAACTTCGATCCAAACATTTCAGCACTTTGATGTTCAGCTCCTCTTTCTCAAACACTTTTCCAAGGCTGATCAGATGGTTTATAATGTGTGTAAACCTCTTTTGCACATCTGAAACAGTTTCTCCTGGAAGCATTCGAACATCTCATACTCTTGGATTAAAGTATGCTTTCTAGCTCTTTTAACATCAGTTGTTCCTTCATGAGTAACCTCCAACACTTCCCACATTTCTTTAGCATTGGAACACTGTGAAACACGAAAGAATTCATCAAGATTAAGTGCAGATGTAATGATGTTCTTTGCTTTACAATCATATTGCACTTTCTTTTGTTCATCAGCATTTAAACTTTCCCATGGTTTCTCTTCTTTAGGGATATACGGTCCATTGACTATAGCATTCCAAATCCCTATATCAATTGATTCAATGAAAATCTTCATTCTCACTTTCCAAAATGGATAGTTTACCCCAGAAAACATAGGTGGCCTGTTTATAGAAGCACCCTCCGCAAAGGCAATTTTCCTTCGACCATGTTTGAAATTTTTCAGAAAACTTGAATATTTTTCAAGAACCAGCTCTTGATACCAATTGTTGGAATAAATGGCTGAGTTTAAGAGGGGGGGTGAATTAAACTTTCAAAGATTTTCAAAAACCAATGCCCAAATATGAAAAACCAGATTCGGATTGAAGATTAAAACCAGTTTTAATAGGTTCTTGAAATGCTTTTAATCAATTGATCATATATCCAATTCAATTACAATTTAGAATTCAATTGCCGAATGTAAAAGATCAAGGGAAGAAGAACAACACAGCAGATTTATCTTTGGTTCACCTTTCAACAAAGGCTACATCCAGTTTCCTAACCACACAAATTCAATCAATTCACTAAAAACCAGTTTTACATGAACACTTACATGCAAAACAAAAAGCAGAAGCTGCACCTAGTCTTGAACCCTACAAGACTTCTAAACACCTGTAAAACCCTATTACAAGAACTCTTAATCACCCCGATTAAGAGACAAACACGCGACTAACTCACACACAAAGAATTGGATTGAATTCACCTGGAAAACTCAAAGCAGAAACGAAAACAGAGCAAGCAATAGAACGCAAAAACAGAGCATGCAAATCTTGATTCAATTCGTAATCAATTGGATCTTGGACTTCTTGGAGTGATTCGCAAATTGATTTAGAGTGTAAGAGAAACGTTCTTGCTCAGTGGGTTCTTCAAAAAATAATTTGTCACTTAGTTCTTTGAATTTCAAGTTATATATAGAAAACTGTTAAAACTGATTCTG
Source organism: Lablab purpureus (assembly GCA_030347555.1). Lineage (NCBI taxonomy): Eukaryota > Viridiplantae > Streptophyta > Magnoliopsida > Fabales > Fabaceae > Lablab > Lablab purpureus. The sequence goes on from CM059263.1 coordinate 25,555,567, forward strand.
ACGAGAATAGTCGGTTGAAATCTCATTTTAACCGGTTGTTTTCATTAAAACCAATTTTCCAGTGAGCACCCTTTTTCTGAAACTTGAAATCAGTCAGTTGAAACCCGTTTTAACTAGCTATTCCAGAAAACTGGAATTCCTGAACAAAGCTACCAGGATTTTAACTGGTTTAAATTTTGAAAACAGTCAGCTAAAATTTCCCAAATACAAAGCTTTGAAAAACGAAGAACAGTTTAACTAGTTGAAATCAGATTTTCAACCAGTTAAAAAATAGTTAAACCTTCTAAAACAATTTAAAACCTTTTTAAAACATTTCAAAACATTGTAAACCCCAAGATTAAGTCCAAGATTAATTGAAATGCATCTTATCACACAACCTAAGACTCTTTAAACCTAAGACATAATCTTCATTCTTCAAGCACCATCATCTTCATCATCGAAGGTGGTTGGAGACATCAAATCCACTTGAAACCAAGTCTTCAAGTCCAACAATCATATTGAAAAGAAAGATTGTAGGATTGAATTTATTTCAACAAATGACCAACTAGCTGATATTTTCACTAAACCATTAGCTCGTGACAAGTTTTTCAAATTAAGAAATGAATTAGGAATCTTAAACATTAAGAATCTGTCTTAAATGTTCTACTGCTGCATAACATAGTTTGTTAATGCTTTTGAAATAACTGACTTATTTCATTTAACTGACAAAAATGTTATACTGCTACATAATATATGTTAGATGCGAAAGTATATCAAGAAGGGGGGTTGAATTGATATATGGGTTTATTGAAAACTTTTTCGTATCAGAAAATTTTACTGATCCAGTACTGAGAAATAGTCGACTGATTAATGAAAAATAGTATGTTAGTTCTTAATGCAGAATATAACAGATGATGAAGGATAAGAAGAATACACAAAGGATTATACAGGTTCGTTCTTTATGCAAGAACTACATCCAGTTGGTGATCTGCAACTCCACAGATCTTAATCACTATCAGAAATGAATTCTTTACAAAAATCTTTCTTGAACACTACAAGAAACTCAAAGAATCTATTCTAAACACTATAGAACAATTCTTAAACCACTGACTCACTCTGAGTCACTGTGATCACCCCGATTACAGATAACAGGGTTCTAAAACCCTCCTACAAATCTCTACCCAGAGATTAAAGAATACAAAGAAAAGTGAAAGCAATATTCTTCTTGAAAAGCTAAAACAATAAATGAAATTTTGCAGATGTCTTCAGCTCTTGAACATTTGTAACTCTGTGTGTATTCTCTGGAATTCTCTCGCACTCACAAACGTCCTTTAGAGTTGTATTTATAGGCATGAAGAGAAGCTTTGGGTCAAGCTCTGTTGAAAGCTTTAAAGGCGCGTTATGCTCTTTTCTGCATAAAGGGGTCTGGAACAAAATTGTCGACTGAAGCAACAAACCAGTTAGCTATTTTCATTAAACTCATATTCCTGGTATATTAATGAAAATAGTCGACTAAAGCAACATGATTAGCAGACTAATTGAAGATTAATAAAAACAATAGATTATTATATTTCAATTAGCTAAGTATATAAAGATAATCTAACGTCTCCACTAATGTAAGAACCATTAATCACAAACCCAGCATATTCTTAAAACATCATCAAAGCCTTTTTAAATATCATCAAATCCCAAATCATCAACAATATAGTTTGTTAAATTTTTGAAATAGCTGACTAAATTCATTTAATTGACACACTGCTATAATTGTTGTCAGTTTAGCTTATTAATTTCTTTGACTAGTTGACTGATTTCATTTTACTGCAATTGATTCAATTGGTTATTCAAACTAACTAGTTTAATTCTTCCAATTCTAATTGAACCAAATTTGTCTTATATCAAAATTTCGTACTTGGGTCCAGTGTTTTCAAAACATAGACACTTAGAGATACATGTGAGAGTGCTTTATTGGTTTTCCAAAACTGAACTTCCATTTTTCAATATATTCCTTCTACATTTTTGACTATTAACATCTGTTTTGAGTGTATATCTGTTCAAAATCTTCTCACAGTTATTATGCTTTTGGCCAAGCTATTTAAACCTTCCCTATTAATTAGCTTCATCTTCATTAAACATACATTTCCTGTGCATCACACTTTCTCTGCAATTCTTCACAAAAATGTCTTCTAATGACTATTTCGTGATTAAGAGTGATGATGATTCGGATACACCTTTAGTAAATGTTGTTGAGAGACTAATAAGATCCTCAAGAACCATAATGAAATCCCATGCATCTAAATCTTCAGTTCGCATTGCAAACTCGCAACAGAGGATCAACCTCTGCTTCTCCTGCACAAACCAACAGAAATTTTGCATCTGCTGCTGCACCTTCAAACCCAACTATGGGGCAACCTTCAAAGAGGATAAAAGTTCGTGTTAGGATTCCTTCTCCTGTGCATGATGAAGGAAATCAATCTGGAGAAGAAACTGTGTCTGACAATGAAGAAGGAGCTAAAACTGTTGAATCACTGGAACTTAAGATGCAACGAAAGCTGATTTTAACTCCCAAAGTGCTTAAGTTCACATGGTTACACAATGAGAATCTGATGTTTATCAGGAACACTCTTCAAACTCAAGGCCTGTGGCAATTTGTTGAGATGGAAGGTAATTTTTATAGTGATTTGATTAAGATATTCTATGCTAACCTAAAAGCAGAGAACAACATGCTGGTTTCTAAAGTCAAAGGAAAAGAGATAAGAATTGACAACTCTCTATGGAGAAGACTGGCTGGTTTGAAGAATGAAGGTGTCAAAATAAGCAAAGGAAACACTTCTTTTGTGCCTGAGTTCAAGAAAGATTTTGTGTTCAAGTCATGCATGAGCAATACTGAAGAGGTTGTGCTGAAATACCAAGTTGGAAAGATCAAACGTGATGATAGACTTCTTGCCTTCATAATCGCTTGGCAGCTCACACCCAGGGGGAGCAATCACACACAGCTGATGGAAGAGGATCTGGCTCTAATACATTGCATGAAGAACAATATTAAAGTCAATTGGATCTATGTCATCAAGGGACATATGTTCAAGGCAAAGCGACTCAATGATCACAAACTTCCCTATGTAATCTTCATTTCCAAAGTTCTGGACCACTTTAATATTTCCACTGAAGGAGATAAAACCAGGATCATCAATCACAAGCACATCTTTGACAACTATTACCTTAGAAAAATGGGGCTGACAAAGATTGATGATGAATGGGTTTTTGAAGCTGGTTCATCCTCCTCTGCACCCAAATCATCAACACAAGCTGATAACTCTTCAAGGAATCCTCAAGATTACTTTGCATATCAGATGGTTCCATACACAGCTCCTCCTGCATACCAAGGAATCCCTTTATCTGAATTTGAAAGAATACTTATTACACGTCTTAATGTTCTTGGTTCTATGTAGTGAAATACTCATGAAACCATGGTTGCAAGGTTCACAAACATTGATTATGAAATTGAACTCATACAGCAACAACTTGCAGAAATTCAAGTTTCTGTTGAAGCCTTTGAAGGCACCTCTGGAACTGCTGCTGCCATGGATGAGGATGCTAATGAAGATGATGATGATGAAGATGATGATAAGGATGATGATGATGATGAGGGTGATAACGATGAGGATCATGAAGATGAAGATGAAGATTAATATCTTTTGTTTAATTACCTTTCAATATTTTCGTTTTTATGTTGTTGTTTCATGAACAATTTATGGTCTGTAATATGATCCGCAACTAATTTCTGCTTTATTAAAACACTACCTATTTGCTAATGTCAAAGGGGGAGATAATCTTCCATCTATTCTTTTTTATTTTAACAGGTTTTGCAAGTTGCCATCATCAAATAGGGGGAATTTGTTGTCCTAGACTGAAAAATAGAGCACACAGCAATACGAAAAATAGAGCACACAGCAATATGAAAAACAGAGTACGAAATCTTTGTAAAAATCACTATTCAATTTGATCTTGGACTTCTTGGAGGGATTCACAAATTGATTTAGAGTATTAGAAAAGCTTTCTTGCACAGTGGGTTTCTCTGTAGTTGATTCGTCACTGAGATCTTTGAATTTTAAAGTATTTATAGCAAAGTTGTTCCAGTGATTTAAAACTATTACTGATGAAAACAGTCGATTGAAAACGCGATTTAACTGGTTATTTTCATTAAAAAGAATTTTCCAGAGAGCACCCTTTTTCTGAAACTTGAAAACAGTCAGTTGAAAACACGATTTAACTAGCTTTTCCAGAGAGCTAGAATTTCTCAACAAAAGCTCCAGAATTTGAACTAGTTTAAATTCAGAAAAATAACTAGCTAAAATTAGCTAAAAACAAGGCTTTTAAAATGAAGAACAGTTTAACTAATTGAAACCACATTTTTAATCAGTTAAAAACCAGTTAAAACCTTCGAAAACATTTTAAAACCTTTTAAAACATTTCAAATCATTTTAAAACCTTTTAAAACATTTCAAATCATTTTAAAACCCAAGATTAAGTCCAAGATTAATTGAAATGCATCTTACCACACATCCTAAGACACTCTAATCCTAAGACACAATCTTCATTCTTCAAGTACCATCATCTTCATCATCAAAGGTGGTTGGAGACATCAAATCCACTTGAAACCAAGTCTTCAAGTCCAACAAACTCCCCCTATTTGATGATGACAACCAGTTGATGCATTCATTGTCTTTGAAGAATGTAGGAGTCCTGCACAAAACACAAAAATACAGCAGAACAGTATGGTAGAGAAATATAGCAGAAAAAATAGCAGAAGCAGAGCAGCAGCAGCAGGCAGTCTCCCTTTCACACTCTCCCCCTTTCACCTGCGCTTTATGTTGTGCCTTCAATGCATTCAATACTTTCTACCCCTTTGGAATCATCAAATAGCACGAGAAAAATAACATAGCATATGCAGTAAAATAAAATTGTTCAGGATACATGGGAATTTGACCCAAATAAAACCAGCAACAGCACTTAACTAACAACCCACAAACAAACAGAAAATAAAAAGCAAACAACAGTAGTTTGTAGATTGAGCTTCAACAGAAGCAGCACAGTAACATTAGCAGCAAAATAGCAGTAGCAACATTTCAGTGACAGCAGCAGCAAACTAGTTATCATCATCACCAGCAGCAGTATTATATCCAACATGTATTTGTGCTAGTTGGGCATGTAAGTCTTCTATACTTTGATCAATACGCCCAAAACGATTCATGCAGTATGAGCGATGGTATGCTTGATGAGATTGAATTGAATCAAACCTTTGCAACATAGTTTGCTCAAACAAGGATAGAGGAGTGCCACGATCAACCGGAGGAACATAGGGAACAATGTCTCCCATCATTGAACACTCTTCAGCAGTAGCACCAGCATTGTCAGCATCATCAACAGCAGTTCTAGCAGTGCTTGTTCCAGCATTTCCAGCATCCTGTCCAGCAGCCCATGCACCATTCCTTTTACTAAAACCAAACTTGAAAAGGAAGCTATTGTCCAGCTGATGAGATCTTCCTATGTTGATTTTCTGTTCACCTCTTATATCCACACCAAAATACTCAAGGAATTTTGAAATTATCAAAGCATATGGGAGGCGATAATCAGTCAACCTTTTGGACTTCATCATGTGATCCTTGATTATATGAATCCAGTTAATTTTGACAGATTTCATCAAGCAAAAAATCAGAAGAAGATCACCTTCATTTAATGTTGCATGGTTACTTCCTCTTGGAGTGATCATCCATGTGATGATGAAGGTGAGGACCCTAGCTGTCAAGGTTAATCCGCCAACATGAAATCCCCTAACAGACCCTTGAGGATCCCTTAAGCATTCCCTGTAGGTTTGGACTTTGTTGAAATCTTCCAAGGACCCACACAATCCCCTGCTTACAACTATTCCATCAGTTTTGAAGCCACCCACTCTTCTCCAAACTGAATTGTTTATAGTGATCTCCTTTCCTTTCACTTTAGAGGTGAGAACAGACCCATCATGCTTGAGATTTGTATAGAACACCTTCACTAAATCTGGGTATATGAACCCATTCAGCTCCAAAAATTTCTGTAGGTCTTGATGCTGCACCATAGCTATAATGTCAGCCATCCCTTCATCTTCCAGCCCCTGAAGGCTTAGAATTTTTGGTGGGTTAACAGTCTTTTTACATATGTGAGAATGAAATTTTTCAATTCTCTCTTCATCACCATCAAACCATGTTTCAATAGAACCATGTTTATAACAAGGAGGTGCTGGAATTTCAGGTTCTTTGTGTTTAGATGACCCAGCAGTTTTGGATTTCTTCCTTGGGTTGCTTGAAGATGCCATTGCAGAAAAGGGAAAATGTAGAGAAACAGAGTATTGACAGTGTATATGCATAGTTTTGCACACAAGCAATTTGAAAGCTAATGTTATGCGCATATGAATTTAAACTAGTTTGTGCATCAGCTTATGGAATGAATTCAATGCATTGTGTAGTCAAACAAGCAATCAGATGGAATATATGGGGCAGAGATATGCAGCAAGTTTTGGCTTGACCAATGCATTCAGTCAGTTGAATGAAATTTGAATTTGGAGAGAGAAACCAGTTAAAAGCAAGACAAAAGCACTACATGACAAAATAAGAGTCAAGATTCTTTAACCAGCTTTATTTATCATGTAACAGATGCACAATTCTCAATTAATCAACTTAAATGCACCAATTGAATGTGAATCAATGCAATTTAACAACTAATTCGTTCTGGTTTTAAATTTTACATTGTTTCAGACAATTTCAGTCAGTTGATTTGTGAGAAACAACTGATTAAAACAGATATCCTGATATAGATTTAATACTGATTAATGAATTTAACTGACTAAATCGACAATTAACTGGCTAAAACAGAAACTGAAATCACTGCACCCCCAAATTAAGCAAAATAAGCTGATTAAAAACACGAAACAACTAACTAAAAAACTGAATATCATTGCAGATTTCATTTATATCATATAAAATGCAAATTTAACTGCAACTAATCAACAAACATGCAGAATTAAACACTCAAACACACAAAACAACATGTATAACAACAAGAATGAATCACACACATGAATTATATCACATTTGAGATATCAAGAACACCCAATTCATTTCTCAATTGAAAAAATCTATCTTTAGGAAGTGGTTTGGTAAAAATATCAGCAAGTTGGTTATGTGAATCAACAAATTCAATTATGCAGTCCCCTTTTTGAACATGATCCCTAATGAAATTGTGCCTTATTTCTATATGCTTTGTTCTAGAGCGCAAAATAGGATTTTTGGTTAAATTGATAGCACTTGTATTGTCACACCTAATAGGAATGTGATCTAGTTTCAAACCATAATTAAAAAGTTGTTGTTTTAACCACAAAGTTTGAGCACAACAGCTCCCAGCTGCAACATACTCAGCTTCAGCAGTAGACAAAGCCACACTAGCTTGCTTTTTGCTATGCCATGATACTAGACTACTTCCTAATAGATGACAAGTTCTACTAGTTCTTTTTCTATCCAATTTACAGCCAGCAAAATCAGCATCTGAATAGCCCACTACATTAAATGATGCACCTTTTGGATACCACAAACCAACATTAATAGTACCTTTTAGATATTTTAGGATTCTTTTAGCAATTGCAAAGTGTGATTCTTTAGGATTGGACTGAAATCTAGCACACATGCATACACTAAACATTATATCTGGCCTACTAGCAGTTAGGTATAAAAGAGAACCTATCAAACCTCTATATTTAGTGGAATCAAATGGTTTACCACTTTCATCAGCATCAAGGTAGCTGCTGGTAGCCATAGGAGTGCTTGATTCTTTGCAGCTGTCCATGTCATACTTCTTTAACAGCTCTATGCAATATTTTGATTGATTAAGGAATGTTCCATGATCCATTTGCTTGACTTGTAAGCCTAAGAAGAAGTTTAGATCTCCCATCATTGACATTTCAAACTCCCCCTGCATAGCTGCCACAAATTCTTCACAAAGCTTCTCATTAGTGGATCCAAAAATTATATCATCTACATAAACCTGCACAAGTATTATGTTGTCCAAAGACTTCCTAATGAACAAAGTTTTATCAACTTGGCCCCTTTCAAAATTTTGAGAGATAAGAAAGTTACTCAACCTTTCATACCATTGTCTTGGAGCTTGCTTGAGTCCATAAAGAGCCTTTTTGAGCTTATATACATGGTTAGGAAACTTGTGATCAACAAATCCAGATGGTTGTGAAACATAAATTTCTTCATTTATACAACCATTCAAAAATGCACTTTTCACATCCATTTGATGAAGTTTGAATCCAATCATACATGATAAAGCAAGCAATAACCTAACAGCTTCTAGTCTAGCAACAGGAGCATATGTTTCTTCATAATCTATTCCTTCCTCTTGATTGTATCCTTTAGCTACAAGCCTAGCTTTATTTCTAGTTATTATTCCTTGATCATTCATTTTATTTTTAAATACCCACTTTGTACCAATTATATTCATTTTAGGTGTGCAAGGGACTAGTTCCCAAACCTCATTCCTTTTAAACTGATTCAGTTCATCTTGCATAGCTAAAATCCAATTTACATCTAGTAATGCATGATCAACACACTTAGGTTAAACTTGGGAAACAAATGCAGCAGTTAAACATGTATTATGCATAGATCTTCTAGTAGAAACACCTTGTTGAACATCACCTATAACATTTTCAATGGATAGCTCACGAGGCACCCTCCATTGTTTAGGTAGATCATTTTCTGCAGATTTCAGTTCTGGTGCCAGGATTTCAATCAGTTCTTTCTGATTTTCACCAGCTAAAATTTTATCTGCAGCAGCTTTATCAGTTTCTACATGTTCAGTTGATACACCTTCAATTAGATTCTCTTCTCCTGCACCTGCACCACTTACTCGCACCTTCATTTTGCACATTAGTCTCATAAAAAACAACATGAATTGATTCCTCAATGATAGCTAGTCTTTTGTTATAAATCCTATATGCTTTGCTATGTGAAGAATAACCTAAACACAATGCATCATCAGCTTTAGCATCAAATTTGCCAAGTTTTTCTTTGCCATTATTTAGCACCAAACATTTGCAGCCAAACACTCTAAGATGTGCTATGTTGGGTTTTCTCCCTTTATACAATTCATAAGGGGTTTTCTTCAAAATAGGTCTTATCAAAATCCTATTTATTATGTAACATGCAGTATTTACTGCATCCACCCAAAAATATTTAGGAATATTTGATTCATTAAGCATAGTCCTTGCTAGTTCCTCAAGTGATCTATTTTTCCTCTCAACCACACCATTTTGTTGAGGAGTTCTAGGTGCTGAAAAGTTATGCTTAATCCCATACTTTTCACAAAAATGATTGAACTTTTCATTTTCAAATTCCCCTCCATGATCACTTCTTAGAGCACTTATGCTGCAGCTGTTTTCATTTTGTAAAACCTTGGCAAGTTTCTTAAAAGCATGAAATGCATCATTTTTATTTGTAAGGAATAAAGTCCAAGTAAATCTAGAATAGCCATCAACAATAACTAAAGCATAATAGTTTCCACCAATACTCATTGTTCTAGATGGACCAAACAAATCTAAATGCAGCAATTCCAAAGATTTTGATGTAGACACATAATTTTTCAGATTAAAAGAAACTTTAGTTTGTTTTCCCTTTTGACATGCATGACAGATTTTTCCTTTTTCAAATTTCAGTTTTGGTATCCCTAAAACAAGCTCTTTTGAAACTAGTTTTTCCAAATGATTCATGTTTATATGTGCAGCTCTCCTATGCCAAAGCCATGAACTATCTTCCTTAGACATGAGACATGTAAAATTAGTTGCACACATATGATCAAGATCAAGCATGTAAATGTTTTCAATTCTCTTTCCTAACATGCAGATTTTTTTCATAATTTTTCTCAATAATCTTGCAATGATTTGTTTCAAAGGTAATTCTAAAACCTTTATCACATAATTGGCTAATACTAAGGAGATTATGCTTCAAACCTTCAACATATAACACATTTTCAATAAGGATTGAAGAAATGTTACCAACATCACCACTACCAAGTATTTTTCCTTTGTTATTATCTCCATATGTGACAAAACCTCCATTTTTCAAGGTGAGTTTGACAAACTTCCTTTTGTCACCACACATTTGTCTTGAACAACCACTGTCTAGATACCACAATGATTCTTTGGCCTTCAAGAACACCTACAAAACACAATCAATGGAGAGAATTTGGTACCCACATCAATTTGGGTCCAACAAAGTTAATTACCTTTCTATTACATTTTGGCTTCCAAATATATTGACCACTAGGAACACCAAATTTTCTGATTTTGTAAGATTTTGAAGTATGTCCCTTGTTCATACAATAAAAACATGTAATGAATGAAGTGTTGGATGGTTTTCCATATGAAAAGAAATTTCTATAAGACTTTTGTTTCTTTCGAAAACCATTTGTAAATCCAAGTCCATCTCTATTTGTTACACAATTTTGAAAGCCTAAAAGGGTATCGAAATTGGCTCTTCCCATGGTGAATCTAGCTAGAGCTTTGTTCAAATACTCAATTTGATTTTCCAAATTTCTGTAGTTTTTACAGAATTTTTCAGCATGTTCACCATTGCAACTTGAAGCTTTATAAATCATTTCAAGATTCTCAAAATCGGTTTTTGAATTTTCCAGCTCTTTCTCTAGCTCTTTCACCTTGTTCTCCAACCAATTATTCATTCCTTTAAGCCTATTGTTTGAACAAGCAACTTTATTAGCTTCTTCATGCAATTCCATAAAATTTTGCAGCAGCTGATCATAATGAAGACCATTTTGAGTTGTTGAGAAACTTACACTACTTGCTATATCACAATCAGCCATAAGGCAAAGATTGGCCTTTTCATCATCACTTGAAGAATCACTAAAGGAGACATCATTCTCATCCCATGATATATAAGCCTTCTTAGTTTTGAATGATTTTTCATGCTTCTTTTCTCCATTCCTCTCTTTGTTTTGTGAGTATGGACATTCAACCTTAATATGTCCCTATTTTCCACAACCAAAACAAGTAAAGTTAGAAGAAGCTAAATCAGATTTTTTATTATACCTCTTATTTTTCTAATCTTTGTTCTTGTATTTCGAGAACTTGTTGAACTTTCTCACTAAGAGATTCAGATTTTCTGCATCACTTTCTCCATGTGCTTCATCATCACTATTCTCCTCCTTGTGAACCAAAGTCTTCAAGGCCAGCCCTTTCTTTTTCTTGTCACTATCTTCTTGTTCAACAAGTCTATTAAGCTCAAGCTCATGCTCCCTTAGCTTTCCAAAAAGTGCAGCAACACTCATTGTTGTCAAGTCCTTAGATTCAAAAATTGCTATTACTTTGGGTTGCCAACTTCTATTCAAACAGTTCAGCACTTTTATGTTCAGCTCCTCTTTCTCAAACACTTTTCCAAGACCTATTAGATGATTTACAATGTGTGTAAATCTTTTCTGCACATCTGAAACAGTTTCTCCTATCAGCATTCTAAACATCTCATACTCTTGGATTAAAGTGTGCTTCCTAGCTCTTTTTACATCAGTTGTCCCTTCATGTGTTACCTCCAACACTTCCATCATTTCTTTGGCATTGGAACACTGTGAAACACAAAAGAATTCATCAAGATTAAGTGCAGATGTTATTATGTTCTTTGCTTTACAATCATATTGCACTTTCTTTTGTTCATCAGCATTTAAACTTTCCCAAGGTTTCTCTTCTTTAGGGATATACGGTCCATTGATTATAGCATTCCAAATACCTATATCAATTGATTCAATGAAAATCTTCATTCTTACTTTCCAAAATGGATAGTTTACCCCTAAAAACATTGATGGCCTGTTTATAGAAGCACCCTCTGCAAAAGGCAATTTTCCTTCAGCCATGTTTTGAAATTTTCAGAAAACTTGAATATTTTTCAAGAACCAGCTCTTTATACCAATTGTTGGAATAAATGGCTGAGTTTAAGAGGGGGTGTGAATTAAACTCTTAAAGATTTTCGAAATTCAAAGCCTATTTAGAAAAACCAGATTCAGAATGAAGGTGAAAAACAGTTCTTTAAGGGTTCTTGAAATGATGTTAATCAATTGATCATATATCCAATTCAATTAACAATTCAAATATCAATTGCAGAATTTAAATGAGTAGGGAAAGAAGATCAACACAGAAGATTTATACTGGTTCACCTTTCAACAAAGGCTACATCCAGTTTCCTAAACACTTAAATCCAATCAAATCACTAAATTTCAGTTTTTACATGAACACTACATGAAAAACGAAAATCAGAAAAACTGCACCTGATCTTGAACCCTACAAGACCTGTTAACTCTTGTAAAACTCTATTACAAGAACACCTTAATCACCCTGATTAAGAGACACAAACGCAGCTAACAATTACACAAGAGATTGGATTGAATTCACCTGGAAAATTAGTCCTAGACTGAAAAACAGAGCACACAGCAATACGAAAAATAGAGTACGAAATCTTTGTAAAAATCACTATTCAATTTGATCTTGGACTTCTTGGAGGGATTCACAAATTGATTTAGAGTATTAGAAAAGCTTTCTTGCACAGTGGGTTTCTCTGTAGTTGATTCGTCACTAAGATCTTTGAATTTTAAAGTATTTATAGCAAAGTTGTTCCAGTGATTTAAAACTATTACTGATGAAAACAGTCGGTTGAAAACGCGATTTAACTGGTTGTTTTTATTAAAAAGAATTTTCCAGAGAGCACCCTTTTTCTAAAACTCGAAAATAGTCAGTTGAAAACACGATTTAACTAGCTTTTCATGAGAGCTAGAATTTCTCAACAAAAGCTCCAGAATTTCAACTGGTTTAAATTTAGAAAAACAACTAGCTAAAATTAGCTAAAAAGAAGGCTTTTAAAATGAAGAACAGTTTAACTGATTGAAACCACATTTTTAATCAGTTAAAAACTAGTTAAAACCTTTGAAAACATTTTAAAACATTTTAAAACATTTCAAATCATTTTAAAACCCAAGATTAAGTCCAAGATTAATTGAAATACATCTTACCACACATCCTAAGACACAATCTTCATTCTTCAAGCACCATCATCTTCATCATCAAAGGTGGTTGGAGACATCAAATCCACTTGAAACCAAGTCTTCAAGTCCAACATTTGTTGATAAATTTGATTTGATGATGTTGCTGAAACAGTTGATGATTAAATGGTGTTTCTGCAGTTCTGATTTGATGTCAGATTATCTTTAATTAGTTAGCTAATTCTGATATATTAGTCTGCTATTTTCATTAATACAGGAAATATGCCAGGAATGTGTTTTAATGAAATCAGCTAACTGTTTGTTGTTTAGCTAACTATTTTCTTCCTGACTTTTTCAGTAGGTCTGTACTGAACATCGGCAGTTGGAGTTTGTTTCTGATTCTCTGTAAATACAAGCCTTATTGAAGATCTAACAAAGAGAAGAGATAATTTCAAAAAAGCTATCATTTTCTCACAAATCTATTGAAGAATTTAGTTTTAGAAAGAATCAAGAAAAGGGTCTTCATTAGAGATTTCTGAATTGTGTTTTTCCCTGGTTTGGGATAGTTTAGTGAAATTACAAAATGTGTATTTCTGTTATTGGGGTGATCACTGTAGACTTGGTGTGAGTCTAGTTTAAATTGAATTCTATAGTGTTTAGAATTTCATCTTTTTGGTTTTGTTAGTCTTTAGAAGAGGGGTTCTTGTAAAGACTTATTCAATTAGTGATTTTGTGATCTGTTAGTGTTACATATTGAAATTGGATGTAGCTCTTGAAAAAGAGTGAACAAATATAAATTCTTGTGCATTCTTTCTCTTATTTAATCTTCTTTTATAAGTTTCTGATATAACTAATCGACTGTTTTCTGTAATAAGTAAACTAATATGTTCTTGATAGCAAAAGAAAAATATGATACTGAACAATTTTCCAAGAAAATACTATATAAATTCATCCTCCCTTTCTTGGTATATCTCTGAATCTAACAGTATGTTTCTACCAAGATCAGTGACACTTCTGTCAGTCAATGACACTCCTATATAACACCTACAACACCAAATTAATAAGCTCATTATTAAAGTATTTAAAATTATAATCATACAAAATTTAAAATATCACAATTTTCATTTGACTGGTCAAATTTTGTTATCAATCTCATTTTCCAGTATCACAGATGCAACTATGCAAATTTTGACTTATGGTTATCAAAAGGAAAAAAGAATTTCAATTAAAGGATAATTACAAAAGGGCAATTCATCTTTCTAAAAGTCACACACTACAAACATCTTAAAATTATAAAAAAATATTATAAATTTTCAAAAATTTTAAATAAAAAAAATAAATTAAAATTGTCAAACAAATTTTTTTGTAATAGATGAGTTTGAAGATTTCACGTGTAAGGACTTTGCTAAGATTTGCTTTTCTTTTCAAATCATTAATAGAATCACCAAGATTAATCTTGAACGCGCTAGTACGCTACACATATCTGGATGATCTTCTGACTTTAACCTACATGCGTTAAGTTAATAAATCTCTTGATTTCAAGTCATCTGGGTTTTAAGTCATTGTAATGAAATAACTTGGATACTCAAAATATCTAAATTGTCCCATTTATTCTCCTGAGGATAAGTTTGGTTTCTAAAACCTTGATTCAAAAAGAAGAAGTAGGTCATGCTAATGTGCTTTGGAGGATCCACATCATAGGATTAGAAGGTGTCGATGAGCACATTAAACTATCCATGCCGCTGAGAGCCCTCACAATCCAGACATAATAGTGACGAGTCAGGCTATTAAGCTAATAATTTGTCCTCAACTAAAAATAAGAGAAACCTCATTCCTCTCTTTTCTTTTTTTTCACCCCATTCATGTCTCCACACATTTCCTTTTAAAATCAAGTCCTCTGAAACATGACATAAAAAACTCTTTTTTAAAATAAAAAATTTATCATTCAAAATGAAAACTAAATGGAAAAATATTATATATTTCTAGATAAAGTGAAATCTACTAAAAATTTATAAAAAAAAGAATTAGACAAATTTTATAATATTCAAATTTTGTTGTATGGTATATAAAAAATACTCCACAAAGATGTCATAATTGATATTGCAAACTAAAATAATCTTGGTGAGGAACATTAATTCGAAGAAGTCTAGATTTAGTCTCTAAAATAGTATCTAGTCAATATTGTCATAAATGATCTCCAACAATAACTCTAGAAAAACATTATAAGTTCTACCAACAATGTTTATTTAACAAGTAATATTTATCTTTAACTAAGAAAATTGACCTTGCTTAAAATCATCATTGCTAGCACAACCATTTTGATAGGATATTGTACTCATCAAGCATATATTTATACTGATATTAGTGACACTCTTATCATTCAGTGACACTCGTGTCATACCTACAACCCTAAAACGAATAAGTTCATTCTTAAAGTAATTCAAATATAATCATACAAATTTTAAAATATTAAAATTTTCATTTGACTGATAGAATTTTGTTATCAATATCATTTTTTAGTATCATAGATACAATTATGCAAATTTCAACTTCTGATTATTAAAAGACAAAAGACTTTCAATGGGATGATAATTTTTACCACTAAAAAGGAAAGATTTAAAGAGTTGTTTCATTATTTATATGATGATCAACATTTTCAGACATGGAAGTAAAAAAAAAACGTTGAATTGAAAACTACGATATTCTTTAAAAAATATTGACTTTTCTCATGATTATATGTCACATGTAAGGACTTTGCTAAGATCTTTTTTCTTTTCAAATCATTAATAAAATCATCAAGCTTAATCTTGAACATGATACACATATCTGGATGATCTTCTAACTTTAACCTACAAGCGTTAACAAATATCTTGATTTCAAGTCATCTGGGTTTTAAGTCATTGTAATGAAATAACTTGGATACCCAAAATATCTAAATCGTCCCATTTGTCCTTCTGAGCATAAGTTTGGTTTCAAACCTTGGTTCAAATAGAAGAAATAAGTCATGCTAATGTGCTTTGGAGGATTCACATCCCAAGATTAGAAGGTGTCAATGAGCACATTAAACTATCCATGCGGCTAAGAGCCCTCATTATCCATACACAATAGAGACGAGTCAGACTATTGAGCTAATAGTTTGTCTTCGAATAACAATAAAAGAAACCTATTCCTCTCTTTTCTTTTTTCACCCCATCCATGTCTCCACATATTCTTTTAAATCAAGTCCTTTGTAACATGACATAAAAAACTCTTCTTTTTAAATAAAAATTCATATATTCAAAATGACAAACTAAATGGAATGAAAAATATTATATATTTCTAGATGAAGTGAAATCTCCTAAAAAATTATAATAGAAAAAAAGAATTAGACAAATTTTATAATATTCGATTTTTTTTGTATTATATATAAATAATACTCCATAAAGATATGATAATGGATATTGCAAACTAAAATAATTTTGATGAGGAACATTAACCCGAAGAAAACTAGATTTAGTCTCTAAAATGATATCTAGTCAACATTATCTCCAACAATAACTCTAGAAGTAGTAAGAACATTATAAGTTCTACAAACAATGTTTATTAATATTTATCTTTAACTAAGACAATTGACCTTGCTTAAAATCATCATTGTCAATACAACTATTTTGCTAGGACATTGTATTCATCAAACATATTTATACTGATATCAGTGACACTCTTATTACTCAATGACACTCGTGTCACACCTACAACTCTAAAATGAATAAATTCATTCTTAAAATAATTCAAATATAATCATACAAAATTTAAAATATTAAAATTTTCATTTGACTGGTCGAATTTTGATATCAATATCATTTGTTAGTATCACGGATACAATTATACAAATTTCAACTTCTAATTATCAAAAGGCAAAAAGACTTTTAATGAGATGATAATTTTTACCACTAAGAAGGAAAGATTAAAATAGTTGTTTCATTATTTATATGATGATCAACCTTCTTGAACATGGAAGTATAAAAAAAAAATTGAATTGAAAAACTATGATATTCTTTAAAAAATATTAACTTTTCTCATGATTATTACTGTGTGTAGATCAATTAGAATACTGGAAAGTTTTTGTAATTTAGGAAACTTATTCAACAAAGACTAAATTTTAAACTAGTTTCGAATAAAGTCTTTTCAATCCAACGGAAAAGTGTTTGTGAACATTTAAAATTAAGATTATCAATATTCCAACTTTTTATTAATTACATTTAGATATAAATTTTTAAAATAATTGAAAAATATTACTACTTAGAAAATACGACTTTACAGTACTAAAATAATGAATTTTTTAAAAATAATAAATTAGTCAATAAATAAAAAAATGTTAAAAAAATTCTATAAAAAATGAAATGTGCATAAATTAAAAAAAAAATCTTATCTACGTTATTAACATCTTTGATGAAAACTTGTTCAACCGTACCATCTTGCAAAATTTAAATGATCATAACAGTTGATAATTGAAAGCTAGAAAAAAGCAAAATTGAAATCATCTTAACAGTTGATAATTAAAAATGAGAAAAAAATTTAACATTAATTTATATTTAATAAATGATGAAAAAAATTGTTTCATAATATATATATAGAAAATGAATTTGATACCTTCACAATTCTAGAATCGATTGATATTGAATGAATAATTGTGTTTTCACTCTTGATAATATTATTGCTGTTAAAAATGAAATATTATATGAAAATCAAATCTTACAAAAGAAAATGAGAATGTAAAAAAATGTAGGAATTTTGTTTTCTATCAAGTAAGATGAAATATTTAATGTAATGAATAATTTAATTCTTCTTATCAAATCATTTTGAAAAATTATAAAAATTTATAATTTATACACATTTATAATATATATCTATAAATATTATTGAATAATTTTATAATTTTGTAGTAACTAACTATATTATATTCCATAAAATTATATAAAGTTATATTATATAAAACTAATAAGATTGTAATGGATTGAATTATATATAATTGATTTTATAACTTTGTAATGAGTTTATTAAATAATATAATAATAAGTTTATGTTTAATATATAGAAATGTACAATTTTATATAATTTAATTATATATAATAATAAAAAATTATATTATATGATATAAAATTAATAAAATTGTAAATTGATTGAATGGTTATACAATTCATAATATATATATATATTATTAATTGATTTTATAATTGTTTAAATTATTAAATTTTATAATTTTATGAAATAAATTATTTTTATATAGTTTAAATGAGAGCACCAAATTGGAACGGGTGTTATGTTCAGCCATGGTGATGATCTCAATGAGAGCACCAAATTGTTAGGGACAGAGTATTGCCTTGATTTCGAGGATCAAGGGACCTCCTAGAAAAATGGAGAGAGAAAGGGAAAATGCTTCTTTTTCTGCCTCTTTCCATTCATTCGTTCCATATTTAACAATACTCAGCCATCAAATGATTGGCTTTCTGTGGATTGTGAAAACAGAAAGTATCACATGCTGAAAAGGGAATCTCTAACGAAAATTACAATTCATCAAAGAAATAAAAAGAAATACTAAATCACTTAGAGATATTGTTATTCGGTAACATAGTCACAAAGGTAAGTGGGCTGCTTGTGTCTTCTGTTGCGCCTCTTTTCAACTGTGCTAGGGGCCTTGTCTTCCTCTACTGTGTTCGAGCCTAAATTCACAGGGCCATTGCTATCAATATCCACTGCTGCGGAAAACACCTTGTCCTCAAGGTGATAATTGGAGACAAGATCACTCCAAAGTTCCCATGTTGTGTCCTCAGGTGGCAGGCCCGTCCACTGGACCAGAACAAGCTTGGTAGGTGGCGAGGAAGAGGAATCCATTTTTGTGTCCAAGATAGCTAGTGGCTGAATGAGTGGCATATTTTCCTGTGCAAGCAAAGGGAAGTCGATTAGAGAAGAAGGGAGTGGTCCTTTGTGCAACTTCAACAGGGAACAGTGAAAGACAGGGTGGATTTCGGAACCCTGAGGCAAATCAAGTTGATAGGCAACTGGTCCAATGCGGGCAGCAATGCGGAAGGGACCAAAAAAATGTTTGGCCAATTTTGGAGGAGAAGGAGAATGGAGTGAATGTTGTCTGTAGGGTCTCAAGCGCACATAAACCCAATCATCTATCTGGAAAGTGACCTCCCTACGTTGTTGATCTGCAAAATTCTTCATGGCCAATTGTGCTTTTTTAAGTTTCTTGCTCAATTGAGTCAGGAGATCTTGGCGAGTGGTGAGGAGGGAATCCACCGCCTCTACAACAGAGGTTCCTGTCAAATAGAAGGGAATAGATGGAGGTGGCTTGCCAAAGATAATCTGGAAAGGGGTGGTTCCGGTAGTAGAATGAACCAAAGTATTGTAAGACCAATCAGCAAGTGAAATAAACTTTCCCCAATTTGAAGGCTGAGAGTGAACGAAGGAACGAAGGTATTGTTCCAATGTGCGGTTAAGAACTTCGGTCTGTCCATCTGTTTCGGGGTGGTAAGAAGTGCTCATACGCAACTTTGTGCCACATAAATGAAACAATTCACGCCAAAACTTGCTAATAAAGATCGGGTCTCTGTTGGAAATCAAGCTGCATGGAATACCATGATGCTTGCAAATCATGTCCATGAAAAGTTGTGCAACTTTGAAGGCTGTAAAATGCACAGGGAGTGTACCAAAGTGAGCCTGATCGATGTTGTACTCGGTCAAATAAAAAAAATTAAATGTAGTACTAGAAGTGACTCCTAGGTCGTCTCCCAAGGACCAATTTTCACTGTCAAAAGATTGAACATGCAATGGGGGGGGTTTGGACAGATAACAGTGGTTAATTAAAAACAGCGGATAAATAAAAAATTAATTGCAGTAATTAAAATAGGCAAGACTCTTGAACATAATGCATCTCTGACATCCTTGGCTTACAACAGATTATCAGTCCATTTAATCCTTGTTCGGTCTAGATTAACCAACTAAGCGAAAGTTAACCCAAGACTTCCCTACACGAATTAAGCAAACGTGAACCTTGTAAGGTCTCCTTCCAAGGGATTAAGCATCCTCCAGAACAGAGGCTTCACAGAGGAGAATCAAACGTACGAAACCATAAAACGCACAGAACCTCAGCCAATGAGTGCAGCATGCCCAAGAGCCCCACCCTGGGGTTTTAGACTTCCATTAACACAGAAAACGTAAATAGAAAACTTAAATAGAAAACGTAAATAGAAAATGAAAATGAAAACGAAATGCAATGAAGAACAGAAACGAACAGAAGACAAAAATTGCAGAATACAAACGAAAATTGATTGAAGAAGAACAAACTGGAATTTTGAAAAAGTAAACGAAATGTGAACTGAAAACCAAAAACAAAACTCTACTCTACTGTGTATCTCTCTAGTTGAAAACGTAAAAGATCCCTAAAATTTTGTACTGCTACTGCTGCCGCTTCTGCTCCTTCATCTGCTGCCCTACTTGTAGCTGCATTGTATGGGCACGAAAACCTAGACCCATTGGGCCCAAAATCCAAATTGTGACGTGACAGCTCCTCTTGAAGTCCATGAATTAATTCCAAGCCCAAAATAATTTTAAACTGCCTTGAAAATAAAAATTGGAATAATTAAACTTAGAAAATTCAAATTAATTAAAATATGAATTTCTGGTCCAATTATAGCCCTAATAGAAATTAGTACAAAATATAAACAATTAAGCACAAATTAGAGATGAAAACAAGTACAGAAAGGTAAGAAAATAAGGGAAAATAATGACTCATCAAATTCCCCCACACTTATTCTTTTGCACTCCTGGGCAAAATCAAAGTTCAAAGCAAGGAAAAACTCCAAAGATATCAAAGAGAGAGACGCAACAAGAAGAAACAAAAACAAGAAGACACACAAGAAAACAAACAGATTTACGCACTCCTTAATGAATCTTGGGAACAGAAAGGGAGTAGACAACGTCCAACACACAAAGAATCAGAGAAACTAGATACTTATGGAAATCATCCAAACAAGTAAAAACATGGTAAGACAATCAGTCAGCATCAAGAGGTGAATTAAAAGCAACAAAATCTCACAAGATGCACTATATCACTATATCTCTCAAGTGTCTAGGTAACTATATACTCTCAAAGCACTCATGAAAAACAAGCAGCAGATAGACTTGGCAAGCCTCTAAAATCAACACCTAATAAACATGCACATAAGGATCATAAGGTCTTTCCAGGGTTGTAATGTGGTCAAGGACAGGGTAGAGGATAAAATATAGGATAAGTAGCTACAAACCAGAGGAACTAGAGGAGCAATGGGGAATAAGTAAGAAATAAGCATAAGAGCAAACCCAAAAACCTCTAATAAACCTCTAACACCATTCCTTTTCCTTTGCCTCAAACAAAAGCACTTTTTCTTTTTCTTCTTTTTTATTTATTTTTTTTTATTATATTTTTTTTAGAACAGAATGAATAAACAATCCATCATGAAACGCTAAGATATGTACAGCAGGAAGAACCCACTAGCCAAAATACAATAACCAATGAGACACCCCACACTTATTCAAGAACTTATTCCCAAAACGATTCCAAAGCTCCAAAAATTCCCTAAGGTTAAGGTAATCATAGGTTTTCACTTAAGGCTTGTAATGAGCTTCAAACAAAGAAAGGGAATGCAGGCTCAACGAGGGGTTAACAAAGGAATTAATTCGGGGTAAGCTTATTTGGCCGGGGCTTATGAGAACAAATGCCTTAATCATGTCCAAACATGCATGTGAACCAAGAAGTATCAAACAGAGTCAAGACAAGGCAACTGTGCAAGCAATCAAGAGGCATAACACACAAGAAAGAATAGACAGTGGCTCAAATCCTCACACATGGTATAACTTCTATCACAATTAAATCAACCTCTCAAACCTCATAATCATCGTTCCAAGCAGAGAAAAATAAGGATTTCAATCCATACAGTATCAAGCAACTTGTATCCAAGAGTGAAGTAAGAGCCTACAACCTAAACAAAAACCCAGAAATCAAAAGGAAATATGCGAAACTGTACACACGACAAAGACTCAAACTAAAAAAAAAACATCAATAAAGACTTAAACAAAGAACAGTCTCCCCCCACACTTAAACTACACATTGTCCCAATGTGGCACAAACAGAAGATCAGAGAAATCAGAACAATCAATAGATCTAGACAAGTGCAATAAAAACTCCCTAAGTCATGGTGGGAGAGAAGCAGGGTCAAGCAGAGACATCTCCTCCACAACAGCATCCAACAAAGAAGGATTGTTGAGGAAGGGCTTCAGACGGTGCCCGTTGACCTTAAAGCTCTTATCTGTGGATACATTTTTTATCTCAACTGTACCATAAGGATAAACATTAGTAACAACAAAAGGTCCAATCCACTTTGATCGTAACTTACCACCCATGAGTCCTAGTCGAGAATTGTATAACGAGAACTTTACGGCCAACCATGAAATCCTTTCTAGCTATCAAGTCGTCATGGAACTTCTTGGTTTTTTCCTTGTAGGATTTTGAATTCTCGTAGGCTTCTAAGCGGATCTCATCAAGCTCATTTAGTTGCAACCGCCTTTCCTCACCAGCCTGATCTATGGAGAAATCGCAAGTCTTCACGACCCGATAGGCCGATGCTCAATCTCAACAGGTAAATGACATGCCTTACCAAAGACAACCCGATAAGGGGACATCCCTATGGGTGCTTTGTAGGCGAGTCCTATGCGCCAAAGAGCATCATCCAACCTATTACTCCAGTCTTTTACGTTGGGCTGGACAATCTTCTCTAAGATTCTCTTGATCTTCCTGTTTGAAATTTCGGCTTGCCCGTTGGTTTGGGGGTGGTAGGGTGTAGAAATTCTGTGCACCACCCCATACTTCTTGAGCAAAGCCTGTATAGATTTGTTACAGAAATGGGTGCCTTGATCACTAACAATAGCTCTGGGTACTCCAAACCTGCAAAATAGGTGAGATCTAACAAAATCCACAACAACCTGAGCATCATTAGTCACGGTGGCTTTGGCTTCCACCCATTTCGAAACATAATCAACGACTAAAAGAATGTAGGAAAAACCAAAAGAAACAGGAAAGGGACCCATGAAATCAATACCCCAGACATCAAACCCCTCATGAGAACAACATGGGTTGCTGAGGCATCTGCTGTCTCCATGTAAGGGATCCTCCTGCTCGTGACACTGCTCACAAGTGCTACAAATCTTCCACACATCTCTAAAAATGGTGGGCCAGTATAAACCACAATCGAGCACTTTGCGAGCTGTCCTCTGAATGCCTAGATGGCCACACGGTGCGAGAAGAGTGACAAAGCTGCGAGGCCAGAGTCAATCTCATGATCCGGAATACATCTCCGATTACCTGGTCTGTTGCATAACTTCCACAAATAGGGGTCATCCCAAATATAATGCTTAGCATCACTCTTAATTTTATCAATTTGAGCTCGTGATGCTAAGGGAGGAAAAAACGAAGCAACTAAAAATTAACAATATTTGCAAACCAAGGGGTGGTAGAAACGAAGACAGAAGAGAAAGTGAGCAAATTTTCATCGGGAAAATTGTCCTGGATGGGCAAGACATCGACATTATCCTCGGCTCTTTCAATCCTGCTGAGATGGTGCTGCTACCAAATTACGTGCTCCACTCTCGTCACGGATATCCAGATCAAATTCTTGGAGCAGAGCATCCACCGATCAATCTGGGCTTTGACTCGGCCTTTTTAGCGAGTACTTGAGCTGCATGGTCGGTATAAACAATAACACGAGAACCAAGCAAATATGATCTAAATTTATCAAGAGCGAAAACAATAGCAAGCGGCTCTTTCTACGTTGTTGTGTAGTTTGCTTGAGCAGCATCCAAAGTCCTGGAAGCATAATATATCACCCGAGGCAACTTGTCAACCCTCTGTGCCAGGACAGCCCCCAATGCATAATTGGATGCATCACACATCAGCTCGAATGGGAGTGTCCAATCCGGTGCCTGAATGATTGGAGTGGTGGTCAATGCTTCCTTGAGGCAGTCATAAGCCTGTTTACACCTGTCATAAAAAACAAAGTCAACATCCTTACGGAGCAGATTGGACGAGTGGAAGGGCCTTCTTCTGAAATCTTTGATGAAGCGTCTGTAGAAACCTGCATGGCCAAGAAAAGATCGCACCTCTCGCACGCAAGAGGGTAAGGCAATTGTGAAATAACGAGATATTTTGCGGGATCTACTTCTATGCCCTTACTAGAAATAATATGCCCTAAAACTATACCCTGTTCTACCATGAAGTGACATTTTTCAAAATTTAGAACAAGATCAGTTTCAATGCATCTATTAAGCACTCTATCCAAATTATCTAAGCATGCATCAAAGAGGATCCGTAAGCGGTGAAATCATCCATAAACACCTCTATGCAATTTTCAAGAAAATCGGAAAAGATACTAAGCATGCACATTGGAATGTGCCGGGGGCATTGCATAAGCCAAAGGGCATCCTCCTATAGGCAAAAGTGCCAAAGGGCGGGTGAATGTGGTTTTCTCTTGATCCTCGGGAGCAATATGGATTTGAAAATAACCGGAAAAACCATCAAGAAAGCGATAGTGAGATTTACACGCCGGGCAGCTCAAGCATCCGATCAATGAAGGGCGGCGGAAAATGATCTTTCCGTGTTGCTTGATTCAACCTTCGGTAGTCAATGCGAGACTCTCCAACTGTTTTGCACTCTAGTGGGAATGAGCTCATTCTTCTCATTTTTCACAACGAGTGAGGCCTGTCTTCTTGGGGACCACTTGGACCGGACTCACCCACTGACTATCTGATATAGGATAAATTATCCCAGCCTGAAGAAGCTTGGTCACCTCCTTCTTTACTACGTCCAAAATGACGAGGGTTGAGTCACCTCTGCGGCTGCCTCATCGGCTTAGCTCCAGTCCTCTAAGAGTATCACTGTGCATACATGTGGATGGGGCGATACCGAGGAATGTCCGCCGAGGGTCCAACTGATGGCTTTCTTATGCTTTTTAAGAACATGCAACAACCTCCCCTCTTGAACAGCATCAAGGGAGGTGGAAATGATCACTGGCAGCTTCTGATCATCCTCCAAGTAGGCATACTTGAGGTTTTCTGGTAAAGGTTTCAAGTCTAGAATGGGAGATGGCTGAGCAGTAGAAGGAACTAAGGGTTCCACAGCATGTACCTCAACCTGCAAGTCAGATTCATGTGTACTTCCTGCAACATGGTTAGCGCATTCTGACTCTAAAGAATTAAGGCCAAGAGGTGCAGGTACAGCACCCAACACATCAGAACAGAGCTCAAACTCAGAAATCGATTCAGAAAGATATTCAGATTCAGTGCTATTGAGAGAAGTATACGGATCGGATAGAAAATGATGTTTCTTATCATGCAAAGAATGAAAATCGAAACATACTCATCAACAACAACATCAAGTATCTCGGCCACGAAAAACAGAATGATCTTCGGATGGATGTCTCATGGCATCAAGAATATTAAAATGGACAATACTATCACCAAATTCCATGGACAATGTACCGACATACACATCAATCTTAGTTGGAGCTGTTTTCAAAAATGGTGCGCCAAAAATGATTGGCACGGATCCATGGGAGAATCCGTCCTCCATGTCAAGCACATAGAAATCGGCGGGAAAAATCGGTTCACCAACCCGAACTAACACATCCTCAATGAAACACTGTAGGGTGGGCAACACTTCTATTTGCCAAGCTGTATCACCACACCAGTAGGTTGCGGAGGTCAAGAGATAGAGATTTAAATATAGACGGAGGCATGACATTTATAGAAGCACCCAAATCAAGCATGGCATTTTCAAATTTGTTATTCCCTATAACACAAGGTATGCGAAAGTACACAGGTCCTTACATTTTTCGGGAATGTGCGGAACAGTTTACCTATCAAAGCGAGATACATTTACGCCCATGTTGATTCTCTCATTGCCCTTCATTTTCCTCTTATGAGTGCACAGCTCCTTCAGGAATTTTGCATATCTCGGGATTTGCTTGATGGCATCAAGCAGAGGTATGTTCACCTCTACTTTCCTGAAGGTCTCCAATATCTCCTTATCCAGTTCTTCCATCTTTTTGCTTGGAATCAATTTGGGAGGGAATGGAAGGGGATAGGAGGTGGCTGCTGCAAATCAGAACTGGTGCTGGAAGAAGGTCCACCTGCATGAAAATTCTGGGCACCAACTGGTTGCTCATTACTTTGCTCAGGTGCGAAACAGGCTCAAGTGCAGAAACAGGTGAAGGTACTGCAGTGGGTATGTGAATCTGTTTGCCGATCCTCAATGTGATGGCACTAACATTTTTCGGATTCACGCACGATTTGAGAAGGCAATCTATCCGAATTTTGTGATCGTGCCTAATTCGAGTTGAGTAGCCATCTGCCCCATCTGATTGGTCAAGCTCTGGATGGGAGCTCTGGTCTCTTGCTGGAATTGCATATTTTGGAGAGTCATCTGCCTCACTAACTCCTCCAATGAAGGTTCAGAAGTAGACGATTGAGGAGCTGGTGGTGCAGGAACTTCATTCTGCTGCCTGTGATATTGTTGTTGTACTGGTGGAGGCACATAAGGTCTGCTTGGACCGGGACCAGCAGAACTCTGAAATGGTGGTGCAGGATGTTGTTGATGTGGAGACCATCTAAGATTAGGAGGACTCCTCCATCCTGGATTATATCTATTGCTGGACAGATCATAATTTTGCTGCTGCTGTTGTTGTCTATTATTGTAGATGTTTGCAGCATAGGCTTGAGGAGCATGAACATCAGAAGGTTGCTGCACTGATGGACACTGATCTGTATAATGGTCAATTGATGTGCAAATGTCGCAAACCCTTGCCACAGATGTAGGTGCAGATTTCTGGTTCATGGCAAGCTGAGTGACCAAATTGGCCAAGGCATCAAGCTTTCCATCAAGCTTCCTATCTGCAGATGAAGAAGAATCGGCGACGAGGCACATCATGAATTCCCACGAGAACAATAGCATCGTTTCTGCACTGAATTGCTGAGAATTGGAGGCCATTTTTCAATTAAGTTCCTAGCCTCTGCGGGGTCATGTCACCAAGAGCTCCTCCACTGCGGCGTCAATCATACTCCTCTCCATACTATTGAGGCCTTCATAAAAATACTGCAATAAGAGTTGTTCAGAAATCTGATGGTGGGGACAACTTGCACATAATTTTTTAAATCTCTCCCAGTACTTGTACAAGGTCTCTCCACTCATCTGTCGGATTCCTGAAATATCTTTTCTGATTGCTGTTGTTGTGGAAGCAGGGAAGAATTTATTCAGGAACACTCTCTTAAGGTCATCCCAACTAGTGATGGATCTGGGCGCAAGGTAGTACAACCAGTCTTTAGCAACACCTTCCAAAGAGTGTGGAAATGCCTTCAAAAAGATGTGATCTTGTAAAACATCTTGTGGCTTCATGGAGGAACAGACTATATGGAACTCCTTCAGATGTTTGTGTGGACATTCTCCTGCAAGACCATGGAACCTGGGTAGCAAATGTATTAATCCAGTCTTTAGAACATATGAAACATCATCAGGATACTAAATGCATAGGCTTTCATAAGTGAAATCAGGTGTCGCCAGCTCCCTAAGAATCAGAATTAGAATTAGAATTAGAATCAGCAAGCATAGAATTAAAATTTGCAGACACAGAGGGAGAATGCTTAGAACTACTTAAACTAATGGTATCTAATGATATAGAATCTAAAGACAAATTCCTAGAGTGCCTAACTAATCTATGAAAGGTCCTATCTATTTCAGGATCAAAGGGTTGTAACTGTCCTGGATTGGCTCTAGTCATGCACTATCATGCATTTCACAAATAAGCATAATAGAGGTAAAACTGGAACTATACTCAAACAAAGTCCAAATGATCTGAAATTTTGTGAGTAACACCCTAAAATCATGAAAAGACAGTACACCAAATTTAAAAGCAAAATTCAAAGGATAGCTATATGAACTACTACCAGAAAGTATGAAAAATAGGAGTAATAAAACTTCAAAAATAAAAATAAAATAGAAAACGGCCTTTTTTGGGAGATTTACTTACCCCAATCCGCTTTGCGGATGACCATCACGTAGATCTCATTTTTCTACCCCAAATGCATATATAATACGTCCAATTCTGATAACCGAGGCAAAAGTTATGGCAATTTGAAGTTTTCTAAAAACCAATTTTCGGTTATCAAAATTTGGGCCACTATATGTGCCTCTGGGATTTTTCACACAAAATATGGGTCAAAAGAAATGTGCACACAAAAATTCAAGCAAAAATAACAAGTCTAGCTATTAAAACAAAAATTGGGAAAATCGGGTTACTCTTCAGGCACACTACTACAGAAGTACGAATTAACGTCGCTAATTTACGTCGGTTTAAATACAAACGACGTAGAATGTTTTAAATTCTACATTCTACGTCGGTTAGTTGCAGAACCGACGTAGAATGTAGAATTTAAAACATTCTACGTCGGTTATTGGTTCGAACCGACGTAGAAATGCTTTCTCTTCCCTCGGTAATATATTCATATTTCATATACAGATTCTATCCACCAGAGAAATCAACTCAACTTTTCACCCACCAGAATCCATTCTCCAAACATCACATGGCACAGTTCTCTCTTTTCCAGAAGAGTACTGCACCCTCACCCAGCACGTGAACCCTCGGTATGGATACGCTACGCTCACTTTCATCGCAACCCATACTCCTCCCTCACCAACTACTTCCCTGTACGCACCATTCGTCCACGTCACCCTTCCTCTCCTTGTCTCCACTCCCCAACCCCGGGCCCTCCTCCTCCCGCCAAGTCTCCGTCACGCACTCCACTTGTCACCACCGATCCCGCTGCCGGCAACCACAACGGATCCACCGACGCTAGCATCGCCGTCGCGGTCTCGAAGCTCAACCACCCCGCGCGTTCTTGTGGCTTTCTCTGGAGGTGGTTTTCTTCGGAACCGGAGTCTCCGACAGCAGAGGGAGCGTTGTAGGCGGCGGTAGGGGCGGAGGAGGCGGAGGTGGCGGAGGAGGCGCGTTTCTCCTCCGAGTGCAGCTCCTGGTGTTGATGTTGGTGTTAGTGTTACCTTTTGCGCGCTTTCATTTGGGTGCGGCAGATCTGGAGAAGGTGTCGGTGGGGGTTTCGGAGGAAGAAGCGTCGGAAAGAGCGGCTGCGGGGAGGGGTTTGGGGGCGATGGGGCGGAAGCCTAACATTATTGTGTGGACCTTGGAGATGTGGTGTGCAAGAGGCATTTGACACCTGGTGATGCAACAGCCTCCCTTAGTTTCCATTTTTGCGTGTTTTAGGGTTTGGAAAGTGAGAGTGAGTATGGAAGAGGTTGGAGAAGCACGGAAGGGAAGGGTGGGATACAACGTCGGTTATACACATAACCGACGTTGTAAGTTTGTGATATTCAACGTCGGTTCAAATTGAACCGACGTTGAAAATATTACTTTTAACGTCTCCTTATTCAACGTCGGTTTTGGGGCCGTCGTGAAATGATCTCCAGAACCGACGTGGATTGTGGTTCCTGTAACAGTGGCACTATTCTGCAGCTGTAGCTCCTCAATTCGAAATTCCCTTGTTTCTTTTGCTACACCTGCAATGCAACACTTAACAACACCACCAAAAAAAAAACTACGAAACAATTAGATAACCAAACACGTTGCTGCAAAACAAAACAAAAAAAATATGAATTCAATCACAACACAACACTGAAACATGCAGCAACACAAAACACAAAAACACAACCTTTGGACAGAAACGTTGATCCCCGGCAACGGCGCCAAATTTGATCGATGTCATACTCGGTCAAATAAAAACAATTAAATGTAGTACTAGAAGTGACTCCTAGGTCGTCTCCCAAGGACCAATTTTCACTGTCAAAAGATTGAACATGCAATGGGGGGGTTTGGACAGATAACAGTGGTTAATTAAAAACAGCGGATAAATAAAAAATTAATTGCAGTAATTAAAATAGGCAATACTCTTGAACACAATGCATCTCTGACATCCTTGGCTTACAACAGATTATCAGTCCGTTTAATCCTTGTTCGGTCTAGATTAACCAACTAAGCGAAAGTTAACCCAAGACTTCCCTACACGAATTAAGCAAACGTGAACCTTGTAAGGTCTCCTTCCAAGGGATTAAGCATCCTCCAGAACAGAGGCTTCACAGAGGAGAATCAAACGTACGAAACCATAAAACGCACAGAACCTCAGCCAGTGAGTGCAGCATGCCCAAGAGCCCCACCCTGGGTTTTAACCTTCCATTAACATAGAAAACATAAATAGAAAACGTAAATAAATAGAAAACATAAATAGAAAACGTAAATAGAAAATGAAAATGAAAATGAAAATGAAAATGAAAACGAAATGCAATGAAGAACAGAAACGAACAAAAGACAAAAATTGCATAATACAAACGAAAATTGATTGAAGAAGAACAAACTGGAATTTTGAAAAAGTAAACGAAATGTGAACTGAAAACCAAAAACAAAACTCTACTCTACTGTGTATCTCTCTAGCCGAAAACGTAAAAGATCCCTAAAATTTTCTACTGCTACTGCTGCCACTTCTGCTCCTTCCTCAGCTGCCCTACTTGTAGCTGCATTGCATGGGCATGAAAACCTAGACCCATTGGGCCCAAAATCCAAATTGTGACGTGGCAGCTCCTCTTGAAGTCCATGAATTAATTCCAAGCCCAAAATAATTTTAAACTGCCTTGAAAATAAAAATTGGAATAATTAAACTTAGAAAATTCAAATTAATTAAAATATGAATTTCTGGTCCAATTATAGCCCTAATAGAAATTAGTACAAAATATAAACAATTAAGCACAAATTAGAGATGAAAACAAGTACAGAAAGGTAAGAAAATAAGGGAAAATAATGACTCATCAGAGCCCCTTTAGAGAAACGGTCCACAACCACAAGTATAACAGTGTGGCCCAAGGAAGGAGGCAACCCCGTAATAAAATCAAGTGAAAGATCCTCCCAAGTATCGCGAGGCAGTGGTAAAGGTTTTAAAAGGCCAGCAGGTTTCTGAGTTACATACTTAGTTTGTTGACAAGTGGTGCATTGAGAGACAAAAGTATGAACAGTGAAGCGCATACCCTTCCAAAAGAAATTTTCCTGAATACGCGCCAAAGACTTGGAAATCCCTATATTCCAAGAGTAAAGGGATGAAAGGATTGCCCTGATTTAGCCAAATTTTGCCTTCATACAACAAAAGATCATTATGAATGTTGTAAAGAGGGTATGATGCAGGGTTGGAACGCACCTCTGCCAAGAGAGAGACGTATTCGGGGTTGTCTTGCAGAGATTTGCGAAGCTTGTCCAAGAAAAGAAAACATGGCATGGATAGGATGAAATATTGTCCTGGTACAGTATCAGATGGACGAGAAAGTACATCTGCCACCATATTGTGTTTCCCTGCTCTATACTGGATAGTGTAGTCGTACCCAAGTAATTTGGACAAGTAAACCTGTTGTTCTAGGGTCTGAATAACTTGAGACATTAAGTCCTTAAGACAACGATGATCTGTGAGTACGACAAAAGGATGGCCCAATAGATATTGGCGCCAATTCTTGACAGTCGTAGTGATAGCATGTAACTCACGGACATACGTAGAAGAACGAAGTAACTTGGGGCAAAAAGGCTTACTAAAGAATGCAATAGGGTGTTTCTGTTGCATCAAAACAGCACCCATAGCAGAACCTGATGTGTCAGTCTCAAGTTGGAAAGGAAGAGTAAAGTCCGGAAGAGCCAGAACTGGAGCCTCAGTCATAGCCATTTTGAGCTTATCAAAGGCAGATTGAGCAGTAGGACCCCAATGGAAATTATCACGTTTCAACAAAGCATTAAGTGGTTCAGCAATAGAGGCATACCCCTTGATGAAGCGACGATAAAACCTTGTCAATCCTAAGAATCCTCGCAAAGATTTTACTAAAGTAGGGGTTGGCCACTGAACCATTGCCTCGATTTTGGATGGGTTTTCTGCTACCCCCTCAGAAGATACAATGTGCCCCAGATATTCGAAACCTGTTGGCCAAATATGCACTTAGAACCCTTGAGAAAAAACTGACCCACAAGCAAGGTTTGAAAGGTGGTTTCTAAATGATGAAGGTGGTATGCCAAGGTTGTGCTATAAACCAAGATATCATCGAAGAAGACGATGACAAATTTGTGGAGGAAAGGTTTCAGTAAGTCATTCATTGTCGCTTGAAAGGTAGAAGGAGCATTGCAGAGACCAAAGGGCATGACCCTATACTCGTAGTGACCCATGTGAGTATGGAAAGCGGTCTTATGAATGTCACCATCATACATTCGGATTTGATGGAAACCCTGTCGAAGGTCTAATTCAGAGAACCACTTGGCACTACCTAGTTCATCCAAGAGCTCATCAATTGTAGGAAGTGGGAATCTATCCTTCATAGAGATGGAATTAAGAGCTTTAAAATCCACACAAAATCGCCAACTCCCATCTTTCTTTTTGAAAGGAGTACAGGTGAAGAGAAAGGGCTATGGCTAGGTTGAATCATCCCACTCTGAAGCAACTCATCAATTTGTTTCTCAATCTCACATTTTTGAAAGTGAGGGTATCTGTAGGGTCATACATTGACGGGTGAGGAGTTGGGTAGAAGATGAATATGGTGGTCAGTTGGGCGTGGTGGTAGTAAAGAAGTGGGGGTAATAAAAAGAGAGTGGTATTTGTGAAGTAAAGAGGAAATATGAGGATTGGGGTGTGAAGGGGTATTATTAATGATCATTGTTGAAGGAGAGGAGGAAGGTAGTACCTGTATATGAAAATAAGCGGCCCTCAAATTAGTCTGAAAAATGCATTTAAGTTGGTGGGCCAAAATGTCTTGAGGCCCAGGTGGGGGGTTCGCCCTTAATTCAACAAAATGGCCATCCTTCAAGAAGTGCATAGACATCTAGGAATAATCAGTAACTATGGGGCCTAATGGCTTAAGCCATTAGATGCCGAACACCACATCAGCACCACTAATGGGAAGAACATGCAAGTCCAAAACAAAAAAGTGATCCTGAATGGAGACCTGCACATTAGGACACACATGAAGGCATTCAATAACACTACCATTGCCAATCATCACCTGCAAAGGAGGTGTGGGTTGCATGGGCAGATTGAGGAATTTAGCCACACGATCCTGTATGAAATTATGCGTGCTTCCCCCATCAACTAAGATCGTCACTTGCTTCTTAGAGATAAGGCCGAATAGTCGAAGGGCTTCTAAAGCAAGAAGGCCCGATAAAGCGTTGAAACTAATTTGGGCTGAAGAGAGATCTTGTGGCGCATTCTCAAGGGACAGTGGAGCTAGGTCAGGATCCACCAAAGGCTCTAAGGAAGTGGAAGCCTCATCATCAGGAACCTTAGCAACTAAGAGAAAGAAGTGAGCCTTGCAACGATGTCCAAGGTGGAACTTTTCGTCACAATTGTAGCACAACCCTTTCTCTCGACGTGCTACATCTCCTCATGGGTGAGGTTCTTGTAATTGGTCTTGGGAGGAGAGGGCAGTAAGGGTGGAAGAGGACGGGTTGGAGTATCGGAGGGGACGGAGGAAAGTGGTTGTGCCAGGAAAGGGCAGGACCTTGCAGAACTACGCAAATCCTGAAACTTATCCTCTTGTAGCTTGGCCAAAGCAGCAGCCTGCATAAAGGTGAGAGGTTGCAATGCCAAAACCTTAAGTTTTATCGCAGGTGAGAGTCCAGAAACAAAACAGCTCAAGAGAAAGGAAGGAGGAAGACCGACAACACGACTAGCCAATCGTTCAAACTCAGTAAGGTAATCATTAACAGTACCTTTTTGAGTGAGCTTGAAAAGAAGACCACGAGGATCCTCATAGTAGGAAGGAACAAAGCATGTTTTGAGCTTGAAGAAAACTGGGCCAAGATTGAATTATTCCATTCTTGTGCATCCATTGAAACCAGCTGAGAGCAGCGCCTTCCATGTGGAAGGAAACCACCTTGAGGCAATCGTCATCCGAGGTTGAATGGAATTCAAAAAATTGATTAATCTTGAAGATCCATCCAGTAGCATCATGGCCATCAAATCGTGGGACGTCTAACTTCATGTGAGGCTTGAAGAAGGTGGAAAAGTGGTTAAGTGGTGGGGAGGAAGGAGGACCGGAGAGGTCATCCTGAGAAAGTTGGGTGAGGATGGAATCGAGCTTAGAGTTAAGCTTGTTCTGAGAGTTGGTGAGGATGGTTTGGTTTTGGGTGAGGCAGAGGATGGCTTCGTCGATGGTCTTGGAACAAGTGTTATGTTCAGGCATGGTGATGATCTCAATGAGAGCACCAAATTGTTAGGGACAGAGTATTGCCTTGATTTCGAGGATCAAGGGACCTCCTAGAAAAATAGAGAGAGAAAGGGAAAATGCCTCTTTTTTTGCCTCTTTCCATTCATTCGTTCCGTTTTTAACAATACTCAGCCATCAAATGATTGGCTTTTCGTGGATTGTGAAAACAGAAAGTATCACATGCTGAAAAGGAAATCTCTAACGGAAATTACAACTCATCAAAGAAATAAAAAGAAATACTAAATCACTTAGAGATATTGCTATTTGGTAACATAGTCACAAAGGTAAGTGGGTTGCTTGTGTCTTCTGTTGGGCCTCTTTTCAACTGTGCTAGGGGCCGCGTCTGCCTCTACTGTGTTCGGGCCTAAATTCACAGGGCCATTGCTATCAGAATTCTTGTGATTAGACATTGCTATCAGAATTCTTGTGATTAGACATTATTTTGATGTTTTCACTACTCAAGGAGTTGAAATAAAGACGTTTTGTTGACTTTGCATGGTTGGTGATCCAAAGCATCTCTTGGAAGATGATGCAGTTATCTTTGAATATGTAGTCTTGTACAAAACCTTTGAGGAATCTGCTAGATAAGACTAGTAGAGTGGGTAAATTGTAGCTTTATTTCAGGGAGATGAGTTTGGCATAACACGTTATTTAGGAAATGTGCTCCTTCCCGTGGCTTCACTATCCTAGCTTTGACCTTGAGAACAAGGTCGATTTTTAAAAATGGGGGGAGGTGAGGTAATTTAGTGACTGTTGAGTCTTGTGCTGAATATGTCTAGTTGGTTACATCGAGGGGCAGTTGGAGATAAAACAATAAAAGTGGATTGAAATTAGAGATAGATTTAAGACATGTAAAACAGTAAAAAGAGAAGGAAGGCAAGGAATCAATTAGTATTCCCTTCGGTTGGAGTTCAAAACAAGAATAGTGGATTGAAATTGGAGATAGATTTAAGACATGTAAAACAGTAAAAAGAGAAGGAAGACAAGGAATATATTAGTATTCCCTTCTAAGGACTACACTCTACGGTATCCCTTTTCATTCTAAATTTCTATCTCCAGATTCTTTCTTCTATGTTTTAACTAGTTTTATCATAGTTCTGGTTTAATTTTGTGTTTTTGACTATATCTTCTACAATGAAACAAAATTCCTACTTCATTATTTTGATTCAATATTATGAATAAGTTTATGTATCATGAATTGTTTTACATTATGTACACGATCTACCATTATGAAGTCAAGCGAAAGATTTTATGGTTGTCGATATTTATGTTTAATTGTGGCAGTGACTGTGGAAAGGCAAACAAAATTTATTTTGTCTCATCATATATGATTAATTTTGTTTGTTTTAAAAAACTGCATCGTAAAGATGCTCTTGTTTTGTACTAACATGACTATATTCATAGGTATTTTAAAATTTGAATGGATAATTTTTTCATTTAAAAATAACAAACAAGAAATATAGTTGAAAGTAACACCGAGACAAATTTGACACTTAGAACGAGAGTAGTTGTATTCAAAACAAAAAATATTTTATGTTTCTCTTTATAATCATATAAAAAGAAAAAACTTCAATAACTACTTTCGTTATCATAAGAAAACATCTCATCATTTTCTTATCAAAGAAAAGTATTGATTTAACAATCGCGACAAATATACACTAGTACAAAATTATGATTTAATGACGACTTATTATGACAATTATGATTCACCAGTCATAATAAGTAAGGCAGTGGCAAAATTGTAATTATGAAATCATTTTTTATGAAAACTGCTTTTTTAACTGATATAATTAATACTTACTATGTCAGTTCAAGGAAAAAACCGTCATAATAAGTATTTTTGGGTATAACTTTTCTCTTTTTCACACAGCCTGCTTCCGTCCTCTTTCTTCTCCCTTGTATTTGTTTTCCCCTTTCACTAGATTTAGGTTTTTTGCCTTTCTTCCTCTTCATCTCCCTCAACCACTTTTCAAGAAGCACCATCCCCACCGTGGTAGCACTAGCAAAACGCCACTCCTGAACCCTAGTGTCCATAGCAACACACTGTTAAACAGTGGAAGAAGCATGTAGAGGAGTACGTCCTCCCTAATGAGGTAGAGGTTAGGTTTCTCACGTCCACCTATTGTACCACACTTGTACATTAGAATCATCCTTTCGCTAACCCTGTAATGCCGAAGGACAATAGAAGCGCCACTAGGATGCTCATGTTGTTGCTACTGCCGCCACCACTATTCTGCATTTGCTGCTGCGAAGACATCTTTCACTGCAGATGATGATGTCATTTGGATTTGCAGCCCCAATCGACGGATTGCGATACAACGCCAATACGCACACACGTCTGAGAGAAAAAACTGCATTTTTTTGTGAATGGAACGTTACACCTACAAATCAACTGAGCAGGTTCAACTTTGAATGGATTTTCTTTAGTTTTTTTCCCTACAAACTCATCTTCTTGTCTTTGTAGAATTTAGTAAAAAGTTTGATCATATAAAGATTTGTAGAATTACTAGAAATTACCCAAGACCCCTTTTTGCATAAATATGTGAAAGGATGTTTTGTCGTTTATCTTGTTCTGGTATATATGAATTCAGGACTGCAAATTGTGCTACAGGTTGTCCCTTTCATTAATTAGATTTCTGAAGTTATTTAGGAAGATTTTTCTAAGTTTTTCAACAATAAAAGAAGTGAAGAATGCATTTTGTTTTGGTTGACACTAATATGCTTTAGTTCTTGTTTAGGTTAAATATAGTGAGGAAGTCACTAAGAATTTTGACATTGGCAGAACACCACCAATGGAGGCCTCTGATTTACAATCTTAGCAAAGAGAATGTTCCCATTCTGATATATGGCAGTTGGAGACACAACACCAAAGTTTTAAAAGTTTCATTTTGTCAATGTTAGTGGAAGAGATTCTTCAATTAAGAATATTAAACCAAACACAGCAAGAGGATAGTAATCAATAACAGTGAATAATTTTATTTCAATACATGAGGCTTACTTCACCCTTTTACTTTGTTTCTTTTATTTATTGAAAAATCTTGTTTCTTATTGTGACTTGAGAATTTATTGTAAAGTCTGGAACCATATTTGATTTCTTACATATTTATATATGATATGTAATATGTGATAATATCATACATATATTAATTCTATTTACTGGTTGGAAAAAAAAATTTATACTTTAATTACTATTCTATTTTCTAATGCAATAAAGGTAAAGTGTAATAACGTTTTTCTCATCTAGAATGCAACTTTAAAAAATGTTTAGTTGGCAAAATTTCCTTTACCTTTAGTCTAAATAAGAAATTCAATTCAAATATTTAAAGTGTAGACTCTTACTTTTTAAACACGTACAAAATTTTCACTATTGAATCTAGGTACATGTGGGATACAAGACTATAATATAAGATAAGATTAGCAAACCAACTTGTACAATTACATAACTATTTGCCTGATTATGAAATTTTATCATGAAATAATGCTAGTATTTGATATCTTAAAAAAATCTAAGTTATTGAGTTAAAAACATGAATTTAAGTTAAAAAAAGTTAAAAAATTTATTTTCAATAAAAAATAACAAAATAAAAAAAATTAAAGTTAAAAAATCGTTTCTGGATCTTAAAAAAAATTCAATATCAATGATAGTATTTTCAAAACATTAATATAAAAGAATATGATAAAGAATTTAGTATCAATAACACTGAAAATTTTGAGTTCTTTTTATGATATTCTTGAATAAATTATAAATAATTTTCAAGTTATTATGATTATATTTCACTTCTTATTGATCAATTAAATATTTGATTTTTTGTAGATTTTTTGTAGATATTCAGTGACTCATCTTTCTTAAAGAATGAAGTGTTACAAGATGTTGGGGAGCAACAAGCATCATTTCTCAATATCTATTGTAAATGATCATTTTAAGATTAACAACTTTTTTTAGTTAATAATTTTGTATGTAATTGAACTATTTAATTTTTAATAAAATATATAATTGTTTATGTACTACATTATTTAAAAATCTTTGTTTAGGAATTGTGTTTGTTATACAGGAAATCTGATTTGCAAGTAGGAAGATGATTAAATATTTTTTTTATAAAAAAACAGACTTTCTATGATGGGTGTAGTAAGTAACACTTTCTATGATGGTGGTTATAAATATAACAGTCATAGAAAATGACTTTCTATGACAAGAGTAGTTTTATCAGTTATAGAAAGTAAGACAACAAATATAAACATGACTGACATATTTTTCTATGACAGGTCTATAGAACTGACATAGAAAGTGAATTCTCTATGACAATTATTCAACTGACATAGAAAGTTTTGACTTTCTGTGTTGTCTATATCTATGTCGGTTCTAGAACCGACATAGAAAGTCTATTTTAACTGTTATAAAATGTCTTTGTTACAGTAGTGATACGCGATCAGAATTCAATTCTTCTACAATAAGTCTTAACTAAAATTTTGTGACAAAATCAATTGAGAGAAAAAACATTGATGGATAATCCTTCAAACTCTTACCTATTGAAGGATTTATTCTATTTCTATTAAACAAAGGTCTTTGGTATCTCTATCGAAGTCTTTGATATCTCCATCGAGGTCTTTGATATACCCATGGGTTAATATTAAATCTGCAAAATCAAAAAGTTAGAATAAGATCCAAAATAGTAAAAAAAGAAAAAAAAACATTATGATAACTTGGACATTTGAGAATTATTCTTTGTTTGTAAAAAATATCACCAGAAAACTCTTTATAGCAATTTTTTTCACACAAATCCAAGCCTAGACATATTATTTGTTTTAAATCAAAAGAATCGAAAAAAACTTCATTGACTAGAAGCCCAATTGCTCACCTCATGAATTGCATCAATAAATTCTTTATTATTCTGCAACAAATCAAGTGCATAACATCCTTTCTTAAAGGTTGGATATATTATTTTATTCATTGTCTTAATATCTTGAAAATGTGTTATTTCATTCCGAAAATATGTTTAGTAGAAGCCCTAAGTGTCTTCACCATTACCAATAGGTACATGAGATATTATACTCAAAGCAAAAACTTTTCTTCCAAGATTGTTAATAATCTTCTTTTGCATTCCACAAAAACTTTGTAGGGAACTCCGCATGTGAGTAATAACAAATCAGTCTATTATTTTCTACAACCATCCAATCTACGGTAAAAAGACAAAACAAAATACATCAACTTGTTAATATTTCTAAGAATATTTTTCTTAAAGACAAGTTAAAAAAATAATAAAAACTTCGAAAATTGAACATATTAAAGAATATTAAGTTATGTGTTGTAGTATTTTAAGAGTTACTATATATGGATGTATTGCATAAAGTAAGAAAACAATTAAAAAAAGAACATTTTATTCTCAAATTATTTTCTTGTTTTTATAAATTTTCTACATGATTTACACTAGCTAGAATTCATCATAAAACTTAATTCCAACCATTAGATACCAATATGACCTCTAAAATATATCACCCACACATTCTATGCCATACGTAAGAAAGTTGATCCCTAATATTCACATACCTTGTGATAGTTAAAACAATTGATGAATCAAAATTTCATTGAAAGGTAAAAAGAATGAGTTCAAATTGCATAGCTTTCCAACCACTTCTTGCATTGATGGCCTGAACTTTGGTTTGGAATGCAAACATCTAAATGCTATTGTTACTGTAAGCATAATATCTTGAACATCTTTTCTATAATTAGGAAGAGAAAGACGGGAATCTAAGATATCCTTCAACAACATATTTTGAGTAGCTAAGTTTGATAAAGATGAAATTAACTCACCAGGATG
The DNA here is from genome assembly GCA_030347555.1 of Lablab purpureus. Lineage (NCBI taxonomy): Eukaryota > Viridiplantae > Streptophyta > Magnoliopsida > Fabales > Fabaceae > Lablab > Lablab purpureus. The sequence continues at coordinate 25,595,779 of CM059263.1, forward strand.
CTTTCCCATTAATGTTTCCAAAGCCACCACTCCAAAACTGTAAATGTCACATTTTTTTATGACAGTTAATGTATAGACAAACTCTGCAATGCATCAAGAAATAAAAAAAAGTTAATTCAACTTCTCAAACTATATCATTAAATAAACTTTATGATGTCATCGATAGATTTCACTTATAAAAGAAATATCACTTGACCTGGGGCAATGTAGTCGTATGTTGATGTGATCTCAATTCATGAAAAACCTCAACCCATGCAAGGAGGAGTTACCACAAGAAAATAAGAAAAGGAAAATATGAAAGAAAAGCTTATAAATAATTTTGAAGAAAAAGAAGGAAGAAAAACAAGGAGAATGTACAAGAAGCTTGAAGAAGAGAATAAAAATATTAATAGCTCTTGTAATTTCCTTGTAAATAAAAATAGAGTTTAGTTTAGTGTCTTTCTTTGATATAAAAATAAGAGGCTAGTTGTTTGGACACATGGATAGTATAAAAAAACAAGGGCCTTGTTTGGGAAGCTTTGGAGCATCTTCCAAACATGGCCTAACCTTTTAGAATTCCACCCATGTGCATGTAATTTTGTGCTCCCCTCTCTATATAAGGGTGTGAGTCTCATTTGTAACATAACTTTGAAGATTAATTGAGAGAAAGAGCTAATTCTCTTTGAAGTTCAAGAGGTAAGCCTCATTTCTTGAATCTTATCTTGAGTTTTCCATAATTCAAGTGGTGATTGTCCTTTGCACTTATCTTTCTTTATGAAAGTGGCTTGTTCTTCATTCTCTTGTCTTCTCCATGTTTTCTCTTTCCATTTTCTTGAATGTTCTTCATAGCTGCACCTTTATTCTTCATTTTAATCAATTTTCCACCGATTAAAATGTTTGTTTTCATCTTCTATGGCTTCCTATGGGTTCTATCTTGAATTTAATCGGTTGAATTGAATTGTTTTTCAATTTCTAAGTGTGGGCCGAATTTGAACCCTAACATTTGGGGAAAAATCTGATTTCATGTTCTCCCATGCAATTTTAAATGTTATTTTGATTTCATATGCTTATACACATGTTTGATAGATCCTACAACACTTGTAATGCCTCCTAGGCATCCATCATATGTTCCAACTACCAAGGTTTGATTTGAAGAATCAGGATCAAGGAAATTAGTTGTGCCAAAGTCTGAGACAAAAGCCTCAAATTCGGAGTTTAGTAGAACATTGCTACTTGTTACATCTCGATGAACAATTGGAGGGTTGCAATCATGATGCATGTAGGACAAAGCATGTGTCATTCCTTTTATGATATTTACCTTTTTACTCCAATCTAACTTCATAGCTTCCACATCGTGATTCAAGACATAAAATAAGCTTCCTCTTTTCATATACCGATAGACTAGAAACATGCACCGATTATGGAGACAAAAGCCATGAAGTTTTACAATGTTTTTGTGACGAATTTTTGTTAACATCTTCACTTCATTGCAAAAACTATTTTCAAATGATGGATTTCGAGATTCCATTTGATGAAGTTTCTTCAATGCAACAATTTTTCCACTCTTCAATTGAGCTCTATAGATACTGCCGTATGCTCCTGTCCGAATGCAGTACTTGATGTTAAAGTCCTCATTTACTTCAATAATGTCTTCAAATGTAATTTTACCATCGTAGTTCCATATAGAAAACATGTCTCCATTCTTTGTTGATATTGTTTCATGTTTGGTCTTAGACATGTGTCTTGTGAAATATAATGTGGAGAGAAACATCAAAAGAATGAAGAAAATGATAGGAAGAATAAGTAACATGAAAGCCTTGTTATTTCTAATTTGAGGATGGGTTTCGTGGACTTGACATGGCGTGAAATTCGGCATGTGATAACTAATTAAGGAGTCTTTCTTAAAAGAGCAATAGTCATAGTGAAGGTCTTGCGAGAAGTCAAATGAATTTTACGAAAGATTTAAAATAGGTATATTAACAAATTCCTTATGGAGTTTACCTGATAGATTATTATAGCTAAGATCTAAACTATTTAATATGAGAATTTCGTCTTATGAGAGATATGAAAGTTCTCCAGTGAAAAGATTATGGCTAAGGTTAAGGCTAAAAATACAACTAATTTGGGAAGGGGTGATCCTTCCTTTTATGAAGTTGTAGCTTAAATTCACTTTCATTGTATAGCGACAATGTAGGAATGGAGATAGGGTTGTAAAATTGTTGTGGGAAAGGTCTACTACTAAATTAATGGTGCGTTTTGAAATCTCTAGAGCTATTGAACCCGAAAGAAAGTTGTGAGATAAATTTAGTAAGTTTAAAGCTGTAAAATTCTATAATTCTAAGGGGATGGGACCAGTAATTTTGTTAGAATCAAGACAAAATTTCCTCATCGACTTCATTCTATCCAAAGAAGGAGAGGTATTGAACCAGTGAGCAAATTGTTTGAGAGATGTAATTCCTCTAAACGTGTTAAATTTCCAAATTTTGTCTGTATGAGACCAGTAATTTGATTAGAGATAAGGTAGAGATGTGTCAAATTCTCTAATTGACCTAGTGTTGATGGTATTGAACCTGTAATTGGGTCAAAGTATGAAAGAGATGAGTCAGGTTTCCTATTAAGAGAATTTACAAAGAATAATACAATCAAGAGAATAACAAGTTTTAAAAGTGCATGAACCAACAACTTACCTTGGAGACTATCGTAGGACAAGTCCAGAATGGTAAGGTTTGTAAGTGTGCCTATCTCTATGGGGATGTTTCCTCTAAGACCCATTCCACTTAGAAACAGAGTCAATAAATTGGGGAAAGAAATCACATTCAAGTTCTGAATCCAAAGCAATTCTTTTGCTAGACTAATATTCAAAAATGAACCGTCAATATGAGTAACACTTCCAGCTTCATTGCAAGAGATACTCTTCCAATGACAATAGTCTAAGGTATTTGGGTGATCATTCCACCAACCGCTGTGGAGCAAAGCCTCTCGTTCGTGATTAATGGATGAAGAAATAGAAGAAGGAGGCATGGTGCCACCAATCACGGATGGTAGCTCAGCCATCATATAGAGAGAGGGCCATAACTAGTAAACTGAAAACACTGTTACCCATTAGTTGATTGATTCAGATTCAAATAATTGCTTTAGTTAGTGATGGATGAACTCTGTTATAACTTGTTGGCGTATATGTACCTTGCATGGTCATGTATGTATATACGAAGCCTTCCAAGGCTGAATTGAATGTAATTCTGCTTTCTGAATTGATGGAGACGCAATTTGACCATGTTTGCATGGAAGTTAACAAGCCCGTAATATTAATCTGTGAAAAAAGCTCTCTGGAAAATCGAGACACACAAATTTTAATACTTGGATGCATTTACTGTTGTCCTTTTATATGACTGATTCTGAAGACTACTTATTCAGCATACAAGTCTGTAATATATGACAATTACCAACTTCGTGCCCAACACGGAAATGTGGAAATTTTTCTCTCGATTTTCCTAGTTAGAAGGGACATAGGAAGACACATGGTTTTGCTAAATCCTGGAATTGGAAAATGTCGGTAGGAAGGAGGGGCCATGCTTGTGTCTTCATCCAATATTCCACAGTGAAGACTTGACTCTCTCACACCTCCAATGTATAAGATACGAAGTCGTGCATTTCACAATTAACCATTAAAATGAGTTTGTCTGTATTCTACAATTGGTAAATATTTTTTTTCTAACGTCAAATTTTAAAAAAATTATAATTATACAAATTTTAAAATAAAATATCATTAAAATTATATAAATGTCAAATAATAATAGAAGAGAGTAAAAGAATTATATATAATTAAAATTTTATAACAATTACAACATTTATTGTTTTTTCAAATTAGAGAAAAAATATATAAAATTTAATAAACTTAATTAATATTAAATAAGTTAAATAATTAAGAAAATATAAGAAATTATGTAACAAAAGAAAAAGTATTTAAATAAAACAAAACAAAAAGATTAAAAATGATTAAAAAATAATATTTTATATTAGTTAATAAATTAATTATGTTTTAATAATTTAAATGAAAATGTATGACAAGAGTGAAGGAGAGGTATTTTTTCTTTAACTTTATAGAAAATATTTATATTTGATTGAAGATATACCAAAACTCTTGTTTATGGTATCATAGTAATTAAAGCTCAGGAAGAAAATGACCTTCAAATTCTTCGCCTTAAACAAAGAGAATCCTCTTAAATATTATATATATATATATATGTGTGGAAAATCTCCATTAAAATTAATAAGTTTAAATAATATATGTACAACAAGTTTATTTACAATTCTAAATTAATAATATGTAATATAAAATTAAAATGAACAGGTGACAAAGACATTATGTAAATAATTTTTTGGTTTAACAAGTTTTTTGTTTTAATTTTTTGTGGGTATTTTTAGATTGTGTTTCCGCTATTATTATTTTTTTCAATATAGTTTCAATTTTTGTTAAAATCAATTAATATGGTCACTTATCTTAAATTGATGTAAACGATATTAAAAGAATGATCACATAGTACATAAGAGAACACGTGTTAAATGCATAACATGTCAAAGAGAGAGAGGGGAAACATAAAGAGAAAAAAAGACAAATGAAATAATATTCTTAGAAGTGATATGTGCATCTGACATATGTATCATATGTATTGTAATGTTTTACGTCATCACTCTTTTAATATCATCCATATCAATCTAATATAAAGGACGACTATATTAATTGATTTTAATAAAAATTTAGACTATATTGAAAAAAAAAGATAATAGTATGAATACACTATAAAAATCCACAAAATATTATTAGGTCAAAAAAGTTTACTAAACTTAATTTTTTTATTGGAAAGGTGTCATGTTTTAATGATTATCATGTAAAAAAGATAATAGTAGAAATACATTGTAAAAATCCATAAAATATTAGGAAAAAAAGTCTATTAAATTTAATTTTTATATTAAAAAGGTGTTAGGTTTGAATAAATATTTATTCACATGAGAATTACTAATTAATCTCTATTAATTATAGATTATTAATCCAATAATTATGTTTTTATATGTATATGGACCATGTACGAAGAAAGAGTTAAATACATGAAATTAACCAAATAATTTATAAAATATGAGATTGTAAACATTTTAATTTTAATTATCTGTGTTTTAATTGAAATTATGATATTTGATAAGTTTTGATAGTTTCAATTTATGATCTTTAGTTCTTATTACATAAATATTTTTAAAATAAATAAATAAATATATATATAAGCAAATGATTATTATAATTTATATTCTTATCAATATAAATAATTTGATTTCCAAATAAATGTATAGATAAAAGACATTTTATTTCTTTTAATTTCTTATAAAATGAAAATTTTCAACTTTAGATAACATGCAAAAACAACTTTTATGATATGTATTTTTAATATAGAATAAATATTTATATTTAAGCAAATGATTATTATATTCCTATTAATATAAATAATTTGATTTCCAAATAAACATATAGATAAAAGACATTTTATTTCTTTTAATTTCTTATAAAATGAAAATTTCAAAACAAGAAAAAGGGTTAAATATGTTTTTAGTCCTTGAATTATTTGTCAAAATTGTGTTTTGTCCCTGAGCTAAAAGAAGAGAAACTCTATCCCTCTCTTTTTCTTTTTTTCACCCATCCATCTCACCACTATTGTTTGAGAAAAGTTTATGTAACATGACAAAAAAATTATTTTTTAAAATAAAAGATTTTATAAATCAAAATGAAAACTAAACTAAGTAAAAAAATACTATATATTTCTAGGTGAAGTTAAATAAACTAAATAGAAGTGATTATGGATTGGATTTTTAAAAATCGAGTCTAGATCCAATTCAAATCCAATAAAAATGATTGGATCAAAATCCAAATCCATTTTAATTATATGAAATTAACGTAGATTTTTTTATTCAACTAAAGTGTATTAAATAAGGTTAAATCCATATTCAATCTACTTTCTTAATTAATTTAAATTTAGATTCATTTTTTTAAATGAGATTTAAATTTAGAAACACGGTCAGACTTAGCACGACCTAGGTTCAGGTGGTTGGGCTCGACCTAGACCTTTATCAACTAGGCCAGACCTCGAGCCAACACAGCTTGATGTGCAACCAAATTGACTTAGCTCATTCCTAGTCTGTGGTTGAACTGGCTCAACCTGAGTATGTGCTAACTCAACTTAACCTCAGGTCGATTCAATGGTACCTAGGCCTCTTTGGACTCAACATGACATGGCCTTGGTATGACTTGGCTTGACATGGGTTAGAACTGACTCAAACTGACTCGAGTCGACTAACCCATTTCGATTCACGTGGACCAAACCCGGGCCAACTCAACAAGACTTCGACCCTTTTCGACTCAATAAGATCCAAACTTGGGATGAAGATCTGGGCCCCAGTTGACAGGGTCAAGCTAGAAAGATGAATTAGGCCTTGGAGAACTCAATTCGACTTGATTTGGGTCAATTCAGGTTGATTGGGCCTAAGCCAACTCAGGTTCATTAGGTCAGGGATGACTTGGGTCGACCAAGAACTGACCGACTTTGGTTGACAAAGCCCCTTGGTTGATTTGAGTCGACTAGCTCGCAAGCCAATTTGGGTCAACCTAACCTTGGCCAACTCAGGTCGCCTAAGACCTAGTTGACTCTTGTTGATTGATCCCAAGCTAATTCGATCCAGATCGGTTAGGCTTTAGTTGACTCGAGCTGAGTAGGGTTACCAAGCCCAAGTTGACTTAGGTCGATTAAGCCTTGGTCAGCCTTAGGTCAACTCGAATCGACTGGATCCAGGCCGACCTAGATTGATTAGGCCTAGACCGACTTAGGTCCACCAGTTCCTAAGATGATTCATTTAGACTAAGCTCGGGGCAACTAGGCTCGAGTCAACTCAGGTGGACCTAGTCCATGCTAACTCGGGCGGATTGGACCCAAGTTGACTCTAGTTTGTTAGGCATAGGCAGACTCTTGTCAATCGAGTCTTTGTCAAATTTTGTTGATTAGGATAGGATAGACTCGGGTCAATCATCTCCAAGGTCGATTTGGGGCAACTAGGCTCAGGTTTAATCAGGTTGACTATGCCTAGGTCGGTCTACCTAGGTCGGGTCAATTATGCTCAACCTGGGCTAGGCTGACTCTGGTCAACATGGATCATACTGATTCAACTTGATCTGGTCCTTGGCCTACTCAGATTGAATTGAGCTCGAACCATCTTGGGTCAATCCGAGCCTATGCCAACTATGCCTAACCTAAGATTGGACTGATTTTACTCGACTTAGATTCGACTCGACCTAATATTTTATAACTTGAAATTACTAAAAAACATCTTAATTTAGATTTTTAAAATCCAAAAAATTATCTAATCTATATTCAATCCAAATCCAATTAAATGGATTAGATTTTTAAAAAATCATTAAAATGGATTTGAAGTAATATAGATTTGGATCAATATGGATTAGATATTTCAATGTGAGTCATCATAAGTATATATATTTTTTATTAATTGGTAATTGATTCATTTTATAATTTTGTAGTAACCAATTATATTATATTTATGTTATATTATACTATATAAATTAATAAAATTGTAAATCGATTAAATTATATATAATTGATTTTATATATAATATAATAATTTTATGTTTAAACTACAGAAGTTTACAAACTTTTATAATTTAACTATATAAAATTATAAAAAGTTATATTATATAAATTAATAAAATTGAAAATTGTTTGAATTGTATATAATTTTATACAATCACATAATAAATAAATATATATATATATATGTATGTATATATTATTGATTGATTTTATAATTTTGTAACTAGTTTATTAAATAATGAATTTTAAATATTTTTTTGTTTAACTTATATAAATAATATATTTTATTTAATTTTACTTTTTAAATTATAAAAATTATAATTTTATTCAAATAAAATTGTATTATATTATATGAAATTAATAAAAGTATAAATGTGTCAATGAATTATACTTATATAATTTAAACAGTAAATAAATTGTTTTATTATGTGATAGAAAGGTGAAAAAATTTACTTGAAATTTTGGAGGGAAGACTCATTATATATATATATATATATATATATATATATATATATATATATATATTCGTGTTTTATAAACACATTTATTTATTTATTTATATATATATATATATAATATTTGATTGATTTATAAAAGAGTTGTGTTATTTGAATAAAATTTTTTAATATTATAAAAATAAAGTAAAAAATATATAAGGACTTGTTTGGAGTACCATTCTATTATTATGTCTATGTAATCTCTAGTTCTAAATCCAATCCATAGTTGTTATTATGGATATATAAGGGCAATATTGATGAGTTCCTAACCACAAATAAAGAAAATGAGTGTCCAAGGAGGATTACTAGAAGCATGATGAGAAGGGACACTTCCTCCTCTCCCATTTTATTTAGTCTTTTTAGCATTTCTTTTAGTTGTTAAATATTTTCTAAACTCATGTTTTTTTTGGGTTTTGCAGGATTGGTTTTGACACCCCTTTTTCTACAAGTAGAGCCTTGTTTGGAGCAAAGGAGCACTTGGGCTTGAGGCCCAAGTTTGGGACATCCAAAGGAGGTGAAGAAGTCAATCTTGACCTTCTAGAACCCTTGGAAAACGTCCTCTCATCATCCCAATCATTGGCCACCCGTTTTTTGTGCCCTACCTTCTAGAATGTGTGAGTCTTGGCCACCAAGAGTGGAATATGCTTAGGAATCTTTTCCAATGTAATTCCCACTAAGTCCCCACCCCAACTCTATATAAGGAGGTCTCTCATTCTTGTAAAAGGGTTGAACATTAATGAAATAGAGAGCATTCTTGCATAGCCTAGAGCTTGTGTTGTGTTCTTGGGTGTTCTTCCCCCTCTTGGAGTCTTATCTTGAGTCTTGGCTCAAGTGGCGGCTAACACCACTCATCTTGGGTTGGACCATCCCCCAAGTGGCGTGTAGCACTCCACTCCCCTCCCCCTCTCTCAATCTCTTCCTCTATTATTGTTTCATGTTCTTTACTTTCATGCTCTTTAATTTTCAGCACTTTACTTTCCTCTTATGTCTTTCTGATTCAAGCCTTGTCTTAAATTGTGTTGGTTGGTTTTTATATTTTGTCATTCTCTTCTCCTCTTGAGCTCCTTGTGAAGTGAACCTTCACACTTAGGTAACCTCCGAGATTATCTTCGTGTCCAGTGGGAATCTTCCTTGAGGCTTTCCTTCTAATTGACATTCCATCAAACACCTTATGTGATAAATATTAAAATGAACCTTTATCAAACATCAACATTAATATTTATGCCAGTGTGCTCTCTACATCCAAGTGTCCTAATTTTCTGGTTCTTATTCTATAAAATGTTTTCAAATAATTAAATGAATGACATAAATTAAAAAATTGTTCAACTCAAAATCTTGTAATGGATGAATTTGAAAATTTATTTGGACATTTGAGACTTTAAACTATTAATATATTTTTTTTTGGTTGAACAATATTTCCAACAATTTGTGTAGTTGTAAGATTATAAATTCTATTAACAATGTTTCTTTAATGAATAAGTTTCATCTTCAATTGAGAAAATGGACTTTGCTTGGAAAGATCCTTGTATAGTGAAACTATTTTACTAAGACATTGTGTTCATCAAGCATTATCTAAAGAGACTATATTTATATTAATACCAGTGACATTTCTATCACACTTATAACCTCAAACTAATAAGTCTATTATTAAATTAATTCAAACTATAACTATACAGAAAACAAAACATTGAATATAAAACTATGATATTCTTTAAAAGTATTATTCTTTCTCACTATACTTACTATGTAGATTAATAAGACCATTTAAATATCTTTATTGTAAGAGTTATGCACATGATTATAAGATTAGGATCTAAATCTTATAAAAACTTTTTTATTAAAATATGTTGATATGACATAAAATTTAAGATTTATCTTATATAAAAATAGAAAAATTATTTTATTTTCTTGAAAATATTTATATTATAATAATTAAATATGACTTGAAAATATTTATATTATAATAATTAAACATGAATTAGAATATGAATTTTATAAGTCTCTTATATTAAAATAAAATTTGAAGAAAAAATTATAATATTTACAATAAAAATATCTTTTAAAAAACTAGACGTATGAATTGATTTTTCTATCTATACAACAAAAAATAAATATTAAATTTTAAAATCCAAAAAAATTATATTGAAAATATTTAAAAATGAGATCTCCATTGTCACAAATTTCTAACAATTATATTTAACTATAAATCTAAATATAAGAAACAGTATTTTCAAAATATAAAAAATTATTGATTCATATAAATAGTTAATTCCTTGTCAAGATAATTTGACTTTATAATGTTATATGATAAATTTTTAAAATGAAATAATAAATATGTTAATAAGCAATCAAATATTAAAAATATTAATATGTAAAGAAAAATTAAATTTTAGTATACAAAACCTACTTTTTTGAAGAAGAAAAATGGGTCTTGATATATTATTTAAAATATTATTAAAATAAAAAATCAATTTCTGCAAAAGAAGTAAAAGATTAAGATGTAAAAGAAATATTAAAATATTTTTATATATCCCTTAATAATATTATTATTATGGTTAAAATTGAAATATTTTCAAATAAAAAACTAAATATTGAAAAAAATTAAAAGAATATAGAAATTCTAAATTACTTTCTTTACTGAGATGAGAAAATGATAATGTTTAAAAGTGATATTTCACCGTATTCAAATTTAATTTATAATAAAATAAAGATTAAAATAAATTATTACTTTTTCCATCATCCTATTTAAAATTATCATTCTTTAAGTATTTTTCTTTTCATGAGTTCTTTATTTTTTATTAGTTTTTTATTTTTATTAATTAAAAATAAAATACTCAATCGAACTAATAATTCAAATATATTTTTTATTAAATCATTCTAAAAGTTATAGAAATTATTAATTTTATACAAATTTATAAAATATATTTTATTGATTAATTTATCAATTAATTTTATAATTTTGTAACAACTAATTATGCTATATTATGTTATAATATATGTTTAAAATATAGAAATTGATAATACTAAAGACATAATCTATAATTGGATTTAATTAACAATAAAATGAAGGATGATTTTTCTTCTTTTTCTTAGTTTACAATAATATGAATGATTACTTTTATTATTATTTAAAATTATCATTCTTTTTAATCAAATATTTTTCTTCACATATATTTCTTTGTTTTCTATTAAATAAATGTTAACTAGTTAATAGAAATAATAATTCAGATTCTTAAAAGTTAAAAAATATATAACTTTATATAAATTCATAACATATATATCTCATTGATTAATTGATGATTAAATTTATAATTTTTTAATAATTAATTATATTATATATAATTATATAAAGTTATATTATATTATATACAGTTAAAAAACTTAAAAAATAATTGGATTACATATATTTTTATAAAATATGGATTGATTTTATAATTTTATAATGAATTTATTAAATAATTTGATTGATTGAATTATAATCAATAATTTTATTTTTTTAAATTATATAAATAATTTATGTTTAGACTATAGAAATATATAATTTTATATAATTAAATTATATAAAAGTATATTATATTATTAAAATTATATAAAATTAATAAAACTATAAATTGATTCAACTGTATATAATTTTATACAATTTTATAACATATATATGTGTATATATAATTTTATCATTAGTTTACTAAATATTATATTTTAAATATATGTTTTTAAATTATTATTTTTAATTAATTTAATATTTAAATTATAAAAATTTATAATTTTATACAATGTAATTGTGTAATTTATATTATATTCTATAAAAAAGTGTTAATTATGTAATTAAGTTATATTTATATAATTTAAATAATAAATAATTTGCTTATTATTAGTTAGGAAAAAAAAGATAGGTACATGAAATTTTAGAGGCAAATTATACTCATCTCATATATTCTTCTATCTTAAAATATACTTTTTTATACATTAATTTATAAGAGTTATGTTAATTGGATAAAACCTATGTTATTGAAATAAAGTAAAACAATGTAATTTAATATTTTTTTCATTCTTGCAAAATTTTCTTTCACTTTCTATATTCTTTTCAATTAAATCTCCAATTTCAAATTCAATTCATCTTTGTAACATCAATATCGTTCTCCTTCATTTCATTTGTGTGTTCTTAATGATTCTTCCAGAAATTTAGTAAAATGAGGAGTTCTTTATTTTATATTACATTAACTTTTTATTGTATTTAAATATATTTTAAATTTTGAATGGACAATTGTTTCATTTGAAAGTAACAAACAATCAATATGTTGGAAAGTAACAAACAATCAATATGTTGAAAAGTAACAAACAATCAATATGTTGGAAGTAACATTGAAACAAATTTGACCCTTACAAAATAGTTGTGTTCTACATGCATTTTACCTATATTTCCACAACCATATAAAATGAAAAAAAAACATCAATTACTTTCATTATTTTATCATAGGTAAACTTCTAATCATTCATCATGGAAAAAAGGTATTAATTTAATAATTATGACAAATATGTGCGATCGAGCTTCAATTTTTTCACAATAAGTTTTAACTATAAGTTTATAAAAAAATCAATTGAGAAAAATGACATTGGTGGATAATCCTTATTTGATTATTTCTATTAAACAAAGGTATTTGATATCTCTATTGGTTAACATTAATTTTGTAGAATCAAAAAGTTAAAATAAGATTCAAAAGATTAATCTAAAATAGTAAAAATATAAAAATAATAATTAAATAACCTAGATATTCTATAATTCTTTTTTGTTTTAAAAGAATAGTATCTAAAAACTCTCTCCAACAATTTTTCCATAAAAATTCAAACTTATATATATATATATATATATATATATATTGTTTGAAACCAAAAAATTAGAAAACAATTCACCTCACAAATTGCATCATTGAATTCTCTATCATCATGCAACAAACCAAGTGTAAAACATGTACCCTTGTACTTCAATAATGTAATAAAATAGCTTGGATATCCAAAATATTTACAAATATCTAATACATCATTCTAATTGTTTAACATATATGTTGGTCCTCCAATTACTTGGAAGTATTATCAGTTGTTCAGTGGTAATAATATTAGTTTTAAAACAAATTAAGCACTCATAACTTAAATAAATGAATCTCAATCTTTGTTTATGCATCAACTAAATTTTCTTAAAATAAGCTTTTTGACAGGAGAATAATAGAATATTCTCATCCCAAGTCTTGAATTCTATATGGATGAAATTTAGGTAATCTTTTTCCTTTTCTCTACGATCTTTTTGTAGTCTGAAATTAAAATATTGGACCTAAAATCATTGTTACTATACTTTTCTTATTTAAATTGGAGTTTGAAATCATGGATGGAACTTTTTAGGTAAGATCCAATGTAGATCCAACATTTTGTTCACTCATGGGGTTTGGAGATGTGAAAGACCATTACGACTCTCCTCTTCTCGAGAACTCATACATCCCTTATTATATGTAAATTATAACTTGAGGACAGGTTTGAGTTTGCCTCGTTTGAAAAAACTAGGAGTTTGCCTCGAGAACTCCTAATAACACAACTTCACAAGATCACTCCTCCTGAACTATTTGTTGTTGTGAACTCTCCCAAGTGTACTTGTTCCACTTCTTCCTTTAACCATGACAAGTCTTTGTGAAATAAAATCGATTTGAATAAAAGTAAGCCATTTAAAGATCCTTTTATCACAACCTTAGACACATCTTTTTCAAATTTACTCTTCCTTTTCGATTCAAGAGAGATAGATAAAGAGACATATCTTTTCGATTCCATAGATCAAGGGTTGATGTTTGTAAGGATTGAAGAGGTCAAAGTCCAAGATGTTAACTATTTAACAACAAAAAAATGTATTCTTCTTATGACTAGATCCAATCTTCTGGTTTATGTAGAAAAAAGAATGAGAATTCCACATTCTTCCACTTGGAAAGGATTAGGAAAATCCTATTGATTGCAATTTTCTCCAGACCCTCAAAAAAAGCATGAAGTCATCTCAAGAATGAAAGAGACTATCTCATAGCTATCCATGTCCTCACAATTCAGAGATAATGACACAATTATGCTAATAGTTTGTCCTGTGCTAAAAGCAAGAAAAACTTCATCCCTCTCTTATTTTTGTTCAACCCATCCATATCGCCATGTGTTACCACAGGTCCTCTAGAACATGACATAAAAAACTTCTTTGTAAAATAAAAGTAAAAAAAATCTTATAATTCAAAATGAAAACTAAATAAGAAGAAAAATATTATTTATTTCTAGAAGAAGTGAAATCTACTAAAATTTTATAGTAGAAAGAAGAATTAGACAAATTTTATAATATTTAAACTTTATTGTATTGTATATACAAAATACTCTATAAAGATATAATAATGGATATTACAAACTAAAATAATTTTGATGAAGAGCATTAATCTGAAGAAGGTTAGATTTAGTCTCTAAAAAATATTTAGACAACATGTGAAATATCAACAATATTTATTTAAAAGTAAATTTTATCTTTAACTAAGAAAATTGATTTTACTTAAAACCATCATTTTGAAAAAAACCATTTAGACATTGAATTTAAGTCTTTAATGAAGAAGTTATCTTTATATCAAGATCAGCGACACTTCTGTGACACTCCTATCAATAACACCAAAATCTAATAAACTCATTAATAAAGTATTTCAAATTATAATCATACAAAATTTAAAATATCACAATTTTCATTTGACTGGTCAAATTTTGTTATCAATCTCATTTTGTAGTATTACACATACAACAATTTAAATTTTGACTTATGGTTATGAAAAGGCAAAAGACTTCCAATGAAATGAATGATAATTATAAAAAGACAATTCATTCTTTTGAAAGTCACACACTACAAACATCTTAAAATTACAAAAAAATATTATACATTTTCAAAAAAATTAAATAAATAAAATAAATTAAAATTGTCAAATAAAAAATTCTATAATTGATGAGTTTGAAGATCTCACATGTAAGGACTTTACTAAGATCTTTTTTGCTTTTCAGATCATTAATAAACTCATCAAGATTAATCTTAAAGACCTTGCACATATATGAATGATTTTCTGACTTTAATCTACACGTTTTAACAAATCTCTTTATTTCAAGTCATGTAGGTTTCAAGTCATTGTAATAAAATAACTTGGATACCCAAAATATCTAAATCGTCCCATTTATCCTCATGAGGATAAGTTTGATTTCAAACCTTGGTTCAAATAGAAGAAGTAGGTCAAGCTAATGTGTCTTAGAGAATCCACATCTCAGGATTAGGAGGTGTTGATGAGCACATTAAACTATCCATGCAATTGAGAGCTCTCATAATCCAGGCACAATGACAATTATTAGAGGTGATTCATGCTATTGAGCTAATAGTTTGTCCTCGACTAAAAGTAACAAAAAATTCATCCATCTCTTTTCTATTTTCACCCCATCCATGTGTCCACACATTTGTTTTAAAATCAGGTCCTCTGTAACATGACATAAAAAACTCCTTTTTAAAATAAAAAATCTTATAATTCAAAATGAAAACTAAATGGAATGAAAAATATTATATATTTCTAGATGAAGTGGTATCTACTAAAATTTTATAGCAAAAAGAAGAATTCGACAAATTTTATAAAATATTCAAACTTTATTGTATTTTATATAAAAATTACTCCACAAAGATTTGATAATGGCTATTGCAAACCAAAATAATTTTGATGAAGAACATTAATATTTATTTTAACTAATAAAATTGACCTTGCTTAACATCATCATTGCTAGCACAACTTGTATTCATCCAGCACAAGTTTATACTTATATCAGTGACACTCTTATCATCCACTGACACTTCTATCAATGACACTCCTATCATACCTACAACTCCAAACAAAACAAATAAGCTTATTATTAAAGTAATTCAAATTATAATCATACAAAATTTAAAATATAAAAAAAAATTATTTGACTAGTTAGATTTTGTTATCAATATCATTTTTTAGTATCACACATGCAACTATACAAATTTCAAATTTTGATTATCAAAAGACAAGAGACTTCTAATGAAATGATAATTTTTATCAAGATTAGTAGAGTTGTTTCATTATTTATACGATGATCAATATTTTTGAACATTGAAGTAAAAAAAATTGAATTGAAAGCTATGAATTCTTTAAAAAATATTAACTTTTCTCATTATTGTTACTACTACGTAGATCAATCAGAACATTAAGAGGCTTTTATAATTTTGACATACTGATAATCTAATTTCAAGTAAAGTCTTTTCAAGTCATGAGAAAGTCTAATATTGTGAACATTTAAAAATAAGGTCACCGGTGTCACAATTTTTTTATCAATTACATTCAAATATAAACCTAAATGGAATATTCTTCAAATAATTGAAAAAAAAATTATTCAAACAAAAGCTTGTTTACCTTAGTTAAATAATATGACTTTATAGTGTTAAAATACTGAATTTTTAAAATAATAAATATATTAATAAACAAAAAAAATGTTCAAAAATATTAATTTGTAAAGAGAAATGAAATGTGTATTAATTAAAAAATCTTATCTATATTATTAAAATCTTGGATGAAAGCTTGTTTAACCATGCCATCTTTACAAATTTAAATTATAGGAACAATTGATAATTGAAAACAAGAAAAAGAGTTTAACATTAAATAATTATTTTAAAATATACATGGAAAATGAAAATAATATTACCATTTGATATCTTCGTAGTTGTAGAATGGATTGATATTGAATGAATAAGTTATTTTTTTCTCTTTTTAAGACATGTTTTTCATTGTTGATAATATTATTGTTGCTAAAATTGAAATATTATAAAAAAATAAAATCTTAAAAAAAATTGAGAATGTAAAAAATGTAGAAAGTCTAAACTAAGAGAAATGAGTCTTGATAATATTATTGTTATTAAGATATTAAGATACCAAATAAATACAAGAATTTCTAACATAAAAAGAATAATATTATTGTAGTTAAAAATGAAATACAATATAAGATACCAAATCTTAAGAAAAGAATTACAAATTAAAATGAAAAAGATATAAGAACTTTAGATCACTTTAATAGTTCGATAAAGAAGAATTGATAATGTTAAAAGAGAGATTTACCATGATTTAAAGTTAGATTTAATTTATAATAAAATAAAATAAATGACTTTTTAATTTATAATAAAATGAATCATTATTCATTTTTCATTCTATTATTTAAAATTATTTTTCTTTTTTAACCAACTATTTAGTGTAATGAATAATTTAAATCCTTCTTATTAAATAATTTTGAAAACTTATAGAAATTTATAATTTATACAAATTTATAATATATATATATATATATTATTGAATAATTTTAATAATTTTTTAGTAACTAACTATTTTATATAATTTAATTATATATAATAATAAAAAATTACATTATATCATATAAAATTAATAAAAATGTAAATGAATTGAATTGTATATAATTTTATATAATTTCATATAATTGATTTTATTAATTAATTTTATAATTGGAATATACGTATAAATATATATTCCAATTATTTAAGATATATGTTAGTGTTCAATAAACGTAACTATTATTAGAGTTATTCAATAGAACAAATAAATCATCTTAATCTTTCATAACTAAAAGGTTTAGAAATAAATAAATTTTTTGACAGAAGAATAATTGGAGATTTATAGTGTTATATCTATCATGAAAACAATTCACAAGTTGTATACATGATATATTTTTTTAATTAGTTATTTTTTTCCTCTCGAGTCCTTTTGTCATTTGAAACTAAAATATGGAGACTAAAAGTCGTATACATGATATACTTCTCCTCCTTATATATGAAGTGATTCATATGAGATTCGATGTAAATCTAACTTTTTCTTTTCACTTATGGGATTTGAGGGATATAAGGATATACTATGGCTCTACTTTTCTCGAAAAAGTCATACTCATCTTATCAATACATGGACAATTATCTCTTGAGCACAGATTTAGGTTTGTCTAGAAAATGAAACATCTAACAACATATTTTTCACAAACCAAGAATTACAAGTGTGCTTGTTTCCCCTTCTTCTTTGTGAAATAAGGCATTAAGAAACCCTTATAGAAAAATCTTAGACACTTTAAAATCTTTTTTTGAGTCAAGAGATATACATAAATAGATAATCTCATTGCATCCATTAAGGTGACTGCTTGTAGACTGAAATTAAGAAATGAATTATTGAACAACCAAGCATTTTATTCTTCTTCTTATAGCTAAATCCAACCTTCTGGTGAAGAATTCACGTTCTTCCTTTTGAAGAGATTAGAAAAATCCTATCATCTAATTTTTTCCAAACACCTGCAATTTTTTTCAAACTTCGAAAAAACATAAATTACAATTTTTTCATCACACCAAAATGAAAGAGTTGATATCTGAATTCTTAGTTTATTTGTTAGGTGTTCCATTTTTTTAATAAAAACATAACCTAAACCTGTATTTAAATATAAATAAGGGATGCTTTAAAGAAGAAAGCAGCCATAATGATCCTCCTGAATTGTCTAAATTCCATACATGTAGAGAAAGTTGGATCTACATTGAATTTAACCTGAACTGCCTCATCTATCCTCTTAAGGATAAATTTGGTTTCAAATCCATGTTCTAAGAGGAGAAGTAGATCATCCTAATGTGCCTTAGATGATCCACATCTCAGAATTAATTAGGTGTCGCACATATAAGCACATTAAACTATCCATATTATATTCATTAGGTATTATCTTTATATTTAATGAAGAAACTATATTTATATTTATATTAAAATCAATGACATTCCTATGCTACTGAAAATGAAATATTATAAAAAATATATATTCTAAAAGAATTAAAATATTAAATACAAAATAAATATAAGAATTCTAACATAATCTTTCAATAGAAAAGTAGTATTACTACAAATAAAAATAAAACATTACAAATAAAAATATTAAAATACATAAGAAAAAATCTAAAAACTTTAACGCATCTTATTGATTTTATGAAAAGTAATGGATATTAATAATGAGGGATTATTCAAGATGATTTATATTTAAATTTAATTCATAATTAAAAATCTGTGATTATGTCTCTTCTTTTGTAATTTACAAGATGATTGTTTTTTTATTCTTTTATTTAAAATTATTTAAATCATTATTGTAAAATTTATAATTTTATATAAATTTATAACATGTATATATATATATATTATTGATTAATTGATGATTGATTAATTTTCTAATTTTGTAATAAGTAATTATATTATATTTTATTATATAAAATCATATAAAGTTATATTATATAAAATTAATAAAATTGTAAATTGATTGAATTATATATAAATTGATTTTATAATGTTGGAATGAGTTTAATAAATAATTTAATAATTTTATGTTTAAATTATAGAAATTTATAATTTTATACAATTTAATTATATAAAATTATAGAAAACTATATTATATTATATAAAATTGTATAAAATTAATAAAATTGTAAATTAATTTAATTTTATTATATACAATTTCATAACATATCTCATTGATTGATTTTATAACTTTGTAATTAGTTTATTAAACTATACATTTTAAAAAATATTATTATTTAACTTATAACTAATATATTTCAATTAATTTTATTTCTTAAATTATAAAATTTTATAAATTTATAGAACTTAATTGTATAAAATTATATTATATTGTATAAAGTTCTATAAAATTAATAAAAGTATAGATGATGGAATTAAATTATATATATGTAATTTAAACAGTAAATAAATTGTTTTATTATTAGATAAAAGGAAAAAAAAGTTCTTTTTGAAAGAAATCATATTCATTATTTACATTTGAGTGTTTTATAATCAATTTTTTTATATACATAATATTGATTGATTTATAAAAAAATGTATTATTTTTTTAATATTTATTTATATTATTCAAATAAAATAAAAAATGTTATAATAGAAGGACTTGTTTGCAATTTAATACTTCTCCAGCAAAATTTATCTTCTGCATTATATTCTTGTGTCTCTCCAACTTCCAATTCCAAATCAATCCATGTTTGTTTCCTTGGGCAACAGCAGCATCAAGATTTTAGTCCACTGCCTTCTCTTCCGTCCACGTGTCCTCAATCTTGGATTTTGTTCTCTCCTGCAGAGCTACGGTGGCTCAGCTCCAATGAACAATGGTCGCAACAACCCCTTCTCCTCCTATGCTAATGCCTCTCCCAGGTTTTTTCTCATCTCTCCTTCAATTCCTTCCAAACTTACCAATTTTCTCTATCTTTTCTCTTCTTTTAATGCCTCTGTTTGAATTTTGTGAATTTCGAAGGATTTGTTCTGCTTAGAAAATTTGATTGTGAATCGAAGGTTTAGATGATGTTATGGATGTAGCTACTTGTAATGAGAACTAAGTATATTTGAAATTACAGGATTATACCATTGTTTTGGAGATTGTCGTCTTTCTGTTGGATGAATTCTTGTGATTATACCTGTAGCTTCATTACAGTTCTATCCCTACATCTCTTTTTCTAAATATTAACTAGTTTCATTATAGTTGTTAAATTTTCTGTTCTTGACTACATCTTCTGTGATGTAATGGAATTCCTACTTCATTACTGTGATTCAATATTATGAATAAGTTTCTGTGATTCAATATTATGAATAAGTTTCTGTGATTCAATATTATGAATAAGTTTCTGTGATTCAATATTATGAATAAGTTTCTGTGTCTACTTTAACTTATCAATTCTCTCAGTGGCTACTATTGTGGAATCAAGCTGAAGGTTTTATGCTTGTTGATATTTATGTTTAATTGTGGCAGTGGCCGTGGAAAGGCTTTTGATACGAGAAATGATAGAGAAAAAACAAGAGGGCAAGGTGGTGGAAGTGGTTCAGGAAAGGACAAAATTGACGCGCTTGGTAGGCTCCTGTAAGCATTACTTCTCTCTAATAATTTTATATTCTTTTTCATAATTATTTCCTTTATTTTCTTCTTTCATAGCTGCCAAATGTGAGTTATTCAGTTGTTGTTTTGTGTTTGAAATTGAAACATACAGTGGCATTGTTGTTATTTTTCTGTGTGGAAAGAAGTTTGGGAAACATATGAAATTTGTTTGCCTTCAGATTTCAGCAACAGAGCCAATGAACTTTATAAGATGTCTTAATTAAGGTGTTTTGTGCTTGATTCTTCTAGGAAGTAAATACATTCAATTTATCTCTGTCTATATGTGCAGGACACGAATTTTACGACATATGGCATCTGAATTGAATTTGAATATGCGAAATGATGGTTTTGTGAAAGTTAATGATTTGCTAAATCTAAATATGAAGACATTCGCTAATATTCCATTGAGATCCCACACTCTTGATGATATTAAGGAGGTCCGTTATTTTCATATATTTTTTCTTCTATGTTTCAGAATATGCTTATTCCATTTTTTATGCTGCCTTGTTAATACCTTTTATTTTGTAATTAGATTTTTGTGTCACATTATCTAAGAGGCATATGGGTGAAAATATAAAAAATAAGTGTATAACATTGTCATTTTGCATGTTAGATGAACTCTTCAATATTTATAAGCATGAAAGATCACTTCATTTTATTGCCTGACAAAGGTAAATTCCTTGTATCGATTTACTAGCATTCTTTGTCACTTCGGTAGAATTTTACAAGATTGATTTTGTCTTTCTCTTGTAAAAGCAGTCAGAACATGGCTAGCAGCTTAAGAATTTACCTGGTCTATCATTTCTGCTTTCAGCAACTAATTCTTCTATAAGTTAGTAATTTAGGAAATTAACTAGGAACATTAGTATGGTATTTTTCTGTCATCCAAAGAATTTACATGTTGGTTATGTCAGTGGTTTTGACCGACTCTTAAATTTTAACTTAATTTTAAGTAATATACGTGCCTCTGTTGCCTTTGAATGACTATTTATACTTATACAACCTCTTTTTGTCTAAATTATACTTAAATGTTATTTATATTTGGTTTTATTTTTTCATTATTGTAAATACTTTGTTGTAAGTCCATATCAGTATATTGTGAATTAACCGAAAGAAATTTTTTTTTTTCTAAATTATCTTCTGGTTACTCTCTTAGGCTATTCGAAGAGATAATAAGCAGCGGTTTAGCCTCGTGGAAGAGAATGGGGAACTATTAATACGTGCAAACCAAGGCCACACAGTAACGGTAGCGTATTCCTTTTTATGAAGTGATGACAACTTCATGTATCCAATTTACCTTTGACGTGTTCAAGAAATAATAGAACTTAAAGTCTATACTCTGTAAAATATGGTGATGCGTCTAATTTTCTGTTAAAATTTGCTTTTGCCATTGTCATGTTAAGATGCCAATGAAAAAATCCAGGAGTGCTTAATGTCCTGTGTTGTACTCTCTTTCCTTTGCCGACTTCCTGAGTTTTTTTTTTTGTTTTCTCTATAAGAACTGCTAATATGACTTCCAGGATGTATTCATTGCTCTCATGGTTAAATGAAGTCCAAAGCACTTTAGGTACCTTTTACTCAGCTCTGAAAATAACACATATTTGTCATGTAAGTTCTTTCCTTTTATGCCTTTAGACTGTACAGTGGAGCTGGCATGTGAACATAATAGAATGGAACAGTCTGTTTTATTCTATTCTCTTTGGCTCCAGAGTGGTGAAACCAAAGTGTACCACTTTTTTAACCTTATGTTCTGTCCTCGTTTTAAACTATACCAAACATAGAACAGAACTGATATTATGCTTTTTCCCGTTCCAACAGCAAAAGGTTTAAACAGAAGAAAGACTAGTTCAAATTGGGATTATAGCAGTCAACATTCTGTCTTGAAAGCCAAGAACTGTTGATAATTAGTATTATCAATGGTTTCTATTGTCAATGAGCTAAACCTTTTTTAACCCTGGGCTGTATATTTCCTTAATATAAGATATCTTTAAAATTGTCAGTCAAGTGACATGAAAAAATTATGCTGGTAATGTTGTCCACAGCCTTACCAAATTCTGTTGGTTGCCTTTTGCTCTTAAGCACACGTGTTACTAATACTTCTTTTTCCAATTTTTTAGCAGTTAAATAGTAGACTAATGTTCTCACTTATGTTATGTTGAACATTTGAATCATGAATAAATTGAATTTTGTCCATGTGCCCTCACAATACAATTATTGACTTTTCATCTGCAGACTGTTGAAACTGAAAGCTTATTGAAACCAATACTTTCAGCTGAAGAAGTTCCAGGTGCATAATTATTAGATTTGGAGTATTTTTAACTAGACTCAAGCTATGATGAACGCTGTACATAGCAACACATTAATTTCTGTATGTTTTGATGCTATGTACATATTTTTAATTTAAAATTATCTCTTCAATGGTGATTATGTTACTAAACTTAGTGTTTTCCAACAACCTGGTATTATATGAACACAATTCTAATTACTTTAGATCTGTACATCTTCCTTTTCCACTCATTTTGTTAATTTTATTTTTTTCTTTATTTATATTTTATTTGTTTCATTTGCTTGATTTTGTGACTGTATGCAGTTTGTGTGCATGGAACCTACAGAAGGAACTTGGAATCAATTCTAGGATCTGGGCTGAAGCGCATGAAAAGATTGCATGTTCATTTCTCTCGTGGTTTACCAACAGACGGAGAAGTAATTAGTGGTAACGTGATATACTATTTAAAATGAATCCTAAGTTTAATTTTTGATATTTTTGTTTAATTTTTTAGTTAGGCAAGTTAATTTTCCTTTAGGGATAGTAAGGATGAAAGGATGATACTTAAATTTAAAAGCCAGAAGGAGTGACACTAGAGATATCTATTTTGATTGATAATGTAGCTTTGACCAAATGTGGAATCCAAATGACCAATTTATAGTTTTTCCTTTTACCCTCTTTTTTCAAGTGTTTTCCCCAAGGCCAGGATAGTAGAAATGCTAAAATCCTACTCATAAAAGGGATTAAAATAATAATTAGTCCATCATCCAAAGTTATATGGGGTTACCTAAATCTGTTAATAAGCTTGGAAGAAAAATGTATGTATACTTTAGTGCTCTATTAGTAACTAGCTATTTCTCGCAAATGATCATTCCAATTAATATTATAGATGGTTGTTTGAATTTAGTGAAACAATACTTGTTTCAGAAGTACCATTAATGATGATCACAGCTTGGATCTAGTAGCATCTCCTTACCCCTTCACAACCTATCGATTGGAGGGTGGAAGAGACCTTTGAATTGATAGTCTCCTTGATGGATGGCAGTAGGGCCTCCAGCTAAAGTTTGAGAGAAAAATGAAAGGGGTTAAGGGTATAATTGGGAAGGAGGATTTTGTTGGTGAAGGAGTGGAAGGGGCTAACAGAATGGAAAGTTGTCATGAGGGGTATCACTCTGGGGTGATTGTTGTCAGTGGGCAGAGAGCATTCTGTGATTACTTTTTCTTTTTTCAGTTTCTATTGCTTCTTTCTTATAGTAATTGGACTGTAATCAAGGCTAGTTCTTTTGAATTCCCATCACATAATAGTAGTAAGTTTCAGTTCCTATCACTCCTCTTGGCTGACATGCGAATTATTATGTCCTGTCAATCCTATCATCCTGTGAAATTTGTTTAGCATATGAAAGTACTGATGTTGGAGCACGATCTTTAGTAGTTTCAGCTATTTCCTTAGATGCAATAGGCTCTAACATTTTGACATTAGACTTGCTTCCTCAGTGTACCAATTACTTACCGTTTTTATTTTTTATCTTCCCAGGTATGAGGCGAGATGTCAATGTTCTTATTTTCATTGACGTTAGAAAAGCATTGGAGGGTATGATATGACAATATTCCAAACAATGTGTTCTTAATGCGAACAAGTTTATCTTGAAATGTTGATTTCTTTGTTGTCTGATGATGGTAACTAAAAGACTACTGATTGCTTCTTTATATTTTCTTGATCCTATTTCAGAAGGTATGAAGCTTTACATTTCTGACAACAAGGTGATCTTGACGGAAGGTTTTGATGGCGTTGTTCCACCCAAATTTTTTGAAAAGATAGAATCATGGCCTTCCAGACAACCTATTCCCTTTTGAAATTATCTTACAGTTTTTCTTTTACTTAGGATCACAGTAAGTTGAGGATTATTAGATATGATTGTGTAAACCTCTTGCTTGAACTACTATTTGGTTCCTTGTTTATTTTGTTTTTTTAAAGCATTCAGTTACGTTACTTTGGGTCATTGAGTTATATATGTAAAGATAATGTATTATGTACCATTATCATTTACTTTCTGTTGATGATTTTTAATTATTTATCGTTATTAGAAAATTATAGGAGTTACCTTTTTTTAATGACCAAATAAAATTATTTAGTTTTTTAGTTTTGCAATTTAGGTATATCTGTTTGTTGCATTACTTAAATTTCTTCTCGAATCTCTATCGTCGAAAACACTAAAAGGGGCGTTGATAGAGAATTATAAGATTAATTTTTATAATAATTGTCTTAAAAATATTCATAGAATGATTAATAAATTTATAGTATAAAAATTTATAACTGGAAATTTATCAAAATTAAACTATTTTTAAGAATATATTTGACATTGTTTATCATGAGACGCTATGTAAAAATATTTTTAGGCATTTCCACTGGCAGAATATTGTTGTGTTTTTTGTATGACTATGGTAAAAGTCAAGTTTTATATTGCTTATTTCTTGTCCTATATACCAAAACATACTTGACATATATAAAGTGGTAGCAAAGATGTGGAGTTTTTTGTGCACAAAGTTTGAGTCTAAAATGGAATATCTGTGAGGTCATTTCAATTATTTTTTCCGTCAATCTTGCACCCTATGATGCGTTTTAGATGTGAGATCCTTAGTATATTGTCCGAGAAGTTAAGTTCATATTGTATTTGGAGGACTTATGTGATACATATTATGGAGAGTATTCTTGCACGACTCAAAAGATCTCTTTTATTTTAATATGTTGTTTAATGTATCAATATGATTAACTTCATCAATTACCTATTATGTTATTCCATAAGAGGAGTAGAATAATCATTTTGTGACATCCCAATTTTTATAAAATTAATTAAATATTTTTAGAAAATTTCAAGATTTTTAATTTAATTAATATATGTTCTTTTTATGTGATTTAAATATATAGTATTCATGTTTATAATTATAAAATAATTAATTTTAGAATATGAGATCTTATTTAAATAAACATTAAAGTCTTAGGTCATTTAGAATACCAAACACTTTGAGAGATAGAAAGAGAAAGTCATTCTTGATGCAGAAGATGTTGCATGAGCTTCGACTTCCCTCTTCTTTCCAAAATTAAATCCTGATTTCTTTCGCAGATGGGCCATGTGCAATTTTCTCACTCTTCATTTCAATTTCTACTGTTTCCCCAATTACAACAACATCTGAAAAATTTGAAGAAACACTACCTAGCATATGACCATAAAAAGGAGATGGTAAGGTGTCTATGAACATAGCTACCATCTCTTTATCATGTAGAGGAGGTTCCACGTGCGCAACTACTTCTCTCCAACGTTGAGCATACTCTTTGAAGGTCTCAGACTCCTTCTTTGTCATACTTTGCAACTGCAACCTATCCGGAGCCATATCAACATTGTACTTATATTACTTCAAGAATGCATCTACTAAGTCTTTCCAAGATCGAATCTGGGTAGGTTCGAGATGCATGTACCAATTAAGAGCCATGCCTGTCAAGCTATCTTGAAAGAAATGGATCAACATATTATCGTCATAGGCAAGTGCAACCATCTTCCTACAATACATAGTTAAATGGCTCTTTGGACAAGTGATTCCTTTATACTTTTCAAACTTTGGAACCTTGAACTTTGGTGATACTGTCACATTTGGAACTAAGCATAACCCCGCAACATCACCAAATCCATAACTTCCTGTTCCCTCTATGGCCCTCAGCCTTTCCTCTAGAATTTCCAACTTACATCTTGCCTTGAGATCTTCAACAGTTATCTTTTGGGATTCTTTTCCATTCGTCAAATGCAAAGCCTTTTGTTGCATAATAACTTGACCAGTTTTTCCATTCACATTTCCTCCTTCCACATGGGTTGAAGACACATGGTTGGTGGATGCATGAGTTTGAATTGGGATCGAAGTATGATCGTGAGTACTTGCTTGAGGCTTGTTGTTGCTCGCGTGATTTGCAGTGAGTATAACTTGATCCCCCTCAGGGTATTCTTCGGTTGGTGGAGTATATCCTGGAGGCAAACCATATAGGGGAAAGGGTTGTGCTTGAGCGTCTTGATGAGATGTGTATGCATTAGGGTCCATCCCTGAGTAGAATCCCAAGGGGTAGGAAGATGTTCCTTCTTTGTTTCCAACAGTAAGAGTTTCTCTAGTGGTCTTCAAGGTTTTTTAACGTTTTTAGAATCTGGCTTATTTGGTCTTTCAGCTGGGAGATGTCATCTTTCATTGCCTTTTGTACTTCTTCCCACTCTTCTATGACTTTCTTATTAGCACGAGTCCTATAAGGGTGTCGTGGTGGTTTTGTCGTTATATTTATGCACAATTTCTTCTATTATTTTATTAACATGCATTAGATACTAAGAAAGAGAATAAAGGTAAAAATATACATGTCATGTTTTTTTTTTAAAAAAAGAGTTAGATTGAGTAATTTTTATTCATTTATTCTACTCTTATGATGCTATGATGCTACCATAAATGCGATGCAAAATAAACTGACCATGTTATGCATGAGATGCAATCAACAAACAATCCTTGTGCATGTATTTGTGAATTATCTTTCTATGCACATGATCATCGAGGCCAAGGCAATGTATATCTTTAGTAGGAAACAATAGTGAGGAGTAACGTGATTCAATATTCTCCCTTTGTGCCTATATTAAGGTTGATAAGAGTTGTTGATGATTTATGATTTGATGATGTTTGTTAAAGCTTGATTAATTGTGTTTTATACTGTGCTGAATGCGTGGTTAATGTTTGTTGAATGATTTAGAATTGTTTGAGATGTTAGATTACCTGTAGAAGATTAATCAATTGAATAATAAATAAACTGCTGCTTTTGTTATTCATCAGTTAGTCTACTAATTCTACTTCTCTAGTCGACTATTTTCATTAAATGTACCAGGTACACAGGTTTAATGAAAATAACGCACTGGTCTGAGTCTTCAGTCGACTATTCTGTTCTTGGCACCAATCTTATGCAATAAACACACAGAACACGCTCTTAGGTCTTTCAAAAGGTGAAGACCCATTGCATATCAGTTGCTCTATAAATACAACATTCGTGGACACATCAACTAGCGAAAGAATTGAAGAGAAAACTCTCAAGAGCTACAACTTTCAAGAGCAAGAAGATTTCTGCAAGAGTTTTCGTTTTTACTGTTCTATCAAGATTTTCTTTCTTTCACTGTATTTTGTATTCTTTGATCTCGGGTTAGAGATTCGTAGGTGGGTTTTAGAACCCTGTGACTGTGATTGGGGTGATCACAGAGACTCAGGTTGAGTCTGTGGGTGGAGTTATATTCTATAGTGTTTAGAATAGTTTCTTTGATTTTCTTGTAGTGTTCAAGAAAGGATTTTGTTGTAAAGAATACGATTTTGATAGTGATTAGGATCTGCAGAGTTGCGGATCACCAACTGGATGTAGTTCTTGCATAAAGAACGAACCAATATAAATCTTGGTGTCATATTCTCTCTTCCTTCATCATCTGATATATTGTGCAGTAAGAACTAACCTACTATTTCGCGAATATCAGTCGGCTAATTTTCTGTAAATTGAACCAGTAAATTTTTTGTTAAGAAAAAGATTTCATAAAAGCCTAATATCAATTCAACCCCCCCTTCTTGATATTATTCCGCGGCTAACAATTGGTATCTAGAGCAGGTTCTTGTAAGGTACTCAAGATTAAATCAAGATGGGAGACAAGTTTCCCTTTGCTGAAGGTGCTTCTACCATAAGACCCCCCCTCTTCGTAGGCGCAAATTATCCATTCATGAAGGCCAAAATGAAGATCTTTTTCGAGTCTGTTGACAGAGGTGTATGGGATGCGGTGGTTAATGGTCCATATATCCCTACCATCAAAGGTGAAGATGGACAGTTGGTTGAAAAGCCATGGGAACAGTGGTCTGAGACAGAGAACAAGAAGGCACAGTTTGATAGTAAGGCTAAGAATATTTTAACTTCTGCTCTTAACCTTGATGAATTTTTCAAGGTTTCACAATGCACCACAGCCAAAGAAATGTGGGATATCCTTCAAGTCACACACGAAGGTACAACTGAGGTGAAAAGGGAAAGAAAACACACTCTCATACAAGAGTATGAGATGTTTGGAATGCAGCCTGGTGAGACTATCCAAGATGTGCAGAAACGATTCACGCACATAGTGAATCATTTGCTTGGATTAGGGAAGAAGTTCGACGATGAAGAGCTCAATATAAAGGTCCTTAAATGCTTGAGTAGGAGTTGGCAACCAAAGGTTACAGCTATCCTGGAAACAAAGGATTTGACAGTCATGAGCACTGCAACCTTGTTCGGGAAACTCAGAGAACACGAATTGGAGCTGAGTAGGTTGGATCAAATCGAAAATTCAGAAAAACAGAGCAAGAGCTTAGCGATAAAAGCCAAGGAGTCCATTAAGAGTGATGAAGAGAAAGATGATGATAGTACTGAATTTGCCATGTTGGTCAAGAAGTTTGGTAAATTTCTTAAGAGGAAAGACAATTCAAAGGACAGATCTTAGGAAAAACAGAAGAGGTATAACCGAAAATCTGATTTTAATTCCTCTAACTTTTCATGTTTTAATTGTGGACAGCTAGGACATGTGAAGGTAGATTGTCCTCTCTTGAATCAAAGAAAAGATAGAAGTCCTGAAAAGAATGAAAGAAGGGATAAAGACAAACGAAACTAGTACTTCAAGAAAGGCAAGAAAGCTTATATGGCCTGGGATGATAGTGATTCCAGTAAATCTTCAAGTTTAGATTCTGAATCTGCAAATCAAGCCAATTTGTGTCTTGTAGCCAATGAAGAATTAGCTAGTCAAGTAAGTTCGTGTGATTCTGATATGAGTGAGAATTATGATACTTTGTTTGATGCATTTAGAGAATTGCATAATGAAGCAAAGAAACTGGACTATCGGAATAATCGGCTAAAAGGTCTGAATAAGCGGCTAGAAAATAAGGTACTTGAGGCTGGAAGATCATAATAGCGGATCGAAAGATGATAATAGTCAACTAAAAGACAATGTCACTGCAGGCGAAAAACCAGATCGAGTCCGATAAATCGAGAATGATAAAATTGAATCTGCAAAGTGTGAAAACTGTATTAACCTTCAAAATAAAGTTGGTTATTTGATTAAAACATTGGCAAAGTTTCAAATTGGTCATAATACACTTAATCAACTTCTACATTCTCAAATTGGTTTTTCAAATGGAAATGGTCTTGGTTATGGAAAACGTTATCATGCTGCAAAGTTCAAATCCTATCCCACTAACAGATTTAAAACATGTTCTTATTGCATGAAACATGGTCATATATCTAGATTTTGCTATGTCAAGAATTTTGGGATTTCAAGAGGTGAATTTTATTGGAAACCAAAAAAACATGTTGTTCCTAACTTGAAAGGACCCAAATGGTTTTGGGGACCTAAATTTGTCAATTAAACCTTGTTTTGCAGATCTGTCATGGAGCAAAAAGAACTTTATGGTACTTGGACAGTGGATGCTCCAAACATATGACAGGTGATAAATCAAAGTTGATGAACTACAAGGAATGTGAAGCTGGTGCTGTTACTTTCGGTGATAACAGCAAAGGCAAAATCAAAGGATCTGGAGATATTGGCAACTGTACTTCCTCACAGATTAGAAATGTACTATATGTTGAAGGACTAAAACACAATCTGCTTAGCATAAGTCAGCTATGTGACAAAGGTATGAAAGTCACTTTTGATGCAGAATTTTGTGTCATATTCAATTGTAAAGCTGCAGATATAGTGCACATTGGGAGAAGAGTAAACAATGTCTACATGCTGGACATCAACTCCTCAAATCACAAGAATATCTGTTTGTTAACCAAAGAAGATGATAGCTGGCTATGGCATAGAAGATGTGGTCATGTCAACATGCGATTCTTGAACAAAATAAGCTGCAAAAGTCTTGTGAGAGGCCTTCCAAATGTGAAATTTGTGAAGGACAAGGTATGTGAATTCTGCCAAAAAGGAAAGCAGTCCAAAAGCTCATTTGAGTCAAAGAACATCATTTCAACAAGGAGACCACTTGAACTTTTACATCTTGACTTGTTTGGTCCTTCAAGAACTGTAAGTATTGGAAACAACTCTTATGTTCTTGTTATTGTTGATGATTTCTCAAGGTATACCTGGACACTTTTTCTTTCTTCAAAAGATGAAACTTTTCATGCTTTCAAAAGATTTGCTAAGATCACTTCAAATGAAAAAGATTTGAAAATTGTTTCTTTAAGAAGTGATCATGGGACTGAGTTTCAAAATATGCATTTTGAAAAGTTTTGTTCTAAATATGGCATTTCTCACAACTTTTCGGCACCTAGAACTCCACAGCAAAATGGAGTTGTTGAAAGGAAAAACAGGACTCTACAGGAATGTGCAAGGACAATGTTGAGTGAGTCAAAGCTACCAAAATATTTCTGGGCAGATGCTGTATCAACTACTTGTTATGTACTCAATAGAGTATTACTTAGACCTATACTAGATAAAACACCATATGAGCTTTTGAATGATAAAATACCTAGTATTGCATATTTTAAAGTCTTTGGATGCAGGTGCTTCATACTCAACAATGGAAAAGCATCATTAGGTAAATTTGATGAGAAAGCTGATGATGACATTTTTCTTGGTTATTCCATGACTAGTAAAGCATCACAGTGTTTTCAATAAGAAGAATCTAGCGTAGAAGAATCTATCCATGTTGTTTTTGATGAGGTTTTATGCCAAAAGAGAGAAAAGGTAACTCTCTTGCGAGGTCCGATGATGAGAAGTCGATAAATCCGAGAAGAATGAAGATCATGCGAGAAAACTCTGCTGGAACCGTCGAGACAGGATGAACAAGTCGACTATAACCCTGAATCGGTCGACTACTCTGCGGCGAGATAATGCATTACGAAATCCTGGAGAACACAAAAAGGGCTATCTCTGGACAACATCATTGGGAATGTTGAAAAGGGAGTAACTACTCGTAACTCTTTACATGAATTCTGCAACCATATGGCATTTGTTTCTCAAATAGAACCAAAAAATATCAATGATGCTTTGCTTGACCATAATTGGATAAGCTGCTATGAATGATGAGCCGAATCGGTTTGTTAGGAATGATGTTTGGAAACTAGTACCTAGGAACAATGCAATGAATGTGATAGGAACTAAATGGGTTTTCAAAAATAAGCTAGATGAAAATGGTATTATTACTAGAAACAAAGCTAGACTTGTAGCAAAGGGTATAATCGGGAGGAAGGCATTGACTATGATGAGACTTATGCACCGGTTGCTAGATTAGAAGCCATTAGGTTATTGCTTGCATTCGCATGTCTTAATTGCTTTAAACTCTATCAAATGGATGTTAAAAGTGCTTTTCTTAATGGTTTTATAAATGAGGATGTATATGTTGAACAACCACCTGGTTTTATTGACTCTAAGCTTCCTAACCATGTCTACAAACTCAAAAAGGCTTTGTATGGTCTTAAGAAGACACCAAGACAGTGGTATGAAAGACTTACAACCTTTCTCATATCACAAGGCTTTAAAAGAGGAGTTGTGGATAAAACTCTCTTTACCAAGAAAGTTGTCAATGATCTTATGATTGTACAGATTTATGTTGATGACATAATTTTTGGATCATCTAATCCCTCTTTGTGCCAAGAGTTTGCAGAATCTATGCAAGGCGAGTTTGAAATGTCCATGATGGGAGAATTGAATTTCTTCCTAGGATTGCAGGTGAAACAAATGGAAAATGGAACCTTCATTAGTCAAGCCAAGTACTGCAATGAATTGCTGAAAAAGTTCAACATGGAAAGCTGTAAAGAAGCAAATACACCAATGTCATCAAGTTGTTATCTTGATGTTGATGAATCTGGAAAGCCTGTTGATGCAACTTTGTATAGAGGGTTGATTGGATCTTTGCTATATATCACGGCTAGCAAACCTGATATCATGTTTGCTGTTAGTCTATGTGCAAGATTCCAAGCTAATCCCAAGGAGTCACATCTCACAGCAGATAAACGTATCTTGAAATACCTCAAAGGAACTGCAAATGTGGGATTATGGTATTCAATGTTGGCATTTTTGCAAGACCAGAGTTTTATGAAGACCTAAAGTTTTGATGATGAAGTTTTAGAAAGTTTTAATCAACATTAAAGACTTATGCCATCTCACAAAGGAAGGCTGCTTGATAGAAAAGGAAAGGCATAAAGAGCATTCAAAGCTTTCAAGAGAGAAGATTGATGAAGATTTTCTCAAGAGCTGAAGGAGCTAGAGTAGAAGGTTCTGTTTTGGGTGTTGGATAAAAAGAGTAAGTCATAAATCCCATTCAAGACCTTCCCAAACAAGAGAGCAAGGTGTTTTCTCGCAAAAACATTTTTCTACGCTTTTAATCGATTACCATATGTAGATAATCGATTATTTAACTTAAAATTTGAATTAAAAATGTTTAACGAACTAAATAATCGATTAAGTGTTTTTGATAATCGATTATATTGATTTCTGGGTTAATATAATCGATTATGGCCTTAATCTAATCGATTATATCAGACGATATTTGTTTTCCAGATTTTAAACATGATATAATCGATTAAGCTTTTTATATAATCGATTAATTAAGTCGTTTTTGCGAAATTAATACTAAATCAACCTAAGAATGGAAACTTTGGAGCATTTTCGAATTATAAAATGAAAGAGAATGTCTTAGGTTCTACACATCTGAAAACACACAAAATATTCAAAGTGTTTCTGCACCTTAGCTTTTCAAAGCCGCTTTCCGCTCTCTTCGGTTTGATCAAGTCTTTGGAAGTGGTGATCATTGTGCTTAAGCTTTCTATCCAGCACGTATCAGTGTATTCTTTTCTGTTTTCTTTAAACGGGAAAATTCATCCCTTGGATCTGTTCTAAGGGAGGTGTTTCATCTCTTGTGTGTCAAGAGAGGTGGGTTTCATCCTCGGTGTATGCAGGGAGGTGTTTTCATCCTTAGTGTGTACGAGGAGGTGTTTCTTTATCTTTATTTTGTTATTGCATGAATTGGTGTTTGTAATTTCAATTTAAAGATAGTGGGAAAATCATCACGCATTTGTGGTGGTTGGGAACTGGACGTAGGATTGGCTTAATCCGAACCAGTATAAATCTCTGTGTTCTTTCTCTTTCTTTATATCTTTTAATTGTGGATCATTATAACAATTGCTAATTCAATCCGTCTTAATCAAAGGATAAGAAAAATCCACATCCTAGTTTTGAAAGAATTTCAAAATCTGAAAAGTTTTTTTAAAAGAGAAAAATTTATTAAAAATCCAATTCACCCCCCCTCTTGGTTTTTTACACTGCCGTCTTTATTTAACATTCAACTGGTAATGAGCTAAATCTTGTTGGATATACTGACTCTGATTTTGCAGGTTGCAAATTAGACAGAAAAAGCACCAGTGGAACATGTCACTTGTTTGGAAATTGTTTAATTTCGTGGACAAGCAAGAAACAAGCATGTGTTGCACTCTCAACAGCTGAAGCTGAGTACATTGCAGCTGGTAGCTGTACAGCACAGATTCTGTGGTTGAAACAGTAGCTAAGTGATTTCAACTTACATCTTTATGATATACCAATCTTGTGTGATAATACCAGTGCAATCAACTTAACTAAAAATCCTATACAGCATTCCAGAACCAAGCACATTGAAATAAGACTTCATTTTATAAGAGATCACATAGAAAAGAAGGATTGTAGGATTGAATTCATCTCTACAAATGATCAATTAGCTGATATATTCACTAAGCCTCTTGGTCGTGAAAGATTTTTCAAACTTAGAAATGAATTGGGTATCCTGAACATCAATCATATCTCTTAAAATTTTCTCTGCTGAGTTGATTAGTCTGTTAATTCTATGAAATAGCTTGCTTATTTCATTATACTGACAATGTTATCTTACTGTTGTAGATTTCAGTGTGTTAATTTCATGAAACAGTCGATTTATTTCATTTAATTGACAGCAATGCGTTACTGTTACGAAAATAACTTGTTTATTTTCCTGAAATAACAGACTTATTTCATTAATTGCACCTGCTTTTGTTGAACAAACCCATTAATTGCTTTGACTAGCTAGCTAATCTCTGTAACTACTATTAAATTCAATTGCAGTTCCAAGAAATCTGTGATTAATCAAATCAGTTTCAGCCATTTCTGCACAACGAATGGTTATGTGCATTTTAATTCAAAGCATGAACAGTTATAGGTGCATGTGTATTTGCTTTATTGGGTTTCAGATTTGGTTTTCCATTTTTCAAAGTATTCTCTGCATTCTTCTGAAGTCTGAGCATCTGTGGTTGAGTCTGAATCTGTTCAAAATATTTTGTTCATTAATTCACAGTTGAACATGCATACGGTTCTATCTATATATCCCAATACATCTGCACTTTTTCAAGACTTAAATTGCATTCTCTCTATACTCGATATTCCTGCATATTGCTTTTTAGTTCATATTCACAGTTTGCAATGTCGAGCCATGAGCATGGTGCTAGTGATGATTCAGATGCTCCTATTGGAAATATGTTTCAAAGACTAAGGAGATTGCTGAGGAACAAAACATCATCACGAACAACAACTTCTCAATCTGGAAGAGGTAACAGGGGCTCTACATCTGGGACTCAAGCAGATCCCATTGAAATTCCTGAACAAACAGCACAGCCTTCGGAAAGGAGGTTTCCAAAAAGGTACAAAGTGAGGGTCAGACTCCCTCAACGAATGGACCCTCCACCACCTCCTTCTCCTCCTGTAGAAGAACCGAATGAGGAGACTGAGTCAGACGAAGAAGCAGAAGAAGATAACAACGAGGTTGCTGTTTCTGTAGAACACAGAATGATGATGAAACAGATCCTGACACCTAAGATTCTTAAGTTTAGCTGGTTAGAGACTGAGAACTTGGCCTTTGTGCGGAACTCTCTCCATGCACAGAGTCTTCAGCAATTCGTTGAGCTTGAAGGTAATTTTTATATTGACCTAGTCAAGCTTTTCTATGCTAACATGAAATTCGAAAACAGTGCACTTGTGTCCAACATAAGAGGCAAGGAGATTCAGATGGACAATACCATATGGAGGAGAGTTGCCGGTCTGAGGAATGATGGAGTAAAAATCAGCAAAGGCAACACAGGTTCAGTGCCAAACTTCAACAAGGAAGCTGTCTACAAAGATTGCCTACGCTACTGTGATGAGGCCATGGTCCTCAAGTACAATGTCGGCAGAATGAAGAGGGATGAGAGGCTTCTGGCGTTCCTTCTCGCATGGCAGCTTATGGAGGAGGATTTGGCCCTGATGTATTGCCTCAAAAATTGGATAAAAGTGAATTGGATTTATGTGATTAAAGGTCACATGTTTAAGGCCAAACGGTTGAATGATCACAAGCTTCCGTATGCCATTTTGATATCCAGATTCCTTGACTACTTCAACTTTCCCACTGATGGAGAAACGACGAAGATTGTTAATCACAAACACATGTTTGACAATTACTATTTGCGGAAGATGGGACTATCCAAGGTGAATGGTGAATGGACCCATGAAACTGGTGGATCAACTTCTGGACATGGAGGCAATGCAGGAACTTCATCAGCACAGCAAACAGATTATACAGCATACCAAATGATTCCCTACTCTGCACCACCTACATATCAGGGAGTTCCTATGTCTGAATTCGAACACATGCTTATATTTCGTCTTAATCAACTTACATCTATGCAGCACAATACGCATGAGACTATGGTGGCTAGGTTCACTAACATTGACGTAGAGATTGATTTAATCCAACGTCAACTTGCTGAGCTGCAAGTCACTGCTGAAAGCTTTGCTGGCCCAAATACTCACACAACTACTGCAGCTATGGAAGTGGATGACAATGATGCTAAAGACGAGGATACTGAAGAAGATGATGATTGATTCCCTCTGCTGAAGTTTATGATTTTATGCATTATTTTTCAGTTTTAAGAACAATTTCTGGGTCTGTAATAACTGTTATACTTTTTATTCTGGATAATTTGCACTTTTGATCGCTATATAACTGTTATACCTGCTATTTGCTAATGTCAAAGGGGGAGATAATCTACCATCTCTTCTCTTTGTGTTTGTTTTGTTTTGCTGGTTGACATCATCAAATAGGGGGAGTTTGTTGATGATTTATGATTTGATGATGTTTGTTAAAGCTTGATTAATTGTGTTTTATGCTGTGCTGAATGCGTGGTTAATGTTTGTTGAATGATTTAGAATTGTTTGAGATGTTAGATTACCTGTAGAAGATTAATCAATTGAATAATAAATAAACTGCTGTTTTTGTTATTCATCAGTTAGTCTACTAATTCTACTTCTCTAGTCGACTATTTTCATTAAATGTACCAGGTACACAGGTTTAATGAAAATAACACACTGGATCTGAGTCTTCAGTCAACTATTCTGTTCTTGGCACCAATCTTATGCAGTAAACACACAGAACGCGCTCTTAGGTCTTTCAAAAGGTGAAGACCCATTGCATATCAGTTGCTCTATAAATACAACATTCGTGGACACATCAACTAGCGAAAGAATTCAAGAGAAAACTCTCAAGAGCTACAACTTTCAAGAGCAAGAAGATTTCTGCAAGAGTTTTCATTTTTACTGTTCTATCAAGATTTTCTTTCTTTCACTGTATTTTGTATTCTTTGATCTCGGGTTAGAGATTCGTAGGTGGGTTTTAGAACCCTGTGACTGTGATTGGGGTGATCACAGTGACTCAATGTGAGTCAGTGGGTGGAGTTCTATTCTATAGTGTTTAGAATAGTTTCTTTGATTTTCTTGTAGTGTTCAAGAAAGGATTTTGTTGTAAAGAATACGATTTTGATAGTGATTAGGATCTGCAGAGTTGCGGATCACCAACTGGATGTAGTTCTTGCATAAAGAACGAACCAATATAAATCTTGGTGTCATATTCTCTCTTCCTTCATCATCTGATATATTATGCAGTAAGAACTAACCTACTATTTCGCGAATATCAGTCGGCTAATTTTCTGTAAATTGAACTAGTATATTTTCTGTCAAGAAAAAGATTTCATAAAAGCCTAATATCAATTCAACCCCCCCTTCTTGATATTATTCTGCTGCTAACAAGAGTAATATTCAAGGATCTAAGGCCACTTATGCATACTCACAAATGGTGGCTCCTATGCTTAAAGATACAAGGTTACTGGAACTATGGCTCACTTCACAGTATTTCCCATAACAGTTGGAAGTCAACTAGGTGTGGGAAAAAAAATGAAGAGAACAGGCTCCAGCTGGGGTTCTCACAATAGCCAAACAGGAAGTACATCCCAAGTGACATTGCTACACAACCCCTCTACTTCTAAGTTTACTCAGACCCGGGTATAGGGTCCCACTAAATGCAAGATATGCAATAATGTGTGTGTGTGTGTGTGTGTGTGAAGGAGCATATTTGTTCCCAAACCCAAACCCTCACCTGCAAAACAACCAGAAAAAGTCCCAAGCAGATATAATATTTGTTCTCTACCCTAAGGTCCAGTGATTTTATAACACAATGAATTAAAACACATAAAGATGATATCAAAACAAACTCATATGAAAATTATAGAAAAGGGGAAAAATCAAATATAAAAAATAACAACATACATTTGCATATTTAACGAAATAGGTATGACTCTCTAAAAAAATGTCCCTAGTGGAGTCGCCATCTGTCGCAATCGGGGTCACGACGAGACGAAAAAAAAAACTTTCTAAAAATAGAGGAGTCACCACCATAGTTTATTTAGGAAAACTACAGAAAACCTTTTTAAAAAATTTGGTCTTTGGAACCAAATTCGGGTTCAGGAGTCGATTACGCGTAGAGAAGGTGTCAGCACCTTACGACGTCTGTCCTAAGACGGTTACCTTTAATTAAATATACAAAAGTAGTGTAATTCTTAAAATATTTATTTTTCCCCAAAAATCAAACAAAGACATGTGTAAAAAATTATTATTTATTATTTTTAAAGTAAGAAAATATTTATGAAATTATTTATTTTGGCCCGACAAGGATTGCCCTTACTCCTACGTATTTCCATTCGTTATGGAAAATCAGGGTTATGTAGTTCTTTTTGTAAAAAGAATGTGGGTGTTGAATACGGTTTAGTTTTAAAATTTTAATAGATTTTTTGGTATTTTGATAAGATTTATGTTTAGTTCACGCGATTTAGAGTGTAAGATAGTGTAGATGACCAAACTAGATACACTTACTAATCATACAATGAGTGAAGATAGAATAAACTATACACCCATATTGTAGATTGTTGCATGAATTTTCTTTGGAGAGAAAATTTAACTTTTGTAAGACTTATTATATTTAAATTATATTTTAAAAAATATGGGATATAAGATGATTCACACGATCATACATATATCTTGAGATATTTAATTTATTTATAAAAGTGATTTTTAATAGTAGAATATAAGATGTCATGGGCAGTCATACCTATATCTAAAATTTAATTAAGTAAATATTTTTTAAACAACATCAACTATTACATATAAGATGACGTATATGGTCATACATATATTTTAAATGATTTATTTTAATTTATTGTGTTTAAATTATTTCTAAACTTTAAATGATTATTTTTTAAAGTTTATTTATATAAAAAAAATACAAGATATAAGATGATGCGTATGATCATAAATATATCTAAATGATTACTTTAATTTATTATATTTAAATTATTTCTAAATTTTTAATAATTATTTTTGAAAGGTTATTT
Source organism: Lablab purpureus (assembly GCA_030347555.1). Taxonomy (NCBI): domain Eukaryota; kingdom Viridiplantae; phylum Streptophyta; class Magnoliopsida; order Fabales; family Fabaceae; genus Lablab; species Lablab purpureus. The sequence continues at coordinate 25,635,925 of CM059263.1, forward strand.
ATATATATAAAAAATACGAGATATAAGATGATGCGTGTGATCATACATATATCTAAATGATTTGCCTTAATTTATTATATTTAAATTATTTCTAAATTTTAAATAATTATTTTTGAAAGTTTATTTATATATAAAAAATATGAGATATAAGATGATGCGTATGATCATACATATATCTTAATGATTTGCCTTAATTTATTATATTAGTGTAGAAATAATAAAAAAATTAATAAAGAAAAACTCTATTTTTGTCATGTTAAAGTATAAATACATATTTAATTAATAGACACTAGATATAAGATGATGTATATAGTCATATATATATATATATATATATTATATATCAAATGTACTATCAAGAATTAATTAAATATTAATACGGAATTTTTATAATTTATTATCACATCATAATTAATAAGATAAAAAAAAACTCAATACAGTATATATTTTTCATCAAGAGAAGAATCCTTAAGTCATAAATGCAAAATTAGGAAGGAAAGAACTAGATTTATCATCCTATATGGTATTAACCATCAAGAATTTTGAATCTACTCATCAAGAACTAGACTTATCATACTAAATGCTAGGAAGATAACTCTTCTTATTTAATGCAATCTACTTATTAATGAAAATATAATCATTGTAAAAACAAGCACCCGTTCGCACCGATAATAACAATTGGATATATGTATATATAATATGTTAAATATATGAAATGAGAAAAATACCTATAAGGACTTCCTTTCTTGAAAAATCTTCAACAAGGCTTCTCTTAGTGTTTCAATATTCTCCTATCTAGCTTCTCTTAATGTTTCAATATTCTCCTATCTCATTTCTTTGATCTTTTGTTCTCCTTAGAAAGAAGAAAAAAAATTGTGTTCTCTCTTTCTTTCAAGTTCTCTCCTTTAAGAAAACTTTTCTCTCCCTCTCTCAATTCTAGGTTTTTTCTCCTTCTTTCTCAAAAAAATATATCCAAAAATCCCCTCCTCTCTACTCTTGTACCCCTGTTTGTAACACTCCAATATTTTAGAATATAACGATATTAGAATATAAAAATATTGGATTATAAAGATATTTTGTTATAAGATTATAAAAATATTTGGTTATAAAAATATTAGATTGTAAAAATATTTAGTTATAAAAATATTAGATCATAAAGATATTATATTATAAAGATGTTCAGTTATAGAAATATTAGATTATAAAGATATTTAGTTATAAAGATATTAGATCATAAAGATATTATGTTATAAAAATATTCAATTATAAAGATATTAAATTATAAAGATATTGGATTATAAAGATATTTGATTATAAAGATATTTGATTATACAGATATGAGATTATAAAAATATTATATATTATATATTATAAAGATATAAGATTATAAAGATAATACAATATAAAGTAAAAAGGGGCTAGTTGGGTAGTTTGTTTTCACATACCTCTATTCTCTCTACCTCTATTCTTTCTATTCTCTCTACCTTTATTCTTTCTATTCTCTCTATTCCCCTTCTACACTCTCCCTAAGGTTTAGATACTGAAATCCTAATGGTTTCTAGATCCAGAAGAAGCAATAGGAGGCTAACAATGTAAGAAAAAGTTCTACCCGATTAGTTTGGTGAATGGGTAAGTCTAAGTCCGTTTATTCTTGAGAATTTTCTTTTGGAAAGTTTATGGTTTTTGAAGATTTTTCTCAATCAATTCTCTTTATGGGGAGATGTTATCTAGGATTTTGAGATAAAAGATGAACTAAGGATTAGGATTACAATTTTTCCATCCGAGCAAGGAATAAACCAAAAATCCAGGTTAGGGAAGTTAATGTTAAAAAATATATAAATTGATATTAAGAAAATTAATGTTATATTTATATATATATATATATACATATATATATATATAATTAGTATGTTTTGTATATTATTGTTGTATTGAGTGTAATGTGTGAAAAACCTTGTTTTTTGTATTGTTTATGATGTTTTTGTGTAGGGCCGAGTAGAGCCTGGGGTTGGTGCCCATAATCTACCGATATGTGTGTGGGGCCGAGTAGAGCCTGGGGTTGGTGCCCATAATCTATCGATATGTGTGTGGGGCCGAGTAGAGCCTGGGGTTGGTGCCCATAATCTACCGATATGTTTGTGTGTGGGGCCGAGTAGAGCTTGGGGTTGGTGCCCATAATCTACCGATATGTTTGTGTGGGACCGAGTAGAGTCTGGGGTTGGTGCCCATAATCTACCGATATGTTTGTGTGTGGGGCCGAGTAGAGCCTGGGGTTGGTGTCCATAATCTACCGATATGTGTGTGGGGCCGAGTAGAGCCTGGGGTTGGTATCCATAATCTACCGATATGTTTGTGTGGGGCCGAGTAGAGCCTGGGGTTGGTGCCCATAATCTACCGATATGTTTGTGTGGGACCGAGTAGAGCCTGGGGTTGGTGCCCAATCTACTTATGTGTGTTAATGAAAATGTTGTGAGTATGTGTATTACATGATAATATGATTTGTGTTGTTACTTTTCAAATATTAAAGATGCATTAAATTTCAAAGCATTTAAGTATGTTCTATGACGAATGTGCATGAGAATGATATGATGATGAATACTACATGATGTTATTATTTTGTGTTGTTATATTTTTGAATGATTAACTTACCCTACAATTACTGATTGTTTGGCCTGCGATGATTGTGTTTTGCTACACGGGAGAAAATATCTTAATAGGTGAGCGGGATGTTTCGGAGTCCCAGGATTATATTGGAAGATGAAGTAGTAGTTATACGCATATATTTATATATGTTTTTATTTCTTATAATAGAATTTTGTACTAGTAGAGATTCCCTTTTGTATTGAATACAAATACAAATTTTATATATAATGTGTTTTATTATCAGTTAATACAAGTTACGTTGCATACTAAGTATGATAAAAGTAGCGATTTCTTGGATCGTTACACTGTTTGTATGAGTTGGGTGAAGAGAGAGAAATAAAAATAAAATAAAAAATAAAAAACTGAATATTTGAAAGTTAGTGGGATATAGGTAGTGGAGAAATATAAGGAGAATAAGTCTTCTAGAAATAGTGGAGGTTGTGAGAAAGTGGAAGTTGTGGGAGAGTAAAAATCACCTAAAAAGGAGGAGAAAAAGAAAAAAATAGAAAAATAAAAATAAAAACTAAAAAGAATTTATGATATATTTAAATTACAAACTCTCTCCTTTTTAATTTTAAATTATCATATTATTTTATTATATACACACATATGTTAAATAAAAAAAAATATTTTTATTATAAAAAACATATTTTCTTATTATAAAAATATTTCTATTTTATTATTATTTGTTTACTCATCTTTATTTTTATTTAATATTTTTAATTTTTTTTATATTTTTTAAGTTAAGTTTATTTCATTAGTTTCCTATTTTTATTATTTTCCAGACAAAATGGAATGTTGACAGTTTGTTAAGTGTTTTTCAATAGAAGCAAAACTAAAACCTGTGTTCAAGATTGTCCATGTATGAATTAGCGATAGAAGAGAAGTTGTAATAGTTCTCTCAGATAATTCGAATTCCAGAAGTGAAGAGAAAGTTGGAGATACTTTGGATCTCACATGAATCATCCTGTTTATCCTCCTGAGTGTAAGTTTGTGTTTTAAATCCTGGTACAAACAGAATAAGTAGGTCATGTTAATGTGACTTGGAGAATTAACATCTCAAAGTTAGATGTTCATGAGCACATGAAACTATCCATGTTGCTAAAATCTCTCACATGAATGAGTAATGCTTTTAAGTTATAGTATTAGTTTTTTCTTGAATTAAAAGGAAGAGAATTCCTACCTCTCTATCCTATTTTTTAACTCCATCCACATAGTCTCTAATTTTGTAGAGAAGATCCACTATAACATGACATATTAAATTATTTTGAAAAATTATAATAATTAATAAATTTATATAAATTTTTAAAATATATATTATTGATTAATTGATTTTATAATTTTATAATTTTGTAATAAGTAATTATACTATATTATATTATATAAAATTATATAAAGTTATATTACATTATATAAAATTATATAAAGTTATATTACATTATATAAAATTATATACATGTAAGAAAAATTGTAAATATATTTAATTAAATATAATTTCTTATTGATTTTATAATTTTGTAATTAGTTTATTGAATAATACATTTTAAATAATTTGTTTGATTAGATTATAGAAATCAGTAAATAATTTATTGTTCAAATTATACAAATAATATATTTTTTTTAAAAATACTGTTTAAATTATAAAAAATTATAATTTTATATAATTTAAATATATAAAATTAATAAAATTATAAATTTATTGAATTGTGTATGATTTTATATAATTTTTAAACAATATATTTTAAAAATCTTTTGTTTAAATTATAGAAATTTATAATTTTATATATGTTAATTATTTAAAGTTATATTATATTTTACAAAATTGTACAGATTTAATAAAATTGTAAAGTGATTAAATTGTGTATAATTGTATACAATTTTATAATATATATATATATAATTTTATTATTAATTTATTAAATAATATTTTTTAAATATTTTTTAAATTAAATAAATAATATATTTTAATTCATTTTGTTGTTTAAATTATAAAAGTTTATGAGAGTAAGAATCTTAGAATGAGTTTTGATAATATTAGCAGATAATTCTTCAAACTCTTACCATTATATTAGATGATATATTCTATTTATGTTAACTAAAAGTTTTGGATATTTTTATCAATTAACATTAATTTTGCATAATCAAAGAGTTAAAATAAGATTCAAAAGGTTAATTTAAAATAGTAAAAAAATAAAAAACTCAATTAATTTATAACCTAGTAATTTTATAACTCTTCTTTATTTGTAAAGAATATCATTAGACAATTCTTTTTGGTATTTTTTTCATACAAATTTAAACCTAGACATATTCGAAATAAAAGAATAGAAAAATCTCTTATTTATTGCCCAGAAGTTGAATAATTCTTTTCATGAATTGCATCAATAAATAATGTTCCACGGTCCTCACTTATGCACATATTCATCATACTTCATGAAAGGCCACTTGGCATGCATTTAGGCAATTTAAAACACAAATTCCAGCAGCCAAAAGCTTAAAAAACAGCAAGCAACATAACCCAAAATAGGTGCAGTATTTTTTGACGAAAATTACCTATGGAACATGTTTTGGATAGATTTTGTCACGAATTCACAATTTGCACAAGCTACCAATAATATATGGATGAAACAAGAAAGTAAAGTGCTGGAAATTAAAGAGCAGGAAAGTAAAGAACATGAAACAATACTGGAGGAAGAGATTGAGAGAAGAGGAGTGGAGTGGAGTGCTACACGGCACTTGGGGGATGGTCCAACCCAAGATGAGTGGTGTTAGCCGCCACTTGAGCCAAGGCTCAATATAAGACTCCAAGAGGGGGAAGAACACCTAAGAACACAACACAAGCTCTAGGCTATGCAAGAATGCTCTCTATTTCATTAATTTTCAACCCTTTTACAAGAATGAGAGGCCTCCTTATATAGACTTGGTGGCCAAGACTCACACATTCTAAAAGGTAGGGCCACAAAAAACGGGTGGCCAATGATTGGGATGATGAGAGGACGTTTTCCAAGGGTTCTAGAAGGTCAAGATTGACTTCTTCACACCCCCTTGGACGTCCCAAACTTGGGCCTTAAGCCCAAGTGCTCCTTTGCTCCAAACAAGGCTCTACTTGTAGAAAAAGGGGTGTCAAAACCAATCCTGCAAAACCCAAAAAAGCATGAGTTTAGAAAATATTTAACAACTAATAGAAATTCTAAAAAGGCTAAATAAAAGAGGAAAGGATGAAGTGTCCCTTCTCATCATGCTTCTAGTAATCCTCCTTGGACACTCCTCTTCTTTATTTGGGGTCAGGGGCTCATCGCAAGTTGACTTAGGTCAATTGAGCCTTGGTTAACCTTAGGCCAACTCGAATCAACTGGATCCGGGCCAACCTAGATTGATTAGGCCTAGACCGACTTAGGTCCACCAGTTCCTAAGATGATTCATTTAGACTAAGCCTGGGGCAACTAGGCTTGAGTCAACTCAGGTGGACCTAGTCCATGCTAACTCAGGGGGATTGGACCCAAGCTGACTCTAGTTTGTTAGGAATAGGTAGACTCTTTTCAATCGAGCCTTTGTCAAATTTTGTTGATTAGGATAGGATCGACTCGGGTCGATTAGCTCCAAGGTTGATTTGGGGCGACCAGGCTCAGGCTTAATCAGGTTGACTATGCCTAGGTTGACTCGGGTCTACCTAGGTCAGGTCAATTATGCTCAATCTGGGCCAAGCCGACTCTGGTCAACATGGATCATACTGATTCAACTTGATCTGGTCCTTGGCCTACTCAGATTGAATTGGGCTCGAGCCATCTTAGGTCAATCCGAGCCTATACCAACTATGTCTAACCTGAGATTGGACTGACTTTACTCGAGTTAGATTCGACTCGACCTAATATTTTATAACTTAAAATTACTAAGAAACATCTTAATCTTAGATTTTTGAAATCCAAAAAATTATCTAATCTATATTCAATCCAAATTCAATTAAATGGATTAGATTTTAAAAAAAAATCATTAAAATGGATTTGAAGTAATGTAGATTTAGATCAATATGGATTAGATATTTTAATGTGGGTCATCATAAGTATATATTTTATTATTAATTGGTGATTGATTCATTTTATAATTTTGTAGTAACCAATTATATTATATTTATATTATATTATATAAAATTATATTATATTATACTATATAAATTAATAAAATTGTAAATCGATTAAATTATATATAATTGATTTTATATATAATATAATAATTTTATGTTTAAACAACAGAAGTTTACAAATTTTATAATTTAACTATATAAAATTATAAAAAGTTATATTATATTATATAAATTAATAAAATTGAAAATTGTTTGAATTGTATATAATTTTATACAATCACATAATATATATATATATATATATATATATATATTATTGATTGATTTTATAATTTTGTAACTAGTTTATTAAATAATGAATTTTAAATATTTTTTGTTTAACTTATATAAATAATATATTTTATTTAATTTTACTTTTTAAATTATAAAAAATTATAATTTTATACAAATAAAATTGTATTATATTATATAAAATTAATAAAAGTATAAATGTGTCAATGAATTATATTTATATAATTTAAACAGTAAATAAATTGTTTTATTATGTGATAGAAAGGGAGAAAAAATTATTTGAAGTTTGAAGGGAAGACTCATTATATATATATATTCCTATTTTATAAATACATTTATTTTTATATATATATAATATTGATTCATTTATAAAAGAGTTGGATTATTTGAATAAAATTTGTTTATATTATAAAAATAAAGTAAAAAATACATAAGGAGTTGTTTGTAGTACCATTCTATTATTATGTCTATGTAATCTCTAGTTCTAAATTCAATTCATAGTTGTTATTATGGATATATAAGGGCAACATCAACATTAATATTTATGCCAGTGTGCTCTCTCATCCAAGTGTCCTGATTTTGTAGTTCTTGTTCTATAAAATGCTTTCAAATAATTAAATGAATGAAATAAATTAAAAAATTGTTCAACAAAAAATCTTGTAATGGATGAATTTGAAAATTTATTTGGACACTTTTGAGACTTTAAACTATTAATATTTATTTTTTGGTTGAAATTCCTTCTAATGAAATAATTTGGATACTTAAAATATGTCCATCCTCCAATAAATGTAATGGAAAGTATTATTAGTTACCCTATAGAGCTTCATCACAGTTTTGTCCTTAAAAGGGTATATAAATTGTTATTGACCCCGAATGTTAAACGATGTGGGACTATTGGGTGTATCGGAATAAGTCCCGGAGTTGAGGACTAAGGGGAATGAGGATTCGAATTTGGAACTCGCTTTTGTTTCCCCTTTCACTCTAAGGTGATGGCAGGATCCTACTTTTGGAGCCTTTTTGTTTCTTAGTTCTTAGTCTGTTTGTTAGAATGTTCCATTTTTTTTTAATAGAGGACAAACCCTAATGCACGCGAGAGATAATTATCCATGTACTATTCTCGAGAAGAGAGAAGTCATATTGGTCCTCCCAGATCACCTAAATTCCAAGAGCAAAGAGAAAGTTGGATCTATGTTGGATCTTATCTGAATCACCCATCTATCCCAAGGATAAGTTTGATTTCAAACATTGGTTCAAATACACCATGCTAATACGTCTTAGATGATCTACATTTCAGGGTTAGACGTTCAACGAACACATAAAACTATATCCATGTTACTTTCAAATCTTGATGCTGTTAGAAATAATGACAGTGTAAAAATCAAGAGGGGGGGTGAATTGAATTTTTAGAAAACTTTTTCCCTTTAAAATTTTTTCCAGATTTTAAATAATTATTCTAAAAACAAGATTCGTATTTTCCTTAACCTGTGATAAGCGCAGTTTGAATTGCAATTGTTAATATGATCCACAATAAAATAAAGAGATAGGAAAAGAGAGAAAGAAACAAAGATTTATACTGGTTCGGATTTAGCCAATCCTACGTCCAGTTCCCAATCACCACAAACACGTGATGATCACTCCACTATCTTTAATTAAAATTACAAACACCAATTCAGTGAACACATGCAATAACAAATAAAGATAAACAGAAACACCTCCTTAGACACACTAAGGATGAACACACCTCCTCAGACACACTGAGGATGATTCCCACCTCTCTTAACACACAAGAGATGAACACACCTCCCTTAGAACAGATCCAAGGGATGAATTATACCAATCAGTAAAAACAGTAAAGAAAACACTTGATGAGTGCTGGATATGAAAGCTTAAGCACAATGATCACCACTTCCAAGAACTTAGATCAACCTTGAGAGAGCAAGAAAGCGATTTTGAAAAACTTTAGCGCAAGAACACTTTGAATATTGTGTTTTATCAGATGTATTGAACCTAAGACATTGCCTTTCATTTTATAATTTGAAAACAGCCCAAAATTTCCATTCTTAGGTTGATTCAGCATTGAATTCGCAAAAACATCGTATTTAATCGATTATCTAAAAGGTGTAATCGATTATATCAGAGTAAAAAACTGGAAAACACATTTTGCCTGATATAATTGATTAGATTAAGGCCATAATCAATTATATGAACCCAGAAGCAATATAATCGATTATAAAAAACACTTCATCGATTATTTTGTTCGTTAAACTCTTTTGATTCAAATTTTAAGTGAAATAATCGATTAGATTTCGTAACTTAATCGATTAAAAGCGTAGACAAATATTTTTGTGAGAAAACGACTTGCTCTCAAGTTTGAAATGGTCTTGAATGAGATTTATGACTTACTCTTTTTATCCATCACCCAAAACAGAAACTTCTAAACTTGAAACTTCAGCTCTTGAGAAAATCTTCATCAATCTTCTCTCTTGAAAGCTTTTAATTTCCTTTATGTCTTGCCTTTTATTCCATGAAGCAACCTTCCTTTGTGAGATAGAAACAAGTCTTTATTGTTGTTTGAGAACTTTAAATCTTCATCATCAAAACTTTAATCTTCATGACTTTTGAGAGAACTTCATCAACACTTATACTTGAAATATGTCAACAGATGCAATTATCTTTCTTTTTCTTAGATGAAATCCTTCATATTGTGGCATATTAAAATGAAAAAAATATATAAATCAAAATGAAAACTAAACTAAATAAAACATATTGTATAATTCTAAATTAAATTAAACAAAACGTAGTAAACTTTTAAAGTACAAGAAATAATTAGATTAATTTTATCAATATCTGAACTTTATTGTATTGTACAAAAAAAAAATCCATAAGAATAAAATAACAGATATTCTAAACTATGGTAATTTGTAATTTGGACCAAGAACATCAATTTGAAGAAGGATGAATTTAATCTCTCAAATGATAGATAGACAATATGGTGAACAATATTTCCAACAATTTGTGTAGTAATAAGAAGATTATAAATTCTATTAACAATGTTTCTTTAATGAATAAATTCCATCTTCAATTGAGAAAATGGACTTTGCTTGAAAAGATCCTTGCATAGCGAAACTATTTTGCTAAGACATTGTGTTCATCAAGCATTATCTAAAGAAACTATATTTATATTAATATAAGTGACATTCCTATCACACTTATAACCTCAAACTAATAAGCCGATTATTAAAGTAATTCAAACTATAACTATAAAAAATTTAAAAGATCACAATATTGATTTTTGTTATCACACATGTACAATTGTGCAAAATTCGACTTTTGGTCATCGAAAAGTAAAAGATTTTCAATAAAATGATAATTTTGACCATAAAAAAAATTAAAAGAATTATTATATTATTGTACTCAATTCTAAACATGAAAGTAAAAGAAAACATTAAATATAAAACTATGATATTCTTTAAAAGTATTGTTCTTTCTCACTATATTTGTTATGTAGATTAATAAGGCTATTTAAATATCTTTCTTGTAAGAGTTATGCACATGATCATAAGATTAGGATCTAAATCTTATAAAAGCTTTCTTATTAAAATAGGTTGATATGACATAAAATTTAAGACTTATCTTATATAAAAATAAAAAAATTATTTTGTTTTCTTGAAAATATTTATATTATAATAATTAAATATGACTTGAAAATATTTATATTATAATAATTAAATATGAATTAGAATATGAATTTTATAAGTCTCTTATATTAAAATAAAATTTGAAGAAAAAAATTATAATATTTACAATAAAAACATCTTTTAAGAAACTAGACGTACAAATTAATTTCTCTATCTATACAACAAAAAATAAATATTAAATTTTAAAACCAAAAAAATTTATATTAAAAATATTTAAAAATAAGATCTCCATTGTCACATATTTCAAGCAATTATATTTAACTATAAATCTAGATATAAGAAACAGTATTTTCAAAATATAAAAAATTATTGATTCATATAAATATTAATTCTTCTAAAGATAATTTGACTTTATAATGTTATATGATAAATTTCTAAAATGAAATAATAAATATGTTAATAAGCAATAAAATATTAAAAATATTAATATATAAAGAAAAATTAAATTTTAATATACAAAACCTACTTTCTTAAGGAAGAAAAATGGGTCTTGATATATTATATAAAATATTATTAAAATAAAAAATCAATTTCTGCAAAAGAACTAAAAGATTAAGATGCTAAAAAAATATAAAAATATTTTGATATATCTCTTAATAATATTATTATTATGGTTAAAATTAAAATATTTTCAAATAAAAAACTAAATATTGAAAAAATTAAAAGAATATAGAAATTTTAAATTACTTTCTTTACTGAGGATGAGAAAATAATAATGTTTAGAAGTGATATTTCATCATATTTAAATTTATTTTATAATAAAATAAATATTAAAATAAATTATTATTTTTTCTATCTTCTTATTTAAAATTATCATTCTTTATAATTAAGTATTTTTCTTTTCATGAGTTCTTTATTTTTTATTAGTTTTTTATTTTTAATAATTAAAAATAAAATACTCGATTGAACTAATAATTCAAATACATTTTTTATTAAATCATTCTAAAAATTATAGAAATTATTAATTTTATAAAAATTTATAAAATATATTTTATTGATTAATTTATCAATTAATTTTATAATTTTGTAATAACGAATTATACTATATATTATGTTATAATATATGTTTCAAATATAGAAATTGATAATACTAAGGACATGATTTATAATTGGATTTAATTGACAATAAAATAAAGGATGATTTTTCTTCTTTTTCTTAGTTTACAATAATATGAATGATTACTTTTATTATTATTTAAAATTATCATTCTTTTTAATCAAATATTTTTCTTCACATACATTTCTTTATTTTCTATTAAATAAATATTAACTAGTTAATAGAAATAATAATTCAGATTCTTAAAAGTTATAAAATATATAACTTTGTATAAATTCATAACATATATATCTCATTGATTAATTGATGATTAAATTTATAATTTTCTAATAATTAATTATATTACATTATATTATATTATTTATAATTATATAAAGTTATATTATATATACAGTTAAAAAACTTAAAAAATAATTGGATTACATATATTTTTATAGAATATTGATTGATTTCAAAATTTTATAATGAATTTATTAAATAATTTGATTGATTGAATAATAATCAATAATTTTATTTTTTTAAATTATATAAATAATTTATGTTTAGACTATAGAAATATATAATTTTATATAATTAAATTATATAAAATTATATTATATTATTAAATTATATAAAATTAATAAAACTATAAATTGATTGAACTGTATATAATTTTATACAATTTTATAACATATATGTGTATATATAATTTTATCATTAGTTTACTAAATAGTATATTTTAAATATATGTTTTTAAATTATTATTTTTAATTAATTGAATATTTAAATTATAAAAATTTATAATTTTATACAATTTAATTGTATAATTTATATTATATTGTATAAAAAAGTGTAAATTATGTAATTAAGTTATATTTATATAATTTAAACAATAAATAATTTGTTTATTATTAGTTAGGAAGAAGAATATAGGTACATGAAATTTTAGAGAAAAATCATACTCATTTCATACATTCTTCTATCTTAAAATACACTTTTTTATACATTAATTTATAAGAGTTATGTTAATTGGATAAAACCTTTTTATGTTATTGAAATAAAATAAAAAAAAGTTATAAAACAATGTAATTTAATATTTTTTTCATTCTTGCAAAATTTTCTTTCACTTTCTATATTTTTTCAATTAAATCTCCAATTTCAAATTCAATTCATCTTTGTAACATCAATATGGTTCTCCTTCATTTATGTGTTCTTAACTATTCTTCCAGAAGTTTAGTAAAATGAGGAGTTCTTTATTTTATATTACATGAATCTTTTATTGTATTTAAATATATTTTAAATTTTGAATGGACAATTGTTTCATTTGAAAGTAACAAACAATCAATATGTTGGAAGTAACATTGAAACAAATTTGATCCTTAAGAAATAGTGTAGTTGTGTTCTACATGCATCTTTTACCTATATTTCCACAACCATATAAAATGAAAAAAAAACACCAATTACTTTTATTATCTTGTCATAGATAAACTTCTAATCATTCGTCATGGAAGAAAGGTATTAATTTAATAATTATGACAAATATGTGCAATCAAACTTCAATTTTTTTCTCAATAAGTTTTAATTATAAGTTTATAAAAGAATCAATTGAGAAAAATGACGTTGGTGGATAATCCTTATTTGATTATTTCTACCAAACAAAGGTATTTGATATCTCTATTGGTTAACACTAATTCTGTAGAATCAAAAAGTTAAAATAAGATTTAAAAGATTAATCTAAAATAGTAAAAATATAAAAAAATTAATTAAATAACCTAGATATTCTAGAATTCTTTTTTGTTTTTAAAGAATAGCATCTAAAAACTTTCTCCAACAATTTTTCGATACAAATTCAAACTTATATATATTGTTTGAAACCAAAAAAATAGAAAACAATTCACCTCACAAATTGCATCACTGAATTCTCTATCATCATGCAACAAACCAAGTGTAAAACATGCACCCTTGTACTTCAATAATGTAATAAAGTAGCTTGGATACTAAAAATATTTACAAAATATATAATAAATCATTCTAATTGTTTAACATATATGTTGGTCCTCCAATTACTTGGAAGTATTATTAGTTGTTCAATGGTAATAATATTAGTTTTAACACAAATTAAGCACTCATAACTTAAACAAATGAATCTCAACCTTTAAGACTCAATCTTTGTTTATGCATCAACTAAATTTTCTTAAAATAAGCTTTTTGACAGGAGAATAATAGAATATTCCCATCCCAAGTCTTGAATTCTATATGGATGAAATTCAGGTAATCTTTTTCCTTTTCTATACAATCTTTTTGTAGTCTGAAATTAAAATATTGGACCTAAAATCATTGTTACTATACTTCTCTTGTTTAAATTGGGGTTTGAAATCAAACTTATTTTTAGGAGAATGGATGGAACTCTTTAGGTAAGATCTAATGTAGATACAACATTTTGTTCACTCATGGGGTTTGGAGATGTGAAAGACCAACTCTCCTCTTCTTGAGAACTCATACATCCCTTATTATATGTAAATTATAACTTGAGGGCAGGTTTGAGTTTGCCTCGTTTGAAAAAACTAGGAGTTTGCCTCGAGAACTCCTAATAACACAACTTCACAAACTAAGAACTACAAGATCACTCCTCCTGAACTATTTGTTGTTGTGAACTCTCCCAAGTGTACTTGTTCCCCTTCTTCCTTTTACCATGACAAGTCTTTGTGAAATAAAATCAATGAGAAGAAAAGTAGCCATTTAAAGATACTTTTATGACAACCTTAGACACATTATTTTTGAACTTACTCTTCCTTTCGATTCAAGAGAGATAGATAAAGAGACATATCTTTTCGATTCCATAGATCAGGGGTGGATGTTTGTAGTGATTGAAAAGGTCAAAGTCCAAGATGTTAATTATTTAACAACAAAAAAATTTATTCTTCTTATGACTAGATCCAATCTTCTGGTTTTTGTAGGAAAAAAAATGAGAATTCCACATTCTTCCTCTTGGGAAGGAATAGGGAAATCCTATTAATTGCAATTTTTTCCAGACCCTCAGAAAAGCATGAAGTCATCCCAAGAATGAAAGAGACTATCTCATAACTATCCATGTCCTCACAATTCAGAGATAATGACACAATTATGCTAATAGTTTTTCCTGTGCTAAAAGCAAGAAAAACTTCATCTCTCTCTTATTTTTGTTCAACCCATCCATATCGCCATGTGTTACCTCATTTCCTCTGTAACATGACATAATTTTTTTTTTGTAAAATAAAAGCAAAAAAAATCTTATAATTCAAAACGAAAACTAAATAGGAAGAAAAATGTTATTTATTTCTAGATGAAATGAAATCTACTAAAATTTTATAGTAGTAAGAAGAATTAGACAAATTTTATAATATTTAAACTTTATTGTATTGTATATACAAAATACTCTATAAAGATATAATAACGGATATTACAAACTAAAATAATTTTGATGAAGAGCATTAATCTGAAGAAGGTTAGATTTAGTCTCTAAAAAAATATTTAGACAACATGTGAAATATCAACAATATTTATTTAAAAGTAAATTTTCTCTTTAACTAAGAAAATTGATTTTACTTAAAACCATCATTTTGAGAAAACCATTTAGACATTGAATTCAACTCTTTAATGAAGAAATTATCTTTATATCAAGATCAGTGACACTTCTGTCACTCAGTGACACTCCTATCAATAACACCAATCTAATAAGCTCATTAATAAAGTATTTCAAATTATAATCATACAAAATTTAAAATATCACAATTTTCATTTGACTGGTCAAATTTTGTTATCAATCTTATTTTATAGTATTACACATACAACAATTTAAATTTTGACTTATGGTTATGAAAAGGCAAAAGACTTCCAATGAAATGAATGATAATTATAAAAAGACAATTCATTCTTTTGAAAGTCACACACTACAAACATCTTAAAATTATAAAAAAATGTTATACATTTTTAAAAAAATTAAAAAAATTAAAAAAATTAAAATTGTCAAACAAAAAATTCTGTAATTGATGAGTTTGAAGATCTCACATGTAAGGACTTTGCTAAGATTTTTTTTACTTTTCAGATCATTAATAAACTCATCAAGATCAATCTTAAAGACCTTGCACATATATAAGTGATTTTCTGACTTTAATCTACACATTTTAACAAATCTCTTTGTTTTAAGTCATGTAGGTTTCAAGTCATTGTAATAAAATAACTTGGATACCCAAAATATCTAAATCGTCCCATTTATCCTCGTGAGGAAAAGTTTTATTTCAAACCTTGGTTCAAATAGAAGAAGTAGGTCAAGCTAATGTGTCTTGGAGAATCCACATCTCAGGATTAGGTGTTGATGAGCACATTAAACTATCCATTCAATTGAGAGCTCTCATAATCCAAGCACAATGACAATTGTTAGAGGTGATTCATGCTATTGAGCTAATAGTTTGTCCTCGACTAAATGTAACAGAAAATACATCCCTCTCTTTTCTATTTTCAACCCATCCATGTGCCCACACATTTGTTGTAAAATCAGGTCCTCTGTAACATGACATAAAAAACTCCTTTTTAAAATAAAAAATCTTATAATTCAAAATGAAAACTAAATGCAATGAAAAATATTATATATTTCTAGATAAAGTGGAATCGACTAAAATTTTATAGCAGAAAGAAGAATTAGACAAATTTTATAAAATATTCAAACTTTATTGTATTGTATATAAAAATTACAAAGATTTGATAATGGATATTGCAAACTAAAATAATTTTGATGAAGAACATTAATATTTATTTTAACTAATAAAATTGACATTGCTTAAAATCATCATTGCTAGCACAACTTGTATTCATCAAGCATAAGTTTATACTGATATCAGTGACACTCTTATCACAAGTGACACTTCTATCATTGATACCTACAACTGCAAACGAAACAAATAATCTTATTATTAAAGTAATTCAAATTATAATCACACAAAATTTAAAATATAAAAAAAAATATTTGACTAGTCAGATTTTGTTATCAATATCATTTTTTAGTATCACACATGCAACTGTACAAATTTCAAATTTTGATTATCAAAAGACAAAAAACTTCTAATGAAATGATAATTTTTATCATTAAGAAAAGATGGGTAGAGTTGTTTCATTATTTATATGATGATCAATATTTTTTAACATGGAAGTAAAAAAAATTGAATTGAAAACTATGAATTCTTTAAAAAATATTTACTTTTCTCATTATTGTTACTACTACTGTAGATCAATCAGAACACTAGGAGGATTTTATAATTTTGACATACTGATAATCTAATTTCAAGTAAAGTCTTTTCAAGTCATGAAAAAGTCACATATTGTGAACATTTAAAAATAAGGCCACCGGTGTCCCAATTTTTTTATTAATTACATTCAAATATAAACCTAAATGGAATATTCTTCAAATAATAGAAAACAAATTTATTCATACAAAGGTTTGTTTACCTTACTTAAATAATATGACTTTATAGTGTTAAAATAATGAATTTTTAAAATAATAAATATATTAATAAACAAAAAAATGTTCAAAAATATTAATTTGTAAAGAGGAATGAAATGTGTATTAATTAAAAAAAATCTTATCTATATTGTTAAAATCTTGGATGAAAGCTTGTTTATCCATGCCATCTTTGCAAATTTAAATTATAGTAACAGTTGATAATTGAAAACGAGAAAAAGAGTTTAACATTAAATAATTATTTCAAAATATATATGGAAAATGAAAATAATATATATTATCATTTGATATCTTTGTAGTTCTAAAATGGATTGATATTGAATGAATAAGTTATTTTTTTCTCTTTTTATGACATGTTTTTGTTCTTGATAATATTATTGTTGCTAAAAATGAAATATTATAAAAAATAAAATCTTAAAAGAAATTGAAAATGTAAAAAATGTAGGAACTCTAAACTAAGAGAGATGAGTCTTGATAATTTTATTGTTATTAAAATATTAAGATACCAAATAAATACAAGAATTCCTAACATAAAAAGAATAATATTATTGTAGTTAAAAAGGAAATACAAGATAAGATACCAAATTTAAGAAAAGAATTACAAATTAAAGTGAAAAAGATATAAGAACTCTAGATCACTTTAATAGTTTGATGAAGAAGAATTGATAATGTTAAAAGAGAGATTTACCATGATTTAAAGTTAGATTTAATTTACAATAAAATAATAAAATGAATCATTATTCCTTTTTCATTCTATTATTTAAAATTATTTTTCTTTTTAACCAACTATTTAGTGTAATGAATAATTTAAATCCTTCTTATTAAATCATTTTGAAAAGTTATAGAAATTTATAATTTATACAAATTTATAATATATATATATATTATTGAATAATTTTAATAATTTTGTAGTA
The DNA here is from genome assembly GCA_030347555.1 of Lablab purpureus. Taxonomy (NCBI): domain Eukaryota; kingdom Viridiplantae; phylum Streptophyta; class Magnoliopsida; order Fabales; family Fabaceae; genus Lablab; species Lablab purpureus. Next base: position 25,654,079 of record CM059263.1, read on the forward strand.
ACTAACTATTTTATATAATTTAATTATATATAATTATAAAAAATTACATTATATCATATAACATTAATAAAAATGTAAATTAATTGAATTGTATATAATTTTATACAATTTCATATAATTGATTTTATTAATTAATTTTATAATTGGAATATACGAATAAATATATATTCCAATTATTTAAGATATATGTTAGTCTTCAATAAATGTAAGTATTATTAGTTATTCAATAGAACAAATAAATCTTAATCTTTCATAAGTAAAAGGTGTGGAAATAAATTTTTTGACAGAAGAATAATTGGAGATTTATAATCTTATATCTACATGAAAATAATTCACGAGTCCTATACATGATATACTTCTCTAGTTAGTTATTTTTTTTCCCTCTCTAGTCCTTTTGTCATATGAAACTAAAATATGGAGACTAAAAGTCGTATACATGATATACTTCTCCTGATGATATCTGAAGTGATTCATATGAGATTCGATGTAAATCTAACTTTTTCTTTTCACTTATGGGATTTGAGGGATATAAGAGTATACTATGACTCCACTTTTCTCGAGAAACCCATACACATCTTATCAATACATGGACAATTATCTCTTGAGCACAGATTTAGGTTTGTTTAGAAAATGAAACTTCTAACAACATATTTTTCACAAACCAAGAATTACAAGTGTGCTTGTTCCCCCTTCTTTTTTGTGAAATAAGACATTAAGAAACCCTTATAGAAAAATCTTAGACAGTTTAAAATCTTTTTTTAGTCAAGAGATATACATAAATAGATAATCTCATTGCATCCATTAAGGTGACTGTTCGTAGACTGGGATTAAGAAGTGAATTATTTAACAACCAAGCATTTTATTCTTCTTCTTATAGTTAAATCCAACCTCCTGGTCTGTGTAGAAAAGGAGAAAGAATTCACGTTCTTCCTTTTGAAGAGGATTAGGAAAATCCTATCATGTAATTTTCTCCAAACAACTGCAATTTTTTTCAAACTTCGAAAAAACATGAATTACAATATTTTCGTCACCCCAAGATGAAAGAGGTGATATCTGAATTCTTAGTTTATTTGTTAGGTGTTTCATTTTTTTAATAAAAACATAACCTAAACCTGTATTTAAATATAAATAAGGGATGCTTTGGAGAAGAAAGCAGCCATAATGATCCTCTTGAATTGTCCAAATTCCGTACATGTGTTACCAAAGAGGAGAAAGTCAACACTCTTTGAAGACAAAAGTATAAGTTTTGATGAATTCTCGAGCAAGCCAAATCAATATCATTGAATGAAGAATTGGAGCTCAAGCTGAAGAATTTAGAGTGTCAAATCATTCTGGAATAAGAGAAATCAAAAGAGGAAAATACAGATCAACACTCCTTCACTAGTGAACCATTTAAAATGAATAAAATTGAGTTTTTACACACATAATCTATTATGCTCATAACATAATCTATTATGCTCATAACATAATCTATTATGTTCATGACATAATTGATTATGTCATAACATAATCGATTATGTTCATGACATAATCCATTATGACATTTTTTTTTGAAAAATAGTTCTGTTATAATCGATTACATTGCAAACATAATCGATTATGTCGTGATTTTAAAAATATTATTTTTGGCACTCACATAATCGATTATGTCATAATGTAATCGATTATGTGCAACAGATTTTCAAAAATAAATATTTTTTAAAATATAAACTGATTTTTAAAAAAGGTAAACCTCTTCCCATATTTTCTCAAAGATTTTCCTTCAGTTATTCAGAGGATTAAAACTGATTTTCGAAATTATTAATTTTATTTTTTGAATTATTTTTTAAATTTAATTCAAAATAATTTCTTTATAATTAACCTAAACAAGGAGGAAAATACACACTGCATAGAACTGACATTGAGCACGAAAATATTAAGGTTTCCAATCTTTGTTCTACAATTTTTATTAAGTCACTTGTGAAAGGAGCTAACAGTTTGTGCTACCATTTTGGATTCTCTCTTTCCAGGTGATATTGTTCCTATTATTGTTTGATTATCTGTAAACACCATAGTTGGTGTAGTTTTCATCCCTTGTAATTGTTAAGGGAGGTGTTTCATCTCTTGTGTGATCAAGAGAGGTGTGTTGTCATCCTTTGACGTTATTCAAGGCTTGAGGGATTCAAGAGAGGTGTTCAGTCTTTAGGTTTACTCTTTTGCATGTTTCAATTGTAATATTGGTTGTAATTGAATTTTCTAAAGATAGTGATTGGGGAGTCATTCTCAAATTGAGGTGACTGGGAACTGAATGTAGGGTTGGCTATACCCAAACCAGTATAAATCTTTGTGTATTTGTCTTCCCTTATCTCTTTACTTTATTTACTCCGTTTAAGCACTTAATTAAAATATATTAAGTAAAGATAAACAAGAAAATTGAAAAAGGGTAAATTTATTTGTGACATCTTAAAAAGTATCAATTCACCCCCCTCTTGATGCCATTTTGTCTAAAAACATGTAGAGAAAGTTGGATCTACATTGAATTTAACCTGAACTGCCTCATCTATCCTCTTAAGGATAAATTTGGTTTCAAATCCATGTTCTAATAGGAGAAGTAGATGATCCTAATGTGTCTTAGATGATCCACATGTCAGAATTAATTAGGTGTCGCACATATAAGCACATTAAACTATCCATATTATATTCATTACGTATTATTTTTGTATTTAATGAAGAAATTATATTTATATTTATATTTATATTAGAATCAATGGCATTCCTATGCTACTGAAAAGGAAATATTATAAAAAATATATATTCTAAAAAAATTAAAATATTAAATACAAAATAAATATAAAAATTATAACATAATCTTTCAATAAAAAAGTAGTATTACTACAAATAAAAATAAAACATTACAAATAAGAAATTAAATCTAAACAAATTAAAATATTAAAATACATAAGAAAAAAATCTAAAGACTTTACACATTTTATTGATTTTATGAAAAGGAATGGATATTAATAATCAGTGATTATTCAATATAATTTATATTTAAATTTAATTCATAATTAAATTAGTGATTATGTCTCTTCTTTTGTAATTTACAAGATGATTATTTTTTATTCTTTTATTTAAAATTATTTAAATCATTATTGTAAAAATTTATAATTTTATATAAATTTATAACATGTATATATATATATATATATATATTATTGATTAATTGATGATTGATTAATTTTCTAATTTTGTAATAAGTAATTATATTATATTATATATAAAATCATATAAAGATATATTATATAAAATTAATAAAATTGTAAATTGATTGAATTATATATAAATTGATTTTATAATGTTGGAATGAGTTTAATAAATAATATAATAATTTTATGTTTAAATTATAGAAATTTATAATTTTATACAATTTAATTATATAAAATTGTGGAAAACTATATTATATTATATAAAATTGTATAAAATTGTAAATTAATTGAATTTTATTATATACAATTTCATAACATATCTCATTGATTGATTTTATAACTTTGTAATTAGTTTATTAAACTATACATTTTAAAAAAATTATTATTTAACTTATAACTAATATATTTGAATTAATTTTATTGCTAAAATTATAAAATTTTATAAATTTACAGAACTTAATTGTATAAAATTATATTATATTATATAAAGTTGTATAAAATTAATAAAAGTATAGATGGTGGAACTAAATTATATATATGTAATTTACACAGTAAATAAATTGTTTTATATTGGATAGAAGGAAAGAAAAAAGTTCTTTTTGGAAGAAACCATATTCATTATTTACATTTTAGTGTTGTGAAGCTCCAATTTATATAAGATTAATTAAATATTTTTAAGAAATTTCAAGATTTTTAATTTAATTAACATACATTTTTTTTATGTGATTTTAATATATAATATTCATGTTTATAATTATAAAATAATTAATTTTAGAATATGAGGTCTTATTTAAATAAACATTAAAGTCTTAGGTCATTTAGAACACCAACACTTTGAGAGATAGGAAGAGAAAATCATTCCCGTTTTTTCATAGGGCTGCTATGGTAAAACTACTGTTTCACATTTGTTCACCTTTGGATCAGGCTGGAAATTTAACAGGAGGTTCGCCACATCTAGTTCTTGATTAGGACTGGTTGGATGGTTGATACAAAGTCTGAGTAGAGATATATTAAATTTGCATAGTAGCTGTGATTTGAGATTTTCATCTTCTTTGTTCTGTATTTAACAAGGGAGAGAAGAAGAGCAAGATGGAAATTTTAAAGTATTGGGAGCACCATCTGCACATGAGAAAGGTAAGGGGGGAGTGAGAACTCGCTTTGGGGTGTGGGATATCTGTTGGGTAGTGGAATTGACCGCCAATTCCTTAATTTGGGTGTGTTCTTGAAAGAGGGGTTTTCCTCTTTCATCTTTTTTTGATTCCTAATTACTCTTGTATGTTCTTTATGATGTGAATTGAATAATAATATGTGTAATTTATTAATTTGATAATATTTTGATTGTTTGACCCAATTCATTATTTTAGGTGTGTTCTTGAAAGAGGAGTTTTCCTCTTTCATCTCTGTTTGATTCCTAATTATTCTTATAGGCTCTTTATGATGTGAATTGAAGAATAACATGTATAATTTCTTAAATTGATGATGTTGTGATTGCTTTGGAGCACCTTCAAGATTCTTGTGATACTCTATGAAAGGGATGAGTTAAGGGTGATATAGTTTTAATGATGAATGAAGGATAACGTGTGTTAATTGAATATTATTATATTGTTTTATCCATTGATTATGATAAGAGTTATGTGTTAAGTGATTGTGACTGTAAATGTGAACTTATGTGAAGGGAAATGTGTATGAGTGTATAAGAAGTCCTTGGACTTATGTGAATATGTATCATAACATGAGATCATTGTGTATTGCTTTTGCGGTCAAGTGTGATATGATATTGGCGCCACATGCATCATAATGTGAGATCATAACGTAAGATCATTGTGTATCACTTTTGCGGTCAAGTGTGATATGATATTGGAGTCACATGCATCATAATGTGAGATCATAATGTGATATCATAACGTGAGATCATAATGTGAGATCATTGTGTATCGCTTTTGCAGTCAAGTGTGATATGATATTGGCGCCACATGCATCATAATGTGAGATCATAACGTGAGATCATTGTGTATCACTTTTGTGGTCAAGTATGATATGATATTAGTGCCACATGCATCATAATGTGATATCATAACGTGAGATCATTGTGTATCGCTTTTGCGGTCAAGTGTGATATGTGATTGGTGCCACATGCATTCATCATCATAGTTTATATACGGGGTACGACATGCATTGCATATGATGCAATTATGATATGGATATGTTGAGCTTATGGATAATTACTGTTGAAGTTAAATTAATTTGTTTCACATGTTTGGATATGATTAAGTATTGATTAATTGTTTGTTGTGTGAAACTATCCTGCAGTGTTTGTACACCGCAACTTGAGTGAGATATTTCTCACTCCCTTTGTTTCCTTGTCATGTTTTTCCTTTTGTATTGCAGGTGATCTCCAATCTGATGTAGTGTTCATGGGACTGCTCTGATAGGATATGTGACACCGGGATAGAACTAGAAAATTAGAACTTTTGTTTATTTATTTTTAATTAAGACTTTAGTTGGTTTATCTTACATAATGTAATGTTATTAGTGAATATGAATCCTTTACCCTATGTACACAATTATTATAGATTTTATTAATTATGAGGTTACTTATAAATGTGTTACTTTTATTCTTGTGATACACGATGTGGGGTAGAGGGTGTCACCAGTGTCTTATAATCAATTTTTTTATATACATAATATTGATTGATTTATTAAAAAATTTTGTTATTTTCTTAAGATTGGTTTATGTTATTCAAATAAAGTCGAAAATGTTATAATATAAGGACTTGTTTGCAATTTAATACTTCTCCATAACTGCAAAATTTATCTTCTGCATTATATTCTTCTGTCTCTGCAACCTTCAATTCCAAATCCAATCCATGTTTATTTCGTTGAGCAACAACAACATCAAGATTTTACGCCACTGCCTTCTCCTCCATCCACGTGTCCTCAATCTTGGATTTTGTTCTCTCCTACAGAGCTACGGTGAATAAAAAAATTTATAACCCAGTAATTTTATAACTCTTCTTTATTTGTAAAGAATATCATTAGACAAATAATTTTGGTATTTTTTTCATACAAATTCAAACCTAGACATATTCGAAATAAAAAAAATAGAAAAATCTCCTATTTATTCACCAGAAGTTGAATAATTCCTTTCATGAATTGCATCAATAAATTTTCTATTAACCTGCAACAAATAGTGTACATTTGATTCCATCCAACCTAAGACATTTCTTTTGTAATTTTATCTATGCAAAACACTATATTTCATCAAGAGATGTACAATAGGTTCATGTTAATGATCCTTCAATTGAAAAGGAAGTCTAGTAAAAGAAAGTTGTTAAATTGAATATCAAAACTGAACCACCTCCATGAAACTTCACAAAAAGAAATGTATCTACTATGATATAATCTCATCAACATATACAAACAATTCATAGTATGGTATAATCTCATCAACATATGCATGATCCCATTTTTCATACATGGAGAGACTTCTTGTTCAAAAGGTCACATTGATTATGAAGCATGCATTTCTTAACTACTATAGAAAGCTTTGAGAAGGTATTTCTATAAAAATATATACATTATCTTCAAGAGTCTTAGACTTGGCATCTCATTCATAAAACATAATATGGGAGCATGAGGCAAGTCATGTTTTTAAAACTCTAAACATTACAAACATATGAAAATTATGAAAAAAAAAATTACACATTTTCAAAAAATTAAATGAATGAAATAAATTCAAAAGTCCTTATAAAGCTTTACACTTGACCTAGGTTGACTAAAACAAATGAATCTCAATCTTTCAGACTCAATCAACTTTTGTATATGCATCAACAAAAAAGTGTTTGTTGATAAATTTGATTTGATGATGTTGATGTTTATACAGTTTTGAATAGCTGTTAGATTATCTGTTATTAGTTAGCTAAGTCTGATATATTAGTCTACTATTTTCATTAATCTTTAATTAGTTAGCTAATTCTGATATATTAGTCGGCTATTTTCATTAATACAGGAAATATGTCAGGAATGTGTTTTTAATGAAATCAGCTAACTATTTCGCTGTTTAGCTAACTATTTTGTTCCAGGCTTTCTAGTATGACAGAAACAGAATAACAGCCTATTGGATTTTATCTCTTTCTCTATAAATACAAGTCTCATGGGAGATTCAAAGCACAAAAGAATAGAGAGAGAATAGAGAAGAGAGAATTACAAAAAAGCTTTCTCACAAATCTATTGAAGAATTCAACATTAGAAAGAATCAAGAAGAGGGTCTTCATTAGTGTATTCTGAATTTTATTGTTCTCTGGTTTGGGATTGTTTTGTGAAGTTACAAAACCTGTATTTTGGTGATTGGGGTGATCACTGTAGACTTGGTGTGAGTCTGGGTTAGATTGAATTCTATAGTGTTTAGAATTTCATCTTTTTGGTTTTGTTAGTCTTTAGAAGAGGGGTTCTTGTAAAGACTTGATCATTTAGTGTATTGTGTGTTGGATTTTTTAAAGAACAAGTGTTGATGAAGTCCTCTCAATATTTCATGAAGATTCAAAGTTTTGATGATGAAGATTTAAAGTTCTCTAAACAACATTAAAGACTTGTGTCCTCTCACAAAGGATGGTTGCTTGATGAAAAAGGCAAGGCATAAAGGATGTTTAAAGCTTTCAAGAGAGGAGTTTCAAGTTTAGAAGTTTCTATTTTGGGTGATGGATGAAAAGAGTAAGTCATAAATCCCATTCAAGACCATTTCAAACTTGAGAGCAAGTAGTTTTCTCGCAAAAACGTTTTCTACGCTTTTAATCGATTAAGATACGAAGTCTAATCGATTATTTCACTTAAAATTTGAATCAAAATAGTTTAACGAACAAAATAATTGATTAAGTGTTTTTGATAATCGATTATATTGATTCTGGGTTAATATAGTCGATTATAACCTTAATCTAATCGATTATATCAGGCAAAATGAGTTTTCCAGTTTTTAACTCTGATATAATCGATTAATGTTTTTAGATAATCGATTAAATAAGTCGTTTTTGCGAATTCAATGTTGAATCAACCTAAGAATGGAAACTTTGATGTATTTTCGAATTATAAAATGAAAAAGAATGTCTTAGGTTCAACACATATGATAAAACACAATATTCAAAGTGTTCTTGCGCCATAGTTTTTCAAAACCGCTTTCTTGCTCTCTCAAGGTTGATCAAAGTCTTTGGAAGTGGTGATCATTGTGCTTAAACTTTCATTCAGCACTCAATCAGGTGTTTTCTTTACTATTTTTCTGAACGGGTAAAATTCATCCCTTAGATCTGTTATAAGGGAGGTGTGTTCATCTCTTGTGTGTCAAGAGAGGTGGGAATCATCTTCAGTGTGTCTGAGGAGGTGTTTCATCCTTAGTGTGTCTAAGAAGGTGTTTCATTTATCTTTAATTGTTATTGCATGAATTGGTGTTTGTAATTTCAATTAAAGATAGTGGGGTGATCATCACGTGTTTGTGGTGATTGGGAACTGGACGTAGGATTGGCTAAATCCGAACCAGTATAAATCTTTGTGTTCTTTCTCTTTCCTTATCTCTTTTTATTGTGGATCATATTAACAATTGCAATTCAAACTGCGCTCATCAAAGGTTAAGGAAAATCCGCATCCTGGTTTTAAAACATTTAATTAAAATCTGGAAAATGATCTTAAAGAGAAAAAGTTTCTTAAAAATCCAATTCACCCCCCTCTTTATTTTTACACTGCCGTTTATTTGGAACAATTGGCCTCAGAGCTGGTTTTTGAAAATTACTCAAAATCAAGATCCCTATGGCAGGAAAAAATCAATCTTTTGTTGAAGGTGCATCTATTCATAGACCACCACTCTTGACTGGTGAAAACTATCATTTTTGGAAAAAGAGGATGAAGATTTTCCTTAGGTCTAATGATCAAGGCGTTTGGGATGCAATTGTAAATGGTTCATATATTCCCATTGTTGATGATTTAGGATTTGATGATGTTTATTTAGCTTTGATGATTGTGTTTATATTGTGCTGGATGTGTGGTTAATGTTTCTGAAATGATTTAGGATTACTAGAGATGTTAGATTACCTATAAATGATTAATCAATTGAATAATGATAAACTGTTATTTTTATTATTCATCAGTTAGTCTACTAATTTTGTTGCTCTAGTCGACTATTTTCATTAAATGTACCAGGAATACAGGTTTAATGAAAATAACAAACTGGTCTGAGTCTTCAGTCGACTATTCTATTCCTGGCACATACCTTATGCAGAAAACATGCAGAAACGCGGGTTTATTACTTTCAAAAGAAGATGACCCATTGCATTTCAATTTGCCTATAAATACAACATTCAGGGACGCATCAACTAGCGAAAGAATTGAAGAGAAAGCTCTCAAGTGCTGCATACATTCAGACGAAAAAATTTCTGCATAGTTTTTCAAATTTACTGTGTATTTTGTTCAAGAAGATTATTTTCTTTCTTTTCACTGTATTTTGTATTCTTTGATCTCGGGATAGAGATTCGTAGGTGGTTTTTAGAACCCTGTGTCTGTGATTGGGGTGATCATAGTGACTCAGTGTGAGTCAGTGGGTGAAGATCTGTTCTATAGTCTTTAGAATAGGTTCTTTAGTTTTCTTGTAGTGTTCAAGAAAGGATTTGTTGTAAAGAATACGATTTTGATAGTGATTAGGATCTGTGGAGTTGTAGATCACCAACTGGATGTAGTTCTTGCATAAAGAATGAACCAGTATAATCCTTGGTGTTATATTTTCGCTTCCTTCATCATCTGTCATATTCTGCAGTAAGAACTAACCTACTATTTCGTGATTATCAGTCGGCTAATTTTCAGTAAACTGCACCAGTAAATTTTCTGATACGAAAAAGTTTTCAATAGAGCTATATATCAATTCAACCCCCCCCCTTCTTGATATAATTCCGCTTCTAACAATTGGTATCAAGAGCAGGTTCTTGTAAGGTACTCAAGATAAAATCAAGATGGGAGACAAGCTTCCCTTTGCTGAAGGGGCATCTACCAACAGACCTCCTCTCTTCGTAGGAGCAAACTATCCTTTCTGGAAAGCCAGAATGAAGATATTTTTCGAGTCTGTTGATAGAGGCGTGTGGGATGTTGTGGTTAATGGCCCATATATCCCTACTGTGAAAGGTGAAGATGGACAGCTGATTGAAAAATCATGGGAGCAGTGGACTGACACAGAGAATAAGAAGGCACAGTTTGACAGTAAGGCAAAGAATATTTTAACTTCTGCTCTTAACCTTGATGAATTTTTCAGGGTTTCACAATGCACTACAACCAAAGAAATGTGGGACATCCTTCAAGTCACACATGAAGGTACAACTGAAGTGAAAAGGGCAAGAAAACACACTTTCATACAAGAGTATGAGATGTTTCGAATGCAGCCTGTTGAGACAATTCAAGACGTGCAGAAGCGATTCACACACATAGTGAATCATTTGCTTGGCTTAGGAAAGAAGTTTGAGGATGAAGAGCTCAATATAAAGGTCCTTAAATGCTTGAGCAGGAGTTGGCAGCCAAAAGTTATAGCTATCCTTGAAACAAAGGATTTAACAGTCATGAGCACTGCAACCTTGTTTGGGAAACTCAGAGAACACGAGTTGGAGTTGAGTAGGCTGGATCAACTTGAAAGTTCAGAAAAACAGAGCAAGAATCTAGCACTAAAAGCCAAGGAGTTCATCAAGAGTGATGAAGAGAAAGAAGATGAAAGAACAGAACTTGCAATGCTGGTTAAAAAGTTTGGAAAGAATTTTGAAGAAAAGGAAGGAAGAAAAATAAGGAGAATGTACAAGAAGCTTGAAGAAGAAAATGAAAATATTAATAGGTCATGTAATTTCCTTGTAAATAAAAATAGAGTTAGTTTAGTGTCTTTCTTTGAAATAGAAATGAGAGGCTACTTGTTTGTACACATAGATAGTATAAAAACAAGGGTCTTGTTTGGGAAGCTTTAGAGCATCTTCCAAACATGGCCTAACCTTTTAGAATTCCATCCATGTGCATGTAATTTCGTGCTTCCCTCTCTATATAAGGGTGTGAGTCTCATTTGTAACATAACTTTGAAGATTAATTGAGATCAAAAGCTAATTCTCTTTGAAGTTCAAGAGGTAAGCCTCATTTTTAGAATCTTATCTTGAGTTTTCCATAATTCAAGTGGTGATTGTCCTTTGCACTTATCTTTCTTCATGAAAGTGGCATGTTCTTCATTCTCTTATCTTCTCCATGTTTTCTCTTTTCATTTTCTTGAATGTTCTTCATAGCTTCACCATACATCTTCATTTTAATCCATTTTCCACCGATTAAAATGTTTGTTTTCACTTCCTATGGCTTCCTATGACATATATCTTGATTTTAATCGGTTGAAACATCATAAAACTTGATCTTCTTGAGTTTGCATCGATTAAACCCATCAAATAGGGGTTGGTTGCATTTTTGACATTTCTAAGTCAATTGAACCGATTAATTTCATTGTTTTTATCTTCTATGACTTCCTATGGGTTCTATCTTGAATTTAATCGGTTAAATTGAATTGTTTTGCAATTTCTAAGTGTGGGCCAAATTTGAACCCTAACAATTGGTGAAAAATTTGATTTCATGTTCTTCCTTGCAATTATACATGCTATTTTGATTCCATATGCTTTTACACATGTTTGATAGATCCTATAACACATGTAATGCCTCCTAGGCATTCTCCTCCTCTTGAAAGAATTTAACCTCGAATTTTGGGTACCTACATCATACAAAGATAAGTCATTCAAACTGAAACTATTGCTATTACTTACTGTACCTACCAAAGAAAAGATAACAAGTATTATTTTGCAAGAATAAAAAATACTAATAGTATTTACACACTTGTTTACCTTTTAGTATTCCTGGATCAAATACAAACCAATGTATTCTCAAAGTTATGAAATATTTTTTCAAAATCTTTTAATTTTTCTAAACTTCTATTATTTTTACTTGAAAAAAATTCATTTGAAATATAAAGGATGAAGAAGAAGCTGAAACTGTTGAATCCCTTGAACTAAAGATGCAAAGAAAGCTTGTTTTGACTCCCAAAGTGCTTAAGTTCACCTGGTTACATAATGAAAATCTGATGTTTATAAGAAATACTCTACAAACTCAAGGTCTGTGACAATTTGTGGAGCTGAAAGGTAACTTTTACAGTGATTTGATTAAGATATTTTATTCTAATCTGAAAGCTGAGAACAACATACTAGTTTCAAAAGTCAAAGGAAAGGAGATAAACATTGATTACTCCTTGTGGATAAGACACCTCTTCTGTGCCTGGTTTCAACAAAGATTTTGTGTTCAAGTCATGCATTCAAAATGTTAAAGAGGTTGTGCTGAAATACCAAGTTGGAAAAATCAAACGTGATGATAGACTTCTAGCCTTCATAATCACTTGGCAGCTCACACCCAGGGGGAGCAATCATGCACAGTTAATGGAAGAAGATTTGGCTCTAATTCATTGCATGAAGAACAATATCAAGGTCAACTGGATTTATGTCATGAAGGGACATATGTTCAAAGCTAAGCGTCTCAGTGACCACAAAGTGTCGTCTGCAATCTTCATCTCCAAAGTTCTGGATCACTTTAATGTTTCCACTGAAGGAGCGACAACCAGAATCATCAATCACAAGCACATTTTTTATAATTATTATCTCAGAAAAATGGGGCTCTCAAAGGTTGATAATGAATGGAAGTTTGAAGCTGGTTCATACTCCACTGCACCCAGATCATCAGCTCAAGAAGATAACTCTTCAAGGAACCCTCAAGATTACTATGGATATCAGATGGTTCCATACATAGCTCCTCCAGCATATCAAGGAATACCTTTATCTGAATTTGAAAGAATGCTTATTTACTCATCTTAACGTTCTTGGTTCTATGCAGCGCAATACTCATGAAACCATGGTTGCCAAGTTTACAAACAATGATTATGAAATTGAACTTATACAGCAACAAGTTGCAAAAATTCAAGTCTCTGTTGAAGCTTTTGAATGCACCTCTGGAACTGCTGCTACCATGGATGAGGATGCTGATGAAGATGAAGATGAGGATGATGATGATAAGGGTGATGATGATGAAGATGAAGATTAAAAACTACTGTTTAATTGTTTTTCTGTAGTTTCATTTTTATGCTGCTTTATGCTAAACAATTGTTGGTCTGTAATATAATCTGCAACTTATTTTTTGCTTTATTATTAAACATTTCCTATTTGCTAATGTCAAAGGGGGAGATAATCTTCCATCTATTCTCCTTGATCTTAACAGGTTCTTATAGGTTGATTGCCATCATCAAATAGGGGGAGTTTGTTTATAATTTTGATTTGATGATGTTGCTGCATTGTTTGATGATTCAATGACGTTACCACAACTTGCTATGTGCTTAAGAGGGTATTGATAAGACAAATTCTGAAAAAGACTCCTTATGAACTATTGAATGGTAGAACTCCTAGCATTGCATATTTTAAAGCTTTTGGTTGCAGGTTTTTCATATTAAACAATGGAAAAGCATCCTTAGGAAAGTTTGATGAAAAAGCTGATGATAGTATATTTTTAGGATATTCAATGCATAGTAAAGCTTATCGTGTATTCAACAAAAAGAATTTAACTGTTGAAGAATCAATTCATGTTGTATTTGATGAGTTCTTATGTCAAAAAGAGAGAGAAGGTATTTCTCTTGCAAGTACAAATGATGAGATGTCAGATATTTCAGAAAAGAATAACGACTGTGTAGAAGAATCTGTTGCTGCAGACAGACAAATTGAAAAAGCTAACTATAACTTTGGAACAATTGATTATTCTGCAACAGACAATGTACTGTCTAAATCCTGGATAACTCAAAAAGGACTATCACTAGACAACATCATAAGAAACTTTGAAAAGGGAGTTACAAATCAAAATTCTTTAAATGATTTCTGCAATCATATGGGTTTTGTTTCACAAATTGAACCTAAGAATATCAAAGATGCCTTGCTTGATGATAATTGGATTACTGCTATGCATGATGAATTAAACCAGTTTGCCAGAAATGATGTATGGTTTCTTGTACCTAGAAATAATAATATGAATGTTATTGGAACTAAATGAGTGTTTAGAAATAAGCTTGATGAGAATGGGATAATCACTAGGAACAAAGCTAGATTAGTTGTTAAAGGCTATAATCAAGAAGGTATTGATTTTGATGAAACCTATGCTCCTGTAGCTTGATTAGAAGCTATAAGACTATTACTTGCTTTTGCTTGTCTTAAAGGTTTCAAACTTTTTCAAATGGACATCAAGAGTGCTTTCTTAAATGCCTTTGTTAATGAAGATGTATATGTTGAACAACCTCCTGGATTTTTTGATTTTAAATTTCCTAATCATGTATACAAACTGAAAAAGGCTTTGTATGGTCTCAAATAGGCACCTAGACAATGGTATGAAAGACTTACAACTTTCTTCATATCAAAAGGTTTTAAAAGAGGAGTTATTGACAAAACTCTTTTTACTAAGAAAGTTGATGATGAACTCATATTAGTGCAGATTTATGTTGATGATATAATTTTTGGTTCATCTAATCAATCTCTATGCCAAGAATTTGCAGATACTGTGAAAGGTGAATTTGAGATGTCCATGATGGGAGAGTTAAATTTTTTCTTAGGATTACAGGTTAAACAAATGCGAAATGGTACATTCATCAACCAAACAAAGTACTGCAATGAGCTGTTGAAGAAATTTAATATGGAAAGCTACAAAGAAGCCTCTACTCCTATGTCTTCTAACTGCTATCTTGACATGGATGAAAAAGGAAAATCAGTTGATGCCACCATGTACAGAGGATTAATTGGTTCCTTGCTATATATAACTGCCAGCAAACTGGATATCATGTTTGTTGTATGCTTATGTGCAAGATTTCAAGCCAATCCAAAAGAATCACATTTCACTGCTGCAAAACGAATTCTCAAGTATCTCAAAGGAATAGTGAATGTTGGACTATGATACTCCACTGGTAATGAACTAAATTTAATAGGATATATAGATTCTGATTTTGCAAGTTGCAAATAAGATAGAAAGAGCACAAATGGAACATGCCATCTCTTTGGAAATTTCTTGATATCCTGGACCAGCAAGAAGCAAGCCTGTGTTGCATTATCAACAGCAGAAGCTGAATACATTGCTGCTGGAAGTTGCATTGCACAAATTCTTTGGTTAAAACAAAAACTATCTGATTTTGATTTGCATTTATCTGATGTTCCTATTCTCCACTACTACAGAATTAGCAATTAACGTCGCCATTTTACGTCGGTTTAACTACAAATGACGTAGAATGTGTAAGTTGATCATTCCACGTCGGTTATAGGGTATAACCGACGTAGAATGTTTTGACCTAGACATTCCACGTCGGTTACTATCAGAACCGACGTAGAATGTGAGATTTACTACGTCGGTTCTGTAGTAACCGACGTGGAATGTCTAGGTCAAAACATTCTACGTCGGTTATACCCTATAACTGACGTAGAATACCCTTTATAACATGTTCCCTGCTCTTCTTCCTCACTTTTCGTTGTTCGTCTTCGACCTTCAGCAGCTCCAGCTCGCACTGCTTTTCCCTGCCGCTGCCGCGAACGCCGTTCCTTGCCGAAGACGGTCCCTGCCGCCGCGAACGCCATTCCTTGCCAAATCCGTGCCACTGCCGCTGCTGCCGCTTGCCCCTGCCGCTGCCACTGCCTGCCCCTGCCGTGCCTGCCGCTGCCACCACCGCCACCGTTGCCGCCTCTGCCGCCGCCAGGTTAGTGGGTTTTTTATTGTTTTTATTGTTTTTTGTTTTGTAGATAGTGTTTGTATGATTAGGTTATTGAGATGCCTGTAGATGATTGTTCTGATGATCTGGTTGTGCCCATGGGGCTTTATTTGTTGTTGTTTATGTATTTGATGTTGTGTAAAAATTTGGATTTAGTCAAATAACGAGAGGAAACTCTGCCGAAATTTCGTTAGAATGAGTTTGTCTCTAGTAAACTGTACTAAATAATGTTATAGTGTTTGTATGATTAGGTTATTAAATGCACGTAGATGATTGTTACGATGATCTGGTTGTGCCCATGGGGCTTTATTTGATGTTGTTTATGTATTTGATTTTGTATAAAAATTTGGATTTAGTCAAATAATAGAGGAAACTCTGCTGAAATTTCGTTAGAATGAGTTTGTCTCTCTTATAGAGCAAACTCTACTAAATGATAATTTTGATTATAGTAATCAATGATATTAAATTCATTGATGACCGATAAGTTTTTATTAACTCTTAATTGTAGTCTAAAATCCGAAAATGAATCGAAGTTGGATGAATGCAAGTCGTATATCGGAAGAGTATGAGAATGGAGTTGAACAATTTTTGAGTTTCTTTGAGCGAAATGGTCTAAAGATGAATGGAAAATTTTATTGTCCCTGTGTTAAGTGTGTTAATGGAAGAGTTCAAACCGTAGATATAATACGAGAACATCTAATCTGTGAGGGTATCATGAAAAATTATACTACATGGATATGGCACGGTGAACTTATTGATATTCCGGTAGTATCACAAGCTGTGGAGGAGGAGGATGTCGTGTATGGAAGATCGAATAGAGGATATGCTTCGTGATGTGGGTCAGGAGAGCTTTCTTCAAGCACATGCACCTGTATATGATAAATTGAAGACCGATTCAGAGACGACTTTGTATCCTGGGTGTACAACTTTCACACGATTGTCTTCTGTATTAAGATTGGTGAATTTGAAGGCAAAGTTTGGTTGGAGTGATAAAAGTTTCAATGAATTGTTAGAACTTTTGAAAGAGATACTTCCAGATGAAAACACATTGCCTAACCGTATGTATGAAGCAAAGAAGATACTTTGTCCAATGGGTTTAGAATATAAAAGATACACGCTTGTCCTAATGATTGTATTTTATACAGAAAAGAGTTTGAATCTCTTCACAAGTGTCCAAAATGTGGTGTATCACGTTACAAAGTCAAGGATGGTGATGGTGATGGTGAAGATAGTCATAAAAAGGGTTCTCCTGCAAAGGTTATATGGTATCTTCCAATAATTCCAAGGTTTAAGCGATTGTTTGCTAATGAAGAAGATTCAAAAAATCTCACATGGCATTCGAGTTGCAAAGAAGCGAGATGGACAACTTCGACATCAGGCTGATTCTCCACGAGTGGAAGAAAATTGACCGTCTATTTCCAAGTTTTGGTAGTGATGCAAGAAACCTTAGACTTGGACTAGCTACGAGATGGAATGAATCCTTTTGGTAACTTAAGCACTAACCACAGTTCATGGCCAGTTTTATTGGTGATCTACAATCTTCCACATTGGTTGTGCATGAAGCGGAAATATGTTATGCTATCTATGATGATTGCGAGGTCCAAGACAGCCAGGAAATGACATAGATGTTTATTTAAGTCCTTTGATAGATGACTTAAGATTGTTGTGGGAGGAAGGAGTAGAGGTGTTTGATGCAAATCGACGGGAGAATTTCAAGTTACATGCAATGATATTTTGTACCATAAATGACTTTCCGGCATATGGTAACTTGAGTGGATACTGATGTCAAGGGTCATCATGCGTGTCCTATTTGTCAAGAAGATACAAGTTATCTGCAATTGAAACATGGGAAGAAGACAATTTATAATAAACACAGAAAATTCCTTCCAGTTAACCACCCATACCGAAGATTGAAGAAAGCTTTTAACGGTTGTCAGGAGGATGAAATTGCTAAGTCACCGATTAACAGGTGAGGAAGTTTATGATCGAGTGAAAAACATAAATGTTGAATTTGGAAAGACCCAAAAGAAATCAGCTGATAGAAGCAAGTGGAAGAAGAGATCAATTTTTTTGAACTTCCATATTGGTGTCATCTAGATGTACGTCATTGTATTGATGTGATGCATGTTGAGAAGAATGTATGTGATAGTCTAATTGGCACACTTTTGAACATCAAAGGTAAGACAAAGGATGGAGTGAATACTCGTCAAGATCTTTGTGAATTGGGAATACGTCGGAATTGCATCCAAGATCCGAAGGCAAGAGAACATATCTTCCACCGACATGTCACACTTTATCCAAAAAGAAGACTAGTCTTTGTCGGTGCCTTCGGAGTATTAAAGTTCCACAAGGATACTCTTCAAATATTAAGAGTCTTGTGTCAATGAAAGATCTTAAACTAGTTGGGTTAAAGTCACATGAGTATCACGTTTTGATGCAACAACTCTTACACTGTAGCTATACGTGGCATACTCCAGAAGAATGTGAGAAATGCAATTATGCGTCTATGTTTTTCTTCAACTCTATATGTGCCAAGGTAATTGATGAAAAATCATTAGATCAATTGGAAAATGAGGCAGCAATTATACTATGTCAATTGGAGATGTATTTTCCTCCATCATTTTTTGATATTATGGTTCACTTAATTGTTCATCTTGTAAGAGAGATACGGTTATGTGGCCCGAGTTTATTTGCGGTGGATGTACCCAATTGAGCGATACATGAAGATCTTCAAAGGGTATACTAAGAATCCATACGGACCAGAAGCTTCTATAGTTGAAAGGTATATTGCAGAAGAAGCTACAGAGTTTTGTTCAGAATACTTGGCAAAAGCACAAGCCGTGGGTGTTCCTACAAGTCGACATGATGATAGGATAAATGGAAAGGGTACTCGTGGTATAAAAGTTCAAGCAAAGGATACTACTGAGTTGAGTCAAGCACACTTGTATATTTTGAATAATACTGATGAAGTTCTTCCTTACATATCTGCTCATCAATCAATGTTGAGGACCAAAAACCCCAAAATGGGTGAACGGTTGTTGGTGAAGGAGCATAACAACAAGTTTCTCAGTTGGTTTAGAAGCCAAATTTTTTCAGATCAGCATGCATCGATACATTGAAATAGCTAGCTCATGGACCAAAACATAACGTCATCACTTGGACTAGGTACGACATTAATAGATATTCCTTCTACACAAAGTCACAAGATGACAATAACACAGTTCAAAATAGTGGAGTATCTATTGAGGCCACATCCATGCACTTTTCTAGTTCAAAGGATAAAACCCCCATCATGGCATCCATAAGTTACTTTGGAGTGATTGAGGAAATTTGGGAGGTTGACTACAGTAAATTTAGAGTTCCTCTATTTAAATGTGTTTGGGTTGATAGCAATACCGGTGTTCAATTTGACGAAATGGGTTTTACTACGATAGACCTTAAGAAGCTAGGTCATAAGGAAGAACCATTCATCATGGCATATCAAGCAAAACAAGTTTTTATGTGACCGAGCCCATGTAATGATAGGTGGTCCGTGGTCCTTCAAGGCAAAGGGATTGATGTCAACCATGAAAATGAAGATGAGTCGGATGATTTCATTGTCATTCCCAATTCACCACGACTGCCTAGTAGTATTGAAGATGTACAAGAGGATGTGGTCCATGCAACTCGTAATGATCATGATGAAGGGATATGGGAAAATTTAGTTGTCTAAGTATGTTTCTACTTAAAATTCTTTATGTATTTGTTTTATGTTTGTGTATTTAAGATTTATAAATTATATTGCTTTATATTTTCTTTACAGACACATGGCATCTCCTTCACCATCACCTCCTCCCTCACCTCCCTCATCTCCTCCACCATCTCCTCCACCAAAGAAGACTAGGAAAGCTACACGATTACTGAGCTTGACAGCCAGACACATGACAAGAGAGAAGCTGAGTGTGTCTGTTGATCCACGCACTGGGAAGGTGTCTGGTCCGCATCATACCCAGTTCAGCAGCTACTTGGGTACCGTTGCACGAGAGAAGGTAATTCTAAGTTTATATTTGAAGTTTTTTACATATTTACATATAATTCTTCTTTTCATCTAACTAATGATTATGTTTAGGTATCTATTTTGCATCTAGACTGGGATAATGTTGATGACACGGTGAAGAATCTGATTTGGCAGGACATTCTGGTAAGTTTAAATTTATTCAATTGTCTTTTCTTGAATATTGATTTTTAATTTTGATGCTAATTATGTTTTATTTTTGCAGAAGTATTTTGATATTGAAAACTCAAAGGCAGTTAAGAAGAAGATTATGTCCACCATTGCAAAAATGTGGAGGCAGTTCAAGTCCACATTAACTACGAGATGGGTTTATGCTGAGGATGTCGTTAGCAAGGGACTTACTCCTTGCCAACGATATGGCATATCTGAGGAGGAGTGGAGGAAATTTGTAGAGATTAGGATTGGTCCAAAGTGGGATGAAACAATGCGCCTTATTGGTGGAGGATGGGTTGCTTGAACCAAGATTGGTGGCCCTTGGTCAGTTTAGGAAGGGGCTTCTACCATCCACAGTGTGCCTTTACCACCTGGTTTATTGAGAGTGGTGGTAGAAGAGATTCGAGATGCTGATGCTCGAGTCCCTGTGCCTACTGATGAGGTACAGGTGGTGGGATAGGCCCTTCACACATTCATTGCTTGGCCCCAACATTTAGTCAGACAAGTTTCTAAAAAGGTATGTATGTAATTTTTTATGTTAATGACTTCTCAAAATGTTAGGATGATGAATGAATTGGCTGAGGAGCAGGGAGCTTCAGATTTCTATGGATTTTTTGAGCCTCAGTCAATCCAACAAGCTGGAAATAGAAGGGAGGAAGTCCAAAGATATATCCAAAATTGGATCCTCACCTCTAAAAGGCAGATATATCTTGGAGCATATTTATTCCAGTAAGTCAATATAAGTTTATTATTGTTTTTATTGTGATTGAGTTATATTCTAAACATTTTATTTTTCTAGGCATCATTGGCAACTCTTCCTCATCAATCGTCCAAAGAAGACTATATACTGGTTTTGTTCTTTGAATAAAAAACCAGATACTGATTTAAAGAATATTTTGAATAGGTAAGTATTTTAAAGTTTGTGTTTTCAAATATAAGTAATGTTCATATATTGACTAATAACTTCTCAACAGTGTTATTAAGGTGTGCAGTACCATTGATGGAATGCACATCAGCAAAGCCACTAACCCACATTGGGAAATCCTACATGTAAGGTTACTTTTAATTCTCTAATATCACTATAATATTGAATATGTATTTTTCACAACTAATGACTTGTTTAATTCATTATAGGTTAATAGACAAACGGGTAGCTACGAATGTGGCTACTACGTAATGTATTGGATGTGGCTTATAGTTTTTGGGAATATCAGAGATACTTGGAGACAGGTTAGTCCTCCAAAACCCTATTCCTCCAAAACTGTATTGGTAAAGTTTCCTACTTGTCATACCTAACATACTTTCATTTTGTTCCAGGTATTCAATGATACCCAACCCTTGCCCACAGAGTCTATCGACCAAGTCCGAGAAAAGTGGGCACATAAGTTTTTAGAAATTAGAAATAGGGAACAATAGTAGTACTTTTATTGTAATTTTATTTATACAATTGTAATTATGTGTAAATAGATCAAATTTAAATACTATTCAATATATATTTAGCTATTTGAAATTTAGCTATTTGAAATTTATGAAATTGTTTGCTGGTTTGCTGGTTTGCTGGTTTGTTTGATATGCAGGTACTAAAATTTAGGGAAAATGAGAAAATTAGAAACTGCATTGTAGTTTTAGAAGACACTTTCAACGTCGGTTATGTCTGGAACCGACGTTGAAAGTTTGGACCCCTGACTTACAATGTCGGTTATGGCTAGAACCGACGTTGAAAATATTACTTTTAACGTCCCCTTGTTCAACGTCGATTTTGGGGCCGTCGTGAAATTATCCCCAGAACTGATGTGGAAAGTGGTTCCTGTAGCAGTGCTCTGTGATAACACAAGTGCTATAAATCTAACAAAAAAACCCATTCAACATTCTAGAACAAAACATATTGAAATTAGGCATCACTTCATAAGAGATCATATTGAGAAGAAAGATTGTAGGATTGAATTTGTTTAACAAATGACCAACTAGCTGATATTTTCACTAAACCATTCGGTCGTGAAAGGTTTTTCAAATTAAGAAATGAATTAGGAATCTTAAACATTAAGAATCTGCCTTAAAATGTTCTACTGCTGCATAATATAGTTTGTTAATTCTTTTGAAATAGCTAACTTATTTCATTTAATTGACACTGCTATAATT
Source organism: Lablab purpureus (assembly GCA_030347555.1). NCBI lineage: Eukaryota > Viridiplantae > Streptophyta > Magnoliopsida > Fabales > Fabaceae > Lablab > Lablab purpureus. The sequence continues at coordinate 25,676,421 of CM059263.1, forward strand.
GTTTTCAGTTTAGCCTATTAATTTCTTTGACTAGTTGACTAATTTTATTTCTAATACATATGATTTGATTGGATATTCAAACTAACTAGTTTAATTCTTCCAATTCTATCTTAACTAAATTTGTTTGTCCCAAAATTTTGTACTGGGTCCCACTGATAAAGCATAAACACTTATAGATATATGTGAGAAAGCTTTATTTCTTTTCCAAAACTGAATTTCCATTCTTCGATATATTCCTTCTGTGTTACTGACATTATAATAGTTGACTACTAACATCTGGTTTGAGTGCATATTTGTTCAAAATCTTCTCACACTTATGACTCTAATTTTGCTTTTCCTAACCAGTCTATTCAACCTTCCCTATTAATTTTCTTCTTCTGCATTATACACACACTCCCTGTGCATCATATTTTCTATGCTATTCTCTACAAAAATGTCTTCTAAAGACTACTTCGTGATTGAGAACGATGATGATTCAGGTACTCCTTTAGTTAATGTTGTTGAGAGACTACGAAGATCTTCAAGAACAAGAATGAAGACCCGTGCTTCCAAGTCTCCAGTACGCAGAATGCAAACGTGCAACAGAGGATCAACCTCTGCTTCTCCTGCTCAAACCAACAGGAACTCTGCCTCTGCTGCTGCACCACCGAATCCAACTATGGGTCAACCTTCAAAGAGAATTAAGATTTGAGTGAGAATTCCTTCTCCTATGCATGTTGAAGGCAACCCATCTGAATCTTCTGAATCATCAAAAGACAATGCATCTGAAAATGAAGAGGAAACAGAAGCTGTTGAAACCCTGGAACTAAAAATGCAAAGAAAGTTGGTGCTGATTCCCAAAATTCTCAAGTTCACCTGGTTAAATAATGAAAATCTGATGTTTGTGAAAAATGTTATGCAAACTCAAGGTCTGCGACAATTTGTGGGACTGAAAGGTAACTTTTACAGTGATTTGATTAAGATATTTTATGCTAATCTGAAAGCTAAGAACAACATACTAGTTTCAAAAGTCAAAGAAAAGGAGAGAAAAATTGATAACTCTCTGTGGAGAAGATTGGTTGGTTTGAAGTATGAAGGTGTAAAAATAAGCAAAGGCAACACCTCTTCTGTTCCTGGTTTCAACAAAGATTCTGTGTTTAAGTCATGCATGCGCAATGCTGAAGAGGTTGTGCAGAAATACCAAGTTCGAAAAATCAAACGTGATGATAGACTTCTAGCCTTCATAATCGATTGGCAGCTCACACCCGGGGGGAGCAGTCACACACAATTAATGGAAGAAGATTTGGCTCTGATCCATTGCGTGAAGAACAATATCAAGGTTAACTGGATTTATGTCATCAAGGGACATATGTTCAAAGCTATGCATCTGAGTGACCACAAACTGTCGTATGCAATCTTCATCTCCAAAGTTCTGGATCACTTTAATGTTTCCATTGAAGGAGCTACAACCAGAATCACCAATCACAAGCACATTTTTGATAATTATTATCTCAAAAAAATGGGGCTCTCAAAGTTTGATGATGAATGGAAGTTTGAAGCTGGTTCATCCTCTACTGCACCCAGATCATCAGCTCAAGAAGATAACTCTTCAAGGAACCCTCAAGATTACTCTGGTTATCAGATGGTTTCATACACAACTCCTTCTGCATTCGGAATTCCTTTATCTGAATTTGAAAGAATGCTTATTACTCGTCTTAATGTTCTTGGTTCTATGCAACGCAATACCCATGGAACCATGGTTGCCAGGTTTACAAACATTGATTATGAAATTGAACTCATACAGCAACAACTTGCAGAAATTCAAGTCTCTGTTGAAGCTTTTGAAGGCACCTTTGGAACTACTGTTGCCATGGATGAGGATGCTGATGAAGATGAAGATGAGTATGATGATGATGATGAGGGTGATGATGATGATGATGATGAGGGTGATGGTGATGATGATGAAGATGAAGATTAAAATTTGTTGTTAAATTGTTTTTCTGTAGTTTTGTTTTTATGCTACTTTTTGATAAACAATTGCTGGTCTGTAATGTAATATGCAACTTATTCTCTGCTTTATTATTAAACATTGCCTATTAGCTAATGTCAAAGGGGGTGATAATCTTCCATCTGTTCTCCTTGATCTTAACAGGTTCTTGTAGGTTGATTGCCATCATCAAATAGGGGGAGTTTGTCGAAAATTTTGATTTGATGATGTTGCTGCAATGTTTGATGATTCAATGATGTTACTGCAATTTTTAGTTGATGTCAGATTATCTTTGTTTAGTTAGCTAATTTGATATATTAGTCTGTTATTTTCATTAATATAGGAAATATGCTTGGAATGTGTTTTAATAAATTAAGCCAACTGTTTCATGTTTAGCTAACTATTTTCTTCTAGACTCTTCCAGTAAGTCAGGACTGAATATCAGCTGTTGGAGTCAGTCTCTCATTCTCTATAGTACAAGCCACTTGGAAGATCCAAGTAAGAAGAGAGAATTACGAAAAAGATCTCATTCACAAATTCATTGAAGAATTAAGTTTTAAGAAGAATCAAGAAAAGGAAGTGCAATAGTGAAATCTGTATTGGGTCTTACCTAGTTTGGGATAGTTTAGTATATTTTCTAAATCTGTATTTCTGTGATTGGTGTGATCACTGTAGACTTGGGGTGAGTCTAGTTTTGTTGATTGAATTCTATAGTGTTGAGGATTTCATCATTTTGGTTTAGATTTTCTTTAGAAGAGCGGTTCTTGTAAAGACTTGTTCAATTAGTGTTATTGTGATAGATTTAAACTGGACGTAGCTCTTGAAAAAGGGTGAACCAGTATAATTTCTTTTGTATTCTTTCTCTTCCCTAACATTCTTTTATAATCTGCTGATATAACTAATCAACTATTTTAATCGATAAGTAAACTAATTTGTTCTTGAAAACAAATGTAAAATTTGATAATTGGCAGATTTGGAGGAAAAACAGGTATCAATTCATCCCCCCTTCTTGATATCTCTCTGTAATTCTAACACCTAGGTTGACTAAAACAAATGAATCTCAATCTTTCACACTCAATCAACTTTTGTATATGCATCAACAAAAAAGTGTTGAAATAAGATTTTTGACAAGAGAATAATTGGAGATTCATGGTCTTATTCCACTTGAAAAAGATCCACAGAGTGTTACTTTAATTAGTCTTTTTCCTTTCCTCTCGAGTCTTTTTGTCATCTGAAACTAAACTATCAAACCTAAAGTTTGCATGACATATTTCTCCTATGTCATCTGCATGACATATTTCTCCTTTTGAAATCGAAGTTTTAAAGACAAGAAGTGGACTATTTAACAACCAATCATTTTAATCTTCTTATGGTTAGATCCAACCTCCTGATTTTGTAGAAAGGAGAAAGAATTCATGCCTTTTAGGAAGGATTAGGAAAATCTTATTGACTGCAATTTTCTCTAAAACCCTTAGAAAAAACATGCATTATACAATCTCTCCATCACCCCCCAGAATGAAAGAGGGGATATCCAAACTTAGTATATTTGTTACGTGCTTCATTTTTTCAATAGAAACTAAACCTAAACTTGTATTCAAGAGAAGACTTGACTCTCTCACACCTCCAATGCATAAGATACAAAGTCGTGCATTTCACAATTAAATGAGTTTGTCTGTATTCTGCAATTGGTAAATATTTTTTTTCTAACGTCAAATTTTAAAAAAGTTATAATTATACAAATTTTAAAATAAAATATCATTAAAATTATATAAATTTCAAATAATCATAGAAGAGAGTAAAATAGTTATATATAATTAAAATTTTATAACAATTACAACATTTATTGTTTTTTGAAATAAGAGAAAAAATATATAAAATTTAATAAACTGAATTAAGATTAAATAAGTTACATAATTAAGAAAATATAAGAAATTATGTAACAAAAGAAAAAGTATTTAAATAAAACAAAATAAAAAGATTAAAAAATTATTAAAAAATAGTATTTTATATTAGTTAATAAATTAATTATGTTTTAATAATTTAAATGAAAATGTACGACAACAGTGAAGGAGGGGTACTTCTTTCTTTAACTTTATAGAAAACATTTATATTTGATTGAAGATATAGCAAAACTTTTGTCTATGGTATCATAGTAACTAAAGCTTAGGAAGAAAATGACCATCGAATTCTTAGCCTTAAAGAAAGAGAATCTTCTTAAAAATTATATATATATATGGAAAATCTCCATTAAAATTATAATAAATTTAAATAATAATCGTACAATAGGTTTATTTATAATTCTAAATTAATATGTTATATAAAATTAAAATTAACAGGTGACAAACACATTATGTAAATAATTTTTTGGTTTAATAAGTTTTTTGTGGGTATTTTTGGAATGTGTTTCCACTATTATTATTTTTTTCAATATAGTTTCAATTTTTTGTTAAAATCAATCAATATGGTCACTTATCTTAAATTGATGTGAACGGTGTTAAAAGAATGATCAAATAGTACATAAGAGAACACATGTTAGATGCATAACATGTCTAAGAGAGAGAGGGGAAGCAAAAAGAGAAAAAAAGACAAATGAAATAATATTCTTATATGTGATATATGCATCTGACATATGTATTGTAATGTGTTACGTAATCACTCTTTTAATGTCATCCATATTGTTGATAAATTTGATTTGATGATGTTGCTGGAACAATGATGATTAAATGATGTTTCTGCAGTTTTGAATAGCTGTCAGATTATCTTTTATTAGTTAGCTAATTTTGATATATTAGTTTTCTATTTTCATTAATCTTTCATTAGTTAGCTAATTCTGATATATTAGTCTGCTATTTTCATTAATACAGGAAATATGCCAGGAATGTGTTTTTAATGAATTCAGCTAACTATTTTGTTCTAGACTTTCCAGTATGACAGAACAGAATATCATCCTGTTGGAGTTTGTCTCTTTCTCTATAAATACAAGTCTCATGGGAGATTCAAAGCACGAAAAAGAACAGAGAGAGAACAGAGAAGAGAGAATTACGAAAAAGCTTTTACTTTCTCACAAATCCATTGAAGAATTCAGCTTTAGAAAGAATCAAGAAAAAGATCTTCATTAGTGTATTCTGAATTTTATTATTCTCTGGTTTGGGATTGTTTTGCAAAGTTACAAAACCTGTATTTTGGTGATTGGGGTGATCACTGTAGAATTGGTGTGAGTCTGGTTTAGATTGAATTCTATAGTGTTTAGAATTTCATCTTTTTGGTTTTATTAGTCTTTAGAAGAGGGGTTCTTTTAAAGACTTGATCATTTAGTGTATTGTGATCTGTTAGTGTCACAGATCGAAACTGGATGTAGCTCTTGAAGAAGAGTGAACCAGTATAAATTCTTGTGCATTCTTTCTCTTTTTTAATCTTCTTTAATAAGTTTATGATATAACTAATCGACTATTTTCTTAAATAAGTAAACTAATCTGTTCTTGACAGCAAAAGAAAAATCTGATACTGAACAGTTTTCGAAAAAAATCCTATATCAATTCATCCCTCCTTCTTGATATATCTCTGAATCTAACACATATCAATCTAATAGAAAGGACGACTATATTAATTGATTTTAATAAAAATTTAGACTATATTGGAAAAAAAAGATAATAGTATGAATACACTATAAAAATCCACAAAATATTAGGACAAAAAAGTTTACTAAACTTAATTTTTTTATTGGAAAGGTGTCAGGTTTGAATGACTATCATGTAAAAAAGATAATAGTAGAAATACACTGTAAAAATTCATAAAATATTAGTGTAACGACCCAAGAAATCGCTACTATTATCATACTTAGTATTCAAACGTAACTTGTATTAACTGATAATAAAACACATTATATATAAAATTTGTATTTGTATTCAATACAAAAGGGAATCTCTACTAGTACAAAATTCTATTATAAGAAATAAAAACATATATAAATATATGCGTATAACTATTACTTCATCTTCCAATATGATCCTGGGACTCCGAAACATCCCGCTCACCTATTAAGATATCTGCTCCCGTGCAGCAAAACACGATCATCGCAGGCCAAACAATCGGCAATTGCAGGGTAAGATAATCATTCAAAAATATAACAACACAAAATAATAACATCATGTAGTATTCATCATCACATCATTCTCATGCACATTCATCATATAACATACTTAAATGTCCTAAAATCCAATAAATCTTTAATAATTCAAAAGTAACAATACAAATAATATTATCATGTAATACACATACTCACAACATTCTCATTCAACATGTCCTAAAAAGAAAACATCTTCCAGAAGACACGGCTACTATGCCCGAACTCAGAGACTAACACCTGTGGGTCACATTGTGGTCGACTACTGTACCGGCACAATAACACTCTGACCACCCTACCCATAGGGTAGGACTATTGTCAACCCTACTCTGGCCCTGGCCTACCTCAATGTAGCCTCAGAGCAGGTCTTCAGCATCCCCCATCGGCTCCTCACCACCTGGCATCTTAAACTACGTGACTGGGACTACCAGTGGAACCTGGGATCTCATTGAATCCGCTCTAGCATAGCTCACCACCTAAAATGCAAGTTGTACCTCCCCAGGTACCAAACATCTCATTAACACACATAAGTAGATTATGGGCACCAACCCCAGGCTCTACTCGGCCCTACGTAAAGTTGTACCTCCCCGGGTACCAAACATCTCATCAACACACATCGATAGATTATGGGCACCAACCCCAGGCTCTACTCAGCCTTACATAAAGTTGTACCTTTCCGGGTACCAAACATCTCATCAACACACATCGGTAGATTATGGGCACCAACCCCAGGCTCTACTCGATCTTCCATAAAGTTGTACCTCCCCGGGTACCAAACATCTCATCAACACACATCGGTAGATTATGGGCACCAACCCCAGGCTCTACTCGGCCTTACATAAAGTTGTACCTCCCCGGGTACCAAACATCTCATCAACACACATCGGTAGATTATGGGTACCAACCCCAGGCTCTACTCGGCCTCATACAAAAACATCGTAAGTCATACATAACTAATCAATTTTTCTCAATTTTATTTAGAGATAATAATCTAAATTTATAAACAAGAATAAGATTGAGACCAAAACCCTCTAGGGAAAGAAACTTTCGTTTCTACCCCTCAAACAAATTTTCCATTCCACTGATTTTCAACAAACATCCAAATATCAACTTAAACATCATAAACAATACGAAAAACAATGTTTTTCACACATTACACTCAATACAACAATAATATACAAAACATACTAATTATATATATATATATATATAACATTAATTTTCTTAATATCGATTTATATATTTTTGAACATTAACTTCCCTAACCTAGATTTTCTTTGTTCCTCGATCAGATGAAAACAAACTGCAAATCCCAAACCTTAGCTTCTCTTTTATCTCAAAATTCTGGATAACATCTCCCCATAAAGAGAATTTATTGAGAAAAATCTTCAAACACCATAAACTTTCAAAAAGAAAATTCTTAAGAATAAACGGATCTAGACTTACCCGTCTCAAAATTGATCAGGTAGAACTCCTTCTTACACTGTTAGCCTCCTATTGCTTCTTCTAGATCTAGAAACTGTTAGGGTGTCAATATCTAAACCTTAGAGAGAGTGTAGAGAGAATGGAGAGAATAGAGAGAATGGAGGTAGAGAGAATAGAGGTATGTGAAAACAAACTACCTAACTAGTCATTTGTTTTTATATATTGTATTATCTTTATAATCTAATATCTGTATAATCAAATATCTCTATAGTCTAATATCTTTATAATCTAATATTTTTATAACTGAACATAATATCTTTATGATCTAATATCTTTATAACTAAATATCTTTATAATCTAATATTTTTATAACTGAATATCTTTATAATATAATATCTTTATGATCTAATATTTTTATAACCAAATATCTTTATAATCTAATATCTTTATAACTTAATATCTTTATAACTTAATATCCTTATAACAAAATATCTTTATAATCCAATATTTTTATATTCTAATATCTTTATACTCTAAAATATTGTAGTGTTACAATCTTCCCACCATTAAAAATTTTTGTCCTCGAAAATTGTCTTACCAATAAACATAAATGGATATGATTCTCTCATTTGGTTCTCTAGTACCTAAGTGAATTCATCCATCTTGTCATCCTATACCATTTTAACCATGTTGATCGTTCTATCTCAAAGTTGCTTCCTCTAAAATTTAGTTACCTTTACTGACTTGACTTGCACAAACAATTCTTCTCTAATTTGTACATCGTCTTACTCCAAACTATGGACTGGATCATGCACCTATTTCTTTAATGTTATGTAGATTTTTCCAAATGAGGGGACAAAGCCAACTCATAAGCCACTACACCAATCTTCTAGAGAATTTGATATGGCTCAATGAATTTCATAGTCAATTTCCTAGATTTTATAGTTTAACCAACTCTTATAGTAGACTTTACTTTCAGGAAAACATATTCTCCCATATTAAACTCCAAAAGCACTTGTCTTTGATTTTTATATGATTTCTTCCTACTCATAGCAGTCACCATCTTCTCCCAAATCTCTTAATTTTTCTCTGTAGTCAGTTGTAACAACTTGGTCTTACAAACACTTGTTCACCATTCTAGTACCAGGATAGAGGTGTCTTGTATTTCTATCCATATAATGCTTTATGTGGTGCTATCCCAATGTTGGTATGATAGTGTTGTTATAAGTGAACTCCACTAAAGGAAGGATTTCATCTCAGCTCCCTAGATGATCCATTGCACAAAATCTCAACAAATTTTCTAGTGATTATAATTTTCTCTCGAATTGTCTGTCTATCTAAGGATGGTAGGCTGAGCTCTATCTTAACTTGGTACTTAGCACCTCTTGTAGTGTATACTAAAATCTAAAGATGAACCTAGGGTCTCTATCCGAAATGATACTAGACAACACTCCATGCAATCATACTATCTCTTTAATGTACAACGAGGCCAACATAGCCATGGAAATCCTTAAGTTAACTAGCTAAAAGTGAGCACTCTTCATCAATTTATCTACAATCACCCAAATCAAATTATGCCCTATGATTGCCCATGACAGATGGATAACAAAACCCAAAGTAATGTTATCCTATGTTATCCCAATTTCACTCAAGAATCTCCATCTGTTGTAACATCTCACACGATCCTTAATGCTCTACCTTGTCCTTCTTCCAAGTTAAACGACCATCAACAAATTGAGCAACATCATTCTTCATGATCAACCTCTAGAAGTACTTCTTTAAATCCTAGTATATCTTAGTCATCTCAGGATGTAAACTGAGACAAGTCTTCTGTCCCTCATCCAATACCATTTTCTTTAGTGTCAAATCAACTAGAATGCAAACTTTGTCTCGGGACCTCAACACTCCATCCATTCTCAATTTGAAATCCTTCGCCTGATCTATTCCAATGTGATAAAAAACAAACTTTTTAACTCAAGATCTATCCTATGTTGTTCTTCAATCTATTTCATGAATTTGTTCGTCACAATGTGTATGTTGCAACTAGTGTGAGCAGGAATCACATCCAACCCAAGGCTCAGATTTTTTGAGTTGCTCTAATAATTTCTGCTACTTTATCATCATGGTCGGTACTTGTACTACTCTTCTACTCAAGGAATCAACAATTTGCTTTACCTACAAGGTAGTTCAGCTAAAAGTCAAAATCTTTTAGGAACTCCATCCATCTTCTCTGTCTCATGTTCAGTTTTTTCTGATCAAACAAATACTTCAAGCTCTTGTGGTCATTGAACACATCAAACTATACACCATTCAAAATATCTTTATAATCTAATATCTTTATAAATGAATATCTTTATAACTTAATATCCTTATAACAAAATATCTTTATAATCCAATATTTTTATATTCTAATATCTTTATATTCTAAAATATTGGATTGTTATAATTAGGACAAAAAAGTCTATTAAATTTAATTTTTGTATTGGAAAGATGTCAGGTTTGAATGATTATCTATTAACATGAGAATTACTAATTAATCTCTATTAATTATAGATTATTAATCTAATAATTGTGTTTTTTATATGTATATGGACCATGTACGAAGAAAACTTAAATACATGAAATTAACCAAATAATTTATAAAATATGAGATTGTAAACATTTTAATTTTAATTATCTGTGTTTTAATTGAAATTATGATATTTGATAAGTTTCGATAGTTTCAATTTATGATTTTTAGTTCTTATTAAATAAATATTTTTAAAATAGAATAAATAAATATATATAAGCAAATGATTATTATAATTTATATTCCCATCAATATAAATAATTTGATTTCCAAATAAATGTATAGATAAGACATTTTATTTCTTTTAATTTCTTATAAAATGAAAATTTTCAACATTAGATAACATGCAAAAACAACTTTTATGATACGTATTTTTAATATAGAATAAATATCTATATTTAAGCAAATGGTTATTATATTCCTATTAATATAAATAATTTGATTTCCAAATAAACATATAGATAAAAGACATTCTATTTCTTTTAATTTCTTATAAAATTAAAATTTTCAAAACAAGCAAAATGGTTAAATATGTTTTTAGTGCTTGAATTATTTGTCAAAATTGTGTTTTGTCCCTGAGCTAAAAGAAGAGAAACTATATCCCTCTCTTTTTCTTTTTTTCACCCGTCCATCTCACCACGTATTGTTTTAGAAAAGTGTTGATGATTTGAGATTTGATGATGATTATTAAGCTTTGATGATTGTGTTTATAATGTGTTGGGTTTGTGATTAATGGTTCTGGATTGATTTAGCATTACTAGAGATGTTAGATTATCTGTATATGATTAGCCAATTGAATAATGATAATCTGTTGTTTTTGTTATTCATCAAATAGTCTACTAATTCTGTTGCTCTAGTCGACTATTTTCATTAAATGTACCAGGAATACAGAATTAATGAAAATAGCAAACTGGTTTGCTTCCTCAGTCGACTATTTTGTTCCAGACTCCTACCTTATGCAGAAATAGTGCAGAATGCGGCTTTATTACTTTAAAAAGAAGAAGACCCAAAGCATTTTCCTTTTGCCTATAAATACAACTCTAAAGGACGTATCAAGGCGCAAAAGAATTCAAGAGAAAACTCTCAAGTGCTGCATACATTCAGAAGAAAAAGGATTCTGCAGAGTTTTTCATTTTTACTGTGTATTCTGTCCAAGAAGATTTTCTTTCTCTCACTGTATCTTGTATTCTTTAATCTCTGGGGTAGAGATTCGTAGGTGGGTTTTAGAACCCTGTGTCTGTGATTGGGGTGATCACAGTGACTCAGTGTGAGTCAGTGGGTGTAGAACTGTTCTATAGTGTTTAGAATAGGTTCTTTGATTTTCTTGTAGTGTTCAAGAAAGATTTGTTGTAAAGAATATGTTTTTGATAGTGATTAGGATCTGTGGAGTTGCAGATCACCTACTGAATGTAGTTCTTGCACAAAGAACGAACCAGTATAATCCTTGGTGTTATATTTTCTCTTCCTTCATCATCTGTCATATTCTGCATTAAGAACTAACCTATTATTTCGCAATTATCAGTCGGCTAATTCTCAGTAAACTGCACCAGTAAATTTTCTGATACGAAAAAGTTTTCAATAAAGCTTTATATCAATTCAACCCCCCCTTCTTGATATAATTCCGCATCTAACAATTGGTATCGGAGCGGGTTCTTGTAAGGTACTCAAGAAAGATTCAAGATGGGTGACAAGCTTCCTTTGTCTGAAGGAGCATCTACCAATGAGACCTCCACTATTTGTAGGAGCAAATTATCCTTTCTGGAAAGCCAGAATGAAGATCTTCTTCGAGTCTGTTGATAGAGGCGTGTGGGATGCAGTGATTAATGGTCCATTTGTTCCTAGAGTGAAAGCTGAAGATGGACAGTTGATTGAAAAAACATGGGATCAGTGGACTGATACAGAAAATAAGAAGGCTCAGTTTGACAGTAAGGCAAAGAATATTTTAACCTCTGCACTTAATCTTGATGAATTTTTCAGGGTTTCTCAATGCACAACAACTAAAGAAATGTGGGACATTCTACAAGTCACACATGAAGGTACAACAGAAGTGCAAAGAGAAAGAAAACACACCCTCATACAAGAGTATGAGATGTTTCGAATGCAGCCTGGAGAGACCATTCAGGACGTGCAGAAGCGCTTCACACACATTGTGAATCATTTGCTTGGCTTAGGAAAGAAGTTTGATGATGAAGAGCTTAACATAAAGGTTCTCAAATGCTTGAGTAGGAGCTGGCAGCCGAAAGTTACAGCAATCCTTGAAACAAAGGATTTAACTATCATGAGAACTGCAACCCTGTTTGGAAAACTCAGGGAACACGAGCTGGAGCTGAGTAGGCTTGATCAACTTGAAAATTCAGATAAGCAGAACAAGAATCTTGCACTAAAAGCCAAGGAGTTCATCAAGAGTGATGAAGAGAAAGAAGATGACAGTACAAAATTTGCTATGCTGGTTAAGAAGTTTGGAAAATTTCTAAAGGGGAAGGACAATTCAAAAGACAGGTTTCAGGAAAATTAGAGAAGGTACACCCGAAAACCTGATTTTAATTCCTCTAACTTCTCTTGCTTTAATTGTGGGCAGCTAGGACATGTCAAGGTAGATTGTCCTCTTTTGAATCAAAGAAAAGATAGAAGCCCAGAAAGAAATGAAAGAAGAGACAAAGACAAACGAAATTAGCACTTCAAGAAAGGCAAGAAAGCTTATATGGCCTGGGATGACAGTGATTCCAGCAAATCATCAAATTCAGATTCTGAATCTGAAAATCAAGCAAATCTGTGCCTTGTAGCTAATGATGAAACATCCAGTCAAGTAAGTTCTTGTGATTCTGATATGAGTGAGAATTATGACACCTTGTTTAATGCTTTCATAGAATTTCATGATGAAGCAAAGAAAATGGAATATCAATATAATCGGCTAAAAGGAATGAATAACTGGCTAGAAAATAAGCTACTGGAAGATCAGAATAGCAGACTGAAAGATGAAAACAGTCAACTAAAAGACAATGTCCTGTAGCTGAAAAACCAGATACAATCTGATAAATCTGAGATGGTAAAACCAAATCTGCAAAGTGTGAAAACTGCATTAATCTTCAAAATAAAGTTGGTTATCTGATTAAAACTTTGGCAAAGGTTCAAATTGGTCATAATACACTTAATCAACTTCTACATTCTCAAATTGGATTTTCAAATGGAAATGGTCTTGGTTATGGAAAACGTTATCATACTGCTAGGTACAGATCTTATCCTAGTAACAGATTTAAGAAATGTTCTTATTGTTTGAAACATGGTCATATATCCAGATTTTGCTATGTCAAGAATTTTGGGATTTCAAGAGGTGAATTCTTTTGGAAACCCAAAACATATGTTGTCCCTAACTTGAAAGGACCCAACTGGTTTTGGGGACCTAAATTTTTAAATTAACTTTGTTTTGCAGATCTGTCATGGAGCAAAAAGAACTTTATGGTATCTAGATAGTGGGTGCTCCAAACATATGACAAGTGATAAATCAAAGTTGATAAACTTCAAAACATATGAAGCTGGTTCTGTTACTTTTGGAGACAATAGCAAGGGCAAAATCAAAGGATCTGGAGATATTGGAAACTGTTCTTCCTCACAAATAAAGGATGTACTCTTTGTTGAAGGATTGAAACAAAATTTGCTAAGTATAAGTCAGCTTTGTGACAAAGGTATGAAAGTGACTTTTGATGCAGAATTTTGTGTCATATACAACTGTAAAACTGCAGATATTATGCACATTGGGAGAAGAACAAACAATGTATACATGCTGGATATTGAGCCCTCAATTCTCAAGAACGTTTTCCTGTTGACCAAAGAAGATGAAGGATGGCTTTGACATAGAAGGTGTGGACATATCAACATGTAGTTATTGAACAAAATCAACTGCAAAAGTCTTGTTAGAGGCCTTCCAAATGTGAAATTTGTGAAGGAAAAAGTATGTGCATTTTGCCAAAAAGGAAAGCAGTCCAAAAGCTCATTTGAGTCAAAGAACATCATCTCAACTAGGAGACCACTTGAGCTATTGCACCTTGATTTGTTTGGTCCATCAAGAACTGTAAGTCTTGGAAATAAATCATATGTTCTTGTTATTGTTGATGATTTTTCAAGATATACTTGGACATTATTTCTTTCTTCAAAAGATGAAACTTTCCATCCATTCAAAAGATTTGCTAAGATCATTTCAAATGAAAAAGATCTTAACATTGTTTCTTTAAGAAGTGATCATGGAACTGAATTTCAAAACATGCATTTTGAAAAAGTTTTGTTCTAAACATGGCATATCTCACAACTTTTCTGCACCTAGAACTCCACAACAAAATGGAGTTGTTGAAAGAAAGAACAAGACTCTTCAAGAATGTGCAAGGACAATGTTGATTGAATCCAAGCTTCCAAAATCCTTTTGGGCAGATGCGGTTTCTACAACTTGTTATGTACTAAATAGAGTATTGCTTAGACCAATTCTTGATAAAACTCCATATGAACTTTTGAATGATAGAACTCCTAGTATTGCATATTTCAAAGTCTTTGGTTGCAGGTGTTTCATTCTAAACAATGGAAAAGCTTCATTAGGCAAGTTTGATGAAAAAGCTGATGATGGTATATTCCTAGATTATTCCATGAATAGCAAAGCATATCGTGTTTTTAATGAAAAGAACTTAACTGTGGAAGAATCTATTCATGTTGTATTTGATGAAGTCTTATGCCAAAAAGAGAGAAAAGGTAATTCTCTTGCAGATTCAGATGATGAAAAGTCTGAGAAATCTGAAAAGAATGAAGATTATGCAGAAAAATCTGCTGATGCTGACAGACAGGATGAACTAGTTGACTATAACCTTGAATCAATTGACTACTCTGTAGCAGACAATGCTTTATCTAAATCCTGGAGGACTCATAAAGGATTGTCTCTGGATAACATCATTGGGAATGTTGAAAAGGGAGTAACAAAACAAAACTCTTTACATGAATTCTGTAATCACATGGCATTTGTTTCTCAAATAGAACCAAAAAGTATTCATGATGCATTGCTTGATCATAATTGGATAACTGCTATGAATGAAGAGTTGAATCAGTTTGTCAGGAATAATGTTTGGCATCTAGTACCTAGAAACAATGAAATGAATGTGATAGGAACCAAGTGGGTTTTCAAAAACAAACTTGATGAAAATTGTATTATAACTAGAAACAAAGCTAGATTAGTAGCTAAAGGGTATAATCAGGAAGAAGACATTGATTATGATGAGACTTATGCACCAGTTGCTAGGTTAGAAGCCATTAGGTTGTTGCTTGCATTTGCATGTCTTAAAAGCTTCAAACTATATCAAATGGATGTTAAAAGTGCTTTTCTTAATGGTTTTATAAATGAGGATGTGTATGTTGAACAACCACCTGGTTTTATTGATTCTAAGTTTCCTAACCATGTTTACAAACTAAAAAAGGCATTGTATGGTCTTAAACAGGCACCTAGACAGTGGTATGAAAGACTTACAACTTTCCTCATATCACAAGGTTTTAAAAGAGGAGTTGTGGATAAAACTCTTTTCCCCAAGAAAGTTGTCAATGATCTCATACTTGTGCAAATTTATGTTGATGACATCATTTTTGGATCATCTAATCCCTCTCTTTGCCAAGAGTTTGTTGAATCCATGCAGGGTGAATTTGAGATGTCAATGAGGGAGAATTGAATTTCTTCTTAGGTTTGCAAGTCAAACAGATGCAGAATGGAACTTTCATAAATCAATCTAAGTACTACAATGAGTTGTTGAAGAAATTCAACATGGAAAGCTGCAAAGAAGCCAATACTCCAATGTCCTCAAGCTGTTACCTTGACATAGATGAATCTGGAAAATCAGTTGATGTAACTATGTATAGAGGTTTGATTGGTTCTTTGTTGTACATCACTGCTAGCAGACCTGACATTATGTTTGCTGGTTTGTCTATGTGCAAGATTCCAAGCTAATCCAAAGGAATCACATCTTACAACTGCAAAACGAGTTTTGAAGTATCTCAAAGGAACTGTGAATGTTGGACTATGGTATTCCACTGGTAATGAGTTAAATTTGGTTGGATATACTGATTCTGATTTTGCAGGTTGCAAATTAGACAGAAAAAGCACTAGCAGAACATGTCGCTTGTTTGGAAACTGTTTAATTTCGTGGACAAGCAAGAAACAAGCTTGTGTTGCACTTTCAACAGCAGAAGCTGAATATATAGTTGCTGGTAGCTGTACTTCACAGATTTTGTGGTTGAAACAACAGCTAAGTGATTTCAATTTGCATCTTTCTGATATTCCAATCTTATGTGATAACACCAGTGCAATCAATCTAACTAAGAATCCTATACAGAACTCTAGAACTAAGCACATTGAAATAAGACACCATTTTATAAGAGATCACATAGAAAAGAAGGATTGTAGGATTGAATTCATCTCTACTAATGATCAATTAGCTGATATATTCACTAAACCTCTTGGTCGTGATAGGTTTTTCAAACTTACAAATGAATTGGGAATCCTGAACATTAATCATCTCTCTTAAAATTTCTTCTGCTGAGTTGATTAGTTTGTTAATTCTATGAAATAGTTGGCTTATTTCATTAAACTGGCAATAATATCTTACTGTTGCAGATTTCAGTGTGTTAATTTCTTGAAACATTCGATTTATTTCACTTAACTGACAGCAGTGCTTTACTGTTACAGAAAATAACTTGCTTATTCTCAAGAAACAACAGACTTATTTCATTAATTGTACCTGCAGATGCTGTTTAAATCAGAACAAGTCCATTAAATGCTTTAACAAACGGATTAAATCAACTAAATAAAATTAAGTTCAGTCAAATTGTCTTCTAACATGTTCAAACCTTGTCAGTAAATAACCAACTCATACATATTCCTCATCTGCACTTTCTATAACTGAAAATCTTCTCAACTGATCAATCTTTTCGTGTGACCTTGCTTCTATATAGCTATGATTCTTCTGGATTTCAGATTTTACTACTGTACATCTATCTCACTTCATTTTTATATGAAATGGCTGAATCTTTAAAAATAAAAATGCAAAGGAAGGTGATCCTTTCTCCTAAAATACTACAATTTAGCTGGTTAAACAATGAAAACTTGATCTTCGTGAGGAATTTTCTTCATGCTCAAGGTCTTCAACAATTTGTCGAGCTTGAAGGTAACTTCTACATAGACCTTGTCAAATTATTTTATGCTAACATGAAGGTTGAGAACAATGTACTGGTTTCTCAAATAAGAGGCAGAGAAATGCGGATTGACAACACTCCGTGGAGAAGAGTTGCTAGGTTGAAAAATGAAGGAATAAAGATAAGTAAGGGGAACACTGGAGCAGTACCCAATTTCAACAAGGAGGCCGTGTGTAAAGACTGTTTGCGCCACTGTGATGAGGCTCTGATCCTTAAATATAATGTGGGAAGAATGAAGCGTGATGAGAGACTCCTAGCCTTCCTTCTTGCGTGGCAGCTCATTCCCAGGGGGAGTAATCACGCACAACTGATGGAAGAGGATCTTGCTCTTATTCATTGCTTGAAGAATCGCATAAAAGTAAACTGGATATATGTGATCAAGGGTCACATGTTCAAGGTAAAAAGACTGAGCGATCAGAAGCTGCCATATGCCATTTTGATCTCCAAATTTCTGGACTACTTTAGCTTTCCCACTGAAGGCGAGACCACCAGGATTGTCAACCATAAACATATGTTTGATAACTACTATCTTCGCAAGATGGGACTGTCTAAGGTAAATGGTGAATGGTCCTATAAAGCTGGAGCATCATCATCTGCACCTGGAGCAACCTTCACAGCTGGAACTTCATATCAGCAGGATTATACAGCATATCAAATGATCCCATATTCAGCACCTCCAACTTACCAGGGAGTTCCAATGTCTGAGTTTGAACAAATGCTTATTTCAAGACTTAATGTACTAACTTCCTTGCAGCGTGACACCCATGAAACTATGGTAGCCAGGTTTACAAATGTAGACACTGAGATTGATCTTATTCAGCGACAGCTTGCAGAACTACAAGTCACTGTAGATGGTCTTGATGGCTCCAATAATCAAACTACTACTGCAATGGAAGAAGACAATGCTGATGGTGATGGAGAAGATGATGAAGATGAGGACGATGATGATGAGGATGACTGATCATTTCTGCATTATTAGCTTCTGTTTGTTTAATTTTCAGCATTATATTTCTTTGCAAAAACATTTGGGTCTGTAATATTTGCATACACTGTTATTTTAGATTAATCTGCACTTTTGAATTCTTTAGAACTGCTATATCTGTTATACCTGCTATTTGCTAATGTCAAAGGGGGAGATAATCTACCATCTCTTCTCTTTGTGCTTGTTTTGTTTTGCAGGTTGACATCATCAAATAGGGGGAGTTTGTTGATGATTTGAGATTTGATGATGTTTATTAAGCTTTGATGATTGTGTTTATAATGTGTTGGGTTTGTGATTAATGGTTCTGGATTGATTTAGCATTACTAGAGATGTTAGATTATCTGTATATGATTATCCAATTGAATAATGATAATTTGTTGTTTTTGTTATTCATCAGTTAGTCTACTAATTCTGTTGCTCTAGTCGACTATTTTCATTAAATGTATCAGGAATACAGAATTAATGAAAATAGAAAACTGGTTTGCTTCCTCAGTTGACTATTTTGTTCCAGACTCCTACCTTATGCAGAAATAGTGCAGAACGCGGCTTTATTACTTTCAAAAGAAGAAGACCCAAAGCATTTTCCTTTTGCCTATAAATACAACACGAAAGGACGTATCAAGGCACGAAAGAATTCAAGAGAAAACTCTCAAGTACTGCATACATTCAGAAGAAAAAGGATTCTGCAGAGTTTTTCATTTTTACTGTGTATTCTGTCCAAGAAGATTTTCTTTCTTTCACTGTATCTTGTATTCTTTAATCTCTGGGGTAGAGATTCGTAGGTGGGTTTTAGAACCCTGTGTCTGTGATTGGACAATGACTCAGTGTGAGTCAGTGGGTGTAGAACTGTTCTATAGTGTTTAGAATAGGTTCTTTGATTTTCTTGTAGTGTTCAAGAAAGATTTGTTGTAAAGAATATGTTTTTGATAGTGATTAGGATCTGTGGAGTTGCAGATCACCAACTGGATGTAGTTCTTGCACAAAGAACGAACCAGTATAATCCTTGGTGTTATATTTTCTCTTCCTTCATCATCTGTCATATTTTGCATTAAGAACTAACCTACTATTTCACAATTATCAGTCGGCTAATTCTCAGTAAACTGCACCAGTAAATTTTCTGATACGAAAAAGTTTTCAATAAAACTATATATCAATTCAACCCCCCGTTCTTGATATAATTCCGCATCTAACAAAAAGTTTATGTAACATGACATAAAAAAATTCTTTTTTAAAATAAAAGATTTTATAAATCAAAATGAAAACTAAACGAAGAAAAAAAATATTATATATTTGTAGGCGAAGCTAAATAAATTAAATAGAAGTGACTATGGATTGTATTTTTGAAAATCGAGTCTATATCCAATTCAAATCCAATAAAAATGATTGGATCAAAATCCAAATCCATTTTAGTTATATGAAATTAATGTAGATTTTTTTATCCAACTAAAGTGTATTAAATAAGGTTAAATCCATATTCAATCTACTTTCTTAATTAATTTAAATTTAGATTCATTTTTTCAAATGAGAACACGGTCATACTTAGCACGACCTAGGTTCAGGTCGGTTGGGCTCGACCTAAACCTTTATCAACTAGGCTAGACCTCGATCCAACACAGCTCGACGCGCAAACAAATTGACTTAGCTCGTTCCTAGTCTGTGTTGAACTGGCTCAACCTGAGTATGTGCTAACTCGGCTTAACCTTAGGTCGATTCGATGGTACTCGGGCCTTTTTGGACTCAACATGACCCGACCTTCGTATGACTTGGCTTGACATGGGTCAGAACTGACTCGAACTGACTCGAGTCGACTAACCCATTTTGATTCACGTGGACCAAAGCCAGGCTAACTCAAGAGGACTGGCGGCAGTGTAAAAACCAAGAGGGAGGGGCTGAATTGGATTTTTAATAAACTTTTCCCTTTTAAATAAATTTCCAGATTTTGAATTTATTTCAAAAACTAGGATGCGGATTTTTCTTAATCTTTGATTGACGCAGTTTGAGTTTGCAATTGTTAATATGATCCACAATAAAAAAGATGTAGGGAAAGAGAAAGAACACAAAGATTTATACTGGTTCGGATTAAGCCAATCCTACGTCCAGTTCCCTACCACCACAAATGCGTGATGATCACCCCACTATCTTTAATTGAAATTACAAACACCAATTCATGCAATAACAAATAAAGATAAGGGAAACACCTCCCTAGACACACTAAGGATGAAACACTTCCCCAGACACACTGAGGATGAAACCCACCTCTCTTGACACACAAGAGATGAAACACCTCCCTTAGAACCGATCCAAGGGATGAATTTTCCCGTTTAATAAAAACAGTAAAAAAATACACCTGATAATAGTGTTGAATAGAAAGCTTAAGCACAATGATCACCACTTCCAAAGACTTGATCAAACTTGAGAGAGCAGGAAAGCGGTTTTGAAAAGCTAAGGCACAGAAACACTTTGAATATTTTGTGTTTAATCAGATGTGTTAAACCTAAGACATTCTCTTTCATTTTATAATTCAAAAATGCTCCAAAGTTTCCATTCTTAGGTTGATTTGGTATTGATTTCGCAAAAAAGACTCATTTAATCGATTATATTAAAAGCTTAATCGATTATATCATGTTTAAAAACTGGAAAACAAATTTCGTCTGATATAACCGATTAGATTAAGGCCATAATCGATTATATTAACCCAGAATCAATATAATCGATTATCAAAGATACTTAATCGATTATTTAGTTCGTTAAACATTTTTAATTCAAATTTTAAGTTAAATAATCGATTATCTATGTATCATAATCGATTAAAAGCATAGAAAAATGTTTTTACGAGAAAACACCTTGCTCTCTTGTTTGGGAAGGTCTTGAATGGGATTTATGACTTACTCTTTTCATCCAACACCCAAAACAGAACCTTCTACTCTTGGAACTTCAGCCCTTGAGAAAATCTCCACCAATCTTCTCTCTTGAAAGCTTTGAAAGCTCTTTATGCCTTTCCTTTTCTACCAAGCAGCCTTCCTTTGTGAGATGGTACAAGTCTTTAATGTTGATTGAATCACTCTAAATCTTCATCATCAAAACTTTAAGACTTCATTAAAATTCTGGAGAACTTCATAAACTCTTGGTCTTGAAATATGCCAACAATCTCCCCCTTTTTGATGATGATAAAAAGAAACATAGAGACTTGTGATTGATATCCTGAAAATCTTGAAAATAATGTATGGATATCTCCATCATAAAAATTAGTCCACAAAGGAAATAAAGTAGGCAGTCACATAGCATTTAATTTTCAATTTGAATTTTGAAAAAGAGATTTCAAGGAAATTAATGAATTGAAATTATTTCTAAAACTCCCCCTTAAACTATGCTTTTAATTGTTTAAGCTATATTAGGCACTTATTTGAAATATTTCCTAAAGCTCCCCCTGAAATTAATTTTCTTAAAATGCTAGAAAAACTGGACATATTATCAATCAAAACAAATCTTTTTCTCCCCCTTTATTTTTATCATTTTCAAAAAGATTACATATTCAGAGATTACTATAGCAAAAACAATTAAATACACAGAAAACATAGAGGGAAAAAATGAAATACAACAGCTAGAAAAAATTAAAAAACAAGCTAAGGAATAAGTGAACTTTTAGCCTATTCAGTTTCTTCACTATCCCCTTCATCTTCTTCATCTTCCTCATCATTTACAGCTGGCTGTTTGCCTCTTGAGGATCTTGCATTGTCTTCTTCTGGAGATATGTCTTCAATCTGCAGCTTCCTTTCAACTCTATGAACTCTTCTATTGAGCCTTGAGAGTCTATGGCAAAGATCATCATAATGAGTTGTTTGGAGACTCATCATGGTGTCCATCCTTGAAAGAATGTGTTCCTCCATTGATCCCGGTTAAGGTTGAGGTTGAGGTGGTGGTTCTTCATCATCTTCCTCCATTGCAGCAGCTTCCTCATCTCTTTGCCTAAACCTGTTTCCTTGTTCTATAAGGCCCATGTGCCTTAGAACATTCTTCCCAATTTTGTTGTTGCTAAGCAAAATTTGCTTGTTCTCCCCTTCAAGGTCTACACCCTTATATTCTAATATCTTTGAGATAAACACAGCTTAGGGTAAAGCAAAAGATGAAAGCCTAGTGGCTTTAAACATATTATCTAAAATAATGGAGGGCCAATCAATGCTAACACTATTAAGGAATCCATACATTAAAAGAATGTCCTCCTTAGTAAGTTGGGCATGATTAGCGCCTCTAGCAAAAAGAATCCAAACAATTACATAATGTAACATGCGTTCATTACGCTTAACATTACCAACTTTATACAAGTTTTACACTTGTAAATTTGGATCCTTGCAGAATTTTCTGAACTCCACCAATTTATTGAAATCCTCAAAGCCATAAGTGATGTTGATGCCTTGAGTGGATAATCCAGCCACATTGTTCCACACCTCTTCATCAAGGTAGATTCGCACACCCTTCATCTTGGTGCTAGGACTAGCTGTCCTTGAAGTCAGATTCATGTAAAATACTCTGACCAAGTCTGGATAATATCCTCCTTCCATCTCCACAAAGTTCTGCAGTCCACTTGCTACTAAACAATCCTCGATACCGTGTTTGATCTACCGCCTTACCATTTACATCTTGGTCTAGATAACAAGATGTAGCCATGGGAGTTGCAGCTTCCTTGGAACTTTCCATCTCAAATTTCTTCAAGATTTCATTGCAATACTTTGTTTGACATATAAATATGCCTTTCTTCAATTGTTTGATTTGCAAACCGAGAAAGAAATTTAATTCTCCCATCATGGACATTTCAAACTCTCCCTGCATATTACTAGCAAACTCTTGGCAAAGATCATCATTAGTTGATCCAAAAATGATATCATCAACATAAACTTGAACAATAAGAATATGTTTCTTTGATTTCTTAATAAAAAGAGTAGAATCAACTTTACCTCTTCTAAAACTGTTTTAAAGTAAGAAATTACTTAACCTTTCATACCAAGATCTTGGGGCTTGTTTGAGTCCATACAAGGCTTTCTTCAACTTGTAGACATGATTAGGATTTTTGAAATCTTCAAAGCCTGGAGGTTGTTCCACATAGACTTCTTCCTTGATGTATCCGTTTAAAAAAGCACTTTTTACATCCATTTGAAATAATTTGAATCCCATAATGGAGGCATATGCTAGCAACAAACGAATAGCTCCAAGTCTTGCTACTGGAGCATAGGTTTCATCATAATCTATGCCTTCTTCTTGTCTATATCCTTTTGCAACCAGCCTTGCTTTGTTCTTGGTGATATTTCCATCTTCATCAAGCTTATTCCTAAAAACCCATCTTTGTGCCTATAACCTGCATATTGTTAGTTTTAGGAATTAAATCCCATACCTGATTTCTTTCAAACTGATTCAGCTCTTCTTGAATTTCTATACACCAATGTTCATCCGTCAATGCTTCTTCTACATTCTTTGGTTCAACCTGTGAAACAAAAGCAACATTCATGCAGAAATTATTCATGTTCCTCCTTGTTCTTACACCTTTTGAGATGTCTCAAATGACATTGTCCAAAGACATGTTCCTAGGTGGTCTTCATTCTTTTGGTAGACTTTCATCATGAGGAGGATTCTCATCCAATTTGATTTCTTCAACAGCTTCTTCTAAAGGAGTTTCTTCTTTATGTACTCTTTCATCATCTACAAAGAACCTTTTTGACTCAAGAGGGGTTTTCTCAAAGTCTAGATATTCATCAAAGACAACATGTATAGATTCTTCAAAATTTAAAGTCCTTTTATTAAAAACTCTATATGCTTTACTATGCAAAGAATAACCTAAAAATGTAGCTTCATTGGATTTAGCATCAAATTTCCCAAGGCTATCTTTTCCATTATTCAAAACAAAACATTTGCATCCAAAAATTCTGAAATGAGAAATATTTGGTTTTCTTCCTTTGAAAAGCTCATAAGGTGTTAATTTCAAAATAGGCCTTATTAAAACTCTATTTAAAACATAACAAGCGGTGCTTACGGCATCAGCCCAAAAATATTTAGGTAAATTGTTTTCATTAAACATAGTTCTTGCAAGTTCTTCCAAAGATCTATTTTTCCTTTCAACTACACCATTTTGTTGAGGTGTTCTTGGTGCTGAAAAATTATGAGAAATTCCTTTTTCTTCACAAAAATTTTCAAAAGAAATATTTTGAAATTCACCGCCATGATCACTTCTTAAAAACTTGATTTTCAAATCTTTTTCATTTTGAATAACCTTGGCAAATTTTCTGAATTCTTTGAAAGCATCACTTTTAAATGAAAGAAAAAGAGTCCAAGTAAATCTAGAGTAATCATCAACAATCACAAGAGCATAATAATTGCCACCAAAACTTTTTGTTCTAGAGGGGCCAAATGAATCCATGTGCAGTAATTCTAAAGGTTTTGAAGTGGAAACAACATTTTTAGATTTAAAAGAATTTTTAGTTTGCTTCCCTTTTTGACAAGCTGCACATAGTTTGTTCTTTTCAAAACCAGTTTTGGCAAACCAATTACTAACTCTTTAGATATGAGTTTACTTAGATGAGGCATATGAATGTGAGCAGCTCTTCTATGCCATAACCATGGATCCTCTTCTTTCGTAACTAAACAAGATAAATTACTAGATGAAGATGCACAATCAATGTCAATCAAATAGATATTATTGTGTCTCTTACCAATGAGGGTGATTTCATTTGAGTCCTTGTGATGAATTTTGCAAAGATCACTATCAAACGTTACCTTTAAACCTTTATCACAAAGTTGACTAACGCTTAGCAAATTGTGCTTCAACCCATCAACAAGAAGAACATCATGAATCTTTAAGGATTCTCCAATCATTCCACTACCAATGATCTTTCCTTTGTTGTTGTCACCATAGGTTTCAAAACCTTGTTCTTTCTTTTTGAAGCTTTTGAATTTGCTTTTATCACCCGTCATGTGTCTTGAACAACCACTATCAAGGTACCATAGTGACTTTTTGGACTTGGGACCAACCTGCATCATAAACAAAAATATTTAGGTCCCCTAAAGTAACTTATTAAGGTCCTTATGGGTTAGAAACAGTTTTTCCTTTGGGAACCCATTTGTATTTCCCATTAGGAACACTAAAACGTTTAATATTGCATTTATTTACCGAATGACCTTTATGCATACAATAAAAACATGTAGGAGCATTTGTTTTTCTTGGAATATATGTATTTTTGTAAAACTTATTTTTAAGATCATTTTGTTTATTAACGAAATGAGGAACTTCGAAAATCTTATTTGAATTTGATGATTCTCCTTGAACAAAAATAGTTTTGGTTGTTTTATGATTATTTCTGAAATTATAACCAAGTCCTGCTTTTTCATATAAACCTTTGTTCACTTTCAAAACATTGTTTAAATTATTATTTCCCATTGTAATGTTTGAAAGAGATGTTTCAAGATAAGAAACCTTGTTAGCAAGAACACCACAATTTTCACAAATAGGAATTTTGGTTTTGCATTTGCAAGGAATTTTTGCTTTTTCCAAATCCTCTTTTAAAACCTTTTTCTCTTCTTCCAAATCAGAAATTTTCTTTTCAAGACTCTTGTAGTCATTTTTTAATTTATTATGAAAATAGGTAAGTTTTTCAGATTTTTCACATAAATCTAAAAACTCTTCAAGCAACTCATCATAATTATCTGGAAGACCAAAATCACTTACCTTACTACATGTGGATTCAACATCATCATCATCCGCCATGAGACAAATGTTGGCTTCTTCTTCTGATTCACTTGCACTAGAAGAACTCACTTCATTATCTTCCCAAGCGATGTATGCCTTCTTTTTCTTCTTATCAAAAGGCTTTTTGTATTTCTTGACGTTTTCTTCATCCTTCTTGATGTTGGGGCAATCCGACTTCAAGTGTCCCCTTTTTCCACAACCATAGCATTTAAAGTTATCAAGAGAATTTAGATTTTCAGTTTTCTTACCTTTATTGAAATTCCCTTTGTTCTTGTTCTTGATGAACTTTTTGTACTTCTTGACGAACAAGCTGATGTCACTGCATTCAAGATCATCATCTGTATCACTACTCTCATCCTTGTGAGATTTTGCTTTAAGAGCAACACCTTTCCTCTTGACGTCTTCCTCTTCTCCTTTGAAACGTCCAAGCTCCATTTCGTGTTCTCTAAGCTTTCCGAAGAGAGTTGTCATATTCATACTTGAGAGGTTCTTTGATTCCGTGATGGTCGTCACTTTGGGTTGCCATGTCCTGTCTAAAGATTTTAAAATTTTCACATTTAATTCCTCAGTATCAAATTTCTTACCTAACGCCTTGAGGTGATTTACAATATGAGTAAATCTCTTTTGCACGTCATATATGGTTTCCCCTTTGCTCATCCGGAACATCTCGTATTCTTGAATCAAGGTATTTTTCCTTGATCTCTTTACATCCTCTGTTCCTTCATGTGTGACCTCCAAAGTGTCCCACATCTCCTTTGTTGTAGTGCAATCCGACAACCTGTAAAACTCATCAACAGTTAAAGCAGATGCTATCATGTTACACGCCCTTATGTCGCATTGATTTTGATTGTATTCGTCTTTGGTCCAACTTGCTCTCACTTTAGGTACCTGCGCATCATTAACAACAGTCATAGGAATATATGGACCATTTACAATTGCATCCCAAACGCCTTCATCATTAGACCTAAGAAAAATCTCCATCCTCTTTTTCCAAAAAGGATAGTTTTCACCTGTAAAAAGTGGTGGTCTATGAATAGATGCACCTTCAGCAAAAGTTTGATTTTTATCTGCCATGAGGATCTTGTTTTTGAGTAATTTTCAAAAAACCAGCTCTGGTACCAATTGTTAAATAAAGACGACAGTGTAAAAACCAAGAGGGGGGTGAATTGGATTTTAAATAAAATTTTCCCTTTTAAATAAATTTCCAGATTTTGAAATTCTTTCAAAAACTCGGATGCGGATTTTTCTTAACCTTTGATTAACGCAGTTTGAGTTTGCAATTGTTAATATGATCCACAACAAAAAGAGATAGGGAAAGAGAAAGAACACAAAGAATTATACTGGTTCAAATTAAGCCAATCCTACGTCCAGACACACTATCCTTAAATGAAATTACAAACACCAATTCATGCAATAACAAATAAAGATAAAGGAACACCTCCTTAGACACACTAAGGATGAAACACCTCCCCAGACACACTGAGGATGAAACCCACCTCTCTTGACACACAAGAGATGAACACACCTCCCTCAGAACCGATCCAAGGGATGAATTTACCCGTTTATAAAAACAGTTAAAGAATACACCTGATAATAGTGCTGGATAGAAAGCTTAAGCACAATGATCACCACTTCCAAAGACTTGATCAAACTGAAGAGAGCAGGAAAGCGGTTTTGAAAAGCTAAGGCGCAGAAACACTTTGAATATTTTGTGCTTAATCAGATGTGTTAAACCTAAGACATTCTCTTTCATTTTATAATTCGAAAATGCTCCAAAGTTTCCATTCTTAGGTTGATTTGGTATTGATTTCGCAAAAATGACTCATTTAATCGATTATATTAAAAGCTTAATCGATTATATCATGTTTAAAAACTGGAAAAAAAATTTCGTCTGATATAATCGATTAGATTAAGGCCATAATCAATTATATTAACCCATAATCAATATAATCGATTATCAAAGACACTTAATCGATTATTTAGTTCGTTAAACATTTTTAATTCAAATTTTAAGTTAAATAATCGATTATCGACGTATCATAATCGATTAAAAGCGTAGAAAAATGTTTTTGCGAGAAAACACCTTGCTCTCTTGTTTGGGAAGGTCTTGAATGGGATTTATGACTTACTCTTTTTATCCAACGTCCAAAATAGAACCTTCTACTCTTGGAACTTCAGCCCTTGAGAAAATCTCCACCAATCTTCTCTCTTGAAAGCTTTGAAAGCTCTTTATGCCTTTCCTTTTCTACCAAGCAGCCTTCCTTTGTGAGATGGCACAAGTCTTTAATGTTGATTGAATCACTCTAAATCTTCATCATCAAAACTTTAAGACTTCATTAAAATTCTGGAGAACTTCATAAACTCTTGGTCTTGAAATATGCCAACACCTTTAAGGATTCATTCTCAATCATGTGTGAAGGGGGTGTTATAAGAGACTCTTCCTCTTCTCTAATTTTTTCTAGCCTTTCCTTTTCTTGTTTTTCTTTGCTTTCTTTCTCTTCTTTTTCTTGTCCTTCTTTCTCCTCTTTGTCTTTTCTTTCCTTTTCTCTCAATTCTTTCTTTTCTCTCTTTCTCAATTCTTTGTAATAATCCTCCAAATATTTCTCACATTGATGATAGGTATGTCCATATCCTTCACATGTGGAGGATATAACAGATCTAGTTTTAATCGTGGAGCTTGCTTTCTCTTTATATTTGTGCTCCTTATCTCCATACTTTTCACAATCTTTTGCACTGTAGGAAGAATTTCTTGAGTACATTTTCCTATAAGAAGGAACAAACCTATCTCTCATACACATTTGAAGATTATGCCATGAAGTAATGGCTAACCTCCTACCACTAAGAACTTCTTTCTTTATTTGGTTCCACCACACTAAAGCATATTGTTCAAATTCAAGAGTAATAAGTTATACTTGAATTAAATCTTCAAAAGCATACATACTCAAAATTTGCTCAACTTTTGTTTCCCATTCAAAATATAAATTGGGATTACTATCCCCAGAAATTTAGGGAATTTCACATTGCTTTTATTGAGCCTTTCTTCGTACATGTCTCTTCCTCCTCTTCTTGCTTTATGTGTATGGTAATGATATTCATTTGATCCACCACTTTCAACTTGAGGAGCTCTTCTTCTTCTTTCATATGGTTGCCAATTGATTTCTTCTACCTTTGTAAGTTGGGCTATTTGCCTTGTAAGTTCTTCTACCTTTGCATAAATTTGTTCATATCTTGAAGACATTGTTGGAGAATTTACTTGGCTGGACACAAAAGAAAATTAACAAAACAAAAAACTAACAAAGAGAATTTGGTTAGCAACAAAGAATCTCAACTTGAAACCCTCGGTTTTGGCTCTCAAAATCACTCAAAAATTGCTCTCTCACTTGCAGCAATTCACTTCAAAAGTTCTCAAGATAATGCTTCAATTCAAAAATCCACTTAGTTATCTATTCAAGTGAAAGAGGAAATGATTGGCCCAAGAACTTAGAATTCCAAGAGACAAGAAAACTTCAAGACAAAACTTATAGGAATTTTAAAGACTAAAAAAACTAGAAAAGGTAAAAGCAAGAAAGGGACACAAGAGAGTAACTATTAATATGACAATTTGGAACAAATCAAAACAAAAAAAGTATCAAGAAAAATGGAAAGATTACTCAAAAAATTTAGCACAAATTCAAGTCAAGATTTCAAGTGAAAAGAAGTTCACTAACATCCACAAATGATAGGATTAATTTGCCAAACCAATGACCAAACAATCAATCAATGTGTATAGGCAAGGAAACTTGATTTTCTTTTTGATTTTTGATGCACAAGTATTTAACCAAGGCTTGTTTGAATTCGGCCTTAGATTTCCTTTTTCTTTTAAATTGTGCTTTTATGTTCAATGCCTAAACACATCCACCAAGAGTTAGTCTCACAAAGTTTGAACACTTAGCCCCTAATGTTTGGAGTCCAAATGATCAATTCTAATCACAAGAAGTCCTAAAGAGAAATTAAAACTAAACAAATCAAGTAATACAAGAATTAGATGGTAAAGAAAACTTGACAAACATATGACTCAAAAACAACAAAAGATGACTCAAACTAGTGGCAACCAAAGACTAATGAATGTCATTTTATCAAACACTTCGTGTGCATCAATTAACAACAATTCGTTAATCAAGATTAACCAAGAATTTATGACTATTGAACCAAACAAAAATAGATTTATAAACTATTTTTTTTTCTTTTTTTGCTGCAGTTTTTATTTTCAGAAAAAAAAAACCAGATTCATGTTCTTGATGTTTTTGATCCCCACAAATCATGTTTGATACCTTAGAGATCTGATACCAAATGATGGATGCCTAGGAGGCATTACAAGTGATGTAGGATCTATCAAACATGTGTATAAGCATATGGAATCAAAATAACATGTAAAATTGCAAGGAAGAACATGAAATCATATTTTTCCCCAAATGTTAGGGTTCAAATTCGGCCCACACTTAGAAATTGCAAGAACAATTCAATTCAACCGATTAAACTCAGGATAGAACCCATAGGAAGCCATAGAAGATGAAAACAAACATTTTAATCGGTGGAAAATTGATTAAAATGAAGAATAAAGGTGTAGCTATGAACAACATTCAAGAAAATGAAAAGAGAAAACATGGAGAAGACAAGAGAATGAACAACACGCCACTTTAATAAAGAAAGATAAGTGCAAAGGACAATTACCACTTGAATTATGGAAAACTCAAGATAAGATTCTAGAAATGAGGCTTACCTCTTGAACTTCAAAGAGAATTAGCTCTTCCTCTCAATTAATCTTCAAAGTTATGTTACAAATGAGACTTACACCCTTATATAGAGGGGGAAACGAAAATGTATGCACATGGGTGGAAGGTGAATGGTTTAGGCCCTGTTTGGAGATGCTCCCAAGCTTCCCAAACAAGGCCCTTCCCACTAATTGTTATCCTTATGTCCAAACACCCCTCCTCTTGTGTTTATTTGTGACAAAGTCACAAAAGAGACTAAACTATTTTTATTTTCAAGGAATTTACAAGAATTATTTATATTTCTAATGTCTTCTTCCAATTCTAGTACATTCCTCTAGTTTTTCTTCCATCCTTTCCTTCAAATTTCTTTGTAAGCTTTTCTTTCATATTTTCATTTTCTTATTTTCTTGCATGGGTTGAGGTTCTTTATGAAATGAGATCACATCAAATTGAGATCCAAGAAATGAAGCCTTCGAAGCAAGTGAAAGCTTCCACCGCCTCCATAACGTCCATCAACCAACATTGATACAGCAGGAAAGCCCACACAAGTTAGGAAAACCGAGAGATAGAAACCTGAAAAATGACAAAAGCATTCTATATATAACACCTTATAGCAAACACTCAATTAGAAAAAATGGTCATTTTGCATATCAAAATAGGAATGACCAAAAAACCGAACTAAGGGACAAATCTAAATACAACAGACAACGGTAAAATAGTAAAAGTCATAATTAGATACCAAAACACCAAATTTTTTGACAGATTCAGTATGGGTGATTGAGTATTTTTCCTAGTACATTTTTTTCTTAAATTTATAGTAGATTACCTTCTTACACTTTTCTATTTATTTATATTTTTATTATTTTTTGTGGAAGATTTTTTACTAAGTGATTTTCTCTACTTTCATAACATGTTTTTAAAGATATTTTATTTTCTATATATTTTTCAATGTTTTTTTTAGTAAAATTCATATTTTCTTTTAATTTTAAAGTATTACTAAACAAAAATATAAAATAAGTTAAGTATTTTATGATTTTCAATCGATATTTAATTTCTTTGAATGGTGTTAACTATATAAATAAATATAACAAGCATTTGTAGATGTTAAAATTATTAAATATACCATTTTAATATTTTATTATAATTAAAATAATTTCACATTAATTAATTAATTAATTTTGTTAACAATATTTTGTAAACATAATTTTTGGCTAAATGATATTTTCAAGAAAGTATAGTGTAACATCCTAAAATTTATAAGTTTCAATTTAATCTTAATTGACGTTGATTAGAGATTATATCACTAATCACTTAACACTTATCAATGAGAACCTATTTGACTAGATGCTTGTATTGATTGTATGTTAACTCACTAATGATAGAACTATAATTAAAAAAAATCATGTGTCTAGTAATTCAAAATAAGTTGAATAAGTTGAGCTCTAGATTAGATAGGTTGGTAACCTAATTAAACTAAACTACTTTGGTGAAACCTAGACCAACCTCTCCCTTAGTCAAGTGGACTCTCTTAAGTCCAACAAGGCACCAAAGTTATAAGTGACACCCCACACTTGGTTGGATATCAACCTAGCCCAAAAATAAGGGCCCCCCAAAAGCCCTAAAAAAGTTGAAACAACAATATTTTATCTCTACTCCTTGCATAAGTCCGAAAATTCTCCTTACCATACTCTTCCTTCACATCAAGTTTCTATGTTTTCTCTCTTTCTTGAACAAGAACCTTGAGAACTCAAGGAGAGATCATCCTCCACCTCTTATCCCTAAAGAACACCTTTGTCTAAGACACTAAGTAATAGAGGAGTCTTCCCTTCTCTTTATTTTGATATTTCATGACCAAATGAGACTTTCTTCTTTTCCATTTGTTAGCATATTTCAAGACAGGTGTTAATGAAGTCTTCCAGAGTTTTAATGAAGTCTTAAAGTTTTGATGATGAAGATTTAGAGTGATCCAATCAACATTAAATACTTGTGCGATCTCATAAAGGAAGGTTGCTTGATAAGAAAGGAAAGACATAAAGAGCATTTAAAGCTTTCAAGAGAGAAGATTGATGAAGATTTTCTCAAGAGCTAAAGTTTCAAGAGTAGAAGGTTCTGTTTTGGGTGTTGGATGAAAAGAGTAAGTCATAAATCCCATTCAAGACCTTCCCAAACAAGAGAGCAAGTTGTTTTCTCGCAAAAACGTTTTTCTACACTTTTAATCGATTATGATACGTAGATAATCGATTATTTAACTTAAAATTTGAATTAAAATTGTTTAACGAACTAAATAATCGATTAAGTGTTTTTGATAATTGATTATATTGATTTTGGGTTAATATAATCGATTATGGCCTTAATCTAATCGATTATATATATCAGACGAAATTAGTTTTCTAGTTTTTAAACATGATATAATCGATTAAATGAGTCGTTTTTGCAAATTCAATGCTAAATCAACCTAAGAATGGAAACTTTGGAGCATTTTTGAATTATAAAATGAAAGAGAATGTCTTAGGTTCAAAACATCTAAAAAAACACAAATATTCAAAGTGTTCTTGTGCCTTAGCTTTTCAAAACCGCTTTCCTGCTCTCTCAAGTTTGATCAAGTCTTTGGAAGTGGTGATCTTTGTGCTTAAGCTTTCTATCCAGCACTATTATCAGGTGTATTCTTTTACTGTTTTTATAAACGGGAAAATTCATCCCTTGGATCGGTTCTAAGGGAGGTGTGTTCATCTCTTGTGTGTCAAGAGAGGTGGGTTTCATCCTCAGTGTGTCTGGGGAGGTGTTTCATCCTTAGTGTGTCTAAGGAGGTGTTTCCTTTATCTTTATTTGTTATTGCATGAATTGGTGTTTGTAATTTCAATTAAAGATAGTGGGGTGATCATCACGCATTTGTGGTGGTTGGGAACTGGACGTAGGATTGGCTTAATCCGAACCAGTATAAATTTCTGTGTTCTTTCTCTTTCCCTATGTCTTTTTTATTGTGGATCATATTAACGATTGCAACTCCAACTGCATTAATCAAGGGATAAGAAAAATCCACATCCTAGTTTTTGAAAGTAATTCAAAATCTGGAAATTTATTTAAAAGGGAAAAGTTTATTAAAAATCCAATTCACCCCCCCGTCTTGGTTGTTACACTTTTGTCTTTATTTAACACCATTCTCTTCCTTTTATTCCTTTATGATGTTCATGCCATATTTATATGATTTGGTTCAATAAAAATGATTTCTTGGGACTTTCTTGCTGCATCTTCAACTCAAGCTTTAGTTTGGTTGGAGGGAAGTTTTATTGTCTAAGAAACTTAATAAAACTTGACCTACTAAGTAGTATCTTAACAAAACTCTTAAATATCTTACGACCCTTGAAAATGGTGGAGCTTTGGAGCTAGAAAATATGAGACTTGGACTTAAATCATATAAAGTTGAAACTGGAAACAAAAGAAAATAGCACAAGAGAAAAGATGGCAACTTTGTTATGTTTGACATTTTAGTGACTATTTGTGTTTGAGTCTACCTTTAATTGCTTGTCTTTTGTTCTCAGTTTGAACATAAATATGAAAGCTTTATTTATTAAGAATCCATAGAAACAAGTAACACTCAAAGATTTTGAAATGAAAAAGTTACAAGCTTTTTAGTGGAGATAGTGCTGAGAAAACGGGAATGAAGCATTTACTGACCCATTATAAAGGAATCCATTTCTCATACCCCTTCCTATTTTTGGCCTATGAACTAAAAAAGACCCCTTTATGTGTTAGGAGACCAAGGGGACTGAAATTTCACCAAACTCTATTTTAGATTTTTACTTATAAATTTATGTGAAAGTGTACCATGGTTGTTTCATTTGATGGACAGTTTTGCTATTTCGGTTTCAATGTAGTTTGAGCACATTTCGTGCTACCTTGAGAATGGGACAAGAGAAAAAATTGTAGTTCTATATGCTATGATGACCTAGAAACAAGAATCATGCAAAAAACCTTTTTTTAACTGAAGATATATTTTTTCTTAGGTAGTATGTTCCTGACCAGAAATTTATGAACTCAGATCTTAGACCTGTAGGTTCTGTGATTTGGACCTATTTAGATTCACCTTTTGAGCATGGTCTGAAATAAAAAAATTTAGTGCTATTTGTTTTGAAAATCTAAACACAAGAATCATTTTAAAAGGTGTCGTATTTTGTGAGTTATGAAATTTTTAATAAAGGATGTTTCCAAACAGGCTTTTTCTCGTCCGAGAATTTGCTTTGTGTTATGTTTAGAATTTGGGAGCTTTGGGGTTACTTTTTGGAGTAGATATGAACTATGAAGTTTTAGACCTATTTTTTTCGGTGATTGGAGTCCAGGAATTATCCAAAATTATGTTTTACTATATGAGTTATGATTTTTTTTAGTAAAAGTGTTCACTGGTCAGTGGAAGTACTGACCATATTCTTTGTAGTCCATTTCCTTGCAAAATGAGGACAAATCTTAAGCTATTAAACTCTGTTATCATTTTTAGGTTTAAATAAAAGGTTTTGGGAAAATAAAGTCGTTGGAATCATGTAAAAATATTGAATAATGAAGGAGATATAAAATATTTAAGATGAGAGCCCCTGGCATGATTTGTGGCGTGCCCAGAGATCTAAACATACTTTGATATGCGTTTTGGATGCTTTACTTACTCAAATATTATGCAATACTATTTTTGGAATAAATTTAAGATTATTAGAAAAATGCAGACACCAAATTCGTACAATAATATGCACTAAATTAATTTTTAATAATAACATATTATCTAAATTTCCTTTTAATAATATGTATGAAAAATAAATTGATATGATAGGTGAAAATTACATTTGAGAACTTTATTTTAATTTTTTAAAATTTTAAGATTAATTGAAACTTTTATAGTTTCAAGAAGAACCAAATTTATTCAACCCACAATTTTTATTCATACGATAACTAGTTTTAAACAAAATCAAAGATTTTAAACATTTAACCAAATATCTATAATGTGTTTTTAAGTTAGACAAAAAATAAAAATTCACAAAATAAACTTCAATTTTATTGATAATTTTTTCTTTGTAACTTTAACTTAAAAATAGCTTTTTGTTGATAAAAAATTTTGATGTTTGAAAACTTTAATTAATAAAATTTTGATTATAAATCAAATGTATTAGCTATTTAAAGTTGCTATAGTGTGTATAATGTATTTAGACTAGATTAAGTTCGAATTTGCTTTCATTTATCATAAATCTTAAATAGAACCTAAACATATGTTCTAAAATCTTTGAGAATAAAAACTTGAAATAATTAATTAAAGCATAAATATGGTTCATTTAATCAATTAAAACTTGAATTAATTAATTAAATTGCTCCATTGTGTTTTCTTAAGTTTAACAATTATACTTATGATAATAGAAATAGATATACACAGAAAGAAAAAAAAAACATATATGCAAAGAGAATATAAGAGAAATTAAATCATCTTAATCTTAAACAGTTCACCAAATACATCTACATAGCAGATGCTAATAGAAGGGAGCGATGCATAAAAGATGTTAGCTATGCATAACAGATGCATGCAGCACATAACATAAAGTTGTTACCAAGCTCATCAAAACAAATATTACAACTAAAATATTACAAACTAACAGAGTATATAATTTGAAATACTTTAGCACTTGCTATCAAATGATTATCAAATGATCTATAACTTCAAGAAAAACTTTAAGAACCAAAAAAAAAAACATTTGGTAGTGCTTCTTTTGGTTAAAGTTATCATCTTAAAGCAATTTTGTAACTTTGTTTGTTGCCTAATATTTTTATCATAATATTTTGCATAATCCCTTAAATGTCAAAATCATCCTCAAGCAATAACTAACTACTAACATAAAGGTATAGTCACCGACATCATAGAGTTAGAACCACTACAAACTAAAGCCACCATTAGAAAGCTAAAGTCACCATCAAGCTAGACTCATCATTATAAAACTATAGTCACCACCATTAGAGAACTAGAACCACCAACAGAGAGCTAGAGACACCATCAAAGAGCTAAAGCCACCATTAGAGAGCTAGAGTCGCACCATCAAAGAGCTAGAACCACCCTTTAGAGAGTTATAGTCACTCTTCATAGAGTTAGAACACGAACTATAAGCCACTTTCAAAATAGCTAGAACGAACAACAAATCTCCTAAAAATTGTATAAGATTGTTTAAAATGTTTGAACTTGTCATTAATTGCGTATTCAAAGAACTTTAAGAGATTTAGATCGATAGGGGGTTAGAATTTTTTTGCCAAAATTATAAAAAAAAAAACAAAATGAACATCTAAACCACAATTACAAACAATTCTAGTCTTCAAGCCAAAGTAGAACAAATAAACAAAAAGCATGGAATTCCAATATTCAAGTCAAACTGTTTTCTTCACCAAGTGTGACAATTATTTATTCTGCTCTAATCCCATTTTTGATTTCATATGCATGATGTTGTATTTATAGTGTTTAGCTCATATGACGAAAAGAAGCAAAAGAAATAAGATATGAGAATAAAAATACCTTTTACGGGAAGCAACTTCTAGCATTGTTGAAAGTCATTTAGAAACCCTTTAGAAGTGTTTCCGATAATTACAGTCACCACTCTTACCCTGTGTCTTTCTCATTCCCACACATTCTCTAGTCTCCCCCACAGTAATGACACAACCTATCATTCCACCCATTCCTTTCTCTCCTCCATCACCCTAGTGATTTCCCTGACCATGGTTGCTCCAATGATAGTCACCTTCCCTCACCATAGCTCCTCTGTAATTTTTCTCAAAGAAATCATTGCTATTTTATCTATGATGGTGTTAAACTCATATTGTCATACACAGGATGGAACTATAGAGGTAGCAATGTTCTTTGGAAGGGAATATAAGCTTCTAGAATACTTCAAGTTCACTTTTTTTCTTTTTTAAGACATGAGTTAGAATCATCCAACGAGTCTACTAAGAACTTAGCCCACACCTTATAATATGAATGTGTATGAATGATCCCTTTATTTTGTTTCTTTCTAATTCATCTTAATAATGTCTCTTGTTGTTTCTAGTGTACACATATACTCAAATATAAATACATTTATAAAGAGTAAAAGTTTAATAGAAGTTATGAAAGCCACTTTGAATAATAAATTAGATGAAGCAACTGAAAAAACCCTAAACATCTTTTCAGTCCTTGGAAGTAATTGATACTTCTTATTTAGCCCCTAACCAGGGGTTCACAACTCTCAAGAGTAGTAGTTGTGGTAACAAAAGTCATGTTGAATGGAGGATATCGTCCAGGTAATGAACTAGGAAAAAGCCTAAATGGAGTTGTCAAGTTGTTGGAGCTATCAAAAAATAAAACTTAATGTGGTATGGGCTATAAAATCACTAAAATTTGAAAATGAAGGATAACAAAAGAGAAGGTTGGGTTGTTGAGAGCTGAAAATGAAGAATATTTCTTTTTATGACCTTTATCAAAGTTTTCAAAGTGGAGGACAAGAGCATACGAATCACGTGACTATGACTAAAGAAAGTTAAGATGATGATAGTTGTACCAACTTGGAGTACCCTTGCAACTATTGCGAAGAGCTTCGTAATTGGAAGATTATCAAATTTTCAATGGTTTTTAATCCACTTTCAAAGTAATTATAATGTAAATTCTTAAATTATGCTCAACGTTTATGTTTTTTAAAGTGGGCTTGCATGTTACTTTTTGGTATGACTGATGAATGAAACACACTCTGCAACTTTCTAATTATTCATTTTGTTTCTTATCCATTCTTCCTTTTATTTTCCCAATTGCAACATTTCATTATATTCTCTTTTCATATATTCCATGTTAGTACCAAATTACAAATTTGAAAATAACCACATTCCAAATAATAATGTTACTATCTCATGCTATAATTTTGATCATCCTATTTATGAATTCGATGAGGTGATGAATGTTTAGAAGCACCCATCAAGTTGAAAAGGTTGGTGGAGTAGGAGGATCAAGTAATTATGCCTCATGAGGAAGAGATTGAAATGATGAATATGGGAAACAAAAGTGATAAGAAGGAAGTCAATGTCGACATTACTATAGAGGAGAGTGAGAGGGATCAGTTGGTTAAGATTTTCTATGAGTATGTTGGCATTTTTGCATGGTTATATCAAGATATGCCTAACGTAGACCCTAGCATAGTTGACCACCAGTTATCCTTAAAGTCAAAATATCCACTAGCAAAGCAAAAATTAAGGCAAATGAAGCTATAAATGTCATTAAAGATTACAGAAGAGGTAAAGAAAGAAATTGACAAAGTTAGGTTGTTATCTAGTTAACTGCTACTTGTAGTCAATCTTTAAACTACCGCGAAAGAATCAAACAATTAATGGAATGAAGACTTCCAAAAATCCTTTCAGCATATCAAATAGTATTTGCAAGAACCTATGGTCTTAGTACTTTCAATGCAAGGGAGACCTTTCATCATGCGCCATATTGTACTTGGTTTTCCTTTTGTATTGCAGTGATCCCTAATTTGATGTTGTGATGTTTAGTGGTGAAGGTTAGTTATAGGACTAATCTGATAGGATGTGTGATACCGGGATAAGACTAGAAAATTATATCCTAGATTTTGTTTATTTACTTTTAATTAAGACTTTATTTGATTTATTTTACATTATGTAATGTTATTAGTGAATGTGAAATCTTTTATCCTGTGTACACTAGTGTTATAGATTTTATTAATTATGAGGTTACTTAGACTTTATGGGATATGTTACTTTTATTCTCGTGATATATGATGAGGGGTAGAGGTTATTACAATGTGTCATTTATTGTTTAACACAAATTGTATAATGAGGTACTCTTTGCTGGAATGAACATGTTGTGCCTTGGCATGAGTCAAATACATATTTGAGAAACCAGCTCTCATTGGCCAAATTGCTCGTTGGTAGGTACTTCTATTATAATATCATATTGTTTGTAATTGAGAAGGCTATCAAAGGTAGTATATTAGCATAATACTTGGCTCATAATCTTATTGAAGATTTCCAATAAATGAAATATGAATTCTACGATAAAGACATATTGACAGTTTTTTATGATGAAGAATCAATAAATAAGGAAAATTGAATTGTGTTGTTTGATAGAGCTTCTAATGCACTGGGACACAAAATTTGTGCAGTATTGATTTCTCCTGAGAATAAACTTATTCCATTTACCACAAGGCTAGGTTTTGATTATACAAATAACACGGCAAAATATAAAATGTGTGCAATTGGAATCCTAGTAGCCCTTGAATTCA
The DNA here is from genome assembly GCA_030347555.1 of Lablab purpureus. Classification (NCBI taxonomy): domain Eukaryota; kingdom Viridiplantae; phylum Streptophyta; class Magnoliopsida; order Fabales; family Fabaceae; genus Lablab; species Lablab purpureus. Next base: position 25,716,465 of record CM059263.1, read on the forward strand.
AGTCCAAGGTTTTAGAAGTTTATATAGATTCAACATTAGTTATTGATCATTGTAAAGGTAATGGAAAAAGTTCACAGGTCTCATTTAGAACACATGCAATGGAGAGAAAGATCTTAAGGGTTTACTAGTAAACCATGGAAGTTTATTTTTTTATTAGCACCTATTGTTTTTAATTATGAGAGAAAATGGCACACAAGTTTTAGACATATGCGGATAATCTTGCACTACTAACATATTTGAATGTCTTAGCTGCACCATGGTCATTCACAATTGTTGGACTTAAAGACTTGGTTTCAAGTGGATTTGATGTCTCCAAGCACCTTTGATGATGAAGATGATGGTGCTTGAAGAGTATAGATTGTGTCTTAGGATTAGAGTGTCTTAGGATGTGGGGTAAGATGCATTTCAATTAATCTTGGACTTAATCTTGAGTTTTAAAATGATTTGAAATGTTTTAAAATGTTTTAACATGTTTTCAAAAGTCTTAACTGGTTTTTAACTTGTTAAAAATGTAATTTCAATCAGTTAAAATGTTCTTCATTTTTAAAGCTTTGCTTTTGGCTAATTTTAGCTAGCTATTTTTCTGAATTTAAACCAGTTGAAATTCTGGAGCTTTTGTTAAAAATTCTAGCTCTCTGGAAAAGCTAGTTAAATCGTGTTTTCAACTGACTGTTTTCAACGGGTGCTTTCTGGAAAATTCATTTTAATGAAAACAACCAGTTAAATCGCGTTTCAACTGACTGATTTCATCAGAAACAGTTTTAAACCACTGGAATAGTTTTGTTATAAATACTTTGAAATTCAAAGAACTGAGTGACAAATCAATTATAGAGAAACTCACTATTCAAGAAAGCTTTTCAAGTGCTCTAAATCAATTTGCGAAATCAATATGGAAGTCCAAGATCAAATTGGATAGAGATTTTTACAAAGAATTCATACTCTGTTTTTTGGTTGCTGCGTGCTCTGTTTTTCAATCTTGGACTGATTTTCCAGGTGAATTCAATCCAATTTCTTGTGTAATTGTTTGCTGCGTTTGCTTCTCTTAATCAGGGTGATTAAGGTGTTCTTGTAATAGGGTTTTACAAGTGTTTACAGGTCTTGTAGGGTTCAAGATCAGGTGCAGTTTTTCTGGTTTTAGTTTTTCATGTAGTGTTCATGTAAAAACTGAAATTTAGTGAATTGATTTGATTTGGGTGTTTAGGAAACTGGATGTAGCCTTTGTTGAAAGGTGAACCAGTATAAATCTCTTGTGTTGATCTTCTTTCCTTACTCTTTTAGATTCTGTAATTGAAATTTGAATTGCTAATTGAATTGGATATATGATACATTGATAAAAAGCATTTCAAGAACTTTTAAAGAATTGATTTTCCTCTTCATTTTGAATCTGGTTTTTCTGAATAGGCCCTGAATTTCGAAAATCTTTAAGAGTTTAATTCACCCCCGCTCTTAAACTTAGCCATTTATTCCAACAACAATGTGGTGTATGGATGTGATCAACCCAATTAAGCCTAAGGTACGAAGCAAAGATAAATAAATTTGAAGAGGTCTTCATCATGCTTTGAAGGGAAATATAATTTAAATAGAAATAAATTCCCTCAATGAGTCTTGATGCGCTTGAAAGCCAAAAGGGTTAAAGGTTGCAAAATGTACACTAAATGTGTTCATTGAAAGAAATTTAATTAAAATTAAAAAAAGAGTTGCATGCCATGCATTATTAAGCATTCATGCATCTTTTCTGCATCATCTATCACATTTCATGTGTACTTTGTGCAACACATATCATGTATTGATTGTGAATCATACATTACTTGTTTAAATAAACTTTTAATTACTTATCAACACTCCCACACTCCACATTTTCTAATTGAGACATTCACTATTATTTTTGTTCTTGTTTTCATGATCATTAAGATGGTCACCATTAATGCTTGCTAGCCTAAATTTCATACTAGGTCCCATTCCCACAATGTATTGTGTGGCTCCCCGAGCCTATTCTATTTTGAATTACACAAACAGTATTTTGGATCTCCGTTGATAAAATGCAGAAACAAGATCTAGAAGAGGTGAATATATCTTTCAAAAAATTAGTTTGTTAAAAACGCGATTTAATCTATTGATTTTTCATTCCCAGATTTAATTGAGTGAATTAAGATGCAGATTACAAAAGCCAAAAATCAATAAAGTGATTAATAAACTTGTCCTAAAAATATTTGAGATCTTAAGCACTTTTAACACATTAAACTGTTGCTTTAATTAATTAAAATTAGAACTGGAGTTAATTTTAATACTTCAGAAGCATTTTAACATATTAACACAATCTCTTAATCTATTAAAAACATGCAGATGATCAAGATAATTTCTAAAATTATCATATAAATGACTAAGTGAGAGATGCTTACAAGGCGATCTAGAAACACAAAATTACAACCGCACAAGATCTTCATAGACAAAGCTTTAATCAACGAAAAAGATTCACTCTGATCAATCTCCCCCTATTTGATGAAGGCAACTGAATACAACCCTCTAGGATGCCAACCAATGTAGAGCCTGAAGCAAAATCGAAAAGAAAACAAGCCAAGACATCTACATACAATAAAATATCATTTTATAGCATAAGATACTACGAAACTGCATATTGCAGCACCATACAAACATAAATTGCAATATACAACAACCTTGCAATAACAATGATATAGTAAGGCATAATAGCCCTTCAATAACACAATAACAATAAACAAAAATCAACCCTGCAACATAGTTTCAGTGATAATGTCACAAAAATAAGCCCCTGCAACAACACTATAGCATTGATAATGTCACACAAATATTCTCTCCCTTTGACTTGATCAAATGGAAGAAGAGAATACCAAAACAAAACAATTCACACAGTTATCAGAGCAAAATATAGCAGTTTAAACTTATGTTGTACAACAACAGTAGCAATAGTATCATAGTAATAACAGACTAAAACACAAAGTAACATATTAAAATGTTCAGTACAACACCAAATTAAAACTGTTCTAAAGACATCCAAAATGAAACAAAAGGAAAATGCAATCCAGATGAATGAAATGCATTATGCTCATGCATCATCTCCATGAACATCGAAGGACCCCATCTGCTTATATAATTCCTTAAGCTGAAAATCAATATGTTGAAACCTTGTTACACATAATTCATGGTGCATTTTCTGGTCCTATGACAACTATCCATCTGAGTTAGTAGCATCTTTTTGAATGGTGATAGTGGGATGCCACGATCTATAGGAGGTATGTATGGAATCAATGCACTGTTTCCAGGTTCTGTAGTAGCATCTGTGTTGCTTATACTAGTCCCATTAGCTCCAAATTCACCATCTCCACCATTATAGGACCATTTGTCGTTTACCTTTATGAATCCCATCTTTTTGAAGTGTGGAATTTGAGATTTCATTTGTGTTGGCATATTTCAAGACCAAGAGTTTATGAAGTTCTCCAGAATTTTTATGGAGTCCTAAAGTTTTGATGATGAAGATTTAGAGTGATTCAATCAACATTAAAGACTTGTGCCATCTCACAAAGGAAGGTTGCTTGGTAGAAAAGGAAAGGCATAAAGAGCATTCAAAGCTTTCAAGAGAGAAGATTGATGAAGATTTTCTCAATAGCTGAAGGATCAAGAGTAGAAGGTTCTATTTTGGGTGTTGGATAAAAAGAGTAAGTCATAAATCCCATTCAAGACCTTCCCAAACAAGAGAGCAAGGTGTTTTCTCGCAAAAACGTTTTTCTACGCTTTTAATCGATTATGATACGTAGATAATCGATTATTTAACTTAAAATTTGAATAAAAAATGTTTAACAAACTAAATAATCGATTAAGTGTTTTTTATAATTGATTATATTGATTTTGGGTTAATACAATCGATTATGGCCTTAATCTAATCGATTATATCAGAAGAAATTTGTTTTCCAGTTTTTAAACATGATATAATCTATTAAGCTTTTTAGATAATCGATTAAATGAGTCGCTTTTGCGAAATCACTACCAAATCAACCTAAGAATGGAAACTTTGGAGCATTTTTGTATTATAAAATGAAAGAGAATGTCTTAGGTTTAACACATCTGATTAAACACAAAATATTCAAAGTGTTTCTGCGCCTTAGTTTTTTCAAAACCGCTTTCCTGCTCTCTTCAGTTGGATCAAGTCTTTGGAAGTGGTTATCATTGTGCTTAAGCTTTCTATTCAGCACTATTATCAGGTGTATTCTTTTACTGTTTTTATAAACGGGAAAATTCATTCCTTGGATCGGTTCTAAGGGAGGTGTTTCATCTCTTGTGTGTCAAGAGAGGTGGGTTTCATCCTCAGTGTGTCTGGGGAGGTTTTTCATCCTTAGTGTGTGTGAGGAGGTGTTCCTTTATCTTTATTTGTTATTGCATGAATTGGTGTTTGTAATTTCATTTAAAGATAGTGGGGTTATCATCACGCATTTGTGGTGGTTGGGAACTGGACGTAGGATTGGCTTAATCTGAACCAGTATAAATCTCTGTGTTCTTTCTCTTTCTCTATCTCTTTTAATTGTGGATCATTTTAACAATTTCAAATTCAAACCGCATTAATCAAAGGATAAGAAAAATCCACATCCGAGTTTTTGAAAGAATTTCAAAATCTGGAAATTTATTTAAAAGAGAAAATTTTATTAAAAATCCAATTCACCCCTCTTGGTTTTTACACTGCCGTCTTTATTTAACAATTGGCCTCAGAGCTGGTTTTTTGAAAGTTACTCAAAAACAAGATCCTCATGGCAGATAAAAATCAAACTTTTGCTGAAGGTGCATCTATTCATAGACCACCACTTTTTATAGGTGAAAACTATCCTTTTTGGAAAAAGTGGATGGAAATTTTTCTAAGGTCTATTGATCAAGGCATTTGGGATGCAATTGTAAATGGTCCATATATTCCTATGGTTGTTGTTGAAGAAGCGCAGGTACCTAAGGCGAGAGCAAGTTGGAGCAAAGATGAGTACAACCAAAATCAATGCGACATAAGGGCGTGCAACATGATAGCATCCGCTTTAACCATTGATGAGTTTTACAGGTTGTCGGATTGCACTACAGCAAAGGAGATGTGGGACACTTTGGAAGTCACACATGAAGGAACGGAAGACGTAAAGAGATCAAGGAAAAATACCTTGATTCAGGAGTACGAGATGTTCCGGATGAGCAAAGGGGAAACCATATATGACGTTCAAAAGAGATTTACTCACATTGTAAATCATCTCAAGGCGTTAGGTAAGAAATTTGATACTGAAGAATCAAATGTGAAAATTTTGAAATCTTTGGACAGGATATGGCAACCCAAAGTGACGGCCATCACGGAATCAAAGAATCTCTCAAATATGAATATGACAACTCTCTTCGGAAAGCTTAGAGAACATGAAATGGAGCTTGGACGTTTCAAAGGAGAAGAAGAAGACGTCAAGAGAAAAGGTGTTGCTCTTAAAGCGGAATCCCACAAAGATGAGAGTAGTGATACAGATGATGATCTTGAATGCAGTGACATCAGCTTGTTCGTCAAAAAGTACAAAAAGTTCATCAAGAACAAGAACAAAGGGAATTTTAAGAAAGGTAAGAAAACTGAAAATTTAAATTCTCTTGATAACTTTAAATGCTATGGTTGTGGAAAAAGGGGACACTTGAAGTCGGATTGCCCCAACATCAAGAAGGATGAAGGAAAGGTAAAGAAATACAAAAAGCCTTTTGATAAGAAGAAAAAGAAAGCGTACATCGCTTGGGAAGATAATGAAGTGAGTTCTTCTAGTGCAAGTGAATCAGAAGAAGAAGCCAACATTTGTCTCATGGCACATGATGATGATGTTGAATCCACATGTAACAAGGTAAGTGATTTTGGACTTCCAGATAATTATGATGAGTTGCTTGAAGAGTTTTTAGAATTATGTGAAAAATCTGAAAAACTTGCTTCTTTTCATAATAAATTAAAAAGTGACTACAAAAGTCTTGAAAAGAAAAATTCTGATTTGGAAGAAGAGAAAAAGGTTTTAAAAGAGGATTTGGAAAAAGCGAAAATTCCTTGCAAATGCAAAACCAAAATTCCTATTTGTGAAAATTGTAGTGTTCTTGCTAACAAGGTTTCTTATCTTGAAACATCTCTTTCAAACATTAAGATGGGTAATAATAATTTAAACAATGTTTTGAAAGTAAACAAAGGTTTATATGGAAAAGCAGGACTTGGTTACAATTTCAAAAATAATCATAAATCAAACAAAATTGTTTTTGTTCAAGGAGAATCATCAAATTCGAAAAAGATTTTTGAAGTTCCTCATTTCGTTAATAAAACAAATGATCTTAAAAAGAAGTTTTACAAAAATGCATATATTCCAAGAAAAACAAATGTTCCTACATGTTTTTATTGTATGCATAAAGGTCATTCGGTAAATAAATGCAATATTAAACGTTTTAGTGTTCCTAATGGGAAATACAAATGGGTTCCCAAAGGAAAAGCTGTTTCTAACCCATGAGGACCCTAATAAGTGACTTTAGGGGACCTAAATATTTTTGTTTATGATGCAGGTTGGTCCCAAGTCCAAAAAGTCACTATGGTACCTTGATAGTGGTTGTTCAAGACACATGACGGGTGATAAAAGAAAATTCAAAAGCTTCAAAAAGAAAGAACAAGGTTTTGTAACCTATGGCGACAACAACAAGGGAAAAATCATTGGGAGTGGAATGATTGGAGAATCCTTAAAGATTCATGATGTTCTTCTTGTTGATGGGTTGAAGCACAATTTGCTAAGCATTAGTCAACTTTTTGATAAGGGTTTAAAGGTAACGTTTGATAGTGATCTTTGCAAAATTCATCACAAGGACTCAAATGAAATCGCCCTCATTGGTAAGAGACACAATAACATCTATTTGATTGACATTGATTGTGCATCTACATCTAGTAATTTGTCTTGTTTAGTTGCGAAAGAAGAGGATCCATGGTTATGGCATAGAAGAGCTGCTCACATTCATATGCCTCATCTAAGTAAACTCATATCTAAAGAGTTAGTAATTGGTTTGCCAAAACTGGTTTTTGAAAAGAACAAAATATGTGCAGCTTGTCAAAAAGGGAAGCAAACTAAAAATTCTTTTAAATCTAAAAATGTTGTTTCCACTTCAAAACCTTTAGAATTACTGCACATGGATTTATTTGGCCCCTCTAGAACAAAAAGTTTTGGTGGCAATTATTATGCTCTTGTGATTGTTGATGGTTACTCTAGATTTACTTGGACTCTCTTTCTTTCATCTAAAAGTGATGCTTTCAAAGAATTTAGAAAATTTGCCAAGGTTATTCAAAATTAAAAAGATTTGAAAATCAAGTTTTTAAGAAGTGATCATGGCGATGAATTTCAAAATGTTTCTTTTGAAAATTTTTGTGAAGAACAAGGAATTTCTCATAATTTTTCAGCACCAAGAACACCTCAACAAAATGGTGTAGTTGAAAGGAAAAATAGATCTTTGGAAGAACTTGCAAGAACTATGTTGAATGAAAATAATTTACCTAAATATTTTTGGGCTGATGCCGTAAGCACCGCTTGTTATGTTTTAAATAGAGTTTTAATAAGACCTATTTTGAAATTAACTCCTTATGAGCTTTTCAAAGGAAGAAAACCAAATATTTCTCATTTCAGAATTTTTGGATGCAAATGTTTTGTTTTGAATAACGGAAAAGATAGCCTTGGGAAATTTGATGCTAAATCCGATGAAGCTACATTTTTAGGTTATTCTTTGCATAGTAAAGCATATAGAGTTTTTAATAAAAGGACTCTAAATGTTGAAGAATCTATACATGTTGTCTTTGATGAATATCTAGACCTTGAGGAAACCCCTCTTGAGTCAAAAAGGTTCTTTGTAGATGATGAAGGAGTACATCAAGAAGAAACTCCTTTAGAAGAAGCTGTTGAAGAAATCAAATTGGATGAGAATCCTCCTCATGATGAAAGTCTACCAAAAGAATGGAGACCACCTAGGAACATGTCTTTGGACAATGTCATTGGAGACATCTCAAAAGGTGTAAGAACAAGGAGGAACATGAATAATTTCTGCATGAATGTTGCTTTTGTTTCACAGAGTTGAACCAAAGAATGTAGAAGAAGCATTGACGGATGAACATTGGTGTATAGCAATGCAAGAAGAGCTAAATCAGCTTGAAAGAAATCGGTATGGGATTTAATTCCTAAAACTAACAAAATGCAGAGTTATAGGTACAAGATGGGTTTTTAGGAATAAGCTTGATGAAGATGGAAATATCACCAAGAACAAAGCAAGGCTGGTTGCAAAAGGATATAGACAAGAAGAAGGCATAGATTATGATGAAACCTATGCTCCAAGAGCAAGACTTGAAGCTATCCGCTTGTTGCTAGCATATGCCTCCATTATGGGATTCAAATTATTTCAAATGGATGTAAAAAGTGCTTTTCTAAACGGATACATCAAGGAAGAAGTCTATGTAGAACAACCTCCAGGCTTTGAAGATTTCAAAAATCCTAATCATGTCTACAAGTTGAAGAAAGCTTTGTATGGACTCAAACAAGCCCCAAGATCTTGGTATGAAAGGTTAAGTAATTTCTTACTTGAAAATAGTTTTAGAAGAGGTAAAGTTGATTCTACTCTTTTTTAAGAAATCAAAGAAACGTATTCTTATTGTTCAAGTTTATGTTGATGATATCATTTTTGGATCAACTAATGATGATCTTTGCCAAGAGTTTGCTAGTAATATGCAGGGAGAGTTTGAAATGTCCATGATGGGAGAATTAAATTTCTTTCTTGGTTTGCAAATCAAACAATTGAAGAAAGGCATATTTATATGTCAAACAAAGTATTGCAACGAAATCTTGAAGAAATTTGAGATGGAAAGTTCCAAGGAAGCTGCAACTCCCATGGCCACATCTTGCTATCTAGACCAAGATTTAAACGGTAAGGCGGTAGATCAAACACGGTATCGAGGTATGATCGGATCATTACTTTATCTTACTGCCAGTAGACCTGATATAATGCAAAGTGTGTGTTTGTGCTAGGTTTCAATCCAACCCTAGAGAGTCACACCTAAAAGCCGTTAAGAGAATCCTTAAGTACCTTAGAGGAACAAAATCCTTTGGTTTATGGTACCCTTCGAGAGCCTCACCTAGTATTATAGGTTTTTCGGACTCGGATTATGGTGGTTGTAGAATTGATAGGAAGAGTACTAGTGGTACATGTCATCTTTTAGGATGTTCTTTAGTTTCATGGCATTCTAAGAAACAGGCTAGTGTTGCTCTTTCAACCACGGAGGCTGAGTATATAGCAGCAGGGAGTTGTTGTGCTCAAATACTGTGGATGAAGCAGCAATTAGAAGATTTTGATATCTTTCTAGATCATATCCCTCTTAAATGTGATAACACTAGTGCTTTTAATCTGACTATGAACCCTATCATGCATTCTAAGACAAAACATATAGAAATTAGACATCATTTCATTAGAGATCATATAGCTAAAGGTGATTGCATCATAGAATATATAGATACCAAACATCAATTAGCTGATATCTTCACCAAACCTTTGCCTAGAGATAGATTTTATGAGCTTAGAAGAGATCTAGGAATTGTTGATGATAAATCTGTTGATTGATTGATGTTTGTTGTTGATTTTTATGTTAATTCTGTGTTTTACGAAAAATTACGTATTTAATCAATTAGGTTTCGTATGTTAATCGATTAAACGCGCTGTTTGTGAAAATGTTTTATAACATAATCGATTAAGTTCACGACATAATCGATTAAGTTCATGACATAATCGATTAAATCGCTGGGGAACAATTTAATCGATTAAAGAATGCACATAATCGATTAAATTTCTGGGTTTTCATTTTCTGGAAAATTTTGAAGGCAAATAATCGATTAAATGAAGAACATAATCGATTAAATGCACCATTCTGTGTTTTTCTGCACACTGTTTTTTTTAACGTTGGACTGCTTTTCACGTGTTTTGTTTTATTCCAACGGCTATATTCGATTCAAACGGCTCTATTTTCATTAATTCAATGTTTTATGACCGAATTTCCTTCCTATAAATAGCTGGATTGAGAATTAAAAGTGCTACACTCACTCTCTCTCACTCTTGCTGATTTTCTGCTATCATTCCTTTTCTGTGCGAAATTCTATCACTGTGATTACTCTGTTGCTGTATTATTTCGTTGTGCTTTCTCTTTCGTCTTTTCTACAAACATATGGCTGATCAAAGAAGGAGAAAGATGCCCTCAAGGAGGAGAGGAAGGAGCCCATGACCTCCCAACAGCAAGAAAGAAGACCTCCAACACTTGCTGGCTGGATTTCTGATGAAGACATGCAGATTGAGTTTGTCAACAAGTGGAAAGACAGGAAGATCCTTACTCCCAAATATCTATCTTGCAATTTTTTCAGATCTCACGGTTTTACTTTTCAAGAATGTTTAGTGGCTAGTGGACTGCAGAATTTTGTGGAGATGAAAGGAGCATTCTATCCAGATTTGGTTAGAGTATTTTATATGAACCTGACCTCCAGGACAACTAGTCCCAGCACCAAGGTGAAAGGTGTGAGAATTCACCTTGATGAAGAGGTGTGGAACAATGTGGCTGGACTATCCTCTCAAGGCATCAACATCACCTATGTTTCTTGTGATGACTCCATGTTCATCCATTTTTTTCTTAGAAAACTACTTTGTTCCAATAACATTTATATTTTTAGTTCTAGGAACAAGAATCCAAATCTCATTTCTAACAAACTAGTTTAACTCCTCTTGCATTGCTGAAATCCAGCTTTCATCCAATAAGTCTTCATTAACGTTCTTGGGTTCTACTTGTGAAACAAAATTCATTGCGTTGCAAAAATTATTTAGAGAATGTCTAGTAGTTACCCCTTTGTCCAATTGACCAATCACATTGTCAATGGAGAGATCTCTGGTTATTCTCCACTCTTCAGGAAGTTGATTTTCTTCTTTTTCTTCATTTGTACCTGTAGACTGGTTATTTAATAGATTATCTAATTCATTTAACATATTGTCTTGATGATTTAACTGGTTATCAGAATCATTTAATAGATTAGAATTTTGCAGACTGGGCAAAATTGGTTAATCATCATAACCTACAGAAAACTACCACAAATATGCAACCACTGGATTAGCTTCACATTAACAGATTCTTCAACAATTAAATGTTTTTTATTGTAGATCCTATATGTCGGGCTATTATTTGAATATCCTAGAAAAAAACCTTCATCGAACTTAGGATCAAACTTACCAATGTTCTCTTTGCCATTTATTAAAACAAAACATTTACACCCAAAAACTTTTGAATGACTTATGTTTGGTTTTCTGCCCTTAAACAATTTATAAGGTGTTCTTTTCAAAATAGGTCTTATGAGCACTCTATTAAGAACATAACAAGTTGTATTAACTGCATCGATCCAAAACTATTTTGGAAGAGAGGATTCATTTAGTATGGATCTAGCTAACTCTCCTAGAGACCTATTATTTCTCTCTACTACTCCATTTTGTTGTGAAGTCCTAGGTGCAGAAAAGTCATGTTTAATGTCATATTTAGAACAAAAAGAGTCGAATTTCTCATTATGAAATTCCCTACCATGATCACTTCTTATAGAACCAATACAAACATTTTTCTCATTTTACAGAACTTTGGCACGTCTTTTAAAGGCTAAATAAGCATCATTCTTGGATACTAAAAATAGAGTCCATGTAAACCTAGAGAAATCATCTACAATGACAAATGCATAATAATTTCCACCAAGGCTTGCAGTTCTAGAAGGACCAAAGATATCCATGTGAAGAAATTGAAGGGGTCTAGAAGTAGACACAAAATTGTTCAGTTTAAAAGATGTCTTCACTTGCTTACCCATTTGACACGCATCACACATTTTATCCTTTTCAAACTTAAGCTTTGGTAGTCTAATAACTAGTTCTTGTGTAACGATTTTATTACAATGATGCATATGAATGTGTGCAAATATTTTATGCCATAGCCAAGGATCTTCATCTTTTGTAAGCAAGCAATCAATCCTAGAAGATGCATTTTCTAGATCAACCATATAAATGTTTTCTATGCATTTACTAACCAAATTTTTTTTCCCAATTTGGTATCATAAATAAGACGATGTTTTTACTCAAAAGTGACTTTTAAACTTTATCACCAAGCCAACCTATACTAAGTAAATTGTGCATGAAACCATCAACATAAAGCACATCATTAACCGTAATTGAGTGGTCTCTTCCAATGCTTCCACTTCCAAGAATTTTTCCTTTATTATTGTCACCATAAGTGACATGTCCAACAGGTTTTAGTTGCATCTTTTTAAACTTCCCTTTGTCACCAGTCATGTGCCTAGAACATCCCTTATCAAGGTACCAAAGTAGCTTCCTTGAGTTCATAGGCACCTGCAAAACAAATTAAAAGTGAGAGTGTGGTACCCTTAATAATTTGGGTCCAAAGGAGTTATCTTTCTCACATTTTGGCATCCACTTCTTTTCATTATAAGGAACATCATACAATCTAGCTTTATAAGTTTTCACACTATGTCCCTTTTTCATGCAATAAAAATAGGCAATGGAAGAGCTGTAATTCTAATTTTTATATGTAAAGGAGTTTTGAAATTTCTTATTTTTGCTTTTAAAACCAGAATAATAACCCTGGTCCAGACTTTATCTATAACATATCTTTGAGAACCTAAGATAGCATCTAGATTATCTTTTCCCATGGTCAATTTTGAGCATGTTTATATGTGTAAATCTCTTTTGCACATTAGGTATGCTTTCTCCTTGTTGCATTTTAAATAGTTCATACTCTAGTATTAAGGCATGCTTTCTTGCATATTTGACATTTGTAGTTCCCGATAAAATGTAGAAACAAGATCTGTTGGCATATTTCAAGACTAGAGTTTTTATGAAGACCTAAAGTTTTGATGATGAAGTTTTAGAAAGTTTTAATCAACATTAAATACTTGTGCCATCTCACAAAGGAAGGATGCTTGATAGAAAAGGAAAGGCATAAAGAGCATTCAAAGCTTCCAAGAGAGAATATTGATGAAGATTTTTCTCAAGAGCTGAAGGATCAAGAGTAGAAGGTTCTGTTTTGGGTGTTGGATAAAAAGAGTAAGTCATAAATCTCATTCAAGACCTTCCCAAACAAGAGAGCAAGGTGTTTTCTCGTAAAAATATTTTTCTACACTTTTAATCGATTACCATACGCAGATAATCAATTATTTAACTTAAAATTTGATTCAAAAATGTTTAACGAACTAAATAATCGATTAAGTGTTTTTGATAATCGATTATATTGATTTCTGGGTTAATATAATCGATTATGGCCTTAATCTAATCGATTATATCAGACGAAATTTGTTTTCCAGTTTTTAAACATGATATAATCGATTAAGCTTTTAATATAATCGATTAAATGAGTCGTTTTTGCGAAATCAATTCTAAATCAACCTAAGAATGGAAACTTTGGAGCATTTTCAAATTATAAAATGAAAGAGAATGTTTTAGGTTAAAAACATCTGATTAAGCACGAAATATTCAAAGTGTTTCTGCGCCTTAGCTTTTTCTAAACCGCTTTCCTCCGCTCTTCAGTTTGATCAAGTCTTTGGAAGTGGTGATCATTGTGCTTAAGCTTTCTATTTAGCACTTATCAGGTGTACTCTTTTACTGTTTTTCATAGACGGGAAAATTCATCCCTTGGATCGGTTCTAAGGGAGGTGTTTCATCTCTTGTGTGTCAAGAGAGGTGTTTTCATCCTTAGTGTGTCTGAGGAGGTGTTCCTTTATCTTTATTTGTTATTGCATGAATTGGGGTTTGTAATTTCATTTAAAGATAGTGGGGTTAATCATCACGCATTTGTGGTGGTTGGGAACTGGACGTAGGATTGGCTTAATCCGAACCAGTATAAATCTCTGTGTTCTTACTCTTTCTCTATATCTTTTAATTGTGGATCATTATAACAATTGCTAATTCATTCCGCTTTAATCAAAGGATAAGAAAAATCCACATCCTAGTTTTGAAAGAATTTCAAAATCTAAAAAGTTTTTTAAAAGAGAAAAGTTTATTAAAGATCCAATTCACCTCCCTCTTGGTTTTTACACTGCCTTCTTTATTTAACAATTGGCCTCAGAGCTGGTTTTTTGAAAGTTATTCAAAAACAAGATCCTTATGGCAGACAAAACTCAAACTTTTGCTGAAAGTGCATCTATTCATAGACCACCACTGTTTACAGGTGAAAATTATCCTTTTTGGGAAAAGAGGATGGAAATTTTTCTAAGGTCTAATGATCAAGGCGTTTGGGATGCAATTGTAAATGGTCCATTTATTCGTATGGTTGTTGTTGAAAAAGCGCAGGTACCCAAAAAGAGAGCAAATTGGAGCAAAGATGAATACAACCAGAATCAATGCGACATAAGGGCGTGTAACATGATAGCATCTGCTTTAACCATTGATGAGTTTTACAGGTTGTCGGATTGCACTACAGCAAAGGAGATGTGGGACACGTTAGAAGTCACACATGAAGGAACGGAAGACGTGAAGAGATCAAGGAAAAATACCTTGATTCAGGAGTACAAGATGTTCCGGATGAGCAAAGGAGAAACCATAAGAAAGGTAAGAAATTTGAAAATTCAAATTCTAACGATAATTATAAATGTTATGGTTGTGGCAAAAAGGGGCACATGAGAGCAGATTGCCCAAATTCCAAGAAACCTGAAGAAAGGGAAAAGAAAAGTAAGAAGTTCTTCAAAAAGAAGAAGAAAGCATATATTGCTTGGGACGACAATGAAGTGAGTTCTTCTGAAGGTTCAAGTGAATCAGAAGAAGAAGCAAACATTTGTCTGATGCGGAATCCACGTTCAGCGAGGTAAGTGATTCTGATATCCCTAATGATTATGATGAATTGCTTGAAGAATTTCTTAGTCTTTGTAAAAAATCTGAAAAGCTTTCTTCGGTTCACAGTAAATTGAAAAATGATTATAAGGTTCTTGAAAAGAAAGTTATTGATTTAGAAGAAGAGAAAAAGGTTTTGAAAGATGATTTGGAAAAAGCAAAAATTCCTTGTAAATGCACAACAAAAATTCCTGTTTGCAAAAACTGTAATGATCTTGCAAATAAAGTTTCTTATCTTGAAACATCTCTTTCAAACATTTCAATGGGAAATAAAAATTTAGAAAATGTTTTGAAAGTGCAAAAAGGTTTATATGAAAAAGCAGGTCTTGGTTATAATTTCAGGTATAATCATAAACCTACCAAAACTGTTTTTGTGAAAGGAGAATTGTCTAATTCAAATAAGGTTTTTGAAAATTCTAATTCCTTTAAAAAAAATGTGCCTACAAAGAAAGTTTATAAAAATGCATATTTCTCAAGAAGAACAAATGTTCCTACATGTTTTTACTGTATGCAAAAAGGTCATTCTGTTAATAGGTGCAATATTAAACATTTTAGTGTTCCTAATGGAAAATACAAATGGGTTCCCAAAGGAAAAATTGTTTCTAACCCATGAGGACCCTGATAAGTGATTTTAGGGGACCAGGATATTTCTTGTTTGTATTACAGGCTGGTTCCAAAGTTCAAAAAGTCTCTTCCGTGTTGAGACAACAAGTGATCAAGTCTATGAAAGGAGGCAAAAACATCAACAAGTTAGCATATTTACCAAACTTTTATCTCAAGTAAGATTTTATGAGCTTAGAAAGGTTCCAGGTAAGTGTTATTGTTGATTTTGATGTTAATTCAGCGTTTTACGAAAATTTACGTATTTAATCGATTAGGTTTCGGGTGTTAATCGATTAAACGCGCTGTTTGTGAAAATGTTTTGTAACATAATCGATTAAGTTTATGACATAATCGATTAGCAATTTAATCGATTAAGGAATGCACATAATCGATTAAATTTCTGGGTTTTCATTTTCTGGAAAATTTCGAAGGCAAATAATCGATTAAATGGAGAACATAATCAATTAAATGCACCGTTCTGTGTTTTTCTGCAACTTTGATTTTTGAACGTTGGCCTTGATTTCACGAGTTTTGTTTTATTCCAACGGCTATATTCGTTCCCAACGGATATATTTTCATTAAATCAACGTTTTATGACAAGTTTTCCTTCCTATAAATAGCTGGTTTGAGAATCAAAGTGCCTCACTCACTCTCTCTCACTCTTGCTGTTTTCTGCTGATATCTTTCTGTTCTTGTGCGAATTAATTCTCTGTGCTTTCTCTGTTATTATATTATTTTGTTGTGTAATTTCTCTTGTCTTTTATATCATCACAATGGCTGATCAAAGAAGAAGGAAGATGCCATCTAGGAGAAGAGGCAAGGAGCCAATGTCTTCTCAACATCAAGAAAGGAGACCTCCAACTCTTGCTGGTTGGATCTCTGATGAAGATATGCAAATTGGGTTTGTTAACAAGTGGAAGGACAGGAAAATTCTTACCCCAAAATATTTATCTTGTGAATTTTTCAGATCTCACGGGTTTACTTTTCAGGAATTTTTAGTAGCAAGTGGGCTGCAGCAATTTGTGGAGATGGAAGGGGCATTCTATCCAGACTTGGTTAGAGTGTTTTACATGAACTTAACCTCAAGGACAGCTAGTCCAAGCACTAAAGTGAAGTGTGTAAGGATCTACTTTGATGAAGACTTGTGGAATAACGTAGCTGGTCTCACAACTCAAGGCATCAACATCACATATGGCTTTGAGGACTTCAACAAGTTGGTAGAATTCAGAACATTCTGCAAAGATCCGAATTTACAAGTGGAGAACTTGTACAAAGTTGGTAATGTTAAACTCAATGAGCGTATGTTGCACTATGTTATTGTTTGGGTTTTAGTTGGTAGAGGCACTAATCATGCCCAACTTACTAAGGAAGACATTCTCTTAATGTATGGATTCCTTAATAATGTTAGCATAGATTGGCCCTCAATTATTCTTGATAATATGTTTAAAGCCACTAGGCTTTCCTCTTTTGCATTACCCTATGTTGTGTTTATCTCCAAGATTTTAGAATACAAGGGTGTAGATCTTGAAGGGGAGAACAAGCAGATTTTGCTAAGCAATAGCAAAATTGGGAAGAATGTTCTAAGGCATATGGGCCTCATGGAATAAGGCAACACGTTTAGACAAAGAGAAGATGAAGCTGCTGCAATGGAGGAGGATGACGAAGAACCACCACCTCAACCTCAACCTCAACCGCGATCAATGGAGGATCATATTCTTTCAAGAATGGATACAATGATGAATCTTCACACAACTCAATATGAAGATCTTTGTCACAGACTTTCAAGACTCAATAGAAGAGTGTATAGAGTTGAAAGAAAGATGGATATTGAAGAAATATCTCCTGAAGAAGATAATACAACATCCTCAAGAGGCAAACATCCAGCAAATGATGAGGAAGATGAAGAAGATAGTGAAGAAATAGAATAGGCTACAGGTTCACTTTTTCCTTAGCTTGTTTCTTAATTATTTTCAGCTGCTGTATTTGTTTTTCTCTCTATAATTTCTGTGTAATTAATTTGTTTCTGCTGTAATTATCTCTGAAAATGTAATCCTTTTGAAAATGATAAAAATAAAGGGGGAGAAAAATATTTGTTTTGATATTGAAAATCTGTCTAGTTATTATAGCTTTTAAGAAAATTAATTTCAGGGGGAGCTTTAGGAAATATTTCAAATAACTGCCTAATATAACTTAAACATTAAAGAGCAAAGTTTAAGGGGGAGCTTTTAGAAATAATTTCCAGTCATTAATTTCCTTGAAATCTCTTTTTCAAAATTCAAATTGAAACTTAAATGCTATGTGATTGTCTATTTTATTTCCTTTGTGGATTAATTTTTATGATGGAGATATCCATACATTATTTTCAAGATTTTCAGGATATCAATCACAAGTCTCTATGTTTCTTTTTATCATCATCAAAAAGGGGGAGATTGTTGGCATATTTCAAGACCAGAGTTTTTATGAAGACCTAAAGTTTTGATGATGAAGTTTTAGAAAGTTTTAATCAACATTAAAGACTTGTGCCATCTCACAAAAGAAGGATGCTTGATAGAAAAGGAAAGGCATAAAGAGCATTCAAAGCTTTCAAGAGAGAAGATTGATGAAGATTTTTCTCAAGAGCTGAAGGATCAAGAGTAGAAGGTTCTGTTTTGGGTGTTGGATAAAAAGAGTAAGTCATAAATCCCATTCAAGACCTTCCTAAACAAGAGAGCAAGGTTTTTTCTCGCAAAAACGTTTTTCTACACTTTTAATCGATTACCGTACGCAGATAATCGATTATTTAACTTAAAATTTGAATAAAAAATGTTTAACGAACTAAATAATCGATTAAGTGTTTTTGATAATCGATTATATTGATTTCTGGGTTAATATAATCAATTATGGCCTTTATCTAATCGATTATATCAGACGAAATTTGTTTTCCAGTTTTTAAACATGATATAATCGATTAAGCTTTTAATATAATCAATTAAATGAGTCATTTTTGCGAAATCAATTCTAAATCAACCTAAGAATGGAAACTTTGGAGCATTTTCGAATTATAAAATGAAAGAGAATGTCTTAGGTTAAAAACATCTGATTAAACACGAAATATTCAAAGTGTTTCTGCGCCTTAGCTTTTTCAAAACCGCTTTCTCGCTTCTCTTCGCTTTGATCAAGTCTTTGGAAGTGGTGATCATTATGCTTAAGCTTTCTATTCAGAGACTTATCAGGTGTACTCTTTTACTGTTTTTCATAAACGGGAAAATTCATCCCTTGGATCGGTTCTATGGGTGGTGTTTCATCTCTTGTGTGTCAAGAGAGGTGTTTTCATCCTTAGTGTGTCTAAGGAGGTGTTCCTTTATCTTTATTTGTTATTGCATGAATTGGTGTTTGTAATTTCATTTAAAGATAGTGGGGTTAATCATCACGCATTTGTGGTGGTTGGGAACTGGACGTAGGATTGACTTAATCCGAACCAGTATAAATCTCTGTCTTCTTTCTCTTTCTCTATATCTTTTAATTGTGGATCATTATAACAATTGCTAATTCATTCTGCTTTAATCAAAGGATAAGAAAAATTCACATCCTAGTTTTGAAAGAATTTCAAAATCTGAAAGGTTTTTTAAAAGAGAAAAGTTTATTAAAAATCCAATTAACCCCCCCCCTCTTGGTTTTTACACTGCCTTCTTTATTTAACAAGATCTAGAGGGGGATGAATAGATCTTTAAAAAAATTAATCTAATAAAATGTGATTCCTTGGGATTTGATTGAAACCTGGCAGACAAGCATACACTAAACATAATGTCAGGTCTACTAGCTGTCAAATATAAAAGAGAACCAATTAAACCTCTGAATTTAGTAGGATCCATATTTGATCCATTCAAATTTGCATCAAGATAATAATTGGTTGTTGTTGGTGTTGTAGCTTCTTTGCAATTTTCCATTTCAAACCTTTTTAACAAATCTGCTCAATACTTTGATTGGGATAAGAATATCCCATCCTTCATTTGCTTGATTTGCAGCCCCAAGAAGAATGATAGCTCTCCCATCATACAAATTTCAAATTCACCTTGCATAGCTAATACAAACTCTTGACACAAATTCTCATCAGTTGGTCCAAAAATGATGTCATCAACATAAATTTGAATTAAAATAACATCATTATTTGATCTTTTGAAGAAAAGAGTTTTATCAACTTTACCATGATTTTAGTCCTTGAATTATTTTTCAAAACTATGTTTCGTCCCTGAGGCAAATTTTAAACTTATTTTGTCCTTATGCTTTATAAATTCATGTAAACAATCCTTGATGATGTGTCAGAATTCTTTTTTATCTCTTTATTTTCCTTCTTCATAGTTTCCTACTTCACTATCATCTGTCTCTTAAGCTTCTTTTACTCTTTTCCCTTCCATTTCCTCTCATTTTCCTCTCCTTAAAGATGTTTTTATTTGTCATGGAGGATCATTTATACCTATTTATAAAGCATAAGGATGAAATAGGTCCAAAGTTTGCCCCAGGGACGAAACACAATTTTTACAAATAGTTCAAGGACTAAAAAAATATTTAACTCTTTTAATAAAATAAAACTTATCCAAAATGTATAACAACTTATCCAAAGTGTATAACAACTAAGCCAAAGACAATTAATCTACTGAAAAATAGTCTCAACAGATTAATAAACTTGTCCTTAAAATATTCAAGATCTTAAACACTTTTAGCACATTAAATTGATGCTTTAACCAATTAAAATTCCAACTGAAGTTAATTTTAATACTTCATAAGCATTTTAACCGATTCACGCGATATTTTAATCTAATAAAAACATGCAGATGATCAAGATAATTTCTAAGATAGTTTTCATCACCAAATCCAAAACTATCAAATGATCATATAAATGGCTAAGTGATAGATGCTTACAAGGCAACCTGGAAACACAATTACAATCACACAAGGTCTTCATAGGCTACAATGAGGTTGACTTCATCAAATCTTCAAAGCATTGATAAACCAAAAAGCGCCATGCTTATCACTCAGATCTATTCCTTTTAGGTTTGGATCCATGTGCTGATTGTTTCATGTTCTCATCTTAGATCCACTTACCTCGTGCTTCTTTTGAAATGCAGAAACAAAAATGTGATTTTGCTTGTTGTTTTTTTGTTTCCAGATTTGAAAGATTGATCTATGATATATGGAAAATGAAAATAATATTACCATTTCATAATGGATATTGCAAACTAAAATAATTTTGATGAAGAACATTAATACTATCTATTGATGATTTCAGATTTGATGATGTTTAAAAGGCTTTGATGATGTTTTAAGAATATGCTGGGTTTGTGATTAATGGTTTTTGATTATTTAGCATTTCTGGAGATGTTAGATTATCTTTATATAGTTAGCTAATTAAAATATAATAATCTATTGTTTTTATTATTCATGAATTAGTCTGCTAATCTTGTTGCTTTAATTGACTATTTTCATTAATGTACCAGGAATACAAGTTTAATGAAAATAGTTAACTGGTTTGCTACTTCAGTCGACTATTTTGTTCCAGACCCCTTTATGCAGAAAAGTGCAGAACGCGCCTTTGGAGCTTTCAAAAGAGCCTGACCCAAAGCTTCTCTTCTTGTCTATAAATACAACTCTAAAGAACGTTTGAGTGCGCCAAAGAATTCAAGAGAATACACTCAAGAGATTCAAACGTTCAGAGCAAAGGAATCTGCAGAATTTCATTTATTGTTTTTTCTTTTCAAGTAGAATATTTCTTTCACCTTTCTTTGTATTTTTTAATCTCAGGGCAGAGATTTGTAAGAGGGTTTTAGAGTCCTGTTGTCTGTGATTGGGGTGATCACAGTGACTCAGAGTGAGCCAGTGGTTTTAGAATTGTTCTATAGTGTTTAGAATAGATTCTTTAAGTTTCTTGTAGTGTTCAAGAAAGAATTGTTGTAAAGATTTCATTTCTGATAATGATTAGGATCTGTGGAGTTGCAGATCACCAACTGGATGTAGTTCTTGCACAAAGAACGAACCAGCATAATCCTTGGTGTTATCTTTTCTTTTCCTTCATCATCTATTAAATTCTGCATTAAGAACTAACCTACTATTTTGCAATAATCAGTCGGCTATTTCTCAGTAAACTGCACCAGTAAAATTTCTGATTCGAAAAAGTTTTCAATAAATCTGTATATCAATTCAACCCCCCTTTCTTGATATACTTCCGCATCTAACAATTGGTATCAAGAGCAGGTAATTGAAAGTTACTCAAGAAAGATCCAAGAAAGATTCAAGATGAGTGACAAGCTTCCCTTTGCTGAAGGAGCATCTACCAACAGACCTCCACTCTTTGTAGGAGCGAATTACCCCTTCTGGAAAGCCAGAATGAAGATATTCTTCGAGTCTGTTGATAGAGGTGTTTGGGATGGAGTGATTAATGGTGCTTTCATTCCATTTGTGAAGACTGAAAATGGAGAATTGATTGAAAAACCATGGGAACAGTGGACTGATGCTGGGAACAAAAAGGCCCAGTTTGACAGTAAGGCAAAAAATATTTTAACATCTGCTCTAAATCTTAATGAATTTTTTAGGGTTTCTCAATGCACGACAACTAAAGAAATGTGGGATATTCTACAAGTTACCCATGAAGGTACAACAGAGGTAAAAAGAGCAAGAAAACACACCCTTATACAAGAGTATGAGATGTTTAGGATGCAACCAGGAGAGAGCATCCAAGATGTGCAGAAGCGCTTTACACACATAGTGAATCATCTGCTGGGTTTAGGAAAGAAATTTGATGATGAAGAGCTCAACATAAAGGTTCTCAAATGCTTAAGTAGAAGCTGGCAGCCGAAAGTCACAGCAATCATTGAAACAAAGAACTTGACTGTCATGAACACTGCAACTCTGTTTGGAAAACTGAGGGAACACGAGCTGGAGTTAAGTAGGCTTGATCAACTTGAAACTTCTGATAAACAGAACAAGAGTCTTGCACTAAAAGCCAAGGAATGCTTAAAGAGTGATGAAGAGAAAGAAGATGAAAATACAGAATTTGCTATGCTGGTTAAGAAGTTTGGAAAATTTCTAAAGAGGAAGAATAACTTAAAGGACAGGTTTCAAGAAAATCAGAAAAGGTACACCAGAAAACCTGATTTCAATTCCTCTAATTTCTCTTGCTTTAATTGTGGGCAGCTAGGACATGTCAAGATAGATTGTTCTCTCTTGAATCAAAGAAAAGATAGAAGCCCAGAAAGAAATGAAAGAAGAGATAAAGACAAACGCAATCAGCACTTCAAAAAAGGAAAGAAAGCATATATGGCCTGGGATGACAATGATTCCAGCAAATCATCAAATTCAGATTCTGAATCTGAAAACTAAGCCAATCTGTGTCTTGTAGCTAATGAAGAAACATCTAGTCAAGTAAGTATTTGTGATTCTTATGTCAGTGAGAATTATGACACCTTGTTTGATGCATTCAGAGAATTACATGATGAAGCAAAAAAACTGGATCACCAAAATAATCGACTAAAAGGACTGAATAATTGGCTAGAAAACAAATTACTGGAACTGGAAAACCAGAATAGCAGACTGAAAGATGAAAATAGTCAACTAAAAAATAGAGTTCTGGAACTATAGAACCAGATAGAATTTGATAAATCTGCAAAAGTGTGAAAACTGCATTAATCTTCAAAATAAAGTTGGTTATCTGATTAAAACTTTAGCAAAGTTTCAAATTGGTCATAATACACTTAATCAACTACTACATTCTCAAATTGGATATTCAAATGGAAATGGTCTTGGTTTTGGAAAATCTGTAAAACATTATCATGCTGGAAAGTATAAATCTTATCCAAGTAACAGATTTCAAAAATATTCTTATTGCTTGAAACATGGACATATATCTAGATTTTGCTATATTAAAAATTTTGGGATTTCAAGAGGTGAATATTTTGGAAACCCAAATCATATGTTGCTCCTAACTTCAAAGGACCCAACTTGTTTTGGGGACCTAAATTTCTAAATTAACTTTGTTTTGCAGATCTGTCATAGAGCAAAGAGAACTTTATGGTATCTAGATAGTGGTTGCTCTAAACATATGACAGGTGATAAATCAAAGTTGATAAACTTCAAAGCATATGAAGCTGGTTATGTTACTTTTGGAGACAATAGCAAGGGAAAAATCAAAGGATCTGGACATATTGGAAACTGTTCCTCTTCACAAATAAAGGATGTACTCTTTGTTGAAGGATTGAAACACAATCTGCTAAGCATAAGTCAGCTTTGTGACAAAGGTATGAAAGTCACTTTTGATGCAGAATTTTGTGTCATATACAACTGTAAAACTGCAGATATTGTGCACATTGGAAGAAGAACAAACAATGTATATATGCTGGACATTGAGCCCTCAAATCTCAAGAACATTTGCTTGTTGACCAAAGAAGATGAAGGCTGGCTTTGGCATAGAAGGTGTGGACACATCAACATGCAGTTATTAAATAAAATCAGCTGCAAAAGTCTTGTTAGAGGCCTTCCAAATGTGAAATTTGTGAAGGAAAAAGTATGTGCATTCTGCCAAAAAGGAAAGCAGTCAAGAAACTCTTTTGAGTCAAAGAACATCATCTCAACAAGGAGACCACTTGAGCTATTGCATCTAGATTTGTTTGGTCCATCAAGAACTGTAAGTCTTGGAAACAACTCATATGTTCTTGTCATTGTTGATGATTTCTCAAGATATACTTGGACATTATTTCTTTCTTCAAAAGATGAGACATTCCATGCATTCAAGAAATTTGCAAAGATCATTTCAAATGAAAAAGATCTTAACATTGTTTCTTTAAGAAGTGATCATGGAATTGAATTTCAAAACATGCATTTTGAAAATTTTTGTTCTAAACATGGCATTTCTCACAACTTTTCTGCTCCTAGAACTCCACAACAAAATGGAGTTGTTGAAAGAAAGAATAGAACACTTCAAGAATGTGCAAGAACCATGTTGAGTGAATCCAAACTTCCAAAATACTTTTGGGAAGATGCAGTCTCTACAGCTTGTTATGTACTTAATAGAGTATTGCTTAGACCAATTCTTGATAAAACTCCATATGAACTTTTGAATGATAGAACTCCTAGTATTGCATATTTCAAAGTCTTTGGTTGCAGATGTTTCATACTAAACAATGGAAAAGCATCTTTAGACAAGTTTGATGAAAAAGCTGATGATGGTATATTCCTCGGTTATTCTATGAATAGCAAAGCCTATCGAGTTTTTAACAAAAAGAACTTAACTGTAGAAGAATCTATTCATGTTGTATTTGATTAGTTCTTATGTCAAAAAGAGAGAAAAGGTAATTCCCTTGCAGGTTCAGATGATGAAAAGTCTGAGAAATCAGAAAAGATTGAAGATTATGCAGAAAAATCTACTAATGCTGATAGACAGATGAACCAGTCGACTATAACTCTGGATCATTTGACTACTCTGCAGCAGACAATACCTTTGATCGATGTCATACTCGTTCAAATAAAAACAATTAAATGCAGTACTAGAAATGACTCCTAGGTCGTCTCCCAAGGACCAATTCTCACTGTCAAAGGATTGAACATGCAATGGGGGGTTTTTTTTGGACAAAAAACAGGGTTAATTAAAATACGGCAGACAAACAACAAATTAAATGCAGTAATTAAAATAGGCAAGACTCTTGAACACAATGCATCTCTGACATCCTTGGCTCACAACAGATTATCAGTCCGTTTTAATCCTTGTTCGGTGTAGATTAACCAACTAAGCGAAAGTTAACCCGAGACTTCCCTACACGAATTAAGCAAACGTGAACCTTGTAAGGTCTCCTTCCCCAGGATTAAGCATCCTCCAGAATAGAGACTTCACAGTGGAGGAGAATCAAACGTACGAAGCCAAAAAATGCACAGAACCTCCATCAGAGTGCAGCATGCCCAAGAGCCCCACCCTGGGGTTTTAGCCTTCCATTAACTTAGAAAAAAGAAAACGTAAACTGAAAATGAAAACGTAAACTGAAAATGAAAACGAAATAGAAAACGAAAAACACAATAGAAAAAGGAAAACGCAGATGAAAATGAAGTGGAGAACAAAAAATGAACAAAACAGAAAAAATTGCAGAAACGTAAATGGATTGAAGAACAAACTAGAATTGTGAACGAAATGTGAACGGAAAACCAAAAAAACAAAACTCTACTGTCTCTCTAGCCGAAAACGTAAAAGGTTCCTAAAATCTTCTCCTCTTTCTGCTCTCCCTCAGCTGCCCTACTTGTAGCTGCCCTCTCACATCGGCATGGGCACGAAAACCTAGACCCATTGGGCCCAAAAACCAAAAAAACAAATCTGGTCCAAGTTGTGACGTGGCAGCTGACATGGCAGTGGTGACGTGGCAGCTGACGTGGTAGCTCCTCTTGAAGTCCATGAATTAATTCCAAGCCCAAAATAATTTTAAACTGCCCTGAAAATAAAAATTGGAATAATTAAACTTAGAAAATTAAAATATGAATTTCTGGTCCAATTATAGCCCTAATAGAAATTAGTACAAAATATAAACAATTAAGCACAAATCAGAGATGAAAACAAGTACAAAAAGGTAAGAAAATAAGGGAAAATAATGACTCATCAAATTCCCCCACACTTAGCCTTTTGCGCTCCTGGGCCAAAATCAAAGTTCAAAACAAGGAACAACTCCAAAGATATCAAAGAGAGCGACGCAACAGGAAGAAACAGAAACAAGAAGACACACAAGAAAACAAACAGATTTACGCACTCCTTAATGAATCCTGGGAACAGAAAGGGAGTAGACAACATCCAACACACAAAGAATCAGAGAAACTAGATACTTATGGAAATCCTCCAAACATGTCAAAACATGGTAAGACAATCAGTCAGCATCAAGAGGTGAATTAAAAGCAACAGAATCTCACAAGATGCACTATATCACTGTATCTCTCAAATGTCTAGGTAACTGTATACTCTCAAAGCACTCATGAAAAACAAGCTGCAGATAGACTTGGCAAGCCTCTAAAATCAACACCTAATAAACATACACATAAGGATCATAAGGTCTTTCCAGGGTTGTAATGTGGTCAAGGACAGGGTAAAGGATAAAATATAGGATAAGTAGCTACAAACTAGAGGAACTAGAGGAGCAATGGGGAATAAGTAAGAAATAAGCATAAGAGCAAACCCAAAAACCTCTAATAAACCTCTAACACCATTCCTTTTCCTTTGCCTCAAACAAAAGCACTTTTTCTTTTTCTTCTTTTTTTTATTTTTATTTATTTATTTTATATATATATATATATTTATATATATATATATATATTTTTGCAGAATGCATAAACAATCCATCATGAAACGCTAAGATATGTACAGCAGGAAGAAACAACTAGCCAAAATACAATAACCAATGAGACACCCCCACACTTATTCAAGAACTTATTCCCAAAATGATTCCAAAGCTCCAAAAATTCCCTAAGGTTAAGGTAATCATAGGTTTTTCACTTAAGGCTAGTAATGAGCTTCAAACAAAGAAAGGGAATGCAGGCTCAACAGGGGTTAACAAAGGAATTAATTCAAGGTAAGCTTATTTGGCCAGGGGCTTATGAGAACAAATGCCTTAATCATGTCCAAACATACATGTGAACCAAGAAGTATCAAATAGAGTCAAGACAAGGCAACTGTGCAAGCAATCAAGAGGCATAACACACAAGAAAGAATAGACAGTGGCTCAAATCCTCACACATGGTATAACTTCTATCACAATTAAATCAACCTCTCAAGCCTCATAATCATCGTTCCAAGTAGAGAAAAGTAAGGATTTCAATCTATACAGTATCAAGCAACTCGTATCCAAGAGTGAAGTAAGAGCCTACAACCTAAACAAAACCTAGAAATCAAAAGAAAATATGCAAAACTGTACACATGACAGACTCAAACCAACAAAAAAAACAACAAGAAAGACTTAAACAAAGAACAGTCTCCCCCCACACTTAAACTACACATTGTCCCAATGTGGCACAAACAGAAGATCAGAGAAATCAGAACAATCAATAGATCTGGACAAGTGCAATAAAAAGTAAAGAGGGAGAAGGAAAAAGAAAACTCCCTAAGTCATGGTGGGAGAGAAGCAGGGTCAAGCAGAGACATTTCCTCCACAACAGCATTCAACAAAGAAGGATTGTTGAGGAAGGGCTTCCGACGGTGCCCGTTGACCTTAAAGCTCTTATCTATGGATTCACTTTTGATCTCAACTGTACCATAAGGATAAACATTAGTAACAACAAAAGGTCTAATCCACTTTGATCGTAACTTACCACCCATGAGTCCGAGCCGAGAATTGTATAACAGAACTTTCTGGCCAACCATGAAATCCTTTCTAGCTATCAAGCTGTCATGGAACTTCTTGGTTTTTTCCTTGTAGAATTTTGAATTCTCATAGGCTTCTAAGCAAATCTCATCAAGCTCATTTAGTTGCAACCGCCTTTCCTCACCAGCCTGATCTATGGAGAAATTGCAAGTCTTCACAGCCCAATAGGCCCGATGCTCAATCTCAACAGGTAAATGACATGCCTTACCAAAGACAACCCGATAAGGGGACATCCCTATGGGTGCTTTGTAGAGCAGTCCTATGCGCCCAAAGAGCATCATCCAACCTGTTACTCCAGTCTTTTCTGTTGGGCTGCACAATCTTCTCTAAGATTCTCTTGATCTCCCTGTTTGAAATTTCGGCTTGCCCGTTGGTTTGGGGGTGGTAGGGTGTAGAAATTTTGTGCACCACCCCATACTTCTTGAGCAAAGCCTGCATAGATCTATTACAGAAATGGGTGCCTTGATCACTAACAATGGCTCTGGGTACTCCAAACCTGCAAAATAGATGAGATCTAACAAAATCCACAACAACCCGAGCATCATTAGTCCTGGTGGCTTTGGCTTCCACCCATTTCGAAACATAATCAACAGCTAAAAGAATGTAGGAAAAACCAAAAGAAACAGGAAAGGGACCCATGAAATCAATACCCCAGACATCAAACACCTCACAGAACAACATGGGTTGCTAAGGCATCTGCTGTCTCCATGTAAGGGATCCTCTCGCTCGCCGACACTTGCTCACAAGTGCTACAAATCTTCCACGCATCTCTCGAAGATGGTGGGCCGAGTATAAACCACAATCGAGCACTTTGCGAGCTGTCCTCTGAATGCCTAGATGGCCACCAGTGCGGAAGAGTGACAAAGCTGCGGGACCGAGTCAATCTCATGATCCGGAATACATCTCCGATTACACAGTCGTTGCATAACTTCCACAAATAGAGGTCATCCCAAATATAATGCTTAG
The DNA here is from genome assembly GCA_030347555.1 of Lablab purpureus. Taxonomy (NCBI): domain Eukaryota; kingdom Viridiplantae; phylum Streptophyta; class Magnoliopsida; order Fabales; family Fabaceae; genus Lablab; species Lablab purpureus. Next base: position 25,745,321 of record CM059263.1, read on the forward strand.
CATCACTCTTAATTTTATCAATTTGAGCTCGTGATGCTAAGGGAGGAAAAACAGAAGCAACTAAAAAATTAACAATATTTGCAAACCAAGGGGAGGTAGAAACGGAAGAAACGAGAAGAGAAAGTGAGCAAATTTTCATCGGGAAAATTGTCCTGGATGGGCAAGGCGTCGACATTATCCTCGGCTCTTTCAATCCTCGCTGAGATGGTCCGCTACCAAATTACGTGCTCCTCTCCGTCACGGATATCCAGATCAAATTCTTGGAGCAGAGCATCCACTGATCAATCCGGGCTTTGACTCGACCTTTTTAGCGAGTACTTGAGCTGCATGGTCAGTATAAACAATAACACGAGAACAAAGCAAATAGGATCTAAATTTATCATGAGCGAAAACAATAGCAAGCAGCTCTTTTTCTGTTGTGGTGTAGTTTGCTTGAGCAGCATCCAAAGTCCTGGAAGCATAATATATCACCCGAGGCAACTTGTCAACCCTATGTGCCAGGACAGCCCCCAATGCATAATTGGATGCATCACACATCAGCTCGAATGGGAGTGTCCAATCCGGTGCTCGAATGATTGGAGTGGTGGTCAATGCTTCCTTGAGGCGATCATAAGCCTGTTTACACTGTCATAAAAAACAAAGTCAACATCTTTCTGGAGCAGATTGGACAGTGGAAGGGCCTTCTTATTGAAATCTTTGATGAAGCGTCTGTAGAAACCTGCATGGCCAAGAAAAGATCGCGCCTCTCGCAAGCAAGAGGGGTAAGGCAATCGTGAAATAACAGAGATTTTTGCAGGATCTACTTCTATGCCCTTACTAGAAATAATATGCCCTAAAACTATACCCTGTTCTACCATGAAGTGACATTTTCAAAATTCGAACAAGATCGGTTTCAATGCATCTATTAAGCACTCTATCCAAATTATCTAAGCATGCATCAAAGAGGATCAGTAAGCAGTGAAATCATCCATAAACACCTCTATGCAATTTTCAAGAAAATCGAGAAAAGATACTAAGCATGCACCATTGGAATGTGCCAGGGGAATTGCATAAGCCAAAGGGCATCCTCCTATAGGCAAAAGTACCAAAGGGGCAGGTGAATGTGGTTTTCTCTTGATCCTCAAGAGCAATATGGATTTGAAAATAACCAGAAAAACCATCAAGAAAGCAGTAGTGAGATTTACCTGCCAGACGCTCAAGCATCTGATCAATGAAGGGCAGAGGAAAATGATCTTTCCGTGTTGCTTGATTTAGCCTTCGGTAGTGAATGCAGACTCTCCAACTGTTTTGCACTCTAGTGGGAATGAGCTCATTCTTCTCATTTTTCACAACGAGTGAGGCTCGTCTTCTTGGGGACCACCTGGACCGGACTCACCTACTCGACTATCCGATATAGGATAAATGATCCCGACTGAAGAAGCTTGGTCACCTCCTTCTTTACTACGTCCAAAATGACAGGGTTGAGTCGCCTCTGCGGCTGCCTCACTAGCTTAGCTCCGTCCTCTAATAGTATCCTGTGCATACATGTGGATGGGCTGATACCAGGAATGTCCGCCAGGGTCCAACCGATGGCTTTCTTATGCTTTTTAGGAACATGCAACAACCTCGCCTCTTGAACAGTATCAAGGGAGGTGGAAATAATCACTGGCAGCTTCTGATCATCCTCCAAGTAGGCATACTTGAGGTTTTCTGGTAAAGGTTTCAAGTCTAGAATGGGAGATGGATGAGCAGTAGAAGGAACTAAGGGTTCCACAGCATGTACCTCAACCTGCAAGTCAGATTCATGTGTACTTCCTGCAACATGGTTAGCGCATTCTGACTCTAAAGAATTAAGACCTAGAGGTGCAGGTACAGCACCCAACACATCAGAACAGAGCTCAAACTCAGAAATCGATTCAAAAACATATTCAGAGTCAGTGCTATTGAGAGAAGTGTACAGATCAGATAAAAAATGATGTTTCTTATCATGCAAAGAATGAAAATCAGAAACATACTCATCAACAACAGCATCAAGTATCTCAGCACGAAAAACAAAATGATCTTTAGATGGATGTCTCATGGCATCAAGAATATTAAAATGGACAATACTATCACCAAATGCCATGGACAATGTACCAGCATACACATCAATCTTAGTTCGGGCTGTTTTCAAAAATGGTCCGCCAAAAAGATTGGCACGAGATCCATGGGAGAATCCGTCCTCCATGTCAAGCACATAGAAATCGACGAGGAAAAATCGGTTCACCAACCCGAACTAACACATCCTCAATGAAACACTGTAGGTCGGGCAACACTTCTATTTGCCAATCTGTATCACCACACCCGTAGGTTGCAGAGGTCCAAGAGACAGAGATTTAAATATAGACAGAGGCATGAAATTTATAGAAGCACCCAAATCAAGCATGGCATTTTCAAATTTTTTATTCCCTATAACACAAGGTATGCAGAAAGTACCTGGGTCCTTCCATTTTTCAAGAATGTGCGGAACAGATTTACCTATCAAAGCAGATACATTTCTGCCCATGCTGATTCTCTCATTGCCCTTCATTTTCCTCTTATGAGTGCACAGCTCTTTCAGGAATTTTGCATATCTCGGGATTTGCTTGATGGCATCAAGTAGAGGTATGTTCACCTCTACTTTCCTGAAGGTCTCCAATATCTCCTTATCCCGTTCTTCCATCTTTTTGCTTGGAATCAATCTGGGAGGGAATGTGATGCGAGTCTGCCCAAAAATACAAAAGTTTCCCCGAATCAAAGATCAAAAATCGAAAATGCGGAAAGAGATTAGGGATGGAGAAGACGCCACAATCATTTCTGACTGATAAGTCCAGTGAGGATTCGCCACTCTGAATTCGAAAATTCACAGATAAGAATCTAAAGTTCTACTCGAGAACCAAGAGAGAATTCATGGAGCCAAAGTTTCAACTCCTTAAAATCTGAATTCTGAGTACAAAGAGTTATGAGAATCCTATTTATACTAATGGACCTAAGACAAGGCCCATTAACTAATTAGGCACAAAATTGGAAAAAGAACAAAAATACAAAGCCCAATAAAGGCCCACAAAGAAAATTAAATCCAAATTACAAAATATTAAAAAATTAAATTTAGAAATCCTAAAACTACAGTTGTCATCTTCATGCTCGTATCATCCTCCCCAGGTTGGAGAGAATTCGTCCACGAATTTAGCTCTTTGTACCTACAAGCAAACTTACAAACATAAGACTAAAAGAACTCAATTTTAACATCATCTAAACAAAGACGAGAAAAACTATCTAAATGGAGATGTGGAGCTCATGAGAGTCCAATCTCTTATTATCAAAGTGTAGTAAATATCTTCCTCCAGGATCATAAACCAACCTCAGTAAAACACATCAAACAATAAGAACATCAAACGACTAATCATAAGCATGTCAAATACATCAATCCAATACAAATATATGGTATCTAATGTCCTTTTCAGTTTACGTAACAAGATTAAAGATCTAACATGATTATGCTTAATCTCATCATCAACCTGCTGATAATTCACACACATAGAGAAAAGATGATCATGAACATTCAAGTCCACAGGATATGTATGCATCTCATCATTCAAGGACTTGGCATCACCACCTAAAACAATAGTATGCATATCAAAAGAAACAGACAATTCACAAGGATTTTTAATTTGCTCATGATACACATTAGACAATTCCAAAGATGTAGTGGAAGCCTATATGTTCTTCTCTCTAATACTGTATGAATCACTTGAAAGCTCATCACTAGTAATTTCCTGCAAAGGAGAATCCACACAAATAATTATAGAGTCAGAGTAAGAACAAATATTATCATTAGTCTCTTCTTCCTTTGCTCTCTTTTCTTTCTCTTCTCTTTCTATATTTTCTTTCTCCTTTCTTCCTATTATTCTTTTTGCCTTCTCTAACAATTCATCAAATTTTCTACTTCCTTCCTCAGTCTTTTCTTTCAATTCTCTAATCTTTTGATCAAACTTTTCTTTTTCTTCCTTTTCAATTTTCTCCTCCCTTTTCCTAAGAATTTCCTTCACTTTTTCCCCAAACTCTTTCTCTCTTCTTATAAAATCATTTTCACTTTCTACAAATCTTTTTCCCTTTTCCATAAGCTCCCTCATTTGTTCTCTCTCTTCTCTAAGTTCTCTTTCTATCCTCTCTAATTTTTGTAATGCTTTCTTTTCTCTCTCTCGCAACCATTGGTAATAGTCTTTAAGATCTTGATCATTTATGGGTTTTGACTTCCAATTAGGACATTCAAGAGAAACATGCCCATAGCCTTCACATTTGGAGCATCTAATAGAACTTATTTTTATCCTTGAACTTGATGCGTTGTTACATTTACGCTCCGCCTTCTTTAGCCTTTTATGATCATAAACTTTTCTTTCCAACTATTGTACTATTGGAATGAGTCTTGAATTCAAATATTCTATAGTCAACCCCATGACTGCAAGTAAATGTTAGAAACAAAACAAGAAAATCATAAAGAAATGGTTAGCACAAATAACAGAAAATATGGACCTCACCACTCACTAAGTGTTTGCACTCATTCACTCGTGTATAACTCTTGAAAAACTATTCTCACTCTCTTCACTCAAATTCCTCTTTAGTTCTTAAGGAGAACTTCCAGTCAACTTATCAAGAATTTTACATTCAAAGTGAAAGATGTAACAAATCCACATTGAACTCAAGAGGTCAAGAAAAATAGAAAACTCTATGAAAAAACCAAGAAATTTAGAAAGATAAACTAAAAAGCACAAAATCAAGAAATGAGCTAAACCAAAGGGAAGTAAGATGTGACAAAACTAAGAACGTGACAAAGAGAAAAGCACTTTAGAAGACAAGGGTAATCTAAATAGTGTATTTAGAATTACCACTAGAAATGTAAAACAAAGCAAGTAAGCTAAACAATTAGAAAAGTCCAGTTGTAGGAAATGAATCAAGACTACCTAGATGCATGGAACTAATTTGGACATCCAATAGAGAACTCAATTAAAATTGAATCTAAGTCTCAAGAGAAATATGGAATATGCACTTTAACATTTTTTTTTGGCTTATCACACTTGAGATGAATGAAAGCTAGTTAGGCATCCACCCACTCTTATGTAATTTGCTTACTTTGTGCTTCAAGTTTCTCAAGACTTAAACTCATGTTTAAAAGAATGCTCAAAACATAGATGCTACATTTAGCTCCTAATTGTGTAATCTCCAAATTCAATCTCAAACAATCAAGATTTTCCAACAATTCAACTCTCAATACTATGTTTCACAACAAGAATCCAAGGAAAATAAAACTCAAAGGAAATTTATAGACATATGACTCAACTCAAAGCTAGAAATAAAAAAAATGACACAAGAGAATAGCAATGGTCAAACCAGATTTAAGCACCAGGTTCTCCACTAGGATGTTTGCACCATATTAGCAACTAATATACCATACAAAAGCACCAGATTTTGCAGCTTCTAATTAACACCCATAAAAGTTTTCAACCAAATTTCAGCACCAATGCTAACTGCACCAATTCCCTTTTTCTTTTCAAATGTTTCAATTCACCAAACTTGTAAAACTCACCAACGGGTCCCAATTTCATTCACATACATTAATAAAAAAAAAATTCCAAAACCGTGGACCCCACATATCTCTCCACCAATTCAATTCACGTGAAACAATTTTCTTTCTTTCCAAAATTGAATTCAATTCAATTGATAAATGCGGGCCCCACTGTCTTCAATTCACCAAATCAAATCAAATTTAGCCATTTGTCCATGTCGTGGATCCCACTCCAAATCAATTTCACGCTCCATATCACCTCGTCAATACAAAATCACCAATGGCCCACATGCATTTAATTTAACTTGACTTCCATGGACCCCACATGTCATCTAATTTATATTTTTTCATAAATTCAGGTGATCAACAATTATTGTGGAGTGAGCATGGATTCAACTTCTTCTTCTTCAATTCACAGTCAATCACTCAAATATTCTTTTCCAAATTGAATTCACACGGTCACTGCACACAAAATTGACTCAGCTTGGCTCACTTATATCGCAACAAAGACTCACCTGCTCCACCAGAAATCAACCAGCTTCTAATTCAATTCATAGGTATACCAAAACTGCACCAAGCCGATTGAATGAACTGCACCTAGCTCAGAAAAGAATTTGTTTCAATTCTTGACTCCACTGAAGGGATTAGCCAACTGCAACTGAACATTGTTTTATTCAATTTTCATAAATTCAATGCACTGATGGTTCAAAATCTGCACCCACACTTGCACATCTGGTCAGTTCCACACCAGCTACTAAAACACCCACACACACAATTCAACCAACACCTATGGTGCACTCTTTTCCTTTCACTAATTGAACCAAACCTACACTCAAACATATATTGTAACCTTTCCAAAAGTCTTGCCTACTCCAATTCTGTTTCAAAGCTTCTCGTAATTTCATCAAACAGTTGGTATGCTTTGTTTCCAGAAGCTCCGTTCATTTCAATTTCAGTCCACTGGTGGCATACGTTGAACCAGGTGGTGGAAGCGCTTCACGCTAATCTTGCCCAGACCTCTCTCAGTTTAGTTTCATCACCTGCACAGATTAACCTATTCTGCAGATCTCCACCACAACCATCACAACCTTCGCCACACGATAGTTGTCAACAGTGCTGGAAAAAAGAACATCTTCATCGTTTCCTCCGCTGGTGACTCCAGCTCTCCACACAGACGTCGATTCCCCACAATTAATGTTGCACTCATCGTAACGATCAATCTAATGCACTCGAATCGCTGCCAGCTTCTCAATTTTTTTCGTAAATATTGAAAGATAATTACAACGAACGAGAGCTTCCGAAAACGTTGTTAACTTTCGCGTCGATTGCAATTCCAAAACATCGTCTCGCTGGATATGATTCTACGGTGCCAAAATGCTGGGAGAAAGGGTTGCGAAAAAAAAAACTTCAAAAGCTTTGAGCAACCCTTACGGAAAAAGTTGCGATAACAATATTTAAATTGTTGCGGAAAAGCTACGGAAAAGTAAAAGAACTAGCTCTGATTACCAAATGATGCGAGTCTGCCCAAAAATACAAAAATTTCCCCGAATCAAAGATCAAAAATCGAAAATGCGGAAAGAGATTAGGGATGGAGAAGACGCCACAATCATTTCTGACTGATAAGTCCAGTGAGGATTCGCCACTCTAAATTCGAAAATTCACAGATAAGAATCTAAAGTTCTACTCGAGAACCAAGAGCGAATTCATGGAGCCAAAGTTTCAACTCCTTAAAATCTGAATTCTGAGTACAAAGAGTTATGAGAATCCTATTTATACTAATGGACCTAAGACAAGGCCCATTAACTAATTAGGCCCAAAATTGGAAAAAGAACAAAAATACAAAGCCCAATAAAGGCCCACAAAGAAAATTAAATTCAAATTACAAAATATTAAAAAATTAAATTTAGAAATCCTAAAACTACAGTTGTCATCTTCATGCTCGTATCAGAATGGAAGGGGGATAGGAGGTGGTTTCTGCAAATCAGAACTGGTGCTGGAAGAAGGTCCACCTGCATGAAAATTCCGGGCACCAACTGGTTGCTCATCACTTTGCTCAGGTGCAGAAACAGATGAAGGTACTGCAGTGGGTATGTCAATCTGTTTGCCTGACCTCAATGTGATGGCACTAACATTTTTTGGATTCTGCACAGTTTGAGAAGGCAATCTATCTAAATTTTGTGACTATGCCTGATTTAGTTGAGTAGCCATCTGCCCCATCTGATTGGTCAAGCTCTGGATGGAAGCTCTGGTCTCTTGCTGGAATTGCATATTTTGGAGATTCATCTGCCTCACTAACTCCTCCAATGAAGGTTCAGAAGTAGAAGATTGAGGAGCTAGTGGTGCAGGAACTTCATTCTGCTGCCTGTGGTATTGTTGTTGTACTGGTGGAGGCACATAAGGTCTGCTTGGACCGGGACCAGCAGAACTCTGAAATGGTGGTGCAGGATGTTGTTGCTGTTGTTGTTGTGGAGACCATCTAAGATTAGGATGACTCCTCCATCCTGGATTATATCTATTGCTGGACAGATCATAATTTCGTTGCTGCTGCTGCTGTTGTTGTTGTTGTCTATTATTGTAGATGTTTGCAGCATAGGCTTGAGGAGCATGAACATCAGAAGGCTGCTGCATTGATGGACATTGATCTGTATAATGGTCAATTGATGTGCAAATGCCGCAAACCCTTGCCACAGATATAGGTGCAGATTTCTGGTTCATGGCAAGCTGAGTGACCAAATTGACCAAGGCATCAAGCTTTCCCTCAAGCTTCCTATCTGCAGATGAAGAAGAATCAGCAGCAGGCACATCATGAATTCCCCTAAGAACAATAGCATCGTTTCTAGCACTGAATTGCTTAGAATTGGAGGCCATTTTTTCAATTAAGTTCCTAGCCTCTACAGGGGTCATGTCACCAAGAGCTCCTCCACTGGCAGTGTCAATCATACTCCTCTCCATACTATTGAGGCCTTCATAAAAATACTGCAATAAGAGCTGTTCAGAAATCTGATGGTGGGGACAGCTTGCACATAATTTTTTAAATCTCTCCCAGTACTCGTACAAGGTCTCTCCACTCATCTGTCGGATTCCTGAAATATCTTTTCTGATTGCTGTTGTTCTGGAAGCAGGGAAGAATTTATTCAGGAACACTCTCTTAAGGTCATCCCAACCAGTGATGGATCTGGGCGCAAGGTAGTACAACCAGTCTTTAGCAACACCTTCCAAAGAGTGTGGAAAAGCCTTCAAAAAGATGTGATCTTCTAAAACATCGTGTGGCTTCATGGAGGAACAGACTATATGGAACTCCTTCAGATGTTTGTGTGGACATTCCCCTGCAAGACCATGGAACCTGGGTAGCAGATGTATTAATCCAGTCTTTAGAACATATGGAACATCCTCATCAAGATACTGAATGCACAAGCTTTCATAAGTGAAATCAGGTGTCGCCAGCTCCCTAAGAGTCGTCTCATGAGGTGGAGGCTGAGCCATATTGTTCTCAGTGTGAAAGTCAGCAAAATTAGAATCAGAATCAGAATCAGCAAGCACAGAATTAAAGTTTGCAGACACAAAGGGAGAATGCTCAGAACTACTTAAACTAATGGTATCTAATGATATAGAATCTAAAGACAAATTCCTAGAGTGCCTAACTAATCTATGAAAGGTCCTATCTATTTCAGGATCAAAGGGTTGTAACTGTCCTAGATTGTCTCTAGTCATGCACAACCATGAATTTCACACATAAGCATACATAGAGGTAAAACTGGAACTATACTCAAACGAAGTCCAAATGATCTGAAATTTTGTGAGTAACACCCTAAAATCATGAAAAGATAGTACACCAAATTTCAAAGCAAAATTCAAAGGATAGCTATATGAACCAATACCAGAAAGTATAAAAAATAGGAGCAATAAAACTTCAAAAATAAAAATGAAATAGAAAACGGCCTTTTTTTTGAGATTTACTTGCCCCAATCCGCTGTGCGGATTGGCCATTGCGTAGATCTCATTTTTCTACACCAAATGCATATATAATACATCCAATTCTGATAACCGAGGCAAAAGTTATGGCTGTGTGAAGTTTTCTCAAAATCAATTTTCGGTTATCAAAATCTGGACCACTATATGTGTCTCTGGGATTTTTCACACAAAATAGGGGTCAAAAGACGTGTGCACACAAAAATTCAAGAAAAAATAACAAGTCTAGCTATTAAAACAAAAATTGGGAAAAAACTGGTTACTATTCGGGCACTATTCATCTGGTTTGGGCTTCAACTCTGCAGCTGCAGCTCCTCAATATGAAATTCCCTTGTTTCTTTTGCTAGACCTGCAATGCAACACTTAACAACACCACAAAAAAAAACAACACTACCAACAACCAAACACGTTGCTGCAAAACAAAACAAAAAATACGAATTAAACACAACACAACACTGAAACATGCAGCAACACAAAACACAACCTTTGGACAGAGACGTTGCTCCTCGGCAAAGGCGCCAAATTTGATCGATGTCGTACTCGGTCAAATAAAAACAATTAAATGCAGTACTAGAACTGACTCCTAGGTCGTCTCCCAAGGACCAATTCTCACTGTCAAAGGATTGAACATGCAATGGGGGGGTTTTTTTTGGACAGAAAACAGGGTTAATTAAAATACAGCAGACAAACAACAAATTAATTGCAGTAATTAAAATAAGCAAGACTCTTGAACACAATGCATCTCTGACATCCTTGGCTCACAACAGATTATCAGTCCGTTTTAATCCTTGTTCGGTCTAGATTAACCAACTAAGCGAAAGTTAACCCGAGACTTCCCTACACGAATTAACCAAACGTGAACCTTGTAAGGTCTCCTTCCGCAGGATTAAGCATCCTCCAGAACAGAGACTTCACAGTGGAGGAGAATCAAACGTACGAAGCCAAAAAAACGCACAGAACCTCCATCAGAGTGTAGCATGCCCAAGAGCCCCACCCTGGGGTTTTAGCCTTCCATCAACTCAGAAAATAGAAAACGTAAACTGAAAATGAAAACCAAATAGAAAACGGAAAACGCAATAGAAAAAGGAAAACGCAGATGAAAATGAAGTGGAGAACAAAAAATGAACAGAACAGAAAAAATTGCAGAAACGTAAATGGATTGAAGAACAAACTTGAATTGTGAACGAAATGTGAACGAAAAACCAAAAACACAAAACTCTACTATCTCTCTAGCCGAAAACGTAAAAGGTTCCTAAAATCTTCTCCTCTTTCCGCTCTCCCTCAGCTGCCCTACTTGTAGCTGCCCTCTCACGTCTGCATGGGCACGAAAACCTAGACCCATTGGGCCCAAAAACCAAAAAAACAAATTTGGTCCCAGTTGTGACGTGGCAGCTGACATGGCAGTGGTGACGTGGCAGCTCCTCTTGAAGTCCATGAATTAATTCCAAGCCCAAAATAATTTTAAACTGCCCTGAAAATAAAAATTGGAATAATTAAACTTAGAAAATTAAAATATGAATTTCTGGTCCAATTATAGCCCTAATAGAAATTAGTACAAAATATAAACAATTAAGCACAAATCAGAGATGAAAACAAGTACAGAAAGGTAAGAAAATAAGGGGAAATAATGACTCATCAACCTTATCTAAATCCTGGAGAACTAAAAAAGGATTGTCTCTGGATAACATCATTGGGAATGTTGAAAAGGGAGTAACAACTCGAAACTCTCTACATGATTTCTGTAATCACATGGCATTTGTTTCACAAATAGAACCAAAAAATATACATCATGCATTGCTTGATAATAATTGGATTACTGCTATGCTTGAAGAGTTAAATCAGTTTGTTAGAAATAATGTTTGGCATCTAGTACCTAGGAACAATGAAATGAATGTTATACGAACAAAATGGGTTTTTAAAAACAAACTTGATGAAAATGGTATAATAACCAGAAACAAAGCTAGACCAGTAGCCAAAGGATATAATCAGGAAGAAGGCATTGATTATGATGAGACTTATGCACCAGTTGCTAGGTTAGAAGCCATTAGATTGTTGCTTGCATTTGCATGTCTTAAAAGCTTCAAACTCTATCAAATGGATGTTAAAAGTGCTTTTCTAAATGGTTTTATAAATGAGGATGTGTATGTTGAACAGCCACCTGGCTTTGTTGATTCTAAGTTTCCTAATCATGTTTACAAACTCAAAAAGGCATTGTATGATCTTAAACAGGCACCTAGACAGTGGTATGAAAGACTTACAACTTTCCTCATATCACAAGGTTTTAAAAGAGGAGTTGTTGATAAAACTCTTTTCACTAAGAAAGTTGTTAATGATCTCATACTTGTGCAAATTTATGTTGATGATATCATTTTTTGATCATCTAATCCCTCTCTTTGCCAAGAGTTTGCAGAATCCATGCAAGGTGAATTTGAGATGTCTATAATGGGAGAATTAAATTTCTTCCTAGGTTTGCAGGTTAAACAGATGCAAAATGGAACTTTTATAAATCAATCAAAGTACTGCAATCAACTATTGAAGAAGTTCAACATGGAAAGCTGCAAAGATGCATCTATTCCAGTGTCCTTAAGTTGTTATCTTGACTTGGATGAATCAGGAAAATCAGTTGATGCAACTATGTATAGAGGTTTGATTTGTTCTTTGCTATACATCACTGCTAGCAGACCTGACATAATGTTTGTTGTTTGTCTGTGTGCAAGATTTCAAGCCAACCCAAAGGAATCACATCTCACTGCTGCAAAATGAATTTTGAAGTATCTTAAAGGAACAGTGAATGTTGGATTGTGGTATTCTAATGGGAATGAATTAAATTTAGTTGGCTATACTGATTTTGATTTTGCAGGTTGTAAATTAGACAAGAAAAGCACAAGTGGAACATGCCACTTGTTTGGAAACTGCTTGATTTCATGGACTAGTAAGAAACAAGCATGTGTTGCACTTTCCACAGCAGAAGCTGAATATATAGCTGCTGGTAGCTGCACTGCACAAATCTTACGGTTAAAACAACAGCTAAGTGATTACAATTTGCACTACTACAGTATTAGGAATTAACGTCGACATTTTACGTCGGTTAAACTACAAACGACGTAGAAGGTATTTTAAAGGGGATTTAACGTCGGTTATGGGGATAACCGACGTAGAATGTGTTTGACACACACATTCCACGTCGGTTACTACACAACCGACGTAACGTCGGCATTTTACGTCGGTTAAACTACAAACGACGTAGAAGGTATTTTAAAGGGGATTTAACGTCGGTTATAGGGATAACCGACGTGGAATGTGTGCATCAAACACATTCTACGTCGGTTATCCCCATAACCGACGTTGAAGCCCCTTTTAAAAATGCGTTCCCCCCCTTTCTTTCTCACTTTTCGTTCTTCGTCTTCGTCTTCTTCGTCTTCGACCTGCTGCGCACAGTCCCGCCGCTGCCGCTGCCGTTTAGTTCCGTTTCGTCTGCAGTCGCCGTGAACCTTTGCCGCCGGCGCCGCCGCGAGCCATCCATGAATCTCTGCCGCCACTGCGAATCCGCCTGCCCTGCGCGACGTTGAAGCCCCTGCGCGAATCTGTTGCCGCCTCCACGCCGCTACCGCCTCCGCACCGCTGCCGCCTGCCTGCCCTGTCGCGCCGCGTCTGCCACTGCCGCCACCGCCACCGTGACGCTGCTAGGTTAGTGGGTTTTTTATTATTTTTATTGTTTTTTGTTTTGTAGATAGTGTTTGTATGATTAGGTTATTGAAATGTCTGTAGATGATTGTTCTGATGATCTGGCTGTGCCCGTGCGGCTTTATTTGATGTTGTTTATGTATTTGATGTTGTGTAAAAATTTGGATTTAGTCAAATAACAGAGGAAACTCTGCCGAAATTTCGTTAGAATGAGTTTGTCTCTAGTAAACTGTACTAAATAATGTTATAGTGTTTGTATGATTAGGTTATTAAATGCCTGTAGATGATTGTTCTGATGATCTGGCTGTGTGGGGCTTTATTTGATGTTGTTTATGTATTTGATTTTGTATGAAATTTCGTTAGAATGAGTTTGTCTCTCTTATAGAGCAAACTGTACTAAATGATAATTTTGATTATAGTAATCAATGATATTAAATTCATTGATGACTGATAAGTTTTTTATTAACTCTTAATTGTAGTCTAAAATCCGAAAATGAATTGAAGTTGGATGAATGCAAGTCGTATATCAGAAGAGTATGAGAATGGAGTTGAACAATTTTTATGTTTTTTAGTTGTCTAAGTATGTTTCTACTTAAAATTCTTTATGTATTTGTTTTTTGTTTGTGTATTTAAGATTTATAAATTATATTGCTTTATATTTTCTTTACAGACACATGGCATCTCCAGGCAAGCTACACGATTACTGAGCATGACAGCCAGACACATGACAGGAGAGAAGCTGAGTGTGTCTGTTGATCCACACACTGGGAAGGTGTTTGGTCCGCATCATACCCAGTTCAGCAGCTACTTGGGTACCGTTGCACGAGAGAAGGTAATTCTAAGTTTATATTTGAAGTTTTTTACATATTTACATATAATTCTTCTTTTCATCTAACTAATGATTATGTTTAGATATCTATTTTTCATCCAGACTAGGATCATGTTGACGACACGGTGAAGAATCTGATTTGGCAGGACATTCTGGTAAGTTTAAATTTATTCAATTGTCTTTTCTTGAATATTGATTTTTAATTTTGATGCTAATTATGTTTTATTTTTGCAGAAGTATTTTGATATTGAAAACTCCAAGGCGGTTAAGAAGAAGATTATGTCCACCATTGCAAAAATGTGGAGGCGGTTCAAGTCCACATTAACTACGAAATGGGTTTATCTTTGAGGATGTCGTTAGCAAGGGACTTACTCCTTGCCAACGATATGGCATATCGAGGAGGAGTGGAGGAAATTTGTAGAGATTAGGGCTGGCCCGAGTGGGAGGTATAAATTAATTTAAATTTATTAAGTTATTGTATTATATTCTAATATCAATTATTTTGCGGGAGAAAAGATTAAAGGCCAAGGAGATTCGAAAGAAGAATTTGACCCCCACGTACTGTCTCGTGGGGGTATGATCTCTTGTCCGAGAGAATGATGTACGAGAAGGCTGCACTCGAGAGAAAAGAAGCGGCCGGTTACGGTATAAGCCAGGATGATCTCCCCCACCATCTCCTCCTAAACGTCATCAAACTTGGAAGAGAGCTCGTCAAAAGCCTTCGGTGGGATGACATCCGAGGAGGCTCAACATATAGCGAGATAGGATTGTAAGTTACTATTCTTTTTAACCCTAATATGATTAATTTGTTACACTTGTATATTTATATATATAATGTGTTAAATTTATTGTAGGATTCCTTGGAGGAGCGGTGTACACGAGGAACTTTCGTTCCATGTGGTCGTCGAGATATCTTGACCACTTGCTATTGGTAAGATGAACACCCGGCCGTGTTCGAGGTGTGGGGACCGGTGTGGGTATTCGACATTATTTTGGGGCACCAGTCAAGAATACCCAGAGCTCAACAATTAATGAAGAAGAGTTGGAGAAGAAGCTCACGGCGAAGGCGACACCGGTCATCGCGGCCACGGGTTCGGGAGCGGCTACTTAGCATGTTTCCAGACTTGGCGGTTAGGATGGCATCTTCCCACCAACACGCTCGACCATCTCCTCCATCTGTTGGCACAATGGGAAGTACTTCCGATAATCCTGCTCCTATTCCAGCTTCTCACATTCTTCTGCTGCTGCACCTGCACCAGATAGGTAAAATCGTTAATTATTTTTCATATATGTCTTCATTACAAATGTCTTCATATCATGCATCCACAGGTACATCTTTTGGGATGAAACAATGTGCCTTATTGGTGGAGGATGGCTTGCTTGAACCAAGATTGGTGGCCCTTGGTTCGAGTTCGGGAAGGGCTTCTACCATCCACGAGTGTGCCTTTGCCACCTGGTTTATTGAGAGTGGTGGTAGAAGAGATTCGAGATGCTTGATGCTCGAGTCCCATGTGCCTACTGATGAGGTACAGGTGGTGGGACAGAGCCCTTCACACATTCATTGCTTGGCCCCGACATTTAGTCGAGACAAGTTTCTCAAAAGGTATTCAGATAATTTTTATGTTAATGACTTCTCAAAATGTTATTTACTGTACTAATTAGTATTGTTTTAAACATGTAGGATGTTCGGAAGCCTAAAAGTCGTGCTTGCTTCGAACATACTAAAGGAAAACAAGCGACTCTCCCAAAAATCCAATTGTTGAGTTGATCCATGCCTCTGCGAGAATATTATGGCAACTCCTTTGAGATTCGTTGGGATGCTAGGAGATTTGGGATAGATAATGCAAGGTTCCCTCTCTACATTTCATATGCTAACATCTCAGAGGTCACATCGGGTAATAGGGATCTCAACATCTCTATTTTACAACTTTGGACAATGTAAGTACATATTTATTATTATAATTTCAATTTCATTATTTAATATATAACATATGTTATTATTTTTCATTTTTCAGGATGATGGATGAATTGGGCGAGGAGCGAGGAGCTTCGGATGTCTATGGATTTTTGAGCCTCGATCAATCCAAGCAGCTGGAAATAGAAGGGAGGAAGTCAAAGATATATCCAAAATTGGATCCTCACCTCTAAAAGACGAGATATATGTTGGAGCATATTTATTCCAGTAAGTCAATATAAGTTTATTATTGTTTTTATTGTGATTGAGTTATATTCTAAACATTTGATTTTTCAAGGCATCATTGGCAACTCTTCCTCGTCGATCGTCCGAGAGAAGGCGTATACTTGGTTTTGTTCTTTGAATAAAAAACCGGATCTCGATTTAAAGAATATTTTGAATAGGTAAGTATTTTAAAGTTTGTGTTTTCAAATATAAGTAATGTTCATATATTGACTAATAACTTCTCAACGAGTGCTATTAAGGTGTGCGGTACCATTGATGGAATGCACATCGAGCAAAGCCACTAACCCACACTTGGGAAATCCTACATGTAAGGTTACTTTTAATTCTCTAATGAATATTGAATATGTATTTTTCACAACTAATGACTTGTTTAATTCATTATAGGTTAATAGACAAACGGGTAGCTACGAATGTGGCTACTGCGTAATGTATTGGATGTGGCTTATAGTTTTTGGGAATATCAGAGATACTTGGAAACAGGTTAGTCCTCCAAAACTGTATTGGTAAAGTTTCCTACTTGTCATACCTAACATACATTCATATTGTTCCAGGTATTCAATGATACCCAACCCTTGCCCACAGAGTCTATCGACCAAGTCCGAGAAAAGTGGGCAGAGAAGTTTTTAGAAATTAGAAATAGGGAACAATAGGAGTACTTTTATTGTAATTTTATTTATACAATTGTAAATAGATCAAATTTAAATAATTATTCAATATATATAATTCATTTGAAATTTAGCTATTTGAAATTTATGAAATTGTTTGCTGGTTTGCTGGTTTGTTTGATATGCAGGTACTAAAATTTAGGGAAAATGAGAAAATTAGAAACTGCATTGCATCTATAGAGGACACTTTCAACATCGGTTAAAATTGAACCGACGTTGAAAATGACAAGACTTTCCACGTCGGTTAAAGCAATAACCGACGTTGTAAGTCTGGACACTTTCAACGTCGGTTATTGCCTTAACCGACGTGGAAAGTCTTGTCATTTTCAACGTCGGTTCAATTTTAACCGACGTTGAAAATATTACTTTTAACGTCGCCTCTTTCAACGTCGGTTTTTGGACCGACGTGAAATGATCCCCAGAACCGACGTGGAAGGTGGTTGTTGTAGCAGTGTTGCATCTTTCTGATATTCCTATCTTGTGTGACAATACTAGTGCTATCAATTTAACTAAGAACCCCATTCAGCACTCTAGAACTAAGCATATTGAAATAAGACACCACTTTATAAGAGATCATATAGAAAAGAAAGATTGTAGGATTGAATTCATATCCACTAATGACCAGTTAGCTGATATTTTCACTAAACCTCTTGGTCGTGATAGGTTTTTCAAACTTAGAAATGAATTGGGAATCCTAAACATCAATCATCTTTCTTAAATTTTCTTCTGCAGAGTTAAACAGTTTGTTAATTTCTTGTAACAGTAAACTTATTTCATTTAATTGACAATAATATTTTACTGCTGCAGATTTCAGTGTGTTAATTTCTTGTAACAGTCGACTTATTTCACTTAACTGACAATAGTGCTTTACTGTTACATAAAATAACTTGCTTATTTCTATGAAATAACAGACGTATCTCATGTAATGTGTCTGCTGGTGTTGTTTCAATCAGAACAGTCTATTAATTGCTTTGGCTAGCTGACTAATTTCTTTAACTGCAATTAAATTCAATTGGGTTTTCAAGAAATCAGCTTTCATCAAAACAATTCAAACCATATCTGACCAATACGTCCATTGGGTGCACTGTCATTCAAAGCATGAACAGTTTTAGGTGCATGTGAGGTTACTTTATTGGGTTTGCAAAACTGAGTTTCCATTTCTCAATATATTCTCTCTGCATTTTCTGACCTTAAGCACCAAAGATTGAGTAAAGATCTGTTTAAAAAATACACTGATCAATATTCGTTTGACCATGACTATCAATTTGTCTATATAGTTCTTATCTTACTGAATATCAGAATTCACTACTCTACATCTCTCTTGCTGCATTTTTCACACTTCATAACTGCTGCATTCACTCATCTTTGAACAGCCAAAATGTCAACAAATGAGTACTTCTAAGTTGAGAGTGATGACTCTGATGCCCCAATTGCTACTGTATTTCAAAGATTGAGGAGATCATCACGAAATCGGGCATCCACACAAGCTGCTGCACCACAACCAGCCAGATCAAGCAGAAATAGAGGCTCCACTTCTAGGTCACCGGCACAACCAATTCAAATTCCAGAGTCAACTGCTGGACCTTTGTAATGACCCATGAAATCGCTACTTTTATTATACTTAGTATGCAAATGTAACTTGTATTAACTGATAATAAAACACATTATATATAAAATTTGTATTTGTATTCAATACAAAAGGGAATCTCTACTAGTACAAAATTATATTATAAGAAATAAAAACATATATAAATATATGCGTATAACTACTACTTAATTTTCCAATATAATCCTGGGACTCCGAAGCATCCTGCTCACCTATTAAGATATCTGCTCCCGTGTAGCAAAACACGATCATCGCAGGCCAAACAATCGGCAATTGTAGGGTAAGCTAATCATTCAAAAATATAACAACACAGAATAATAACACCATGTAGTATTCATCATCATATCATTCTCATGCACATTCATCATAGAACATACTTAAATGCTTTGAAATTTAATGCATCTTTAATAATTGAAAAATAACAACACAAATCATATTATCATGTAATACACATACTCACAACATTCTCATGCACATTCAACATGTCCTAAAAGAAAACATTTTCTGAAAAACACGGCTACTATGCCCGAACTCAGAGACTAACACCTGTGGGTCACATTGTGGTCGGCTACTGTACCAGCACAATAACACTCTGACCACCCTACCCACAGGGTAGGACTACTGTCAACCCTACTCTGGCCCTGGCCTACCTCAATGTAGCCTCAGAGCAGGTCTTCAGCATCCCCCCATTGGCTCCTCACCACCTGGCATCTTAGTCTATGTGACTGGGACTACCAGTGGAACCTGGGATCTCATTGAATCCGCTCTATCATAGCTCACCACCTAAAATGCAAGTTGTACCTCCCCAGGTATCAACACATATCGGTAGATTATGGGCACCAACCCCAGGCTCTACTCGGCCCCACACAAAAACATCATAAACAATACAAAAAAAAGGTTTTTCACACATTACACTTAATACAACAATAATATACAAAACATACTAATTATATATACATATATAACATTAATTTTCTTAATATCAATTTATATATTTTTGAACATTAACTTCCCTAACCTGGATTTTTGTTTATTCCTTGCTCAGATGGAAAAATTGCAATCATAATCCTTAGCTCATCTTTTATCGCAAAATCCTGGATAACATCTCCCCATAAAGAGAATTGATTGAGAAAAATCTTCAAAAACCATAAACTTTCCAAAAGAAAATTCTCAAGAATAAATAGACTTAGACTTACCCGTTCACAAAACTAATCGGGTAGAACTCTTTCTTACACTGTTAGCCTCCTATTGCTTCTTCTGGATCTAGAAACCATTAGGATTTCAGTATCTAAACCTTAGGGAGAGTGTAGAGATGGAATGGAGAGAATAGAAAGAATAGAGGTAGAGAGAATAGAAAGAATAGAGGCAGAGAGAATAAAGGTATGTAAAAACAAACTACCCAACCAGCCCCTTTTTATTTTATATTGTATTATCTTTATAATCTGATATCTTTATAATATATAATATATAATATCTTTAATATCTCATATTTGTATAATCAAATATTTTTATAATCCAATATCTTTATAATCTAATATCTTTATAACTGAACATCTTTATAATATAATATCTTTATGATATAATATTTTTATAACTAAATATCTTTATAATATAATATTTTTATAACTAAACATCTTTATAATATAATATCTTTATGATATAATATTTTTATAACTAAAAATCTTTATAATCTAATATTTTTATAACTGAACATCTTTATAATATAATATCTTTACGATATAATATTTTTATAACTAAATATTTTTATAATATAATATTTTTATAACTGAATATCTTTATAACTGAATATTTTTATTAATCTAATATCCTTATAATAAAATATCTTTATAATATAATATGTTTATATTCTAATATCTTTATAATTTAAAATATTGAGGTGTTACAACCTTCAGAAAGAAGGTTTCCAAAGAGGTACAAGGTTCGTGTCAAGCTTCCTCAACCAGTGGCCCCTGCAGAAGATGAGTCTAATGAGGAGACTGAGTCAGAAAATGAAGAACACAATGAGATTGTTGAAGCTATGGAGTTAAAAATGCAAAGAAAGCTGATCCTTACCCCAAAAATACTAAAATTTAACTGGCTTAACAATGAGAATCTGACTTTCGTGAGAAATTCTCTTCAAGCACAGCGACTACAACAGTTTGTAGAATTAGAAGGTAACTTCTATATTGACCTTGTTAAATTGTTTTATGCTAACCTTAAAGTAGAAAACAATGTGCTGGTCTCTCAAGTGAGAGGCAGAGAAGTCAGAATTGACAACTCATTATGGAGAAGGGTTGCTGGTCTGAAGAATGAAGGTATAAAAATCAGTAAGGGAAACACAGGGGCTGTACCAGACTTTAATAAGGATGTTGTCTATAAGTCTTGCCTGCGCAATTGTGATGAAGCTGTCATCCTCAAACACAACGTTGGGAGGATGAAATGTGATGAAAGGCTTTTGGCATTCATTCTTGCTTGGCAGCTCATTCCCAGGGGGAGCAACCATGCACAACTGATGAAGGAAGACCTTGCCCTGATCCACTGCATGAAAAATCGTATCAAGGTTAACTGGATATATGTGATCAAAGGTCACATGTTCAAAGCTAAGAGACTAAGTGATCACAAGCTTCCGTATGCCATCTTTATTTCCAAGTTTCTGGATCACTTCAACTTCCCCACTGAAGGAGAAACCACCCGCATTGTCAATCACAAGCATTTGTTTGACAATTATTATCTCCGTAAGATGGGTCTGACAAAGATCAATGATGACTGGACTTATGAAGCTGGATCCTCCTCATCTGCACCAAGATCAACCTTCAATGCTGGCACTTCATCTAGGAACCAGCAAGACTACTCAGCTTATCAAATGGTTCCTTACTCAGCACCTCCAGCATATCAGGGAGTACCTATGTCAGAATTTGAATGTATGCTTATTTCTAGACTTAATGTGCTTTCCTCCATGCAGCGCAACACACATGAGACAATGGTGGCCAGTTTACTAACATACACTATGAGATAGAGCTTATCCAACGACAACTTGCTGAACTTCAAGTTACTGTGGAAAGCTATGATGGCTCTTATACACAAAACTCTGCTGCCATGGAAGAAGATAATGCTGATGATGATGATGAGGATGAAGATGATGATGCCTGATTCCTTTTAATATTTTCAGTATTATATTTCTACAATTAAAACAATTTGGGTCTGTAATATTACTCATATACTTACATTTTGCTAATATCTGCACTTTAGAACTTGCTCATAATTGCTCTATACTGCCTATATCTGCTATTTGCTAATGTCAAAGGGAGAGATAATCTACCATCTCCTCTCTTTGTGTTTTTACAGGTTTTGCAGGTTGACATCATCAAATAGGGGGAGTTTGTTGATGATTTCAGATTTGATGATGTTTAAAAGGCTTTGATGATGTTTTAAGAATATGTTGGGTTTGTGATTAATGGTTTTTGATTATTTAGCATTTCTGGAGATGTTAGATTATCTTTATATAGTTAGCTAATTGAAATATAATAATCTGTTGTTTTTATTATTCATCAATTAGTCTGCTAATCTTGTTGCTTTAGTCGACTATTTTCATTAATGTACCAAGAATACAAGTTTAATGAAAATAGCTAACTGGTTTGCTACTTCAGTCGACTATTTTGTTCCAGACCCCTTTATGCAGAAAAGTGCAGAATGCGCCTTTGGAGCTTTCAAAAGAGCCTGACCCAAAGCTTCTCTTCTTGTCTATAAATACAACTCTAAAGGACGTTTGAGTGCGCAAAAGAATTCAAGAGAATACACTCAAGAGTTGCAAACGTTCAGAGCAAAGGAATATGCAGAATTTCATTTACTGTTTTTTCTTTTCAAGAAGAATATTTCTTTCACCTTTCTTTGTATTTTTTAATCTCAAGGTAGAGATTTGTAAGAGGGTTTTAGAACCCTGCTGTCTGTGATTGGGGTGATCACAGTGACTTAGAGTGAGTCAGTGGTTTTAGAATTGTTCTATAGTGTTTAGTGTTGGAATAAATGGCTGAGTTTAAGAGGGGGGGTGAATTAAACTTTCAAAGATTTTTGAAACCCAATGCCCAATTATGAGAAACCAGATTCGAATTGAAGATTTAAACCAGTTTTTATAGGTTCTTGAAATGCTCTTAATCAATTGATCATATATACCAAATTCAATTTCAATTCAAACTTCAATTACCGAATGGAAAGAGTTAAAGGGAAGAAGAACAACACAGCAGATTTATACTGGTTCACCTTTCAACAAAGGCTACATCCAGTTTCCTAAACAAACAAATTCAATCAATTTACTAAAAACCAGTTTTTACATGAACACTACATGCAAAACCGAAGCCAGAAAGCTGCACCAAGTCTTGAACCCTACAAGACTTCTAAACACCTGTAAAACCCTATTACAAGATCTCTTAATCACCCTGATTAAGATACGAACACGCAACTAACCAACACACACAAAAGATTGAATAAACCCGGAGTTCTTCAATGCGAGAAAGCGAAAAAGCAGAGCATGCACTTCTTGATTTGATTCGCACTCAATTGAATCTTGATCGTCTTGGAGTGATTAGCAAAATGTTTTAGAGTGTAATAGGAACGTTCTTGCCCAATGGGTTCTTTAGAAAATGTTTCGTCACTTAGTTCTTTGAGTTTCAAGATATATATAGAAAGCTGTTAAAAGCGATTCGCAGGAAATAGTCGGTTGAAATCGCGTTTTAGCCGGTTGTTTTCATTAAAACCAATTTTCCAGTGAGCATCCTTTTACTGGAACTTGAAATCAGTCAGTTGAAATCTCGTTTTAACTAGCTATTCCAGAAAACTGAAATTCCTGAACAAAGCTACTAGGATTTTAACTGGTTTAAATTTCGAAAACAGTTAGCTAAAATTTCCCAAATACAAAGCTTTGAAAAACGAAGAACAGTTTAACTAGTTGAAATCATATTTTTAACCAGTTAAAAATCAGTTAAACCTTTGAAATCATTTTAAAACCTTTTTAAAACATTTCAAAACATTTTAAACTCGAAGACTAAGACCAAGATAGATTGAAATGCATCTTACCACACAACCTAAGACTCTCTAATCCTAAGACAAATTCTTCATTCTTCAAGCACCAACATCTTCATCATTAAAGGTGGTTGGAGACATCAAATCCACTTGAAGCCAAGTCTTCAAGTCCAACATTTAGAATAGATTCTTTAAGTTTCTTATAGTGTTCAAGAAAGAATTGTTGTAAAGATTTCATTTCTGATAGTGATTAGGATCTGTGAAGTTGCAAATCACCAACTGGATGTATTTCTTGCACAAAGAACGAACCAGTATAATCCTTGGTGTTATCTTTTCTTTTCCTTCATCATCTGTTAAATTCTGTATTAAGAACTAACCTACTATTTTGCAATAATCAGTCGGCTATTTCTCAGTAAACTGCACCAGTAAAATTTTTGATACGAAAAAGTTTTCAATAAATCTGTATATCAATTCAACCCCCCCTTCTTGATATACTTCCCCATCTAACACTATCAATGACACTCCTATCATACCTACAACTCCAAACGAAACAAATAAGCTTATTATTAAAGTAATTCAAACTATAGTCATACAAAATTTAAAATATAAAAAAAAATTATTTGACTAGTCAGATTTTGTTATCAATATCATTTTTTAGTATCACAAATGCAACTATACAAATTTCAAATTTTGATTATCAAAAGACAAAAGACTTCTAATGAAATGATAATGTTTATCACTAAGAAAAGATTGGTAGAGTTGTTTCATTATTTATATGATGATTAATATTTTTGAACATGGAAGTAAAAAAAATTTAATTGAAAACTATGAATTCTTTAAAATTATTAACTTTTCTCATTATTGTTACTATTACGTAGATCAATCAGAACACTATGAGGCTTTTATAGTTTTGACATACTGATAATCTAATTTCAAGTAAAGTCTTTTCAAGTCATGAGAAAGTCTCATATTGTGAACATTTAAAAATAAGACCACCGGTGTCCCAATTTTTTTATCAATTACATTCAAATATAAACCTAAATGGAATATTCTTCAAATAATTGAAAAAAAACTATTCATACAAAGGCTTGTTTACCTTACTTAAATAATATGACTTTATAGTGTTAAAATACTGAATTTTTAAAATAATAAATATATTAATAAACAAAAAAATGTTCAAAAATATTAATTTGTAAAGAGGAATGAAATGTGTATTAATTAAAAAAAATCTTATCTATATTACTAAAATCTTGGATGAAAGCTTGTTTAACCATGCTATCTTTGCAAATTTAAATTATAGTAACAGTTGATAATTGAAAACGAGAAAAAGAGTTTAACATTAAATAATTATTTCAAAATATATATGGAAAATGAAAATAATATTACCATTTGATATCTTTGTAGTTCTAGAATGGATTGATATTGAATGAATAAGTTATTTTTTTCTCTTTTTATGACATGTTTTTTATTTTTGATAATGTTATTGTTGCTAAAAATGAAATATTATAAAAAAATAAAATCTTAAAAAAAATTGAGAATGTAAAAAATGTAGGAACTCTTAACTAAGAGAGATGAGTCTTGATAATATTATTGTTATTAAGATATTAAGACCAAATAAATACAAGAATTCCTAACATAAAAAGAATAATATTATTGTAGTTAAAAATGAAATACAAGATAAGATACCAAATCTTAAGAAAAGAATTACAAATTAAAATGAAAAAGATATATATCACTTTAACAGTTTGACGAAGAAGAATTGATAATATTAAAAGAAAGATTTACCATGATTTAAAGTTAAATTTAATTTATAATAAAATAATAAAATGAATCATTATTCCTTTTTCATTCTATTATTTAAAATTATTTTTCTTTTTTAACCAACTATTTATTGTAATGAATAATTTAAATCCTTCTTATTAAATCATTTTGAAAAGTTATAGAAATTTATAATTTATACAAATTTAATATATATATATATATATTATTGAATAATTTTAATAATTTTGTAGTAACTAACTATTTTATATAATTTAATTATATATAATTATAAAAAATTACATTATATCATATAAAATTAATAAAAATCTAAATTAATTAAATTGTATATAATTTTATACAATTTCATATAATTGATTTTATTAATTAATTTTATAATTGGAATATACGTATAAATATATATTCCAATTATTAGTTATTCAATAGAACAAATAAATCTTAATCTTTCATAACTAAAAGGTGTAGAAATAAATTTTTTAACAGAAGAATAATTGGAGATTTATAGTCTTATATCTACATGAAAACAATTCATGAGTAGTATACATGATATACTTCTCTAGTTAGTTATTTTTTTTTCCTCTCGAGTCCTTTTGTCATCTGAAACTAAAATATGGAGACTAAAAGTCGTATACATGATATACTTCTCCTTGTAATATCTGAAGTGATTCATATGAGATTCGATGTAAATCTAACATTTTCTTTTCACTTATGGGATTTGAGGGATATAAAGGTACACTATGACTCCACTTTTCTCGAGAAACTGATACACATCTTATCAATACATGGACAATTATCTCTTGAACACAGATTTAGGTTTGTCTAGAAAATGAAACATCTAACAACATATTTTTCACAAACCAAGAATTAGAAGTGTGTTTGTTCCCCCTTCTTCTTTGTGAAATAAGGCATTAAGAAACCCTTCTAGCAAAATCTTAGACACTTTAAAATCTTGTTTTGAGTCAATAGATATACATAAATAGATAATCTCATTGCATCCATTAAGGTGACTGGGATTAAGAAGTGAATTATTTAACAACCAAACATTTTATTCTTCTTTTTATAGCTAAATCCAACCTCCTGATCTATGTAAAAAGGGAGAAAGAATTCACGTTCTTCCTTTTGAAGAGGATTAGGAAAATCCTATCATGCAATTTTCTCCAAACACCTGGAATTTTTTTCAAACTTCGAAAAAACATGAATTACAATTTTTCCGTCACCCCAAAATGAAAGAGGTGATATCTGAATTCTTAGTTTCTTTGTTAGGTGTTCCATTTTTTTTAATAAAAGCATAACCTAAACCTGTATTTAAATATAAATAAGAGATGCTTTGGAGAAGAAAGTAGCCATAATGATCCTCCTAAATTGTCCAAATTCCATACATGCAGAGAAAGTTGGATCTGCATTGAATTTAATTTGAACTGCCTCATCCATCCTCTTAAGGATAAATTTGGTTTCAAATCCATGTTTAGGGTTTAAGCTTTAGGGTTTAGCAGCCATAATAATCTTCCTGAATTGTCCAAATTCCATATATGTAGAGAAACTTGGATCTATATTGAATTTAACCTGAACTGCCTCATCTATCCTCTTAAGGATAAATTTGGTTTCAAATCCATGTTCTAACAAGAGAAGTAGATCATCATAATGTTCCTTAGATGATCCACATCAGAATTAATTAGGTGTCACACAGATCAGCACATTAAACTATCCATATTATATTCATTAGGTATTATCTTTATATTTAATGAAGAAAGTATATTTATATTTATATTAAAATCAATGGCATTCCTATGCTACGGAAAATGAAATATTATAAAAAATATATATTCTAAAAAAATTAAAATAATAAATACAAAATAAATATAAGAATTCTAACATAATCTTTCAATAAAAAAGTAGTATTACTACAAATAAAAATAAAACATTACAAATAAGAAATTAAATCTAAACAAATTAAAATATTAAAATACATAAGAAAACTTTAAACGCATTTTATTGATTTTATGAAAAGGAATGGATATTAATAATAAGTGATTATTTAAGATAATTTATATTTAAATTTAATTTATAATTAAATCAGTGATTATGTCTCTTCTTTTGTAATTTACAAGATGATTATTTTTTTATTCTTTTATTTAAAATTATTTAAATCATTATTGTAAAAATTTATAATTTTATATAAATTTATAACATGTATATGTATATATATATTATTGATTAATTGATGATTGATTAATTTTCTAATTTTGTAATAAGTAATTATATTATATTATATTTTATTATATAAAATCCTATAAAGTTATATTACATAAAATTAATAAAATTGTAAATTTATTAAATTATATATAAATTGATTTTATAATGTTGGAATGTGTAACGTCCCAAAAATATTAAATTTTTGGATCATAGAACAGTATAAAAGAGATCAGATAAATATATATATAAATCTGCATACAAAATCAAAATAAATTTGCGTACAATCATCCAACTGTCTACTAAAATAGATTAAGTTTATCAAAATACAGATCCCACAAATTATATTAATTAAGCCTTACACTACACAAAAGTGGCCCTAACTACGTGGCAGCAGCTCACTTAGGTTCTCCACCTAACCTGTCATCTGCTCCCGTGATAACCCACGATCATAGCAGAATCCAACAAACAACACATACAAGCAAGGGTGAGCTACATCTTGATAGGAGATATATTTTCAACATTTAATCAATTACAATATAAATATTTTTTAGTAGCAATCATCAACCTGCCTTAGGCTGGACATACCCAATCACAATCACATATAAGACAGACGACTCCCAGGAGACTGTATGGGATTCAGACCAGTGGGACTACCACCTGATGAGGAAAAAGGCCCCAGGCCTAGAATGATCTCATGAAATAAACCTCTCATCAGGGTGACAACATACACAGGCATTGCACTCCGGCCGAAGCCTACTATCAACCCTGTGTAGTGCCTCCATCAACTTCTCACCACAGATGGCTTTGTCTATGTGACTCAGACCATCTTAGAAGTTTGGATGCCCCATTTACGCCTATCCTTAATCCCATACACACTAATCTACACACAACATGTATGAAATAATAATTTCTCATATTCTCATATTTCACCATTTTCCATTTGTGGGTCTTACAGCCTTTACTCACTCATCATTAGGCCTTACTGCCCAACATCATTCACATAATCTCATAGCATCCTAAAATCATTCCAATCAGTGAAGTAAGTATCGTGCGATTCACGATACGAATCGTACGATACGATACGATTCAGCCTCTCCGCGATATGAATCGTGCAAACACTCGTTTTTGCTCCCGAATCGTGGTTATATTGCGCGAATTGTGGTTGGAATCGCATGAATCACGATTCTAGATCGAATCATCCAAAAAATTGCAGGTAAAAAGCTAACGGGTTTTACCCCGAATCGGGTCGGGTCGCGCGACCCGGTTTGTTAAAAACCCTAATTTACCTCTCACTTTTACCCCTAACTTGAGCGGCACCGTTTCGTCTCTTCCCTCCATAAAGCAAAGAGAAAACAGAAATGAGAGAAGAGTGGTTGGGACTCCACGGGACTCCATGAACTGCGAAAGAAAACTGTGGAGCAACTGCACGTCAGAACAGTGAAGCACGCCGAAGCAGTGAAGCGCCAGGTCGGAACAGATGAAACACACCGAAGCAGTGAAGCGCGGCCGCAGCAGGGAGCGTCCCGCAGCAGTGCAGCGTCCAACAGAGTGACCAACGAAGCGTCTAGCAGAGCGTCCAGCAAAGTGTCCCGCAACAGGGGGCATCCTACAACAGCGGAGCATCCAACAGAGTGTCCTGCAAGTGGAGAGCGTCCTACAACTGTGACGTCTCGAAACAGTGGAGCGTCGGAACTGCACAGTGCGTGTTGAAACAATGTAGCCCCTTCTTCTCTTCAAGAGTAGTGAGTTTGTTTTCTGCTAGACTTTTACTTTATAAAAATGGGTAAATCAAAAAGGGCGGTTGATATTACTTGGGAATATTGTGAAAGTCTTCCTACAAATAGACTACAAGTAAGATGTAAATTTTGTTCTCATGCTTGTTGGGGTGGCATAGCAAGGATGAAGCATCATCTTGCTGGAACAAAGAAAGATGTTATTCCTTGTTGTAGTGTTCCAAAAGAAGTGAAGGAAACATTTTTTAAGCTACTAAACAGTAAAGAAAAAAAGAAAGAAAATGATAATTTTGATTGTGCAAAAGTTACAAAAGAAGTAGCAGAAGGAAAGACTAATCTTCTACAAATGACAATCAATACATCTTACAAGAATAGAGAGGATGTAATTAAGGAAGTTTGCAACTGCATTTATGGTAATGCATTGCCATTTAATCTTGTAAGGAGTCCTCTTTTTATCCAAATGTTAAAGGCTGTTGGAGAGTACGGAAAAGGTTTGAAGCCTCCTTCTTATCATGAGGTAAGGGTTTCCTATTTAAAAAAAGCTGTTGATAGTGTCCAAAAATGTCTAGAAAAATATAGGAATGATTGGGAGAAATGGGGATGCACATTGATGTGTGATGGTTGGATGGATGCAAAAGGAAGATCACTCACTAATTTTCTTGTTAATAGTCCAAGTGGGATTGTTTTTTTAAAATCTATTGATACTAGTGATGTGATAAAAGATGGAAAAAAAATGTATGAGTTGTTGGACAACATAGTGGATGAAATTGGAGAAGAGAATGTTGTCCAAGTAGTTACAGATGGGGCTTCTAACCTTGTGGCAGCTGGGAGAATGTTAGTGGAAAAAAGAACAAAATTATTTTGGTCTCCTTGTGCAGCTCATTGTCTTGATCTTATTCTTGAGGATATCGGAGAGCTTCCGGTATTTTACAATACTATTGGCAATGCAAAAAAAATAACCACTTACATATATAGGAACACATGGGTTCTTAACTTGTATAGAAAGCACTCTAATGGAAGGGAATTAGCAAGGCCAGCTGTCACACGTTTTGCTACTTCTTATCTCACATTGAATTGTATTAAGCAACAAAAAAATGCTCTTAGATCAATGTTTGATTCTAAGGAATGGGCTAGTAGTCCACATGCTACTAAAGCTGATGCTAAACAAGTTATGAATCTAGTGCTAGTTGATGGTAGATTTTGGAGATCAATCACATATTGCCTAAAATGTGTGATTCCACTTGTAAAAGTGTTGAGACTTGTAGATGGTGATGCAAAACCAGCCATGCCATACATTTATGAAGCAATGGATAGAGCCAAGGAGCAAATTGCTGAAAATTTCCAAAAGAAAGAAGCAAGGTACAAAAAAGTGTGGAAAATTATTGACACTAGGTGGAATTTACAACTACATAGGCCTCCATGCAGCAGCCTACTATCTCAATCCTAGGTAAACTAATTACATCTAAATTTGTCCTACTAAGTACCATTATCTTCTTTGTTCACTTGGTATTATTTTCTATTGCGTTAGGTATCATTATGACAAAGATTTCAATCCGGATAGTGAGGTGTTAATTGGTTTATATGAAACATTCCAAAGAATGGTTTTGGATGCAAGAACAAGAGTTGCAATTGATCAACAACTTGAAAAGTTTAAGGGAGCTAAGGGGCTTTTTGGAATGGACATGGCAATAGATACTAGAAACAAGAAACAACCCGGTAATTAAATTACTCATTATTACCATTTTATGATTTATAAATTGTGAATTACATTATAATTCAACACTTTTTGTTTTGACAGCTCTTTGGTGGGAGAGTTATGGGGGAGAAGGCAAAGACTTACAAAAGGTAGCCATGAAAATTTTGAGTCTCACATGTAGTGCAACAGGGTGTGAAAGGAATTGGAGTACATTTGACCAAGTGCACACTAAAAGAAGAAATAGATTGGAACAACAAAGATTAAATGCTCTTGTGTATGTAAAGTATAATCTCCAACTTGAGATGAGACAAAAGAGTAGAGAAGAGAAGGGGGAAACTTATGATCCCATATGTTTGTCGGATATTGAATCGGATGATGAATGGATTACAGAAAAAGAAAATCCTTGTTTGCCTCTTGACTCCTCATTGATGGATGTACATGAGTGTTTTGATATTGATGAGGGTGCTCCAAGCAAAAAAAGGAAGAGAGGTAATTATTTATATTTAGAATTTTTAGAAGTTAGAACTTCAAAGTTCAACAAGCTAAAACTAAAACTTATTTGTTTTTCTTTTGCTAATATAGGTCCTAGAAACTTAAATGCCAAGACCAATAATAATGGAAAATCCATAATGGAAGATGAGGAAGAAGTTCAAGACATTGAAGAAGGGGAAGAATTTTTAATAGAGGATGAAGATGACTTGAGTGATGTAGATCTTGGGGAGGAAGAGAATGGCTAGTAATTATGTTTGCTGTAATTATGCACTAGCAGTAGCAACAAAAAATTATTTTTTGGATAGCTATGATGCAATATTTGTTTAGTAGCATGTAGTCATGGTTATAGAAATCTTATGCAGCACAACATTGTTTTTTTGGAGGTTGTGTTGCTGAAATTGTGTAGTAATTACACATAGATACAACCACTCTTTTTGACCATGTGGTTGTCTTGTTACTAGTTGTATCTTTGAATATTAATATTATGTTTTATATCTTTAATTTAAGTATATGTTGTATTTTTTAATGTTTATGAATCTTACGATTCACGATACAAAACGATTCACGATTCCAAATATTAGCTCTCCGATACATAAATTGTATCTCGATTCAACTACCATGATTCCAATACATCCAAACAGTCCAAAAATACACAATATATAACCATGATATCTATACCACACAACAGTTCAAGTCAGCATAATGTCATACACTAATACATTCAAAATTGATCAATTGATTTTCATACAGCATATACACACAAAAATAGTTCAACCAAAACTAGTTCAAGTTCAGAAAAGTTCTCCATTCATAATCTCTCAATCAAATCTATAAAAATACAAACAGGATCAAGTGAAGTTCCCCTTACCTGGAATTGAGCTAATCTAAAGCCCAATAGTTGCTCTTCCTCACGCAGTCAACAGAGTATACTTTGAGCTGCTCTTTTAGCACTTACAATGCACCTAATTGAAAATTAAATCCATAAAAGTACTCTTAGACTAGAGGAAAGCACAAACGTCGAATTAGAGGTTCTAATTTCACCCCTAGCTATAAAAGCCCCAAATGACCTACAAAAACCTTAAAAACGCAAAACGTACCTAATCAGAGATTCCAATCGGTCCAAACTCTTCTACTCGCCGAGGGGAAGGCAATGGTGGTCTCAGTTCTTCGAGAGGGTGGCCGGAGGTGGAGGAATCCTAGAGAGAAGGGAGAGGGAATGAGAGCTCTAATGGAGGAAACGAAAGAGAAAACTGAGGAGAGAGAAAGTGCTTTCTCTTTTCTTTTCTTTTTCTGATCTTTATAGAATGAGTTTAATAAATAATATAATAATTTTATGTTTAAATTATAGAAATTTATAATTTTATACAATTTAATTATATTAAATTGTAGAAAACTATATTATATTATATAAAATTGTATAAAATTAATAAAATTGTAAATTAATTGAATTTTTATTGTATACAATTTCATAACATATCTCATTAATTGATTTTATAACTTTGTAATTAGTTTATTAAACTATAAATTTTTTAAAAAATATTATTTAACTTATAACTAATATATTTGAATTAATTTTTTTGATAAAATTATAAAATTTTATAAATTTATAGAACTTAATTGTATGAAATTATATTATACTATATAAAGTTGTATAAAATTAATAAAAGTATAGATGGTGGAACTGAATTATATATATGTAATTTAAACAATAAATAAATTGTTTTATTATTGGATAAAAGGAAAGAAAAAAGTTCCTTTTGGAAGAAACCATATTCATTATTTACATTTTAGTGTTGTGACACCCCAATTTATATAAGATTAATTAAATATTTTTAGGACATTTCAAGATTTTTAATTTAATTAATATACTTTCTTTTTATGTGATTTTAATATATAGTATTCATGTTCATAATTATAAAATAATTAATTTTAGAATATGAGATCTTATTTAAATAAACATTAAAGTCTTAGGTCCTTTAGAACACCAACACTTTGAGAGATAGGAAGAGAAAGTCTTTCCCGTTTTTTCATAGGGCTGCTACGGTTGTTTCACATTCATTCACCATTGGATCGGGCTGGAAATTTAACAGGAGGTTCGCCACATCTAGTTCTTGATTAGGACTGGTTGTATCGTTGATACAAAGTCTGAGTAGAGATATATTAAATTTGCACAATAGCTGTGATTTGAGATTTTCATCTTCTTTGTTCTCTATTTAACAAGGGAGAGGAGAAGAGCAAGATGGAAATTTTAAAGTATTGGGAGCACCATCTGCACATGAGAAAGGTAAGGGGGGAGTGAGAACTTGCTTTGGAGTGTGGGATATCTGTTGGGTAGTGGAATTGACCGCCAATTCCTTAATTTGGGTGTGTTCTTGAAAGAGGGGTTTTCCTCTTTCATCTTTGTTTGATTCCTAATTACTCTTGTATGTTCTTTATGATGTGCATTGAAGAATAATATGTGTATTTTATTAATTTGATAATATTTTGATTGTTTGACCCAATTCATTATTTTAGGTGTGTTCTTGAAAGAGGAGTTTTCCTCTTTCATCTCTGTTTGATTCCTAATTATTCTTATAGGCTCTTTATGATGTGAATTGAAGAATAATATGTATAATTTCTTAAATTGATGATGTTGTGATTGCTTTGGAGCACCTTAAAGATTCTTGTGATACTCTATGAAAGGGATGGGTTAAGGGTGATATAGTTTTAATGATGAATGAAGGATAACGTGTGTTAATTGAATATTATTATATTGTTTTATCCATTGATTATGATAATAGTTATGTGTTAAGTGATTGTGACTGTAAATGTGAACTTAGGTGAAGAGAAATGTGTATGAGTGTATAAGAAGTCCTTGGACTTATGTAAAGGGAAATGTGTTTGAGTGTATAAGAAGTTCTTGGACTTATGTGAATATGCATCATAACATGAGATCATTGTGTATTGCTTTTGCAGTCAAGTGTGATATGATATTGGCGCCACATGCATCATAATGTGATATCATAAGTTAAGATCATTGTGTATCACTTTTGCGGTCAAGTGTGATATGATATTGGCGTCACATGCATCATAATGTGAGATCATAATGTGATATCATAACATGAGATCATAACGTGAGATCATTGTGTATCGCTTTTGCATTCAAGTGTGATATGATATTGGCGCCACATGCATCATAATGTGAGATCATAATGTGGGATCATTGTGTATCACTTTTGCGGTCAAGTGTGATATGATATTAGCGCCACATGCATCATAATGTGATATCATAACGTGAGATCATTGTGTATCACTTTCGCGGTCAAGTGTGATATGTGATTGGTGCCACATGCATTCATCATCATAGTGTACATACGAGTACGACACGTATTGCATATGATGCAATTATGATATGAATATGTTGAGCTTATGGATAATTACTGTTGAAGTTAAATTAATTTGTTTCTCATATTTGGATATGCTTAAGTGTTGATTAATTGTTTGTTGTGTGAAACTATCCTACAGTGTTTGTACACCGCAACTTGAGTGAGATATTTCTCACTCCCTTTGTTTCCTTGTCATGTTTTCCTTTTGTATTGCAGGTGATCTCCAATCTGATGTAGTGTTCATGGGATTGCTCTGATAGGATATGTGACACCGGGATTGAACTAGAAAATTAGAACTTCTGTTTATTTATTTTTAATTAAGACTTTAGTTGGTTTATCTTATATAATGTAATGTTATTAGTGAATATGAATCTGGTACCCTAGGTACACAATTATTATAGATTTTATTAATTATGAGGTTACTTATAAATGTGTTACTTTTATTCTCGTGATACACAATGTGGGGTAGAGGGTGTCACAAGTTTCTTATAATCAATTTTTTTATATACATAATATTGATTGATTTATAAAAAAAATTTGTTCTTTTCTTAAGATTGGTTTATGTTATTCAAATAAAGTCGAAAATGTTATAATATAAGGACTTGTTTGCAATTTAATACTTCTCCACAGCTGCAAAATTTATCTTCTGCATTATATTCTTTCGTCTTTGCAACCTTCAATTCCAAATCCAATCCATGTTTATTTCGTTGAGCAACAACAACATCAAGATTTTACGCCACTGCCTTCTCCTCTATCCAGGTGTCCTCAATCTTGGATTTTGTTCTCTCCTGCAGAGCTACGGTGAATAAAAAAAATTATAACCTAGTAGTTTTATAACTCTTCTTTATTTGTAAAGAGTATCATTAGACAACTCTTTTTGGTATTTTTTTTCATACAAATTCAAACCTAGACATATTCGAAATAAAAAAAATAGAAAAATCTCCTATTTATTCACCAGAAGTTGAATAATTCCTTTCATGAATTGCATCAATAACTTTTCTATTAACCTGCAACAAATAGTGTACAACATGCATGTTTGAAGGTTGAATGTTTCTTGATTCAACCTTCTAAATGTTTAGTAGAAATCATAAGTAATAGTCTTTACCATGACCAACATAGTCTACCAATAACAAAACTTTCCATACAAATTTTGTTGGAAGTCTACATATGTGAGATTATAAAGATATCTCCTGTTTGATTCCATCCAACCTAAGACAATTCTCTTGTAATTTTCTCTATGCAAAACACTATATTTCATCAAGAGATGTACAATAGGTTCATGTTAATGATCCTTCAATTGAAAAGGAAGTCTAGTAAAAGAAAGTTGTTAAATTGAATATCAAAACTAAACCACCTCCATGAAACTTCACAAAAAGAAATGTATCAACTATGATATAATCTCATCAACATATACAAACAATTCATAGTATGGTATAATCTCATCAACATATGCATGATCCCATTTTTCATACATGGAGACTTCTTGTTCAAAAGGTCACATTGATTATGAAGCATGTTTCTGAACTACTATAGAAAGCTTTGAGAAGGTATTTCTATAAAAATATATACATTATCTTCAAGAGTCTTAGACTTGGCATCTCATTCATAAAACATAATATGGGAGCATGAGGCAAGTCATGTTTTTAAAACTCTAACATTACAAACATATGAAAATTATGAAAAAAAAATTACACATTTTCAAAAAGTTAAATGAATGAAATAAATTCAAAAGTCCTTATAAAGATTTGCACTTGACCTAGGTTGACTAAAACAAATGAATCTCAATCTTTCAGACTCAATCAACTTTTGTATATGCATCAACAAAAAAGTGTTTATTGATAAATTTGATTTGATGATGTTGCTGGAACAGTGATGATTAAATGATGTTTCTACAGTTTTGAAGAGCTGTTAGATTATCTGTTATTAGTTAGCTAAGTCTGATATATTAGTCTGCTATTTTCATTAATCTTTAATTAGTTAGCTAATTCTGATATATTAGTCGACTATTTTCATTAATACAGGAAATATGTCAGGAATGTGTTTTTAATGAAATCAGCTAACTATTTGGCTGTTTAGCTAACTATTTTGTTCCAGGCTTTCCAATATGACAGAAACAGAATAACAGCCTATTGGAGTTTATCTCTTTCTCTATAAATACAAGTCTCATGGGAGATTCAAAGCACGAAAGAATAAGGAGAGAATAGAGAAGAGAGAATTACAAAAAAGCTTTCTCACAAATCTATTGAAGAATTCAGCATTAGAAAGAATCAAGAAGAGGGTCTTCATTAGTGTATTCTGAATTTTATTGTTCTCTAGTTTGGGATTGTTTTGTGAAGTTACAAAACCTGTATTTTGGTGATTGTGGTGATCACTGTAGACTTGGTGTGAGTTTGGGTTAGATTGAATTCTATAGTGTTTAGAATTTCATCTTTTTGGTTTTGTTAGTCTTTAGAAGAGGGGTTCTTGTAAAGACTTGATCATTTAGTGTATTGTGATCTGTTAATGTAGCTCTTGAAAAAGAGTGAACCAGTATAAATTCTTGTGCATTCTTTCTCTTCTTTAATCTTCTTTAATAAGTTTCTGATAGAACTAATCAACTATTTTCTTAAATAAGTAAACTAATTTGTTATTGACAGCAACAGAAAAATCTGATACTGAACATTTTTCGAAGAAAATCCTATATCAATTCATCCCCCCTTCTTTATATATCTCTGAATCTAACAATTGGTATCAAGAGCAGGTACTTGAAAGATATTCAAGAGTGATCCAAGATGGCTGACAAGCTTCCCTTTGTTGAAGGAGCCTCCACCAACAGACCACGACTTTTTGTTGGAGTAAACTCCCCTTCTGGAAAGCAAGGATGAAGATTTTCTTTGAATCTGTAGACAGAGGTGTTTGGGATGCTATAATCAATGGTCCATACATTCCAAAATTAAAAGTTGAAGATGGAACAATAACTGAAAAACCTTGGGAGACATAGACTGATGCAGAAAACAAGAAAGCACAATTCAATTGTAAGGCCAAAAATATCCTAACTTCTGCTTTAAATCTTGATGAATTTTTCAGGATATCTCAATGTGCAACTACAAAGGAGATGTGGGACATCTTACAAGTCACCCATGAAGGCACATCTGAAGTAAAGAGAGCAAGAAAACACACTCTCGTTTAAGAATACGAATTGTTCAGGATGTAGCCTGGAGAAAGCATCCAAGATGTTCAGAAACGTTTCACTCACATTGTAAATCATTTACTGGGTCTAGCCAAAAAGTTTGATGATGAAGAACTAAATATCAAGATCTTAAAGTGCCTAAATAGGAGCTGGCAGCCAAAGGTCACTGCCATTATTGAAACAAAGGATTTA
Source organism: Lablab purpureus (assembly GCA_030347555.1). Lineage (NCBI taxonomy): Eukaryota > Viridiplantae > Streptophyta > Magnoliopsida > Fabales > Fabaceae > Lablab > Lablab purpureus. The sequence continues at coordinate 25,783,469 of CM059263.1, forward strand.
TCTGTCATGAATGTTGGACTTGAAGACTTGGTTTCAAGTGGATTTGATGTCTCCAACCACCTTTGATGATGAAGATGATGGTGCTTGAAGAATGAAGATTGTGTCTTAGGTTTAGAGTGTCTTAGGATGTGTGGTAAGATGCATTTCAATTAATCTTGGACTTAATCTTGGGTTTTAAAATGATTTGAAATGTTTTAAAAGGTTTTAAAATGTTTTCAAGGGTATTAACTGGTTTTTAACTGATTAAAAAATTGATTTCAATCAGTTAAACTGTTCTTCATTTTTAAAGCTTTGTATTTGGCAAATTTTAGCTGATTGTTTTTCGAAATTTAACCAGTTGAAATTCTGGAGCCTTTGTTTAGAAATTCCAGTTTTCTGGAATAGCTAGTTAAAACGGGTTTTCAGTTGACTGATTTTAAGTTTCAGAAAAAGGGTGCTCACTGGAAAATTCCTTTTAATGAAAACAACCGGTTTAAATGGGTTTTCAACCGACTATTTTCATCAGAATCTGTTTTAAAACGCTGAAATAGTTTTTCTATAAATAACTTGAAATTCAAAGAACTCAGTGACGAATCATTTTTAGAAGAACCCACTGAGCAAGAACGTTTCTCTAACACTCTAAATCAATTTGCAAATCTCTCCAAGAAGTCCAAGATCCAATTGAATAGCAAATTGAATCAAGAATTGCGTGCTCTGTTTTCGTTCATTGCTGTTGCTCTGTTTTCTGTACTGCACTGAATTTCCAGGTGAATTCAATTCAATTCTTTGTGTGTGTGTTAGCTGCGTGTGTGTCTCTTAATCAGGGTGATTAAAGGTTCTTGTAATAGGGTTTTACAGGTGTTTAAAGGTCTTGTAGGGTTGAAGATCAGGTGCAGCTTTCTGGTTTTCGTTTTTTTATGTAGTGTTCATGTAAAAACTGGTTTTTAGTGAATTGATTGGATTTGTATGTTTAGGAAACTGGATGTACCCTTTGTTGAAAGGTGAACCAGTATAAATCTCTTTTGTTGTTCTTCTTTCCTTAATCTTTTACATTCGGCAATTGATATTTGAATTGTAATTGAATTGGATATATGATCAATTGATTAACAGCATTTCAAGAACTTATAAAAACTGGTTTTTCACCTTCATTCTGAAACTAGTTTTTCTTATTTGGCCTTTGAATTTCGAAAATCTTTAAGAGTTTAATTCACCCCCCCTCTTAAACTCAGCCATTTATTCCAACAATGAACACGACAACATTGTCTAGCAAATTGAGAGAGCATGAACTGGAATTGAATAGACTTGATCAGCTGGAAAATTCTGACAAGAAGAACAAGAGCCTTGCCTTGAAAGCCAAAGAATATTTGAACAGTGATGGAGAGGAAAACAGAAATGACAGTACAGAATTTTCCATGATTGTAAAGAAGTTTGGAAAGTTTCTAAAGAAAAGAAACAATTCAAGAGACAGATTTCAAAATCAACAGAAAAGGTACACAAGAAAATCTGATTTCAATTCTTCTAATTTCTTTTGTTTCAACTGTGGGAAGCTAGGACATGTAAAGATGGATTGTCCTCTCATTAATCAAAGAAAAGAAAGAAGCCCTGAAAGAAAAGACAAAGTCTTTGAGAAACGAAATCCTCACTTAAAGAATGGAAAGAAAGCCTACATGGCATGCGATGAAAGTGAATCTTGCAGGTCATCTACATCAGATTTTGAATATGAAAATCAAGCAAATCCATGCCTTGTTGCAAATGCAGAAACCTCAAGTCAGGTGAGTAACTGTGACACTAATCTCAGTGAAAATTATGACACTTTATTAGACGCATTTAAAGAACTGCATGATGAAGCTAGAAAATAGGATCATCAGATTAACAGACTAAAAGGATTAAATAGTTGGCTAGAAAATAGAGTACTGGAACTGGAAAACCAGATTGAATCTGAAAAATCTGAAATTGATAATAAACTCAACCCTGCTAATTGTGAAAACTGCAAAAATCTTCAAGATAAAGTTGCTTATCTGATAAAAACCTTAGGAAAGTTTCAATTGGGACAAAATACTCTTGATCAACTATTAAACTCTCAAATAGGTTATTCAAACAGAACTGGTCTTGGGTATGGTAAATCTGTCAAACATTTTCCAGCTACTAAATATAAATCTTTCTCAAATAACAAATTCAAAAAATGTTTTTATTGTTTGAAAACTAGGCATACATCTAAATACTGCTATATAAAAAATTTTGGCATTTCAAGAGGAGAATATTATTGGAAACCAAGATCATCTGTAATTCCTAACTCAAAAGGACCCAACTTGTTTTGGGGACCAATATATCTAAACTAAATTTGTTTTGCAGATCTGTCAAAGAGCAAAGAAAGCTTTATGGTATTTATGTTGTCATATTTCAAGAACAAGTGTTGATGAAGTCCTCTCAATATTTCATGAAGATTTAAAGTTTTGATGATGAAGATTTAAAGTCCTCTAAACATCTTTAAAGACTTGTGTCATCTCACAAAGGAAGGTTGCTTGATGAAAAAGGCATGGCATAAAGAGTGTTTAAAGCTTTCAAGAGAGAAGATTGATGAAGATTTTCTCAAGTGCTGGAGTTTCAAGTTTAGGAGTTTCTGTTTTGGGTGATGGATGAAAAGAGTAAGTCATAAATCCCATTTCAAACTTGAGAGCAAGTAGTTTTCTCGCAAAAATGTTTTTCTACGCTTTTAATCAATTATGATACGAAGTCTAATCAATCATTTTACTTAAAATTTGAATCAAAATTGTTTAACGAACAAAATAATCGATTAAGTGTTTTTGATAATCGATTATATTGATTTTGGGTTAATATAATCGATTATGACCTTAATCTAATCGATTATATCAGGGAAAATGAGTTTTCCAATTTTTAACTCTGATATAATCGATTAAGCTTTTTAGATAATCGATTAAATAAGTCGTTTTTGCGAATTCAATGCTGAATCAACCTAAGAATGGAAACTTTGATGTATTTTCAAATTATAAAATGAAAGAGAATGTAATAGGTTCAACACATCTAATAAAACACAAAATTCAAAGTGTTCTTGCGCCATAGTTTTTCAAAACCGCTTTCTTGCTTTCTCAAGGTTGATCAAAGTCTTTGGAAGTGGTGATCATTGTGCTTTAAGCTTTCATTCAACACTCAATCAGGTGTTTTCTTTTACTGTTTTTCTGAACGGGTAAAATTCATCCCTTGGATCTGTTCTAAGGGAGGTGTGTTCATCTCTTGTGTGTCAAGAGAGGTGGGAATCATCCTCAGTGTGTCTGAGGAGGTGTTTCATCCTTAGTATGTCTAAGGAGGTGTTTCCTTTATCTTTATTTGTTATTGCATGAATTGGTGTTTGTAATTTCAATTAAAGATAGTGGGGTGATCATCACGTATTTGTGGTGATTGGGAACTGGACGTAGGATTTGCCTAATCCGAACCAGTATAAATCTTTGTGTTCTTTCTCTTTACCTATCTCTTTTTATTGTGGATGATATTAACAATTGCAATTCAAACTGCGCTCATCTAAGGTTAAGGATAATCCGCATCCTGGTTTTAAAAACATTTATTTAAAATCTGGAAAATTATTTTAAAGAGAAAAGGTTTATTAAAAATCCAATTCACCCCCCTCTTGATTTTTACACTGTCGTTTATTTCTAACAATTGGTATCAGAGCTGGTTTTTAAAAATTACTCAAAATCAAGATCCTTATGGCAGGCAATAATCAATCTTTTGCTGAAGGTGCATCTATTCATAGACCACCATTCTTTACTGGTGAAAACTATCCTTTTTGGAAAAAGAGGATGGAGATTTTCCATAGGTCTAATGATCAAGGCGTTTGGGATGCAATTGTAAAATTCCTATGACTATTTTTAATGAAGTGCAGGTACCCAAAGTGAGAGCAAGTTGGACAAAGGATGAGTACAATGAGTATCAATGCGATATAAGGGCATGCAATATGATATCATCTGCCTTAACTGTTGATGAGTTTTACAGGTTGTTTGATTGCACTACAGCAAAGGAGATGTGGGACACTCTTGAAGTCACACATGAAAGAACAGAGGATGTCAAAAGATCAAGGAAGAACACCTTGATTCAAGAATATGAGATGTTCCGGATGAGCAAAGGGGAAACCATCTATGATGTTCAGAAAAGATTTACTCACATTGTAAATCACCTCAAGGTGTTAGGTAAGAAATTTGACACTGAGGAATTAAATGTGAAAATTTTAAAATCTTTGGACAGGACATGGCAACCCAAGGTGATGGCTATCATGGAATCCAAGAATCTCACAAGAATGAACATGACAACTCTCTTTGGTAAGCTTAGAGAACACGAAATTGCGCTTGGACGCTTCAAAGGAGAAGTAAAAGACGTCAAGAGAAAAGGTGTTGCTCTTAAAGCCGAATGCTACAAGGATGAGAGTAGTGATTCAGATGACAATCTTGAATGCAGTGACATCAACCTGTTTGTCAAGAAATACAATGATGGATGCCTAGGGGGCATTACAAGTGATGTAGGATCTATCAAACATGTGTATAAGCATATGGAATCAAAATAACATGTAAAATTGCATGGAAGAACATGAAATCAGATTTTTCCCCAAATGTTAGGGTTCAAATTCGGCCCACACTTAGAAATTGCAAAAAAATTCAATTCAACCGATTAAAAATAAGAATACATGCATAGGAAGCCATAGAAGGAGTTTAATTGAATTTTAATCTGTGAAAATGGATGGAAACGATCCATGAATGGTGCAGCCATGAAAGGAAACCAAGAACAAGTAAAAGGAAAAGATGAACAAGACAAGAAGATGAAGAACACGCCACTTTCATAAAGAAAGATAAGTGCAAAGGACAATCACCACTTGAATTATGGAAAACTCAAGATAAGATTCAAAGAAATGAGGCTTACCTCTTGAACTTCAAAGAGAAATAGCTCTTGGTCTCAATTAATCTTCAAAGTTATGTTACAAATGAGACTCACACCCTTATATAGAAAGGGGAAAAAGAAAATGCATGCACATGGGTGGAATTCTAAAAGGTTAGGCCATGTTTGGAAGATGCTCCAAAGCTTACCAAACAAGGCCCTTGTTTTTTATACTATCCATGTGTCCAAACAAGTAGCCTCTTATTTCTATTTCAAAGAAAGACACTAAACTAACTCTATTTTTATTTTCAAGGAATTTACAAGAATTATTTATATTTCTAATGTCTTCTTCCAATTTCTTGTACATTCCTCTAGTTTTTTATTCCTTCTTTTTCTTCAAATCTTTTTGTAAGCTTTTCTCTTTCCAATTCTTCTTTGGCTCTTCTTGTAACAACTCCTCATTGTGATGAACTAGGTTCTTCTTGATTTGGGATCATATCATACAAGAAGTTCATCAAAAACAAAAGCAAAGGGAATTTCAAGAAAGGTAAGAAAGCTGAAAATTTAAATTCTCTTGATAATTTTAAATGCTATGGTTGTGGAAAAAGGGGACACTTGAAGTTGGATTGCCCCAACATCAAGAAAGATGAAGAAAAAGCAAAGAAATACAAAAATCCTTTTCACAAAAAGAAAAAGAAGGCGTACATTGCTTGGGAAGATAATGAAGTGAGTTCTTCTGAAAGTGCAAGTGACTCGGAAGAAGAAGCAAACATTTGTCTCATGGCGGATGATGATGCTGAATCCACATGTAGCAAGGTAAGTGATTTTGGTCTTCCAAACAATTATGATGAGTTGCTTGAAGAGTTTCTTGATTTATGTGAAAAATCTGAAAAACTTACTTCTTTTCATAATAAATTAAAAAATGACTATAAGAGTCTTGAAAAGAAAATTATTGATTTGGAAGAAGAGAAAGAGGTTTTTAAAGAGAATTTGGAAAAGGCAAAAATTCCTTGCAAATGCAAGACAAAAATTCCTGTTTGCGAAAATTGTAATGTTCTTGCTAATAAAGTATCTTATCTTGAAACATCTCTTTCAAAAATTACCATGGGAAATAAAAATTTAAATAATGTTTTAAATGTGCAAAAAGGTTTACATGAAAAAGGAGGACTTGGTTATAATTTCAGATTTAATCATAAACCTACCAAAACTGTTTTTGTAAAAGGAGAAACGTCTAACCCAAATAAGGTTTTTGAAAATATAAATTTCTTTAATAAAACAAATGTTCCAACAAAGAAAGTTTATAAAAATGCATATTTCTCAAGAAAAACAAATGTTCCTACATGTTTTTATTGTATGCATAAAGGTCATTCGGTTAATAAATGCAATATTAAGCGTTTTAGTGTTCCTAATGGGAAATACAAATGGGTTCCCAAAGGAAAAACTGTTTCTAACCCATGAGGACCCTAATAAGTGACTTTAGGGGACCTAAATATTTTTGTTTATGATGCAGGTTGGTCCCAAGTCTAGGAAGTCTTTATGGTATCTTGATAGTGGTTGTTCAAGACACATGACGGGTGATAGAAGCAAATTCAAAAGCTTCAAAAAGAAAGAGCAAGGTTTTGTAACCTATGGAGACAACAACAAGGGAAGGATCATTGGTAGTGGAGTTATTGGAGAATCTTTAAAGATTCATGATGTTCTTCTTGTTGATGGGTTGAAGCACAATTTGCTAAGCATTAGTCAACTTTGTGATAAAGGTTTAAAGGTAACTTTTGATAGTAATCTTTGCAAAATTCATCACAAGGACTCAAATGAAATCACCCTCATTGGTAAGAGACATAATAATATTTATTTAATTGATATTGATTGTGCATCTACATCTAGTAATTTATCTTGTTTAGTTGCTAAAGAAGAGGATACATGGTTATGGTATAGAAGAACTACTCACATTCATATGCCGCATCTAAGTAAACTCATATCAAAAGAGTTAGTAATTGGTTTGCCAAAACTGTTTTTTTGAAAAGAACAAAATACGTGCCGCTTGTCAAAAAGGGAAGCAAACTAAAAATTCTTTTAAATCTAAATATGTTGTTTCCACTTCTAAACCTTTAGAATTACTGCACATGGATTTATTTGGTCCCTCTAGAACAAAAAGTTTTAGTGGCAATTATTATGCTCTTGTGATTGTTGATGATTACTCTGGATTTACTTGGACTCTTTTTCTTTCATCTAAAAGTGATGTGTTCAAAGAATTTAGAAAATTTTCCAAGGTTATTCAAAATGAAAAGGATTTAAAAATCAAGTTTTTAAGAAGTGATCATGGCGGTGAATTTCAAAATGTTTCTTTTGAACATTTTTGTGAAGAACAATGTATTTCTCATAATTTTTCAGCACCAAGAACACCTCAACAAAATGGTGTAGTTGAAAGGAAAAATAGATCTTTGGAAGAACTTGCAAGAACTATGTTGAATGAAAATAATTTACCTAAATATTTTTGGGCTGATGCCGTAAGCACCGCTTGTTATGTTTTAAATAGGATTTTAATAAGACCTATTTTGAAATTAACACCATATGAGCTTTTCAAAGGAAGAAAACCAAATATTTCTCATTTTAGAATTTTTGGATGTAAATGTTTTGTTTTGAATAATGGAAAAGATAGCCTTGGAAAATTTGATGCTAAATCCGATGAAGCTACATTTTTAGGTTATTCTTTGCATAGTAAAGCATATAGAGTTTTTAATAAAAGGACTTTAAATGTTGAAGAATCTATACATGTTGTCTTTGGTGAATATCTAGACCTTGAGGAAACCCCTCTTGAGTCAAAAAGAATCTTTGTAGATGATGAAGGAAAATATCAAGAAGGAACTCCTTTAGAAGAAGCTGTTGAAGAAATCAAATTGGATGATAATACTCCTCAAAATGAAAGTCTACCAAAAGAATGGAGACCACCAAAAGAAGTATCTTTGGACAATGTCATTGGAGATATCTCAAAAGGTGTAAGAACAAGGAGGAACATGAATAATTTCTGTATGAATGTTGCTTTTGTCTCACAGATTGAACGAAAGATCGTAGAAGAAGCTTTCACGGATGATCATTGGTGTATAGCAATGCAAGAAGAGGTAAATCAGTTTGAAAGGAATCAGGTATGGGATTTAATTCCTAAAACTAACAATATGCAGGTTATTGGCACCAGATGGGTTTTTAGAAATAAGGTTTATGAAGATGGAAATATCACAAAGAACAAAGCAAGGCTGGTTGCAAAAGTTTATAGACAAGAAGAAGGCATAGACTATGATGAAACCTATGCTCCCGTAGCAAGACTTGAAGCTATTCGTTTGTTGCTAGCATATGCCTCCATTATGGGATTCAAATTATTTCAAATGGATGTGAAAAGTGCTTTCCTAAACGGATACATCAAGGAAGAAGTCTATGTAGAACAACCTCCAGGCTTTGAAGATTTCAAAAATCCAAACCATGTCTACAAGTTGAAGAAAGCCTTGTATGGACTCAAACAAGCTCCAAGATCTTGGTATGAAAGGTTAAATAATTTCTTACTTGAAAATAGTTTTAGAAGAGGTAAAGTTGATTCTACTCTTTTTATTAAGAAATCAAAGAAACATATTCTTATTGTTCAAGTTTATGTTGATGATATCATATTTGGATCAACTAATGATGATCTTTGCCAAGAGTTTGCAAGATATATGCAGGGAGAATTTGAAATGTCCATGATGGGAGAATTAAATTTCTTTCTTGGTTTACAAATCAAACGATTGAAGAAAGGCATATTTATATGTCAAACAAAGTATTGCAATGAAATCTTAAAGAAATTTGAGATGGAAAGTTCCAAGGAAGCTGCAACTCCCATGGCTACATCTTGTTATTTTGGATCAAGATTTAAGTGGTAAGGCAGTAGATCAAACAAAGTATCGAGGTATGATCGGATCATTACTTTATCTTACTGCTAGTAGACCTGATATTATGCAAAGTGTGTGTGTTTATGCTAGGTTTCAATCCAACGCTAGAGAATCACACCTAAAGGTTGTTAAGAGAATCCTTAAGTACCTTAGAGGAACAAAAACCTTTGGTTTATGGTACCCTTCAGGAGCCTCACCTAGTATTATAGGTTTTTCTGACTCAGATTATGGTGGTTGTAGAGTTGATAGGAAGATTACTAGTGGAACATGTCATCTTTTAGGATGCTCTTTAGTTTCATGGCATTCTAAGAAACAGGCTAGTGTTGCTCTTTCAACCACAGAGGCTGAGTATATAGCAGCAGGTAGTTGTTGTGCTCAAATACTGTGGATGAAGCAGCAATTAGAAGACTTTGATATCTTTCTAGATCATATCCCTCTTAAGTGTGATAACACTAGTGCCATTAATTTGACTAGAAATCCAATCATGCATTCTAAGACAAGGCATATAGAAATTAGACATAATTTCATTAGAGATCATATAGCTAAAGGACATTGCATTATTGAATACATAGATACAAAACATCAATTAGCTGATATCTTTACCAAACCTTTGCCTAGAGATAGATTTTATGAGCTTAGAAGAGATCTAGGACTTGTTGATGATAAATCTGTTGATTGATTGATGTTTATTGATGAGTTTTGATGTTAATTGTGTGTTTTTATGAAAATCTCGTATATAATCGATTAGTTTTCGTATGATAATCGATTAAAAACGCTGTTTTTGAGAATGTTTTCATACATAATCGATTAAGCTCATGACATAATCGATTAAATCGCTGGGGAGAAATTTAATCGATTAAGGAATGCACATAATCGATTAAATTTCTGGGTTTTCGTTTTCTGGAAAATTTTGCATGCAAATAATCGATTACATTCATCACATAATCAATTAAATGCGACGTTCTGTGTTTTTCTGCACACTGGTTTTTGAATGTTGAGCCTCCAAATCACGTGTTTTTCATCCCTAACGGCTATATTCGAATCCTAATGGCTATTTTCGCATTAAACCAATGAATTGTAATTAGAATCTTTGCCTATAAATACCAAGATTGAGAATTAAAGTGCCACTTTCACTCTCACTCTTGTTGATATTCTACTGGTTTATTCACTGCTGTGCGAAATTATATTGTTGTTTCTGTGTTAGCTTTCGTGTTTGTCTTTCTTTTGTCAATTTTCTACTCAAATGGCTTATCAAAGAAGAAGGAAGATGCTTTCAAGGAGAAGAGGCAAAGCTCCAATGTCCTCCCAATAGCAAGAAGCTGAAATAAGACCACCAACTCTTGCAGGGTGGATATCTGATGAAGACTTACATATTGCCTATGTTAACCATTGGAAAGACAGGAAAATTCTCACTCCTAAATTTTTATCTTGTGAATTTTTCAGAGCTCATGGTTTTTCATTTCAGGAACTATTAGTGTCAAGTGGTTTACAAACTTTTGTAGAACTTGAAGGTGCATATTATCCGGATTTGGTAAGAGTATTCTATTTGAATTTAACTTCTAGAACAGGTAATCCAAGTTCCAAGGTGAAACGAGTCCGCATACACCTTGATGAAGAGGTGTGGAACAATGTAGCTGGTCTATCCACAGAAGGAGGAGTCAACATAACATATGGATTTGAAGATTTCAACAAGCTTGTAGAATTCCGCAAATTCTGCAAAGACCCCAACCTACAAGTGGAGAACTTGTACAAAGTTGGTAATGTAAAATTAAATGAGAGAATGTTGCATTATATTATTTTCTGGATAATTGTTGCTAGGGGCACTAATCATGCTCAACTAACTAAGGAAGATACTTTTTTGATGTATGGTTTCTTTAATAATGTTAGTATTGATTGGCCCGCAATTATTCTAGATAATATGTTTAAAGCCACTAGGCTATTATCTTTTGCTTTACCCTATGCTGTGTTTATCTCAAAGATTTTAGAATACAAAGGTGTGGATCTTAGAGGAGAAAACAAGCAAATTTTGCTCAGCAATAGCAAAATTGGAAAGAATGTTCTAAGGCACATGGGCCTTATTCAATAAGGAAACATGTTCCAGTAAAGAGATAATGACGCAACTATGGATGAAGATGAAGAGCCTCAACCTCAACCTCTGTAATGACCGAAGAAATCGCTACTTTTATCATACTTAGTACGCAAACTTAACTTGTATTAACTGATAATAAAACACATTATATATATAATTTGTATTTGTATTCAATACAAAAGGGAATATCTACTAGTACAAAATTCTATTATAAGAAATAAAAACATATATAAATATATGCGTATAACTACTACTTCGTCTTCCAATATAATCCTGGGACTCCGAAGCATCCCGCTCACCTATTAAGATATTTGCTCCCGTGTAGAAAAACACAATCATCGCAAGCCAAACAATCGACAATGGTAGGGTAAGCTAATCATTCAAAAATATAACAACACAAAATAATAACATCATGTAGTATTCATCATCATATCATTCTCATGCACATTCATCATAAAACATACTTAAATGCTTTGAAATTTAATGCATCTTTAATAATTGAAAAGTAACAACACAAATCATATTATCATGTAATACACATACTCACAACATTCTCATTAACACACATAAGTAGATTTTGGGCACCAACCCCAGGCTCTACTCGGCCCCACACAAACATATCGGTAGATTATGGGCACCAACCCCAGGCTCTACTCGGCCCCACACAAACATATCGGTAGATTATGGGCACTAACCCCAGGCTCTACTCGGCCCCACACACAAACATATCGGTACAATATGGGCACCAACCCCAGGCACTACTCGGCCCACACACAAACATTTCAGTAGATTATGGGCACCAACCCCAGGCTCTACTCGGCCCCACACACAAACATATCGGTAGATTATGGGCACCAACCCCAGGCTCTACTCGGCCCATGCACAAACATATCGGTAGATTATGGGCACCAACCCCAGGCTCTACTCGACCCCACACAAACATATCGGTAGATTATGGGCACCAACCCCAGGCTCTACTCGGCCCCACACACAAACATATCGGTAGATTATGGGCACCAACCCCAGGCTCTACTCGGCCCCACACACAAAAACATCATAAACAATACAAAAACAAGGTTTTTTACACATTACACTCAATACAACAATAATATACAAAACATACTAATTTTATATATATAACATTAATTTTCTTAATATCAATTTATATATTTTTGAACATTAACTTCCCTAACCTGGATTTTTGTTTATTCCTTACTCGGATGGAAAATTGCAATCCTAGTCCTTAGCTCATCTTTTATCTCAAAATCCTGGATAACATCTCCGCATAAAGAGAATTGATTGAGAAAAATCTTCAAAAACCATAAACTTTCCAAAAGAAAATTCTCAAGAATAAACGGACTTAGACTTACCCGTTCACAAAACTAATCGGGTAGAACTATTTCTTACACTATTAGCCTCCTATTGCTTCTTCTAGATCTAGAAACCATTAGGATTTCAGTATCTAAACCTTAGGGAGAGTGTAGAGAGGGAATAGAGAGAATAGAAGGAATAGAGGTAGAGAGAATAGAAAGAATAGAGGTAGAGAGAATAGAGGTATATGAAAACAAACTACCCAACTAGCCCCTTTTTATTTTATATTGTATTATCTTTATAATCTGACATCTTTATAATATATAATATATAAAATCTTTATAATCTCATATCTGTATAATCAAATATCTTTATAATCCAATATCTTTATAATCTAATATCTTTATAACTGAATATTTTTATAACATAATATCTTTATAATATAATATTTTTATAACTAAATATCTTTATAATATAATATGTTTATATTCTAATATCTTTATAATTTAAAATATTGGGGTGTTACAATCTTCCCACCATTAAAAAATTTCGTCCTCGAAAATTGACTTACCAACAAACATAAATGGATATGATTCTCTCATTTGGTTCTCCAGTTCCTAAGTAAATTTACCCATTTGGTCATTCTACACCACCTAACCCATGTCATTCATTTTGTCTCAGAGTTGCTTCATCTGAAAATTAATCACTTTTACGGCTTGATTTCTATAGACAGGTCTTCTCTAATTTGTACATCGTCTTACTCCAAACTATGGACTAGATCATGCACTTATTTCCTTAATGTTATGTAGATTTTCCAAATGAGGGGACAAAGCCAACTCTTAAGCCACTGCATCAATCTTCCAGAGAATTTGATATGGCTCAATGAATTTCATAGTCAATTTCCTAGATTTTATAGTTTGACCAAATCTTATATTAGACTTTACTCTCAGGAAAACATATTCTCCCATATTAAACTCCAAAAGCATTTATCTTCGATTTTTATATGATTTCTTCCTACTCATAGTAGTCACCATTTTCTCCCGAATCTCTTAATTCTTCTTTGTAGTCAGTGGTAACAACTAGAGTCTTACTAACACTTGTTCACCATTATGGTACCAGGATAGAGGTGTCTTGTATTTGTATCCATATAATGCTTTATATGGTTCTATCCCAATGTTGGCATGATAATTGTTGTTATAAGTGAACTCCACTAAAGGAAGGATTTCATCTCAGCTCCCTAGATGATCCATTGCACAAAATCCCAACAAATTTTCTAGTGATTATAATTTTCTCTCGAATTGTCTATCTATCTAAGGATGGTAGGCTGAGCTCAATCTTAACTTGGTACTTAGCACCTCTTGTAGTGTCTACTAAAATCTAAAGATGAACCTAGGGTCTCTATCCGAAATGATACTAGACAACAGTCCACACAATCATACTATCTCTTTGACGTACAACGAGGCCAACATAGCCATGGAAATCTTAAGTTAACTAGCTAAAAGTGAGCCCTCTTCATCAATTTATCTACAATCACCCAAATCAATTATGCCCTATGATTTCCCATGACAGATGGATAACAAAACCCATAGCAACGTTATCCCAATTTCACTCAAGAATCTCCATCTTTTGTAACATCTCACACGGTCTCTAATGCTCCACCTTAGCCTTCTGCTAGGTTAAACGAGCAACAATATATTGAGCAACATCATTCTTCATGACCAACCTCTAAAAGAACTTCTTTAGAACCTAGTATATCTTAGTCATCTCAGGATGTAAACTGAAACGAGTCTTGTACCCTTCATCCAATACCATTTTCTTTAGTTTTAGATCAACTAGAATGCAAACTTTGTCTCGGGACCTCAACAATCCATCCATTCTTAATTTGAAATCCTTCACCTGATCTATTTCACTGTGATCAAAAACAACTTTTTAACTCAAGATCTATCCTATGTTGTTCTCCAATCTATTTCATGAATTTGTTCATCATAATATGTATGTTGCAACTAGTGTGAGCAGGAATCATATCCAACCCAAGGCTCAGATTCTTTCTTTTTTTTTTTTTTGCTCTAATAATTTCTGCTCCTTTATCGTCATGGTCGATACTTGTACGACCCTTCTACTCAAGGGATCAACAACTACATTTTACTTTACCTACATGGTAGTTCATTTAAAAGTCAAAATCTTTTAGGAACTCCATCCATCTTCTCTATCTCATGTTCAGTTTCTTCTGATCAATCAAATACTTCAAGCTCTTGTGGTTACTAAACACATCAAACTATACACCATTCATAATAATGTCTCTAGGTCTTCAAGGCAAAGATAATTGCAACTAGTCCCAAATCATGGATAGGGTAATTCTTTTCATACACCTTCAACTAATAAGATCCAAAAGTAATAATTTTCTTCTCTTGCATCAATACACAACCTAATCCCAGATAGGAAGCATCATTCTAATCTCAAAGGGTTTACTCAAATTAAGAATTACTAACATAGGGTTATGGTCAACCTTTGTTTTAGCTCTGTGAAACTCTGCTTACCTATGTTGGTCCATACAAATGGTTGATCCTTTCAGATCAACTGAGTTAATAGAGTCATGATCTTAGAAAATCCTTTTATAAACATGATGTAATAACCAACCAACCGCATAAGGTTCCTAATCTGTAACATTATCTCGGGGCATTCCCACTACAACACTGTCTCAACTTTAGCAGGATCTACAAAACTTCTCTCAACTTGAAATTTACAAGTTCCAAGAACTGAACTTCTAACAACTAGAATTTATACTTTGACAATTTATCATACAACTTTCTTTTTCTCAAGATATCCAACATTGTTCTTAGGTATACCTCATGCTCCTTACACGAGCAAAAGTAGTTCAGAATCTCATCTATAAACACCACTACAAACTAATCTAGGTATAACTTGGAAATCTTGTTCATGTACTCTATGAACACTACAAGGCATAACTACATACTAATAGTGACCATACTTCATCCTAAAAGTTGTCTTATGCACATCTTCAACCTTCACTCAGATATGATGAAAGTCTGATATTAGATCAATCATAGAGAATACAACTGTTCCATACAACTAATATTACAAATCATCAATGAAAAAAAATACTTATTCTTTATAGTGAGTTTGTTGAGTTGCTTAATCAATGCACAATCTTAATAACCCATCAGACATAATTAACACCCAATTTTCATATATGTTTATTTCTAGTGCTCTAGGAAAAGATGTGGCTAAATGGTTTTTCATCACTATCACACATCTAACACACATAAAGGACATCATCATCATACCAGATATTGGTGTAACACCAACAAATCACATTACAACTTCAATGGAAGCTACAATTACTTCACACAAACACAAACACATGACACAAGAGAGTGTGTCTCTCCATAATCATACATCATATAATTATTTATGAGATATCCTCACAATTAAGACAAAAATTCATCCTAATTTAGTTATGAGTGTGCACCCTCATTACTTAATCCAGATTCCTTCCTTCCTTAATATGTTTATATCTATTAAAAACAACAATCTCATTCCAATGAAATTGAGATTTGACAAACATCCAATCAATTTCTCTATATACAAAAAACTAGCATGGCAAACAAATCCCCGTAGGTCAATCCTAGGACAGAACTGCTCTGATACCATTATTGTAACGACCCAAGAAATCGCTACTTTTAGCATACTTAGTATGCAAACGTAACTTGTATTAACTGATAATAAAACACATTATATATATAATTTGTATTTGTATTCAATACAAAAGGGAATATCTACTAGGAAAAAATTCTATTATAAAAAATAAAAACATAGATAAATATATGCGTATAACTACTACTTCATCTTCCAATATAATCCTCGGACTCCAAAGCATCCCGCTCACCTATTAAGATATCTGCTCTCGTGTAGCAAAACACGATCATTGCAGGCCAAACAATCGACAATGGTAGGGTAAGCTAATCATTCAAAAATATAACAGCACAAAATAATAACATCATGTAGTATTCATCATCATATCATTCTCATGCACATTCATCATAGAACATACTTAAATGCTTTGAAATTTAATGCATCTTTAATAACTGAAAAGTAACAACACAAATCATATTATCATGTAATACACATACTCACAACATTCTCATTAACACACATAAGTAGATTATGGGCACCAACCCCAGGCTCTACTCGGCCCCACACAAACATATCGGTAGATTATGGGCACCAACCCCAGGCTCTACTCGGCCCCATACAAACATATCGGTAGATTATGGGCACCAACCCCAGGCTCTACTCGGCCCCACACAAACATATCGATAGATTATGGGCACTAACCCCAAGCTCTACTCGGCCTCACACACAAACATATCGGTAGATTATGGGCACCAACCCCAGGCACTACTCGGCCCACACACAAACATTTCGGTAGATTATGGGCACCAACCCCAGGCTCTACTCGGCCCCACACACAAACATATCGGTAGATTATGGGCACCAACCCCAGGCTCTACTCGGCCCCACACACAAACATATCGGTAGATTATGGGCACCAACCCCAGGCTCTACTCGGCCCCACACACAAATATATAGGTAGATTATGGGCACCAATCCCAGGCTCTAATACTCACACCACTGCTGCCATGGACGAAGATGGTGCTGATGATGAAGATGAAGATGATGATGAAGAGGATGACTGATCTACTCTACTTATGTTTTTAATATTTTCAGCATTATAATTCTGCAGTAAAAACAATTATGGGTCTGTAATATTCTCACACATTGATATTTTGGTTTAATCTGCACTTTAGAACATTTGAAAATAACTGCTATATCTGCTATACCTGCTATTTGCTAATGTCAAAGGGGGAGATAATATACCATCTCTTCTCTTTGTGTTTGTTTTGTTTTGCAGGTTGACATCATCAAATAGGGGGAGTTTGTTGATGATTTGAGATTTGATGATGTTTTTAAGCTTTGATGATTGTGTTTATAATGTGCTGGGTTTGTGATTAATGGTTCTTGATTGATTTAGCATTTCTAGAGATGTTAGATTACCTGTACATGATTAGCAAATTGAAATATAATAATCTGTTGTTTTTATTATTCATCAGTTGGTCTCCTAATCCTGTTGCTCTAGTCGACTATTTTCATTAAAGTACCAGGAATATAGGTTTAATGAAAATAGCTAGCTGGTTTGATTCTTCAGTTGACTATTTAGTTCCAGACCCCTTCTTATGCAGAAAAAGTGCAGAACGCTGGTTTTAAAGACTTAAAGAGTGGATGACCCAAAGCTTCTCCTTTTTCCTATAAATGCAACTCTAAAGGACGTTTGCAAGTGCGAAAGAATTCAACAGAATACACACAAGAGTTGCAAACTTTCAGAGCAAAAGACATCTGCAGAATTCAATTACTGGTTTAGAGTTTCAAAAAGATTTTTGCTTTCGCTTTACATTGTATTCTTTTATCTCGGGTTAGAGATTTGTAGGTGGGTTTTAGAACCCTGTTGTGTGTGATCGGGGTGATCACAGTGACTCAGTGTGAGTCAGTGGGTTTAGAACTATTCTATAGTGTTTAGAATAGGTTCTTTGATTTTCTTGTAGTGTTCAAGAAAGATTTGTTGTAAAGAATACGTTTTTGTTAGTGATTAGGATCTGTGGAGTTGCATATCACCAACTGGATGTAGTTCTTGCACAAACAACGAACCAGTATAATGCTTGGTGTTATATTTTCTCTTCCTTCATCATCTGTTACATTCTGCATTAAGAACTAACCTACTATTTCGCAATTATCAGTCAGCTAATTCTCAGTAAACTGCACCAGTAAATTTTCTGATATGAAAAAGATTTCAATAAAGCTATATATCAATTGAACCCCCCTTCTTGATATAATTTCGCATCTAACAATTGGTATCAAGAGCAGGTTCTTGTAAGGTACTCAAGAAAGATTCAAGATGGGTGACAAGCTTCCCTTTGCTGAAGGAGCATCTACCAACAGACCTCCACTCTTTGTAGGAGCAAATTATCCTTTCTGGAAAGCCAGAATGAAGATCTTCTTCGAGTCTGTTGATAGAGGCGTGTGGGATGCAGTGATTAATGGTCCATTTATTCCTACAGTGAAAGCTGAAGATGGACAACTGATTGAAAAGCCATGGGATCAGTGGACTGATACAGAAAATAAAAAGGCTCAGTTTGACAGTAAGGCAAAAAATATTTTAACCTCTGCACTAAATCTTGATGAATTTTTCACGGTTTCTCAATGCACAACAGCTAAAGAAATGTGGGATATTCTTCAAGTTAGACATGAAGGAACAGAGGTGAAAAGAGCAAGAAAGCATACCCTCATACAATAGTATGAGATGTTTCGAATGCAGCCTGGAGAGACCATTCAAGATGTGCAGAAGCGCTTTACACACATAGTAAATCATCTGCTAGGCTTAGGAAAGAAGTTTGATGATGAAGAGCTTAACATAAAGGTTCTCAAATGCTTAAGTAGGAGCTGGCAGCCGAAAGTCACAGCAGTTCTTGAAACAAAGGATTTGACTATCATGAGCACTGCAACTTTGTTTGAAAAGCTCAGGGAACACAAGCTGGAGCTGAGTAGGCTTGATCAACTTGAAAATTCAGATAAACAGAACAAGAGTCTTGCACTAAAAGCCAAGGAGTGCATAAAGAGTGATGAAGAGAAAGAAGATGAGAGTACAGAATTTGCTAAGCTGGTTAAGAAGTTTGGAAGATTCCTAAAGAGGAAGAATAATTCAAAAGACAAGTTTCAGGAAAATCAGAGAAGGTACACTAGAAAACCTGATTTTAATTCCTCTAATTTCTCTTGCTTTAATTGTGGGCAGCTAGGACATGTCAAGGTAGATTGTCCTCTTTTGAATCAAAGAAAAGATAGAAGCCCAGAAAGAAATGAAAGAAGAGATAAAGACAAACGAAATCAGCCTTTCAAGAGAGGCAAGAAAGCTTATATGGCCTGTGACGACAGTGATTCTAGCAAATCATCAAATTCAGATTCTAAATCTGAAAACCAAGCAAATATGTGCCTTGTAGCTAATGATGAAACATCTAGTCAAGTACATTCATGTGATTCTGATATGAGTGAGAATTATGACACCTTGTTTAATGCTTTCATAGAATTACATGATGAAGTAAAGAAAATGGAGTATCAAAATAATCGGCTAAAAGGAATGAATAACTGGCTAGAAAATAAGTTACTAGAACTGGAAAACCAGAATAGCAAACTGAAAGATGAAAACAGTCAACTAAAAGACAATGTCCTGCAACCGGAAAACCAGATCGAGTCTGATAAATCTGAGAATGATAAAATCAATTTTGCAAAGTGTGAAAACTGCATTAATCTTCAAAATAAAGTGGGTTATCTGATTAAAACTTTGGAAAAGTTTCAAATTGGTCATAATACACTTAATCAACTTTTACATTCTCAAATTGGATTTTCAAATGGAAATGGTCTTGGTTATGGAAAGTCCACAAAACAATATCATGCTGTTAAGTACAAATCTTATCCTAGTAACAGATTTAAAAATTGTTCTTATTGTTTGAAACATGGACATATATCTAGATTTTGCTATGTCAAGAATTTTGGGATTTCAAGAGGTGAATTCTATTGGAAACCCAAAACATATGCTGTCCCTAACTTGAAAGGACCCAACTGGTTTTGGGGACCTAAATTTGTAAATTAACTTTGTTTTGCAAATCTGTCATGGAGCAAAAAGAACCTTATGGTATCTAGATAGTGGTTTCTCTAAACATATGACAGGTGATAAATCAAAGTTGATAAACTTCAAAGCATATGAAGCTGGTTCTGTTACTTTTGGAGATAATAGCAAGGGCAAAATCAAAGGATCTGGAGATATTGGAAACTGTTCCTCTTCACAAATAAAGGATGTACTTTTTGTTGAAGGATTGAAACACAATCTGTTAAGCATAAGTCAGCTTTGTGACAAAGGTATGAAAGTGACTTTTGATGCAGAATTTTGTGTCATATACAACTGTAAAACTGCAGATATTGTGCACATTGGGAGAAGAACAAACAATGTATACATGCTGGACATTGAGTCCTCAAATCTCAAGAACATTTGCTTGTTGACCAAAGAAGATGACGGATGGCTTTGGCAAAGAAGGTGTGGACATATCAACATGCAGTTATTAAACAAAATTAGCTGCAAAAGTCTTGTTAAAGGCCTTCCAAATGTGAAATTCGTGAAGGACAAAGTACGTGCTTTTTGTCAAAAAGGAAAGCAATCAAGAAACTCTTTTGAGTCAAAAAATATCATTTCAACAAGGAGACCACTTGAGCTTTTGCATCTTGATTTGTTTGGTCCATCAAGAACTGTAAGTCTTGGAAACAATTCATATGTTCTTGTCATTGTTGATGATTTTTCAAGATATACCTGGACATTATTTCTTTCTTCAAAAGATGAAACATTCCATGCATTTAAGAAATTTGCAAAGATCATTTCAAATGAAAAAGATCTTAACATTGTTTCTTAAAGAAGTGATCATGGAACTGAATTTCAAAACATGCATTTTGAAAAGTTTTGTTCCAAATATGGCATATCTCACAACTTTTCTGCACCTAGAACTCCACAACAAAATGGAGTTGTTGAAAGAAAGAACTGGACTCTTCAAGAATGTGCAAGGACAATGTTGATTGAATCCAAGCTTCCAAAATATTTTTGGGCAGATGCAGTTTCTACAGCTTGTTATGTACTAAATAGAGTATTGCTTAGACCAATTCTTGATAAAACTCCATATGAACTTTTGAATGATAGGACTCCTAGTATTGCATATTTCAAAGTCTTTGGTTGCAGGTGTTTCATTCTGAACAATGGAAAAGCTTCTTTAGGTAAATTTGATGAAAAAACTGATGATGGTATATTCTTAGGTTATTCTATGACTAGCAAAGCATATCGTGTTTTCAACAAAAAGAACTTAACTGTGGAAGAATCTATGCATGTTGTATTTGATGAGTTCTTATGCCAAAAAGAGAGAAAAGGTAATTCCCTTGCAGGTTCAGATGATGAAAAGTCTGAGAAATCAGAAAAGAATGAAGATTTTGCAGAAAAATCTGCTGATGCTGACAGACAGAATGAACCAGTCGACTATAACTCTGGATCAATTGACTACTCTACAGCAGACAATGACTTATCTAAATCCTGGAGGACTCAAAAAGGATTGTCTCTGGATAACATCATTGGGAATGTTGAAAAGGGAGTAACAACTCGAAACTCTTTACATGATTTCTGTAATCACATGGCATTTGTTTCAAAAATAGAACCTAAAAATATCCATGATGCATTGCTTGATCATAATTGGATAACTGCTATGAATGAAGAGTTAAATCAGTTTGTTAGAAATAATGTTTGGCATCTAGTACCCAGGAACAATGTAATGAATGTGATAGGAACAAAGTGGGTTTTCAAAAACAAACTTGATGAAAATGGTATTATAACTAGAAACAAAGCTAGACTAGTAGCCAAAGGATATAATCAGGAAGAAGGCATTGATTATGATGAGACTTATGCACCAGTTGCTAGGTTAGAAGCCATTAGGTTGTTGCTTGCATTTGCATGTCTTAAAAGCTTCAAACTCTATCAAATGGATGTTAAAAGTGCTTTTCTTAATGGCTTTATAAATGAGGATGTGTATGTTGAAAAACCACCTGGTTTTATTGATTCTAAGTTTCCTAACCATGTTTACAAACTCAAAAAGGCGTTGTATGGTCTTAAACAGGCACCTAGACAGCGGTATGAAAGACTCACAACTTTCCTCATATCACAAGGTTTTAAAAGAGGAGTTGTGGATAAAACTCTTTTCACCAAGAAAGTTGTCAATGATCTCATACTTGTGCAAATTTATGTTGATGACATCATTTTTGGATCATCTAATCCCTCTCTTTGCCAAGAGTTTGCTGAATCAATGCAGGGTGAATTTGAGATGTCAATGATGGGAGAATTGAATTTCTTCTTAGGTTTGCAAGTCAAACAGATGCAAAATGGAACCTTCATAAATCAATCTAAGTACTGCAATGAACTTTTGAAGAAGTTCAATGTGGAAAGCTGCAAAGAAGCCAATACTCCAATGTCCTCAAGCTGTTATCTTGACATAGATGAATCTGGAAAATTAGCTGATGCAACTATGTATAGAGGTTTGATTGGTTCTTTGCTATACATCACTGCTAGCAGACCTGACATTATGTTTGTTGTATGTCTATGTGCAAGATTTCAAGCTAATCCAAAGGAATCACATCTCACAGCTGCTAAACGAATTCTGAAATATCTCAAAGGAACTGTGAATATTGGACTATGGTATTCCACTGGTAATGAGTTAAATTTGGTTGGCTATACTGATTCTGATTTTGCATGTTGCAAATTAGACAGGAAAAGCACTAGTGGAACATGTCACTTGTTGGGAAAGTGTTTGATTTCTTGGACAAGCAAGAAACAAGCATGTGTTGCACTTTCAACAGCAGAAGCTGAATATATAGCTGCTGGTAGCTGTACTGCACAGATTTTATGGTTAAAACAACAACTAAGTGATTTCAATTTGCATCTTTCTGATATTCCAATATAGTGTGATAATACCAGTGCTATTAATCTGACTAAGAATCCCATTCAACACTCTAGAACTAAGCATATTGAAATAAGGCACAACTTTATAAGAGATCATATAGAAAAGAAAGATTTTAGGATTGAATTCATCTCTGCTAATGATCAGTTAGCTGATATTTTCACTAAACCTCTTGGTCGTGACAGGTTTTTCAAACTTAGAAATGAATTGGGGATCCTGAAGATCAATCATCTTTCTTAAAATTTTTCTGCAGTATTAAACAGTTTGTTAATTCTATGAAATAGCTGATGTATTTCATTTAACTAACAGTAATATTTTACTGCTGCAGATTTCAGTGTGTTAATTTCTTGTAACAGTCGACTTATTTCATTTAACTTACAATAATGCTTTACTGTTACATTTAAAAAGCTTACTTATTCTCAGGAAACAACAGACTTATTTCATTAATTGCACTTGCTGGTTGTTGTTTCTATCAGAACAGTCTATTAATTGATTTGACTAGCTGACTAAATTCATTAACTACAATTAAATTCAATTGGGTTTTCACGAAATCAGATTTAATCAAATAAATTTAAACCATATCTGTGCAATACGTCTATTGGGTGCACTGTTATTCAAAGGATGAATAGTTTTGGATGCATGTGAGGCTACTTTATTGGGCTTGCAGAACTGAGTTTCCATTTCTCAACATATTATCTGCATTTTCTGAAACTGAACATCTGTGATGGAGTAAAAATCTGTTCAAAATATTTGCTCAGTAATATTCGTTTGACCATGCATACTTATCTCTCTATATAGTTCTAATACTTCTGCATATCACATACTTCAACTGTTTCTTCTTTATTTGCTGTATTTTTGCATACTGCTGCATCATCTCAGATTCTCAGAATTAAAATGTCAAACAATGAGCATTGTCTTGTTGAGAGTGATGATTCTGATGCTCCAATAGCTACGGCATTTCAAAGGCTGAGAGATCATCACGGAATAGAGTGTCCACACAAACTGCTACAACACAAACTGGAAGATCTAGCAGAAACAGAGGCTCAACCTCTGGGACACAGGCAGAACCAATTCAGATTCCTGAGCAGACTGCTGAACCTTCAAAGAGAAGGTTTCCTAAGAGATACAAAGTTAGAGTCAGACTTCCTCAACCCGTGGCTCCTCCTGCTGAAGAAGAATCTAATGAGGAAACAGAGTCTGAAGAAGAAGAAGAAAACAATGAGATAGTTGAATCAGTGGAACGTAGAATGCAGATGAAGCAGATTCTTACCCCTAAAATTCTAAAATTCAACTGGCTAAACAATGAGAATTTGATCTTCGTGAGGAATTCCCTTCATGTACAAGGTCTTCAATAGTTTGTCGAGCTAGAAGGTAACTTCTATATTGACCTTGTTAAACTATTTTATGCTAACATGAAGGTAGAGAACAATATACTGGTTTCTCAAATAAGAGGCAGAGAAGTGCGGATTGACAACACTCTGTGGAGAAGAGTTGCTGGTTTGAAAAATGAGGGAATAAAAATAATTAAAGGTAACACTGGAGCGGTACCCAATTTCAACAAGGAGGCTGTATACAAGGACTGTCTGCGCAACTGTGATGAGGCTCTAATCCTCAAATACAATGTGGGAAGAATGAAACGTGATGAGAGACTTCTAGCGTTCTTTCTTGCGTGGCAGCTCATCCCCAGGGGGAGTAATCACGCACAGTTGATGGAAGAAGATCTTGCTCTAATTCATTGCTTGAAGAATCACATAAAGCTCAATTGGATATATGTAATCAAGGGTCACATGTTCAAGGCAAAAAGACTGAGTGATCACAAGCTTCCATATGCAATTTTGATCTCCAAGTTTTTGGATTACTTTAATTTTCCCACTGAAGGCGAGACCACCAGGATTGTCAACCATAAGCATTTGTTTGATAACTATTATCTTCGCAAGATGGGGTTGACTAAGGTAAATGGTGACTGGTCTTATGAAGCTAGAGCATCATCATCTGCACCAGGAGCAACCTTCACTGCTGGCACTTCATCTGGAAATCAACAGGATTACTCAGCCTATCAGATGATCCCATATTCAGTACCACCAACATACCAGGGAGTACCCATGTCTGAATTTGAGCGTATGCTTATTTCTAGACTTAATGAACTAACTTCCTTGCAGCGCGACACCCATGAAACGATGGTAGCCAGGTTCACTAATGTAGACTATGAAATTGACTTGATTCAACATCAACTTGCTGAATTACAAGTGACTGTGGACAGCTATGATGGCTCCAATACTCACACCACTGCTGCCATGGACGAAGATGGTGCTGATGATGAAGATGAAGATGATGGTGAAGAGGATGACTGATCTACTCTACTTATGTTTTTAATATTTTCAGCATTATAATTCTGCAGTAAAAACAATTATAGGTCTGTAATATTCTCACACACTGATATTTTGGTTTAATCTGCACTTTAGAACATTTGAAAATAACTGGTATATCTGCTATACCTGCTATTTGCTAATGTCAAAGGGGGAGATAATCTATCATCTCTTCTCTTTGTGTTTGTTTTGTTTTGCAGGTTGACATCATCAAATAGGGGGAGTTTGTTGATGATTTGAGATTTGATGATGTTTTTAAGCTTTGATGATTGTGTTTATAATGTGCTGGGTTTGCGATTAATGGTTCTTGATTGATTTAGCATTTCTAGAGATGTTAGATTACCTGTACACGATTAGCAAATTGAAATATAATAATCTGTTGTTTTTATTATTCATCAGTTAGTCTGCTAATCCTGTTGCTCTAGTCGACTATTTTCATTAAAGTACCAGGAATACAGGTTTAATGAAAATAGCTAGCTGGTTTGAGTCTTCAGTCGACTATTTAGTTCCAGACCCCTTTTATGCAGAAAAAGTGCAGAACGCGGGTTTTAAAGACTTAAAAGAGTGGATGACCCAAAGCTTCTCCTTTTGCCTATAAATACAACTCTAAAGGACGTTTGCAAGTGCGAAAGAATTCAACAGAATACACACAAGAGTTGCAAACTTTCAGAGCTAAAGACATCTGCAGAATTCAATTACTGGTTTAGAGTTTCAAGAAGATTTTTGCTTTCGCTTTACATTGTATTCTTTTATCTCGGGTTAGAGATTTGTAGGTGGGTTTTAGAACCCTGTTGTGTGTGATCGGGGTGATCACAGTGACTCAGTGTGAGTCAGTGGGTTTTGAACTGTTCTATAGTGTTTAGAATAGGTTCTTTGATTTTCTTGTAGTGTTCAAGAAAGATTTGTTGTAAAGAATACGTTTTTGTTAGTGATTAGGATCTGTGGAGTTGCAGATCACCAACTGGATGTAGTTCTTGCACAAAGAACGAACCAGTATAATCCTTGGTGTTATATTTTTTCTTCCTTCATCATCTGTTATATTCTGCATTAAGAACTAACCTACTATTTCGCAATTATTAGTCAGCTAATTCTCAGTAAACTGCACCAGTAAATTTTCTGATACGAAAAAGATTTCAATAAAGCTATATATCAATTCAACCCCCCCTTCTTGATATAATTCCGCATCTAACAGTAAAGAATATGATTAGACAACTCTTTTTGGTATTTTTTCATACAAATTCAAACCTAGACATATTTGAAATAAAAAAATAGAAAAATCTCCTATTTATTCACTAGGAGTTGAATAATTTGTTTCATGAATTGCTTCAATAAATTTTCTATCAACCTGCAACAAATAATTTGTTTCATGTACAACATGCATGTTTGAAGGTTGAAGGTTGAATGTTTCTTGATTCAACCTTCTAAATGTTTAGTAGAAATCATAAGTAATAGTCTTTACCATGACCAACATAGTCTACCAATAACAAAACTTTCCATTCAAATTTTGTAGGAACTCTACATATGTGAGATTTTTTCCATAAAGATATCTCCTGTTTGATTCCATCCAACCTAAGACATTTCTCTTGTAATTTTCTCTATGCAAAACACTATATATTTCATCAAGAGATGTACAATAGGTTGATGTTAATGATCCTTCAATTGAAAAGGAAGTCTAGTAAAAGAAAGTTGTTTAAATTGAATATCAAAACTGAACCACCACCATGAAACTTCACAGGAAGAAATGTATCTACTATGATATAATCTCATCAACATATACACACAATACATAGTATGATATAATCTCATCAACATATGCATGATCCCATTTTTCATACATGGAGACTTCTTGTTCAAAAGGTCACATTGATTATAAAGCATGCATTTCTGAACTACTACAGAAAGCTTTGAGAAGGTATTTCTATAAAAATATATACATTATCTTCAAGAGTCTTAGACTTGGCATCTCATTCATAAAACATAATATGGGAGCATGAGGCAAGTCATGTTTTTAAAACGCTAAACATTACAAATATATGAAAATTATGAAAAAAAAATTATGCATTCTCAAAAACTAAATGAATGAAATAAATTAAAAAGTCCTTGTAAAGCTTTACACTTGACCTAGGTTGACTAAAACAAATGAATCTCAATCTTTCAGACTCAATCAACTATTGTATATGCATAAGCAAAAAAGCATTGAAATAAGATTTTTGACAGGAGAATAATTGGAGATTCATGGTCTTATTGCACTTGAGAAAGATCCACAGAGTGTTACTTTAATTAGTTTTTTTCCTTTCCTCTCGAGTCTTTTTGTCATCTGAAACTAAACTATCAAACCTAAAGTCTGCATGACATATTTCTCCTATGTCATCTGCATGACATATTTCTTCTTTTGAAATTGGAGTTTCAAAGACAAGAAGTGGACTATTTAACAACCAATCATTTTAATCTTCTTATGGTTAGATCCAACCTCCTAATTTTGTAGAAAGGAGAAAAATTCATGCCTTTTAGGAAGGATTAGGAAAATCTTATTGACTGTAATTTTCTTTAAAACCCTTGGAAAAAACATGAATTTTACAATCTCTCCATCACCCCCCAGAATGAAAGAGGGGGGATATCCTAACTTAGTATATTTGTTAGGTGCTTTATTTTTCAATAGAAACTAAACTTAAACTTGTATTCAAGAGATAAATATTCTTGTACTGATAAGGGATGCATGAATTATACAAGAAAAGAGAAGCCACAATGATCCTCTTGGATTGTCCAAATTCCATAAATGTAAAGAAAGTTAAATCTACATTAGGTCTAACTTGAATTGTCTCATATATCTTCTTGAGGATAAGTTAAATCATAAGTAATAGAATTTACATTACCAATAGGAACATGGGATAGTCTACCACTAGCAAACATTGAGAAGATCAAAGTCTAACGAGTTAGTATTTAATAGTCAAGAATCTCATTCTTCTTTTGGCTAGATCTAAAATTTGTTTGACTTTTGTGGAAATGAGAAAGAACCACGTTCTTCCTTTTAGAAAAATTAGGAAAATCCAATTGATTGCATATTTTTCTAGACCCCAGAAAAAACATGAATGGTACAATCCCGCTGTCACCCGAAAAATGGAAGAGGGGATCCCATAATTCTTGGTTTGTTTGTTAAGTGTTTTTCAATAGAGATTGTCCATGTATGAATTAGCGATAGAAGAGAAGTTGTAATAGTTCTCAGATAATTCGAATCCCAGAAGTGAAGAGAAAGTTGGAGATACTTTGGATCTCACATGAATCATTGTTGATCATTTTGATCTGATGATGTTGCTGATTCGGTGATGTTACGACAGTTTTTAGTTGATGTCAGATTATCTTTATTTAGTTAGCTATTAGTACAGGAAATATGCTTGGAATGTGTTTTAATAAATTACGCCAACTGTTTCATGTTTAGCTAACTATTTTCTTCCAAACTATTCTAGTAAGTCAGGACTGAATATCAACTGTTAGAGTCAGTCTCTCATTCTCTATAAATACAAGCCACTAGGAAGATCCAAGTTAGAAGAGATAATTACGAAAAATATCTCATTCAAAAATTGATTGAAGAATTAAGTTTTAGGATAAATCAAGAAAAGGAACTGCAATAGTGAAATTTGTATTGGGTCCTACCTAGTTTGGGATAGTTTAGTATATTTTATAAATCTATATTTCTGTGATTGGTGTGATCACTGTAGACTTGGGGGTGAGTCTAGTTTTGTTGATTGAATTCTATAGTGTTTAGGATTTCATCATTTTGGTTTAGATTGTCTTTAAAAGAGGGGTTCTTGTAAAGACTTGTTCAATTAGTGTTATTGTGATCTATTAGTGTGACAGATTTAAACTGGACGTAGCTCTTGAAAAAGGGTGAACTAGTATAATTTCTTGTGTATTCTTTCTCTTCCCTTACATTCTTTTATAATCTATTGATATAACTAATCAACTATTTTCATCGATAAGTAAACTAATTTGTTCTTGAAAGCAAATGTAAAATCTGATAATTGGCAGATTTAGAGTAAAAATAGGTATCAATTCATCCCCCTTCTTGATATCTCTCTGTAATTCTAACAATTGGTATCTAGAGCAGGTTCTTGAAAGTTACTCAAGTTTGATCTAAGAACAAGATGTCAGAAATCAAGCTTCCCTTTGCTGAAGGCGCTTCCACCAATAGACCACCACTGTTTGTTGGGGTTAACTACCCTTTCTGGAAAGCTATGATGAAAATCATTTTCGAATCTGTGGACAGAGGCGTATGGGATGTTGTATTTAACGGGCCATACATTACAAAGATAAAAGAAGATGATGGAACAATATCTAAAAAACCTTGGGAGACGTGGACAGGAGCAGAAAAAAAGCTTACACAATTTGACTGTAAGGCCAAAAATATCTTAACTTCTGCATTGAATCTTGATGAATTTTTCAGGATATCTCAGTGTGCTATTGCAAAGGAGATGTGGGACATCTTGCAAGTGACTCATGAAGGCACATCTGAAGTGAAAAGAGCAAGAAAACATACACTCATTCAAGAATACGAAATTTTCATAATGAAACCTGGAGAAAGCATCCAAGATGTTCAAAAATGACTCACCCACATTGTGAATCATTTAATAGGTCTGGGCAAAATGTTTGATGATGAAGAACTGAATATCAAGGTCCTGAAGTGCCTAAGCAGGAGCTGGCAACCAAAGGTTATTGTAATTCTTGAAACAGAAGATCTTTCATTCATGAACACAACAACATTATTTGGCAAATTGAGAGAGCATGAAATTGAATTAAATAGACTTGATCAGCTGGAAAGTTCTGACAAGAAGAATAAGAGCCTAGCTTTGAAAGCCAAAGAATGCTTAAACTGTGATGAAGAGGAGAACGAAAATGACAGTGAAGAATTTGCCATGCTTGTCAAGAAATTTGGGAAATTTCTAAAGAAAAGAAACAATTCAAGAGACAGATTTCAAGATCATCAGAAAAGGTACACAAGAAAATCTGATTTTAATACTTCTAATTTCTCTTATTTCAATTGTGGATAGCTAGGACATGTGAAAATGGATTGTCCCCTTATTACTCAAAGAAAATAAAGAAGCCCTGAAAGAAAAGAAAGAAAAGACAGTCTCTGAAAAACGAAATCCTCATTTAAAGAAAGGAAAGAAAGCCTATATGGCATGGGATGATAGTGAATCTTGCAGATCCTCCATATCAAATTCTGAATCTGAAAATGAAGCCAATCTATGTCTTGTAGCAAATGCAGAAACCTCAATTCAGTTGAGTAACAGTGACACTGATCTCAGTAAAAACTGTGACACTTTATTATACGTGCTTAAAGAACTGCATGATGAAGCTAGAAAACAAGATCATCAGATTAACAGACTAAAAGGATTGAACAGCTGGCTAGAAAATAGAGTCCTAGAACTGGAAAATCATATTGAATTAAAATCAAAATCTGAAAAATCTGAAATTGATAACAAAAACAGCCCTGCTGGTTGTGAAATCTGCAATAATCTTCAAGAAAATTAGCTTATCTAATAAAGACCTGAGGAAAGTTTCAAATGGGTCAAAATAGTCTTGATAAATTGTTAAGCTCTCAAAAAGGTTTTCTAAATAGAACTGGACTTGGCTATGATGAATCTATCAAACAATTTTCTGCTGTAAAATATAAATCTTTCTCAAATAGAAAATCAAGAAAATGCTTCTATTGTATGAAAACTGGGCATATATCTAAATATTGCTAAATTAAAAATTTTGGTATTTCAAGAGGTGAATATATTTGGAAACCAAGACTGTCTGCTTGATGTGATCTCAATTCATGAAAAACCTCAAGTCATGCAAGGGGGAGTCACCACAAGAAAATAGGAAAAGAAAAATATGAAAGAAAAGTTTACAAAGAATTTTGAAGAAAAGGAAGGAAGAAAAACAAGGAGAATGTACAAGAAGCTTGAAGAAGAAAATAAAAATATTAATAGGTCTTGTAATTTCCTTGTAAATAAAAAGAGAGTTAGTTTAGTTTCTTTCTTTGAAATAGAAATAAGAGGTTGCTTGTTTGTACACATAGATAGTATAAAAAACAAGGGTCTTGTTTGGGAAGCTTTAGAGCATCTTCCAAACATGGCCTAACCTTTTAGAATTCCATCCATGTGCATGTAATTTCGTGCTCCCCTCTCTATATAAGGGTGTGAGTCTCATTTGTAACATAACTTTGAAGATTAATTGAGAGTAAGAGCTAATTCTCTTTGAAGTTCAAGAGGTAAGCCTCATTTCTAGAATCTTATCTTGAGTTTTCCATAATTCAAGTGGTGATTGTCCTTGTTAGAAATAACGACAGTGTAGAAATAATTTCTAGAATCTTGAGATTTATACTGGTTCGGATTTAGCCAATCCTACGTCCAGTTCCCAATCACCACAAACACGTGATGATCACCCCACTATCTTTAATTGAAATTACAAACACCAATTCATGCAATAACAAATAAAGATAAAGGTAACACCTCCATAGACACACTAAGGATGAACTCACCTCCTCAGACACACTGAGGATGATTCCCACCTCTCTTGGCACATAAGAGATGAACACACCTCCCTTAGAACAGATCCAAGGGATGAATTACACCAATTCAAAAAAACAGTAAAGAAAACACCTGATTGAGTTCTGAATTGAAATCTTAAGCACAATGATCACCACTTTCAAGAACTTAGATCAACCTTGAGAGAGCAAGAAAGCGGTTTTGAAAAACTTTAGCGTAAGAACACTTTGAATATTGTGTTTTAATCAAATGTATTGAACCTAAGACGTTGCCTTTCATTTTATAGTTCGAAAACACTCTAAAGTTTCCATTCTTAGGTTGATTCAGCATTGAATTCGCAAAAACATCGTATTTAATCGATTATCTAAAAGGTATAATCGATTATATCAGAGTTAAAAACTGGAAAACACATTTTGCCTGATATAATCGATTAGATTAAGGCCATAATCAATTATATGAACCCAGAAGCAATATAATTGATTATCAAAAACACTTAATCGATTATTTTGTTCGTTAAACTCTTTTGATTCAAATTTTAAGTGAAATAATTGATTAGATTTCGTAACTTAATCGATTAAAAGCGTAGAAAAACCTTTTTGCGAGAAAACAACTTGCTCTCAAGTTTGAGATGGTCTTGAATGGGATTTATGACTAACTCTTTTTATCCTTGACTCAAAACAGAAACTTCTAAACTTGAAACTCCAGCTCTTGAGAAAATCTTCATCAATCTTCTCTCTTGAAAGCATTTATGATCCTTTATGTCTTGCCTTTTTCATGAAGCAACCTTCCTTTGTGAGATGACACAAGTCTTTAATGTTGTTAGAGAACTTTAAATCTTCATCATCAAAACTTTAATCTTCATGACTTATTGAGAGAACTTCATCAACACTTAAACTTGAAATATGTCAACAGTCCTTTGCACTTATCTTTCTTCATGAAAGTGGCATGTTCTTCATTCTTTTATCTTCTCCATGTTTTCTCTTTTCATTTTCTTGAATGTTCTTCATAGCTTCACCATACATCTTCATTTTAATCCATTTTTCACCGATTAAAATGTTGGTTTTCACTTCCTATGGCTTCCTATGACATATATCTTGATTTTAATCAGTTGAAACACCATAAAACTTTATCTTCTTGAGTTTGCACCGATTAAACCCATTAAATAGGGGCTGGTTGCGTTTTTGACATTTCTAAGTCAATTGAACCGATGAATTTCATTGTTTTCATCTTCTATGACTTCCTATGGGTTCTATCTTGAATTTAATCGGTTAAATTGAATTATTTTGCAATTTCTAAGTGTGGGCCGAATTTGAACCCTAACAATTGGTGAAAAATCTGATTTCATGTTCTTCCTTGCAATTATACATGCTATTTTGATTCCATACGCATTTACACATGTTTGATAGATCCTATAACACATGTAATGCCTCCTAGGCATTCTCCTCCTCTTGAAAAGAATTTGTCCTCGAATTTGGATACCTACATCATACAAAGATAAGTCACTCAAATTGAAACTATTGCTATTACTTACTGTACCTACCAAAGAAAAGATTACAAGTATTATTTTGCAAGAATAAAAAATACTAATAGTATTTACACACTTGTTTACCTTTTAGTATTCCTGGATCAAATACAAACCAATGTATTCTCAAAGTTATGAAATATTTTTCAAAATCTTTTAATTTTTCTAAACTTCTATTATTTTTACTTGAAAAAAATTCATTTAAATTATAAAGGATGAAGAAGAAGCTGAAACTGTTGAATCCCTAGAACTGAAGATGCAAAGAAAGCTTGTTTTGACTTCCAAAGTGCTTAAGTTCACCTGGTTACATAATGAAAATTTGATGTTTATAAGAAATACTCTGCAAACTCAAGGTCTGCGACAATTTGTGGAGCTAGAAGGTAACTTTTATAGTGATTTGATTAAGATATATTATTCTAATCTGAAAGCTGAGAACAACATACTAGTTTCAAGTCATGCATGCACAATGTTGAAGAGGTTGTGCTGAAATACCAAGTTGGAATAATCAAACGTGATGATAGACTTCTAGCCTTCATAATCACTTGGCAGCTCACACCCAGGAGGAGCAATCACACACAGTTAATGGAAGAAGATTTGGCTCTAATTCATTGCATGAAGAACAATATCAAGGTCAACTCAATTTATGTCATCAAGGGACATATGTTCAAAGCTAAGCGTCTCAGTGACCACAAACTGTTGTATGCAATCTTCATCTCCAAAGTTCTGGATCGCTTTAATGTTTCCACTGAAGGAGCGACAACTAGAATCATCAATCACAAACACATTTTTTATAATTATTATCTCAGAAAAATGGGGCTCTCAAAGGTTGATGATGAATGGAAGTTTGAAGCTGGTTCATCCTCCACTACACCCAGATCATCAGCTCAAGAACATAACTCTTCAAGGAACCCTCAAGATTACTATGGATATCAGATGGTTCCATACACAGCTCCTCCTGCATATCAATGAATACCTTTATCTTAATTTGAAAGAATGCTTATTTACTCGTCTTAACGTTCTTGGTTCTATGCAGCGCAATACTCATGAAACCATGGTGGCTAGGTTTACAAACAATGATTATGAAATTGAACTTATACAGCAACAACTTGCAGAAATTCAAGTCTCTGTTGAAGCTTTTGAAGGCACCTCTGGAACTGTGCTGCCATGGATGAGGATGCTGATGAAGATGAAGATGAGGATGATGATGATAAGGGTGATGATGATGATGAAGATGAAGATTAAAAACTACTATTTAATTGTTTTTCTGTAGTTTCATTTTTATGTTGCTTTTTGCTAAACAATTGTTGGTCTGTAATATAATCTGCAACTTATTTTTTGCTTTATTATTAAACATTTCCTATTTGTTAATGTCAAAGGGGGAGATAATCTTCCATCTATTCTCCTTGATCTTAACAGGTTCATGCAGGTTGATTGCCATCATCAAATAGGGGGAGTTTGTTGATAATTTTGATTTGATGATGTTGCTGCAATGTTTGATGATTCAATGATGTTATTGCAATTTCTAGTTGATGTTAGACTATCTTTGTTTACTTAGCTAATTTGATATATTAGTATGATATTTTCATTAATACAGGAAATATGCTTCGAATGTGTTTTAATGAATTAAGCCAAATGTTTCATGTTTAGCTAACTATTTTCTTCTAAACTCTTCCAGTAGGTCAGGAC
Organism: Lablab purpureus; assembly: GCA_030347555.1. NCBI lineage: Eukaryota > Viridiplantae > Streptophyta > Magnoliopsida > Fabales > Fabaceae > Lablab > Lablab purpureus. The sequence goes on from CM059263.1 coordinate 25,818,360, forward strand.
TGAATATCATATTTTGGAGTCAGTCTCTCATTCTCTATAAATACTAGCCACTTGGAAGATCCAAGTTAGAAGAGAGAATTACGAAAAAGATCTCATTCACAAATTCATTGAAGAATTAAGTTTTAGGAAGAATCAAGAAAAGGAATTGCAATAGTGAAATTTGTATTGGGTCTTACCTAGTTTGGGATAGTTTAGTATATTTTCTAAATCTGTATATCTATGATTGGTGTGATCACTGTACACTTGGGGTGAGTCTAGTTTTGTTGATTGAATTCTATAGTATTTAGGATTTCATCATTTTGGTTTAGATTGTCTTTAGAAGAGGGGTTCTTGTAAAGACTTGTTCAATTAGTATTATTGTGATCTGTTAGTGAATCTTGCAGATCCTCCATATCAAATTCTAAGTATGAAAATGAAGCCAATCTATGTCTTGTAGCAAATGCAGAAACCTCAAGTCAAGTGAGTAACAGTGACACTGATCTCAGTGAAAACTATGACACTTTATTATATGCATTTAAAGAACTGCATGATGAAGCTAGAAAACAAGATCATCAGATTAACAGACTAAAAGGATTAAACAGCTGGCTAGAAAATAGAGTCCTGGAACTGGAAAATCAAATTGAATTAACATCAGAATCTGAAAAATCTGAAATTGATAACAAAAAGAGCCCTGCTGATTGTGAAAACTGCAAGAATCTTCAAGAAAAATTAGCTTTTCTAATAAAGACCTTAGGAAAGTTTCAAATGGGTCAAAATAGTCTTGATAAATTGTTAAGCTCTCAAAAAGGTTTTCTAACACAGAACTGGACTTGGTTATGATGAATCTGTCAAGCAATTTTCGACTGTAAAATCTGAATCTTTCTCAAATAGAAAAGCAAGAAAATGCTTCTATTGTATGAAAATTGGGCATATATCTAAATATTGCTACATTAAAAATTTTGGTATTTCAAGAGGTGAATATATTTGGAAACCAAGACTATCTACTGTTCCTAACTCAAAAGGACCCAACTTGCTTTTGGGACCAAGAAAGAGCAAAGAAAGCATTATGGTATTTAGATACTGGATGTTGTAAACATATGACAGGTGATAAATCTAAGCTTATCAATTTCAAGGAATATGAAACAGGTTCTGTTACATTTGGAGATGACAACAAGGGAAATATAAAAGGTTCTGGAGATATTGGAAGTTGTTCATCTTCACAGATAAAAGATGTTTTATTTGTTGAAGGATTGAAACACAATTTGTTGAGTGTTAGTCAACTATGTGACAAAGGTATGAAGGTTACTTTTGATGCGGAATTTTGTGTCATATGTAATTGTAAATCTACAGATATTATCCACATTGGAAGAAGATCAAACAATGTATATATGTTGGACATTGAATCCTCAAATCTTAAGAATATATGCTTGTTAACCAAAGAGAATGAAGTTTGGCTTTGGCATAGAAGATGTGGACACATTAATATGCAGTTATTAAACAAAATCTGCTGCAAAAATCTTGTTAGAGGACTTCCAAATGTCAAATTCGTGAAAGACAAAGTCTGTGCATACTGTCAAAAAGGAAAACAGTCAAGGAATTCTTTTGATTCAAAGAATATCATCTCAACAAGAAGACCACTTGAGTTACTACATCTTGATCTCTTTGGTCCATCAAGAACTGTAAGTCTTGGTAACAGTTCCTATGTTCTTATTATTTTTGATGATTTTTCAAGATTCACTTGGACATAATTTCTATCTTCTAAGGATGAAACTTTCTATGCATTTAAGAACTTTGCAAAGATTATTTCAAATGAAAAAGATCTTAACATTGTTTCTCTAAGAAGTGATCATGGAACAAAATTTCAAAATAGTCAATTTGAAAGGTTTTGCTCAAAACATGGTATATCTCACAATTTTTCTGCTCCTAGAACTCCACAACAAAATGGAGTTGTTGAAAGAAAGAATAGAACACTTCAAGAATGTGCTAGAACTATGTTAAGTGAATCTAAGCTTCCTAAGTATTTTTGGGTGAATGCAGTTTCCACAGCTTGCTATGTAAGACTCCAATATTTTAAATTATAAAGATATTAGAATATAAACATAATATATTATAAAGATATTATGTTATAAAAATATTCAGTTATAAAGATATTAGATTATAAAGATATTTGATTATACAGGTATGAGATTATAAAGATATTATATATTATAAAGATATCAGATTATAAAGATAATACAATATAAAATAAAAAGGGGCTAGTTGGGTAGTTTGTTTTCACATACCTCTATTCTCTCTACCTCTATTCTTTCTATTCTTTCTGCCTCTATTATTTCTATTCTCTCTACCTCTATTCTTTCTATTCTCTCTATTCCCTCTCTACACTCTCCCTAAGGATTAGATACTGAAATCCTAATGGTTTCTAGATCCATAAGAAGCAATAGGAGGCTAATAGTGTAAGAAAGAGTTCTACCCGATTAGTTTTATGAACGGGTAAGTCTAACTTCGTTTATTCTTGAGAATTTTCTTTTGGAAAGTTTATCGTTTTTGAAGATTTTCCTCAATCAATTCTCTTTATGGGGAGATGTTATCCAAGATTTTGAGATAAAAGATGAGCTAAGGATTAGGATTGCAATTTTCCATTCCAGCATGGAATAAACAAAAATCCAGGTTAGGGAAGTTAATGTTCAAAATATATAAATTGATATTAAGAAAATTAATATATATATAAAATTAGTATGTTTTGTATATTATTGTTGTATTGAGTGTAATGTGTGAAAAACCTTGTTTTTGTATTGTTTATGATGTTTTTGTGTGAGGCCGAGTAGAGCCTGGGGTTGGTGCCCATAATCTACCGATATGTTTGTGTGAGACCGACTAGAGTCTAGGGTTGGTGCCCATAATCTACTGATATGTTTGTGTGGGGCCAAGTAGAGCCTGGGGTTGGTGCCCATAATCTACTTATGTGTGTTAATGAGAATGTTGTGAGTATGTGTATTACATGATAATATGATTTGTGTTGTTACTTTTCAATTATTAAAGATGCATTAATTTTCAAAGAATTTAAGTATGTTCTATGATGAATGTGCATGAGAATGATATGATGATGAATACTACATGATGTTATTTTTTTGTGTTGTTATACTTTTGATTGATTAGCTTACCCTACAAATTGCCGATTGTTTGGCCTGCGATGATCGTGTTTTGCTACACGGGAGCAGATATCTTAATAGGTGAGCGGGATGCTTCGGAGTCCTAGGATTATATTGGAAGATGAAGTAGTAGTTATACGCATATATTTATATATGCTTTTATTTCTTATAATAGAATTTTGTACTAGTAGAGATTCCCTTTTGTATTGAATACAAATACAAATTTTATATATAATGTGTTTTATTATCGGTTAATACAAGTTACGCTTGCATACTAAGTATGATAAAAGTAGCAATTTCTTGGGTCGTTACAATAATTGTATCAGAGCAGTTCTTTCCTAGGATTGACCTAAGGGGATTGGTTTACCATGCTAATTTGTTGTAGATAGAGAAATTGATTGGATGTTTGCCAAATCTCAATTTCGTTGTAATGAGATTGTTGTTTTTAATAGATATAAACATATTAAGGAAGGAAGGAATCAGGATTAAGTAATGAGGGTGCACACTCATAACTAAATCAGGATGAATTTCTGTCTTAATTGTGAGGATATCACATAAATAATTATATGATGTATGATTATGGAGAGACACACTCTCTTGTGTCATGTGCTTGTGTGAAGTAATTGTAGCTTCCATTGAAGTTGTAATGTGATTTGTTGGTGTTACACCAACATCTGGTATGATGAAGATGTCCTCTATGTGTGTTGGATGTGTGATAGTGATGAAAAACCATTTAGCCACATCTTTCCCTAGAGTACTAGAAATAAACATATAAGAAAATTGGGTGTTAATTATGTTTTATGGGTCATTAAGATTGTGCATTGTTTAAGCAACTTAACAAACTCACTATAAAAAATAAGTATTTGTTATCATTGATGATTTGTGATATTAGTTGTATGGAAGAGTTGTATTCTTTAAGATTGATCTGATATCAAACTTTCATCATATCAGAGTGAAGGTTGAAGATGTGCATAAGATAACTTTTAGGATGAAGTATGATAACTATTAGTATGTAGTTATGCCTTGTAGTGTTCATGGAGTACATGAACAAGATTTCCAGGTCATACCTAGATTAGTTTGTAGTTGTGTTTATAGATGAGATTCTGAACTACTTTTGCTTGTGTGAGGAGCATGCGGTATACTTGAGAACAATGTTGGATATCTTGAGAAAAAGAAAGTTGTATGATAAATTGTCAAAGTATAAATTCTGGTTGTTAGAAGTTCAGTTCTTGGAACTTGTAAATTTCAAGTCGAGAGAAATTTTGTAGATCCTGCTAATGTTAAGACAGTGTTGTAGTGGGAATGCCCTGAGATAATGTTACAGATTAGGAACCTTATGCGGTTGGTTGGTTATCACATCATGTTTATAAAATGATTTTCTAATATCATGGCTCTATTAACTCAGTTGACCTGAAAGGATCAACCATTTGTATGGACCAACATAGGTAAGCAGAGTTTCATAGAGTTGAAACAAAGGTTGACCATAACCCTATGTTAGTAATTCTTAATTTGAGTAAACCCTTTGAGATTGAAATGATGCTTCCTATCTGGGATTAGGTTGTGTATTGATGCAAGAGAAGAAAATTGTTACTTTTGGATCTTATTAGTTGAAGGTGCATGAAAAGAATTACCCTATCCACGATTTGAGACTAGTTGCAATTATCTTTGCCGTGAAGACCTAGAGACATTATTATGAATGGTGTATAGTTTGATGTGTTCAGTGACCACAAGAGCTTGAAATATTTGTTTGATCGGAAGAAACTGAACATGAGACAGAGAAGATGGATGGAGTTCCTAAAAGATTTTGACTTTTAGTTGAACTACCATGTAGGTAAAGTAAAATGTAGTTGTTGATCCCTTGAGTAGAAGGGTAGTACAAGTATCGACCATGGCGATAAAGGAGCAGAAATGATTAGAGAAACTCAAAAAAAAATCTGAGCCTTGGGTTGGATATGATTCCTGCTCACACTAGTTGCAACATACACATTGTGATGAAGTAATTCATGAAATAGATTGGAGAACAACATAGGATAGATCTTGAGTTAAAAAGTTGTTTTTTATCACATTGGAATAGATCAGGCGAAGGATTTCAAGTTAAGAATGGATGGAGTGTTGAGGTCCCGAGACAAAGTTTGCATTCCAGTTGATCTAACATTAAAGAAAATGGTATTGGATGAAGGGTACAAGACTCGTCTTAGTTTACATCCTGAGATGACTAAGATATACTAGGGTCTAAAGAAGTTCTTCTAGAGGTTGGTCATGAAGAATGATGTTGCTCAATAGGTTGTTACTCGTTTAACCTAGCATAAGGCTAAGGTGGAGCATTAGAGACCGTGTGAGATATTACAACAGATGGAAATTCTTGAGTGAAATTGGGATAACATTGCTATGGGTTTCGTTATCCATCTGTCATGGGCAATCATAGGCATAATTCGATTTGGGTGATTGTAGATAAATTGATGAAGAGTGCCCACTTTTAGCTAGTTAACTTAAGGATTTTCCATGGCTATGTTGGCCTCGTTGTACATTAAAGAGATAGTATGATTGCATGGAGTGTTGTCTAGTATCATTTCGGATAGAGACCCTAGGTTCATCTTTAGATTTTAGTAGACACTACAAGAGGTGCTAAGTACCAAGTTAAGATTGAGCTCAGCCTACCATCCTTAGATAGACAAACAATTTGAGAGAAAATTATAATTACTAGAAAATTTGTTGAGATTTTGTGCAATGGATCATGTAAGGAGCTGAGATGAAATCCTTCCTTTAGTGGAGTTCACTTATAACAACAATTATCATGCCAACATTGGGATAGAACCACATAAAGCATTATATGGATAAAAATATACAAGACACCTCTATCCTGGTACCATAATGGTGAACAAGTGTTAGTAAGACTCGAGTTGTTACAACTGACTACAAAGAAGAACTAAGATATTCGGGAGAAAATGGTGACTGCTATGAGTAGGAAGAAATCATATAAAAATCGAAGACAAATGCTTTTGGAGTTTAATATGGGAGAATATGTTTTCCTGAGAGTAAAGTCTACTATAAGAGTTGGTCAAACTATAAAATCTAGGAAATTGACTATGAAATTCATTGAGCCATATCAAATTCTCTGGAAGATTGGTGCAGTTGCTTATGAGTTGGCTTTGTCCCCTCATTTGGAAAATCTACATAACATTAAGGAAATAAGTGCATGATCCAGTCCATAGTTTGGAGTAAGACGATGTATAAATTAGAGAAGACCTATCTACAGAAATCAAGCCGTAAAAGTGATTAATTTTCAGATGAAGCAACTCTGAGACAAAATGAATGACATGGGTTAGGTGGTGTAGAATGACCAGATGGGTAAATTTACTTAGGAACTGGAGAACCAAATGAGAGAATCATATCCATTTATGTTTGTTGGTAAGTCAATTTTCGAGGACGAAAATTTTTAATGGTGGGAAGATTGTAACACTCCAATATTTTAAATTATAAAGATATTAGAATATAAACATATTATATTATAAAGATATTTTATTATAAGGATATTAGATTAATAAAAATATTCAGTTATAAAAATATTATATTATAAAAATATTTAGTTATAAAAATATTATATCATAAAGATATTATATTATAAAGATGTTCAATTATAAAAATATTAGATTATAAAGATTTTTAGTTATAAAAATATTATATCATGAAGATATTATATTATAAAGATGTTCAGTTATAAAAATATTATATTATAAAGATATTTAGTTATAAAAATATTATATCATAAAGATATTATATTATAAATATGTTCAGTTATAAAAATATTAGATTATAAAGATATTTAGTTATAAAGATATTAGATCATAAAGATATTATGTTATAAAAATATTCAGTTATAAAGATATTTGATTATACAGGTATGAGATTATAAAGATATTATATATTATAAAGATATCAGATTATAAAGATAATACAATATAAAATAAAAAGGGGCTAGTTGGGTAGTTTGTTTTCACATACCTCTATTCTTTCTGCCTCTATTCTTTCTATTCTCTCTGCCTCTATTCTTTCTATTCTCTCTACCTCTATTCTTTCTATTCTCTCTATTCCCTCTCTACACTCTCCCTAAGGTTTAGATACTGAAATCCTAATGGTTTCTAGATCCAGAAGAAGCAATAGGAGGCTAACAGTGTAAGAAAGAGTTCTACCCGATTAGTTTTATGAACGGGTAAGTCTAAGTCCGTTTATTCTTGAGAATTTTCTTTTGGAAAGTTTTTAGTTTTTGAAGATTTTTCTCAATCAATTCTCTTTATGGGGAGATGTTATCCAGGATTTTGAGATAAAAGATGAGCTAAGGATTAGGATTGCAATTTTCCATTCGAGCAAGGAATAAACAAAAGTCCAGGTTAGGGAAGTTAATGTTCAAAAATATATAAATTGATATTAAGAAAATTAATGTTATATACATAAAATTAGTATGTTTTGTATATTATTTTTGTATTGAGTGTAATGTGTGAAAAACCTTGTTTTTGTATTGTTTATGATGTTTTTGTGAGGCCGAGTAGAGCTTGGGGTTGGTCCCCATAATCTACCGATATGTTTGTGTGAGGCCGAGTAGAGCCTGGGGTTGGTGCCCATAATCTACCAATATGTTTGTGTGGGGCCGAGTAGAGCCTGGGGTTGGTGCCCATAATCTACTGATATGTTTGTGTGGGGCCGAGTAGAGCCTGGGGTTGGTGCCCATAATCTACCGATATGTTTGTGTGGGGCCGAGTAGAGCCTGGGGTTGGTACTCATAATCTACCGATATGTTTGTGTGGGGCCAAGTAGAGCCTGGGGTTGGTGCCCATAATCTACTTCTGTGTGTTAATGAGAATGTTGTGAGTATGTGTATTACATGATAATATGATTTGTGTTGTTACTTTTCAATTATTAAAGATGCATTAAATTTCAAAGCATTTAAGTATGTTCTATGATGAATGTGCATGAGAATGATATGATGTTGAATACTACATGATGTTATTATTTTGTGTTGTTATATTTTTGAATGATTAGCTTACCCTACAATTGCCGATTGTTTGGCCTGCGATGATTGTGTTTTGCTACACGGGAGCAAATATCTTAATAGGTGAGCGGGATGCTTCGGAGTCCCAGGATTATATTGGAAGATGAAGTAGTAGTTATATGCATATATTTATATATGTTTTTATTTCTTATAATAGAATTTTGTAATAGTAGAGATTCCCTTTTGTATTGAATACAAATACAAATTTTATATATAATGTGTTTTATTATCAGTTAATACAAGTTACGTTTGCATACTAAGTATGATAAAAGTAGCGATTTCTTGGGTCGTTACATGCTCTATGCTTAAGAGGGTATTGATAAGACCAATTCTCAAAAAGACTCCTTATGAACTATTGAATGGTAGAACTCCTAGAATTGCATATTTTAAAGCTTTTGGTTGCAGGTGTTTCATATTAAACAATGGAAAAGCATCCTTAGGAAAGTTTGATGAAAAAGCTGATGATAGTATATTTTTAGGATATTGAATGCATAGTAAAGCTTATCGTGTATTCAACAAAAAGAATTTAACTGTTGAAGAATCAATTCATGTTGTATTTGATGAGTTCTTATGTCAAAAAGAGAGAGAAGGTATTTCTCTTGCAGGTACAGATCATGATATGTCAGATATTTTAGAAAAGAATAATGACTGTGCAGAAGAATCTGTTGCTGCTGAAAGACAAATTGAAAAAGCTAACTATAACTCTGGAATAATTGATTATTCTGCATCAGACAATGTACTGTCTAAATCCTGGAGAACTCAAAAAGAACTATCACTGGACAACATCATAGGAAACGTTGAAAAGGGAGTTACAACTCGAAATTCTTTAAATGATTTCTACAATCATATGGGTTTTGTTTCACAAATTGAACCTAAGAATATGAAAGATGCCTTGCTTGATGATAATTGGATTACTGCTATGCATGATGAATTAAATCAGTTTTCCAGAAATGATGTATGGTTTCTTGTACCTAGAAATAACAATATGAATGTTATTGGAACTAAATGAGTGTTTAGAAATAAGCTTGATGAGAATGGGATAATCACTAGGAACAAAGCTAGATTAGTTGTTAAAGGCTATAATCAAGAAGGTATTGATTTTGATGAAACCTATGCTCCTCTAGCTTGATTAGAAGCTATAAGACTATTACTTGCTTTTTTTGCTTGTCTTAAAGGTTTCAAACTTTTTCAAATGGACGTCAAGAGTGCTTTCTTAAATGGCTTTATTAATGAAGATGTATATGTTGAACAGCCTCCTAGATTTTTTTATTTTAAATTTCCTAATCATGTATACAAACTGAAAAAGGCTTTGTATGGTCTCAAACAGGCACCTAGACAATGGTATGAAAGACTTAAAACTTTCCTCATATCACATGGTTTTAAAAGAGGAGTTATTGACAAAACTCTTTTTACTAAGAAAGTTGATAATGAACTCATATTAGTGCAGATTTATGTTGATGATATGATTTTTGGTTCATCTAATGAATCTCTATGCCAAGAATTTGCAAATACTATGAACGGTGAATTTGAGATGTCCATGATGGGAGAGTTAAATTTTTTCTTAAGATTACAGGTTAAAAAAATGCCTAATGGTACATTCATCAACCAAACAAAGTACTGCAATGAGCTGTTGAAGAAATTTAATATGGAAAGCTACAAAGAAGCCTCTACTCCTATGTCTTCTAATTGCTATCTTGACATGGATGAAAAAGGAAAATCAGTTGATGCCACCATGTACAGAGGATTAATTGGTTCCTTGCTATATATAACTGCCAGCAGACCGGATATCATGTTTGTTGTATGCTTATGTGCAAGATTTCAAGCTAATCCAAAAGAATCACCTTTCACAGCTGCAAAACGAATTCTCAAGTATCTCAAAGGAATAGTGAATGTTGGACTATGGTACTCCACTGGTAATGAACTAAATTTGATAGGATATACAGATTCTGATTTTGCAGGTTGCAAATAAGATAGAAAGAACACAAGTGGAACATGCCATCTCTTTGGAATTTGCTTGATATCCTGGACCAGCAAGAAGCAAGTCTGTGTTGCATTATCAACAGCAGAAGCTGAATACATTGCTGTTGGAAGTTGCATTGCAAAAATTCTTTGGTTAAAACAACAGCTATCTGATTTTAATTTGCATTTATCTGATGTTCCTATTCTATGTGATAACACAAGTGCTATAAATCTAACAAAAAAACCCATTCAACATTCTAGAAATAGCTGATATTTTCACTAAACCATTAGGTCGTGACAAGTTTTTCAAATTAAGAAATGAATTAGGAATCTTAAACATTAAGAATCTGCCTTGAAATGTTCTACTGTTGCATAATATAGTTTGTTAATTCTTTTGAAATAGCTGACTTATTTCATTTAATTGACACACTGCTATAATTGTTGTCAGTTTAGCCTGTTCATTTCTTTTACTAGTTGACTAATTTTATTTTTAATACATCTGATTTGATTGGATATTGAAACTAACTAGTTTAATTCTTCCAATTCTATCTTAACTAAATCTGTTTGTCCCAAAATTTCATATTGGGTCCCACTGATAAAGCATAAACACTTATAGATATATGTGAGAAAGTTTTATTTCTTTTCCAAAACTGAATTTCCATTCTTCGATATATTCCTTCTATGTTACTGACATTATAACAGTTGACTACTAACATCTGGTTTGAGTTCATATCTGTTCAAAATCTTCTCACCCTTATGACTCTAATTTTGCTTTTCCTAACCAGTCTATTCAACCTTCCCTATTAATTTTCTTCTTCTGCATTATACACACATTCCCTGTGCATCATATTTTCTCTGTTATTCTCTACAAAAATGTCTTCTAAAGACTACTTCGTGACTGAGAATGATGATGATTCAGATACTCCTTTAGTTGTTAAGAGACTACGAAGATCTTCAAGAACAAGAATGAAGACCCGTGCTTCCAAGTCTCCAGTACGCAGAATGCAAACACGCAACAGAGGATCAACCTCTGCTTCTCCTGCTCAAACCAACAGGAACTCTGCCTCTGCTGCTGCACCACCGAATCCAATTATGGGTCAACCTTCAAAGAGAATTAAGATTTGAGTGAGAATTCCTTCTCCTCTGCATGTTGAAGGCAACCCATCTGAATCTTCTGAATCATCAGAAGACAATGCATCTGAAAATGAAGAGGAAACAGAAGTTGTTGAATCCCTGGAACTGAAAATGCAAAGAAAGTTGGTGCTGATTCCCAAAATTCTCAAGTTCACCTGGTTAAATAATGAAAATCTGATGTTTGTGAAAAATGTTCTACAAACTCAAGGTCTGCGACAATTTGTGGAGCTGGAAGGTAACTTTTACAGTGATTTGATTAAGATATTTTATGCTAATCTAAAAGCTGAGAACAACATACTAGTTTCAAAAGTCAAAGGAAAGGAGATAAAAATTGATAACTCCTTGTGGAGAAGATTGGTTGGTTTGAAGTATGAAGGTGTAAAAATAAGCACAGGCAACACCTCTTCTGTGCCTAGTTTCAACAAAGATTTTGTGTTCAAGTCATGCATGCAAAATGCTGAAGAGGTTGTGCAGAAATACCAAGTTCGAAAAATCAAACGTGATGATAGACTTCTAGCCTTCATAATCGCTTGAAAGCTCACACCCGGGGGGAGCAATCACGCACAATTAATGGAAGAAGATTTGGCTCTGATCCATTGCGTGAAGAACAATATAAGGTTAACTGGATTTATGTCATCAAGGGACATATGTTCAAAGCTATGTGTCTCAGTGACCACAAACTACTGTATGCAATCTTCATCTCCAAAGTTTTGGATCACTTTAATGTTTCCACTGAAGGAGCTACAACCAGAATCACCAATCACAAGCAAATTTTTTATAATTATTATCTCAGAAAAATGGGGCTCTCAAAGGTTGATGATGAATGGAGGTTTGAAGCTGGATCATCCTCTACTGCACCCGGATCATCAGCTCAAGAAGATAACTCTTCAAGGAACCCTCAAGATTACTCTAGTTATCAGATGGTTCCATACACAACTCCTCCACATATCAAGGAATTCCTATATCTGAATTTGAAAGAATGCTTATTACTCGTCTTAACATTCTTGGTTCTATTCAGCGCAATACCCATGAAACCATGGTTGCCAGGTTTACAAACGTTGATTATGAAATTGAACTCATACAGCAACAACTTGCAAAAATTCAAGTCTCTGTTGAAGCTTTTGAAGGCACCTCTGGAACTACTACTGCCATGGATAAGGATGCTGATGAAGATGAAGATGAGGATGATGATGATGATGAGGGTGATGATGATGATGACGATGAAGATGAAGATTAAAATTTGTTGTTAAATTATTTTTCTGTAGTTTCGTTTTTATGCTGCTTTTTTATAAACAATTGTTGGTCTATAATATAATCTGCAACTTATTCTCTGCTTTATTATTAAACATTGCCTATTTGCTAATGTCAAAGGGGGAGATAATCTTCCATCTATTCTCCTTGATCTTAACAGGTTCTTGCAGGTTGATTGCCATCATCAAATAGGGGGAGTTTGTCGATAATTTTGATTTGATGATGTTGCTGCAATGTTTGATGATTCAATGATGTTACTGCAATTCTTAGTTGATGTCAGATTATCTTTGTTTAGTTAGCTAATTTGATATATTAGTTTGCTATTTTCATTAATATAGGAAATATGCTTGGAATGTGTTTTAATGAATTAAGCCAACTGTTTCATGTTTAGCTAACTATTTTCTTCCAGACTCTTCCAGTAAGTCAGGACTGAATATCAGCTGTTGGGGTCAGTCTCTCATTCTTTATAGTACAAGCCACTTGGAAGATCCAAGTAAGAAGAGAGAATTACGAAAAAGATCTCATTCATAAATTCATTGAAGAATTAAGTTTTAGGAAGAATCAAGAAAAGGAAGTGCAATAGTGAAATCTGATTGGGTCTTACCTAGTTTGGGATAGTTTAGTATATTTTCTAAATCTGTATTTCTGTGATTGGTGTGATCAATGTAGACTTGGGGTGAGTCTATTTTTGTTGATTGAATTCCATAGTGTTTAGGATTTCATCATTTTGGTTTAGATTGTCTTTAGAAGAGTGGTTCTTGTAAAGACTTGTTCAATTAGTGTTATTGTGATAGATTTAAACTGGACGTAGCTCTTGAAAAAGAGTGAACCAGTATAATTTCTTTTGTATTCTTTCTCTTCCCTAACATTCTTTTATAATTTGTTGATATAACTAATAAACTATTTTAATCGATAAGTAAACTAATCTGTTCCTGACAGCAAATGTAAAATCTGATAATTGGTAGATTTGGAGGAAAAACAGGTATCAATTCATCCCCCCTTCTTCATATCTCTGTGTAATTCTAACACCTAGGTTGACTAAAACAAATGAATCTCAATCTTTCACACTCAATCAAGTTTAGTATATGCATCAAGAAAAAAGTTTTGAAATAAGATTTTTGATAGGAGAATAATTGGAGATTCATGGTCTTATTCCACTTGAAAAAGATCCACAGAGTGTTACTTTAATTAGTCTTTTTCCTTTCCTCTCGAGTCTTTTTGTCATCTGAAACTAAACTATCAAACCTAAAGTCTGCATGACATATTTCTCCTATGTCATCTGCATGACATATTTCTCCTTTTGAAATCGAAGTTTCAAAGACAAGAAGTGGACTATTTCACAACCAATCATTTTAATCTTCTTATGGTTAGATCCAACCTCCTGATTTTGTAGAAAGGAGAAAGAATTCATGCCTTTTAGGAAGGATTAGGAAAATCTTATTGACTGCAATTTTCTCTAAAACCCTTGGAAAAAACATGAATTTTACAATCTCTCCATCACCCCCAGAATGAAAGAGGGGATATCCTAACTTAGTATATTTGTTAGGTGCTTCATTTTTTCTATAGAAACTAAACCTAAACTTGTATTCAAGAGAAGACTTGAGTCTCTCACACCTCCAATGTATAAGATATAAAGTCGTGCATTTCACAATTAAATGAGTTTGTCTGTATTCTGCAATTGGTAAATATTTTTTTTTCTAACGTCAAATTTTAAAAAAATTATAATTATACAAATTTTTAAATAAAATATCATTAAAATTATATAAATGTCAGATAATAATAGAAGAGAGTAAAATAATTATATATAATTAAAATTTTATAACAATTACAATATTTATTGTTTTTCAAATAAGAGAAAAAATATATAAAATTTAATAAACTTAATTAATATTAAATAAGTTAAATAATTAAGAAAATATAAGAAATTATGTAACAAAAGAAAAAGTATTTAAATAAAAAAAAACAAAAAGATTAAAAATTATTAAAAATAGTATTTTATATTAGTTAATAAATTTTATATTAGTTAATAAATTAATCATGTTTTAATAATTTAAATGAAAATGTATGACAAGAGTGAAGGAGGGGTACTTCTTTCTTTAACTTTATAGAAAACATTTATATTTGATTAAAGATATACCAAAACTCTTGTCTGTGGTATCATAGTAACTAAAGCTTAGGAAGAAAATGACCATCGAATTCTTAGCCTTAGACAAAGAGAATCCTCTTAAATATTATATATATATATGGAAATTCTCCATTAAAATTATAATAAATTTAAATAATATTCGTACAACAGGTTTATTTATAATTCTAAATTAATAATATGTTATATAAAATTAAAATTAACAGGTGACAAACACATTATATAAATAATTTTTTGGTTTAATAAGTTTTTTGTTTTAATTTTTTGTGGGTATTTTTGGAATGTGTTTCCATTACTATTATTTTTTTCAATATAGTTTCAATTTTTTGTTAAAATTAATCAATGTGGTCACTTATCTTAAATTGATGTGAATGGTGTTAAAAGAATGATAATGTAGTACATAACAGAACACATGTTAGATGCATAACACGTCTAAGAGAGAAAGGGGAAACAAAAAGAGAAAAAAAGACAAATGAAATAATATTCTTAGACGTGATATGTGCATCTGACATATGTATTGTAATGTGTTACTGTTAGGCGCAGAAATATATCAAGAAGGGGGGTTTGAATTGATATAAGTATTTATTTCAAATCTGTTAAGTTTCAGAAATTTCTGATGCAGTTCAGAGCAAAATAGTTGACTGTTTACTGTGAATTAGTCGATTAGTTCAACCAGACAGATATCAAAGATGATGAAGGATGAGAAAGAAAACACCAGGAATTATACTGGTTCACTCTTTTTCAAGAGCTACATCCAGTTACTGGTCTGTAACACTAACAGATCTCTAATCACTAAAATTATCAAGTCTTTACAAAAAATCCTTTTCTAAAGACTACAAAAACAAACAAAATTCAATTCTAAACCCTATAGAAATTGATCTTTATCCCAGACTCACACTAAGCCTGATGTGATCACCCCAATCACAAGAAACATGTTTCGTAACCCCACAGTAATCTCAACACAGAGATCAAAAGCAATACAGAAAAAATTCTAATCAAGACTCTCTCTTGATTCTCCCCAAAACTAGAACTTTCAAAGAATATAATGCAGTCTTTTCTTGATTCTCTCTACTCTGATCTTTGGCTATTCGCTCAGTATTCTTTCGCACTTTGAGTCTTGCTTGAGACTTGTATTTATAGACCAAGAGAGGAGCTTCAAGTCGTGCTATTTAGTTTTCTGCATAATGGGAAGCCTAGAACGAAATAGTCGACTAAACAGCGAAACAGTTAGCTATTTTCATTAAAACCAAATTCCTGATACATTAATGAAAATAGTTGACTAATATAGCAGAATTAGTTTACTAATTGACGATTAACATAAATAGCAGGCTATTATATCACAATTAGCTAACTATTAATAGATAATCTAACATCTTTTCTAAATTGCACAATCATCAATTAATCATCAAAGATCCAACAACATCATCAAATCAAAATCATCAACAAAATCCCCCTATTTGATGATGTCAACCTGCAAAACCTATTGAAAATCAAAGAGAATAGATGGAAGATTATCTCCCCCTTTGACATTAGCAAATAGGTGCAGATATAGCAGATATAAGCAGGTTATATAATGTAGAAAACATGAGTGCAAGTTATATTACATACCCAAATAATTGTTCAGAAAGCAACAGCATAATAGCAAAAATATTAAAGGCAGAAATAGCAGTGATTAAGCTTCATCATCATCTTCATCCTCATCATCCTCTTCATCAGTAGCATCCTCTTCCATGGCAGCTGTGTTAGGTGCAGAGGTGCCTTCAAAGCTCTCCACTGAAACTTGAAGTTCAGAAAGTTGCTGTTGTATAAGCTCAATTTCATAATCAATATTGGAGAACCTAGCAACCATGGTTTCATGGGTATTTCTCTGCACAGAAGCAAGAACATTCAGTCGTGAAATTAACATTCTTTCAAATTCAGAAAGTGGAATGCCTTGATATGCAGGAGGTGCTGTATAGGGAACCATCTGGTATGCAGAAAAGTCTTGTGGATTCCTTGATGAAGTGCCATCATTGATAGATGATCTTGGTGCAGAAGAGGAGGATCCAGCTTCAAAAATCAACTCATCATTCACCTTTGACAGACCCATTTTCCTAAGATAGTAGTTGTCAAAGAGATGCTTATGATTGATGATTCTTGTGGTTTCTCCTTCAGTTGGAATGTTGAAGTGTTCCAGTATTTTTGAGATAAAGATAGCATAAGGGAACTTGTGGTCATTAAGACGTTTGGCTTTGAACATGTGCCCTTTGATAACATACACCCAGTTCACCTTCATGTGATTCTTCATGCAGTGAATCAAGGCCAAGTCTTCTTCCATGAGCTGAGCATGATTACTCCCCCTGGATATAAGCTGCCAAGCAATAATGAAAGCAAGGAATCTTTCATCACGTTTTATCTTACCCACATTGTAGTTCTGAACAGCTTCATCTGCATTTCTCATGCAGGATTTAAATGCTGAGTCCTTGTTGAAGTCTGGCACAGATGAGGTATTCCCTTTGCTTATCTTCACTCCTTCATTCTTCAGCCCAGCTAGCCATAAGGAATTATCTATCCTTATTTCTCTTCCCTTTACTTGAGAGACCAGCATATTGTTCTCTGCTTTCAAGTTAGCATAAAACAACTTAATTAAGTCATTGTAAAAGTTACCTTCCATTTCCACAAACTGCCTCAGCCCTTGAGTTTGAAGGGCATTCTTAACAAAATTCAAATTTTCATTGTTCAACCAGTTGAACTTCATAATTTTTGGTGTGAGCACTAGCTTCCTCAGCATCTTTGTCTCCAAAGATTCAATGATTTCATTGCCTTCTTCATGTTCAGATTCAGTTTCTTCATCTGAATCACTTTCTGCAGCAGGCACAGGTGGAATCTTCACACGAACCTTATATCTCTTGGGAAATTTTCCCACAGCTGGGTTGGAAGATCCAGCAGCAGATTCTGGAATCCTTATGGGCTGTGCTGGAAAGCCAGAGGTTGATCCTCTGTTTCTGTTTTGAGTTGTTCTTGCTGGTGTTTGTGCAGTCTGTGCAGTATTTGTTGGCATACGAATTCTGGAAGATCTTCTAAGTCTTTGAAATGCATTTTGCTATAGGTGCATCAGAGTCATCGTCACTTTCAACTAGGAAATACTCATTAGTAGACATTTTGATGAGAGAATGCAGTAATTGTGTAATGCACATATATGGTATTTGATATGCAGAAGAATCATATTTATATAGAGAGATTTGAGAAACATGGTCAAATGAATACTAACTGTGAATATTTTGAACAGATTTGCACTCAATCACAGAAGCTTAAGGTCAGAAGAAATATGTTGAGAAATGGAAGTTCAGCTTTGCAAAACCAATAAAGTAACTTCACATGCATCTACAACTGTTCCAGCTTTGAATAACAGTGGACCCAATGTACGAATTGGTCTTTGATAGATTAGGTTTAGTTGGAAATGAAGGAATTAAACTGATTTGCTTGAAAACCCAAATGAATTCAATTGTAGTTAATGAAATTAGTCAACTAGTCAAAGAAATTAATTGACTATTCTGATAGAAATAATAGCAGTAGGCACATGTAATGAAATAAGTCAGTTATTTCATTGAAATTAACAAACTATTTTAAGCAGCAGAATAGTATTTTTGTCAGTTAAGTGAAATAAGTCGACTATTTCAACGAATTAACAAACTAAAATCTGCAGCAGTATAATATTTTTGTCAGTGAAACGAAATAAGTCAACTATTTCACAGAATTAACAAACTGTTTAATGCAGCAGTAGAAAATTTAAGAGAGATTATTGATGTTTAGGATTCCCAATTCATTCCTTAGTTTGAAAAACCTGTCACGACCTAGAGGCTTAGTGAAAATGTCAGCTAATTGGTCATTAGTTGAAATGAAATCAATCCTACAATCTTTCTTTTCAATGTGATCTCTTATAAAATGGTGCCTAATTTCTATATACTTTGTTCTAGAATGCTGAATGGGATTCTTAGTTAGATTAATTGCACTGGTATTATCACAAAGTATAGGTATATCAGATAGATGTAAATCAAAATCACATAGTTGTTGTTTTAACCAGAGAATTTGTGCAGTGCAACTTCCAGCAGCAATGTATTCAGCTTCAGCTGTAGATAATGCTACACAAGCTTGTTTCTTGTTGGTCCATGATATCAAGCAATTCCCAAAGAGATGGCATGTTCCACTTGTGCTTTTTCTATCCAATTTGTAGCCTGCGAAATTAGAATCAGTATATCCAACTAAATTCAGTTCATTACCAGTGGAATACCATAGCCAAACATTCACTATTCCTTTGAGGTATTTGAGAATTTGTTTTGCTGCAGTGAGATGTGATTCCTTTGGATTGGCTTGAAATCTTGCACATAGGCACACAACAAACATTATGTCAGGTACTCTAGCTGTTATGTACAGCAAAGAACCAATCAATCCTCTGTACATAGTTGCATCAACTAATTTTCCTTTTTCATCCAAGTCAAGATAGCAACTTGAAGACATAGGAGTGGAGGCTTCTTTGCAGCTTTCCATACATACTTCTTCAATAACTCATTGCAGTATTTTGTTTGATTTATGAATGTTCCATTATGCAACTTTTTAACCTGCAATCCTAAGAAGAAATTTAAATCTCCCATCATGGACATCTCAAATTCACCTTTCATAGAATCTGCAAATTCTTGGCATAAAGATTGATTAGATGAACCAAAAATGATATCATCAACATAAATCTGCACTAATATGAGTTCTTTATCAACTTTCTTAGTAAAAAGAGTTTTGTCAATAACTCCTCTTTTAAAGCCTTGTGATATGAGGAAAGTTGTAAGTCTTTCATACCATTGTCTAGGTGCTTGTTTGAGACCATACAAAGCCTTTTTCAGTTTATATACATGATTAGGAAGTTTAAAATCAACAAAACCAGGTGGCTATTCAACATACACATCTTCATTAATGAAGCCATTTAAAAAAGCACTCTTGACATCCATTTGAAAAAGTTTGAAACCTTTAAGACAAGCAAAAGCAAGCAACAGTCTAATAGCTTCTAATCTAGCTACAGGTGCATAGGTTTCATCAAAATCAATACCTTCTTCTTGATTATAGCCTTTAGCAACTAATCTAGCTTTGTTCCTAGTAATTATCCCATTTTCATCAAGCTTGTTCCTAAACACCCATTTGGTTCCTATAACGTTCATGTTGTTATTTCTAGGTACAAGAAACCAAACATCATTTCTAACAAACTGATTTAATTCATCATGCATAGCAAAAATCCAGTTGTCATCAAGCAAAGCATCATTTATGTTCTTAGGTTCAATTTGAGACACAAAAGCCATATGATTGCAGAAATCATTTAAAGAATTTCGAGTTGTAACTCCCTTTTCAACATTTCCAATGATGTTATCCAGAGACAATCCTTTTTGAGTCCTCCAGGATTTAGATATCTGTTGCACAGTAGTTGACTGTTCTAGAGTTATAGTCGACTGTTTCAGCTCTTCTGTCAGCATCAACAGATTTTTCTACATAATCTTCATTCTTTTCTGATTTTTCAGACTTTTCATCATCTGAACCTACAAGGGAATTACCTTTTCTCTCTTTTTGACATAAGAACTCATCAAATACAATATGAATTGATTCTTCTACAGTCAAGTTCTTTTTATTGAAAACACGATAGGCTTTACTATGCATAGAATATCCTAAGAATATACCATCATCAGCTTTTTCATCAAATTTGCCTAAAGATGCTTTTCCATTGTTTAATATGAAACACCTGCAACCAAAAACTTTAAAGTATGCAATGCTAGGATTTCTTCCATTCAAAAGTTCATAAGGAGTCTTATTGAGAATAGGTCTTAACAATACTCTATTAAGCACATAGCAAGTTGTAGAAACTGCATCCGCCCAAAAGTACTTAGGAAGCTTAGATTCACTTAACATGGTTCTTGCACATTCTTGAAGTGTTCTATTCTTTCTTTCAACAAATCCATTTTGTTGTGGAGTTCTAGGAGCAGAAAAATTGTGAGATATGCCATGTTTTGAGCAAAACTTTTCAAAATGAATGTTTTGAAATTTTGTTCCATGATCACTTCTCAAAGAAACAATGTTAAGATCTTTTTCATTTGAAATAATCTTTGCAAATTTATTAAATGCATGAAAAGTTTCATCTTTGGAAGAAAGAAATAATGTCCAAGTGAATCTTGAAAAATCATCAACAATGACAAGAACATAGGAATTATTACCAAGACTTATAGTTCTTGATGGACCAAATAGATCAAGATGTAATAGCTCAAGTGGTCTCCTTGTTGAGATGATGTTCTTTAACTCAAATGAGTTTCTTGATTGCTTTCCTTTTTGGCAATATGCACACACTTTGTCTTTCATGAATTTGACATTTGGAAGACCTCTAACTAGGCTTTTGCAGCTGATTTTGTTTAATAACTGCATGTTAATGTGTTCACATCTTCTATGCCGAAGCCAACCTTCATCTTCTTTGGTCAACAAGCATATATTCTTGAGATTTGAGGGCCCAATGTCCAGCATATATACATTGTTTGTTCTTCTTCCAATGTGGACAATATCTGCAGATTTACAGTTGTATATAACACAAAATTCTGCATCAAAAGTGACCTTCATACCTTTGTCACATTGTTGACTAATACTCAGCAGATTGTGTTTCAATCCTTCAACAAAGAGGACATCCTTTATCTGTGAAGAAGAGCAGTTTCCAACATCTCCAGAACCTCTGATTTTACCATTGCTATTGTTTTAACCAAAGTATTTGTGCAGTGCAACTTCCAGCAGCAATGTATTCAGCTTCTGCTGTTGATAATGCAACACATGCTTGTTTCTTGTTGGTCCAGGATATCAAACAATTTCCAAAGAGATGGCATGTTCCACTTGTGCTCTTTCTATCCAATTTGTATCCTGCAAAATCAGAATTAGTATATCCTACTAAATTCAGTTCATTACCAGGGAATACCATAGCCCAACATTCACTGTTCCTTTGAGGTATTTGAGAATTCATTTTGCAGCAGTGAAATGTGATTCTTTTGGATTGGCTTGAAATCTTGCACATAAGCACACAGAAAACATGATATCTGGTCTGCTAGCTGTTATATATAGCAAGGAACCAATTAATCCTTTGTACATGGTTGCATCAACTGATTTTCCTTTTTCATCCATGTCAAGATAGCAATTTGAAGACATAGGAGTAGAGGCTTCTTTGCAGCTTTCCATGCTAAACTTATTCAACAGCTCATTGCAGTATTTTGTTTGGTTGATGAATATACCATTTGGCAATTGTTTAACCTGCAGTCCTAAGAAGAAATTTAACTCTCCCATCATGGACATCTCAAATTCACCTTTCATAGTATCTACAAATTCTTAGCATAGAGATTCATTAGATGTCCAAAAATTATATCATCAACATAAATCTACACTAATATGAGTTCATTATCAACTTTCTTAGTAAAAAGAGTTTTGTCAATAACTCCTCTTTTAAAGCCTTGTGACATGAGGAAAGTTGTAAGTCTTTTATACCATTGTCTAGGTGCTTGTTTGAGACCATACAAAGCCTTTTTCAGTTTGTATACATGATTAGAAAATTTAAAATCAACAAATCCAGGTGGTTGTTCAACATATACATCTTCATTAATGAAGCCATTTAAAAAAGCACTTTTGACATCCATTTGAAAAAGTTTGAATCCTTTAAGACAAGCAAAAGCAAGTAATAGTCTAATAGCTTCTAATCTAGCTGCAGGAGCATAGGTTTCATCAAAATCAATACCTTCTTCTTGATTGTAGCCTTTAGCAACTAATCTAGCTTTGTTTCTAGTGATTATCCCATTCTCATCAAGTTTGTTTCTAAACACCCATTTAGTTCCTATAACATTCATATTGTTATTTCTAGGTACAAGAAACCATACATCATTTCCGATAAACTGATTTAATTCATCATGCATAGCAGAAATCCAATTATCATCAAGCAAGGCATCTTTGATATTCTTATGTTCAATTTGTGACACAGAAGCCATATGATTGCAGAAATCATTTAAGGAATTTCGAGTTGTAACTCCCTTTTCAACGTTTCCTATGATTTTGTCCAGTGTCCTTTTTGAGTTCTCCAGGATTTAGACAATACATTGTTTGTTGCAGAATAGTCAACTGTTCTAGAGTTATAGTTAACATTTTCAATTTGTCTGTCAGCAGCAGTAGATTTTTTTGCATAATCATCTATACCTGCAAGAGAAATACCTTCTCTCTCTTTTTGACATAAGAACTCATCAAAAACAACATGAATTGATTCTTCTATAGTCAAATTCTTTTTGTTGAATACACGATAGGCTTTACTATGCATAAAATATCCTAAGAATATACCATCATCAACCTTTTCATCAAACTTACCTAAAGATATTTTTCCATTGTTTAAAACGAAACACCTGCAACCAAAAACATTAAAATATGCAATGCTAGCAGTTCTGCCATTCAATAGTCCATAAGGAGTCTTTTTGAGAATTGGTTTTATCAATACCTTATTAAGCACATAGCAAGCCTGTGGAAACTGCATCTGCCCAAAAATACTTAGGAAGCTTAGATTCACTTAACATAATTCTAGCACATTCTTGAAGTGTTCTATTCTTTCTTTCAACAACTCCATTTTGTATTGGAGTTCTACGAGCAGAAAAATTATGAGATATGCCATGTTTTGAGAAAAACTTTTCAAATTGAATATTTTGAAATTCTGTTCCATGATCACTTCTCAAAGAAACAATGTTAAGATCTTTTTCATTTGAAATAATCTTGGCAAATTTCTTAAATGCATAGAAAGTTTCATCTTTAGAAGATAGAAATAATGTCCAAGTGAATCCTGAAAAATCATCAACAATGACAAGAACATAGGAATTGTTACCAAGACTTACAGTCCTTGATGAACCAAAGAGATAAAGATGTAATAACTCAAGTGGTCTTCTTGTTGAGATGATGTTCTTTGACTCAAAGGAGTTCCTTGATTGCTTTCCCTATTGACAATATGCACATACTTTGTCTTTCACAAATTTGATATTTGGAAGTCCTCTAACAAGGTTTTTGCAGCAGATTTTGTTTAATAACTGCATGTTAATGTGTCCACATCTTCTATGCCAAAGCCAACCTTCATTCTCTTTAGTCAACAAGCATATATTCTTGAGATTTGAGGATTCAATGTCCAGAATATATACATTGTTTGATCTTCTTCCAATGTGGACAATATCTGCAGATTTACAATTATATATGACACAAAATTTTGCATCAAAAGTGACCTTCATACCTTTGTCACATAGTTGACTAATACTCAGCAGATTGTGTTTCAATCCTTCAACAAAGAGGACATCCTTTATCTGTGAAGAAGAGCAGTTTCCAACATCTCCAGAACCTTTGATTTTACCATTGCTATTGTCTCCAAAAGTAACAAAACCAACTTCATATGCTTTGAAGTTTATCAGCTTTGATTTGTCACCTGTCATATGTTTAGTGCAACCACTATCTAAATACCATAAAGCTCTCTTTGCTCTTTGACAGATCTGCAAAACAAATTTAGTTTAGATATATAGGTCCTCAAAACAGGTTGGGTCCTTTAAAGTTAGGAATAGCATATGATTTGGGTTTCCAATAGTATTCTCCTCTTGAAATGCCAAAATTCTTGATATAGCAAAATCTAGATGTATGTCCAGTTTTCAACCAATAAGAACACTTTTTAAATTTGTTACTTGGGTAAGATTTATACTTTCCAGCAGGATAATATTTTGCAGACTTTCCATCACTACAAAAAATCGTGTTAAAAGTGGCAGTTATTTTTGTAAATTGTGGCAGTTTTAACCGCTACCAAATACTCGAGTGGTGGTAGCGTGTACCGCCATAAATCTAGTCGCCACAAGGTAATAAATGGCGGTTTCAGTTGAATCGCCGCAACACCTGTCACTTATTACAATGTAATAAATGGCGGTTTTATTATGTAAGAAGCGTCAGTTAAAAAATGTCGTAATTAACACAACAAAAGGATAAATTATTATATAAATATGGCAGTTACAACTGCCGCTATCTACATTGTTATACAACTCTTATAAGTGCCGCTACTTACATCATTATAAATTAACTTATACGAAAATTGTGGCAGTTGAACTACCGTAATATTTATATTATATACTTTTTTAAATTGCTGATTTTATTTTTATTTCATATTAATATTAAATATAGAAGAGATATTAATATTAATATTCTTATTTAAATATTTACAATTAGAAGGGATATTTTTTTTATTTTACAAAAATAAATATAACTAACATAAATATAAAGATATTAAAGTAAAGAAAGGAATGTAATTAATGGAAATTGTTTCAAAGTCATACAAATTGTTCTTAGAAAATGAAAACATAGAAAATTACAAAATAAATTGAATATAACAATCCTATTCTTTTGACTGGCCATTGCTTACTTCTGATAACCCTCTGATGTTAGGTGATGAAACGCCACTTGTAATATCTCATGCCTGCAATAAAATAAAATTTAGACTGAGTGCCTTTGCGATTTTCCTTCCATTCCTATCTACTAGCTTAATATCTATAAATACACTTAAATATAAAAAAGCTCAGATGCGGCAATTAAATAGAACCCTAAACCTTGAGTAGTTTCAAAGAAACTATGGTGCCAATGATGAAGACTGTAACATCAAGAATATATATGAAAATTCCTGAATATTAGAAAATTTTGAGAATATTAAACTGAATACAAAGGATAATGAACACATAATTAAGAAAATAGAAAAGAAATAACAAAGGGTTAATTAATAAAACATTTGTGGGATAACAAAATAACTAGTCTAAAACACTTGCATAGGAGATATATTGCAATAGTACAATCTCCAATAAGATTCAATAAAATAGAATTGAATTTATAAAATATATAAAAGTAGTCAACACCCAAAACACAGTAAATTAATTTAAACTAAAAAGACTTTAAATAAATTACAAGTTTGGATAAACTTTTCCCATGAGAATTTTAAGAAAAAGAAAAATAGTAAGACGTTTTTTACGAGCTAAAATTCGCTTATTAAATTATAAATTTATTTTTCCTTCTTACTCCTAGAAGTACTTACGGAAAAGTTTCTTCAAAATAGCCTCCTAAACAAATTCAATGGACATGGTCCTGTTAATTCCTTCAAGGCTGAATTTATCCAAGTTTACATCGAAGTATTCCTAGACTACTTTCTAATTTGAATGTTAATTTATATCTAGGAAACCAAAAGTTGCAAAACCCCATGAAAATTCAAGTTCAAAATATGTATAAAATGTGATAATATAGCTAAAAAATACCAATTAATACAAACACCTTTTATATTTGGTTTACATACACATAAAGATTGACCAACTCTCTTGAAAAAACATAAATAACCTTTAGGTTTAGATATGTTAAATGACCAATGCTAATTAATGCACTACTAACTTAATATTAATAAATACACACAGAACATTTAAAAACTAAAACAGAACAATTCAACACTAATAGATGTTTTAACATGGTCTTTTCATTTCCTGTTGAAGTTTACATCTCAATAGTCTAATTATGTCAAATGGGATTCATATATGAATAGACCAAAAATAGTATGACCTATAATTGTGATTTTGCAATTCAAAAGTTTCCCTATAAAAATAGGTCATAAACCATATTCATCAAAGACACGAATTTAAATAAATTTATGCATACCCATCACTGTATTTAGTGTTCATACTCTGCATGCTTTCCTTTGTAAACAACTTTGCTCCTGGCAATCGAATTTAATAGAATAAAATAAAATTCATAAAAAATTATATATAAAAAACTGTATAATTAAGCAAAGTCTTGGTAGTTAATGACGACCAAAGACACTGCACCGGTAATCAACAAGTTAAAACACTATCTCCAAGAAAAACTATTAGTATTACTTCTAAAAGCAAAAAATTATCCCCCTAAAAATTACGAATATGCAGAAAAACTGGTTCAAACAATATGAACAACCAACCCCAAAGCTCGACCTACTAAATCCAGGCCCTAAAAAGTCAAATGAAAAAGAAAAATATCCAAACCCTCGCAGATATTAAAATTCTGAATCGAAAAGCACATAGAAAAATCGAGAGAAGCTTTAGAAATTACCTGAGTGCACAAACATGCAAAACAACATCATTACCTATTTACCACAAACAAATTCTACACCTTATTTTTTCTTTCTTTTTCTTTAACTCTATTTTCAGTTTCCTTGGCGTATTGGAGGGATAGGGATTTTATTTACACTGTTCTTTGCTGAAAACAAAAAACCCTAACTAGAAGGATCGACAAGTGGTAGCCAAATCAAGCGATGTTTTAGAGAAAATGATCGCACATCCAATCCTCCAGTGAAAATTAGATGCTATGACCATTCCAAATAAAAAATAATGAATTTTTTTTCGATTAAAGATTTTTTGAAAGCTAAAACAAAAATCATAAATGAAAGGAATCAAAGGAATAAAATGATTTACCTCGAAGCAGTGAGAAAGCTTTGAAGCACCAAACACGCTAGGGTTTGCAATTTGGGAATGAAAGAGCACGATAAAGGAGTCAAGAGAAGAATGAAAGAGAGAGTGAAGGTTAACTCTAAGGAGAACAAGACAAAGAAAAGAGTGAAGAAGAGTGAAAGAATGAAAGAAAAACTGAAGGAGAGAGTGATGCAGAAGGAATTGGGGTAAATGAAGAGACTAATTATAAATTCTAATTATGTCTTCATTTTAATAAAAAATAATTTTTTTAGATTAAGGAGGGAACACAGAGGAGGGAAGAAAACGATGGAGGGAAAGTAAAAAGCGAGAAAAAAGAGATATTTTGAATGTAAATTACGGCAGTTATGAAACTGTCATATTATATGGTAAAATATGACGGTTTTTTAGAACTGCCATATTAAAACCGCCACTATTAACACGATTTTTTGTAGTGCATATCCAAGACCATTTCTGTTAGAGTATCCAATTTGAGAGTTTAGTAGTTGATTAAGTGTGTTTTGTCCCAATTGAAATTTTCCTAATGTTTTTATCAGATAACCAACTTTAGCTTGGAGATTTTTACAGTTTTCACACTTAGCAAAATTAATTTTATCACATTCAGACTTATCAGATTCAATATGGTTTTCCAGTTCCAGGACTTTGTCTTTTAGTCGACTGTTTTCATCTTTTAGTCTGCTATTCTGGTTTTCCAGTTCGAGTAATTTGTTTTCTCGCCAACTATTTAGTCCTTTTAGTCAATTAATTTGATGATCTTATTTCTTGCTTCATCATGCAGTTCTTTGAATGCATCTAACAAGGTGTCATAATTCTCACTAAGATCAGTTTCACTAATACTCACTTGGCTTGATGTTTCTTCATTCGCAACAAGGCACAGATTAGCTTGATTTTCTGATTCAAAATCTGAAGTTGATGACTTGCTGGAATCAATTTCATCCCAGGTCATTGTAAAATATAGACGGCAGTGTAAAAACCAAGAGGGGGGTGAATTGGATTTTTAAGAAACTTTTTCTCTTTAAAATAAATTTCCAGAATTTATATAAATGTTTTAAAACCAGGTTGCAGATTTTCCTTAACCTTTGATTAGCGTAGTTTGAATTGCAATTGTTAATATGATCCACAATAAAAAGAGATAGGGAAAGAGAAAGAACACAAAGATTTATACTGGTTCAGATTATGCCAATCCTACGTCCAGTTCCCAATCACCACAAATGCGTGATGATCACCCAACTATCTTTAATTGAAATTACAAACACCAATTCAAGCAATAACAAATAAAGATAAAGGAAACACCTCCTTAGACACACTAAGGATGAAACACCTCCCCAGACACACTGAGGATGATACCCACCTCTCTTGACACACAAGAGATGAACACACCTCCCTTAGAACAGATCCAAGGGATGAATTTTCCCGTTTAGAAAAACAGTAAAAAGAATACACCTGATATAGTATTGGATAGAAAGCTTAAGCACAAAGATCACCACTTCCAAAGACTTGATCAAACTTGAGAGAGCAAGCAAGCGGTTTTGAAAAACTAATGAGCAAGAACACTTTGAATATTGTGTTTTAATCAAATGTGTTGAACCTAAGACATTCTCTTTCATTTTATAATTCAAAAATGCTCCAAAGTTTCCATTCTTAGGTTGATTTAGCATTGAATTTGCAAAAATGACTTATTTAATCGATTATCTAAAAAGCTTAATCGATTATATCAGAGTTAAAAACTGGAAAACTCATTTTGCCTGATATAATCGATTAGATTAAGACCATAATCGATTATATTAACCCAGAATCAATATAATCGATTATCAAAAACACTTAATCGATTATTTTGCTCGTTAAACGTTTTTTATTCAAATTTTAAGTGAAATAATCGATTATCTACGTATCATAATCGATTAAAAGCGTAGAAAAACGTTTTTGCGAGAAAACAACTTGCTCTCATGTTTGGAAAGGTCTTGAATGGGATTTATGACTTACTCTTTTCATTCATCACCCAAAACAGAACCTTCTAAACTTGAAACTTCAGCTCTTGGAAAATCTTCATCAATCTTCTCTCTTGAAAGCTTTAAAAACTCTTTATGCCTTTCCTTTTCCATCTAGTAGCGTTCCTTTGTGAGATGACACAAGTCTTTAATGTTGTTTAGAGAACTTTAAATCTTCATCATCAAAACTTTAAATCTTCATTAAATATCTAGAGGACTTCATCAACACTTGTTCTTGAAATATGCTAACATAGAGACTTGTGATTGATATCCTGAAAAACTTAGAAAATAATGTATGGATATCTCCATCATAAAAATTAGTCCACAAAGGAAATAAAGTAGGATATAGCATTTAATTTTTCAAATTGAAATTTCAAGGAAATAAATGTATAGAAATTATTTCTAAAAACTCCCCCTTAAACTTTGCTCTTAATTGTTTAAGATATACCAAGTAATAATTTGAAATAATTCCTATTACTCCCTCTGAAACTTTAATTTTCTTAAATGCTAGAGATATAGACATATTATCAATCAAAACAAATATTTTTCTCCCCCTTTATTTTTATCATTTTCAAAAAGATTACATATTTAGAGATTAATACAGCAGAAGCAATTAATTACATAGAAAATATAAAGGGAAAAATAAATACAGCAGCTGAAAAAAAAATTAAGCTAAGGGAATTAGTGAACTTGTAGCCTATTCTGTTTCTTCATTATCCCCTGCATCTTCTTCTTCTTCCTCAGCATCTTGTGCTGGCTATTTGCCTCTTGAAGATCCTGTATTGTCTTCTTCTGGAGAGACATCTTCAATCTCTAGCTTTCATTCCACCCTGTAGACTCTCCTGTTTAGCCTTGAGAGCTTGGAGCAAATGTCTTCATAATGAGTTAATTGATCATCATGCTGTCCATCCTGGAAACTATATTTGCTTCCACTGATAAAGGTTGAGGTTGAGGTGGTGGTTCTTCATCTTCATCCATTGCAGCTTCCTTATCTCTTTGCCTAAACATGTTCCCTTGTTCAATAAGGACCATGTGCCTTAGAACATTCTTTCCAATTTTGTTGTTGCTTAGCAAAATCTGCTTGTTTTCTCCATTAAGATCCACACCTTTATATTCTAAAATCTTGGATATAAACACAGCATAGGGTAAAGCAAAGGATAATAGCCTAGTGGCTTTAAACATATTATCTAAAATTATCGCAGGCCAATCAATACTAACATTATTAAAGAAGCCATACATCAAAAGAATGTCTTCCTTAGTAAGTTGAGCATGATTAGTTCCTCTAGCAACAAGAATCCAGACAATAATATAATGTAACATATGCTCATTGAATTTTACATTACCGACTTTATACAAGTTCTCCACTTGTAAGTTGGGGTCTTTGCAAAATTTTCAAAATTCCACCAGCTTGTTGAAATCCTCAAAGCCATATGTGATATTGACTCCTCCTTGTATGGATAAGCCAGCAACATTATTCCATACATCTTCATCAAGGTGAATTCGAACTCCCTTCACCTTGGTACTGGGATTTGTTGTTCTTGATGTTAGACTCATATAGAAAACTCTAACTAAATCTGGATAGTAAGCACCTTCCAGCTCTACAAAAGTTTGCAAGCCAGCAACTAACAAATCCTGAAATGAAAAGCCATGAGTTCTGAAAAATTGACAAGATATTTTGGAGTAAGAATCTTCCTGTCCTTCCAGTGATTAACATATGCAATCTGAAGATCTTCATCAGAAATCCACCCAGCTAGAGTTGGTGGTCTTTCTTCTTGCTGTTGAGAGGCCATGGGTGCTTTGCCTCTCCTCCTTGAGGGAATCTTTCTTCTTCTTTGATCAGCCATGTGAGTAGAGAATTGACAAAAGAAGAACAAACAAGCAAGATAACACAGAAACAGCTAACCAAATTCGCACAACACTGAGTATATCAGCAGAAAAACAGCAACAGTGAGATAGAGTGAAAGTGGCACTTTAATTCTCAATCTAGGTATTTATAGGCAAAGAATATGATTATAAAACATTGATTTAATGTGAAAATAGCCATTAGGATTCGAATATAGCCATTTGTACTGAAAACCACGTGAATTGAAGGCTCAACGTTGAAAAACCAATGTGCATAAAAACACAGAACATCGCATTTAATTGATTATGTGAAGAACATAATCGATTATTTGCGTTCAAAATTTTCCACAAAACAAAAACCCAGAAATTTAATCGATTATGTGTATTCCTTAATCGATTAGATTGATCCCCAGCAATTTAATCGATTATGTTATGAACTTAATTGATTATGCTTTAAAACATCTTTAAAAAACAACGCTTTTAATCGATTACCACACGAAAACTAATCGATTATATATGGAATTTTTCGTAAAACACACAATTAACATCAAAACTCAACAATAAACATCAATCAATCAACAGATTTATCATCAACAATTCCTAGATCTCTTCTAAGCTCATAAAATCTATCTCTAGGCAAAGGTTTGGTAAAGATATCAGCTAATTGATGTGTTGTATCTATGTATTCTATAATGCAATCTCCTTTAGCTATATGATCTCTAATGAAATGATGTCTAATTTCTATATGCTTTGTCTTAGAATGCATGATAGGTTTCTAGTCAAATTAATGGCACTAGTGTTATCACACTTAAGAGGGATATGATCTAGAAAGATATCAAAGTATTCTAATTGCTGCTTCATCCACAGTATTTGAGCACAACAACTGTCTGCTTCTATATACTCAGCCTCTATGGTTGAAATAGCAACACTAGCCTGTTTCTTAGGATGCCATGAAACTAAAGAACATCCTAAAAGATGACATGTACCACTAGTACTCTTCCTATCAACTCTACAACCACCATAATCTGAGTCAGAAAAACCTATAATACTAGGTGAGGCTCCTGAAGGGTACCATAAACCAAAGGTTTTTGTTCCTCTAAGGTACTTAAGGATTCTCTTAACAGCTTTTAGGTGTGATTCTCTAGGGTTGGATTGAAACCTAGCACAAACACACACACACTTTGCATAATATCAGGTCTACTAGCAGTAAGATAAAGTAATGATCCGATCATACCTCGATACCTTGTTTGATCTACTGCCTTACCATTTAAATCTTGATCCAGATAATAAGATGTAGCCATGGGAGTTGCAGCTTCCTTGGAACTTTCCATCTCAAATTTCTTTAAGATTTCATTGCAATACTTTGTTTGACAAATAAATATGCCTTTCTTCAATTGTTTGATTTGCAATCCAAGAAAGAAATTTAATTCTCCCATCATAGACATTTCAAACTCTCCCTGCATGTTACTAGCAAACTCTTGGCAAAGATCATCATTAGTTGATCTAAATATGATATCATCAACATAAACTTGAACAATAAGAATATGTTTCTTTGATTTCTTAATGAAAAGAGTAGAATCAACTTTACCTCTTCTAAAACTATTTTCAAGCAAGAAATTACTTAACCTTTCATACCAAGATCTTGGAGCTTGTTTGAGTCCATACAAGGCTTTCTTCAACTTGTATACATGGTTAGGATTTTTGAAATCTTCAAAGCCTGGAGGTTGTTCTACATAGACTTCTTCCTTGACGTATCCATTTAGGAAGGCACTTTTTACATCCATTTGAAACAATTTGAATCCCATAATGGAGGCATATGCTAGCAACAAACGAATAGCTTCAGGTCTTGCTACTGGAGCATATGTTTCATCATAGTCTATGCCTTCTTCTTGTCTATAACCTTTTGCAACCAGCCTTGCTTTGTTCTTGGTGATGTTTCCATCTTCATCAAGCTTATTTCTAAAAACCCATCTGGTGCCAATAACCTGTATTTTGTTAGTTTTAGGAAATAAATCTCATACCTGATTTCTTTCAAACTGATTTAGCTCTTCTTGCATTGCTATACACCAATGTTCATCCGTCAAAGCTTCTTCTACGGTCTTTGTTTCAATCTGTGAAACAAAAGCAACATTCATACAGAAATTATTCATGTTCCTCCTTGTTCTTACACCTTGTGAGATATCTCCAATGACATTGTCCAAAGATACGTCTTTAGGTGGTCTCCACTCTTTTGGTAGACTTTCACCATGAGGAGGATTATCATCCAATTTGATTTCTTCAACAGCTTCATCTAAAGGAGTTTCTTCTTGATATTCTCCTTCATCATCTACAAAGATTATTTTTTACTCAAAAGGTTTTTGCTCAAGGTCTAGATATTCATCAAAGACAACATGTATAGATTCTTCAACATTTAAAGTTCTTTTATTAAAAACTCTATATGCTTTACTATGCAAAGAATAACCTAAAAATTTAGCTTCATCAGATTTAGCATCAAATTTCCCAAGGCTATCTTTTCCATTATTTAAAACAAAACATTTGCATCCGAAAATTCTGAAATGAGAAATATTTGGTTTTCTTCCTTTGAAAAGCTCATAAGGTGTTAATTTCGAAATATGTCTTATTAAAACTCTATTTAAAACATAACAAGCGGTGCTTATGGCATCAGCCCAAAAATATTTAGGTAAATTATTTTCATTCAACATAGTTCTTGCAAGTTCTTCGAAAGATCTATTTTTCCTTTCAACTACACCATTTTGTTGAGGTGTTCTTGGTGCTGAAAAATTATGAGAAATACCTTGTTCTTCAATAAAATTTTCAAAAGAAACATCTTGAAATTCACCGCCATGATCACTTCTTAAAAACTTGATTTTTAAATCCTTTTCATTTTGAATAACCTTGGCAAATTTAGAGTAATCATCAACAATCACAAGAGCATAATAATTGCCACCAAAACTTTTTGTTCTAGAGGGACCAAATAAATCCATGTGCAATAATTCTAAAGGTTTAGAAGTGGAAACAACATTTTTAGATTTAAAAGAATTTTTAGTTTGCTTCCCCTTTTGACAAGCTGCACATAGTTTGTTCTTTTCAAAAATCAGTTTTGGCAAACCAATTACTAACTCTTTTGATATGAGTTTACTTAGATGAGGCATATGAATGTGAGCAGCTCTTCTATGCCATAACCATGGATCCTCTTCTTTCGCAACTAAACAAGATAAATTACTAGATGTAGATGCACAATCAATATCAATTAAATAAATATTATTATGTCTCTTACCAATGAGGGCGATTTCATTTGAGTCCTTGTGATGAATTTTGCAAAGATCACTATCAAAAGTTACCTTTAACCTTTATCACAAAGTTGACTAATGCTTAGCAAATTGTGCTTCAACCCATCAACAAGAAGAACATCATGAATCTTTAAAGATTCTCCAATCATTCCACTACCAATGATCTTTCCCTTGTTGTTGTCACCATAGGTTACAAAACCTTGCTTTTTCTTTTTGAAGCTTTTGAATTTGCTTTTATTACCCGTCATGTGTCTTGAACAACCACTATCAAGGTACCACAATGACTTTCTAGACTTGGGACCAACCTGCATAATAAACAAAAATATTTAGGTCCCCTAAAGTAACTTATTAGGGTCCTCATGGGTTAGAAATAGTTTTTCCTTTGGGAACCCATTTGTATTTCCCATTAGGAACACTAAAACGCTTAATATTGCATTTATTAACCAAATGACCTTTATGCATACAATAAAAACATGTAGGAACATTTGTTTTTCTTGGAATATATGCATTTTAATAAACTTTCTTTATTGGAACATTTGGTTTATTAAAGAAATTTGTATTTTAAAAAATCTTACTTGAATTAGATGATTCTCCTTTCACAAAAACAGTTTTGGTAGGTTTATGATTATATTTGAAATTATAACCTAGTCTTGCTTTTTCATATAAACCTTTTTGTACTTTTAAAACATTATTTAAATTTTTATTTCCCATGGTAATATTTGAAAGAGATGTTTCAAGATAAGATACTTTATTTGCAAGAACATTACAATTTTCACAAACAGGAGTTTTTGTTTTGCATTTGCAAGGAATTTTTGCTTTTTCGAAATCCTCTTTTAAAACCTTTTTCTCTTCTTCCAAATCAGCAATTTTCTTTTCAAGACTTTTGTAGTCATTTTTTAATTTATTATGAAAAGAAGTAAGTTTTTCAGATTTTTCACGTAAATCTAGAAACTTTTCAAGCAATTCTTCATAATTATCTGGAAGACCAAAATCACTTACCTTGCTACATGTGGATTCAGCATCGTCATCCGCCATGAGACAAATGTTTGTTTTTTCTTCCTATTAGCATTTTTCAAGATCAAGTGTTAATGAAGTCTTCCACAATTTTAATGAGTCTTAAAGTTTTGATGATGAAGATTTAGAGTGATCCAATCAACATTAAAGACTTGTGCCATCTCACAAAGGAAGGTTGCTTGATAAGAAAGGAAAGGCATAAAGAGCATTTAAAGCTTTCAAGAGAGAAGATTGATGAAGATTTTCTCAAGAGCTGAAGTTTCAAGAGTAGAAGGTTCTGTTTTGGGTGTTGGATGAAAAGAGTAAGTCATAAGTCCCATTCAAGACCTTCCCAAACAAGAGAGCAAGTTGTTTTCTTGCAAAAATGTTTTTCTACGCTTTTAATCGATTATGATACGTAGATAATCAATTATTTAACTTAAAATTTAAATTAAAAATGTTTAACGAACTAAATAATCGATTAAGTGTTTTTGATAATCGATTATATTGATTTTGGGTTAATATAATCGATTATGGCCTTAATCTAATTGATTATATCAGACGAAATTAGTTTTCCAATTTTTAAACATGATATAATCGATTAAGCTTTTTATATAATCGATTAAATGAGTCATTTTTGAAAATTCAATGCTAAATCAACCTAAGAATGGAAACTTTGGAGCATTTTCGAATTATAAAATGAAAGAGAACGTCTTAGGTTCAAAACATCTGATTAAACACAAATATTCAAAGTGTTCTTGCGCCTTAACTTTTCAAAACCGCTTTCCTGTTCTCTCAAGTTTGATCAAGTCTTTGGAAGTGGTGATCTTTGTGCTTAAGCTTTCTATCCAGCACTATTATCAGGTGTATTCTTTTACTGTTTTTATAAACGGGAAAATTCATCCCTTGGATCGGTTCTAAGGGAGGTGTGTTCATCTCTTGTGTGTCAAGAGAGGTGGGTTTCATCCTCAGTGTGTCTGGGGAGGTGTTTCATCCTTAGTGTGTCTAAGGAGGTGTTTCCTTTATCTTTATTTGTTATTGCATGAATTGGTGTTTGTAATTTCAATTAAAGATAGTAGGGTGATCATCATGCATTTGTGGTGGTTGGGAATTGGACGTAGGATTGGCTTAATCCGAACCAGTATAAATCTCTGTGTTCTTTCTCTTTCCCTATCTCTTTTTTATTGTGGATCATATTAACGATTGCAACTCAAACTGAATTAATCAAAGGATAAGAAAAATCCACATCCTAGTTTTTGAAAGTAATTCAAAATCTGGAAATTTATTTAAAAGGGAAAAGTTTATTAAAAATCCATTTCACCCCCCTCTTGGTTTTTACACTACCGTCTTTATTTAACAATTGGCCTCAGAGTTGGTTTTTTGAAAATTACTCAAAAACAAGATCCTTATGGCAGATAAAAATAAAACTTTTACTGAAGGTGCATCTATTCATAGACCACCACTCTTTACAGTTGAAAACTATCCTTTTTGGAAAAAGAGGATGGAGATTTTTCTTAGGTCTAATGATCAAGGCGTTTGGGATGTAACTGTAAATGGTCTATATATTCCTATGACTGTTGTTAATGAAATGCAGGTACCCAAAGTGAGAGCAAGTTGGACCAAGGATGAATACAATCAAAATCAGTGCGACATAAGGGCGTGTAATACGATAGCATCTACCTTCACTGTTGATGAGTTTTACAGGTTGTCTGATTACACTACAGCAAAGGAGATGTGGGACACCTTGGAAGTCACACATGAAGGAACGGAGGATGTCAAGAGATCAAGGAAAAATACCTTGATTCAAGAATACGAGATGTTCCGGATGAGCAAAGGGGAAACCATCTATGACGTTCAAAAGAGATTTACTCACATTGTAAATCACCTCAAGGCGTTAGGTAAGAAATTTGACACTGAGGAGCTAAATGTGAAAATTTTAAAATCTTTGGACAGGACATGGCAACCCAAAGTGACGACCATCACGGAATCGAAGAATCTCACAAGCATGAACATGACAACTCTCTTTGGAAAGCTTAGAGAACACGAAATGGAGCTTGGACGTTTCAAAGGAGAAGAGGAAGACGTCAAGAGGAAAGGTGTTGCTTTTAAAGCAGAATCCTACAAGGATGAGAGTAATGATTCAGATGATGATCTTGAATGCAGTGACATCAACTTGTTCATCAAGAAATACAAAAAGTTCATCAAGAACAAAAACAAAGGGAATTTCAAGAAAGGTAAGAAAACTGAAAATTTAAATTCTCTTGATAACTTTAAATGATATGGTTGTGGAAAAAGGGGACAATTGAAGTCGGATTGCCCCAACATCAAGAAAGATGAAGAAAAGGTCAAGAAATACAAAAAGCCTTTTGATAAGAAGAAAAAGAAGGCATACATCGCTTGGGAAGATAATGAAGTGAGTTCTTCTAGTGCAAGTGAATCAGAAGAAGCAAACATATGTCTCATGGCGAATGATGATGCTGAATCCACATGTAGCAAGGTAAGTGATTTTGGTCTTCCAGATAATTATGATGAATTGCTTGAAGAGTTTCTAGATTTATGTGAAAAATCTGAAAAACTTACTTCTTTTCATAATAAATTAAAAAATGACTACAAGAGTCTTGAAAAGAAAATTTCTGATTTGGAAGAAGAGAAAAAGGTTTTAAAAGAGGATTTAGAAAAAGCAAAAATTCCTTGCAAATGCAAAACCAAAATTCCTATTTGTGAAAATTGTAATGTTCTTGCAAACAAAGTATCTTATCTTGAAACATCTATTTCGAAAATTACAATGGGAAATAATAATCTAAATAATGTTTTGAATGTGAAAAAAGGTTTATATGGAAAAGAAGGACTTGGTTATAATTTCAGATATAATCATAAACCAACCAAAACTGTTTTTGTTCAAGGAGAATCATCAAATTCAAATAAGATTTTCGAAGTTCTTAATTTCTTTAATAAACCAAATGTTCCTAAAAAGAAGTTTTACAAAAATGCATATATTCCAAGAAAAACAAATTCTCCTACATGTTTTTATTGTATGCATAAAGGTCATTCAGTGAATAAATGCAATATTAAGCGTTTTAGTGTTCCTAATGGGAAATACAAATGGGTTCCCAAAGGAAAAATTGTTTCTAACCCATGAGGACCGTAATAAGTGACTTTAGGGGACCTAAATATTTTTGTTTATGATGCAGGTTGGTCCCAAGTCTAAAAAGTCATTATGGTACCTTGATAGTGGTTGTTCAAGACACATGACGGGTGATAAAAGCAAATTCAAAAGCTTCAAAAAGAAAGAGCAAGGTTTTGTAACCTATGGTGACAACAACAAGGGAAAGATCATTGGTAGTGGAGTGATTGGAGAATCTTTAAAGATCCATGATGTTCTTCTTGTTAATGGGTTGAAGCACAATTTGCTAAGCATTAGTCAACTTTGTGATAAAGGTTTAAAGGTAACTTTTGATAGTGATCTTTGCAAAATTCATCACAAGGACTCAAATGAAATCGCCCTCATTGGTAAGAGACATAATAATATTTATTTGATTCACATTGATTGTGTATCTACATCTAGTAATTTATCTTGTTTAGTTACGAAAGAAGAGGATCCATTGTTATGGCATAGAAGAGCTGCTCACATTCATATGCCTCATCTAAGTAAACTCATATCTAAAGAGTTAGTAATTGGTTTTCCAAAACTGAATTTTGAAAAGAACAAAATATGTGCAGCTTGTCAAAAAGGGAAGCAAACTAAAAATTCTTTTAAATCTAAAAATGTTGTTTCCACTTCTAAACCTTTAGAATTACTGCACATGGATTTATTTGGCCCCTCTAGAACAAAAATTTTTGGTGGCAATTATTATGCGCTTGTGATTGTTGATGATTACTCTAGATTTACTTGGACTCTTTTTCTTTCATCTAAAAGTGATGCTTTCAAAGAATTTAGAAAATTTGCCAAGGTTATTCAAAATGAAAAGGATTTGAAAATCAAGTTTCTAAGAAGTGATCATGGCGGTGAATTTCAAAATGTTTCTTTTGAAAATTTTTGTGAAGAACAAGGAATCTCTCATAATTTTTCAGTACCAAGAACACCTCAAAAAAATGGTGTGGTTGAAAGGAAAAATAGATCTTTGGAAGAACTTGCAAGAACTATGTTGAATGAAAATAATTTACCTAAATATTTTTGGGCTGATGCCGTAAGCACCGCTTGTTATGTTTTAAATAGAGTTTTAATAAGACCTATTTTGAAATTAACACTTTATGAGCTTTTCAAAGGAAGAAAACCAAATATTTCTCATTTCAGCATTTTTGGATGCAAATGTTTTGTTTTGAATAATGGAAAAGATAGCCTTGGGAAATTTGATGCTAAATCCGATGAAGCTACATTTTTAGGTTATTCTTTGCATAGTAAAGCATATAGAGTTTTTAATAAAAGAACTTTAACTGTTGAAGAATCTATACATCTTGTCTTTGATGAATATCTAGACCTTGAGGAAACCCCTCTTGAGTTATAAAGATTCTTTGTGTTGGACTTGAAGACTTGGCTTCAAGTGGATTTGATGTCTCCAACCACCTTTAATGATGAAGATGTTGGTGCTTGAAGAATGAAGAATTTGTCTTAGGATTAGAGAGTCTTAGGTTGTGTGGTAAGATGCATTTCAATCTATCTTGGTCTTAGTCTTGGAGTTTAAAATGTTTTGAAATGTTTTAAAAAGGTTTTAAAATGATTTCAAAGGTTTAACTGATTTTTAACTGGTTAAAAATCTGATTTCAACTAGTTAAACTGTTCTTCGTTTTTCAAAGCTTTGTATTTGGGAAATTTTAGCTAACTGTTTTCGAAATTTAAACCAGTTAAAATCCTGGTAGCTTTGTTCAGGAATTTCAGTTTTCTGGAATAGCTAGTTAAAACGAGATTTCAACTGACTGATTTCAAGTTCCAGTAAAAGGATGCTCACTGGAAAATTGGTTTTAATGAAAACAACCGGCTAAAACGCGATTTCAACCGACTATTTCCTGCAGAATCAGTTTAACAGTTTTCTATATATATCTTGAAACTCAAAGAACTAAGTGACGAAACATTTTCTAAAGAACCCATTGGGCAAGAACGTTCCTATTACACTCTAAAACATTTTGCTAATCACTCCAAGACGATCAAGATTCAATTGAGTGCGAATCAAATCAAGAAGTGCATGCTCTGTTTTTCGTTCTTGCTGATGCTCTGTTTTTCGTTTCTGCATTGAAGAACTCCAGGTTTATTCAATCTTTTTGTGTGTTGGTTAGTTGTGTGTTCGTATCTTAATCAGGGTGATTAAGAGATCTTGTAATAGGGTTTTACAGGTGTTTAGAAGTCTTGTAGGGTTCAAGACTTGGTGCAGCTTTCTGGTTTCGGTTTTGCATGTAGTGTTCATATAAAAACTGGTTTTTAGTAAATTGATTGAATTTGTTTGTTTAGGAAACTGGATGTAGCCTTTGTTGAAAGGTGAACCAATATAAATCTGCTGTGTTGTTCTTCTTCCCTTTAACTCTTTCCATTCGGTAATTGAAGTTTGAATTGAAATTGAATTTGGTATATGATCAATTGATTAAGAGCATTTCAAGAACCTATAAAAACTGGTTTAAATCTTCAATTTTGAATCTGGTTTTTCATAATTGGGCATTGGGTTTCGAAAATCTTTGAAAGTTTAATTCACCCCCCCTCTTAACCTCAGCCATTTATTCCAACAATTGGTATCAAGAGCTGGTTCTTGAAAAATATTCAAGTTTTCTGAAAAATTTGAAACATGGCTGAAGGAAATTGCCTTTTGCAGAGGGTGCTTCTATAAACAGGCCACCTATGTTTTTTGGGGTAAACTATCCATTTTGGAAAGTGAGAATGAAGATTTTCATTAAATCAATTGATATAGGGATTTGGAATGCTATAGTCAATGGACCGTATATCCCTAAAGATGAGAAACCATGGGAAAGTTTCAATGCTGATGAACAAAAGAAAGTGCAATATGATTGTAAAGCAAAGAACATCATTACATCTGCACTTAATCTTGATGAATTCTTTCGTGTTTCACAGTGTTCCAATGCTAAAGAGATGTGGGAAGTGTTGGAGGTTACTCATGAAGGAACAGCTGATGTTAAAAGAGTTAGAAAGCATACTTTAATCCAAGAATATGAGATGTTCAGAATGCTTCCAGGAGAAACTGTTTCAGATGTGCAAAAGAGGTTTACACACATTATAAACCATCTAATTGGCCTTGGAAAAGTGTTTGAGAAAGAAGAGCTGAACATCAAAGTGCTGAAATGTTTGGACCGAAGTTGGCAACCCAAAGTTACAGCAATTTCTGAATCCAAGGACTTGTCAACAATGAGTGTTGCTGCACTTTTTGGAAAGCTAAGGGAACATGAGCTTGAGTTGAATAGACTTGCTGAACAAGAAGACAATGACAAGAAAAAGAAAGGGCTTGCCTTGAAGACTTTGGTTCACAAAGAGGAGAATAGTGAGGATGAAGGACATGGAGGAAGTGATGCAGAAAATCTGAACCTCTTAGTTAGAAAGTTCAACAAGTTCTTGAAATACAAGAACAAAGACTACAAGAACAAGAGGTATAATAAAAAATCTGATTTAGCTTCTTCTAACTTTACTTGTTTTGGTTGTGGAAAACAGGGACATATTAAGGCTGAATGTCCATACTCACAAAACAAAGAGAGAAATGGAGAAAAGAAGCATGAAAGATCATTCAAAACCAAGAAGGCTTACATAGCATGGGATGAGAATGATATCTCCTCTAGTGATTCTTCAAGTGATGATGAAAGAGCCAATCTTTGTCTTATGGCTAATTGTGATACAGCAAGTAGTGTAAGTTCCTCCACTACTCAAAATGGTCTTCCTTATGATCAGCTGCTGCAAAATTTTCTGGAATTGCATGAAGAGGCTAATAAGGTTGCTTGTTCTAACAATAGGCTTAAAGGTATGAACAATTGGCTAGAGAACAAGGTGAAAGAGCTAGAGAAAGAGTTGGAAAATTCAAAAACTGATTTTGAAAATCT
Organism: Lablab purpureus; assembly: GCA_030347555.1. NCBI lineage: Eukaryota > Viridiplantae > Streptophyta > Magnoliopsida > Fabales > Fabaceae > Lablab > Lablab purpureus. The sequence continues at coordinate 25,860,691 of CM059263.1, forward strand.
GGAAATGATTTACAAGGTTTCAAGTTGCAATGATGAACATGCTGGAAAAATCTGCACAAACTGCAGAACTTTAGAAAATCAAATTGAGTATTTGAACAAATCTCTAGCTAAATTCACCATGGGAAGAGCCAACTTAGATACACTTTTAGAATTTAAAAATTGTGTAACGAATAAAGCTGGACTTGGATTTAAAAATGGTTTTCAAAAGAAACAAAAGGCTTATAGAAATTTCTTTTCACATAGAAACCGTCCAAGCACTTCATCCATTACTTGCTTCTATTGTATGAACAAGGGACATACTTCAAAATCATGCAAAATCAGAAAATTTGGTGTTCCTAGTGGTCAATTTATTTGGAAGCCAAAATGTGGTAGAAAGGTTATTAACTTTGTTGGACCCAAATTGATGTGGGTACCAAATTCTCTCCATTGATTGTGTTTTGCAGGTGTTCTTGAAGGCCAAGGAATCATTGTGGTATCTAGACAGTGGCTGTTCAAGGCACATGTGTGGTGACAAAAGGAAGTTTGTCAAACTCACCTTGAAAAATGGAGGTTTTGTCACATATGGAGATAATAATAAAGGGAAAATCCTTGGAAGTGGTGATGTTGGTAACATTTCTTCAATCCTCATTGAAAACGTGTTATATGTTGAAGGTTTGAAGCATAATCTTCTTAGTATTAGCCAACTATGTGATAAAGGTTTTAGAATCACTTTTGAATCAAATCATTGCAAGATCCTTGAGAAAAATTCTGATAAAATCTGCATGTTAGGCAAGAGAATTGAAAACATTTATATGCTTGATCTTGATCATATGTGTGCAACTAATTTTACATGTCTCATGTCTAAGGAAGATAGTTCATGGCTTTGGCATAGGAGAGCTGCACATATTAACATGAACCATTTGGAAAAATTGTTTTCAAAAGAACTTGTTTTAGGGTTACCTAAACTGAAATTTGAGAAAGATAAAATCTGTCATGCATGCCAAAAGGGTAAACAAACCAAAGTTTCTTTTAATCTGAAAAATTATGTGTCAACAACAAAACCTTTGGAACTGCTGCATTTGGATTTGTTTGGTCCATCTAGAACAATGAGTATTGGTGGAAACTATTATACTTTGGTTATTGTTGATGACTATTCTAGGTTTACTTGGACTTTGTTTTTGAAAAATAAAAGTGATGCATTTCATGCTTTTAAGAAACTTGCCAAGGTTTTACAAAATGAAAACAGCTGCAAGCATAAGTACTCTTAGAAGTGATCATGGAGGGAATTTGAAAATGAAAAGTTCAATCATTTTTGTGAAAAATATGGGATTAAGCATAACTTTTCAGCACCTAGGACTCCTCAACAAAATGGTGTTGTTGAGAGGAAAAATAGATCACTTGAGGAACTAGCTAGACCAATGCTTAATGAATCAAACATCCCTAAATATTTTTGGGCGGATGCAGTAAATACTACATGTTACATAATAAATAGGGTTTTGATAAGACCTATTTTGAAGAAAACCCCTTATGAATTGTACAAAGGGAGAAAACCCAACATAGCACATCTTAGAGTGTTTGGCTGCAAGTGTTTTGTTTTAAATAATGGCAAAGAAAAACTTGGCAAATTTGATGCTAAAGCTGATGCTGCATTGTTTTTAGGCTATTCTTTACATAGCGAAGCATATAGGATCTTCAACAAGAGATTAGCTATCATTGAGGAATCAATACATGTTGTTTTTTATGAGACTAATGTGCAAAATGAAGGTGCAGTGAGTGGTGCAGGTGCAGGTGAAGAGAACTTAATTGAAGGTGTATCAACTGGACATGTAGAAACTGAAAAGCTCGCTGCAGGTGGTATTTTAGCCGGTGAAAATAAAAAGAACCGACTAAAATCCTGGCACCGGAATTAAATTCTGCAGAAAATGATCTACCTAAAGAATGGAGGGTGCCTCGCAATCTGTCCATTGGAAATGTGATAGGAGATGTTCAAAGAGGTGTTTCTACAAGAAGGTCTATTCATGATACATGTTTAACTGCTGTATTTGTTTCCCAAGTTGAACCTAAATGTGTTGATGATGCTTTATTGGATGAAAACTGGATTTTGGCAATGCAAGATGAACTGAACCAATTTAAAAGGAATGAGGTTTGGGAACTAGTCCCTTGCACACCTAACATGAATATAATTGGCACAAAGTGGGTGTTTAAAAATAAAATGAATGATCAAGGAGTAATAACTAGAAACAAGGCTAGGCTTGTAGCTAAAGGGTATAACCAAGAGGAAGGAATAGATTATGAGGAAACATATGCTCCTCGTTGCTAGGTTAGAAGTCGTTAGGTTATTACTTGCTTTCTCATGCATGATTGGATTCAAACTGCATCAAATGGATGTGAAAAGTGCATTTTTGAATGGATATATAAATGAAGAAATCTATGTTTCACAACCATCTGGATTTGTTGATCACAAATTGCCTAACCATGTATATAAGCTCAAAAAGGCTCTTTATGGACTCAAGCAAGCTCCAAGACAATGGTATGAAAGGTTAAGTAACTTTCTTATCTCTCAAAACTTCGAAAGGGGCCAAGTTGATAAAACTTTGTTCATTAGAAAGTCTGTGGACAGCATTATACTGGTGCAGGTTTATGTGGATGATAAATCTTTGGATCCACTAATGAGAAGCTTTGTGAAGAATTTGTTGCAGCTATGCAGGGGGAGTTTGAAATGTCAATGATGGGTGATCTAAACTTCTTCTTAGGCTTACAAGTCAAGCAATTAGATCATGGAACATTCCTCAATCAGCCAAAATATTGCAAAGAGTCATTAAAGAAATATGAGATGGACAACTGCAAAGAATCAAGCACACCCATGGCTACCAGCGAGCTATCTTGATGCGGATGAAAGTGGTAAACCTTTTGATTCCACTAAGTATAGAGGTTTGATAGGTTCACTTTTATATCTAACTGCTAGTAGACCTGATATAATGTTTAGTGTATGCATGTGTGCTAGGTTTCAATCTAATCCCAAAGAATCACATTTCGCAATTGCCAAAAGAATTTTGAAATATCTAAAAGGAACTATTAATGTTGGTTTGTGGTATCCTAAAGGTGCTTCTTTTAATCTAGTGGGCTATTCGGATGCGGACTTTGCTGGATGTAAACTTGATAGAAAAAGCACTAGTGGAACTTGTCATCTACTAGGAAGTAGTCTAGTATCATGGCATAGCAAAAAGCAAGCGAGTGTGGCTTTGTCTATCGTCGAAGCCGAGTATGTTGCAGTCTGGAGTCATTAGTGCTCAAACTCTTTGGTTAAAACAAGCAGCTTTTTGATTATGGTTTGAAACTAGATCACATTCCTATTAGGTGTGACAATACAAGTGCTATAAACTTAACAAAAAATCCTATTTTGCACTCTAGAACGAAACATATAGAAATAAGGCACTATTTCATTAGGGATCATGTTCAAAAAGGTGATTGCATAATTGAATTTGTTGACTCTAATAACCAACTTGCTGATATATTTACCAAACCACTCCCAAAAGATAGGTTTTTCCAATTAAGAAATGAGTTGGGTGTCCTTGATGTTTCAAATGTGATGTAATTCATGTATGTGATTCATTTCTGTTGTTAATCATGCTGTGTTTGTGTGTTTGAATGCTTAATTCTGCATAATTTTTGATTGATTACAGTTAGATTTGCATATTGTATGTTATAAGTGAAATCTGCAATGTTATTCAGGATTTTAGTTAGTTGTTTTGGGTTTTTAATCAGTTGTTTCGCATAATTTGGGGCTGCAGTGGATGTGCAGTAATATCCGTCTCTATTTTAGTCGGTTAATCTGTCGATTCGACCGCTTAAAATCATTTATCCGCATTAAATCGAGATCGGATTTCTGCTTTAATCACTGTTTTTCATAAATCAATCGATCGAAATTGCCTCGTCACCATGCAAAGTTTAAAATTTGAGCGAATTTATCGTTAAACCGCATTGATTCACATTTAATTGGTGCATTTAAGTTGATTAATTGAGAATTTTGCATTTAAACATGATAGATAAAGCTGATTCAAAGAATCTTGACTACTGTTTTGTCTTGTAGTGCCTTTGCTTTACTTTTTAGCTAGTTTCTCTCTCGGATACGTGTTGCATTCAACCAACTCGAATTCTTTGGTCAATACCGTGCTCGCTGCATATCTCTCGTCCCATATATTCCAACTAAATGCAATTGATTCCCTCTTTGACTAAATAAAACATTAATTTGTTAAAAATTTGAAAATCTGAAATGTTAAATACATGTGTTGTGCATTGCTTCATTGTTATTCACCCTGCCCGTGTAAAATCTTCATAATACATTCTCTATACACTGCTTCTCTACACTTTCTCGTTTCTGCAATGGCCTCCTCAAGCAACCCAAGGAAGAGATCAAAAAAGGCTGGGTCATCCAAAAATAAGGAACCAGAAATTCCAGCAACTCATACTTATAGACATGGGTCTATAGAAGCTTGGTTCGAAGGTGATGAAGAGAGGATTGAGAAGTTCCAATCCCATATCAGTAGGGAAGGCCGTTAACTCACCCAAAGTGCTCGGTTTCAGTGGTTGGAAGATGAAGGACTGACCGATATTATAGCCATGATTCAACATCGGGATCTCGCAGCAATTTCTCGGAATTAAATGGGTTCATATACCCAGATTTGGTGAAAGTATTTTACACAAATCTCAAACATGATGGATCTGTTTTAACTTCCAAAGTGAAAGGAACATAAATGATCATAAACAACTCTGTTTGGAAAAGAGTAGGGGGCTTCAAAACTGACGGCATTGTAGTTAGCAGGGGTTTGTGTGGTTCCTTGGAAGACTTTAACAAGGTGCAAACGTACAAAGAGTGTTTGAGGAATCCTCAAGGATCTGTTCGTGTTTCAGGTTGGTGGACTTACCTTGACAGCAAGGGTGCTTACATTTATCATCACATGGATGATCACTCCAAGGGGAAGCAATCATGCTACATTGAATGAAGGTGATCTTCTTCTAATTTTTTGTTTGATGAAATCTGTGAGAATTAACTGGATTCATATCATCAAAGATCACATGATGAAGTCCAAAAGGTTGCCTGATTATCGTCTTCCATATGCTGTAATAATTTCCAAATTCCTTGAGTACTTTGGTGTGGACATTAGAGGTGAACAGAAAATCAGCATAAGGCGAACCCATCAGCTGGACAATGGCTTTCTCTTTAAGTTTGGCTTTACCAAAAGAAATGGAGCTTGGTCTGTTGCACAGGAAGCTGTCAATGCAGGGCCAAATGCTGCTGGAACTTCTGCTGGTGCTGGAGCTGCAACTGATGAAACTGGAAATTCTGAACCTGGTGCAGACGGATACTCCATGATGGGAGACATTGTACCTTATGTTCCTCCAGTTGACCGTGGACCTCCACTTTCATTGTTTGAACAAACAGTGTTACAAAGATTTGATTCCATCCAATCTCATCAACAATATCATCACAACTATTGCATGAATAGGTTTGGGCGCATTGATCAAAGTATTGAAGATTTACATGCCCAACTTGCACAAATAAACATGGGTTCTTATGCTACTCCTGGTGATGATAGTGGAGAAGATAATGACTGATCTCTGCTGAAATATCTGATATGCGGTCATTGCTGCTGCTGCTCATATGGTCTTGTACTGCATTGTCTATCTTGTTGCTGCTGTTGGAGCTCAAGCTGCTGCTGCTTGTCTTTTCTTTTAAATTTTGTTTTGTTCATGTGCTGTTAGTTAGTTGTTGCTGCTGTTTTTAATTGGGTTAAATTCCCATGTATCTTGAACAGTTTTCAATTCGCTGCATATGCTATGTTATTTCTCTTGTGCTATTTGATGATTCCAAAGGGGGAGAAAGAATTGAATGCATTGAGGCACATACATCATAAAGCGCAGGTGAAAGAGGGAGAATCTGAATCTGTGAAAGGGAGAAAAAGAGAATACTACTCGTTGTCTGTTAGTTCCTCGCCGTAGAATACTCGCTGCTGCTATTTTCTCGCTGCACTCGTTGCTGTTCTCGCTGTATATTGTCGCTGTATTTATCTGTATATGTATTTCTCGCTGCTGTATGCTGTATTTCTACTGCTGTATTTTTCGAATTTTTGTTTTTTGCAGGACTCTTACATTCTTCAAAGACAATGAATGCATCAAGTGGTTGTCATCATCAAATAGGGGGAGTTTGTTGGACTTGAAGACTTGGCTTCAAGTGGATTTGATGTCTCCAACCACCTTTAATGATGAAGATGTTGGTGCTTGAAGAATGAAGAATTTGTCTTAGGATTAGAGAGTCTTAGGTTGTGTGGTAAGATGCATTTCAATCTATCTTGGTCTTAGTCTTGGAGTTTAAAATGTTTTGAAATGTTTTAAAAAGGTTTTAAAATGATTTCAAAGGTTTAACTGATTTTTAACTGGTTAAAAATCTAATTTCAACTAGTTAAACTATTCTTCGTTTTTCAAAGCTTTGTATTTGGGAAATTTTAGCTAACTGTTTTCGAAATTTAAACCAGTTAAAATCCTGGTAGCTTTGTTCAGGAATTTCAGTTTTCTGGAATAGCTAGTTAAAACGAGATTTCAACTGACTGATTTCAAGTTCCAGTAAAAGGATGCTCACTGGAAAATTGGTTTTAATGAAAACAACCGGCTAAAACGCGATTTCAACCGACTATTTCCTGCAGAATCAGTTTTAACAGTTTTCTATATATATCTTGAAACTCAAAGAACTAAGTGACGAAACATTTTCTAAAGAACCCATTGGGCAAGAACGTTCCTATTACACTCTAAAACATTTTGCTAATCACTCCAAGACGATCAAGATTCAATTGAGTGAGAATCAAATCAAGAAGTGCATGCTCTGCTTTTTCGTTCTTGCTCGATGCTCTGCTTTTCGTTTCGCATTGAAGAACTCCAGGTTTATTCAATCTTTTGTGTGTGTTGGTTAGTCTGCGTGTTCGTATCTTAATCAGGGTGATTAAGAGATCTTGTAATAGGGTTTTACAGGTGTTTAGAAGTCTTGTAGGGTTCAAGACTTGGTGCAGCTTTCTGGTTTCGGTTTTGCATGTAGTGTTCATGTAAAAACTGGTTTTTAGTAAATTGATTGAATTTGTTTGTTTAGGAAACTGGATGTAGCCTTTGTTGAAAGGTGAACCAGTATAAATCTGCTGTGTTGTTCTTCTTCCCTTTAACTCTTTCCATTCGGTAATTGAAGTTTGAATTGAAATTGAATTTGGTATATGATCAATTGATTAAGAGCATTTCAAGAACCTATAAAAATTGGTTTAAATCTTCAATTCGAATCTGGTTTTCATAATTGGGCATTGGGGTTCGAAAATCTTTGAAAGTTTAATTCACCCCCCCTTTTAAACTCAGCCATTTATTCCAACACTTTGTAGATGATGAAGGAGTACATCAAGAAGAAACTCCTTTAGAAGAAGTTGTTGAAGAAATCAAATTGGATGAGAATCCTCCTCATGATGATAGTCTACCAAAAGAATCGAGACCACCTAGAAACATATCTTTGGACAATGTCATTGGAGATATCTCAAAAGGTGTAAGAACAAGGAGAAAAATGAAAATTTTTTGTATGAATGTTGCTTTTGTTTCACAGATTGAACCAAAGAATGTAGAAGAAGCTTTGACGGATGAACATTGGTGTATAGCAATATAAGAAGAGCTAAACAAGTTTGAAAGAAATCAAGTATGGGATTTAATTCCTAAAAGTAACAAAATGCAGGTTATAGGCACAAGATGGGTTTTTAAAAATAAGCTTGATGAAGATGGAAATATCACCAAGAACAAAGCAAGGCTGGTTGCAAAAGGGTATAGACAAGAAGAAGGCATAGACTATGATGAAACCTACGCTCCAGTAGCAAGACTTGAAGCTATCCGTTTGTTGTTAGCATATGCCTCCATTATGGGATTCAAATTATTTCAAAAGGATGTAAAAAGTGCTTTCCTAAACAGATACATCAAGGAAGAAATCTATGTAGAACAAAAATTTCAAAAATCCTAATCATGTCTACAAGTTGAAGAAAGCCTTGTATGGACTCAAACAAGCTCCAAGATCTTGGTATGAAAGGTTAAGTAATATATTGCTAGAAAATAATTTTAGAAGAGGTAAAGTTGATTCTACTCTTTTTATTAAGAAATCAAAGAAACATATTCTTATTGTTCAAGTTTATGTTGATGATATCATATTTGGATCAACTAATGATGATCTTTGCAAAGAGTTTGCTAGTAATATGCAGGGAGAATTTGAAATGTCTATGATGGGAGAATTAATTTCTTTCTTGGTTTGCAAATCAAAAAATTGAAGAAAGGCTTATTTATATGTCAAACAAAGTATTGCAACGAAATCTTAAAGAAATTTGAGATGGAAAGTTCCAAGGAAGCTACAACTCCCATGGCTACATCTTGTTATCTAGATCAAGATTTAAGTGGTAAGGTTGTAGATCAAACAAAGTATCGAGAACTCATGCTTTCACTTTTCAGGATTGTTTAGTTGCAAGTGGATTGCAAAACTTTGTAGAAATGGAAGGAGCATATTATCCAGACTTAGTCAGAGTCTTCTACATGAATCTGACATCAAGGGTAGCCAGTCCTAGTACAAAGGTGAAGGGAGTTCGAATTCACCTTGATGAAGAGGTATGGAGTAATGTTGCTGGCTTATCTACTCAAGGAGGCATCAATATTACTTATGGCTTTGAAGACTTCAACAAGCTAGTGGAGTTTCAGAAATTCTGCAAGGATCCAAATTTACAAGTAGAAAACTTGTACAAAGTTGGTCATGTTAAATTGAATGAGCGCATGTTACATTATGTTATTGTGTGAATTCTTGTTGCTAGAGGCACCAATCATGCCCAACTTACTAAGGAGGACATTCTTTTAATGTATGTCTTTCTTAATAATGTTAGTATTGATTGGCCTGCCATTATTTTAGATAATATGTTTAAAGCCACTAGGCTATCATCTTTTGCTTTACCCTATGCTGTGTTCATTTCAAAGATATTAGAATATAAAGGTGTAGATCTTGAAGGAGAAAACAAGCAAATTTTGCTTAGCAACAGCAAAATAGGGAAGAATGTTCTAAGGCACATGGGCCTTATAGAACAAGGAAACAGGTTCAGCCAAAGAGATGAGGAAGCTACTGCAATGAATGAAGATGATGAAGAGCCACCACCTCAACCTCAACCTCAACCTAGATCAATAGAGGCACATATTCTCTCAAGGATGGACACCATGATGAGTCTCCAAACAACTCATTATGATGACCTTTGCTCTAGGCTCTCAAGGATTAATAGGAAAGTTTATAGAGTGGAAAGGAAGCTGGAGATTGAAGATGTCTCTCCTGAAGAAGATAATGTTAGATCTTCAAGAGGCAAACAGCCAGCAGTGGATGATGAGGAAGATGAAGAAGATGCAGGGGATAGTGAAGAAACTGAATAGGTTACAAGTTCACTGATTTCCTTAGCTTAATTTTAATTTTTTTCCAACTGCTGTATTTTATCTTCCCTCTATATTTTCTGTGTATTTAATTGCTTCTGCTGTATTAATCTCTGAATATGTAATCTTTTTGAAAATGATAAAAATAAAGGGGGAGAAATATATTTGTTTTGATTGATAATATGTCCAGATTTCTAGCATTTAAGAAAATTAATTTCAGGGGGAGCATTAGGAAATATTTCAAATAATTGCCTAATATATCTTAAACATTTAAGAGCAAAGTTTAAGGGGGAGTTTTAAGAAATAATTTCCAGTCATTAATTTCCTTGAAATCTCTTTTTCAAAATTCAAATTGAAAATTAAATGCTATATGACTGCCTACTTTATTTCCTTTGTGGACTAATTTTTACGATGGAGATATCCATACATTATTTTCAAGATTTTCAGGATATCAATCACAAGTCTCTATGTTTCTTTTTATCATCATCAAATAGGGGGAGATTGTTAGCATTTTTCAAGACCAAGTGTTAATGAAGTCTTCCAGAATTTTAATGAAGTCTTAAAGTTTTGATGATGAAGATTTAGAGTGATCCAATCAACATTAAAGACTTGTGCCATCTCACAAAGGAAGGTTGCTTGATAAGAAAGGAAAGGCATAAAGAGCATTTAAAGCTTTCAAGAGAGCAGATTGATGAAGATTTTCTCTAGAGCTGAAGTTTCAAGAGTAGAAGGTTCTGTTTTGGGTGTTGGATGAAAAGAGTAAGTCATAAGTCTCATTCAAGACCTTCCCAAACAAGAGAGCAAGTTGTTTTCCCGCAAAAATATTTTTCTACGCTTTTAATCGATTATGATACGTAGATAATCGATTATTTAACTTAAAATTTGAATTAAAAATGTTTAATGAACTAAATAATCGATTAAGTGTTTTTGATAATCGATTATATTGATTCTGGGTTAATATAATCGATTATGGCCTTAATCTAATCGATTATATCAGACGAAATTAGTTTTCCAGTTTTTAAACATGATATAATCGATTAAGCTTTTTATATAATTGATTAAATGAGTCATTTTTGCGAATTCAATGCTAAATCAACCTAAGAATGGAAACTTTGGAGCATTTTCGAATTATAAAATGAAAGAGAATGTCTTAGGTTGAACACATCTGATTAAACACAAATATTCAAAGTGTTCTTGCGCCTTAGCTTTTCAAAACCGCTTTCCTGCTCTCTCAAGTTTGATCAAGTCTTTGGAAGTGGTGATCTTTGTGCTTAAGCTTTCTATCCAACACTATTATCAGGTGTATTCTTTTACTGTTTTTATAAACGGGAAAATTCATCCCTTGGATCGGTTCTAAGGGAGGTGTGTTCATCTCTTGTGTGTCAAGAGAGGTGGGTTTCATCCTCAGTGTGTCTGGGGAGGTGTTTCATCCTTAGTGTGTCTAAGGAGGTGTCTCCTTTATCTTTATTTGTTATTGCATGAATTGGTATTTGTAATTTTAATTAAAGATAGTGGGGTGATCATCACGCATTTGTGGTGGTTGGGAACTGGACGTAGGATTGGCTTAATCCGAACCAGTATAAATCTCTGTGTTCTTTCTCTTTCCCTATCTCTTTTTTATTGTGGATCATATTAACGATTGCAACTCAAACTGCGCTAATCAAAGGATAAGAAAAATCCAGATCCTAGTTTTTGAAAGTAATTCAAAATCTGGAAATTTATTTAAAAGGGAAAAGTTTATTAAAAATCCAATTCACCCCCCCTCTTGGTTTTTACACTGCCGTCTTTATTTAACACTTCCGAATCACTTGCACTTTCAGAAGAACTCACTTCATTATCTTCCCAAGCAATGTACGCCTTCTTTTTCTTCTTGTCAAAAGGCTTTTTCTGTTTCTTGACCTTTTCTTCATCTTTCTTGGTGTTGGGGAAATCCGACTTCAAGTCTCCCCTTTTTCCACAACCATAGCATTTAAAGTTATCAAGAGAATTTAAATTTTCAGCTTTCTTACCTTTCTTGAAATTCCCTTTGTTTTTGTTCTTGATGAACTTCTTGTATTTCTTGACGAACAGGCTGATTTCACTGCATTCAAGATTGTCATTTGAATCACTACTCTCATCCTTGTAGGATTCCGCTTTATGAGCAACACCTTTCCTCTTGACGTCTTCCTCTTCTCCTTTGAAACATCCAAGCTCAATTTCGTGTTCTCTAAGCTTTCCAAAGAGAGTTGTCATGTTCATGCTTGTGAGATTCTTCGATTCCGTGATAGCCGTCACTTTGGGTTGCCACGTCCTGTCCAAAGATTTCAAAATTTTCACATTTAACTCCTCAGTGTCAAATTTCTTATCTAACGCCTTGAGGTGATTTACAATGTGAGTAAATCTTTTCTGAACATCGTAGATGATTTCCCCTTTGCTCATCAGGAACATCTCGTATTCTTGGATCAAGGTATTCTTTCTTGATCTCTTGACATCCTCTATTCCTTCATGTGTGACTTCTAGAGTGTCCCACATCTCCTTTGCTGTAGTTCAATCAGACAACCTGTAAAACTCATCAACAGTTAAGGCAGATGATATCATATTACACGCCCTTATGTCACATTGATGCTCATTGTACTCATCCTTCGTCCTACTTGCTCTTACTATGGGTACTTGCACTTCATTAACAACAGTCATAGGAATATATGGACCATTTACAATTGCATCCCAAACGCCTTGATCATTAGACCTAAGGAAAATCTCCATCCTCTTTTTCCAAAAAGGATAGTTTTCACCTATAAAGAGTGGTGGTCTATGAATAGATGCACCTTTAGCAAAAGATTGATTTTTGCCTGCCATAAGGATCTCGATTTTTGAGTAGTTTTCAAAAACCAGCTCTGAAGCCAATTGTTAAATATAGACGGCAGTGTAAAAACCAAGAAGGGGGGTGAATTGGATTTTTAATAAACTTTTTCTCTTTAAAATAAATTTCCAGATTTTAAATAAATGTTTCAAAACCAGGATGTAGATTTTCCTTAACCTTTGATTAGCGCAGTTTGAATTGCAATTGTTAATATGATCCACAATAAAAAGAGATAGGGAAAGAGAAAGAACACAGAGATTTATACTGGTTCGGATTAAGCCAATCCTACGTCCAGTTCCCAATCACCACAAATGCGTGATGATCACCCCACTATCTTTAATTGAAATTACAAACACCAATTCATGCAATAACAAATAAAGATAAAGGAAACACCTCCTTAGACACACCAAGGATGAAACACCTCCCCAGACACACTAAGGATGATACCCACCTCTCTTGACACACAAGAGATGAACACACCTCCCTTAGAACAGATCCAAGGGATGAATTTTCCCGTTTAGAAAAATAGTAAAAAGAATACACCTGATATAGTGCTGGATAGAAATCTTAAGCACAAAGATCACCACTTCCAAAGACTTGATCAAACTTGAGAGAGCAAGAAAGCGGTTTTGAAAAACTAAGGCGCAAGAACACTTTGAATATTGTGTTTTAATCAGATGTGTTGAACCTAGGACATTCTCTTTCATTTTATAATTCGAAAATGCTCCAATGTTTCCATTCTTAGGTTGATTTAGCATTGAATTCGCAAAAACGACTTATTTAATCGATTATCTAAAAAGCTTAATCGATTATATCAGAGTTAAAAACTGGAAAACTCATTTTTCCTTATATAATCGATTAGATTAAGGCCATAATCGATTATATTAACCCAGAATCAATATAATCGATTATCAAAAACACTTAATCGATTATTTTGCTCGTTAAACTATTTTGATTCAAATTTTAAGTGAAATAATCGATTATCAACGTATCATAATCGATTAAAAGCGTAGAAAAACATTTTTGCGAGAAAACAACTTGCTCTCATGTTTGGAAAGGTCTTGAATGGGATTTATGACTTACTCTTTTCATCCATCACCCAAAACAGAACCTTCTAAACTTGAAACTTCAGCTCTTGAGAAAATCTTCATCAATCTTCTCTCTTGAAAGCTTTAAACACTCTTTATGCCTTTCCTTTTCCATCTAGCAGCCTTCCTTTGTGAGATGACACAAGTCTTTAATGTTCTTTAGAGCACTTTAAATCTTCATCGTGAAAACTTTAAATCTTCATTAAATATCTAGAGGACTTCATCAACACTTGGTCTTGAAATATGCTAACAGCCATGTATGCTTTCTTCCCTTTCTTGAAGTGAGGAATACGTTTCTCTTTGTCTTTTCTTTCTTTTCTTTCAGGGCTTCTTTCTTTTCTTTGATTCAAGGGAGGACAATCCATTTTGACATGTCCTAGCTGCCCAGAGTTAAAACAAGAGAAATTAGAGGAATTAAAATCAGATTTTCTTGTGTACCTTTTCTGGTGTTCTTGAAATCTGTCTCTTCAGTTGTTTTTCCTCTTTAGAAATTTTCCAAACTTCTTAACAAGCATAGCAAATTCTGTACTATCATTTTCTTCCTCTTCATCACTCTTCAAGCATTCCTTGGCTTTTAATGCAAGGCTCTTGTTCTTCTTGTCAGAATTCTCCAGCTGATCAAGCCTACTCAATTCCAGTTCATGTTCCCTCAGTTTCCCAAACAATGTAGCTGTATTCATGACACATAAGTCCTTTGTTTCAACGATAGCAGTAACTTTTGGTTGCCAGCTTCTATTTAGGCACTTTAGAACCTTAATGTTGAGTTCTTCATCATCAAATTTCTTTCCCAGACCCAGCAGATGGTTCACAATATTTGTAAAGCGTTTCTGCACGTCTTGGATGCTCTCTCTAGGTTGCATCCTGAACAATTCATATTCTTGGATGAGAGTATGCTTTCTTGCTCTCTTAACTTCTGATGTACCTTCATGGGTGACTTGTAGAATATCCCACATTTCTTTTGCTGTTGTACATTGAGAAACCCTTAAAAACTCATCAAGATTTAAAGCAGATGTTAGAATGTTTTTGGCTTTACTATCAAATTGAGCTTTTCTATTTTCTGCATCAGTCCATGTCTCCCATGGCTTTTCAGTTAATTTTCCATCTTCAACCTTTACTGTTGGAATGTAAGGACCATTGATCACAGCATCCCAAACGCCTATATCTACAGATTCAAAGAATATCTTCATTCTTGCTTTCCAAAAGGGGTAGTTCGCTCCAACAAAGAGTAGAGGTCTGTTGGTAGATGCTCCTTCAGCAAAGGGTAGCTTATCAACCATCTTGGATCTTTCTTGAATATCTTTCAATTACTTGCTCTTGATACTAATTGTTAGATGTAGAAATATATCAAGAAGGGGGGGGGTTGAATTGATATAAGTATTTATTTCAAATCTGTTAAGTTTGAGAAATTTCTGATGCAGTTCAGAGCAAAATAGTTGACTGTTTACTGTGAATTAGTCAATTAGTTCAACCAGACAAATATAAAAGATGATGAAGGATGAGAAAGAAAACACCAGGAATTATACTGGTTCACTCTTTTTTAAGAGCTACATCCAGTTACTGATCTGTAACACTAACAAATCTCTAATCACTAAAATTATCAAGTCTTTACAAAAAATCCTTTTCTAAAGACTAGAAAAAGAAACAAGATTCAATTCTAAACCCTATAGAAATTGATCTTTATCCCAGACTCACACTAAGCCTGATGTGATCACCCCAATCATAAGAAACAGGTTTTGTAACCCCACAGTAATCTCAACACAGAGATCAAAAGCAATACAGAAAAAATTCTAATCAAGACTCTCTCTTGATTCTCCCCAAAACTAGAACTTTCAAAGAATATAATGCACTCTTTTCTTGATTCTCTCTACTCTGATCTTTGGCTATTCTCTCAGTATTCTTTTGCACTTTGAGTCTTTCTTGAGACTTGTATTTATAGACCAAGAGAGGAGCTTCAAGTCGCGCTATTAAGTTTTCTGCATAATGGGAAGCCTCAAATGAAATAGTCAACTAAACAGCGAAACAGTTAGCTATTTTCATTAAAACCAAATTCCTGATACATTAATGAAAATAGTCGACTAATATAGCAGAATTAGTTGACTAATTGACGATTAACATAAACAGCAGGCTATTATATCACAATTAGCTAACTATTAACAGATAATCTAACATCTTTTCTAAACTGCACAATCATCAATTAATCATCAAAGATCCAGCAACATCATGCAACATCATCAAATCAAAATCATCAACAAACTCCCCCTATTTGATGATGTCAACCTGCAAAACCTGTTGAAAATCAAAGAGAATAGATGGAAGATTATCTCCCCCTTTGACATTAGCAAATAGGTGCAGATATAGCAGATATAGCAGATATAAGTAGGTTATATAATGCAGAAAACATGAGTGCAAGTTATATTACAGACCCAAATAATTGTTCAAAAAGCAACAACGTAATAGCAAAAATATTAAAGGCAAAAATAGCAGTGATTAAGCTTCATCATCATCTTCATCCTCATCATCCTCATCAGCATCATCTTCATCAGCAGCATCCTCTTCCATGGCAGCTGTGTTAGGTGCAGAGGTTCCTTTAAAGCTCTCCACTGAAACTTGAAGTTCAGAAAGTTGCTGCTGTATAAGCTCAATTTCATAATCAATATTGGAGAACCCAGCAACCATGGTTTCATGGGTATTTCTCTGCATAGAAGCAAGAATATTCAGTCGTGAAATTAACATTCTTCCAAATTTAGATAGTGGAATGCCTTGGTATGCAGGAGGTGTTGTATAGGGAACCATCTGGTATGCAGAAAAGTTTTGTGGGTTCCCGGATGAAGTATCAGCATTGATAGATAATCCTGGTGCAGAGGAGGAGGATCCAGCTTCAAAAATCCACTCATCATTAACCTTTGACAGACCCATTTTCCTAAGGTAATAGTTGTCAAAGAGATGCTTATGATTGATAATTCTGGTAGTTTCTCCTTCAGTTGGAATGTTGAAGTGGTCCAGTATATTTGAGATGAAGATAGCATAGGGGAGCTTGTGATCATTAAGACGTTTGGCTTTGAACATGTGTCCTTTGATGACATATACCCAGTTCACTTTGATGTTATTCTTCATGTAGTGAATCAAAGCCAAGTCTTCTTCCATAAGCTGAGCATGATTACTTCTCCTGGGTATGAGCTGCCAAGCAATAATGAAAGCAAGTAATCTCTCATCACGTTTTATCTTACCCACATTGAATTTCTGAACAACTTCATCTGAATTTCGCATGCAGGATTTGAATGCAGAGTCCTTGTTGAAGTCAGGCACAGATGAGGTATTCCCTTTGCTTATCTACACGCCTTCATTCTTCAGCCCAGATAGCCTTCTCCATAAGGAATTATCAATCCTTATTTCTTTTCCCTTTACTTGAGAGACCAGCATATTGTTCTCTGCTTTCAAGTTAGCATAGAAAAGCTTAATTAAATCACTGTAAAAGTTACCTTCCATTTCAAAAAACTGCCTCAGCCCTTGAGTTTGAAAGGCATTCTTAACAAAAATCAGATTTTCGTTGTTCAACCAGTTGAACTTCAGAATTTTTGGTATGAGCACCAGCTTTCTCTGCTTTTTTAGCTCCAAAGACTCAATGATTTCATTGCCTTCTTCATGTTCAGATTCAGTTTCTTCTTCTGAATCATTCTCTTCAGCAGGCACAGGTGTAGGGATTCTCACACGAACCTTCTATCTTTTTGGAAATTTTCCCACAGCTGGGTTGGAAGATCCAGCAGCAGATTCAGGAATCCTTATGGGCTATGCAGGAGAGCAAGAGGTTGATCCTCTGTTTCTTTTTTGAGTTGTTCTAACTGGTGTTTGTGCAGTCTGTGCAGTATGTGATGGCATTCGAATTCTGGATGACCTTCTCTACCTTTGAAATGCATTTGCTAGAGGTGCATCTGAATCATCATCACTTTCAACTAAGAAGTACTCATTAGTAGACATTTTCATGAGAAAATGCAGTAATTGTGTGATGCACAAATATGGTATGTAACATGCAAAAGAATCAGATTTATATAGAGGGATTGAGAAGCTTGGTCAAATGAATATTAACTGTGAATATTTTGAACAGATATGCACTCAATCACAGAAGCTCATGGTCAGAAAATGCAGAAGGAATATGTTGAGAAATGGAAGTTTAGTTTTGCAAAACCAATAAAGCATCCTCACATGCATCTATTACTGTTTCAGCTTTGAATATCAGTGGACCCAAGTATGAAATTATATTTGACAGATTAGGTTTAGTTGGAAATGAAAGAATTAAACTAATTTGCTTGAAAACCCAATTGAATTTAGTTGCAGTAAATGAAATTAGTCAACTAGTCAAAGAAATTGACTATTCTGACAAAAATAATAGTAGTGGGCACATTTAACGAAATAAGTCAGTTATTTCATAGAAATTAACAAACTATTTTATGCAGCAGTATAGTATTTTTGTCAGTTAAGTGAAATAAGTCGACTATTTCAAAGAATTAACAAACTAAAATCTGCAGCAGTATAATATATTTGTCAGTTAAATGAAATAAGTCAACTATTTCAAAGAATTAACAGACTATTTAATGCAGCAGTAGAACATTTAAGAAAGATTATTGATGTTTAGGATTCCTAATTCATTCCTTAGTTTGAAAAACCTGTCACGGCCTAAAGGCTTAGTGAAAATGTCAGCTAATTGGTCATTAGTTGAAATGAAATCAATCCTACAATCTTTCTTTTCAATGTGATCTCTTATGAAATGGTGCCTAATTTCAATATGCTTTGTTGTAGAATGTTGTATGGGATTCTTAGTTAGATTAATTGCACTGGTATTATCACAAAGTATAGGTATATCAGATAGATGTAAATCAAAATCACATAGCTGTTGTTTTAACCAGAGAATTTGTGCAGTCCAACTTCCAGCAACAATGTATTCAGCTTCAGCTGTAGATAATGCTACACAAGCTTGTTTCTTGCTGGTCCATGATATCAAGCAATTCCCAAAGAGATGACATGTTCCACTTGTGCTCTTTCTATCCAATTTGTAGCCTGCAAAATTAGAATCAGTATATCCAACTAAATTCAGTTCATTACCAGTGGAATACCATAGCCCAACATTCACTGTTCCTTTGAGATATTTGAGAATTCGTTTTGGTGCAGTGAAATGTGATTCCTTTGGATTGGCTTGAAATCTTGCACATAGGCAAACAACAAACATTATATCAGGTCTGCTAGCTGTTATGTACAGCAGGGAACCAATCAATCCTCTGTACATAGTTGCATCAACTGTTTTTCCTTTTTCATCCAAGTCAAGATAGCAACTTGACGACATAGGAGTAGAGGCTTCTTTGCAGCTTTCCATACTAAACTTCTTCAATAACTCATTACAGTATTTTGTTTGATTTATGAATGTTCCATTATGCAGCTGTTTAACCTGCAATCCTAAGAAGAAATTTAACTCTCCCATCATTGACATCTCAAATTCACCTTTCATAGAATCTGCAAATTCTTGGCATAAAGATTGATTAGATGATCCAAAAATGATATCATCAACATAAATCTGCACTAATATGAGTTCATTATCAACTTTCTTAGTAAAAAGAGTTTTGTTAATAACTCCTCTTTTAAAACCTTGTGATATGAGGAAAGTTGTAAGTCTTTCATACCATTGTCTAGGAGCTTGTTTGAGACCATACAAAGCCTTTTTCAGTTTGTATACATGATTAGGAAGTTTAAAATCAACAAAACTAGGTGGTTGTTGAACATATACATCTTCATTAATGAAGCCATTTAAGAAAGCACTCTTGACATCCATTTGAAAAAGTTTGAAACCTTTAAGACAAGCAAAAGCAAGTAACAATCTAATTGCTTCTAATCTAGCTACAGGTGCATAGGTTTCATCAAAATCAATACCTTCTTCTTGATTATAGCCTTTAGCAACTAATCTAGCTTTGTTCCTAGTGATTATCCCATTTTTATCAAGCTTGTTCCTAAACACCCATTTGGTTCCTATAACATTCATGTTGTTATTTCTAGGTACAAGAAACCAAACATCATTTCTAACAAACTGATTTAATTCATCATGCATAGCAGAAATCCAATTGTCATCAAGCAAAGCATCATTTATGTTCTTAGGTTCAATTTGAGACACGAAAGCCATATGATTGCAGAAATCATTTAAAGAATTTTGAGTTGTATCTCCCTTTTCAACGTTTCCAATGATGTTATCCAGTGACAGTCCTTTTTGAGTTCTCCAGGATTTAGACAAAACATTGTCTGTTGCAGAATAGTCAACTGTTCCAGAGTTATAGTCGACTGCTTCAGTTCGTCTGTCAGCATCAGCAGATTTTTCTGCATAATCTTCATTCTTTTCTGATTTTTCAGACTTTTCATCATCTGAACCTACAAGGGAAATAACTTTTCTCTCTTTTTGACATAAGAACTCATCAAATACAACATGAATTGATTCTTCTACAGTCAAGTTCTTTTTATTGAAAACATGATAGGCTTTACTATGCATAGAATATCCTAAGAATATACCATCATCAACTTTTTCATCAAACTTTCCTAAAGATGCTTTTCCATTGTTTAATATGAAACACCTGTAACCAAAAACTTTAAAGTATGCAATGCTAGGAGTTCTTCCATTCAATAGTTCATAAGGAGTCTTATTGAGAATAGGTCTTAACAATACTCTATTAAGCACATAGCAAGGTGTGGAAACTGCATCCCCCCAAAAGTACTTAGGAAGCTTAGATTCACTTAACATGGTTCTTGCACATTCTTGAAGTGTTCTATTCTTTCTTTCAACAACTCCATTTTGTTGTGGAGTTCTAAGAGCAGAAAAATTGTGAGATATGCCATGTGTTGAGCAAAAATTTTCAAAATGAATGTTTTGAAATTCTGTTCCATGATCACTTCTCAAAAAAACAATGTTAAGATCTTTTTCATTTGAAATCAATTTTGCAAATTTCTTAAATGCATGGAAAGTTTCATCTTTGGAAGATAGAAATAATGTCCAAGTGAATCTTGAAAAATCATCAACAATGATAAGAACATAGGAATTATTACCAAGACTTACAGTTCTTGATGGACCAAATAGATCAAGATGTAATAGCTCAAGTGGTCTCCTTGTTGAGATGATGCTGTTTGACTCAAATGAGTTTCTTGATTGCTTTCCCTTTTGGCAATATGCACATACTTTGTTTTTCACAAATTTGACATTTGGAAGGCCTCTAACTAGGCTTTTGCAGCTGATTTTGTTTAATAACTGCATGTTAATGTGTCCACATCTTCTATGCCAAAGCCAACCTTCATTCTCTTTGGTCAGCAAGCATACATTCTTGAGATTTGAGGATTCAATGTCCAGCATATATACATTGTTTGTTCTTCTTCCAATGTGGACAATATCTGCAGATTTACAGTTATATATGACTGAAAATTCTGCATCAAAAGTGACCTTCATACCTTTGTCACATAGTTGACTAATACTCAGCATATTGTGTTTCAATCCTTCAACAAAGAGAACATCTTTTATCTGTGAAGAAGAGCAGCTTCCTATATCTCCAGAACCTTTGATTTTACCCTTGCTATCATCTTCAAATGTAATAGAACTAGCATCATATTGCTTGAAATTGATAAGCTTTGATTTGTCACCTGTCATATGTTTAGAGCAACCACTATCTAAATACCTTAAAGCTCTCTTTGCTCTTTGACAGATCTGCAAAACAAATTTAGTTTAGATATATAGGTCCCCAAAACAGGTTGGATCCTTTAGAGTTAGGAATAGCATATGATTTGGGTTTCCAATAGTATTCTCCTCTTGAAATGCCAAAATTCTTGATATAGCAATATCTAGATGTATGTCCAATTTTCAAGCAATAAGAACACTTTTTAAATCTGTTACTTGTGTAAGATTTATACTTTGCAACAGGATAATATTTTCCAGACTTTCCATATCCAAGACCATTTCTGTTAGAGTATCCAATTTGAGAGTTTAGTAGTTGATTAAGTGTATTTTATCCCAATTGAAACTTTCCTAATGTTTTTATCAGATAAGTAACTTTATCTTGGAGATTTTTGCAGTTTTCACACTTAGCATAATTGATTTTATCACATTCAGACTTATCAAATTATATCTGTTTTTCAAGTTCCAGGACTCTATTTTTTAGTCGACTGTTTTCATCTTTTAGTCTGCTAATCTGGTTTTCCAGTTCCAGTAATTTGTTTTCTAGCCAACTATTTAGTCCTTTTAGTCGATTAA
Organism: Lablab purpureus; assembly: GCA_030347555.1. Classification (NCBI taxonomy): domain Eukaryota; kingdom Viridiplantae; phylum Streptophyta; class Magnoliopsida; order Fabales; family Fabaceae; genus Lablab; species Lablab purpureus. Next base: position 25,882,328 of record CM059263.1, read on the forward strand.
TCTGATGATCCTGCTTTCTTGCTTCATCATGCAGTTCTTTGAATGCATCTAATAAGGTGTCATAATTAAGATCAGCTTCACAAATACTCACTTGTCTTGATGTTTCTTCATTTGCAACAAGGCACAGATTTGCTTGATTTTCAGACTAAAATCTGAAGTAGACGACCTACTGGATTCACTTTCATCCCAAGCCATGTATGCTTTCTTTCCTTTCTTGAAGTGAGGAATTCGTTTCTCTTTGTCTTTTCTTTCTTTTCTTTTTGGGCTTCTTTCTTTTCTTTGATTCATGAGAGGACAATCCATCTTGACATGTCCTAGCTGCCCACAATTAAAACAAGAGAAATTAGAGGAATTAAAATCAGATTTTCTTGTGTACCTTTTCTGTTCTTCTTGAAATTTGTCTCTTGAGTTGTTCTTCCTCTTAAGAAACTTTCCAAACTTCTTTACAAGCATGGAAAATTCTGCACTATCATTTTCGTTTTCCTCTTCATCACTCTTCAAACATTCTTTGGCTTTCAAGGCAAGGCTCTTGTTCTTCTTGTCAGAATTTTCCAGCTGATCAAGTCTACGCAATTCCAGTTCATGTTCCCTCAGTTTCCCAAACAATGTAGCTGTATTCATAACAGATAAGTCCTTTGTTTCAATGATAGCAGTGACCTTTGGTTGTCAGCTTCTACTTAGGCAATTTAGAACCTTAATATTTAGTTCTTCATCATCAAATTTCTTTCCCAGACCCAGCAGATGGTTAACAATATGAGTAAAACGTTTCTGCACGTCTTGGATGCTCTCTCCAGGTTGCATCCTAAACAATTCATATTCTTGAATAAGAGTGTGCTTTCTTGCTCTCTTAACTTCTGATGTACCTTCATGGGTGACTTGTAGAATATCCCACATTTCTTTTGCAGTTGTACATTGAGAAATCCTGAGAAACTCATCAAGATTTAAAGTAGAGGTTAGAATGTTTTTGGCCTTACTATCAAATTGAGCTTTTCTGTTTTCTGCATCAGTCCATGTTTCCTATGGTTTTTTAGTTATTGTTCCATCTTCAGCCTTCAATGTTGGAATGTATAGACCATTGATCACTGCATCCCAAACGCCTCTATCTATAGATTCAAAGAAAATCTTCATCCTTGCTTTCTAGAAGGGGTAGTTCGCTCCAACAAAGAGTGGTGGTCTGTTGGTAGATGCTCCTTCAGCAAAGGGTAGCTTATCAACCATCTTGGATCTCTCTTGAATATCTTTCATGTACCTGCTCTGATACCAATTGTTAGGCGCAGAGATATATCAAGAAGGGGGGATGAATTGATATATGAATTTATTTCAAAACTGTTAAGTTTCAGAATTTTCTGATGCAGTTCAGAGCAAATTAGTTGACTGTTTTCTGAGAAATAGTTGATTAGTTCTATCAGACAGATATTAAAGATGATGAAAGATGAGAAAGAAAACACAAGAATTTATACTGGTTCACTCTTTTTCAAGAGCTACATCCAGTTTTGATCTGTAACACTAACAGATCTCAAATCACTAAAATTAGCAAGTCTTTACAAGAACCCCTCTTCTAAAGACTACAAAAACCAAAAAGATTAAATTCTAAACCCTATAGAATCTAATCTTAATCCCAGACTCACACCAAGTCTGCAGTGATCACCCCAATCACGAAGAAACAGGTTTCGTAACCCCACAAAGTAATCTCAATACAGAGAACAAAAACAATACAGAAAAATGTTGATCAAGACTCTCTTCTTGATCCTTCCTAAAACTGAAACTTTCAAAGATGTGTAAGCAAGCTTTTCTTGATCCTCTCTTCTCTGTTCTTTGGCTATTCTTTCAGTATTCTCTCACACTTTGAGTCTTCCTTGAGACTTGTATTTATAGAGAAAGAGAAGAGCTTCAAGTCGCGCTATGCTATTTTCTGCAAACTGGAAGGCCTGGAACAAAATAGTCGACTAAACAGCGAAATAGTTAGCTATTTTCATTAAAACCACATTCCTGACATATTAATGAAAATAGTCGACTAATATAGCAGAATTAGTTGACTAATTGACGATTAATAAAAACAGCAGACTATTATATCACAATTAGCTAACTAATAACAAATAATCTAACATCTTTTCAAAGTTGTATAATCATCAATTAATCACCAAAGATCCAGCAACATCATCAAATCAAAATCATCAACACTTGTAAAAATTTCTTATTAAAATATGTTGATATGACATAAAATTTAAGACTTATCTTATATAAAAATAAAAAAATTATTTTATTTTCTTAAAAATATTTATATTATAATAATTAAATATGACTTGAAAATATTTATATTATAATAATTAAACACGAATTAGAATATGAATTTTATAAGTCTTTTATATTAAAATAAAATTTGAAGAAAAAGTTATAATATTTACAATAAAAACATCTTTTAAGAAACTAGACGTACAAATTTCTTTTTCTATATATACAACAAAAAATAAATATTAAATTTTAAAACCTGAAAAATTTATATTGAAAATATTTAAAAATGAGATCTTCATTGTCTCATATTTCTAACAATTATATTTAACTATAAATCTAGATATAAGAAACAGTATTTTCAAAATATAAAAAATTATTGACTCAAATAAATAGTAATTCCTTGTCAAGATAATTTGACTTTATAATGTTATATGATAAATTTCTAAAATGAAATAATAAATATGTTAATAAGCAATAAAATATTAAAAATATTAATATGTAAAGAAAAATTAAATTTTAGTATACAAAACCTACTTTCTTGAAGAAGAAAAATGGGTCTTGATATATTATATAAAATATTATTAAAATAAAAAATCAATTTCTGCAAAAGAAGTAAAAGATTAAGATGTAAAAAACATATAAAAATATTTTTATATATCCCTTAATAATATGATTATTATGGATAAAATTGAAATATTTTCAAATAAAAAATTAAATATTAAAAAAAATTAAAAGAATATGGAAATTCTAAATTACTTTTACTAAGGATGAGAAAATGATAATGTTTAGAAGTGATATTTCATCGTATTTAAATTTAATTTATAATAAAATAAAGATTAAAATAAATTATTATTTTTTCCATCTTCCTATTTAAAATTATCATTCTTTTTAATTAAGTATTTTTCTTTTCATGAGTTCTTTATTTTTTATTAGTTTTTTATTTTTATTAATAAAAAATAAAATACTCAATTGAACTAATAATTCAAATAAATTTTTTATTAAATCATTCCAAAAATTAAAGAAATTACTAATTTTATACAAATTTATAAAATATATTTTATTGATTAATTTATCAATTAATTTTATAATTTTGTAATAAATAATTATACTATATTATGTTATAATATATGTTTAAAATATAGAAATTGATAATAATAAGGACATAATCTATAATTGGATTTAATTGACGATAAAATGAAGGATGATTTTTCTTCTTTTTCTTAGTTTACAATAATATGAATGATTACTTTTATTATTATTTAAAATTATCATTCTTTTTAATCAAATATTTTTATTCACATACATTTCTTTGTTTTCTATTAAATAAATATTAACTAGTTAATAGAAATAATGATTCAGATTCTTAAAAGTTATAAAATTTATAACTTTATATAAATTCATAACATATATATCTCATTGATTAATTGATGATTAAATTTATAATTTTTTAATAATTAATGATATTACATTATGTTATATTATTTACAATTATATAAAGTTATATTATATTATATATGTAACACTCCAATATTTTAAATTATAAAGATATTAGAATATAAACATATTATATTATAAAGATATTTAGTTATAAAAATATTATATCATAAAGATATTATATTATAAAGATGTTCAATTATAAAAATATTAAATTATAAAGATATTTAGTTATAAAAATATTATATTATAAAGATATTATATTATAAAGATGTTCAGTTATAAAAATATTATATTATAAAGATATTTAGTTATAAAAATAATATATTATAAAGATATTATGTTATAAAAATATTCAGTTATAAAGATATTGGATTATAAAGATATTTGATTATACAGATATGACATTATAAAGATTTTATATATTATATATTATAAAGATGTCAGATTATAAAGATAATACAATATAAAATAAAAAGGGGCTAGTTGGGTAGTTTGTTTTCACATACCTCTATTCTCTCTACCTCTATTCTTTCTATTCTCTCTATTCCCTCTCTACACTCTCCCTAAGGTTTCTAGATCCAGAAGAAGCAATAGGAGGCTAACAATGTAAGAAAGAGTTCTACCTGATTAGTTTTGTGAACGGGTAAGTCTAAGTCCATTTATTCTTGAGAATTTTCTTTTGGAAAGTTTACGGTTTTTGAATATTTTTCTCAATCAATTCTCTTTATGGGGAGATGTTATCCAGGATTTTGAGATAAAATATGAGCTAAGGATTAGGATTTCAATTTTCCATTCGAGCAAGGAATAAACAAAAAATCCAAGTTAGGGAAGTTAATGTTCAAAAATATATAAATCGATATTAAGAAAATTAATGTTATATATATATATAATTAGTATGTTTTTTATATTATTGTTGTATTGAGTGTAATGTGTGAAAAACCTTGTTTTTGGTATTGTTTATGATGTTTAAGTTGATATTTGGATGTTTGTTGAGAATCAGTGGAATAGAAAATTTGTTTGACGGGTAGAAACGAAAGTTTCTTTCCCTAAAGGGTTTTGGTCTCGATCCTATTCTTGCTTATAAATTTAGATTATTATCTCTAAATAAAATTGAGAAAAATTGATTGGTTATGTAAGACTTGTGATGTTTTTGTGTGGGGCCGAGTAGAGCCTGGGGTTGGTGCCCATAATCTACCGATATGTTTGTGTGTGGGGCCGAGTAGAGCCTGGGGTTGGTGCCCATAATCTACCGATATGTTTGTGTGGGGTCGAGTAGAGCCTGGGGTTGGTGCCCATAATCTACCGATATGTTTGTGTGGGGCCGAGTAGAGCCTGGGGTTGGTGCCCATAATCTACCGATATGTTTGTGTGTGGGACCGAGTAGAGCCTGGGGTTGGTGCCCATAATCTACCGATATGTTTGTGTGGGGCCGGGTAGAGCCTGTGGTTGGTGCCCATAATCTACCGATATGTTTGTGTGTGGGGCCAAGTAGAGCCTGGGGTTGGTGCCCATAATCTACTTATGTGTGTTAATGAGAATGTTGTGAGTATGTGTATTACATGATAATATGATTTGTGTTGTTACTTTTCAATTATTAAAGATGCATTAAATTTCAAAGCATTTAAGTATGTTCTATGATGAATGTGCATGAGAATGATATGATGATGAATACTACATAATGTTATTATTTTGTGTTGTTATATTTTTGAATGATTAGCTTACCCTACAATTGCCGATTGTTTGGCCTGCGATGATCATGTTTTGCTACACGGGAGCAAATATCTTAATAGGTGAGCGGGATGTTTCGGAGTCCCAGGATTATATTGGAAGATGAAGTAGTAGTTATACACATATATTTATATATGTTTTTATTTCTTATAATAGAATTTTGTACTAGTAGAGATTCCCTTTTGTATTGAATACAAATATAAATTTTCTATATAATGTGTTTTATTATCAGTTAATACAAGTTACGTTTTTATATTAAGCATGATAAAAGTAGCGATTTCTTGGGTTGTTACAATATACAGTTAAAAAATTTAAAAAATAATTGGATTACATATATTTTTATAAAATATTGATTGATTTTATAATTTTATAATGAATTTATTAAATAGTTTGATTGATTGAATTATAATCAATAATTTTATTTTTTTAAAATTATATAAATAATTTATATTTAGACTATAGAAATATATAATTTTATATAATTAAATTATATAAAATTATATTATATTATTAAAATTATATAAAACTATAAATTGATTGAACTGTATATAATTTTATACAATTTTATAACATATATATGTGTATATATAATTTTATCATTAGTTTACTAAATAGTATATTTTAAATATATGTTTTTAAATTATTATTTTTAATTAATTGAATATTTAAATTAAAAAAATTTATAATTTTATACAATTTAATTGTATAATTTATATTATATTGTATAAAAAAAGTATAAATTATGTAATTAAGTTATATTTATATAATTTAAATAATAAATAATTTATTTATTATTAGTTAGGAAGAAGAAGATAGGTACATGAAATTTTAGAGGCAAATTCACCTCACAAATTGCATCATTGAATTCTCTACCATCATGCAACAAACCAAGTGTAAAACATGCACCCTTGTACTTCAATAATGTAATAAAATAGTTTGGATACCCAAAATATTTACAAATATCTAATACATCATTCTAATTGTTTAACATATATGTTGGTCCTCCAATTACTTGGAAGTATTATTAGTTGTTTAGTGGTAATAATATTAGTTTTAACATAAATTAAGCACTAATAACTTAAACAAATGAATGTCAACCTTTAAGACTCAATCTTTGTTTATGCATCAACTAAATTTTTTTTTAAATAAGCTTTTTGACAGGAGAATAATTGGAGATTCCCATCCCAAGTCTTGAATTCTATATGAATGAAATTCAAGTAATCTTTTTCCTTTTCTCTGCAATACTTTTGTAGTCTGAGATTAAAATATTAGACCTAAAATCATTTTTACTATACTTCTCTTGTTTAAATTGGGGTTTGAATCAAACTTATTTTTAGGAGAATGGATGGAACTTTTTAGGTAAGATCCAATGTAGATCCAACAATTTGTTCACTCATGGGGTTTGGAGATGTGAAAGACCATTACGAATCTCCTCTTCTCGAGAACTCATACATCCCTTGTTATATGTAAATTATATCTTGAGGGCAGGTTTGAGTTTGCCTCGTTTGAAAAAACTAGGATTTTGCCTCGAGAACTCCTAATACCACAACTTCACAAACTAAGAACTACAAGATCACTCGCCCTGAACTATTTGTTGTTGTGAACTCTCCCAAGTGTACTTGTTCCCCTTCTTCCTTTTACCATGACAAGTCTTTGTGAAATAATATCGATGAGAGGAAAAGTAAGCCAATTAAAGATCCTTTTATCACAACCTTAGACACATCTTTTTTCAAACTTACTCTTCCTTTTCGATTCAAGAGAGATAGATAAAGAGACATATCCTTTTGATTCCATAGATCAGGGGTGGATGTTTGCAGTGATTGAAGAGGTCAAAGTCCAAGATTTTAATTATTTAACAACCAAAAAATTTATTCTTCTTATGACTAGATCCAATCTTCTAGTTTTTGTAGAAAAAAGAATGAGAATTCCACATTCTTCCTTTTGGGAAGGATTAGAAAAATCCTATTGATTGCAATTTTCTCCAGACCCTCAGAAAAAGCATGAAGTCATCCCAAGAATGAAAGAGACTATCTCATAACTGTCCATGTCCTCACAATTCAGAGATAATTACACAATTATGCTAATAGTTTTTCCTGTGCTAAAAGCAAGAAAAACTTTATCCCTCTCTTATTTTTGTTCAACCCATCCATGTCGCCATGCGTTACCACAGGTCCTCTATAACATGACATAAAAAACTTCTTTGTAAAATAAAAGTAAAAAAATTCTTATAATTCAAAATGAAAACTAAATAAGAAGAAAAATATTATTTATTTCTAGATGAAGTGAAATCTACTAAAATTTTATAGTAGAAAGAAGAATTAGACAAATTTTATAATATTTAAACTTTATTGTATTGTATATATAAAATACTCTATAAAGATATAATAATGGATATTACAAACTAAAATAATTTTGATAAAGAGCATTAATCTGAAGAAGGTTAGATTTAGTCTTAAAAAAATATTTAGACTACATGTGAAATATCAACAATATTTATTTAAAAGTAAATTTTTTCTTTAACTAAGAAAATTGATTTTACTTAAAACCATCATTTTGAAAAAACCATTTAGACATTGAATTCAAGTCTTTAATGAAGAAATTATCTTTATATCAAGATCAGTGACACTTCTATCATTCAGTGACACTCCTATCAATAACACCAATCTAATAAACTCATTAATAAAGTATTTCAAATTATAATCATACAAAATTTTAAATATCACAATTTTCATTTGACTGGTCAAATTTTGTTATCAATCTCATTTTGTAGTATTACACATACAACAATCTAAATTTTGACTTATGGTTATGAAAAGGCAATAGATTTCCAATGAAATGAATGATAATTATAAAAAGACAATTCATTCTTTTGAAAGTCACACACTACAAACATCTTAAAATTATAAAAAGATGTTATACATTTTCAAAAAAATAAAATAAATTAAAATTGTCAAACAAAAAATTCTATAATTGATGAGTTTGAAGATCTCACATGTAAGGACTTTGCTAAGATCGGTTAGATTCAGAGATATATCAAGAAGGGGGAGATAAATTGATATAGTATTTTCTTCAAAAGCTGTTCAGTATCAGATTTTTCTTTTGCTGTTAAGAACAAATTAGTTTACTTATTACAGAAAATAGTCGATTAGTTATATCATAAACTTATAAAAGAAGATTAAAGAAGAAAAAGAATGCACAAGAATTTATACTGGTTCACTCTTTTTCAAGAGCTACATCCAATTTTGATTTGTAACACTAACAGATCACAATACACTAATTGAACAAGTCTTTACAAGAATCCCTCTTCTAAAGAGTAACAAAACCAAAAAGATGAAATTTTAAACACTATGGAATTCAATCTAAACTAGACTCACACCAAGTTTACAGTTATCACCCCAATCACAAAAATACAGGTTTTGTAATTTCACAAAACTATCCCAAACCAGGGAACAATAAAATTCAGAATACACTAATGAAGACCCTTTTCTTCATTCTTTCTAAAACTGAATTCTTCAATGGATTTGTGAGAAAGTAATAGCTTTTTCGTAATTCTTTCTTCTCTGTTCTCTCTCGTGCTTTGAATCTCCCATGAGACTTGTATTTATAGAGAAAAAGACAAACTCCAACAGGCTGATATTCTGTTCTGTCCTACTAGAAGAATCTGGAACAAAATAATTATCTAAACAACAAAATAGTTAGTTGATTTCATTAAAACACATTCCTGGCATATTTCCTGTATTAATGAAAATAGAAGACTAATATATCAGAATTAGCTAACTAATTAAAGATAATCTGACAGCAATTCAAAATTGCAGAACCACCATTTAATCATCAACATCATCAAATCACATTTATCAACAAACTCCCCCTATTTGATGATGGCAACCTACAAAACCTGTTGAAATCAAAGAGACTAGATGGAAGATTATCTCCCCCTTTGACATTAGCAAATAGGCAGTGTTATAGTTGTCAAAGATATGCTTGTGATTGATGATCCTGGTTGTATCTCCTTTAGTGGAAATACTAAAGTGGTCCAGAACTTTGGAAATGAAGATTGCATAGGGAAGTTTGTGATCACTGAGTCGCTTTGCCTTGAACATATGTCCCTTGATGACATAGATCCAATTGACTTTTATATTGTTCTTCATGCAATGTATTAGAGCCAGAAACCTCTTCCATCAGCTGTGCGTGGTTGCTCCCCCTAAGTGTGAGCTGCTAAGCTATTATGAAGGCAAGAAGTCTATCATCACGTTTGATCTTCCCAACTTGGTATTTCAGCACAGCTTCTTCAGCATTTCGCATGCATGACTTGAACACAGAATCTTTGTTAAACTCAGGCACAGAAGAAGTGTTTCCTTTGCTTATTTTGACACCTTCATTCTTCAAACCAGCCAGTCTTCTCTATAGAGAGTTGTCAATCTTTATCTCTTTTCCTTTGACTTTAGAAACCAACATGTTGTTCTCTGCTTTCAGGTTAGCATATAATATCTTAATCAAGTCACTATAGAAATTACCTTCCATCTCAACAAATTGTCGCAGGCCTTGAGTTTGGAGAGCATTCTTTACAAACATAAGATTTTCATTATTTAGCCAAGTGAACTTGAGAATTTTGGGTATCAGCACCAGCTTTCTTTGCATTTTCAACTCCAGTGATTCAATAGTTTCAGCTCTTTCTTCATTTTCAGACACAGTTTCTTCTTCAGATTGATTTCCTTCATCATGCACAGGAGAAGGAATTCTTACACAAAATTTGAACCTCTTTGAAGGTTGTCCCATAGTTGGGTTCGAAGGAGCAGCAGCAGATGTAGAGTGTCTGTTGGTTTGTGCAGGAGAAGTAGAGGTTGATCCTTTGTTGGGAGTTTGCATTCTGCAAACTGCAGACTTAAAAGCGTGGGTTTTCATTCTGGTTCTTGATGATCTTCTTAGTCACTCAACAACATTCACTAAAGGTGCATCTAAATCATCATCACTCTCAATCAAGAAATAGTAATTAGAAGACATTTTTGTAGAGAATTGCAGAGAAAGTATGATGCACAAGAAATGTGTGTTTAATGCAGATGAAGTAAATTAATAGGGAAGGTTTGAATAGCTTGGTCAAAAGCACAATAACTGTGAGAATATTTTGAACAGATATGCACTCAAGACAGATGTTAATAGTCAATAGTCAAAAATGCAGAAGGAATATATTGAAAAATGGAAGTTTAGTTTTGGAAAACCAATAAAGCACTCTCACATGTATCTATAAGTGTCTATGTTTTGAAAACAATGGACCCAAGTACTAAATTTTAAAATAAGACAGATTTGGTTCAGTTAGAATTGGAAGAATTAAACTAGTTAGTTTGAATAACCAATTGAATCAGTTGTAGTAAAATGAAATCAGTCAACTAGTCAAAGAAATTAATAGGCTAAACTGACAACAATTATAGCAGTGAGTCAATTAAATGAAATAAGTCAGTTATTTCAAAAAATTAACAAACTATATTATGCAGCAATATAACATTTTTGTCAATTAAATGAAATAAGTAAGCTATTTCAAAAGAATTAACAAACTATATTATGCAGCAGTATAACATTTTTATCAGTTAAATGAAATAAGTCAGCTATTTCAAAAGAATTAACAAACTATGTTATACAGCAGTAGAACATTTAAGACAGATTCTTAATGTTTAAGATTCCTAATTCATTTCTTAATTTGAAAAACCTGTCATGACCTAATGGTTTAGTGAAAATATCAGCTAGTTGGTCATTTTTTGAAATAAATTCAATCCTACAATCTTTCTTTTCAATATGATCTCTTATGAAATTATGCCTAATTTCAATATGTTTTGTTCTAGAGTGTTGAATGGGATTTTTAGTTAGATTTATAGCACTTGTATTATCACAGAGAATAGGAATATTAGATAAATGCAAATCAAAATCACATAGCTACTGTTTTAACCAAAGTATTTGTGCAGTGCAACTTCCAGTAGCCATGTATTCAACTTCTGCTGTAGATAATGCAACACATGCTTGTTTCTTGCTAATCCATGATATCAAGCAATTTCCAAAGAGATGGCATGTTCCACTGGGGCTCTTTCTATGCAATTTGCAACCTGCAAAATCAGAATCAGTATATCCTACTAAATTTAGTTCATTACCAGTGGAGTACCATAGTCCAACATTCACTATTCCTTTGAGGTATTTGAGAATTCGTTCTGTAGCAGTGAAATGTTATTCTTTTGGATTGACTTGAAATCTTGCACATAAGCATACAATAAACATGATATCTGGTCTGCTAGCTGTTATATATAGCAAGGAACCAATTAATCCTCTGTACATGGTTGCATCAACTGATTTTCCTTTTTCATCCATGTCAAGATAGCAATTTGACGACATAGGAGTAGAGGCTTCTTTGTAGCTTTCCATATTAAATTTCTTCAACAGCTCATTGTAGTATTTTGTTTGGTTGATGAATGTACCATTTTGCAATTGTTTAACCTACAGTCCTAAGAAAAAATTTAACTCTCCCATCATGGACATCTCAAATTCACCTTTCATAGTATCTGCAAATTCTTATCATAGAGATTGATTAGATGAACCAAAAATTATATCATCAACATAAATTTGAACTAATATGAGGAAAGTTGTAAGTCTTTCATACCATTGTCTAGGTGCCTGTTTGAGACCATACAAAGCCTTTTTTAATTTGTATACATGATTAGGAAATTTAAAATCAACAAATCGAGGTGGTTGTTCAACATATACATCTTCATTAATGAAGCCATTTAAGAAAGCACTCTTGACATCCATTTGAAAAAGCTTGAAACCTTTAAGACAAGCAAAAGCAAGTAATAGTCTTATAGCTTCTAATCTAGCAACAGGAGTATAGGTTTCATCAAAATCAATACCTTCTTCTTGATTATATCCTTTAGCAACTAATCTAGCTTTGTTCCTAGTGATTATCCCATTCTTATCAATCTTGTTCTAAACACCCATTTAGTTCCTATAACATTCATATTGTTATTTCTAGGTACAAGAAACCATACATAATTTCTGATAAACTGATTCAATTCATCATGCCTAGCAGAAATCCAATTATCATCAAGCAAGGTGTTGATGATTTGAGATTTGATGATGTTTATTAAGCTTTGATGATTGTGTTTATAATGTGTTGGGTTTGTTATTAATGGTTCTGGATTGATTTAGCATTACTAGAGATGTTAGATTATCTGTATATGATTAGCCAATTGAAATATGATAATCTGCTATTTTTGTTATTCATCAGTTAGTCTGCTAATCTTGTTGCTCTAGTCGACTATTTTCATTAAATGTACCAGGAATACAGGTTTAATGAAAATAGCTAACTGATTTGGTTCTTCAGTCGACTATTTTGTTCCAGACCCTTCCTTTTGCAGAAAAGTGCAGAACGCGGCTTTATTACTTTCAAAAGAAGAGGACCCAAAGCATTTTTCTTTTGCCTATAAATACAACATTAAAGGACGTATCAAGGCGCGAAAGAATTCAAGAGAAAACTCTCAAGTGCTGCATACATTCAGAAGAAAAAGGATTCTGCAGAGTTTTTCGTTTTTACTGTGTATTCTGTCCAAGAAGATTTTCTTTCTTTCACTGTATCTTGTATTCTTTAATCTCTGGGGTAGAGATTCGTAGGTGGGTTTTAGAACCCTGTGTCTGTGATTGGGGTGATCACAGTGACTCGGTGTGAGTCAGTGGGTGTAGAACTGTTCTATGGTGTTTAGAATAGGTTCTTTGATTTTCTTGTAGTGTTTAAGAAAGATTTGTTGTAAAGAATACGTTTTTGATAGTGATTAGGATCTGTGGAGTTGCAGATCACCAACTGGATTTAGTTCTTGCACAAAGAACGAACCAATATAATCCTTGGTGTTATATTTTCTCTTCCTTCATCATCTGTTATATTCTACATTAAGAACTAACCTACTATTTCGCAATTATCAGTCGGCTATTTCTCAGTAAACTGCATCAGTAAATTTTCAGATACGAAAAAGTTTTCAATAAAGCTTTATATCAATTCAACCCCCCCTTCTTGATATAATTCTGCATCTAACAATTGGTATCAAGAGCAGGTTCTTGTAAGGTACTCAAGAAAGATTCAAGATGGGTGACAAGCTTCCCTTTGCTGAAGGAGCATCTACCAACAGACCTCCACTCTTCGTAGGACCAAATTATCCTTTCTGGAAAGCCAGAATGAAGATCTTCTTCAAGTCTGTTGATAGAGGCGTGTGGGATGCAGTGATTAATGGTCCTTATACTCTAACTATGAAGACTGAAAATGGAGAGTTGATTGAAAAACCATGGGATCAGTGGACTGATACAGAAAATAAGAAGGCTCAGTTTGACAGTAAGGCAAAGAATATTTTAACCTCTGCATTTAATCTTGATGAATTTTTCAGGGTTTCACAATGCACATCAGCCAAAGAAATGTGGGACATTCTTCAAGTCACACATGAAGGTACAACAGAAGTGAAAAGAGCAAGAAAACACAACCTCATACAAGAGTATGAGATGTTTCGAATGCAGCCTGGAGAGACAATTCAAGATGTGCAGAAGCGCTTCACACACATAGTGAATCATTTGCTTGGCTTAGGAAAGAAGTTTGATGATGAAGAGCTCAATATAAAGGTTCTTAAATGCTTGAGTAGGAGTTGGAAGCCAAAAGTTACAGCAATCCTTGAAACAAAGGATTTAACTGTCATGAGCACTGCAACCTTGTTTGGGAAACTAAGGGAACACGAGTTGGAGCTGAGTAGGCTTGATCAACTTGAAAATTCAGATAAATAGAGCAAGAATCTAGCACTAAGAGCCAAGGAGTTCATCAAGAGTGATGAAGAGAAAGAAGATGAGAGTATTGAATTTGCTATGCTGGTTAAGAAGTTTGGAAAATTTCTAAAGAGGAAGGACAATTCAAAAGACAGGTTTCAGGAAAAACAGAGGAGGTATACCCGAAAACCTGATTTTAATTCCTCTAACTTCTCTTGCTTTAATTGTGGGCAGCTAGGACATGTCAAGGTAGATTGTCCTCTTTTGAATCAAAGAAAAGATAGAAGCCCAGAAAGAAATGAAAGAAGAGACAAAGACAAACGAAATCAGCACTTCAAGAAAGGCAAGAAAGCTTATATGGCCTGGGATGTCAGTGATTCCAGTAAATCATCAAGTTCAGATTCTGAATCTGAAAATCAAGCTAATCTGTGCCTTGTCGCTAATGATGAAACATCCAGTCAAGTAAGTCCTTGTGATTCTGATATGAGAGAGAATTATGACACCTTGTTTAATGCTTTCATAGAATTTCATGATGAAGCAAAGAAAATGGAGTATCAGTATAATCGACTAAAAGGAATGAATAACTGGCTAGAAAATAAGGTACTGGAACTGGAAGATCAGAATAGCAGACTGAAAGATGAAAACAGTCAACTAAAAGAGAATGTCCTGCAACTGAAAAACCAGAACGAATCTGAAAGATCCGAGGATGATAAAATCAATTCTGCAAAGTGTGAAAACTGCATTAATCTTCAAAATAAAGTTGGTTATCTGATTAAAACCTTGGCAAAGTTTCAAATTGGACATAATACACTTAATCAACTTCTACATTCTCAAATTGGTTTTTCAAATGGAAATGGTTTTGGTTTTGGTTATGGAAAACGTTATCATGCTGCAAAGTACAAATCTTATCCCAGTAACAGATTTAAAACATGTTCTTATTGCTTGAAACATGGACATATATCTAGATTTTGCTATGTCAAGAATTTTGGGATTTCAAGAGGTGAATTCTATTGGAAACCCAAAACATATGTTGTTCCTAACTTGAAAGGACCCAACTGGTTTTGGGGACCTAAATTTGTAAATTAAACTTTGTTTTGCAGATCTGTCATGGAGCAAAAAGAACTTTATGGTATCTAGATAGTGGCTGCTCCAAACATATGACAGGTGATAAATCAAAGTTGATAAATTTCAAAGCATATGAAGCTGGTTCTGTTACTTTTGGTGACAATAGCAAGTGCAAAATCAACGGATCTGGAGATATTGGCAATTGTTCTTCTTCACAAATAAAGGATGTACTATTTGTTGAAGGATTGAAACACAATCTGCTAAGCATAAGTCAGCTTTGTGACAAAGGTATGAAAGTGACTTTTGATGCAGAATTTTGTGTCATATACAACTATAAAACTGCAGATATTGTGCACATTGGGAGAAGAACAAACAATGTATACATGCTGGATATTGAGCCCTCAATTCTCAAGAACGTTTGCCTATTGACCAAAGAAGATGAAGGATGGCTTTGGCATAGAAGGTGTGGACATATCAACATGCAATTATTGAACAAAATCAGCTGCAAAAGTCTTGTTAGAGGCCTTCCAAATGTGAAATTCGTGAAGGACAAGGTATGCGCATATTGTCAAAAAGGAAAGCAGTCCAAAAGCTCATTTGAGTCAAAGAACGTCATCTCAACTAGGAGACCACTTGAGCTATTGCACCTTGATTTGTTTGGTCCATCAAGAACTGTAAGTCTTGGAAATAACTCATATGTTCTTGTTATTGTTGATGATTTCTCTAGGTATACTTGGACATTTTTTCTTTCTTCAAAAGATGAAACTTTCCATGCATTCAAAAGATAACATTGTTTCTTTAAGAAGTGATCATGGAACTGAATTTCAAAACATGCATTTTGAAAAGTTTTGTTCTAAATATGGCATATCTCACAACTTTTCTGCACCTAGAACTCTACAGCAAAATGGAGTTGTTGAAAGAAAGAACAAGACTCTTCAAGAATGTGCAAGGACAATGTTGATTGAATCCAAGCTTCCAAAATACTTTTGGGCAGATGCAGTATCTACAGCTTGTTATGTTCTTAATAGAGTGTTGCTTAGACCAATACTTGATAAAACTCCATATGAACTTTTGAATGATAGAACTCCTAGTATTGCATATTTCAAAGTCTTTGGTTGCAGGTGTTTCATTCTAAACAATGGAAAAGCTTAATTAAGCAAGTTTGATGAAAAAGCTGATGATGGTATATTCCTAGGTTATTCCATGAATAACAAAGCATATCGTGTTTTCAATAAAAAGAACTTAACTATGGAAGAATCTATTCATGTTGTATTTGATGAAGTCTTATGCCAAAAAGAGAGAAAAGGTAATTCTCTTGCAGATTCAGATGATGAAAAGTCTGAGAAATCAGAGAAGAATGAAGATTTTACAGAAAAATCTGTTGATGCTGACAGACAGGATGAACTAGTCGACTATAATCCTGAATCAGTTGACTACTCTGCAGTAGACAATGCTTTATTTAAATCCTGGAGGACTCATAAAGGATTGTCTCTGGATAACATCATTGGGAATGTTGAAAAGGGAGTAACAACACGAAACTCTTTACATGAATTCTGTAATCACATGGCATTTGTTTCTCAAATAGAACCAAAAAATATTCATGATGCATTGCTTGATCATAATTGGATAACTGCTATGAATGAAGAGTTGAATCAGTTTGTTAGGAATAATGTTTGGCATCTAGTACCTAGGAACAATACAATGAATGTGATAGGATCAAAGTGGGTTTTCAAAAATAAACTTGATGAAAATGGTGTAATAACTAGAAACAAAGCTAGACTTGTAGCAAAAGGGTATAATCAGGAAGAAGGCATTGATTATGATGAGACTTATGCACCAGTTGCTAGGTTAGAAGCCATTAGGTTGTTGCTTGCATTTGCATGTCTTAAATGCTTCAAACTCTATCAAATGGATGTTAAAAGTGCTTTTCTTAATGGTTTTATAAATGAGGATGTGTATGTTGAACAACCATCTGGTTTTATTGATTCTAAGTTTCCTAACCATGTTTACAAACTCAAAAAGGCATTGTATGGTCTTAAACAGGCACCTAGACAGTGGTATGAAAGACTTACAACTTTTCTCATATCACAAGGTTTTCAAAGAGGAATTGTGGATAAAACTCTTTTCACCAAAAAAGTTGTCAATGATCTTATACTTGTGCAAATTTTTGTTGATGACATCATTTTTGGATCATCTAATCCCTCTCTTTTCCAAGAGTTTGCAGAATCTATGCAAGGTGAATTTGAGATGTCAATGATGGGAGAATTGAATTTCTTCTTAGGTTTGCAAGTCAAACAGATGCAGAATGGAACTTTCATAAATGAATCTAAGTACTGCAATGAGCTGTTGAAGAAATTCAATATGGAAAGCTGCAAAGAAGCCTATACTCCAATGTCATCAAGCTGTTACCTTGACATAGATGAATCTGGAAAATCAGTTGATGCAACTATGTATAGAAGTTTGATTGGTTCTTTGTTGTACATCACTGCTAGCAGACCTGACATTATGTTTGCTGTTTGTCTATGTGCAAGATTTCAAGCTAATCCAAAGGAATCACATTTCACAGCAGCAAAATGAATTTTGAAGTACCTTAAAGGAACTGTGAATGTTGGACTGTGGTATTCCACTGGTAATGAGTTAAATTTGGTTGGCTATACTGATTCTGATTTTGCAGGTTGCAAATTGGACAGGAAAAGCACCAGTGGAACATGTCACTTGTTTGGAAACTTTTTGATTTCTTGGACAAGTAAGAAACAAGCATGTGTTGCACTTTCAACAACAGAAGTTGAATACATAGCTGCAGGTAGTTGTACTGCACAGATTTTGTGGTTGAAACAACAACTAAGTGATTTCAATTTGCATCTTTCTGATATTCCAATCTTATGTGATAACACCAGTGCAATCAATCTAACTAAGAATCCTATACAACACTCTAGAACTAAGCACATTGAAATAAGGCACCATTTTATAAGAGATCACATAGAAAAGAAGGATTGTAGGATTGAATTCATCTCTACTAATGATCAGTTAGCTGATATATTCATTAAACCTCTTGGTCGTGATAGGTTTTTCAAACTTAGAAATGAATTGGGTATCCTAAATATTAATCATCTTTCTTAAAATTTCTTCTGCTGAGTTGATTAGTTTGTTAATTCTATGAAATAGTTGGCTTATTTCATTTACCTGGCAATAATATTTTATTGTTGCAGATTTTAGTGTGTTAATTTCTTGAAACAGTCGACTTATTTCACTTAACTGACAACACTGCTTTACTGTTACAGAAATTAGTTTGCTTATTTTCAGGAAATAACAGGCTTATTTCATTAATTGTACTTGCAGGTGTTATTACAATCTGAACAGCTTATTAAATGCCTTAAATAACTGATTAAATCCACTAAATAATATTAAAATTCAGTCAAATTGTCTTCAAACATGTTCAAACCTTGTCAGGAAATAACCAACTCATACATATTCCTCCTCTGCACTATCTGTAACTGAATATCTTCTCAACTAATCAATTTTTCGTGTGACCTTGCATCTATATAGCTATAATCCGGATTTCAGATTTCATTATTGTACATCTATCTCACTGCAGTGTTGTATGAAATGGCTAAATCTGTAAAACTTAAAATGCAAAGGAAGGTGATCCTTTCTCCTAAAATTCTAAAATTCAGCTGGTTAAACAATGAAAATTTGGTCTTCGTGAGGAATTCCCTTCATGCACAAGGTCTTCAGCAGTTTGTCGAGCTAGAAGGTAACTTCTACATTGACCTTGTTAAACTATTTTATGCTAACATGAAGGTGGAGAACAATGCACTTCTTTCCCAAATAAGAGGCAGAGAAGTGCAGATTGATAACACTATGTGGAGAAGAGTTGCTGGGTTGAAAAATGAAGGAATAAAGATAAGTAAGGGGAACACTGGAGCAGTACCCAATTTCAACAAGGAGGCCGTGTATAGACTGTTTGCGCCACTGTGATGAGGCCCTGATCCTCAAATATAATGTGGGAAGAATGAAGCGTGATGAGAGACTCCTAGCCTCCTTTCTTGCGTGGCAGCTTATTCCCAGGGGGAGTAATCACGCACAGCTGATGGAAGAAGATCTTGCTCTTATTCATTGCTTGAAGAATCGCATAAAAGTAAACTGGATATATGTGATCAAGGGTCACATGTTCAAGGCAAAAAGACTGAGCGATCACAAGCTGCCATATGCCATTTTGATCTCCAAGTTTCTGGACTATTTTAGTTTTCCCACTGAAGGCGAGACCACAAGGATTGTCAACCATAAACATATGTTTGATAACTACTATCTTCGCAAAATGGGATTAACTAAGGTAAATGGTGAATGGTCCTATGAAGCTGGAGCATCATCATCTGGACATGGAGCCTTCACAGCTGGAACTTCATATCAGCAGGATTATACAGCATATCAAATGATCCCATATTCAGCACCTCCAACTTACCAGGGAGTTCCAATGTCTGAGTTTGAGCAAATGCTTATTTCAAGACTTAATGTACTAACTTCCTTGCAGCGTGACACCCGTGAAACTATGGTAGCCAGGTTTACCAATGTAGATACTGAGATTGACTTAATCCAGCGACAGCTTGCAGAACTCCAAGTCACGGTGGATGGTCTTGATGGCTCCAATAATCAAACCACTACTGCAATGGAAGAAGACAATGCTGATGGTGATGAAGATGATGAAGATGAGGACGATGATGAAGAGGATGAATGATCTTATTTGCTTTTATTTTTAATCTTCAGCATTATATTTCTGCTGCTAAAACATTTGGGTCTGTAATATTTGCATACACTGTTATTTTGGATTAATCTGCACTTTTGAACACTTTAGAATTGCTATAACTGTTATCCCTGCTATTTGCTAATGTCAAAGGGGGAGATAATCTACCATATCTTCTCTTTGTGTTTGTTTTGTTTTGCAGGTTGACATCATCAAATAGGGGGAGTTTGTTGATGATTTGAGATTTGATGATGTTTATTAAGCTTTGATGATTGTGTTTATAATGTGTTGGGTTTGTGATTAATGGTTCTGGATTGATTTAGCATTACTAGAGATGTTAGATTATCTGTATATGATTAGCCAATTGAAATATGATAATCTGCTGTTTTTGTTATTCATCAGTTAGTCTGCTAATCTTGTTGCTCTAGTTGACTATTTTCATTAAATGTACCAAGAATACAGGTTTAATGAAAATAGCTAACTGGTTTGGTTCTTCAGTCGACTATTTTGTTCCAAACCCTTCCTTTTGCAGAAAAGTGCAGAACGCGGCTTTATTACTTTCAAAAGAAGAGGACCCAAAGCATTTTTCTTTTGCCTATAAATACAACACTAAAGGACGTATCAAGGCGCGAAAGAATTCAAGAGAAAACTCTCAAGTGCTTGCATACATTCGGAAGAAAAGGATTACGCGAGTTTTTCGTTTTTACTTGTGTATCTCTGTCCAAGAAGATTTTCTTTCTTTCACTCGTATCTTGTATTCTTTAATCTCTGGGGTAGAGATTCGTAGGTGGGTTTTAGAACCACGTGTATGCGTGATTAGGGTGATCACGAGTGACTCGAGTGTGAGTCGGTGGGTGTAGAAGCTGTTCTATAGTGTTTAGAATAGGTTCTTTGATTTTCTTGTAGTGTTCAAGAAAGATTTGTTGTAAAGAATACATTTTTGGTAGTGATTAGGATCTGTGGAGTTGCAGATCACCAACTGGATGTAGTTCTTGCACAAAGAACGAACCAGTATAATCCTTGGTGTTATATTTTCTCTTCCTTCATCATCTATTATATTCTGCATTAAGAACTAACCTACTATTTCGCAACTATCAGTCGGCTATTTCTCAGTAAACTGCATCAGTAAATTTTCAGATACGAAAAAGTTTTCAATAAAGCTTTATATCAATTCAACCCCCCCTTCTTGATATAATTCCGCATCTAACACAAGGCATCTTTGATATTTTTAGGTTCAATTTGTGACACAAAAGCCATATGATTGCAAAAATCATTTAAGGAATTTTGAGTTATAACTCCCTTTTTAACGTTTCCTATGATGTTGTCAAGTGATAGTCCTTTTTGAGTTCTCCAGGATTTAGACAATACATGTTCTGTTGCAGAATAGTCAACTGTTCCAAAGTTATAGTTAACTTTTTCAATTTGTCTGTGAGTAGCAGCAGATTCTTCTACATAATCATTATTCTTTTCTGATTTTTCAGACATATCATCATCTGTACCTGCAAGAGAAATACCTTCTCTCTCTTTTTGACATAAGAACTCGTCAAATACAACATGAAATTGATTCTTCTACAGTCAAATTCTTTTTATTGAATACACGATATGCTTTACTATGCATAGAATATCCTAAGAATATACCATCATCAACTTTTTCATCAAAGTTACCTAAAGATGCTTTTCCATTATTTAATATGAAACACCTGCAACCAAAACCTTTAAAATATGAAATGCTAGGAGTTCTACCATTCAATAGTTCATAAGAAGTCTTTTTGAGAATTGGTCTTATCAATACCCTATTAAGCACATAACAAGCTGTGGAAACTGCATCCGCCCAAAAATACTTAGGAAGCTTAGATTCACTTAACATAGTTCTAGCACATTCTTGAAGTGTTCTATTCTTTCTTTCAACCACTCCATTTTGTTGTGGAGTTCTAGGAGCAGAAAAATTGTGAGATATACCATGTTTTGAGCAAAACTTTTCAAATTGAATGTTTTGAAATTCTGTTCCATGATCACTTCTTAAAGAAACAATGTTAAGATCTTTTTCATTTGAAATAATCTTGGCAAATTTCTTAAATGCATAGAACATTTCATCTTTAGAAGATAGAAATAATGTCCAAGTGAATCTTGAAAAATCATAAGCAATGACAAGAACATAGGAATATTTACCAAGACTTACAGTTCTTGATGGACCAAAGAGATCAAGATGTAATAGCTCAAGTGGTCTTCTTGTTGAGATGATGTTCTTTGACTCAAAGGAGTTCCTTGATTGCTTTCCCTTTCGACAATATGCACAGACTTTGTCTTTCACGAATTTGACATTTGGAAGTCCTCTAATAAGGTTTTTGCAGCATATTTTGTTTAATAACTGCATATTAATGTATCCACATCTTCTATGCCAAAGCCAACCTTCATTCTCTTTGGTTGACAATCATATACTCTTGAGATTTGAGGATTCAATGTCCAGCATATATACATTGTTTGATCTTCTTCCAATGTGCACAATATCTGCAGATTTATAATTATATATGACACAAAATTCTGCATCAAAAGTGACCTTCATACCTTTGTCACATAGTTGACTAATATTCAGCAGATTGTGTTTCAATCCTTCAACAAATAGAACATCTTTTATTTGTGAGGATGAAAAACTTCGAATATCTCCAGAACCTTTTATTTTACCCATGCTATCATCTCCAAATGTAACAGAACCATCTTCATATTCCTTGAAATTGATAAGCTTTGATTTGTCACCTGTCATATGTTTAGAGCATCCACTATCTAAATACCATAAAGCTTTCTTTGCTCTTTGACATATCTGCAAAACAAATTTAGTTTAGATATATTGGTCCCCAAAACAAGTTGGGTCCTTTTGAGTTAGGAATTGCAGATAATCTTGGTTTCCAACAATATTCACCTCTTGAAATACCAAAATTTTTAATATAGCAATATTTAGAAACATGCCCAGTTTTCATACAATAAAAATATTTTCTTGATTTGCTATTTGAGAAAGATTTATACTTAGCATCTTGAAAATGTTTGACAGATTTACCATACCCAAGACCAGTTCTGTTTGAATAACCTATTTGAGAGTTTAATAGTTGATCAAGAGTATTTTGTCCCAATTGAAACTTTTCTAAGGTTTTTATCAGATAAGCAACTTTATCTTGAAGATTCTTGCAGTTTTCACAATTAGCATGGTTGATTTTGTTATCAATTTTAGACTTTTCAGATCCAATCTGATTTTCCAGTTCCAGTACTCTGTTTTCTAGCCAACTATTTAATCCTTTTAGTCTGTTAATATGATGATCCTGTTTTCTGGCTTCATCATGCAGTTCTTTAAATGCATCTAATAAAGTGTCATAATTTTCACTAAGATCAGTGTCACAGTTACTCACCTGACTTGAGGTTTCTGCATTTGCTACAAGACATAGATTTGCTTCATTTTTAGATTCATAATCTGATGTAGATGACCTGCAAGATTCATTTTCATCCCATGCCATATAGGCTTTCTTTCCTTTCTTTAAACGAGGATTTCGTTTCTCAAAGACTTTATCTTTTCTTTCAGGGCTTCTTTCTTTTCTTTGATTAATGAGGGGACAATCCATCTTCACATGTCCTAGCTGCCCACAGTTGAAACAAGAGAAATTAGAAGAATTGAAATCAGATTTTCTTGTGTACCTTTTCTAATGATCTTGAAATCTGTCTCTTGAACTGTTTCTTTTCTTTAGAAGTTTTCCAAACTTCTTTACAAGCATGGCGAATTCTGTACTGTCATTTTCGTTTTCCTCTCCATCACTGTTGAAGCATTCTTTGGCTTTCAAGGCAAGCCTCTTATTCTTCTTGTCAGAACTTTCCAGTTGATCAAGTCTATTCAATTCCAGTTCATGTTCTCTGAATTTACCAAATAATGTTGTTGTGTTCATCATCATCAAACTTTGGCTGCCAGCTCCTGTTTAGGCACTTTAGGACCTTGATATACAGTTCTTCATCATCAAACTTTTTGCCTAGACCCAGTAAATGATTTACAATGTGAGTGAAACATTTTTGAACATCTTGGATGCTTTCTCCAAGCTGCATTCTGAACATTTCGTATTCTTGAATGAGAGTGTGTTTTCTTGCTCTTTTCACTTCAGATGTGCCTTCATGGGTGACTTGCAAGATGTCCCACATTTCCTTTGCAGTAGCACACTGAGATATCCTGAAAAATTCATCAAGATTTAAAGCAGAAGTTAAGATGTTTTTGGCCTTACAATCGAATTGAGCTCTCTTGTTTTCTGCATTAGTCCATGTCTCCCAAGGTTTTTCATATATTGTTCCATCCTCTGCTTTTAATTTTGGAATGTATGGACCATTGATTACAGCATCCCAAACGCCTTTGTCTACATATTCAAAGAAAATCTTCATCCTTGCTTTCCAGAAGGGGTAGTTTGCTCCAACAAAAAGTGGCGGTCTATTGGTGGAGGCTCCTTTAGCAAAGGGAAGCTTGTCAGCCATCTTCTTGGATCACCCTTGAATATCTTTCAAGTACCTCTGCTCTTGATACCAATTGTTAGATTCAGAGATATATCAAGAAGGGGGATGAATTGATATAGTATTTTCTTCGAAAATTGTTCAATATTAGATTTTTCTTTTGCTGTCAAGAAAAAATTAGTTTACTTATTACAGAAAATAGTCGATTTGTTATATCAGAAACTTATAAAAGAAGATTAAAGAAGAGAAAGAATGCACAAGAATTTATATTGGTTCACTCTTTTTGAAGAGCTACATCCAGTTTTCATTTGTAACACTAACAGATCACAATACACTAATTGAACAAGTCTTTACAAGAACCCCTCTTCTAAACACTAACAAAACCAAAAAGATGAAATTCTAAACACTATAGAATTCAATCTAAACTAGACTCACACCAAGTCTATAGTGATCACCCCAATCACAAAAATATAGGTTTTGTAATTTCACAAAACTATCCCAAACCAGGGAACAATAAAATTTAGAATACACTAATGAAGACCCTTTTCTTCATTCTTTCTAAAACTGAATTCTTCAATGGATTTGTTAGAAAGTAATAGCTTTTTTGTAATTCTTTCTTCTCTGTTCTCTCTCGTGCTTTGAATCTCCCATGAGACTTGTATTTATAGAGAAAGAGACAAACTCCAACAGGCTGATATTCTGTTCTGTCCTACTAGAAGAATCTGGAACAAAATAGTTAGCTAAACAACAAAATAGTTAGCTGATTTCATTAAAACACGTTCCTGGGAAATTTCCTGTATTAATGAAAATGGCAGACTAATATATCGAAATTAGCTAACTAATTAAAGATAATCTGACAGCAATTCAAAACTGCAAAAACACCATTTAATCATCAACTGTTTCAGCAACATCATCAAATCAAATTTATCAACAAGATCTTTTTTGAGAGCTCTCATAATCCAGACACAATGACAATTGTTAGAGGTGATTCATGCTATTGAGCTAATAGATTGTCCTCGACTAAAAGTAAGAGAAAATCCATCCCTCTCTTTTCTATTTTCAACCCATCCATGTGTCCACACATTTGTTTTAAAATCAGGTCATCTATAACATGACATAAAAAACTCCTTTTTAAAATAAAAAATCTTATAATTCAAAATGAAAACTAAATGAAATGAAAAATATTATATATTTCTAGATGAAGTGGAATCTACTAAAATTTTATAGCAAAAAGAAGAATTCGACAAATTTTATAAAATATTCAAACTTTATTGTATTGTATATAAAAATTACAAAAATTTGATAATGGATATTGCAAACTAAAATAATTTTGATGAAGAACATTAATACTATCAATGACACTCCTATCATACCTACAACTCCAAACGAAATAAATAAGCTTATTATTAAAGTAATTCAAATTATAATCATACAAAATTTAAAATATAAAAAAAAATTATTTGACTAGTCAGATTTTGTTATCAATATCATTTTTTAGTTTCACAAATGCAACTATACAAAATTCAAATTTTTATTATCAAAAGACAAAAGACTTCTAATGAAATGATAATTTTTATCACTAAGAAAAGATTGGTAGAGTTGTTTCATTATTTATATGATGATCAATATTTTTTAACATGGAAGTAAAAAAAAATTAATTGAAAACTATGAATTCTTTAAAAAATATTAACTTTTCTCATTATTGTTACTACTACGTAGATTAATCAGAACACTAGGAGGCTTTTATAATTTTGACATACTAATAATCTAATTTCAAGTAAAGTCTTTTGAAGTCATGAGAAAGTCTCATATTGTGAACATTTAAAAATAAGACCACCGGTGTCCCAATTTTTTTATCAATTACATTCAAATATAAACCTAAATGGACTATTCTTCAAATAATTGAAAAAAACATTATTCATACAAAGGCTTCTTTACCTTACTTAAATAATAAGACTTTATAGTGTTAAAATATTGAATTTTTAAAATAATAAATATATTAACAAAAAAAAAATGTTCAAAAATATTAAGTTGTAAAGAGGAATGAAATGTGTATTAATTAAAAAAAATATTATCTATATTATTAAAATCTTGGGTGATTTTTTCTTATGTATTTTAATATTTTAATTTGTTTAGATTTAATTTCTTATTTGTAATGTTTTATTTTTATTTGTAGTAATACTACTTTTTTATTAAAAGATTATGTTAGAATTCTTATATTTATTTTGTATTTAATATTTTAATTTTTTTAGAATATATTTTTTTTAAAATATTTCATTTTCAGTAGCATAGGAATGCCATTGATTTTAATATAAATATAAATATAGTTTCTTCATTAAATATAAAGATAATACGTAATGAATATAATATGGATAGTTTAATGTGCTTATCTGTGCGACACCTAATTAATTCTGACATGTGGATCATCTAAGGCACATTAGGATGATCTACTTCTACTATTAGAACATGGATCTGAAACCAAATTTATCCTTAAGAGGATAGATGAGGCAGTTCAGGTTAAATTCAATGTAGATCCAACTTTCGCTACATGTATGGAATTGGAACAATTTAGGAGGATCATTATGGCTACTTTCTTCTCCAAAGCATCCCTTATTTATATTTAAATACAGGTTTATGTTATGCTTTTATTAAAAAAATTGAACACCTAACAAATAAACTAAGAATTTAGATATCACCTCTTTCATTTTGGGGTGACGGAAAGATTGTAATTCATGTTTTTTCGAAGTTTGAAAAAAATTGCAGGTGTTTGGAGAAAATTACATGATAGGATTTTTCTAATCCTCTTCAAAATGAAGAACTTGAATTCTTTATCCTTTTTTACACAGACCAGGAGGTTGGATTTAGATATAAGAAGAAGAACAAAATGCTTGGTTGTTAAATAATTCACTTCTTAATCCCAGTCTACAAACAATCACCTTAATGGATGCAATGAGATTATCTATTTACGTATATCTCTTGACTCAAAAAAAGATTTTAAAGTGTCTAATATTTTGCTAGAAGGGTTTCTTAATGTCTTATTTCACAAAGAAGAAGGGGGAACAAGCACACTTGTAATTCTTGGTTTGTGAAAAATATGTTGTTTAGATGTTTCATTTTCTAGACAAACCTAAATCTGTGCTCAAGAGATAATTGTCCATGTATTGATAAGATGTGTATGAGTTTGTCGAGAAAAGTGGAGCCATAGTATATCCTTATATCCCTCAAATCCCATAAGTGAAAAGAAAAAGTTAAATTTACATCGAATCTCATATGAATCACTTCATATATCACGAGGAGAAGTATATCATGTATACGACTTTTAGTCTCCATATTTTAGTTTCAGATGACAAAAGGACTCGAGAGGAAAAAGAATAACTAACTAGAGAAGTATATCATGTATAAGACTCGTTAATTGTTTTCATGTAGATATAAGACTATAAATCTCCAATTATTCTTCTGTCAAAAAATTTATTTCTACACCTTCTAGTTATGAAAGATTAAAATTTATTTGTTCTATTGAATAACTAATAATACTTAACTAACATATATCTTAAATAATTTGAATATATATTTATACATATATTCCAATTATAAAATTAATTAATAAAATAAATTATATGAAATTGTATAAAATTATATACAATTCAATTAATTTACATTTTTATTAATTTTATATGATATAATGTAATTTTTTATAATTATGTATAATTAAATTATATAAAATAGTTAGTTACTACAAAATTATTAAAATTATTCAATAATATATATATATATATTATAAATTTGTATAAATTATAAATTTCTATAACTTTTCAAAATGATTTAATAAGAAGGATTTAAATTATTCATTACAGTAAATAGTTGGTTAAAAAAGAAAAATACTTTTAAATAATAGAATGAAAAAGGAATAATGATTCATTTTATTATAAATTAAAAAGTCATTTATTTTATTTTATTGTAAATTAAATCTAACTTTAAATCATGGTAAAGTATAACAAAAACCCCAATATAAATTTAAGTTATGCTTTACAGAAATCAGAGTATAACACAAATAAGCAGAATATAAGTTGAATGTAAAGAGAGTAGGGATAAAGAAAAATACACATAGTGTTAGAAATAAACGGCAGTGTAAAAATCAAGAGGGGGAGGGGTGGATTGGATTTTTAATAAACTTTTTCTCTTTAAAATAATTTTCCAAATTTTAAATAAATGATTTAAAAACCGGATGCGGATTATCCTTAACCTTAGATGAGCACAGTTTGAATTGCAACTGTTAATATGATCCACAATAAAAAGAGATTGGGAAAGAGAAAGAACACAGAGATTTATACTGGTTTGGATTAAGCCAATCCTACATCCAGTTCCCAACCACCACAAATACGTGATGATCACCCCACTATCTTTAATTGAAATTACAAACACCAATTCATGCAATAACAAATAAAGATAAAGGAAACACCTCCTTAAACACACAAAGGATGAAACACCTCCTCAGACACACTGAGGATGATTCCCACCTCTCTTGACACACAAGAGATGAACACACTTAGAACAGATCCAAGGGATGAATTTTACCCGTTAAGAAAATAGTAAAAGAAAATTCCTGATTGAGTGCTGAATGAAAGCTTAAGCACAAAGATCACCACTTCCAAAGACTTTGATGAACCTTGAGAGAGCAAGAAAGCGGTTTTGAAAAACTATAGCGCAAGAATAGTTTGAATACTGTGTTTTATCAGATGTGTTGAACCTAAGACATTCTCTTTCATTTTATAATTTGAAAATACATCAAAGTTTCCATTCTTAGGTTGATTTAGCATTGAATTCGCAAAAATGACTTATTTAATCGATTATCTAAAAAGCTTAATCGATTATATCAGCGTTAAAAAGTGGAAAACTTATTTTGTCTGATATAATCGATTAGATTAAGGCCATATTTGGTTATATTAACCCAGAATCAATATAATCGATTATCAAAAACACTTAATCGATTATTTTGTTCGTTAAATAATTTTGATTCAAACTTTAAGTGAAATAATCGATTAGACTAAGTATCATAATCGATTAAAAGCGTATTTTTGCGAGAAAACTACTTGGTCTTAGGTTTGGAATGGTCTTGAATGGGATTTATGACTTACTCTTTTCATCCATCACCCAAAACAGAACCTTCTAAACTTGAAACTCCAGCACTTGAGAAAATCTTCATCAATCTTCTCTCTTGAAAGCTTTAAACACTCTTTATGCCTTGCCTTTTTCATCAAGTAACCTTCCTTTATGAGATGACACAAGTCTTTAATGTTGCTTAGAGAACTTTGAATCTTCATCATCAAAACTTTAAATCTTTATGAAATATTGAGAGGACTTCATCAACTTTTGTTCTTGAAATATGCCAACACAGAGTATTTATACTGGTTTAGATCAAAGCACATCCTACATCTAGTGAATTATCACCTCAACAGAGAGTGATTTCTACTAACTATCTTAATAATAAAGTTTACAAACTTACAGTGCAGTGGAATGAGAAAGATAACAGGACGATTAACAAGACACCTCCTTTGTACATAACAAAGGATAAAACAACACCTCTCTTGAAAACACAAGAGATGAACAACACCTTCCTTGAACACCACAAGGAATGAAAAAACCTCCTTTAAATAACAACAAAGAATCAACGATCAACCACTTCCTTGATCTCACAAAGAATGAAAACACCTCATTTGAACAACCACAAAGGATGAAAACACCTCTTTTGAAAACCTCAAAAGATGAACACCTCCTTTGAATAACCGCAAAGGATGAAGCAAGTTTGAACACTAGCAGAAGAGCAACTTTCACTTTGATCTCTCGAGGTTAAATTTGAAAGCTCTAACCCCTTTTGTATTTATAGGAAAAGAGGGGTGCAAGGTTTTGTAGAATATGAAAAGGTTTTAACAAAAATGTTCAGAATAATCGATTATTATTTGAGATAATCGATTATTTCAGAGAGCAAATTAATTTCACAAAGCAATGCGAGATAATAAATTATATTGAGAGATAATCGATTATTTCACTTATGATAATCGATTATTGCTTGAGATAATCCGATTATTTTGACGTTACATGTTTTTTACAGGATTAGAGCTTCCACAAGACTTCAAGACTCCAAGACTTCAATCTTTAAGGTCCATCTTCTTCTTTTTAGAGTCATCGTCATCAAAACAATTATCCTTTAGATATTTCTAAAGATCCTTCTTCTTCTTTAGATTAATATATTGTTTATATAAATGTCATAGGTAAAACATATAAATAAAATATTAAATGGTAGAAAAACTCCTCCTAACCTGTCAATGAACTGTAGTTTGATTCAAATTGATCTTGCTGATCAATTATGTCATATTCTTGTTCTGCATAAATGAACCTAATTCCTAAAGAACGTGTGATGAATTCATTGGGATGAACCTAATTCCTAAAGAACGTGTGATGAATTCATTGGGAGTAAGGCATACACGGATAGTCCTTTAAGATCTTTCTATTCATCTACAATAGCTTTTCTATCATTATCAAAGTCAAATTCAGCACTTGCTATTCGTTCAACTGAAGTTCTGCAAAATGGAATATATGTTTTATTATTATGCAAAGTCATGCTTTTCATAACTATAGAATTGAAATTTGTGTTACCTAGTATTCTGGTTATTTGTCTTTGGTTATATAGAATTCCATTTGAAAGCCACTCCCAAAAGTCTTGTTCCATAGATTTTCTGGTTTGGCAACACTATTAGACAGAAGAATGGTTACAAATAATTTTCTTGGATAGTGGCCAGAACCCAGTCTTTGACTTCCTTAATAGCTTCAATGTATTCTGTATCATCTGCTAAAAACCCTGAAGCATAGCCTGCTTCCCAGAAGGTTGGGTACATTATATATTGTCAACAGTCCTGATATCCTCATAGGATAGAGGCTCTTTAAAACCTGTTAGCATTCTAGTAAAACAGTTCTTCAGTACTTGGGAGTATCCAAAGAAGTCTTCCAATTGTGTTTCATTTTTTCCTGGGTTTCCAACACCTATCTTTTTTAACATAAACAAATTTTGAAACAAATTCTACATAAGTTCATGTCTTAGCCTCATAGAATTTTTGGTTGCACAACATCCAACTTGTGAACATAGATTCACTAACTATTGGTTTAGCAATTATTTCTTGAATATCATCTTCATCTTTGAAATATATTGCTTGCTCACATGGGAGATGGAAAAATAGTCTTTCTACTACTGGACTTCTACCATGAATAGGAAATGAAAAAAATTCTCCAACACGCTTCACATGGTGAGATATACCTACAATCCAAATATTGTTTTATCTCATCTATAGTTTGAGTTACCATTGGTTCTTCAGCATGATTAGAAACTACAGTAGCTGTTATTCTACCATAACCTTTGTTGATGTATTTAAGTAAGTACTTGATTGAAGTACTTCGATTACATCATTCAACATTGATATGTGCTTTTGGTACTTTATTAACAACGATCTATTGTAAGGAACAACAAAATGATTATCTAATGCCTCGTCATTCTTAATAATGCTTGAACTATTGCCCCTTCTTCTGTAGTGAGCAAAACCATCTTCACTGATCATAGTAATACTTTGAAATTTTTTAGGGTAAAATCTTGAACATATGCCATTTCTCATGCATGGAGACATTTTGTAAGCTGTTCCATATGGTCCATGCATCATGTGATCCTGGACACAATTATACAACAATTCATCTTTGATTGGGCAAGGTATTTCAACTGAAATGACTATTTATATCATCTATATTTGGATATTTGCTAGCTGGATGCAAGAAGACTAGCAAATGTGCACGAGGTAATCCACGCTTTTGGAATTCAATATTGTACATATCTGCACACAATATATAATGTTATTATAAAGAATTATTGACATTGATATTAAACTATAATGACTTAATATATGAATTCTTACATGTTAAAACTTTTCCTAGTACATTTTTTTTGTTAAATCTTTCAGAAGTTGTTCAAATTTAATTCTAAAATTTGATCAGATGCTGTTAAATTTAATTCGGCCAACAACCTCCTTATTTCTGGTCATTTGGGATTGCAAGTAAAAGTTATGAACAAATATGGAAACCCAACATGGCTGCATATTGCCATTCCATCAAAATACAACTGATTCATAAATCTCCTACTTCCCACAAATGTTGAAGCAGAACAATTCTTTTGCCTTTGTCTAACCTTTGAATTTCAATGTTGCTGCTACTTGCTTGGGAAAGGTTGTTGTATTTGTCAACTCTCAATTTTGATTGGTTCTTCCTAATAAGTGACATCATATATCCATCTACAACAAACTGTTAGAACAACCTTCTGGATCTTAACACAGTGCTTGCTTCTAATTCTCTTGTTTGAATACCAAAGCAAAAGAATTCCCTGATGGTTAGGCGATTCCTTTGTCTGCATCTGGTTGATAATTTGTCACGGTGGTTAGCATCATACCTATAACCTTCTCCATAAGGAAATAACAATGGGTATTGAAACCTTCTTGGTGAAGCAGTGTCAACATCCCCCACAATTAGTGCTACAAGTTCTGAAACTTTAGGAATGTTGTATATGCGGCCATCTTGAATCCTCTCAGCTATTAGTCTTAGATTAAGATCATAAAAAGGTTGGTTGTTGTGCAAGTCTGGCATATCCATTAGTTTCTTGACAACTTCAACATCTACATGGGATTGGTTCTTGCAATGGATAATATATTGCATTAGAGTTTTAACCTGGCTAATATAATATGTGCAATGTGTTTTGTTTAATTTGGTAGTACCAAAATATAAGTATCGAAAAAATTTAACCTGAAAGATTGAATTCTGTTATTCAATTCATTGTGAATGTACAGTCGGGCAAACTTGGAAACTGCACCAGCAACTGGTAAAAGGCTTCCAATTCTATGACAAGATTCACCTTGTATTCTTAGATTTGGAGGTCCGTTGCCGTTGTTAATTGACCTATCAATCTTTGCACCAGGGGATGTAAATGAAAACATCATGTTGTACATTCTAATATTTTGTTGGTAATTTTTACTTTGTAATGAATTAGTATTTGTAGGAAGATGATGAAGTATAGAAGGAGGTTCTTTTAGTAGTAGTATTAGTTCCACTCTTCCATTTCCACAACATAGTTGGAAGTTTGGATTAATAGTGTTTACATTCCTTTTAATCCTTCATGATACCACATTTGGGCTTTGCAATGACGACATTGATATTTAGGACCTCCTATATCTACATATTGTTTGGAATTTAAAAAATATAGTTAGTTAATTTACTTAGATGTTTAAATATGAAATAATTAATAAGTAGGAATTGTTATCTCATCTTAGATATGAATTTCCCAAGTTTTGGTTTGGTTCATCTATGCATGTGTCTTCACCATCTAAACTGGAATTGCTTTGCATACTAATATATCATAATAACATTATTAGATACAACTATGATATGCAAAATTCACCTATCATAACTACAAATGCTTACTAATTCCAGGGGTAGTAAACAAATGTAAAATATTACCTTCTGCTGCGCCATTTAAAGTTGAATTATCATGGTCATGATTTCTATTTTCATCTAATACAACAAAACTATTTAACTAGGATCCTCCAATATCATTTGACTCAATGATTGGTTGACCACTACTTTTATTTCTATTCTCCATTAGCATTGCTTGAGATGTTGATTCCTAAATAGTAGTTTGAAACTTATTGATAAGATTTTGTCTACTTGAAATGTGATATGAGAACACACTTGATTTCACGATATTGATTTTGCAAGATGTATCCTCAGCGTAACTTGGTGGAATCACACTTTTTGTTTCTTTATTAAGGAATTTGAAAGTCACTTCTGAAAGGGATGTACTGCATTGACTACTTACCTCAGATCGAATGGGTTCTGTTGTTAGTTTTTTCTTCTTTTCAATGAGAAATTTTCTTCTTTTTGATCTTGTTAGTGCACTTTTGTTCTTATTGTTTATATCTTCCTCATCCATATTTGTTTAAATCAATGTATATGAACTGCACAATTAAATTATAAGAATTGTTAAAAAATAAGTAATGAAAATATGGTGGAAGAAAATAGATTAACATGTTCGTGGAAATACTTAAGATAATGATAATAATGTGATTTATGTTTCTTCATACCTAGCTAAAGCCACAAATGATTAGATCCTCCCACACGTTAAATCCAGTGTCTTAGACTATAAGATTACAAACAATATCTGTTTTCTATTTCTGTCTACAATAGAATGCTTTTATAATATATTGTATCGCATAAATCTACTTTTGTTTTTCAAGATGTTTGTAAGCGTACAAATATTTTCATTACTCCCTTCTAATTTACTATGTCTTTTTTAAAGTATTTGTAATTATGATATATGGATTTTAATATTTTGTTGGACATGTTGTAATTGGGATATTTGGATAAAATAGATGTACAAATATCTAAATAAATATATACAAAGTGGTAGCTTTATTAACAGTAAATTGGATAAAAGATGGTTTGACTATGTACAATGGTTGTGGTTGTATAAAGCGTCTGGTAGCTTTATTAACAATAGAATGCTTTTATAATATATTGTATCGCATAAATCTACTTTTGTTTTTCAAGATGTTTGTAAGCGTACAAATATTTTCATTACTCCCTTCTAATTTACTATGTCTTTTTTAAAGTATTTGTAATTATGATATATGGATTTTAATATTTTGTTGGACATGTTGTAATTGGGATATTTGGATAAAATAGATGTACAAATATCTAAATAAATATATACAAAGTGGTAGCTTTATTAACAGTAAATTGGATAAAAGATGGTTTGACTATGTACAATGGTTGTGGTTGTATAAAGCGTCTGGTAATGTACAAATATGTATAATGTATTTATAGTCTAATCATTAAACTTTAAATATAGAAATTTAGAATAGATTATTCATTTAAAATATATACATATGTTGATTTAGTATATTTAATCTTAAATAAATATGAATGGAACACATACGTATGCTAATATACAAATATGTCATAGTCTAACTATTAAACTTTAAATATAAAAATTTAGAACAATTTAATTTATTTATTTAAAATATATGTGTTGATTTAGTATATTTAATCTTAATCAAATACGAATAGCACATACATATGCTAATGTACGAATATGTACAATGCATTCATAATTTAACCATTAAACTTTAAATATAAAAAATAGGAATAGTTTATTCATTTAAAATATATATGTTGATTTAATATATTTAATCTTAAACAAATACGAATAACATATGCTAATGTACAAATATGTAAAATACATTCATAGTTTAAGCATTAAACTTTAAATATAAAAAGTTAGAATAGTTTATTCATTTAAAAAATATATGTTGATTTAGTATATTTAATCTTAAACAAATATGAATAGCACATATGTATGCTAATATTCTAATATGTAAATTACATTCATAGACTAACCATTAAACTTTAAATATAAAAATTTAGAATGATTTATTCATTTCAAATATAAATGTTGATTTAGTATATTTAATCTTAAAGAAATATAAATAGCACATACATTTCATATATTACGATAATTAAATATGGAGATCATCTGCTTGTTCAAGTGGTTCTATAGAGTGTCTGGTGGCTTAGATCCTTTTAGATAATATCATATACAACGTCTGATGGTTCAAGCACCGATTATAGTATTTTGTCATATACACCTTATTGCTTATAACGTCCAAGCACTAATATTTAGTATATTTATGTTGATTTAGTATATTTAATATTAAACAAATATAAATAGTATATACGTTTCATTACTTTATATCATGTATAAAAAAATATTTAACAATAGAGTTTTTACATAACTAAATATCGAGAAATAGTTGGGCACAAATACTTATCCATTAAATACATAATACCATATATTGTAGACTTGTCTATGATTTAACTTATACAAAAGCTGTTGGACTTGAAGACTTGGTTTCAAGTGGATTTGATGTCTCCAACCACCTTTGATGATGAAGATGATGGTGCTTGAAGAATGGAGATTGTGTCTTAGGATTAAAGAGTCTTAGGTTGTGTGGTAAGTAGCATTTCAATTAATCTTGGACTTAATCTTGGAGTTTAAAATGATTTGAAATGTTTTAAAAAGGTTTAAAATGATTTCAAAGGTTTAACTAATTTTTAACTGGTTAAAAATCTGATTTCAACTAGTTAAACTGTTCTTCGTTTTTCAAAGCTTTGTATTTGGGAAATTTTAGCTGACTGTTTTCGAAATTTAAACCAGTTAAAATCCTGGTAGCTTTGTTCAGGAATTCCAGATTTCTGGAATAGCTAGTTAAAATGGGTTTTCAACTGACTGATTTCAAGTTCCAGAAAAAGGGTGCTCACTGGAAAATTGGTTTTAATGAAAACAACCTGTTAAAATGCAATTTCAACCGACTATTCTCGTCAGAATCAATTTTAACAGTTTTCTATATATAACTTGAAATTCAAAGAACTAAGTGACGAATCAATTTTAGAAGAACCCACTGAGCAAGAACGTTTCTCTTACACTCTAAATCAATTTGCGAATCACTCCAAGAAGTCCAAGATCCAATTGATTGCGAATTGAATCAAGATTTGCATGCTCTGCTTTTTGCGTTCAGTTGCTTGCTCTGCTTTCGCTTTCGCATCGAATTTCCAGGTGAATTCAATCCAATTCTTTGTGTGGTTGTTAGTCGCGTGTTTGTCTCTTAATCGGGGTGATTAAGAGTTCTTGTAATAGGGTTTTACAGGTGTTTAGAAGTCTTGTAGGGTTCAAGACTAGGTGCAGCTTTCTGTTTTTTGTTTTGCATGTAGTGTTCATGTAAAAACTGGTTTTTAGTGAATTGATTGAATTTGTGTGGTTAGGAAACTGGATGTAGCCTTTGTTGAAAGGTGAACCAGTATAAATCTGCTGTGTTGTTCTTCTTCCCTTGATCTTTTACATTCGGCAATTGAATTCTAAATTGTAATTGAATTGGATATATGATCAATTGATTAAAAGCATTTCAAGAACCTATTAAAACTGGTTTTAATCTTCAATCTGAATCTGGTTTTTCATATTTGGGCATTGGGTTTCGAAAATCTTTGAAAGTTTAATTCACTCCCCCTCTTAAACTCAGCCATTTATTCCAACAAAAGCTTGGTAACTCTAGACAGATATCATGCCTTACATTACTATTATCAGTGTCTACTGCT
Source organism: Lablab purpureus (assembly GCA_030347555.1). NCBI lineage: Eukaryota > Viridiplantae > Streptophyta > Magnoliopsida > Fabales > Fabaceae > Lablab > Lablab purpureus. Next base: position 25,920,012 of record CM059263.1, read on the forward strand.
AAATCACAGATCATATTTGCACTAAGATCTACAATCTATTACAATTGATGAAGCTAGTTCAAATGTTTACATGTGATGTCCATAAAACGCACGCCAAATCGTAAACACATAAAATACATTTGTATATGAGTTTGCAATGAGCAGAATGTGGTATGGAATACTACATTTGAATACATCTTTCATATAGTGATATAACTGAATTTCCATAAATAAATACCTCCTCTAACTAAAGTAGACCTTTAATTTCTTCAATAATTTGAGAGTCAGCTGATATTTTCATTACTAATATTGATCTAGTGGTTGGTTGAATCCGAAATTTAAATGCCAAGGTACATCCTACCATCACATCCATTCAGTTGATCTGGAAATATCTTTGGGTCATCCTCACTAACCTACAAAGAAAACGAATACCATAGGGTCAATGAAAATTCTTAAACTATGTCAACAAACATAATTTCAGTACATATTTTCAACCTCTATCATTGACTTTCTCAACTTTGCAGCTGGGATTCCAATAACTTCAATACAATCTTGGTCCTAAAGAGAAAAATTACAGTAATATTCTCCATAAGAAACTTGTACTTCCAACTTGTACCTGTAAAAAATAAAGATTAATAAAAAAAGTCTTAACTGGACATCATTAAAATTAACAGTTGCACTAACTTGACAGTAGGAATTTCATTGTATTTGTCACATTTGCTACACTTGAAAGCACCTACTTCATTAGTTTTTCTGTTGCAGTGGGTGCATATGCAAAATAAAACCATGGTTACCCAAATTAAACTTAACTGTTGTCCCAACAGGTACACAACATAATTCCTATGAGCAATAAAAGTGAACAGAGACAGTTAGAGCAGCATGAAGTATTTTCTATTCATATAAAACAATATTTAATATATAGATACCTCTTCTGTACTTTTAATCTGAGAGATGCTCTTAATAACAACTTTATACATAAACCTTTCTTTTTGAGAATATTCTGAAGTTGAAGTCATTTGAGTTTGGCCATGACTTAGACTAATTTCATAAGATGACATATATTGTTCCTTGAATTCTTTTATCTCTCTTAGATCCTGATACATGTACAACTTTGAGCTTTGCCAAGGAATTTGATATAGAGACAGCCCTGGGTCCTAAAACATGAAATACACATTACACATATAAATGAACATGTAAACGTCTAAAGAAGATATTCAAGTGATCCAATTCCTAAATTACCTGATGCCGGCTTGATCTTTACTCGAGTAAGAATAAGTACGATCACATAAGCATTTTGTTTGTTATTCCAAATACTAAAAAATTCTTTTGCACACTTATCCCATAGCGTGCAAGAAATAAACCAAAACTACATTGTAATGAAATAAACTAATTAAAACATTAAATTAAATTAGTTCATAGCATTAAACAAAAACCATTATTGACCTGGTATCCATCAAATTAAATACTACATTCTTTGAATTTGGCCTACTCTTGACATTGTCAACAACACCAATAATATCTAAACACAATAGTGATGATTCGTTAACATAAGAAATGAAATTGTCAGCAATTTCAAATACGTGAAAGTAATGTAAAATACACATACCAATCAAACCATCACCACCAAAATAGTTACCAACAACAATTTCTTCTATAATTTTGAACTTGAAAACTTTCCTTAGCACATTAGGAATATGTTGTTGTTTTATAGCGGTTGCACCAATAAACATTAATTTACATGGATGGTCACAAACCTTGTAGTCCTTGATTTTTCAGTACTTTGAAATTATACATGACATATGTTTCACCTTGGATAAACTTGTGTTCACATAAATTGATATCCTCTTTTCTCACAAATGCTTATATGTTATCACCCTACAATCATTTTTGTGGTACTTAGTATTTTATTATTTCTAATTACACAATCTATCATAGAAGAGAAAAAATACATTGTATGTACCTTATTATCTAAAAGGATCATCTTGATATGTTTACTGGAGTGTTGAGACTCAACAATCCACAACTCAGATATGCGGACACCGAGTTTCAATGTTTCTCTATTCCCGTCAATATCTTTTAAGTCATCAAACTTTTTTTCCATACCTACTATAAATGAACCATGATATTAGTGTAATCAATATACCAATCTTGTATCCAAAGGAATCCAAGAAGCATAAACAAATATTTATAAAACCCTAAACTCTTACCTATTGCTTTAGTCTTCCAATGTTGAACTCGCTTCTATGGGTGTCCTCTTCAGCACAAAACATACCACAAAACACCAACAACCAAAGCATCAACACCATGACCACAAAAATGAAAATTTCAAAATCAAAGAGAAGCCTAAAAGCCAAATGCTTCTGATTATTGAAGGAAGCACATTGTTTTAGTCTTCCAATCTGACACGATTTTGTCCTTCTCAGCAACAAACTTACCACAACACAAAGAATGATTCTTTAATTGCAAAGGGAAGGGATGCTTGGAAAATAGATTGGATGTCCAACAAGAAGAAATGGAATGGAATGGTAAGGCAATTGAGATCCAAGAAATGAAGCCTTAGAAGCAAGTGAAAGCTTCCACCGCCTCCATAACGTCCATCAACCAACATTGATACAGCAGGAAAGCCCACACAATTTAGGAAAACCGAGAGATAGAAACCTGCAAAATGACAAAAGCATTCTATATATAACACCTTAGAGCAAACACTCAATTAGAGAAAATGGTCATTTTGCATATCAAAACAGAAATGACAAAAAAACCGAACTAATGGACAAATCTGAATACAACAGACAACGGTAAAATAGTAAAAGTCATAAATTAGATACCAAAAAACCAAATTTTTGGACAGATGCCAACATAAGGAGCATGGGTGATTCAGTATTTTTCCTAGTACATTTTTTTCTTATATTTATTGTAGATTACCTTCTTACACTTTTCTATTTATTTATATTTTTTGTGGAAGATTTTTTTACTAAGTGATTTTCTCTACTTTCATAACATGTTTTTAAAGATATTTTATTTACTATATTTACTTTTTTTTTCAATGTTTTTTTAGTAAAATTCATATTTTCTTTTAATTTTAAAGTATTACTAAACAAAAATATAAAATAAGTTAAGTATTTTAAGATTTTCAATCGATATTTAATTTCTTTGAATGGTGTTAATTATATAAATAAATATAACAAGCATTTGTAGATGTTAAAATTATTAAATATACCATTTTAATATTTTATTATAATTAAAATAATTTCACATAAATTAATTAATTAATTTTGTTAATAATTTTTTGTAAACATAATTTTGGCTAAATGATATTTTCAAGAAAGTATAGTATAACATCCTAAAATTTATAAGTTTCAATTTAATCTTAATTGACGTTGATTAGAGATTATATCACTAATCACTTAACACTTATCAATGAAAACCTATTTGACTAGATGCTTGTATTGATTGTATGTTAACTCACTAATGATAGAACTATAATTAAAAAAAAATCATGCGTCTAGTAATTCAAAATAAGTTGAATAAGTTGAGCTCTAGATTAGGTAGGTTGGTAACCTAATTAAATTTAACCACTTTGGTGAAACCAAGACCAACCTCTCCCTTAGTCAAGTGGACTCTCTTAAGCCCAACAAGGCACAAAAGTTATAAGTGACACCCCACACTTGGTTGGATATCAACCTAGCCCAAACATAAAGGCCCCCCAAAAGCCCTAAAAAAGTTGAAACAACAACATTTTATCTCTACTCCTTGCATAAGTCCAAAAATTCTCCTTACCATACTCTTCCTTCACACCAAGTTTCTCTCTTTTCTCTCTTTTTTGAACAAGAACCTTGAGAACTCAAGGAGAGATCATCCTCCACCTCTTATCCCCTAAGAACACCTTTGTCTAAGATACTAAGTAATAGAGGAGTCTTCCCTTCTCTTTATTTTGATATTTCCTGACCAAATGAGACTTCCTTCTTTTCCATTCTCTTTCTTTTATTCCTTGATGATGTTCATGCCATATTTATATGATTTGGTTCAATAAAAATACTTTCTTGGGACTTTTTTGCTGCATCTTCAACTCAAGCTTTAGTTTGGTTGGAGGGAAGTTTTATTGTCTAAGAAACTTAATAAAACTTGACCTACTAAGTAGTATCTTAACAGAACTCTTAAATATCTTACGACCCTTGAAAATGGTGGAGCTTTGGAGCTAGAAAATATGAGACTTGGACCTAAATCATATAAATTTGAAACTGGAAACAAAAGAAAATAGCACAAGAGAAAAGATGGCAACTTTGTTATGTTTGCCATTTTAGTGATTATTTGTGTTTGAGTCTACCTTTAATTGCTTGGTTTTTGTTCTCAGTTTTAACATAAATATGAAAGCTTTATTTATTAAGAATCCATAGCAACAAGTAACACTCAAAAAGATTTTGAAATGAAAAAGTTACAAGCTTTTTAGCAGAGATAGTGCTCAGAAAACGGGAATGAAGCATTTACTGACCCATTATAAAGGAATCCATTTCTCATACCCCTTCCTATTTTTGGCCTATGACCTAAAAATGAAACCTTTATGTGTTAGGAGACCAAGGGGACTGAAATTTCACCAAACTCTATTTTAGATTTTTATTTATAAATTTATGTGAAAGTGTACCATGGTTGTTTCATTTGATGGACAGTTTTGCTATTTGGGTTTCAATGTGGTTTTAGAACATTTCGTGGTACCTTGAGAATGGGACAAGATAAAAAATTGTAATTCTATATGCTATGATGACCTAGAAACAAGAATCATGCAAAAAACCTTTTTCTAGCTCAAGATATATTTTTTCTTAGTTAGCATGTTCCTAAACCAGAAATTTATGAACTCAGATCTTAGACCTGTAAGTTCTAGAGATTTGGACCTATTTAGAGTCACCTTTTTAGCAAGGTCTGAAATAAACAAATTTAGTGCTATTTGTTTTGAAAATCTAAACTCAAGAATCATTTTAAAAGGTGTCATATTTTGTGAGTTATGAAATTTTTAATAAAGGATGTTTCCAAACAGGCTTTTTCTCGTCCGAGAATTTGCTTTGTGTTATGTTTAGAATTTGGGAGCTTTAGGATTACTTTTTGAAGTAGATATGAACTATGAAGTTTTAGACCTATGTTTTTTGGTGATTGGAGTCCAGGAATTATCCAAAATTATGTTTTACTATATGAGTTATGATTTTTTTAGTAAAAGTGTTCACTGGTCAGTGGAAGTACTGACCAGATTCTTTGTAGTCCATTTCCTTGCAAAATGAGGACAAATCCTAAGATATTAAACTCTGATATCATTTTTAGGTTTAAATAAAAGGTTTTGGGAAACTAAAATTGTTGGAATCATGTAAAAATATTGAATAATGAAGGAGATATAAAATATTTAAGATGAGAGCCCCTGACATGATTTGTGGTGTGGTCAGACATCTAAACATATTTGATATGCGTTTTGGATGCTTTACTTACTCAAATAGTATGCAATACTATTTTTGGAATAAATTTAATATTATTAGAAAAAAGCAGACACCAAATTCGTACAATAATATGGACTAAATTAATTTTTAATAATAACATATTATCTAAATTTCCTTTTAATAATATGTACGAAAAATAAATTGATATGATAGGTGAAAATTACATTCGAGAACTTTATTTTAATTTTTTAAAATTTTAAGATTAAATTGAAACTTTTATAGTTTCAAGAAGAACCAAATTTATTCCACCCACAATTTTATTCATACGATAACTAGTTTTAAACAAAATCAAAGATTTTAAACATTTAACCAAATATCTATAATGTGTTTTTAGGTTAGACAAAAAATGAAAATTCACAAAATAAACTTCAATTTTATTGAAAATTTTTTCTTAGTAACTTTAACTTAAAAATAGCTTTTTGTTGATAAAATTTTTTGATGTTTGAAAACTTTAATTAATAAAATTTTGATTATAAATAAAATGTATTAGGTATTTAAAGTTGCTATCTATAAATGAGTGTGTATAATGTATTTAGACTACATTAAGTTCGAATTTGCTTTCATTTATCATAAGTCTTAAATAGAACCTAAACATATTTTCTAAAATGTTTTAAAAGAAATTGAGAATAAAAACTTGAAATAATTAATTAAAGCATAAATATGGTCCATTTAATCAATTAAAACTTGAATTAATTAATTAAATTGCTCTATTGTGTTTTCTTAAGTTTAACAATTATACTTATGGTAATAGAAATAGATATACACAGAAAGAAAAAAAAACATATATGCATAAAGAGAATATAAGAGAAATTAAATCATCTTAATCTTAAACAGTTCACCAAATACATCTACATAGCAGATGCTAATAGAAGGGAGCGGTGCATAAAAGATGTTAGCTGTGCATAACAGATGCATGCAACACATAACATAAAGTTGTTACCAAGCTCATCTAAACAAATATTACAACTAAAATATTGCAAACTAACAGAGTATATAATCTGAAATACTTTAGCACTTGCTATCAAATGATTATCAAATGATCTATAACTTCAAGAAAAACTTTTAAGAACCAAAAAAAAAAAACATTTGGTAGTGCTTCTTTTGGTTAAAGTTCTCATCTTAAAGCGATTTTGTAACTTTGTTTGTTGCCTCATATTTTTATCATAATATTTTGCATAATCCCTTAAATGTCAAAATCACCCTCTAGCAATAACTAACTACTAACATAAAGGTATAGTCACCAACATCATAGAGTTAGAACCACTACAAACTAAAGCCACCATCAGAAAGCTAAAGTCACCATCAAGCTAGACTCATCATTATAAAACTATAGTCACCACCATTAGAGAACTAGAACCACCAACAGAGAGCTAGAGACACCATCAAAGAGCTAAAGCCACCATTAGAGAGCTAGAGTCGCACCATCAAAGAGCTAGAACCACCCTTTAGATAGTTATAGTCACTCTTCATAGACTTAGAACACGAACTATAAGCCACTTTCAAAATAGCTAGAATGAACAATAAATCTCCTAAAAATTGTATAAGATTGCTTAAAATGTTTAAACTTGTCATTAATTGCGTATTCAAAGAACTTTAAGAGATTTAGATCGATAAGGGGTTAGAATTTTTTTGCCAAAATTATAAAAAAAAAAAACAAAATGAACATCTAAACCACAATAACAAACAATTCTAGTCTTCAAGCCAAAGTAGAACAAATAAACAAAAAGCATGAAATTCCAATATTCAAGTCAAACTGTTTTCTTCACCAAGTGTGACAATTATTTATTCTGCTCTAATCCCATTTTTGATTTCATATGCATGATGTTGTATTTATAGTGTTTAGCTCATATGACAAAAAGAAGCAAAAGAAATAAGATATGAGAATAAAAATACCTTTTACGGGAAGCAACTTCTAGCATTGTTGAAAGTCATTTAGAAACCCTTTAGAAGTGTTTCCGGTAATCACAGTCACCACTCTTACCCTGTGTCTTTCTCATTCCCACACATTCTCTAGTCTCCCCCACAATAATGACACAACTTATCACTCCACCCATTCCTTTCTCTCCTCCATCACCCTGGTGATTTCCCTGACCATGGTTGCTCCGATGATAGTCACCTTCCCTCACCATAGCTCCTCTGTAATTTTTCTCAAAGGAATCATTGTTATTTTATCTATGATGGTGGTAAACTCATATTGTCATACACAGGATGGAACAATAGAGGTAGCAATGTTCTTTGGCAGGGCATATAAGCTTCTAGAATGCTTCAAGTTCACTTTTTTTCTTTTTTAAGACACGAGTTAGAATCATCCAACGAGTCTACTAAGAACTTAGCCCATTCTTTATAATATGAATGTGTATGAATGATCCCTTTATTTTGTTTCTTTCTAATTCATCTTAATAATGTCTCTTGTTGTTTCCAGTGCACACATATACTTAAATATAAATACATTTATAAAGAGTAAAAGTTTAATAGAAGTTATGAAAGCCACTTTGAATAAAAAATTAGATGAAGCAACTGAAAAAACCCTAAACATCTTTTTAGTCCTTGGAAGTAATTGATACTTCTTATTTAGTGCCTAACCAGGGGTTCACAACTCTCAAGAGTAGTAGTTGTGGTAACAAAAGTCATGTTGAATGGAGGATATCGTCCAGGTAATGAACTAGGAAAAAGCCTAAATGGAGTTGTCAAGTTGTTGGAGTTATCCAAAAATAAAACTTAATGTGGTATGGGCTATAAAATCACTAAAATTGGAAAATGAAGGATAACAAAAGAGAAGGTTGGGTTGTTGAGAGCTGAAAATCAAGAATATTTCTTTGATTTAGGGTTGCGAAGAGCTTCATAATTGGAAGATTATCAAATTTTCAATTGTTTTTAATCCACTTTCAAAGTAATTATAATGTAAACTCTTAAATTATGCTCAACGTTTATGTTTTTTAAAGTGGGCTTGTATGTTACTTTTTTGGTATGACTGATGAATGAAACACACTCTGCAACTTTCTAATTATTCATTTTGTTTCTTATCCATTCTTCCTTTTATTTTCCCAATTGCAACATTTCCTTATATTCTCTTTTCATATATTCCATGTTAGTACCAAATTACAAATTTGAAAATAACCACATTCCAAATAATAATGTTACTATCTCATGCTATAATTTTGATCATCCTATTTATGAATTCGATGAGGTGATGATTATTTAGAAGCACCCATCAAGTTGAAAAGGTTGGTGGAGTAGGAGGATCAAGTAATTATGCCTCATGAGGAAGATCAGTTTGTTAAGATTTTCTATGAGTATGTTGGCGTTTTTGCATGGTTATATCAAGATATGCCTAACGTAGACCCTAGCATAGTTGACCACTAGTTACCCTTAAAGTCAAAATATCCACTAGCAAAGCAAAAATTAAGGCAAATGAAGCTATAAATTTCATTAAAGATTATAGAAGAGGTAAAGAAAGAAATTGACAACGTTAGGTTGTTATCTAGTTAACTGCTACTTGTAGTCAATCTTTAAACTACCGCGGAAGAATCAAACAATTAATGGAATGAAGACTTCCAAAAATCCTTTCAGCATATCAAATAGTATTTGCAAGAACCTAAGGTCTTAGTACTTTCAATGCAAGGGAGACCTTTCATCATGTGCCATATTGTGCTTGATGAATCCTTGAGATGTGTACAAGGGAAACAACCCAATATATTTTTAGATTAATTAAATGTTTTTAGGAATTTTCAAGATTTTTAATGTAATTAATATAATTATTTTAATTAATTTTATAATTTAATTTAATTTTTTAATTTGAGGAAGTTATTAGTGGTTTCTTTTCTTTAAAATACGTAAAACATACTCTTGCTTATTTTACACAATTTTTTTACCCTATTTTACGTACCTTTTCTCTAAAGAATAAGGAAGAGAAGAAGAGCAAGAGGAGAATTTCAGGGCATCAAGAGCACCATTTGCAAATCAGCAAGTGGGGAGTGAGAACTTACTTTAGGTATGGGATATCTGTTGGGTAGTGGAATTAGCCCCCGTCCTTATTTTAGGTGTAAAGAAGAGTTTTTTAATTTCATCTCTGTTTGATTCCTAATTACTCTTGTATGCTTTTTATAAAGTGAATTGAAGAATAATATGTGTAATTTATTAATTTGATAATATTTTGACTGGTTGACCTCAATTCCTTATTTTAGGTGTGTTCTTGAAAGAGGGGTTTTCCTCTTTCTTCTCTATTTGGTTCCTAATTATTCTTGTACTCTCTTTACAATATGAATTAAAGGATAATACGGGTAGTTTCTTCAGTTGATAACATTTTAATTGCTTTAGAGCACTCTAAAGATTCTTATGATACCCTAAGGAGGGAATAAGTCAAAGGTGATATATATACACACACGAGCACCAATACTTGATTGCTTTCAGTGATACATGTTTAATTTCTCTTGTATAAAATTTTTGGAATAAGTTTAATGTGTGAAAATTTTGTTTCTTTAAGAGAATTAATTTTACCATATTAAAAGTGTGTTAAATAAAGACGGCAGTGTAAAAACCAAGAGGGGGGCGGGGTGAATTGGATTTTTAATAAACTTTTTCCTTTTAAAATAAATTTCCATATTTTGAAATATTTTCAAAAACTAGGATGCGGATTTTTCTTAACCTTTGATTAATGCAATTTGAGTTACAATCGTTAATATGATCCACAATAAAAAGAGATAGGGAAAGAGAAAGAACACAGAGATTTATACTGGTTCAGATTAAGCCAATCCTACGTCCAGTTCCCAATCACCACAAATGCGTGATGATCACTCCACTATCTTTAATTGAAATTACAAACAACAATTCATGCAATAACAAATAAAGATAAAGGAAACACCTCCTTAGACACACTTGTTGGACTTGAAGACTTGGTTTCAAGTGGATTTGATGTCTCCAACCACCTTTGATGATGAAGATGATGGTGCTTGAAGAATGAAGATTGTGTCTTAGGATTAGAGAGTCTTAGGTTGTGTGGTAAGATGCATTTCAATTAATCTTGGACTTAATCTTGGGGTTTAAGATGTTTTGAAATGTTTTAAAAAGGTTTAAAATGATTTCAAAGGTTTAACTAATTTTTAACTGGTTAAAAATCTGATTTCAACTAGTTAAACTGTTCTTCGTTTTTCAAAGCTTTGTATTTGGGAAATTTTAGCTGACTGTTTTCGAAATTTAAACCAGTTAAAATCCTGGTAGCTTTGTTCAGGAATTCCAGTTTTCTGGAATAGCTAGTTAAAACGGGTTTTCAACTGACTGATTTCAAGTTTCAGAAAAAGGGTGCTCACTGGAAAATTGGTTTTAATGAAAACAACCGGTTAAAATGCGATTTCAACCGACTATTCTCGTCAGAATCAGTTTTAACAGTTTTCTATATATAACTTGAAATTCAAAGAACTAAGTGACGAATCATTTTTAGAAGAACCCACTGAGCAAGAACGTTTCTCTTACACTCTAAATCAATTTGCGAATCACTCCAAGAAGTCCAAGATCCAATTGATTGCGAATTGAATCAAGATTTGCATGCTCTGTTTTTGCATTCTGTTCCTTGCTCTGTTTTCGTTTCTGCTTTGAGTTTTCAAGGTGATTTCAATCCAATTCTTTGTGTGTGAGTTAGCTGCGTGTTTGTCTCTTAATCAGGGTGATTAAGAGTTCTTGTTGTTGGACTTGAAGACTTGTTTTCAAGTGGATTTGATGTCTCCAACCACCTTTGATGATGAAGATGATGGTGCTTGAAGAATGAAGATTGTGTCTTAGGATTAGAGAGTCTTAGGTTGTGTGGTAAGATGCATTTCAATTAATCTTGGACTTAATCTTGGGGTTTAAAATGTTTTGAAATGTTTTAAAAAGGTTTAAAATGATTTCAAAGGTTTAACTAATTTTTAACTGGTTAAAAATCTGATTTCAACTAGTTAAACTGTTCTTCATTTTTCAAATCTTTGTATTTGGGAAATTTCAGCTGACTGTTTTCGAAATTTAAACCGGTTAAAATCCTGGTAGCTTTGTTCGGGAATTCCAGTTTTCGGAATAGCTAGTTAAAACGGGTTTTCAAGCGAGCGATTTCAAGTTTCGGAAAAAGGGTGCTCACTGGAAAATTGGTTTTAATGCAAACAACCGGTTAAAATGCGATTTCAACCGACTATTCTCGTTAGAATCAGTTTTAACAGTTTTCTATATATAACTTGAAATTCAAAGAACTAAGTGACGAATCATTTTTAGAAGAACCCACTGAGCAAGAACGTTTCTCTTACACTCTAAATCAATTTGCGAATCACTCCAAGAAGTCCAAGATCCAATTGATTGCGAATTGAATCAAGATTTGCATGCTCTATTTTTTGTTCATAGTTCTTGCTCCGTTTTCATTTCTGCACTGAATTTCCAGGTGAATTCAATCCAATTCTTTGTGTGTTTGTTAGCTGCGTGTTTATCTCTTAATCAGGGTGATTAAGGGCTCTTGTAATAGGGTTTTACAGGTGTTTAGAGGTCTTGTAGGGTTCAAGACTAGGTGCAGCTTTCTAGTTTTCGTTTTGCATGTAGTGTTCATGTAAAAACTGGTTTTTAGTGAGTTGATTGAATTTGTGTGGTTAGGAAACTGGATGTAGCCTTTGTTGAAAGGTGAACCAGTATAAATCTGCTGTGTTGTTCTTCTTCCCTTAATCTTTTACATTCGGCAATTGAATTTTGAATTGTAATTGAATTGGATATATGATCAATTGATTAAGAGCATTTCAAGAACCTATTAAAACTGGTTTTAATCTTCAATCTGAATCTGGTTTTTCATATTTGGGCATTGGGTTTCGAAAATCTTTGAAAGTTTAATTCACCCCCCCTCTTAAACTCAGCCATTTATTCCAACAATTGGTATCAGAGCTGGTTCTTGAAAAATATTCAAGTTTTCTGAAAAATTTCAAACATGGCTGAAGGAAAATTGCCTTTTGCGGAGGGTGCTTCTATAAACAGGCCACCTATGTTTTACGGGGTAAACTATCCATTTTGGAAAGTGAGAATGAAGATTTTCATTGAATCAATTGATATAGGGATTTGGAATGCTATAGTCAATGGACCGTATATCCCTAAAGAAGAGAAACCATGGGAAAGTTTAAATGCTGATGAACAAAAGAAAGTGCAATATGATTGTAAAGCAAAGAACATCATTACATCTGCACTTAATCTTGATGAATTCTTTCGTGTTTCACAGTGTTCCAATGCTAAAGAAATGTGGGAAGTGTTGGAGGTTACTCATGAAGGAACAACTGATGTTAAAAGAGCTAGAAAGCATACTTTAATCCAAGAGTATGAGATGTTCAGAATGCTTCCAGGAGAAACTGTTTCAGATGTGCAAAAGAGGTTTACACACATTATAAACCATCTGATCGGCCTTGGAAAAGTGTTTGAGAAAGAGGAGCTGAACATCAAAGTGCTTGAAATGTTTGGATCGAAGTTGGCAACCCAAAGTAACAGACAATTTACGAATCAAGGACTTGTCAACAATGAGTGTTGCTGCACTTTTTGGAAAGCTAAGGGAACATGAGCTTGAGTTGAATAGACTTGCTTGAACAAGAAGACAATGACAAGAAAAAGAAAGGGCTGGCCTTGAAGACTTTGGTTCACAAAGAGGAGAATAGTGAGGATGAAGGACATGGAGGAAGTGATGCGAGAAAATCTGAACCTCTTAGTTAGAAAGTTCAACAAGTTCTTGAAATACAAGAACAAAGATTACAAGAACAAGAGGTATAATAAAAAATCTGATTTAGCTTCTTCTAACTTTACTTGTTTTGGTTGTGGAAAACAGGGACATATTAAGGCTGAATGTCCATACTCATAAAACAAAGAGAGGAATGGAGAAAAGAAGCATGAAAAATCATTCAAAATCAAGAAGGCTTACATAGCATGGGATGAGAATGATATCTCCTCTAGTGGTTCTTCAAATGATGATGAAAGGGCCAATCTTTGCCTTATGGCTGATTGTGATACAGCAAGTAGTGTAAGTTCCTCAACTACTCAAAATGGTCTTCCTTATGATCAGTTGCTGCAAAATTTTCTGGAATTGCATGAAGAGGCTAATAAGGTTGCTTGTTCAAACAATAGGCTTAAAGGTATGAACAATTGGCTAGAGAACAAGGTGAAAGAGCTAGAGAAAGAGCTGGAAAATTCAAAAACTGATTTTGAAAATCTGGAAATGATTTACAAGGCTTCAAGTTGCAATGATGAACATGCTTTGAAAAAATCTGCACAAAGCTGCAGAATTTTAGAAAATCAAATTGAGTATTTGAACAAATCTCTAGCTAAATTCACCATGGGAAGAGCCAACTTGGATACACTTTTAGATTTTAAAAATTGTGTAACGAATAGAGTTGGACTTGGATTTAAAAATGGTTTTCAAAAGAAACAACAAGCCTTATAGAAATTTCTTTTCACATAGAAAACCGTCCGAGCACTTCATCTATTACATGCTTTTATTGTATGAACAAGGGACATACTTCAAAATCATGCAAAATCAGAAAATTTGGTGTTCCTAGTGGTCAATATATTTGGAGGCCAAAATGTGGTAGAAAGGTTATTAACTTTGTTGGACCCAAATTGATGTGGGTACCAAATTCTCTCCATTGATTGTGTTTTGCAGGTGTTCTTGAAGGCCAAGGAATCATTGTGGTATCTAGACGAGTGGTTGTTCAAGGCACATGTGTGGTGACAAAAGGAAGTTTGTCAAACTCACCTTGAAAAATGGAGGTTTTGTCACATATGGAGATAATAATAAAGGGAAAATCCTTGGAAGTGGTGATGTTGGTAACATTTCTTCAATCCTCATTGAAAACGTGTTATATGTTGAAGGTTTGAAGCATAATCTTCTTAGTATTAGCCAGCTATGTGATAAAGGTTTTAGAATCATTTTTGAATCAAATCATTGCAAGATCATTGAGAAAAATTCTGATAAAATCTGCATGTTAGGCAAGAGAATTGAGAACATTTATATGCTTGATCTTGATCATATGTGTGCAACTAATTTTACATGTCTCATGTCTAAGGAAGATAGTTCATGGCTTTGGCATAGGAGAGCTGCACATATTAACATGAACCATTTGGAAAAATTGTTTTCAAAAGAACTTGTTTTAGGGTTACCTAAACTGAAATTTGAGAAAGATAAAATCTGTCATGCATGCCAAAAGGGTAAACAAACCAAAGTTTCTTTTAATCTGAAAAATTATGTGTCTACATCAAAACCTTTGGAATTGCTGCATTTGGATTTGTTTGGTCCATCTAGAACAATGAGTATTGGTGGAAACTATTATGCTTTGGTTATTATTGATGACTATTCTAGGTTTACTTGGACTTTGTTTACGAAAAATAAAAGTGATGCATTTCATGCTTTTAAGAAACTTGCCAAGGTTTTACAAAATGAAAACAGCTGCAGACATAAGTGCTCTTAGAAGTGATCATGGAGGGAATTTGAAAATGAAAAGTTCAATCATTTTTGTGAAAAATATGGGATTAAGCATAACTTTTCAGCACCTAGGACTCCTCAACAAAATGGTGTTGTTGAGAGGAAAAATAGATCACTTGAGGAACTAGCTAGGACAATGCTTAATGAATCAAACATCCCTAAATATTTTTGGGCGGATGCAGTAAATACTGCATGTTACATAATAAATAGGGTTTTGATAAGACCTATTTTGAAGAAAACCCCTTATGAATTGTACAAAGGGAGAAAACCCAACATAGCACATCTTAGAGTGTTTGGCTGCAAGTGTTTTGTTTTAAATAATGGCAAAGAAAAACTTGGCAAATTTGATGCTAAAGGCGATGATGCATTGTTTTTAGGCTATTCTTTACATAGCAAAGCATATAGGATCTTCAACAAGAGATTAGCTATCATTGAGGAATCAATACATGTTGTTTTTATGAGACTAATGTGCAAAATGAAGGTGCGAGTGAGTGGTGCGAGGTGCAGGTGAAGAGAACTTAATTGAAGGTGTATCAAGCTGGACATGTAGAAGCTGAAAAAGCTGCTGCAGGTGGAATTTCAGTTGGTGAAAATCAGAAAGAACCGACTAAAATCCTGGCACGAGAATTAAATTCTGCGAGAAAATGATCTACCTAAAGAATGGAGGGTGCCTCGTAATCTGTCCATTGGAAATGTGATAGGAGATGTTCAGAGAGGTGTTTCTACAAGAAGGTCTATGCATGATACATGTTTAACTGCTGCATTTGTTTCCCAAGTTGAGCCTAAATGTGTTGATGATGCTTTATTGGATGAAAACTGGATTTTGGCAATGCAAGATGAACTGAACCAATTTAAAAGGAATGAGGTTTGGGAACTAGTCCCTTGCACACCTAATATGAATATAATTGGCACAGAGTGGGTGTTTAAAAATAAAATGAATGATCAAGGAGTAATAACTAGAAACAAGGCTAGGCTTGTAGCTAAAGGTATAACCAAGAGGAAGGAATAGATTATGAGGAAACATATGCTCCTGTTGCTAGGTTAGAAGCTGTTAGGTTATTACTTGCTTTCTCATGCATGATTGGATTCAAACTGCATCAAATGGATGTGAAAAGTGCATTTTGAATGGATATATAAATGAAGAAATTTATGTTTCACAACCATCTGGATTTGTTGATCACAAATTGCCTAACCATGTATATAAGCTCAAAAAGGCTCTTTATGGACTCAAGCAAGCTCCAAGACAATGGTATGAAAGGTTAAGTAACTTTCTTATCTCTCAAAACTTTGAAAGGGGCCAAGTTGATAAAACTTTGTTCATTAGAAAGTCTTTGGACAGACATTATCTTGGTGCGAGGTTTATGTGGATGATATAATCTTTGGATCCACTAATGAGAAGCTTTGTGAAGAATTTGTTGCAGCTATGCAGGGGGAGTTTGAGATGTCAATGATGGGTGATCTAAACTTCTTCTTAGGCTTACAAGTCAAGCAATTAGATCATGGAACATTCCTCAATCAGTCAAAATATTGCAAAGAGTCATTAAAGAAATATGAGATGGACAGTTGCAAAGAATCAAGCACACCCATGGCTACCAGCGAGCTATCTTGATGCGGATGAAAGTGGTAAACCTTTTGATTCCACTAAGTATAGAGGTTTGATTGGTTCACTATTATATCTAACTGCTACTAGGCCTGATATAATGTTTAGTGTATGCATGTGTGCTAGGTTTCAATCTAATCCTAAAGAATCACATTTTGCAATTGCCAAAAGAATCTTGAAATATCTAAAAGGAACTATTAATGTTGGTTTGTGGTATCCTAAAGGTGCTTCTTTTAATCTAGTGGGCTATTCGGATGCGAGACTTTGTCTGGATGTAAACTTGATAGAAAAAGCACTAGTGGAACTTGTCATCTACTAGGAAGTAGTCTAGTATCTTGGCATAGCAAAAAGCAAGCTAGTGTGGCTTTGTCTACTGCTGAAGGCTGAGTATGTTGCAGGTGGGAGCTGTTGTGCTCAAACTCTTTGGTTAAAACAACGACTTTTTGATTATGGTTTGAAACTAGATCACATTCCTATTAGGTGTGACAATACAAGTGCTATCAACTTAACAAAAAATCCTATTTTGCACTCTAGAACGAAACATATAGAAATAAGGCACCATTTCATTAGGGATCATGTTCAAAAAGGTGATTGCATAATTGAATTTGTTGACTCTAATAACCAACTTGCTGATATATTTACCAAACCACTCCCAAAAGATAGGTTTTTCCAATTAAGAAATGAGTTGGGTGTTCTTGATGTTTCAAATGTGATGTAATTCGTGTATGTGATTCATTTCTGCTGTTAATCATGCTGTTTTTGTGTGTTTGAATGCTTAAATCTGCATAATTCTTGATTAATTACAGTTAGATTTGCATATTGTATGTTATAAGTAAAATCTGCAATGTTATTCAGGATTTTAGTTAGTTGTTTCGGGCTTTTAATCAGTTGTTTTGCATAATTTGGGGCTGCAGTGGTTGTGCAGTAATATCTGTCTCTGTTTTAGCCAGTTAATCTGTCGATTTAGTCAGTTAAAATCATTTATCTGCATTAAATCAGTATCAGGATTTCTGTTTTAATCAGCTGTTTCTCACAAATCAACTGACTGAAATTGCCTGTCACCATGCAAAGTTTAAAATTTGAACGAATTTACTGTTAAACTGCATTGATTCACATTCAATTGGTGCATTTAAGTTGATTAATTGAGAATTGTGCATTTAAACATGATAGATAAAGCTGGTTCAAAGAATCTTGACTGCTGTTTTGTCTTGTAGTGCCTTTGCTTTATTTTTTAGCTGGTTTCTCTCTCCAAATACGTGTTGCATTCAACCAACTAAATTCTTTGGTCAAATCTGTGCCTGCTGCATATCTCTGTCCAATATATTCTAACTGAATGCATTTGATTCCTTCTTTGACTGAATAAAGCATTGATTTGATAAAACCTGAAAATCTGAAATGTTAAATACATGTGTTGTGCATTGCTTCACTGTTATTCACCCTGCCCGTGTAAAATCTGCATAATACATTCTCTATACACTGCTTCTCTACACTTTCTCTTTTCTGCAATGGCCTCTTCAAGCAACCCAAGGAAGAAATCTAAAACTGCTGGATCATCCAAACACAAAGAACCTGAAATTCCAGAAACTCATACTTATAGACATGGGTCTATAGAAGCTTGGTTCGAAGGTGATGAAGAGAGGATTGAAAAGTTTCAATCCCATATCAGTAGAAAGGCTGTAAACTCACCGAAAGTGCTCAGTTTTCAATGGCTGGAAGATGAAGGTTTGGCTGACATTATAGCCATGATTCAATATCAGGATCTGCAAAAATTTCTGGAATTAAATGGGTTCATATATCCAGACTTGGTGAAAGTATTTTACACAAATCTCAAACATGATGGGTCTGTTTTAACTTCAAAAGTGAAAGGAAAGGAAATGATCATAAACAACTCTGTTTGGAGAAGAGTAGGGGGCTTCAAAACTGACGGCATTGTGGTTAGCAGGGGTTTGTGTGGTTCCTTGGAAGACTTTAACAAGGTGAAAACGTACAGAGAGTGTTTGAGGAACTCTCAAGGATCTGTTCGTGGATTTCAGGTGGGTGGACTGACTTTGATAGCAAGAGTGCTTACATTTATCATCACATGGATGATCACTCCAAGGGGAAGCAATCATGCTACATTGAATGAAGGTGATCTTCTTCTAATTTTTTGTTTGATGAAATCTGTGAGAATTAACTGGATTCATATCATCAAAGATCACATGATGAAGTCCAAAAGGCTTCCTGATTATCGTCTTCCATATGCTGTGATAATTTCCAAATTCCTTGAGTACTTTGGTGTGGACATTAGAGGAGAACAGAAAATCAGCATAGGACGATCCCATCAGCTAGACAATGGCTTTCTCTTTAAGTTTGGCTTCACCAAAAGCAATGGAGCATGGACTGCTGCACAGGAAGCTGTCAATGCAGGGCCAAACGCTGTTGGAACTTCTGCTAGTGACGAAACTGCAACTGATGAAGCTGGAAATTATGAACCTGGTGCAGAAGATTACTCAATAATGGGAGATATTGTACCTTATGTTCCTCCAGTTGACCGTGGACCTCCACTTTCATTGTTTGAACAAGCAGTGTTACAAAGATTTGATTCCATCCAATCTCATCAACAATATCATCACAACTACTGCATGAATAGGTTTGGGCGCATTGATCAAAGCATTGAAGATTTACATGCCCAACTTGCACAAATAAATATGGGTTATTATGATGCTCCTGGTGATGATGGTGGAGAAGAAAAGGACTGATCTCTGCTGCTGTTTCTGCTATGCTGTCCTTGAAATCTGATGTTGTTAGTTTCAGCATGTTGTCTCTCCTGCTGTTGTTGTTTCCCGTGTATCTCTTGTGCCTTTTAATTTCTATTAGTTTGTATTGCTGTTGTTGTTTTTAATTGGGTTAAATTCCCATGTATCTTGAACAATTTTAAATTTACTACATATGCTATTTTATTTCTATTCCCTTGTGCTATTTGATGATTCCAAAGGGGGAGAAATTGTTGAATGCATTTGAACGCACATGAAGCGCAAGTGCAAATGAAAGGGGGAGAATCTGGTGAAAGGGGGAGAATCTGATCTGCAACATCTGCAACGCTGCTGCTGTGAAAGCGCTTCTGCTATACTGCTGCTATTTTTAATACTATATTGTTTTACCACACTGTTCTGCTATTTCTGCTGTTGTATTTCTTTTTGTGCAGGACTCTTACATTCTTCAAAGACAATGAATGCATCAAGTGGTTGTCAACATCAAATAGGGGGAGTTTGTTGGACTTGAAGACTTGGTTTCAAGTGGATTTGATGTCTCCAACCACCTTTGATGATGAAGATGATGGTGCTTGAAGAATGAAGATTGTGTCTTAGGATTAGAGAGTCTTAGGTTGTGTGGTAAGATGCATTTCAATTAATCTTGGACTTAATCTTGGGGTTTAAAATGTTTTGAAATGTTTTAAAAAGGTTTAAAATGATTTCAAAGGTTTAACTAATTTTTAACTGGTTAAAAATCTGATTTCAACTAGTTAAACTGTTCTTTATTTTTCAAAGCTTTGTATTTGGGAAATTTCAGCTGACTGTTTTCGAAATTTAAACCAGTTAAAATCCTGGTAGCTTTGTTCAGGAATTCCAGTTTTCTGGAATAGCTAGTTAAAACGGGTTTTCAACTGACTGATTTCAAGTTCCAGAAAAAGGGTGCTCACTGGAAAATTGGTTTTAATGAAAACAACCGGTTAAAATGCGATTTCAACCGACTATTCTCGTCAGAATCAGTTTTAACAGTTTTATATATATAACTTGAAATTCAAAGAACTAAGTGACGAATCATTTTTAGAAGAACCCACTGAGCAAGAACGTTTCTCTTACACTCTAAATCAATTTGCGAATCACTCCAAGAAGTCCAAGATCCAATTGATTGCGAATTGAATCAAGATTTGCATGCTCTGTTTTTTGTTCATAGTTCTTGCTCTGTTTTTTGTTCATAGTTCTTGCTCTGTTTTCATTTCTGCACTGAATTTCCAGGTGAATTCAATCCAATTCTTTGTGTGTTTGTTAGTTGCGTGTTTGTCTCTTAATAAGGGTGATTAAGGGCTCTTGTAATAGGGTTTTACATGTGTTTAGAGGTCTTGTAGGGTTCAAGACTAGGTGCAGCTTTCTGGTTTTCGTTTTGCATGTAGTGTTCATGTAAAAACTGGTTTTTAGTGAATTGATTGAATTTGTGTGGTTAGGAAACTGGATGTAGCCTTTGTTGAAAGGTGAACCAGTATAAATCTGCTGTGTTGTTCTTCTTCCCTTAATCTTTTACATTCGGCAATTGAATTTTGAATTGTAATTGAATTGGATATATGATCAATTGATTAAGAGCATTTCAAGAACCTATTAAAACTGGTTTTAATCTTCAATCTAAATCTGGTTTTTCATATTTGGGCATTGGGTTTCGAAAATCTTTGAAAGTTTAATTCACCCCCCCTCTTAATCTCAGCCATTTATTCCAACACTTGTAATAGGGTTTTACAGGTGTTTAGAAGTCTTGTAGGGTTCAAGACTAGGTGCAGCTTTCTGTTTTTCGTTTTGCATGTAGTGTTCATGTAAAAATTGGTTTTTAGTGAATTGATTGAATTTGTGTGGTTAGGAAACTGGATGTAGCCTTTGTTGAAAGGTGAACCAGTATAAATCTGCTGTGTTGTTCTTCTTCCCTTGATCTTTTACATTCGGAAATTGAATTCTAAATTGTAATTGAATTGGATATATGATCAATTGATTAAAAGCATTTCAAGAACCTATTAAAACTGGTTTTAATTTTCAATCCGAATCTGGTTTTTCATATTTGGGCATTGGTTTTTGAAAATCTTTGAAAGTTTAATTCACCCCCCCTCTTAAACTCAGCCATTTATTCCAACAACACTAAGGATGAAAGACCTCCCCAGACACACTGAGGATGAAACTCACCTCTCTTTACACACAAGAGATGAACACACCTCCCTTAGAACAGATCCAAGGGATGAATTTTCCCGTTTATAAAAACAGTAAAAGAATACACCTGCTAATAGTGCTAGATAGAAATCTTAAGCACAAAGATCACCACTTCCAAAGACTTGATTAAACTTGAGAGAGCAAGAAAGCAGTTTTGAAAAGCTAAGGCGCAAGAACACTTTTAATGTTAGTGTTTTTTTCAGATGTGTTGAACCTAAGACATTCTCTTTCATTTTATAATTCAAAAATGCTCCAAAGTTTCCATTCTTAGGTTGATTTAGCATTGAATTCGCAAAAATGACTCATTTAATCGATTATATAAAAAGCTTAATCGATTATATCATTTTTGAAAACTGGAAAACTCATTTCGCCTGATATAATCGATTAGATTAAGGCCATAATCGATTATATTAAACCAAAATCAATATAATCGATTATCAAAAACACTTAATCGATTATTTAGTTCGTTAAACGATTTTGATTCAAATTTTAAGTTAAATAATCGATTATCTACTTATCATAATCGATTAAAAGCGTAGAAAAACGTTTTTGCGAGAAAACAACTTGCTCTCTTGTTTGGGAAGGTCTTGAATGGGATTTATGACTTACTCTTTTCATCCATCACCCAAAACAGAACCTTCTAAACTTGAAACTTCAGCTCTTGGGAAAATCTTCATCAATCTTCTCTCTTGAAAGCTTTAAACACTCTTTATGCCTTTCCTTTTCTATCAAGCAACCTTCCTTTGTGAGATGACACAAGTCTTTAATGTTGATTGGATCACTTTAAATCTTCATCATCAAAACTTTAAGACTTCATTAAAATTCTGGAAGACTTCATTAACACTTGGTCTTGAAATATGCTAACAAAGTGAAGTAGTAATAGGGTAACTCTCATGTATATAATCCAAATTAAGAAAAATGATTTTCAATGACAAAACTGTTAGAAATAACGACAATGTAAAAATCAAGAGGGAGAGGGGTGAATTGGAAATAATTTTCCAGATTTTAAATAATACTTCTAAAATCAAGATTAAGATTTTCCTTAACCTTTGATAAGAGCAGTTTGAATAACAATTGTTAATATGACCCACAAGAAAATAAAGAGATAGGGAAAGAGAGATAGAACACAGAGATTTATACTGGTTCGGATTTAGCCAATCCTACGTCCAATTCCCTATCACCACAAACACGTGATGATGACCCCACTATCTTTAAAAGTAATTACAAACACTAATCAGTGACACAATGTAAAAACAATTAAAGATAAACAGAAACACCTCCTGAAACACACTAAGGATGATCCCCACCTCTCGTGACACACAAGAGATGAACACACCTCCCTTGAGAATAGATCCAAGGGATGAATTATAGCAATCAATAAACAGTAAAGAAAACACCTGATGAGTGCTGGATATGAAAGCTTAAGCACAATGCAATCACCACATCCAAGAACTTAGATCAACCTTGCACTACTACAGAATTATCAATTAACGTCGGCATTCTACGTCGGTTGAAATACAAACGACGTAGAACATTTGAATTGACCATTCTACGTCGGTTGTATATGTAAATCGACGTAGAATATTTTGAATTCTACATTCCACGTCGTTTATTTGCAGAACCGATGTGGAATGTCAAAACTACTACGTCGGTTGTTGTCTTAACCGACGTAGAATGCTTCGTGTTGCACTTACTACGTCGGATATAGATTACAACCGACGTAGAAACCCCTTTAAAACCTATTCCCCCCTTTCCTTCCTCACTTTTCATACTGTCTTCGACGCTCTCCTCCTGCGACTGCGATCTCCGTTCTCTGCCGCACTGCGATAGCTGTCCTCCCTGCCTGTCACCGTCGTTGTCGCTGCCGCCACTGCACCGTGAAGAGTCTTCCCCTTGCACGTCCCACCGCAAAGCTCCCTGCCGCCGCTGGAGCAAGTCGCCGCAGCTTGTGAACGGTGGTCCTTGTTGTGAAGGTTTTCTTCCTTGCCTTGTGTTAGATGCGGAATTATATCAAGAAGGAGGGGTTGAATTGATATATAGCTTTATTGAAAACTTTTTCGTATAAGAAAATTTACTGGTGCAGTTTTGATGAGTCATTATTTTCCCTTATTTTCTTACCTTTCTGTACCTGTTTTCATCTCTAATTTGTTCTTAATTGTTTATATTTTGTACTAATTTCTATTAGGGCTATATTTGGACCAGAAATTCATATTTTAATTAATTTGAATTTTCTAAGTTTAATTATTCCAATTTTTATTTTCAGGGCAGTTTAAAATTATTTTGGGCTTGGAATTAATTCATGGACTTCAAGAGGAGCTGCCACGTCACAACTTGGACCAGATTTGTTTCTGGAGACTGTTCTTTGTTTAAGTCTTTCTTGTTGTTTATTTTTGTTAGTTTGAGTCTTTGTCGTGTTTACAGTTTCGCATATTTCCTTTTGATTTCTGGGTTTTGTTTAGGTTGTAGGCTCTTACTTCACTCTTGGATACGAGTTGCTTGATACTGTATGGATTGAAATCCTTATTTTTCTCTGCTTGGAATGATGATTATAAGGCTTGAGAGGTTCATTTAATTGTGACAGAAGTTATACCATGTGTGAGGATTTGGGCCACTATCTATTCTTTCTTGTGTGTTATGCCTCTTGATTGCTTGCACAGTTGCCTTGTCTTGACTCTGTTTGATACTTCTTGGTTCACATGCATATTTGGATATGATTAAGTCATTTGTTCTCATAAGCCCCTGGCCAAATAAGCTTACCCTGAATTAATTCCTTTGTTAACCCCTGTTGAGCCTGCATTTCCTTTCTTTGTTTGAAGCTCATTACAAGCCTTAAGTGAAAAACCTATGATTACCTTAACCTTAGGGAATTTTTGGAGCTTTGGAATCGTTTTGGGAATAAGTTCTTGAATAAGTGTGGGGGTGTCTCATTGGTTATTTTATTTTGGCTAGTTGGTTCTTTCTGCTGTACATATCTCAACGTTTCAGGATATATTGTTTATTCAAAGACGAAAAAAAAAAACAAAAAAAAAACAAACAAAAAAAAGGAAGAAAAAGAAAAAAAATGGTTTTGTTTGAGGCAAAGGAAAAGGAATGGTGTTAGAGGTTTATTAGAGGTTTTTGGGTTTGCTCTTATGCTTATTTCTCACTTATTCCCCATTGCTCCTCTAGTTCCTCTGGTTTGTAGCTACTTATCCTATATTTTATCCTTTTCAGACACAGTGTCTTTTTCTGAAGTTCCAAATTGGTTTCCTTCAACATGCACAGGAGAAGGAATCCTTACACGTACTTTAATCCTCTTTGAAGGTTGATTGATAGTTGGGTTTGAAGGTGATGTGATCTCAATTCATGAAAAACATCAACCTATGCAAGGAGGAGCCACCACAAGAAAACAAGAAAAAGAAAATAAGAAGAAAGAGCTTAAAAAGAATTTTGAAGAAAAGGAAGGAAGAAAAACAAGGAGAGTGTACAAGAAGCTTGAAGAAGAGATTAGAAATATTAATAGCTCTTGTAATTTCCTTGTAAATAAAAATAGAGTTAGTTTAGTGTTTTTCTTTGAAATAGAAATAAGAGGCTACTTGTTTGGACGCATGGATAGTACAAAAAACAAGGGCCTTGTTTGGGAAGCTTTGGAGCATCTTCCAAACATGGCCTAACCTTTTAGAATTCCACCCATGTGCATGCATTTTCGTTTTCCCCTTTCTATATAAGGGTGTGAGTCTCATTTGTAACATAACTTTGAAGATTAATTGAGAGTAAGAGCTATTTCTCTTTGAAGTTCAAGAGGTAAGCCTCATTTCTAGAATCTTATCTTGAGTTTTCCATAATTCAAGTGGTGATTGTCCTTTGCACTTATCTTTCTTTATGAAAGTGGCGTGTTCTTCATCTTCTTGTCTTGTTCATCTTTTCCTTTTATTTGTTCTTGGTTTCCTTTCATGGCTGCACCATTCATGGATCATTTCCATCAATTTTCACCGATTAAAATTCAATTAAACTCCTTTTATGGCTTCCTATGCATGTGTTCTTGTTTTTAATCGGTTGAATTGAATTGTTTTGCAATTTCTAAGTGTGGGCCGAATTTGAACCCTAACATTTGGGGAAAAATCTGATTTCATGTTCTTCCATGCAATTTTACATGTTATTTTGATTCCATATGCCTATACACATGTTTGATAGATCCTACATCACTTATAATAGCAATAGAACCAGAGTTCTTGCTAGCTTGAGCAGGAGAAGCAGAGGTTGATCCTCTGTTCCATGTTTGCATCCTGCAAACTGGAGACTTGGAAGCATGGGTCTTCATTTTGGTTCTTGAGGATCTTCGTAGTCTCTCAACAACATTTACAAAAGGAGTATCTGAATCATCATCACTCTTAATCACAAAGTAGTCATTAGAAGACATTTTGTTATAGAATAGCAGAGAAAATATGATGCACAGGGAGTGTGTGTATGATGCAGAAGAAGCAAATTAATAAGGAAGGTTGAATAGACTGGTTAGGAAAAGCAAAATTAGAGTCATAAGTGTGAGAAGATATTGAACAGATATGCACTCAAACCAGATGTTAGTAGTCAATTGTTATAATTTCAGAAACACAGAAGGAATATATTGAAGAATGGAAATTCAGTTTTGGAAAAGAAATAAAGCTTTCTCACATATATTTATAAGTGTTTATGCTTTATCAGTGGGACCTAGTACGAAATTTTGGGACAAAAAAATTTAGTTCAGATAGAATTGGAAGAATTAAACTAGTTAGTTTGAATATCCAATCAAATCAGATGTATTAAAATAAAATCAGTCAACTAGTCAAAGAAATTAACAGGCTAAACTGACAACAATTATAGCAATGTGTCAATTAAATGAAATAAGCCAGCTATTTCAAAAGAATTAACAAACTATATTATGCAATAGTAGAACATTTTAAGACAAATTCTTAATGTTTAAGATTCCTAATTCATTTCTTAATTTGAAAAACCTATCATGACCTAATGGTTTAGTGAAAATATCAGCTAGTTGGTCATTTGTTGAAACAAATTCAATCCTACAATCTTTTTTCTCCATATGATCTCTTATGAAGTGATGCCTAATTTCAATATGTTTTGTTCTAGAATGTTGAATGGGATTTTTTGTTAGATTTATAGCACTTGTGTTATCACAGAGAATAGGAACATCAGATAAATGCAAATAAAAATTAGATAGCTACTGTTTTAACCAAAGAATTTGTATAGTGCAACTTCCAGCAGCAATGTATTCAGATTCTGCTGTTGATAATGCAAAACAGGCTTGCTTCTTGCTGGTCCAAGATATCAAGCAATTTCCAAAGAGATGACAAGTTCCACTTGTGCTCTTTCTATCTAATTTGCAACCTGCAAAATCAGAATCTCTATATCCTATTAAATTCAGTTCATTACCAATGGAGTACCATAGTCCAACATTCACTGTTCCTTTGAGATACTTGAGAATTCATTTTGCAGCAGTGAAATGTGATTCTTTTGGATTGGCTTGAAATCTTGCACATAAGCATACAACAAACATGATATTCGGTCTGCTGGCAGTTATATATAGCAAGGAACCAATTAATCCTTTGTACATGGTGGCCTCAACTGATTTTCCTTTTTCATCCATGTCAAGATAGCAATTAGAAGACATAGGAGTAGAGGCTTCTTTGCAGCTTTCCATATTAAATTTCTTCAACAGCTCATTGTAGAACTTTGTTTGGTTGATGTATGTACCATTTGGCATTTTTTTAACCTGTAATCCTAACAAAAAATTTAACTCTCCATCATGGACATCTCAAATTCACCTTTCATAGTATCTGCAAATTCTTGGCATAGAGATTGATTAGATGAACCAAAAATTATATCATCAACATAAATCTGCACTAATATGAGTTCATTATCAACTTTCTTAGTAAAAAGAGTTTTGTCAATAACTCCTCTTTTAAAACCTTGTGATATGAGGAAAGTTGTAAGTCTTTCATACCATTGTCTAGGTGCCTGTTTGAGACCATACAAAGCCTTTTTCAGTTTGTATACATGATTAGGAAATTTAAAATCTACAAATCTAGGAGGTTGTTCAACATATACATCTTCATTAATAAAGCCATTTAAGAAAGCACTCTTGACATCCATTTGAAAAAGTTTGAAACCTTTAAGACAAGCAAAAGCAAGTAATAGTCTTATAGCTTCTAATCTAGCTACATGAGCATAGGTTTCATCAAAATCAATACCTTCTTCTTGATTATAGCCTTTAGCAACTAATCTATCTTTGTTAGTGATTATCCCATTTTCATCAAGCTTATTTCTAAACATCCATTTAGTTCCAATAACATTCATATTGTTATTTCTAGGTACAAGAAACCATACATCATTTCTGGTAAACCGATTTAATTTTCATGCATAGCAGTAATCCAATTATCATCAAGCAAGGCATCTTTGATATTCTTAGGTTCAATTTGTGAAACAAAAGCAATATGATTGCAGAAATCATTTAAAGAATTTCGAGTTGTAACTCCCTTTTTAACGTTTCCTATGATGTTGTCCAGTGATAGTCCTTTTTTAGTTCTCTAGGATTTAGACAGTACATTGTCTGTTGATAATCAACTGTTCTAGAGTTATAGTTAGCTTTTTCAATTTGTCTATCAGCAGCAACAGATTCTTCTGCACAGTCATTATTCTTTTCTGAAATATCTGACATATCATCATCTGTATCTGCAAGAGAAATACCTTCTCTCTCTTTTTGACATAAGAACTCATCAAATACAACATGAATTGATTCTTTAACACTTAAATTCTTTTTGTTGAATACACGATAAGCTTTACTATGCATTGAATATCCTAAAAATATACCATCATCAGCTTTTTCATCAAACTTTCCTAAGGATGCTTTTCCATTGTTTAATATGAAACACCTGCAACCAAAAACTTTAAAATATGCAATGCTAGGAGTTCTACCATTCAATAGTTCATAAGGACTCTTTTTGAGAATTGGTCTTATCAATACCCTATTAAGCACATAGAAAGCTGTGGAAACTGCATCTGCCCAAAAGTACTTAGGAAGTTTAGATTCACTTAACATAGTTCTAGCACATTCTTGAAGTGTTCTATTCTTTCTTTCAACAACTCCATTTTGTTGTGGAGTTCTAGGAGCAGAAAAATTGTGAGATATACCATGTTTTGAGCAAAACTTTTCAAATTGACTATTTTGAAATTTTGTTCCATGATCACTTCTTAGAGAAACAATGTTAAGATCTTTTTTATTTGAAATAATCTTGGCAAATTTCTTAAATGCATAGAAAGTTTCATCCTTAGAAGATAGAAATAATGTCCAAGTGAATCTTGAAAAATCATCAACAATAACAAGAACATAGGAATTGTTACCAACACTTACAGTTCTTGATGGACCAAAGAGATCAAGATGTAGTAACTCAAGTGGTCTTCTTGTTGAGATGATGTTCTTTGAATCAAAAGAATTCCTTGACTGTTTTCCTTTTTTACAGTATGCACAGACTTTGTCTTTCACGAATTTGACATTTGGAAGTCCTCTAACAAGATTTTTGCAGCAGATTTTGTTTAATAACTACATATTAATGTGTCCACATCTTCTATGCGAAAGCCAACCTTCATTCTCTTTGGTTAACAAACATATATTCTTGAGATTTGAGGATTCAATGTCCAGCATATATACATTGTTTGATCTTCTTCCAATGTGGACAATATCTGCAGATTTACAGTTATATATGACACAAAATTCTGCATCAAAAGTAACCTTCATACATTTGTCACATAGTTGACTAATACTCAATAGATTGTGTTTCAATCCTTCAACAAATAGAACATCTCTTATCTGTGAAGATGAACAACTTCCAATATCACCAGAACCTTTTATTTTTCCCTTGCTGTCATCTCCAAATGTAATAGAACCTGCTTCATATTCCTTGAAATTGATAAGCTTAGATTTATCGCTTGTCATATGTTTAGAGCATCCACTATCTAAATACCATAATGCTTTATTTGCTCTTTGACATATCTGCAAAACAAATTTAGTTTAGTTTTCTTGGTCCCCAAAGCAAGTTGGGTCCTTTTGACTTAGGAACAACAGTGATGTGATCTCAATTCATGAAAAACCTCAACCCATGCAAGGAGGAGTCACCACAAGAAAATAAGAAAAGGAAAATATGAAAGAAAAGTTTACAAAGAATTTTGAAGAAAAGGAAGGAAGAAAAACAAGGAGAATGTACAAGAAGCATGAAGAAGAAAATAAAAATATTAATAGCTCTTGTAATTTCCTCGTAAATAAAAATAGAGTTAGTTTAGTGTCTTTCTTTGAAATAGAAATAAGAGGCTACTTGTTTGGACACAGATAGTATAAAAAACAAGGGCCTTGCTTGGGAAGCTTTGGAGCATCTTCCAAACATGGCTTAACCTTTTAGAATTCCACCCATGTGCATGTAATTTTGTGCTCCCCTCTCTATATAAGGGTGTGAGTCTCATTTGTAACATAACTTTGAAGATTAATTGAGAGCAAGAGCTAATTCTCTTTGAAGTTCAAGAGGTAAGCCTCATTTCTAGAATCTTATCTTGAGTTTTCCATAATTCAAGTGGTGATTGTCCTTTGCACTTATCTTTCTTCATGAAAGTGGCGTGTTCTTCATTCTCTTATCTTCTCCATGTTTTCTCTTTTCATTTTCTTGAATGTTCTTCATAGCTTCACCATACATCTTCATTTTAATCCATTTTCCACCGATTAAAATTTTTGTTTTCACTTCCTATGGCTTCCTATGACATATATCTTGATTTTAAGTTGAAACATCATAAAACTTGATCTTCTTGAGTTTGCACCGATTAAACCCATCAAATAGGGGCTGGTTGCGTTTTTGACATTTCTAAGTCAATTGAACCGATTAATTTCATTGTTTTCATCTTATATGACTTTCTATGGGTTCTATCTTGAATTTAATTGGTTAAATTGAATTGTTTTGCAATTTCTAAGTGTGAGCCGAATTTGAACCCTCACAATTGGGGAAAAATCTGATTTCATGTTCTTCCTTGCAATTATACATGCTATTTTGATTCCATATGCTTTTACACATGTTTGATAGATCCTACAACACATGTAAGCCTCCTAGGCATTCTCCTCCTCTTGAAAAGAATTTGTCCTCGAATTTTGGGGTACCTACATCATACAAAGATAAGTCACTCAAATTGAAACTATTGTTATTACTTACTGTACCTACCAAAGAAAAGATTACAAGTATTATTTTGCAAGAATAAAAAATACTAATAGTATTTACGCACTTGTTTACCTTTTTGTATTCCTGGATGAAATACAAACCAATGTATTCTCAAAGTTATGAAATATTTTTCAAAATCTTTTAATTTTTCTAAACTTCTATTATTTTTACTTGAAAAAAATTCATTTGAATTATAAAGGATGAAGTTTCTATGCAAATAATTTGTACAACAATAAAAGCATGTAATTTGTCTGTAAAGATTAGCACACGTGGTAGAATGTCCATTCAAGTCCTTATAGTCATATACAAAAGTATTATAAACATTTCTGTAATCATTTTCTTCCATGTTTGTGCTTTTATCTTCTATGATCTCCTCTTCCTCTCCCCAATGCTTTTGCCATTGTCCTTTAATATGAAAATCTTCACTAGGCAACAAAAAAATTGAATTTACATGAGTAATAAGTTTAGGAGAAGTAATAGATTCAAAATTAAAAATAGGAGAAGGAATGAAAGTTGTAAAATCTCCCTCTAAAGATATTTCTTCAACAATCTCTTTGGATGATTCGGAATATAGTTCTTCCTTTTCCTTTTCCTTTCTTTCTTTTTCTTCTCTTTCTTTCTCCTCTTTTTCTTTTCTTTCTTTATCTTCTTTGGTTTTCTTCTCATGTGCACATTTGCTTTCTTTTTGCTCATGATTTTCAACTCTAAAAACAATAAGCTCACGACTTGCACCTTTATTTTCTTGTTCACTTAATTCTTCATCCCCTTTCAAGACAATGTTCCTTTTGGTAGGACATTCGGAATCAATGTGTCCATGCTCCAAACATTTGTAACATTTAATGGAACTTGATCTTGAAGAGGATGAAGTATTAGAAGTACATTTAACATTTTAATTGGAGTTGGAATAGGAAGACTTACCTTGGCTCTCGGATTGTTTCCTATTATTATCCCACATTGTTTTACCTTTGTCTTTCCAAGAACCTTGTGCATTGTTGGAATATAGCTTCCTTTGATTCTCTCTCCTTTGAATTTGTTTCTCCACTTTAGTGGCTTGATGCACTAGTTGTTCCAATGTGTTATACTCTTGTAATTCTATCACATCTTGAATTTCTTTATGATTTCTTTATGGAGACCAATGAGAAATCTAGCCATTGTAGCCTCCAAGCTTTCTTCAATTTCGGCCTTAGCCATGGTAGACTCCAAATCTTTGAAGTAGTCTTTAACACTTCTTGTTCCTTGTACAAGCCTTTGAAGCTTAAGATACAATTCTTTCTTATAATAAGAAGGAACAAATTTATCTCTCATGCACATTTGAAGATTATGGCATGAAGTAATGGCTAACCTCCTACCACTAAGAACTTCTTTTTTTGTTTGATTCCACCACACTAAAGCATATTGTTCGAATTCAAGAGTAATGAGTTTAACTTGTGTAAGATTTTCAAAAGTATAAACACTTAAATCTTGTTCAACTTGAGATTCCCACTCAAAATACAATTTTGGATTATTATCACCAACAAATTTGGGAAGTCTAACATTTTTTTTTTGACAACACTCTCTTGATATACATTCCTTTCTCCTCTTCTTTCTCTATGTGTATGGTAATGATCTTCATTTAATCCATCACTTTCAACTGGAGGAGTTCTTCTTCTTTGTTTTCCTCCATCTTATGTTTGCAAGTTGGGTTACTTGCCTTGTCAGTTCTTCTACCTTTGCATAAATTTGTGCATACTTTGAAGACATTGTTGGAGAATTTACTTAGCTGGACATAAAA
Organism: Lablab purpureus; assembly: GCA_030347555.1. Taxonomy (NCBI): domain Eukaryota; kingdom Viridiplantae; phylum Streptophyta; class Magnoliopsida; order Fabales; family Fabaceae; genus Lablab; species Lablab purpureus. The sequence continues at coordinate 25,952,475 of CM059263.1, forward strand.
GAAAATTAACAAAACAACAACTAACAAAGAGAATTTGGTTAGATGAGTTAGATAAAAGAAAACAATTATATGAGCTCTCAACTCACTAAAGTGTTTCTCTCACTTGTAGTAACCTCTTGGAATGCTCAAGATGGTGCTTCGATTCAAAGAATCCACTTAGTTATCAATTCAAGTGAAAGAGGAAATGATTGGTCAAAGAACTTAGAATTTCAAGAAAATTATGACAACTTCAAGACAAAACTGTAGGAATTTTTGAAGACTAAAACCAAGAAAGGGTAAAAACAAGAATAGGACAACAAAAGAGTAACTATCATATGACAATTTGGAACAAATTAAAACAAGAAAAGCACCAAGAAAATGGAAAGATTACTCAACAAATTTAGCACAAATTCTAGTCAAGATTTCAAGTGAAAAGAAGTTCACTAACATCCACAAATGTTAGGACTAATTTGCCAAACTAATGACCAAACAATCAATCAATGTGTATAGGCAAGGAAACTTGATTTTCTTTTTGATTTTTGATGCACAAGTATTCGGCCAAGACTTATTTGCATTCGGCCTTGATGTCTCTTTTTGTTTTAAATTGTGCTTTTATGTTCAAGCCTAAACATATCCACCAAGAGTTTAGTCTCACAAAGTTTGAACACTTAGTCCCTAGTGTTTGGAGTCCAAATGATCAATTCTAATCACAAGAAGTCCTAAAGAGAAATTGGAACTAAACAAATCAAGTAATACAAGAATTAGATGGTAAAGAAAACTTAACAAACATATTGTTAGATGTGGAAGTATATCAAGAAGGTGGGTTGAATTGATATAAAGATTTATTGAAAACTTTTGCCTTTCAGAAAATTTACTAATGCAGTTCAGAGTAAAATAGTTGACTGATTATTGCGAATTAGCAGGTTAGTTCAACATGCAGAATTTAAAAGATGATGAAGGATAAGAAAGATTACACCAAGGATTATACTGGTTCATTCTTTATGCAAGAACTACATCCAGTTGGTGATCTGTAACTCCAACAGATCTTAATCACTATCAAAATTGAAGTCTTTACAAAAACCTTTCTTGAAGACTACAAGAAACACAAGATCATATTCTAAACATTATAGAAAAGATCTTAAACCTCTGACTCACACTGAGTCAATGTGATCACCCCGATCACAAATTATAGGGTTCGCAAACCCTCTAAGAAATCTCTACCCAGAGATTAAAAGAAGACAATGAAAAGTAAAAACAAGATTCTTCTTGAAAAATTGAAAACTGTAGCTAATTCTGCAGATATCTCTTGCTCTAATCTTTTGCAACTTTGTAAGTATTCTTTCGTATTCTCTCGCACTTAGAAACGTCCTTGAGAGTTATATATATAGGCAAGGAGAAGAGCTTTGGGTCGTGCTCAGTTGAAAGACTCAAAAACGCGTTCTGCTATTTTCTGCATAAAAGGGGTCCTAGATCGAAATAGTTGACTAAACAACAGATCAGTTAGCTATTTTCATTAAAACCATTCTTGATACATTAATGATATTAGTCAACTAAGATAACAGAATTAGTAGACTAAACGATGATTAACATAAATAGCAGGCTATTATTTCTTAATTAGCTAACTATAAAAAGATAATCTAACATCTTATCACAATCATAATCATTTATCAAAGTTCCAGAAAATCCTTAAACATCATCAAATCCAAAATCATCAACAAACTCCCCCTATTTGATGATGTCAACTTGCAAAACCTGTAGAAACACAAAGAGAAGAGATGGAAGATTATCTCCCCCTTTGACATTAGAAAATAGCAAATATAAGCAGTATTGAGCAATTATTAGCAGGTTTTAAAAAGCAGATATAAGTCGAAAATATGTGTATCAGTAATATTATAGACCCAATTGTTCAAATTGCAGAAACACAATATCGAAAATAAAATCAGAAATAGTAAGGATCAGGCATCATCATCTTCATCCTCATCTTCCTCATCATCATCATCATCATCTTCAGCATCATCCTCTTCCATTGCAGCAGAGTTTGGTGCATAGGAGCCATCAAAGCTTTCCACTGTAACTTGAAGTTCAGAGAGTTGTTGTTGGATAAGCTCAATCTCATAGTCTACATTTGTAAATCTGGCTACCATAGTCTCATGTGTATCTCACTACATAGAAGTAAGCACATTAAGTATAGAAATTAACATGCGTTCAAATTTAGACATAGGAACTCCCTGATATGTAGGAGGTGCTGAATATGGGACCATTTGGTATGCAGAGTAGTCTTGTTGGATTCTTGAGGAAGTCCCATCATTAATGGATGATCTTGGTGCAGAAGAGGAAGATCCAGTTTCAAATACCCACTCATCATTGACTTTTGACAAACCCATCTTTCTGAGATAGTAGTTGTCAAACAGGTGCTTGTGATTGATGATTCTTGTGGTTTCTCCTTCTGTTGGAAAGTTGAAGTGATCCAGAAACTTGGAAATAAGGATGGCATAAGGGAGCTTATGGTCATTGAGACGCTTAGCTTTGAACATATGACCTTTGATTACATACACCCAGTTAACCTTGATGTTGTTCTTCATGCAATGGATCAAGGCTAAGTCTTCTTCCATGAGTTGAGCATGGTTGCTCCCCCTGGGAATAAGCTGCCACGCAAGAATAAAAGCCAATAACCGCTCATCTCTCTTCATCTTACCAACATTGTATTTGAGAATAGCTTCTTCATCTACATTGCGCATGCAGGATTTAAAAATAGCATCATTGTTGAAATCTGGTACAGATCCTGTATTCCCTTTGCTAATTTTTACTCCTTCATTTTTTAGTCTAGCAATCCTCCTCCATAAGGAATTGTCAATTCTAATTTCTCTTCCCCTCACTTGCGATATCAGCACATTGTTTTCAACATTCATGTTAGCATAAAACAGCTTAATCAGATCAATATAGAAGTTACCTTCCAGTTCAACAAACTGTCTTAGTCCTTGTGCTTGAAGAATATTCCTCACAAAAACCAGGTTCTCATTGTTCAGCTAGGTGAACTTCAGTATATTTGGAGTGAGGACTAGCTTCCTTTGCATTTTTAACTCCACAGCTTCAACGATTTCATTTTTTTCTTCATGCTCTGATTCAGTTTTCTCTTCTGAATCACTTTCTGCAGCAGGCATTGGCTGAGGAAGCTTGACACGGAATTTGTATCTTTTGGGAAACCTTCTTTCAGTTGGATTGGAGGGTCCAGCAGCTGATTCTGGAATCCGAATAGGTTGAGCTGAAGATCCAGATGTGGAACCCCTGTTCCTGTTTGTTCTAACAGGTTGTTGTGCAGCAGTTTGTGTGGGTGTGCGATTTCTTGATGATCTTCTAAGTCTTTGAAATGTAGTTGCAATAGGTGCATTAGAGTCATCATCGCTCTCTACTAGGAAATACTCATTGGTAGACATTTTAGCTGAGAAAATGAGAAGATGCAGCAATATAGTGATGTGAAAATGCAGCAATAGAGAGATGCACAATTGTGGTATTTGATATGCAGAAAGATTAGAATTATATAGAGAGATTGACAGACATGGTCAAAAGAATATTAATTAGTGAATATTTTGAACAGATATGCACTCAATCACAGATGCTCAAGGTTAGAAAAATGCAAAGAGAATATGTTGAGAAATGGAAATTAAGTTTTCCAAAACCAATAAAGTAACCTCACATGCATCTAAAACTGTTCAAGCTTTGAATGACAGAGCACCCAATGTACGAATTGGTCATTTACTGATTCGGTTTGAATTGTTTTAAAGAAATTTAAACTGATTTATTGAACTCCCAATAGAATTTAATTGTAGTTATTAGAATTAATCAACTAATCAAAGCAATTAATAAGTTGTTCTGATAGAAATAACACCAGTAGGCACATTTAATGAAATAAGTCAGTTATTTCATAGAAATAAGCAAGCTATTTTAGGCAACAGTAAAGCAATTATGTCAGTTAAGTGAAATAAGTCGACTGTTACAAGAAATTAACACACTGATATCTGCAGTAGTATAATATTTTTGTCAGTTAAATGAAATAAGTCAACTATTTCATAGAATTAACGAATTGTTTAACTCAGCAGCAGAACATTTAAGAAAGATGATTGATGTTTAGGATTCCTAATTCATTTCTTAGTTTAAAAAACCTATCACGACCTAGAGGCTTAGTGAAAATGTCAGCTAATTGGTCATTAGTAGAAATGAATTCAATCCTACAATCTTTCTTTTCAATATGATCTCTTATAAAGTGGTGCCTTATTTCAATATGCTTAGTTCTAGAATGCTGAATGGGATTCTTAGTTAGATTGATAGCACTGTGATCGATGCAGTACTCGGTCAAATAAAAAAAAACAATTAAATGTAGTACTAGAAGTGACTCCTAGGTCGTCTCTCGAGGACCAATTTTCACTGTCAAAAGATTGAACATCCAATGTGCAATGGGGGTTTTTTGGATAGAAAACAGTGGTTAATTAAAAACAGCGGACAAATAACAAATTAATTGCAGTAATTAAAATAGGCAAGACTCTTGAACACAATGCATCTCTGACATCCTTGGCTTAACACAGATTATCAGTCCGTTTAATCCTTGTTCGGTTTAGATTAACCAACTAAGCGAAAGTTAACGCAAGACTTCCCTACACGAATTAAGCAAACGTGAACCTTGTAAGGTCTCCTTCCAAGGGATTAAGCATCCTCCAGAACAGAGACTTCACAGAGGAGAATCAAACATACGAAACCATAAAACGCACAGAACCTCCATCAGTGAGTGCAACATGCCCAAGAGGCTCACCCTGGGGTTTTAGCCTTCCATTAACTCAGAAAACAGAAAATGCATTGCAGAAAACAGAAACTGATATTGAAAACGTAAACTGATATTGAAAACGTAATAGAAAATGGAAAATGCAAATGAAAATGCAGTGGAAAATGTAAAAGGAAAACGTAAAAGGAAAAGGAAAACGAAAACGAAAACGAAAAGGAAAGTAGAAAGCGAAAGCAGAAAACGAAAACGAAAATGCAGCGAAATTATGAAAACGAACAGAATAGAAAATTGTAGAAACGCAAATAGATTGAAGAACAAACTGGAATTTTTGAAACAGTAAGCAAAATGTGAACTGAAAACCAAAAACAAAACTCTACTCTACTCTACTCTACTGTGTATCTCTCTAGCCGAAAACGTAAAAGATCCGTAAAATTTTCTAATGCTACTGCTGTCGTTTTTGCTCCTTCCTCAGCTGCCCTACTTGTAGCTGCATTGCATGGGCACGAAAATCTAGACCCATTGGGCCCAAAAACCAAAGAATCAAATCTGGTCCAAGTTGTGACATGGTAGCTCCTCTTGAAGTCCATGAATTAATTCCAAGCCCAAAATAATTTTAAACTGCCCTGAAAATAAAAATTGGAATAATTAAACTTAGAAAATTCAAATTAATTAAAATATGAATTTCTGGTCCAATTATAGCCCTAATAGAAATTAGTACAAAATATAAACAATTAAGCACAAATCAGAGATGAAAACAAGTACAGAAAGTAAGAAAATAAGGGAAAATAATGACTCATCAAATTCCCCCACACTTAGCCTTTTGCACTCCTGGGCAAAATCAAAGTTGAAAGCAAGGAAAAACTCCAAAGATATCAAAGAGAGAGACGCAACAGGAAGAAACAGAAACAAGAAGACACACAAGAAAACAAACAGATTTGCGCACTCCTTAATGAATCCTGGGAACAGAAAGGGAGTATACAACATCCAACACACAAAGAATCAGAGAAACTAGATACTCATGGAAATCATCCAAACATGCCAAAACATGGTAAGACAATCAGTCAGCATCAAGAGGTGAATTAAAAGCAACAGAATCTCACAAGATGTACTATATCACTGTATCTCTCAAGTGTCTAGGTAACTGTATACTCTCAAAGCACTCATGAAAAACAACCAGCAGATAGACTTGGCAAGCCTCTAAAATCAACACCTAATAAACATGCACATAAGGATCATAAGGTCTTTCCAGGGTTGTAATGTGGTCAAGGACAGGGTAGAGGATAAAATATAGGATAAGTAGCTACAAACCAGAGGAACTAGAGGAGCAATGGGGAATAAGTAAGAAATAAGCATAAGAGCAAACCCAAAAATCTCTAATAAACCTCTAACACCATTCCTTTTCCTTTGCCTCAAACAAAAGCATTTTTTTCTTTTTTCTTCTTTTTTTATTTTTTTTTTATTTTATTTTTTATTTTATTTTTTTTATTTTTTTTATTTTTTTTTTATTTTTTTTTTTAACAGAAAAATAAACAATCCATCATGAAACGCTAAGATATGTATAGCAGGAAGAACCAACTAGCCAAAATACAATAACCAATGAGACACCCCCACACTTATTCAAGAACTTATTCCCAAAACGATTCCAAAGCTCCAAAAATTCCCTAAGGTTAAGGTAATCATAGGTTTTTCACTTAAGGCTTGTAATGAGCTTCAAACAAAGAAAGGGAATGCAGGCTCAACAGGGGTTAACAAAGGAATTAATTCAGGGTAAGCTTATTTGGCCAGGGGCTTATGAGAACAAATGCCTTAATCATGTCCAAACATGCATGTGAACCAAGAAGTATCAAACAGAGTCAAGACAAGGCAACTGTGCAAGCAATCAAGAGGCATAACACACAAGAAAGAATAGATAGTGGCTCAAATCCTCACACATGGTATAACTTCTGTCACAATTAAATCAACCTCTCAAGCCTCATAATCATCGTTCCAAGCAGAGAAAAGTAAGGATTTCAATCCATACTGTATCAAGCAACTCGTATCCAAGAGTGAAGTAAGAGCCTACAACCTAAACAAAACCCAGAAATCAAAAGGAAATATGCGAAACTGTACACACGACAAAGACTCAAACTAACAAAAAAAACAACAAGAAAGACTTAAACAAAGAACAGTCTCCCCCCCACACTTAAACTACACATTGTCCCAATGTGGCACAAGCGAAGATCGGAGAAATCGGAACAATCAATAGATGCGGACAAGTGCAATAAAAAGTAAAGATGGAGAAGGAAAAGAAAACTCCGTAAGTCATGGTGGGAGAGAAGCGAGGGTCAAGCGGAGACATCTCCTCCACAACAACATCCAACAAAGAAGGATTGCTGAGGAAGGGCTTCGAGACGGTGCCGTTGACCTTAAAGCTCTTATATGTGGATTCACTTTTGATCTCAAGCTGTACCATAAGGATAAACATTAGTAACAACAAAGGTCAATCCACTTTGATCGTAACTTACCACCCATGAGTCCTAGTCGAGAATTGTATAACGAGAACTTTACGGCCAACCATGAAATCCTTTCTAGCTATCAAGTCGTCATGGAACTTCTTGGTTTTTCCTTGTAGAATTTTGAATTCTCGTAGGCTTCTAAGCGGATCTCATCAAGCTCATTTAGTTGCAACCGCCTTTCCTCACCAGCCTGATCTATGGAGAAATTGCAAGTCTTCACAGCCCAATAGGCCTGATGCTCAATCTCAACAGGTAAATGACATGCCTTACCAAAGACAACCCGATAAGGGGACATCCCTATGGGTGCTTTGTAGGCGAGTCCTATGCGCCCAAAGAGCATCATCCAACCTGTTACTCCAGTCTTTTACTGTTGGGCTGGACAATCTTCTCTAAGATTCTCTTGATCTCCCTGTTTGAAATTTCGGCTTGCCAGTTGGTTTTGGGGGTGGTAGGGTGTAGAAATTCTGTGCACCACCCCATACTTCTTGAGCAAAGCCTGTATATGGGTGCCTTGATCACTAACAATGGCTCTGGGTACTCCAAACCTGCAAAATAGGTGAGATCTAACAAAATCCACAACAACCTAGAGCATCATTAGTCCTAGTGGCTTTGGCTTCCACCCATTTCGAAACATAATCAACAGCTAAAAGAATGTAGGAAAAACCAAAAGAAACAGGAAAGGGACCCATGAAATCAATACCCCGGACATCAAACACCTCACGAGAACAACATGGGTTGCTTGAGGCATCTGCTTGTCTCCATGTAAGGGATCCTCACGCTTCGTGACACTTGCTCACAAGTGCTACAAATCTTCCACGCATCTCCGAAGATGGTGGGCCGAGTATAAACCACAATCGAGCACTTTGCGAGCTGTCCTCTGAATGCCTAGATGGCCACCTAGTGCGAGAAGAGTGACAAAAGCTGCAGGACCAGAGTCAATCTCATGATCCGGAATACATCTCCGATTACACTGGTCATTGCATAACTTCCACAAATAGGGGTCATCCCAAATATAATGCTTAGCATCACTCTTAATTTTATCAATTTGAGCTCGTGATGCTAAGGGAGGAAAAACAGAAGCAACTAAAAAATTAACAATATTTGCAAACCAAGGGGTGGTAGAAACGAGAAGAAACGAGAAGAGAAAGTGAGCAAATTTTCATCGGGAAAATTGTCCTGGATGGGCAAGGCGTCGACATTATCCTCGGCTCTTTCAATCCTGATGAGATGGTCTCCTACCAAATTCTGTGCTCCACTCCTGTCACGGATATCCAGATCAAATTCTTGGAGCCAGAGCATCCACTGATCAATCCGGGCTTTGACTCGACCTTTTTAGCAGGTACTTGAGCTGCATGGTCGAGTATAAACAATAACACGAGAACCAAGCAAATATGATCTAAATTTATCAAGAGCGAAAACAATAGCAAGCAGCTCTTTTCATGTTGTGGTGTAGTTTGCTTGAGCAGCATCCAAAGTCCTGGAAGCATAATATATCACCCGAGGCAACTTGTCAACCCTACGTGCCGGGACGGCTCCCAATGCATAATTGGATGCATCACACATCGGCTCGAATGGGAGTGTCCAATCCGGTGCCTGAATGATTGGAGTGGTGGTCAATGCTTCCTTGAGGCAATCATAAGCACTGTTTACACCTGTCATAAAAAACAAAGTCAACATCCTTCGGAGCGATTGGACGGTGGAAGGGCCTTCTTCTGAAATCTTTGATGAAGCGTCTGTAGAAACCTGCATGGCCAAGAAAAGATCGCACCTCTCGCATGCAAGAGGGGTAAGGCAATTGTGAAATAACAGAGATTTTTGCAGGATCTACTTCTATGCCCTTACTAGAAATAATATGCCCTAAAACTATACCTGTTCTACCATGAAGTGACATTTTTCAAAATTCAGAACAAGATCGGTTTCAATGCATCTATTAAGCACTCTATCCAAATTATCTAAGCATGCATCAAAAGAGGATCCGTAAACAGTGAAATCATCCATAAACACCTCTATGCAATTTTCAAGAAAATCAGAAAAGATACTAAGCATGCACCGCTGGAATGTGCCAGGGGCATTGCATAAGCCAAAGGGCATCCTCCTATAGGCAAAAGTGCCAAAGGGGCAGGTGAATGTGGTTTTCTCTTGATCCTCAGGAGCAATATGGATTTGAAAATAACTAGAAAAACCATCAAGAAAGCAGTAGTGAGATTTACCTGTCAGACAGCTCAAGCATCTGATCAATGAAGGGCAGCGGAAAATGATCTTTCCGTGTTGCTTGATTCAGCCTTCGGTAGTCAATGCAAACTCTCCAACTGTTTTGCACTCTAGTGGGAATGAGCTCATTCTTCTCATTTTTCACAACAGTGAGGCCTGTCTTCTTGGGGACCACCTGGACCGGACTCACCCACTGACTATCGATATAGGATAAATGATCCCGGCTGAAGAAGCTTGGTCACCTCCTTCTTTACTACGTCCAAAATGACGGGGTTGAGTCGCCTCTGCGGCTGCCTCACCGGCTTAGCTCCGATCCTCTAAGAGTATCACATGTGCATACATGTGGATGGGCGATACCGAGGAATGTCGCCGAGGGTCCAACCGATGGCTTTCTTATGCTTTTTAGGAACATGCAACAACCTCACCTCTTGAACAGCATCAAGGGAGGTGGAAATAATCACTGGTAGCTTCTGATCATCCTCCAAGTAGGCATACTTGAGGTTTTCTGGTAAAGGTTTCAAGTCTAGAATGGGAGATGGCTGAGCAGTAGAAGGAACTAAGGGTTCCACAGCATGTACCTCAACCTGCAAGTCAGATTCATGTGTACTTCCTGCAACATGGTTAGCGCATTCTGACTCTAAAGAATTAAGGCCTAGAGGTGCAGGTACAGCACCCAACACATCAGAACAGAGCTCAAACTCAGAAATCGATTCAGAAACATATTCAGATTCAGTGCTATTGAGAGAAGTATACAGATCAGATAGAAAATGATGTTTCTTATCATGCAAAGAATGAAAATCAGAAACATACTCATCAACAACGACATCAAGTATCTCGGCCACGAAAAACAGAATGATCTTCGGATGGATGTCTCATGGCATCAAGAATATTAAAATGGACAATACTATCACCAAATTCCATGGACAATGTACTAGCATACACATCAATCTTAGTTCGGGCTATTTTCAAAAATGGTCGCCAAAAATGATTGGCACGAGATCCATGGGAGAATCAGTCCTCCATGTCAAGCACATAGAAATCGGCGGGAAAAATCAGTTCACCAACCCGAACTAACACATCCTCAATGAAACACTGTAGGGTGGGCAACACTTCTATTTGCCAATCTGTATCACCACACCAGTAGGTTGCAGAGGTCAAGAGACAGAGATTTAAATATAGACAGAGGCATGACATTTATAGAAGCACCCAAATCAAGCATGGCATTTTCAAATTTATTATTCCCTATAACACAAGGTATGCAGAAAGTACACTGGGTCCTTACATTTTTCGGGAATGTGCGGAACAGATTTACCTATCAAAGCGGATACATTTACGCCCATGCTTGATTCTCTCATTGCCCTTCATTTTCCTCTTATGAGTGCACAACTCGCTTCGAGAATTTTGCATATCTCGGGATTTGCTTGATGGCATCAAGCAGAGGTATGTTCACCTCTACTTTCCTGAAGGTCTCCAATATCTCCTTATCCAGTTCTTCCATCTTTTTGCTTGGAATCAATTTGGGAGGGAATGGAAGAGGGATAGGAGGTGACTGTTGTAAATCAGAAGTGGTGCTGGAAGAAGGTCCACCTGCATGAAAATTTCGGGCACCAACTGGTTGCTCATCACTTTGCTCAGGTGCAGAAACAGATGAAGGTACTGCAGCGGGTATGTCAATCTGTTTGCCCGACCTCAATGTGATGGCACTAACATTTTTCGGATTCTGCACAGTTTGAGAAGGCAATCTATCTGAATTTTGTGACTGTGACTGATTCAGTTGAGTAGCCATCTGCCCCATCTGATTGGTCAAGCCCTGGATGGAAGCTCTGGTCTCTTGCTGGAATTGCATATTTTGGAGAGTCATCTTCCTCACTAACTCCTCCAATGAAGGTTCAGAAGTAGAAGATTGAGGAGCTGGTGGTGCAGGAACTTCATTTTGCTGCCTGTGATATTGCTGTTGTACTGGTGGAGGCACATAAGGTCTGCTTGGACCGGGACCAGCAGAACTCTGAAATGGTGGTGCAGGATGTTGTTGCTGTGGAGACCATCTAAGATTAGGATGACTCCTCCATCTTGGATTATATCTATTGCTGGACAGATCATAATTTTTCTGCTGCTGCTGTTGTCTTTTATTGTAGATGTTTGCAGCATAGGCTTGAGGAGCATGAACATCAGAAGGCTGCTGCACTGATGGACACTGATCTGTATAATGGTCAATTGATGTGCAAATGCCGCAAACCCTTGCCATAGATGTAGGTGCAGATTTCTGGTTCATGGCAAGCTGAGTGACCAAATTGACCAAGGCATCAAGCTTTCCCTTAAGTTTCCTATCTGCAGATGAAGAAGAATCAGTAGTAGGCACATCATGAATTCCCCTGAGAACAATAGCATCGTTTCTAGCACTGAATTGCTGAGAATTGGAGGCCATTTTTTCAATTAAGTTCCTAGCCTCTACAGGGGTCATGTCACCAAGAGCTCCTCCACTGGCAGCGTCAATCATACTCCTCTCCATACTATTGAGGCCTTCATAAAAATACTACAATAAGAGCTGTTCAGAAATCTGATGGTGGGGGCAGCTTGCATATAATTTTTTAAATCTCTCCCAGTACTCGTACAAGGTCTCTCCACTCATCTGTCGATTCTCGAAATATCTTTTCGATTCTGTTGTTGCTAGAAGCGAGGAAGAATTTATTCAGGAACACTCTCTTAAGGTCATCCCAACTAGTGATGGATCTGGGCGCAAGGTAGTACAACCAGTCTTTAGCAACACCTTCCAAAGAGTGTGGAAATGCCTTCAAAAAGATGTGATCTTGTAAAACATCTTGTGGCTTCATGGAGGAACAGACTATATGGAACTCCTTTAGATGTTTGTGTGGACATTCTCCTGCAAGACCATGGAACCTGGGTAGCAAATGTATTAATCTAGTCTTTAGAACATATGAAACATCCTTAGGATACTGAATGTACAGGCTTTCATAAGTGAAATCAGGTGCCGCCAGCTCCCTAAGAGTCCTCTCACGAGGTGGAGGTTGAGCCATATTGTTCTTAGTGTGAAAGTCAGCAGGATTAGAATCACAATTAGAATCAGAATCAGCAAGCATAGAATTAAAATTTGCAGACACAGAGGCAGAATGCTCAGAACTACTTAAACTAATGGTATCTAATGATATAGAATCTAAAGACAAATTCCTAGAGTGCCTAACTAATCTATGAAAGGTCCTATCTATTTCAGGATCAAAGGGTTGTAACTGTCCTGGATTGGCTCTAGTCATGCACTATCATGCATTATCATGCATTTCACACATAAGCATACATAGAGGTAAAACTGGAACTATACTCAAACGAAGTCCAAATGATCTGAAATTTTTGTGAGTAACACCCTAAAATCATGAAAAGACAGTAAACCAAATTTCAAAGCAAAATTCAAAGGATAGCTATATGAACTACTACCAGAAAGTATGAAAAATAGGAGCAATAAAACTTCAAAAATAAAAATAAAATAGAAAACGGCCTTTTTTTGGAGATTTACTTACCCAAATTCGCTTTGCGTATTGGTCATCACGTAGATCTCATTTTTCTACCCCAAATGCATATATAATACGTCTAATTCTGATAACCGAGGCAAAAGTTATGGCTGTTTGAAGTTTTCTCAAAATCAATTTTCGGTTATTAAAATCGGGGCCACTATATGTGCTTCTGGGATTTTTCAAATAAAATATGGGTCAAAAGAAATGTGCACACAAAAATTCAAGCAAAAATAACAAGTCTACCTATTAAAACAAAAATTGGGAAAATCGGGTTACTGTTCAGGCACTATTATGCAGCTCCTCAATTCGAAATTCCCTTGTTTCTTTTGCTACACCTGGAATGCAACACTTAACAACACCACAAAAGAAAAACTACGAAACAATTAGATAACCAAACACGTTGCTGCAAAACAAAACAAAAAATACGAATTCAACACAACACAACACTAAAACACGCAGCAACACAAAACACAAAAACACAACCTTTGGACAGAAACGTTGGTCCCCGGCAACGACGCCAAATTTGATCGATGTCGTACTCGATCAAATAAAAAAAACAATTAAATGTAGTACTAGAAGTGACTCCTAGGTCGTCTCTCAAGGACCAATTTTCACTGTCAAAAGATTGAACATGCAATGTGCAATGGGGTGGTTTTTTGATAGAAAACAGTGGTTAATTAAAAATAGTGAACAAATAACAAATTAATTGCAGTAATTAAAATAGGCAAGACTCTTGAACACAATGCATCTCTGACATCCTTGGCTTACAACAGATTATCAGTCCGTTTAATCCTTGTTCGGTCTAGATTAACCAACTAAGCGAAAGTTAACCCAAGACTTCCCTACACGAATTAAGCAAACGTGAACCTTGTAAGGTCTCCTTCCAAGGGATTAAGCATCCTCCATAACAGAGACTTCACAGAGGAGAATCAAATGTACGAAACCATAAAACGCATAGAACCTCCATCAGTGAGTTCAGCATGCCCAAGAGGCTCACCCTGGGGTTTTAGCCTTCCATTAACTCAGAAAACAGAAAATGCATTGCAGAAAACAGAAACTGATATTGAAAACGTAAACTGATATTGAAAACGTAATAGAAAATGGAAAACGTAATAGAAAATGGAAAACGCAAAAGAAAATACAGTGGAAAACGTAAAAGGAAAACGTAAAAGGAAAACAAAAACGAAAAGGAAAGCAGAAAACGAAAGCAGAAAACGAAAACGAAAACGAAAACGAAAATGCAGCGGAATTATGAAAACGAACAGAATAGAAAATTGTAGAAACGCAAATAGATTGAAGAACAAACTGGAATTTTTGAAACAGTAAGCGAAATGTGAACTGAAAACCAAAAATAAAACTCTACTCTACTGTGTATCTCTCTAGCCGAAAACGTAAAAGATCCCTAAAATTTTCTACTGCTACTGCTGCCGTTTTTGCTCCTTCCTCAGCTGCCCTACTTGTAGCTGCATTGCATGGGCACGAAAACCTAGACCTATTGGGCCCAAAAACCAAAGAATCAAATCTGGTCTAAGTTGTGACGTGGCAACTCCTCTTGAAGTCCATGAATTAATTCCAAGCCCAAAATAATTTTAAACTGCCCTGAAAATAAAAATTGGAATAATTAAACTTAGAAAATTCAAATTAATTAAAATATGAATTTCTGGTCCAATTATAGCCCTAATAGAAATTAGTACAAAATATAAACAATTAAGCACAAATCAGAGATGAAAACAAGTACAGAAAGTAAGAAAATAAGGGAAAATAATGACTCATCACACTGATATTATCACAGAAAATGGGAATATCAGAAAGATGCAAATTAAAATCACTTAGTTGTTGTTTTAACCATAGAATTTGTGCAGTACAGCTACCAGCAGCTATATATTCAGCTTCTGCTATGGACAGTGCTACACATGCTTGTTTCTTGCTGGTCCAAGAAATCAAGCAGTTTCCAAACAAGTGGCATGTTCCACTAGTGCTTTTCCTGTCCAATTTCCAACCTGCAAAATCAGAATCAGTATAGCCAACTAAATTCAATTCATTACCAGTGGAATACCATAGCCCAACATTCACTGTTCCTTTGAGATACTTGAGAATTCAAAAGAGATTGATTAGATGAACCAAAAATGATATCATCAACATAAATCTGCACTAATATGAGTTCATTGTCAACTTTCTTAGTAAAAAGAGTTTTGTCAATAACACCTCTTTTAAAACTTTGTGATATGAGGAAAGTTGTAAGTCTTTCATACCATTGCCTAGGTGCTTGTTTGAGAACGTACAAAGCCTTTTTCAGTTTGTATACATGATTAGGAAGTTTAGAATCAATAAAACCAGGTGGTTGTTCAACATATACATCTTCATTTATAAAGCCATTTAGAAAAGCACTCTTGACATCCATTTGAAAAAGTTTTAAACCTTTAAGACAAGCAAAAGCAAGCAACAGTCTAATAGCTTCTAATCTAGCTACAGGTGCATAGGTTTCATCAAAATCAATTCCTTCTTCTTGGTTATAGCCTTTAGCAACTAATCTAGCTTTGTTCCTAGTGATTATTCCATTTTCATCAAGTTTGTTCCTAAAAACCCATTTGGTTCTTATAACATTCATATTGTTATTTCTAGGTACAAGAAACCAAACATCATTTCTAACAAACTGATTTAATTCATCATGCATAGCAGAAATCCAATTATCATCAACCAAAGCATCATTTATGTTCTTAGGTTCAATTTCAGACACAAAAGCCATATGATTGCAGAAATCATTTAAAGAGTTTCGAGTTGTAACTCCCTTTTCAACATTTCCAATGATGTTATCCATAGTAAATCCTTTTTTAGTCCTCCAGGATTTAGATAAGGCATTATATGTTGCAGAGTAGTCGACTGATCCAGAGTTATAGTCGATTGGTTCAGCTTGTCTATCAGCATCAGCAGATTTTTCTGCATAATCTTCATTCTTTTCTGATTCTTCAGACTTTTCATCATCTGAACCTGCAAGTGAATTACCTTTTCTCTCTTTTTGACATAAGAACTCATCAAATACTACATGAATTGATTCTTCTGCAGTCAATTTCTTTTTGTTAAAAACACGATAGGCTTTGCTATTCATAAAATAACCTAAGAAAATACCATCATCAGCTTTTTCATCAAACTTGCCTAAAGATGCTTTTCCATTGTTTAATATGAAACACCTGCAACCAAAAACTTTGAAGTATGCAATACTAGGAGTTCTTCCATTCAAAAGTTCATAAGGAGTTTTATCAAGAATTGGTCTTAGCAATACTCTATTAATCACATAGCAAGCTGTAGAAACTGCATCTGCCCAAAAATACTTAGGAAGCTTAGATTCACTCAACATGGTTCTTGCACATTCTTGAAGTGTTCTATTCTTTCTTTCAACAACTCCATTTAGTTGTGGAGTTCTAGGAGCAGAAAAGTTGTGAGATATGCCATGTTTTGAGCAAAACTTTTCAAAATGAATGTTTTGAAATTCAGTTCCATGATCACTTCTCAAAGAAACAATGTTAAGATCTTTTTCATTTTGAAATGATTTTTGCAAATTTCTTAAATGCATGGAATGTTTCATCTTTTGAAGAAAGAAATAATGTCCAAGTGAATCTTGAAAAATCATCAACAATGACAAGAACATATGAATTATTACCAAGACTTACAGTTCTTGATGGACCAAATAGATCAAGATGTAATAGCTCAAGTGGTCTCCTTGTTGAGATAATGTTCTTTGACTCAAATGAGTTTCTTGATTGCTTTCCATTTTGGCAATATGCACATACTTTTTCCTTCACGAATTTGACATTTGGAAGGCCTCTAACAAGACTTTTGCAGCAGATTTTGTTTAATAACTGCATGTTAATGTGTCCACATCTTCTATGCCAAAGCCAACCTTCATCCTCTTTGGTCAACAAACAAATGTTCTTGAGGTTTGAGGGCTCAATGTCCAGCATATATACATTGTTTTTTCTTCTTTCAATGTGCACAATATCTGTAGTTGTACAGTTGTATATATAACACAAAATTTTGCATCAAAAGTGACCTTCATACCTTTGTCACATAGCTGACTTATACTTAGCAGATTGTGTTTCAATCCTTCAACAAAGAGTACATCCTTTATCTGTGAAGAAAAGCAATTTCCTACATCTCCAGAACCTTTGATTTTGCCCTTGCTATTATCTCCAAAAGTAAAAAAACCAGCTTCATATGCCTTGTAATTTATCAGCTTTGATTTGTCACCTGTCATATGTTTAGAGCAACCACTACCTAAATACCATAAAGCTCTCTTTGCTCTTTGACAGATCTGCAAAACAAAGTTAGTTTATATATATAGGTCCCCAAAACAGGTTGGGTCCTTTAGAGTTAGGAATAGCATATGATTTGGGTTTCTAATAGTATTCACCTCTGGAAATGCCAACATTCTTGATATAGCAATATCTAGATATATGTCCATTTTTCAAGTAATAAGAACACTTTTTAAATCTTTTACTTGGATAAGATTTATACTTTCCAGCATGATAATGTTTTGTAGACTTTCCATAACCAAGACCATTTCCATTAGAATGTCCAATTTGAGAATCTAGTAGTTGATTAAGTGTATTATGACCAATTTGAAACTTTCCCAATGTTTTAATCAGATAACCAACTTTATTTTCGAGATTTATGCAGTTTTCACACTTTGCAGATTTGATTTTATCATATTCAGATTCTATCTGGTTTTCTAGTTCCAGGACTCTGTCTTTTAGTTGATTGTTTTCATTTTTCAGTTTGCTATTCTGGTTTTCCAGTTCCAGTAATTTGTTTTCTAGCCAATTGTTTAGTCCTTTTAGTCGATTATTTTGATAATCTAGTTTTTTTGCTTCATCATGTAATTCTTTGAATGCATCAAACAAGGTGTCATAATTCTCACTGACATCAAATTCACAAATACTCACTTGGCTTGATGTTTCTTCATTAGCAACTAGGCACAGATTGGCTTGATTTTCAGATTCAAAATCTGAAGTTGATGACTTGCTAGAATCACTATCATCCCAGGCCATGTATGCTTTCTTGCCTTTCTTGAAATGCTGAATGCGTTTCTCTTTGTCTCTTCTTTCCTTTCTTTTTGGGCTTCTTTCTTTTCTTTGATTCAAGAGAGGACAATCTATTTTTACATGTCTTGGCTGCCCACAGTTAAAGCAAGAGAAATTAGAGGAATTGAAATCAGGTTTTCTGGTGTACCTTTTCTGATTTTCTTGAAACCTGTCTTTTGGGTTATTCTTCCTCTTTGGGAACTTTCCAAACTTCTTAACCAGCATTGCAAATTATGTACCATCATCTTCTTTCTCTTCATCACTCTTTAAGCATTCCTTGGCTTTTAGTGCAAGACTTTTGTTCTTCTTATCAGTGTTCTCCAGCTGATCGAGCCTGCTTAACTCCAGTTCGTGTTCCCTCAATTTCCCAAATAAAGTGGCTGTATTCATGACAGATAAGTCCTTTGTCTCAATGATTGCAGTAACTTTCGGTTGCCAGCTTCTACTTAAGCATTTGAGAACCTTTATGTTGAGCTCTTCATCATCAAATTTCTTTCCCAAACCCAACAGATGATTCACTATGTGTGTAAAGCGCTTCTGGACGTCTTGGATGCTCTCTCCAGGTTGCATCCTAAACATCTCATACTCTTGGATAAGGGTGTGCTTTCTTGCTCTTTTTACCTCTGATGTACCTTCATGGGTAACTTGTAGAATATCCCACATTTCTTTTGCTGTTGTGCATTGAGAGACACTGAAAAACTCATCAAGATTTAGAGCAGATGTTAAAATGTTTTTGGCCTTACTGTCAAACTGAGCTTTTCTGTTTTCAGCATCAGTCCATGTTTCCCATGGCTTTTCAATCAATTCTCCATTTTCAGCCTTCACTGTTGGAATGAAAGGACCATTAATCACTGCATCCCAGACACCTCTATCAATAGACTCGAAGAATATCTTCATTCTGGCTTTCCAGAAGGGGTAGTTTGCTCCAACAAAGAGTGGAGGTATGTTGGTAGATGCTCCTTCAGCAAAGGGTAGCTTGTCACCCATCTTGGATCTTTCTTGAGTACCTTTCAATTACCTGCTCTTGATACCAATTGTTAGATGCGGAAGTATATCAAGAAGGGGGAGGTTGAATTGATATAAAGATTTATTGAAAACTTTTTCCTTTTAGAAAATTTACTGATGTAGTTCAGAGTAAAATAGTTGACTGATTATTGCGAATTAGCAGGTTAGTTCAACATGCAGAATTTAAAAGATGATGAAGGATAAGAAAGATTACACCAAGGATTATACTAGTTTGTTCTTTATGCAAGAACTACATCCAGTTGGTGATCTGTAACTCCAACAAATCTTAATCACTATCAAAATTGAAGTCTTTACAAAAACCTTTCTTGAAGACTACAAGAAACACAAGATCCTATTCTAAACACTATAGAAAAGATCTTAAACCTCTGACTCACACTGAGTCAATGTGATCACCCCGATCATAGATTACAGGGTTCGCAAACCCTCTAAGAAATTTCTACCCAGAGATTAAAAGAATACAATGAAAAGTAAAAACAAGATTCTTCTTGAAAAAGTGAAAACTGTAGCTAATTCTACAGATATCTCTTGCTCTGATCTTTTGCAACTTTGTAAGTATTCTTTCGTATTCTCTCGCACTTAGAAACGTCCTTGAGAGTTATATATATAGGCAAGGAGAAGAGCTTTGGGTCGTGCTCAGTTGAAAGACTCAAAAACGCGTTCTGCTGTTTTCTGCATAAAAAGGGTCTTGGAACGAAATAGTTGACTAAACAACAAATCAGTTAGCTATTTTCATTAAAACCAAATTCCTGATACATTAATGATATTAGTCGACTAACATAACAGAATTAGGTAGACTAAACGATGATTAACATAAACAGTAGGCTATTATTTCTCAATTAGCTAACTATAAAAAGATAATCTAACATCTTATCACAATCATAATCATTTATCAAAGTTCCAGAAAATCCTTAAACATCATCAAATCCAAAATCATCTACACCTACGACTCAAAATAATAAAAGGATGACTCAAACTACTGGCAACCAAAGATTAGTGAATGTCATTTTGTCAAACACTTCATATGCATCAATTAACAACAATTCATTAATCAAGATTAACCAAGAATTTTTGAACAAACAACCACATTAAAAAAAACAGATTTAGAAAACTTTTTTTTTGCTGCAGATTTTTTTTCAGAAAAAAATAAAAAATAGATTCATGTATTTCATGTTTTGAACCACCAAAATCATCTAATGGCTCTAGAACTTTTAGGACCATACAATAACCATGTGTTTATCATGTTCTTGATTCAAATACATCATGTTTGAAACCAGGCTCTGATACCAAATGATGAATGCCTAGGAGGCATTATATGTGTTGTAGGATCTATCAAACATGTGTAAAAGCATATGGAATCAAAATAGCATGTATAGTTGCAAGGAAGAACATGAAATCAGATTTTTCCCCAATTGTTAGGGTTCAAATTCGGCTCACACTTAGAAATTGCAAAAAAATTTAATTTAATCGATTAAATGCAAGATAGAACCCATAGGAAGTCATAGAAGATGAAAACAGTGAAATTAATCGGTTTAATTGACTTAGAAATGTCAAAAACGCAACCAGCCCCTATTTGATGGGTTTAATCGGTGCAAACTCAAGAAGATCAAGTTTTATGATGTTTCAACCGATTAAAATCAAGATATATGTCATAGGAAGCCATAAGAAGTGAAAACAAACATTTTAATCGGTGGAAATGGATTAAAATGAAGATGTACGGTGAAGCTATGAAGAACATTCAAGAAAATAAAAATAGAAAACAAGGAGAAGATAAGAGAATGAAGAACATGCCACTTTCATGAAGAAAGATAAGTGCAAAGGACAATCACCACTTGAATTATGGAAAACTCAAGATAAGACTCTAGAAATGAGGCTTACCTCTTGAACTTCAAAGAGAATTAGCTCTTGCTCTCAATTAATCTTCAAAGTTATGTTACAAATGAGACTCACACCCTTAATAGAGAGGGGAGCACGAAATTACATGCACATGGGTGGAATTCTAAAAGGTTAGGCCATGTTTGGAAGATGCTCCAAAACTTCCCAAACAAGGCGCTTGTTTTTTATACTATCTATGTATCCAAACAAGTAGCCTCTTATTTCTATTTCAAAGAAAGACACTAAGCTAACTCTATTTTTATTTACAAGGAAATTACAAGAGCTATTAATATTTTTATTTTCTTCTTAAAGCTTCTTGTACATTCTCCTTGTTTTTCTTCCTTCCTTTTCTTCAAAATTCTTTGTAAACTTTTTTTTCATATTTTCCTTTTCTAATTTTCTTGTGGTTACTCCTCCTTGCATGTGTTGAGGTTTTTCATGAATAGAGATCACATCAAGCAGATAGTCTTGGTTTCCAAATATATTCACCTCTTGAAATACCAAAATTTTTAATGTAGCAATATTTAGATATATGCCCAGTTTTCATACAATAGAAGCATTTTCTTGATTTGCTATTTGAGAAAGATTTAGATTTTGTAGCAGAAAATTGTTTGACAGATTCATCATAGCCAAGTCCAGTTCTGTTTAGAAAACCTTTTTGAGAGATTAACAATTTATCAAGACTATTTTGACCCATTTGAAACTGTCCTACGGTGTTTATTAGATAAACTACTTTTTCTTGAAGATTCTTGCAGTTTTCACAATCAGCAGGGCTGTTTTTGTTATTAGTTTCAGAATTTTCAGATTCTGATTTTCCAATTCTAGGATTCTGTTTTCTAGCCAGCTGTTTAATCCTTTGATGAATTCCTAGGAGGCATTATATGTTGTTGATGATTTTGGATTTGATGATGTTTAAGGACTTTCTGGAATTTTTTATTAATGGTTTATGATGTTACAACTTAGTAGAGATGTTAGATTAACTATTAAAGAGTTAGCTAATTGAGATATAATAACCTGTTGTTTTTATTAATCATCATTTAGTCTACTAATTTTGTTACAGTAGTCGACTATTTTCATTAATGTACCAGGAATATGAGTTTAATGAAAATAGCTAACTGCTTTGCTGCTTCAGTCGACTATTTTGTTTCAGGTTCCCCTTTATGCAAAAAACAGCAGAACCCATTCTATTCCTTTCAACAGAGCACGACCCATAGCTCTTATCTTTGCCTATAAATACAACTCTCAATGACATTTCTGAGTGCGAAAGAGTTCAAGAGAATACACACAGAGTTGCAAAAGATTAGAGCAAGAAGATTTCTGCAGAATTTGTTTA
This sequence comes from Lablab purpureus, assembly GCA_030347555.1. Lineage (NCBI taxonomy): Eukaryota > Viridiplantae > Streptophyta > Magnoliopsida > Fabales > Fabaceae > Lablab > Lablab purpureus. The sequence continues at coordinate 25,974,767 of CM059263.1, forward strand.
CAGTCTTTAGTCTTTCAAGAAGTATCTTGTTTTTACTTTTCTTTGTAATCTTTAGATCTCTAGGAAGAGAATTCTTTGTGGGTTTACGAACCCTGCAATCTGTGATCGGGGTGATCACGTTGACTCAGAGTGAGTATGGGGTTTTAGATCTGTTCTATAGTGTTTAGAATAGGATCTTGAGTTTTCTTTTAAGTCTTTAGCAAAAAGGTTTTTGTAAAGATTTTAATTTTGATAGTGATTTAGATCTGTTGGAGTAGCAGATCACCAACTAGATGTAGTTCTTGCATAAAGAATGAACCAGTATAATCCTTTGTGTATTCTTCTTATCCTTCATCATCTGTTAAATTCTGCATTAAGAACTAACCTACTATTTTTCAATAATCAGGCAACTATTTCTCAGTATACTGCATCAGTAAAATTTTCTGATACGAAAAAGTTTTCAATAAACCCATATATCAATTCAACCCCCCCTTCTTGATATACTTCCGCATCTAACAATTGGTATTAAGAGCAGGTAATTGAAAGGTACTCAAGAAAGATCCAAGATGGGTGATAAGCTACCCTTTGCTGAAGGAGCATCTACCAACAGACCTTCACTCTTTGTAGGAGCGAATTACCCCTTCTGGAAAGCCAGAATGAAGATATTCTTCGAGTCTGTTGATAGAGCCGTTTGGGATGCAGTGATTAATGGTCCTTTCATTCCAACAGTGAAGGCTGAAAATGGAGAATTGATTGAAAAACCATGCGAACAGTGGACTGATGCAGAAAACAAAAAAGCTCAGTTTGACAGTAAGACCAAAAACATTTTAACATCTGCTCTAAATCTTGATGAGTTTTTCAGGGTCTCTCAATGCACAACAGCTAAAGAAATGTGGGATATTCTACAAGTTACCCATGAAGGTACATCAGAGGTAAAAAGAGCAAGAAAGCACACCCTTATCCAAGAGTATGAGATGTTTAGGATGCAACCAGGAGAGAGCATCCAAGACGTGCAGAAGCGCTTTACACACATAGTGAATCATCTGCTGGGTTTGGGAAATAAATTTGATGATGAAGAGCTTAACATAAAGGTTCTCAAATGCTTAAGTAGAAGCTGGCAACTGAAAGTCACAGCAATCATTGAAACAAAGGACTTCACTGTCATGAACACTGCAACTCTGTTTGGAAAACTAAGGGAACACGAGCTGGAGTTAAGCAGGCTTGATCAACTGGAGACTTCTGATAAAAAGAACAAAAGCCTTGCACTAAAAGCCAAGGAATGCTTAAAGAGTGATGAAGAGAAAGAAGATGACAGTACAGAATTTGCTATGCTGGTTAAGAAGTTTGGAAAATTCGTAAAGAGGAAGAATAACCCAAAAGACAGGTTTTAAGAAAATCAGAAAAGGTACACCAGAAAACCTAATTTCAATTCCTCTAATTTCTCTTGCTTTAACTGTGGGCAGCTAGGACATGTCAAGATAGATTGTCCTCTCTTAAATCAAATAAAAGAAAGAAGCCCAGAAAGAAAGGAAAGAAGAGACAAAGAGAAACGCATTCAGCATTTTAAGAAAAGCAAGAAAGCATACATGGCCTGGGATGACAGTGATTCTAGCAAATCATCAACTTCAGATTTTGAATATGAAAATCAAGCCAATTTGTGCCTAGTAGCGAATGAGGAAACATCTAGCCAAATCTGTCAAAGAGCAAAGAGAGATTTATGGTATTTAGATAGTGGTTGCTCTAAACATATGACAGGTGACAAATCAAAGCTGATAAATTACAAGGCATATGAAGCTGGTTCTGTTACTTTTGGAGACAATAGCAAAGGCAAAATCAAAGGTTCTGGAGATGTAGGAAACTGCTCTTCTTCACAGATAAAGGATGTACTCTTTGTTGAAGGATTGAAACACAATTTGCTAAGTATAAGTTAGCTTTGTGACAAAGGTATGAAGGTCACTTTTGATGCAGAATTTTGTGTTATATACAACTGTAAAACTGCAGATATTGTGCACATTGGAAGAAGAACAAACAATGTATATATGTTGGACATTGAGCCCTCAAATCTCAAGAACATTTGCTTGTTGACCAAAGAAGATGAAGGCTGGCTTTGGCATAGAAGGTGTGGACACATCAACATGCAGTTATTAAACAAAATCAGCTGCAAAAGTCTAGTTAGAGGCCTTCCAAATGTCAAATTCGTGAAGGACAAAGTATGTGCATTTTGCCAAAAAGGAAAGCAATCAAGAAACTCATTTGAGTCAAAGAACATCATCTCAACAAGGAGACCACTTGAGCTATAGCATCTTGATTTATTTGGTCCATCAAGAACTGTAAGTCTTGGAAATAACTCATATGTTCTTGTCATTGTTGATGATTTCTCAAGATTCACTTGAACATTATTTCTTTCTTCAAAAGATGAAACATTCCATGCATTCAAGAAATTTGCAAAGATTATTTCAAATGAAAAAGATCTTAACATTGTTTCTTTAAGAACTGATCATGGAACTGAATTTCAAAACATACATTTTGAAAAGTTTTGTTCTAAACATGGCATATCTCACAACTTTTCTGCTCCTAGAACTCCACAACAAAATGGAGTTGTTGAAAGAAAGAATAGAACACTTCAAGAATGTGCAAGAACCATGTTGAGTGAATCCAAGCTTCCTTAATACTTTAGGGCAGATGCAGTTTCTACAGCTTGTTATGTACTTAATAGAGTATTGCTTAGACCAATTCTTGATAAAACTCCTTATGAACTCTTAAATGGAAGAACTCCTAGTATTGCATATTTCAAATTTTTTGGTTGCAGGTGTTTCATACTAAACAATGGAAAAGCATCTTTAGGCAAGTTTGATGAAAAAGCTGATGATGGTATATTCTTAGGTTATTCTATGAATAGCAAAGTCTATCGTGTTTTTAACAAAAAGAACTTAACTGTAGAATAATCTATTCATGTTGTATTTGATGAGTTCTTATGTCAAAAAGAGAGAAAAGGTAATTCTTGCAGGTTCAGATGATGAAAAGTCTGAAAAATTAGAAAAGAATGAAGATTATGCAGAAAAATCTGCTGATGCTGACAGACAAGATGAACCAATCGACTATAACTCTGGATCAGTCAACTACTCTGCAATAGACAATGCCTTATCTAAATCCTGGAGGACTCAAAAAGGATTGTCTCTAGATAACATCATTGGAAATGTTGAAAAGGGAGTTACAACTCGAAACTCTTTAAATGATTTTTGCAATCACATGGCCTTTGTATCACAAATTGAACCTTAAAATATACATGATGCATTGCTTGATAATGATTGGATTACTGCTATGAATGAAGAGTTAAATCAGTTTGTTAGAAATAATGTTTGGTATCTAGTACCTAGAAACAATGAAATGAATGTTATTGGAACAAAATGGGTTTTTAAAAACAAACTTGATGAAAATGGAATAATAACCAGGAATAAAGCTAGATTAGTAGCCAAAGGATATAATCAGGAAGAAGGCATTGATTATGATGAAACTTATGCACTAGTGGCTAGGTTAGAAGCTATCAGATTGTTGCTTGCATTTGCATATCTTAAAGGCTTCAAACTCTATCAAATGGATGTCAAGAGTGCTTTTCTAAATGGCTTCATAAATGAAGATGTGTTTGTTGAACAGCCACCTGACTTTGTTGATATTAAGTTTTCTAATCATGTATACAAACTCAAAAAAGCTTTGTATGGTCTCAAACAAGCACCTAGGCAATGGTATGAAAGACTTACAACTTTCCTCATATCACAAGGTTTTAAAAGAGGAGTTGTTGATAAAACTCTTTTCACTAAGAAAGTTGATAATGAACTCACATTAGTGCAGATTTATGTTGATGATATCATTTTTGGTTCATCTAATCAATCTCTTTGCCAAGAATTTGCAGATTCTATGAAAGGTGAATTTGAGATGTCAATGATGGGAGAGTTAAATTTCTTCCTAGGATTGCAGGTTAAACAGATGCAAAATGGAACTTTCATAAATCAATCAAAATACTGCAATGAGTTATTGAAGAAGTTCAACATGAAAAGCTGCAAAGAAGCCTCTACTCCTATGTCTTCAAGTTGCTATCTTGACTTGGATGAAAAAGGAAAATCAGTTGATGCAACCATGTATAGAGGATTGATTGGTTCCTTGTTGTACATAACAGCTAGTAGACCTAACATAATGTTTGTTGTATGTCTATGTGCAAGATTTCAAGCCAATCCAAAGGAATCACATCTCACTGCAGCAAAACGAATCCTAAAGTATCTCAAAGGAACAATGAATGTTGGGATGTCGTATTCTAATGGTAATGAATTAAATTTAGTTGGCTATACTAATTCTGATTTTACAGGTTGCAAATTAGATAGGAAAAGCACAAGTGGAACATGCCACTTGTTTGGAAACTTCTTGATTTCTTGGACCAGCAAGAAACAAGCATGTGTAGCACTTTCCACAGCAGAAACTGAATATATAGTTGCTGGTAGCTACACTGCACAGATCCTATGGTTAAAACAACAGCTAAGTGATTTTAATTTGTATCTTTCTGATATTCCCATTTTATGTGATAATACCAGTGCTATCAATTTAACTAAGAATCCCATTCAGCATTCTAGAACTAAGCATATTGAAATAAGGCACCATTTTATAAGAGATCATATTGAAAAGAAAGATTGTAGAATTGAATTCATCTCCACTAATGACCAACTAGCTGATATTTTCACTAAGCCTTTAGGTCGTGATAGGTTTTTCAAACTAAGAAATGAGTTAGGAATCCTAAACATCAATCATCTTTCTTAAATATTATGTTGTTGAGTTAAACAGTTTGTTAATTCTGTTAAATAAAAACGACAGTGTAAAAACCAAGAGGGGGGGTGAATTGGATTTTTAATAAACTTTTCTCTTTTTAATGAAAACTTTTCAGATTTTGAAATTCTTTCAAAAACTAGGATGTGGATTTTTCTTATCCTTTGATTAAAGCGGATTGAATTAGCAATTGTTATAATGATCCACAGTTAAAAGATATAGAGAAAGAGAAAGAACACAGAGATTTATACTGGTTCGGATTAAGCCAATCCTACGTCCAGTTCCCAACCACCACAAATGCGTGATGATTCACCCCAGTATCTTTAAATGAAATTACAAAAACCAATTCATGCAATAACAAATAAAGATAAAGGAACACCTCCTCAGACACACTAAGGATGAAAACACCTCCCCAGACACACTGAGGATGAAACCCACCTCTCTTGACACACAAGAGATGAAACACCTTCCTTAGAACAGATCCAAGGGATGAATTTTCCCGTTTAAAGAAAACAATAAAAGAATACACCTGATAAGTGCTGAATAGAAAGCTTAAGCACAATGATCACCACTTCCAAAGACTTGATCAAACTGAAGAGAGCAGGAAAGCGGCTTTGAAAAAGCTAAGGCGCAGAAACACTTTGAATATTTTGTGTGTTTTTAGATGTGTAGAACCTAAGACATTTTATTTCATTTTATAATTCGAAAATGCTTCAAAGTTTCCATTCTTAGGTTGATTTAATATTAATTTCGCAAAAACGACTTAATTAATCGATTATATAAAAGGCTTAATCGATTATATCATGTTTAAAAACTGGAAAACTGAAATCGTCTGATATAATCGATTAGATTAAGGCCATAATCGATTATATTAACCCAGAATCAATATAATCGATTATCAAAGACACTTAATCGATTATTTTGCTCGTTAAACATTTTTAATTCAAATTTTAAGTTAGATAATCGATTATCTACGTATGGTAATCGATTAAAAGTGTAGAAAAACGTTTTTGCGAGAAAACACCTTGCTCTCTTGTTTGGGAAGGTCTTGAATGGGATTTATGACTTACTCTTTTTATCCAACACCCAAAACAGAACCTTCTACTCTAGCTCCTTCAGCTCTTGAGAAAATCTTCATCAATCTTCTCTCTTGAAAGCTTTGAATGCTCTTTATGCCTTTCCTTTTCTATCAAGCATCCTTCCTTTGTGAGATGGCACAAGTCTTTAATGTTGATTAAAACTTTCTAAAACTTCATCATCAAAACTTTAGGTCTTCATAAAACTCTGGTCTTGCAAAATGCCAACAATCTCCCCCTTTTTGATGATGATAAAAAGAAACATAGAGACTTGTGATTGATATCCTGAAAATCTTGAAAATAATGTATGGATATCTCCATCATAAAAATTAGTCCACAAAGGAAATAAAATAGGCATTCACATAGCATTTAAGTTTCAATTTTGAATTTTGAAAAAGAGATTTCAAGGAAATTAATGACTGGAAATTATTTCTAAAAGCTCCCCCCACTAGTGCAGAAATTGGAATCAATGATGACTTATTATGACGGGTGTTGTTCACAAGTCATAATAAGTGGGGCGGTGGCAATTTTGTAATATATTTCAAATTTATTATGTCAGTTCTAATATGAACAGACACAGTAAATATTTACTATGTCAGTCCAGTCTAGAACCGTCATAGTAAGTGACTTACTATGTCAGTTTTAATTTCACCTGACATAGTAAATCTTTTTACTTTAAATTCTATTTTCCAACTCCAGAGTCAGTTTTAATTTCACCTGACATAGTAAATCTTTTTACTTTAAATTCTATTTTCCAACTCCAGAGTCTATTCACATTTCTTTTCTCTCCAACACAGAACTCTACTGTCAAACCCTAATCTTCGTGTTTCAAACCCTACTGTTGTTGAGTCGTTTGATTTCGTGGCCATGATTCATTTTTTCTGGTGGGTTCTTTGTGGTCGTGATTTATGCTTGGAACCCTAATCTGGTGATTTGTTCTTCGTGGTGCAGAATCTCACGATGAGTTCAAACAATTTTTTGTTCTTTCAATTTTTCAAGTCATATGAAGATAAAGCCCTTTACTTTATCTCATTTTAATTTTGATTGATTGATATGTGCGCGAATATTGTGATTGCATAATCTGAGCATGAGTGACCTGTTGGATTGTATAAAAGATTGATAGAGATTACATCTTGATGTAAGAGGCTTCTGTGAAAATAGCAAAATATTTGGAGAAGTAGTGGAAAATTTTCCCCGTATTCCTTTTCCCATTTCTAGAGATTCTTGAGAAAAGTATATATAGAGCTAGATTTTAATTTGTAGGGTAATGTGTTATGAGGTACAGGAATTTGGAGATTGGGGAGACGGGGAAGGAGTAGTTGAATTGGGAACAGGACAAGCGTGCTGTTGAGAAGGGAATTGGGAACAGGACAAACGTGTATGTATTGCTTTAAGTTATATTACATTGATATTTTTTACCTATAGGAGCCCATTTGATTGCTTTTACATTGCATAAATTTTAGTATTTTTGTATTTGTAAATTTATAAGATGGATTCCAACAATCATAATAGAGGGAGATATCAATTTTAAATGGACAAATGATGTTAGGTTGTAGTTGCAGGAAGGTTGGGAGGAAGGAATATGCAGTTTGTTTGTTTGCAAAAGACCACTGTGAGTCTATACAATTGACAGTTTCTTCTTCCATAATAGACCAAACACAACAAAAATACAAAAACAAAAAAAAATCAAAAGTTGTTGATGTCTTGTTATAGACTGAAAACAAAAAATTAAAGAAAACTGAGAGGGTAAAATCATATTTTGTCTTATTTTAAGTAATAGTAAAATGACATATTTTAAAAATGAGGATGATATAATATAAAATTATTTTTGTTTCAAATCTGGATGATATATTATATTTTAAATTTAATTTTATGAAACTCTCTGTTTAGTAATATTCTATTATATATTTATTATTATAGGTTCCTGTTATGTCAAAAAATTGTTGAAATTTTAAGGTTCAGATATGTTTTTACCCTTTTTAAATGGAAAAGTTTAGTTTAAGAGAATAAAATATTTTAGTAATTTAGTTTAATTCTTTTAATATTATTTTTATTATATTAGAGAATTAAATTGATAAAATAGATGTATTGAATTTTAAAAAAAAATTCTTAAAAACTATATAAGAAAACTTTCACATTTAAATTTTTTATTTTTGTCACCTTAAGTTCATTTTTGTTCATTTGGTATAAAATTTATATTTCATATCCATCTTTCTATATCCTTACTAACATAAATATTAATTAAATATTTTCTATAAAAAATTAAATTATAATAAAAAGCATGATATTATTAAGATTGTAAAAGAGTATATATTATTTTTAGTGTTAAATTTTAAGAAACAAATTATAATGATATAAATATAAAATTAAAATTTGTATTCTTAAATTTAGGATGATTATAAGAGATCAAAAGTTGTTAGTCCTTCAGAACCACAAATGTCTTCTCTCCAACAACTCGGTGCAGTGGTAGCGACAATGGGGAAGAAAATTGTACAATTAGATATGCCTCCTGAAGCCGTAGGCAGGGCCATCAACGTCACTTTTTTTATATCTCAAAAGGATGTTTGTGAAATTGTTACTGGTACTGATCTTCTATGTATATCCATTCTACAACTTTGGTTGTTGTAAGTATACTTTCATTAATCTTAAAATAGTTTAATATATTTAATACTTTATTCTAACATTATTTTTTCAATGTTCAAGGTATTTACGTAACCTCTGCATTGAGAAGAAGAATGCTTATATTTATGGATTTCTTGACCCTGTTGCCATTCAAAGCATAGGAAATAAAGCAAGTGAGGTGCAAACATACTTAATAGAGACATTTCAAAATGCAGGCAAGGAGGTGTATTTAGCACCTTACTTACATCAGTAAGTATACAATTTTAAATTACAGTTAATTATTTAGAATATAATTTTTATTAATATTATATTATTACAATTTGTAGGGGTCATTGGCAATTGCTAGTGATTATTCCTCACCGTTTTCTCATGGTTCTCTTGTGTTCATTGCACAAGAAAACTAACACTTTGGCCATCAAACATATACTAGACGCGTAAGCTTTTTTCTCTATTGTATTTCCTATATTAATGATTAATATGATTTAATGAATGTCTACATTTTATAGGGCTATGGAAGCTCATTCAAGGTTGCGAGGGCTTCCACCTATAGCTAGAAAGAAGATACAATTACTTGCACCTAACGTAACTTATTTATCTCACTATTATTTGATTATAATATAAAATATATTTTAATTATTTGTGTGTGATTTGTAGTGTCCACATCAATTGGGAACTATGTGTGGATACTATGTGATGAAGCACATGCACACAATCATATATGCAAATATCACTGACTCATGGAGAGAGGTAATACAAAATAAAGTCAAACACCCTTAACTATTTAAGTGTAAAGTTAACTTTTTCATTGATTAAGTAAATTTCTTTTGTAGCTATTCAACGATTCATCTCCATTGCAGGACAAAGATATGGAAGACATTAGAATGCAATGGGCTTCATTTTTTTAAGTGTTTTTAATAAGTTGTAGAAATTTTAGTTTATTTAAATATACAACCAAATATTACATTTTAGTCTTTTTTTGTACAATGTTTAGAGGATAATATCATCCAATTATCAATGAATTAGTTTGTTTGGAAATTGTAGATTGTTATATGCAGGTTGATGAAACAATTTTGAATTGAGACCAACCAGTAAAACCAACTGAATTTTAAAAAAAAAAAACACTAACTTACTATGACGGTTCTCATCAAAACTGTCATAGTAAGTGAAACTTTCTATGACGGTTCTCATTAGACCTGTCATAAGAAGTATTGCAGAAAAATCATATTTTATATTGATTCTGCACATTCTATGACGGTTTGATCGCAACCGACATAATAAGTTCACTTATTATGACGGGTAGTTAACCGACATAGAAAGTTAAACTTTCTATGTCTCCTGTATCTATGTCGTTGTTTGAACCGTCATAAAAAGTCCCGTAGAACTGACATAAAAAGTCTCAACTGCAGTAGTGCCCTTAAACTTTGCTCTTTAATGTTTAAGCTATATTAGGCACTTATTTGAAATATTTCCTAAAGCTCCCCCTGAAATTAATTTTCTTAAAAGCTATAATAACTAGACAGATTTTCATATCAAAACAAATATTTTTCTCCCCCTTTATTTTTATCATTTTCAAAAAGATTACAATTTTCAGAGATAATTACAGCAGAAGCAAATTAATTACGCATGAATTATAGAGAGAGAAAAAATACAGCAGCTGAAAAAAAAATAATGAAGAACAAGCTAAGGAAAAGTGAACTTGTAGCCTATTCTGTTTCTTCACTATCTTCTTCATCTTCCTCATCATTGGCTGGCTGTTTGCCTCTTGAGGATGTTGTATTATCTTCTTCAGGAGATATTTCTTCAATATCCATCTTTCTTTCAACTCTATACACTCTTCTATTGAGTCTTGAAAGTCTGTGACAAAGATCTTCATATTGAGAAGTGTGAAGATTCATCATTGTGTCCATTCTTGAAAGTATATGATCCTCCATTGACCCTGGTTGAGGTTGAGGTTGAGGTGGTGGTTCTTCATCATCCTTCTCCATTGCAGCAGGTTCATCTTCTCTTTGCCTAAACCTGTTGCCTTGTTCTATGAGGCCCATATGCCTTAGAACATTCTTCCCAATTTTGCTATTGCTTAGCAAAATCTGCTTGTTCTCCCCTTCAAGATCTACACCCTTGTATTGTTCATTAAGTTTCACATTACCAACTTTGTACAAGTTCTCAACTTGTAAATTCGGATCCTTGCATAATTTTCTGAATTCTACCAACTTGTTGAAGTCCTCAAAGCCATATGTGATGTTGATGCCTTGAGTTGAGAGACCAGCTACATTGTTCCACAAATCTTCATCAAAGTAGATCCTTACACCCTTCACTTTAGTGCTTGGACTAGCTGTTCTTGAGGTTAAGTTCATGTAAAACACTCTAACCAAGTCTGGATAGAATGCCCCTTCCATCTCCACAAATTGTTGCAGCCCATTTGCTACTAAAAGTTCCTGAAATGAAAACCCGTGAGATCTGAAAAATTCACAAGATAGATATTTTGGGGTAAGAATTTTCCTGTCCTTCCACTTGTTAACAAACCCAATTTGCATATCTTCATCAGAGATCCAACCAGCAAGAGTTGGAGGTCTCCTTTCTTGATGTTGAGAAGACATTGGCTCCTTGCCTCTTCTCCTTGATGGCATCTTCCTTCTTCTTTGATCAGCCATTTTGATGATAGACAAGAGAAATTGCACAACGAAATAATATAGTAACAGAGAAAGCACAGAAAATTAATTCGCACAAGAACAGAAGATATCAGCAGAAAGCAGCAAGAGTGAGAGAGAGTGAGTGAGGCACTTTGAATTCTCAATCTAGCTATTTATAGGAAGGAAATCCGGTCATAAAACTTTGATTTAATGAAAATATATCCGTTGGGAACGAATATAGCCGTTGTAATAAAACAAAACTCGTGAAAACATGGCCAACGTTCGAAAATCAGAGTTGCAGAAAAACACAGAACGGTGCATTTAATCGATTATGTTCTTCATTTAATCGATTATTTGCCTTCGAAATTTTCCAGAAAATGAAAACCCAGAAATTTAATCGATTATGTGCATTCCTTAATCGATTAAATTGCTCCCTAGCGCTTTAATCGATTATGTCATGAACTTAATCGATTATGTTATAAAACATTTTCACAAACAGCGCGTTTAATCGATTAACACCCGAAACCTAATCGATTAAATACGTAAATTTTCATAAAACGCTGAATTAACATCAAAATCAACAACAAACATCATTCAAACAACAGATTTATCACAAAGAATTCCTAGATCTCTTCTAAGCTCATAAAATCTATCTCTAGGCAAAGGTTTGGTGAAGATATCAGCTAGTTGATGTTTGGTATCGATATATTCTATGATGCAATCACCTTTAGCTATATGATCTCTAATGAAATGATGTCTAATTTCTATATGCTTGGTCTTAGAATGCATGATAGGGTTCCTAGTCAGGTTAATGGCACTAGTGTTATCACACTTAAGAGGGATATGATCTAAAAGATATCAAAGTCTTCTAATTCGTTGCTTCATCCACAGTATTTGAGCACAACAACTCCCTCGTTGCTATATACTCGACCTCCGTGGTTGAAAGAGCAACACTAGCCTGTTTCTTAGAATGCCATGAAACTAAAGAACATCCTAAAAGATGACATGTACCACTAGTACTCTTCCTATCAATTCTACTGACCACCATAATCCGAGTCCGAAAAACCTATAATACTAGGTGAGGCTCCCGAAGGGTACCATAAACCAAAGGATTTTGTTCCTCTAAGGTACTTAAGGATTCTCTTAACGGCTTTTAGGTGTGACTCTCTAGGGTTGGATTGAAACCTAGCACAAACACACACACTTTGCATTATATCAGGTCTACTAGCAGTAAGATAAAGTAATGATCCGATCATACCTCGATACCGTGTTTGATCTATCGCCTTACCGTTTAAATCTTGGTCTAGATAGCAAGATGTGGCCATGGGAGTTGCAGCTTCCTTGGAACTTTCCATCTCAAATTTCTTCAAGATTTCGTTGCAATACTTTGTTTGACATATAAATATGCCTTTCTTCAATTGTTTGATTTGCAAACCAAGAAAGAAATTTAATTCTCCCATCATGGACATTTCAAACTCTCCCTGCATATTTCTAGCAAACTCTTGGCAAAGATCATCATTAGTTGATCCAAAAATGATATCATCAACATAAACTTGAACAATAAGAATATGTTTCTTTGATTTCTTAATAAAAAGAGTAGAATCAACTTTACCTCTTCTAAAATTATTTTCAAGTAAGAAATTACTTAACCTTTCATACCAAGATCTTGGGGCTTGTTTGAGTCCATACAAGGCTTTCTTCAACTTGTAGACATGATTAGGATTTTTGAAATCTTCAAAGCCCTGGAGGTTGTTCTACATAGACTTCTTCCTTGATGTATCCGTTTAGAAAAGCACTTTTTACATCCATTTGAAATAATTTGAATCCCATAATGGAGGCATATGCTAGCAACAAGCGGATAGCTTCAAGTCTTGCTACTGGAGCATAGGTTTCATCATAATCTATGCCTTCTTCTTGTCTATATCCTTTTGCAACCAGCCTTGCTTTGTTCTTGGAGATATTTCCATCTTCATCAAGCTTATTCCTAAAAACCCATCTTGTACCTATAACCTGCATATTGTTAGTCCTAGGAATTAAATCCCATACCTGATTTCTTTCAAACTGATTTAGCTCTTCTTACATTGCTATACACCAATGTTCATCCGTCAATGCTTCTTCTACATTCTTTGGTTCAACCTGTGAAACAAAAGCAACATTCATGCAGAAATTATTCATGTTCCTCCTTGTTCTTACACCTGTTGAGATGTCTCCAATGACATTGTCCAATGACATTGTCCAAAGACATGTTTCTAGGTGGTCTCCATTCTTTTGGTAGACTTTCATCATGAGGAGGATTCTCATCCAATTTGATTTCTTCAACAGTTTCTTCTAGAGGAGTTTCTTCTTGATGTACTCCTTCATCATCTACAAAGAATCTTTTTGACTCAAGAGGGGTTTCCTCAAGGTCTAGATATTCATCAAAGACAACATGTATAGATTCTTCAACATTTAAAGTCCTTTTATTAAAAACTCTATATGCTTTACTATGCAAAGAATAACCTAAAAATGTAGCTTCATCGGATTTAGCATCAAATTTCCCAAGGCTATCTTTTCCATTATTCAAAACAAAACATTTGCATCCAAAAATTCTGAAATGAGAAATATTTGGTTTTCTTCCTTTGAAAAGCTCATAAGGAGTTAATTTCAAAATAGGTCTTATTAAAACTCTATTTAAAACATAACATGCGGTGCTTACGGCATCAGCCCAAAAATATTTAGGTAAATTATTTTCATTCAACATAGTTCTTGCAAGTTCTTCCAAAGATCTATTTTTCCTTTCAACCACACCATTTTGTTGAGGTGTTCTTGGTGCTGAAAAATTATGAGAAATTCCATTTTCTTCACAAAAATTTTCAAAAGAAACATTTTGAAATTCACCGCCATGATCACTTCGTAAAAACTTGATTTTCAAATCTTTTTCATTTTGAATAACCTTGGCAAATTTTCTAAATTCTTTGAAAGCATCACTTTTAGATGAAAGAAAGAGAGTCCAAGTAAATCTAGAGTAATCATCAACAATCACAAGAGCATAATAATTGCCACCAAAACTTTTTGTTCTAGAGGGCCAAATAAATCCATGTGCGGTAATTCTAAAGGTTTTGAAGTGGAAACAACATTTTTAGATTTAAAAGAATTTTTCGTTTGCTTCCCTTTTTGACAAGCTGCACATAGTTTGTTCTTTTCAAAAACCAGTTTTGGCAAACCAATTACTAACTCTTTAGATATGAGTTTACTTAGATGAGGCATATGAATGTGAGCAGCTCTTCTATGCCATAACCATGGATCCTCTTCTTTCGCAACTAAACAAGATAAATTATTAGATGTAGATGCACAATCAATGTCAATCAAATAAATGTTATTGTGTCTCTTACCAATGAGGGCGATTTCATTTGAGTCCTTGTGATGAATTTTGCAAAGATCACTATCAAACGTTACCTTTAAGCCTTTATCACAAAGTTGACTAATGCTTAGCAAATTGTGCTTCAATCCATCAACAAGAAGAACATCATGAATCTTTAGGGATTCTCCAATCATTCCACTACCAATGATTTTTCCCTTGTTGTTGTCACCATAGGTTACAAAACCTTGTTCTTTCTTTTTGAAGCTTTTGAATTTGCTTTTATCACCCGTCATGTGCCTTGAACAACCACTATCAAGATACCATAGTGACTTTTTGGACTTGGGACCAACCTGCATCATAAACAAAATATTTAGGTCCCCTAAAGTCACTTATTAGGGTCCTCATGGGTTAGAAACAGATTTTCCTTTGGGAACCCATTTGTATTTCCCATTAGGAACACTAAAACGTTTAATATTGCATCTATTAACAGAATGACCTTTATGCATACAATAAAAACATGTAGGAACATTTGTTTTTCTTGGTATATATGCATTTTTATAAAACTTCTTTTTAGGCTCATTTGTTTTATTTTTGAAATGAGGAACTTTGAAAATCTTTTTCGTATTTGATGATTCTCCTTGAACAAAAACGATTTTGTTTGATTTATTATTATTTTTGAAATTGTAACCAAGTCCCGCTTTTCAGTATAAACCTTTGTTGTCTTTCAAAACATTATTTAAATTATTATTACCCATCGTAATGTTTGAAAGAGATGTTTCAAGATAAGAAACCTTGTTTGCAAGAACACTACAATTTTCACAAATAGGAATTTTGGTTTTGCATTTGCAAGGAATTTTCGCTTTTTCCAAATCCTCTTTTAAAACCTTTTTCTCTTCTTCCAAATCAGAAATTTTCTTTTCAAGACTTTTGTAGTCATTTTTTAATTTATTATGAAAGAAGGTTAGTTTTTCCGATTTTTCACATAAATCCAACAATTCTTCAAGCAACTCATCATAATTATCAGGAAGGCCAGAATCACTTACCTTGCTACATGTGGATTCGGCATCATCATCATCATCCACCATAAGACAAATATTGGCTTCTTCTTCTGACTCGCTTGCACTAGAAGAACTCACGTCATTATCTTCCCATGCGATGTATGCCTTCTTTTTCTTCTTATCAAAAGGCTTCTTGTATTTCTTTGCCTTTTCTTCATCCTTCTTGATGTTGGGGCAATCCGACTTCAAGTGTCCCCTTTTTCCACAACCATAGCATTTAAAGTTATCAAGAGAATTTAGGTTTTCAGTTTTCTTACCTTTCTTGAAATTTCCTTTGTTTTTGTTCTTGATAAACTTTTTGTACTTTTTGACGAACAAGCTGATGTCACTGCATTCAAGATCATCATCTGTGTCACTACTCTCATCTTTGTGGGATTTCACTTTAAGAGCAACACCTTTTCTTTTGACGTCTTCTTCTTCTCCTTTGAAACGTCCAAGCTCCATTTCATGTTCTCTAAGCTTCCCGAAGAGAGTTGTCATGTTCATATTTGCAAGGTTCTTTGATTCCGTGATAGCTGTCACTTTAGGTTGCCAAGTCCTATCCAAAGATTTCAAAATTTTCACACATTTAACTCTTCAGTATCAAATTTCTTACCTAACGCCTTGAGGTGATTTACAATGTGAGTAAATCTCTTTTGGACGTCGTATATGGTTTCTCCTTTGCTCATCCGGAACATCTCGTACTCCTGAATCAAGGTATTTTTCCTTGATCTTTTCACGTCTTCCGTTCCTTCATGTGTGACTTCTAAAGTGTCCCATATCTCCTTCACTGTAGTGCAATCCGACAACCTGTAAAACTCATCAATGGTTAAAGCAGATGCTATCATGTTACACGCCCTTATGCCGCATTGATTCTGGTTTTATTCATCTTTGCTCCAATTTGCTCTCTTTTTGGGTACCTGCGCTTCTTCAACAACAACCATAGGAATAAATGGATCATTTACAATTGCATCCCAAACGCCTTGATCATTAGACCTTAGAAAAATTTCCATCCTCTTTTTCCAAAAAGGATAATTTTCACTTGTAAACAGTGGTGGTCTATGAATAGATGCACCTTCAGCAAAAGTTTGATTTTTGTCTGCCATAAGGATCTTCTTTTTGAATAACTTTCAAAAAACCAGCTTTGAGGCCAATTGTTAAATAGGACGGCAGTGTAAAAACCAAGAGGGGGGGTGAATTGGATTTTTAATAAACTTTTCTCTTTTAAAAAACTTTTCAGATTTTGAAATTCTTTCAAAAACTAGGATGTGGATTTTCTTATCCTTTGATTAAAGCGGATTGAATTAGCAATTGTTATAATGATCCACAATAAAAAGATATAGAGAAAGAGAAAGAACACAGAGATTTATACTGGTTCGGATTAAGCCAATCCTACGTCCAGTTCCCAACCACCACAAATGCGTGATGATTAACCCCACTATCTTTAAATGAAATTACAAACACCAATTCATGCAATAACAAATAAAGATAAAGGAACACCTCCTCAGACACACTAAGGATGAAAACATTTCCCCAGACACACTGAGGATGAAACCCACCTCTCTTGACACACAAGAGATGAAACACCTCCCTTAGAACCAATCCAAGGGGTGAATTTTCCCGTTTAAAGAAAATATTAAAAGAATACACCTGATATGTGATGGATAGAAAGCTTAAGCACAATGATCACCACTTCCAAAGACTTGATCAAACTGAAGAGAGCAGGAAAGCGGCTTTGAAAAAGCTAAGGCGCAGAAACACTTTGAATATTTTGTGTGTTTTCAGATGTGTAGAACCTAAGACATTCTCTTTCATTTTATAATTCGAAAATGCTCCAAAGTTTCCATTCTTAGGTTGATTTAATATTAATTTCGCAAAAACGACTTAATTAATCGATTATATAAAAAGCTTAATCGATTATATCATGTTTAAAAACTGGAAAACTGAAATCGTCTGATATAATCGATTAGATTAAGGCCATAATCGATTATATTAACCCAGAATCAATATAATCGATTATCAGAGACACTTAATCGATTATTTTGCTCGTTAAACATTTTTAATTCAAATTTTAAGTTAGATAATCGATTGTCTACGTATGGTAATCGATTAAAAGCGTAGAAAAACATTTTTGCGAGAAAACACCTTGCTCTCTTGTTTGGGAGGGTCTTGAATGGGATTTATGACTTACTCTTTTTATCCAACACCCAAAACAGAACCTTCTACTCTAGCTCCTTCAGCTCTTGAGAAAATCTTCATCAATCTTCTCTCTTGAAAGCTTTGAATGTTCTTTATGCCTTTCCTTTTCTATCAAGCATCCTTCCTTTGTGAGATGGCACAAGTCTTTAATGTTGATTAAAACTTTCTAAAACTTCATCATCAAAACTTTAGGTCTTCATAAAACTCTGGTCTTGCAAAATGCCAACAAATTCTGTGAAATAGTTGATGTATTTCATTTAACTGACAATGATATTATACCGCTGCAGATTTTAGTGTGTTAATTTCTTATAACAGTCGACTTATTTCACTTAAGTGACATATTTGCTTTACTGTTGCATAAAATAGTTTGCTTATTTCCATGAAATAACAGACGTATTTCATTAAATGTGCCTACTGGTGTTATTTATATCAGAACAGCCTATTAATTGCTTTGACTAGTTGACTAATTTGAATAACTGCAATTAAATTCAATTGAATTTTCAAGAAATCAGTTTAATATTCTTCAAAACAATTCAAACCAAATCAGTAAATGACCAATTTGTATATTGGGTGCTCTATCATTCAAACTTGAACAGTTTTAGGTGCATGTGAAGTTACTTTATTGGTTTTGGAAAACTGAATTTCCATTTCTCAACATATTCTCTCTGCATTTTTTATGACCTTGAGCATCTGTGATTGAGTACATATCTGTGCAAAATATTCATTGATCAATATTCGTTTGACCATGTCTATCAATCTTTCTTTATAATCCTAATATTTTTACATATCAGATACCACAACTGTGCATCTCTCTTGCTGCATTTTTGCTTTACAGTACTGCTGCACTCTCTCATTTTTCTTCTTCAGCTAAAATGTCAACAAATGAGTATTTCCTAATAGAGAATGATGACTCTGATGCACCAATTGCTACTGCATTTCAAAGACTAAGAAGGTCATCAAGAAATCGTGTACCCACACAGGCTGCTGCTCATCAACCAGCTAGAACTAACAAGAATAGAGGTTCCACATCTGGGTCTCCAGCCCAACCAATTCAGGTTCCAGAATCAGCTGTTGGACCTTCTAATCCAATAGAAAGAAGATTTCCAAAAAGGTACAAAGTACGTGTGAGGCTTCCTCAACCAGTGCCTCCTACAGAAAATGATTCCGATGAGGAGACTGAATCAGAACCTGAAGAACAAAATGAAATTATTGAAGCTGTGGAGTTAAAGATGCAGAGGAAGTTGATCCTCACTCCAAAGATATTGAAGTTCAACTGGCTCATTAATGAGAACCTGATTTTCGTGAAAAACACTCTTCAAGCACAGGGACTGCGACAGTTTGTTGAACTGGAAGGTAACTTCTATATTGATCTGATTAAGTTGTTTTATGCTAACCTAAAGGCAGAAAACAATGTGCTAGTCTCTCAAGTGAGAGGAAGAGAAGTTAGAATAGACAACCCTTTATGGAGAAGGATTGTTGGACTGAAGTATGAACGAGTGAAAATTAGCAAAGGAAATACAGGATCAGTACCAGATTTCAACAAAGATATTGTTTATAAGTCCTGCATGCGCACTGTTGATGAAGCAGTCATTCTCAAATACAATGTTGGCAGAATGAAGTGGGATGAGAGGTTATTAGCATTTATCATTGCCTGGCAGCTTATTCCCAGGGGGAGCAACCATGCTCAACTCATGGAAGAGGACTTAGCCTTGATCCATTGCATGAAAAACAGCATCAAGGTTAACTGGGTGCATGTAATTAAAGGGCATATGTTTAAAGCTAAGCGTCTTAGTGATCATAAGTTGCCTTATGCTATTCTCATTTCCAAGTTTTTGGACCACTTCAACTTCCCAAATGAAGGACAAACCACAAGGATTGTCAATCATAAGCACATGTTTGACAATTACTATCTCAGAAAGATGGGACTGTCCAAGATCAATGATGAATGGATCTTCGAATCTAGATCTTCTTCTTCTGCACCAAGATCAACCATTAATGATGGCACCTCATCAAGGAACCAACAAGACTACTCTGCATACCAAATGGTCCCATATTCAGCACCTCCTACATATCAGGGAGTTCCTATGTCTGAATTTGAACGCATGTTAATTTCTAGACTTAATGTGCTTACTTCCATGCAGAGAGATACACATGAGACTATGGTAGCCAGGTTTACAAATGTAGACTATGAGATTGAGCTTATCCAACAGCAACTCTCTAAACTTCAAGTTACAGTGGAAAGCTTGGATGGCTCCTATGTACCAAACTCTGCTGCAATGGAAGAGGATGATGCCGAAGATGATGATGAAGATGATGATGATGAGGAAGATGAGGATGAAGATGATGATGAAGCCTGATCTTTGCTGTCTCTGATTTTTAAATTTTCGCTTTTATGCTTCTGCATTTTGAACAATTTGGGTCTGTAATATTACCTAAAACACATATTATCTGCTATATCTGTTATATAAACCTGCTTATATCTGCTGTTATTGCTTATATATTTGCTATTTGCTAATGTCAAAGGGGGAGATAATCTTCCATCTCTTCTCTTTATGTTTCTACAGGTTTTGCAGGTTGACATCATCAAATAGGGGGAGTTTGTTGATGATTTTGGATTTGATGATGTTTAAGGACTTTCTGGAATTTTGATTAATGGTTTATGATGTTACAACTTAGTAGAGATGTTAGATTAACTATTAAAGAGTTAGCTAATAGAGATATAATAACCTGTTGTTTTTATTAATCATCATTTAGTCTACTAATTTTGTTACAGTAGTCGACTATTTTCATTAATGTACCAGGAACATGAGTTTAATGAAAATAGCTAACTGCTTTGCTGCTTCAGTCGACTATTTTGTTTCAAGTTCCCCTTTATGCAGAAAACAACAGAACCTATTCTATTCCTTTCAACAGAGCACGACCCATAGCTCTTATCTTTGCCTATAAATACAACTCTCAATGACATTTATGAGTGTGAAAGAATTCAAGAGAATACACACAGAGTTGCAAAAGATCAGAGCAAGAAGATTTCTGCAGAATTTGTTTACAGTCTTTAGTCTTTCAAGAAGTATCTTGTTTTTACTTTTCTTTGTAATCTTTAGATCTCTAGGAAGAGAATTCTTTGTGGGTTTACGAACCCTGCAATCTGTGATCGGGGTGATCACGTTGACTCAGAGTGAGTCTGGGGTTTTAGATATGTTCTATAGTGTTTAGAATAGGATCTTGAGTTTTATTTTAAGTCTTTAGCAAAAAGGTTTTTGTAAAGATTTTAATTTTGACAGTGATTTAGATCTGTTGGAGTAGCAGATCACCAACTGGATGTAGTTCTTGCATAAAGAACGAACTAGTATAAGCCTTTGTGTATTCTTCTTATCCTTCATCATCTGTTAAATTCTGCATTAAGAACTAACCTACTATTTTTCAATAATCAGTCAACTATTTCTCAGTATACTGCATCAGTAAAATTTTCTGATACGAAAAAGTTTTCAATAAACCCATATATCAATTCAACCCCCCCTTCTTGATATACTTCCGCATCTAACATATGTGTTGTGGGATCTCTAAAAAATGTGTTGTGTTGACATATTTCAAGTTTAAGTGTTGATGAAGTTCTCTCAATAAGTCATGAAGATTAAAGTTTTGATGATGAAGATTTAAAGTTCTCTAAACAACTTTAAAGACTTGTGTCATCTCACAAAGGAAGGTTGCTTCATGGAAAAGGCAAGACATAAAGGAGCTTAAATGCTTTCAAGAGAGAAGATTGATGAAGATTTTCTCAAGAGCTGGAGTTTCAAGTTTAGAAGTTTCTGTTTTGAGTGAAGGATAAAAAGAGTAAGTCATAAATCCCATTCAAGACCATTTCAAACTTGAGAGCAAGTCGTTTTTCTCACAAAAATGTTTTTCTACGCTTTTAATCGATTAAGTTACGAAATCTAATCGATTGTTTCACTTAAAATTTGAATCAAAAGAGTTTAACGAACAAAATAATCGATTAAGTGTTTTTTATAATCGATTATATTGCTTCTGGGTTCATATAATCGATTATGGCCTTAATCTAATCGATTATATTAGGCAAAATGTGTTTTCCAATTTTTAACTCTGATATAATCGATTATACCTTTTAGATAATCGATTAAATACGACGTTTTTGTGAATTCAATGTTGAATCAACCTAAGAATAGAAACTTTGGAGTGTTTTCGAATTATAAAATGAAAGGCAAAGTCTTAGGTTCAAGACATCTAATCAAACACAATATTCAAAGTGTTCTTGCGTTAAAGTTTTTCAAAACCGCTTTCTTGCTCTCTCAAGGTTGATCTAAGTTCTTGGAAGTGGTGATCATTGAGCTTAAGCTTTCAATCCAACACTCAATCAGGTGTTTTCTTTACTGTTTTTCTGAATTGGTGTAATTCATCCCTTGGATCTGTTCTAAGGGAGGTGTGTTCATCTCTTGTTGTCAAGAGAGGTGGGAATCATCCTCAGTGTGTTTGAGGAGGTGTGTTCATCCTTAGTGTGTATAAGGAGGTTTTTCCTTTATCTTTATTTGTTATTGCATGAATTGGTGTTTGTAATTTCAATTAAAGATAGTGGGGTGATCATCCCGTGTTTGTGGTGATTGGGAACTGGACGTAGAATTGGCTAAATCCGAACCAGTATAAATCTCTGTTCTTTCTCTCTTTCCCTACCTCTTTATTTTATTGTGGATAATTCTAACAATTGCAATTCAAACTGCGGTTATCACAGGTTAAGGAAAATTCAAATCTTGTTTTCAAAATATTTATTTAAAATCTGGAAAATTATTTTAAAGAGAAAATTTTTTCTAAAAATCCAATTCACCCCCCTCTTGATTTTTACATTATCGTTATTTCTAACAATTGTCCTCAGAGTTGGTTTTTGAAAGTTACTCAAAATCAAGATCCTTATGGCAGGAAAAAAATCAATCTTTTACTGAAGGTGCATCTATTCATAGACCACCACTCTTTACTGGTGAAAACTATCCTTTTTGGAAAAAGAGGATGGAGATTTTCCTTAGGTCTAATGATCAAGGAGTTTGGGATGCAGTTGTAAATGGTCCATATATTCCTATGACTATTGTTAATGAAGTGCAGGTACCCAAAGTTAGAGCAAGTTGGACGAAGGATGAGTACAACGAATATCAATGTGATATAAGGGCATGCAATATGATATCAATGTGATTTACAGGTTATCTGATTGCACTACAACCAAGGAGATGTGGGACACTCTTAAAGTCACACACGAAGGAACGGAGGATGTCAAAAGATCAAGGAAAAACACCTTGATTTAAGAATATGAGATGTTCCGTATGAGCAAAAGGAGAAACCATCTACCACGTTCAGAAAAGATTTACTTACATTGTAAATCACCTCAAGGCGTTAGGTAAGAAATTTGATACTGAGGAATTAAATGTGAAAATCTTAAAATCTTTGGACAGGACATGGCAACCTAAAGTGACGGCTATCACGGAATCAAAGAATCTCACAAGTATGAACATGACTACCCTCTTTGGAAAGCTTAGAGAACACAAAATTGAGCTTGGACACTTCAAAGGAGAAGAAGAAGATGTCAAGAGGAAAGGTGTTGCTCTTAAAGCCGAATCCTATAAGGATGAGAGTAGTGATTCAGATGACAATCTTGAATGTAGTGACATCAACTTGTTTGTCAAGAAATACAAGAAGTTCATCAAAAGCAAAAACAAAGGGAATTTCAAAAAAGGTAAGAAAGCTGAAAATTTAAATTCTCTTGATAATTTTAAATGTTATGGTTGTGGAAAAAGGGATACTTGAAGTCAGATTGCCCCAACATCAACAAAGATGAAGAAAAAGGAAAGAAAAATAAAAATCCTTTTGATAAGAAGAAAAAGAAGGCGTACATTGTTTGGGAAGTTAATGAAGTGAGTTCTTCTTAAAGTTCAAGTGACTCGGAAGAAGAAGCAAATATTTGTCTCATGGCGGATGATGATGCTGAATCCACATGTAGCAAGGTAAGTGATTTCGGTCTTCCAAATAATTATGATGAATTGCTTGAAGAGTTTCTTGATTTATGTGAAAAATCTGAAAAACTTACTTTTGTTCATAATAAATTAAAAAATGATTATAAGAGTCTTGAAAAGAAAATTATTGATTTAGAAGAAGAGAAAAAGGTTTTGAAAGAAGATTTGGAAAAAGCAAAAATTCCATGTAAATGCAAAACAAAAACTTTTGGTGAATAAATAGAAGATATTTCTTTTTTTTATTTCGAATATGTCTAAGTTAGAATTTGTATGAAAAAAATACCAAAAAGGATTGTCTAATGATATTCTTTACAAATAAAATTACTAGGCTATAAATTAATTAAGTTTTTATTTTATTTTTTACTATTTTAAATTAACCTTTTGAATCTTATTTTAACTCTTTGATTATGTAAAAAAAAATTAATGTTAATTGATGAAAGTATCCAAAACTTTTAGTTGACATAAATAGAATAAATCATCTAATATAATGGTAAGAGTTTGAAGGATTATCCACTAATATTATCAAAACTCATTCTAAGATTCTTACTCTCGTAAACATTTATAATTTAAACAATAAAATGAATTAAAATATATTATTTATTTAATTTAAAAAAATTATCTAATAAATTAATAATAAAATTATATATATATATATATATATATTATAAAATTGTATACAATTATACACAATTTAATCACTTTACAATTTTATTAAGTCTGTACAATTTTGTAAAATATAATATAACTTTAAACAATTAACATGTATAAAATTATAAATTTCTATAATTTAAACATAATATTTGTAAAATATATTGTTTAAAAATTATATAAAATTATATACAATTCAATAAATTTACAATTTTATTAATTTTATATATTTAATTTATATAAATTTATAAATTTTTATAATTTAAACAATATTTTTAAAAAAAAAAATATTATTTGTATTATTTGAACAATAAATTATTTACTGCTTTATGTAATCTAATCAAAAAAATTATTTAAAATGTATTATTCAATAAACTAATTACAAAATTATAAAATCAATAAGAAATGTTATTTAATTAAATCAATTTACAATTTTTCTTAATTGTATATAATATAATATAACTTTATATAATTTTATATAATGTAATATAACTTTATTTAATTTTATATAATATAATATAGTATAATTACTTATTACAAAATTATAAAATCAATTAATTAAATCATCAATAATATATATTTTATACATTTATATAAAATTATTAATTATTATAATTTTTCATAATAATTTAATATGTCATGTCAGTGGATCTCCTCTACAAAATTAGAGACGATGTCGGTGGAGTTAAAATATAGGAAAGAGAGGTTGGAATTTTCTTTCTTTTAATTTAGGACAAAACTAATACTATAACTTAAAAGCATTAATCATTCATGTGAGAGATCTTAGCAACATGGATAGTTTAACGTGCTCATGAACATCTAACTTTGAGATGTTAATTCTCTAAGTCACATTAACATGACCTACTTATTCTGTTTGTACCAAGATTTAAAACCAAACTTACCCTTAGCAGGATAGGCAGGATGATTCATGTGAGATCCAAAGTATCTCCAACTTTCTCTTCAGTTCTGGGATTCGAATTATCTGAGAGAACTATTACAACTTCTCTTCTATCGCTAATTCATACATGGACAATCTCGAACACAGGTTTTAGTTTTGCTTCTATTGAAAAACACTTAATAAACAAACCAAGAATTATGAGATCCCCTCTTCTATTTTTCGGGTGACAGTAGGATTGTACCATTCATGTTGTTTCTGGGGTCTAGAAGAATATGCAATCAATTGGATTTTCCTAATTTTTCTAAAAAGAAGAACATGGTTCTTTCTCATTTCCACAAAAATCAAACAAATGTTAGATCTAGCCAAAAGAAGAATAAGATTCTTGACTGTTAAATACTGACTCGTTGGACTTTGATCTTCTCAATGTTTGCTAGTGATAGACTATCCCATGTTCCTATTGGTAATGTAAAGTCTATTACTTATGATTTAACTTATCCTCAAGAAGATTGATGAGGCAATTCAAGTTAGACCTAATGTAGACTTAACTTTCTTTACATTTATGGAATTCGGACAATCCAAGAGGATCACTGTGGCTTCTCTTTTCTTGTATAATTCATGCATCTCTTATCAGTACAGGAATATTTATCTCTTGAATACAAGTTTAGGTTTAGTTTCTATAGAGAAAATGAAGCACCTAACAAATATACTAAGTTAGGATATCCCCTCTTTCATTCTGGGGGTGATGGAGAGATTGTAAAATTCATGTTTTTTCCAAGGGTTTTAGAGAAAATTGCAGTCAATAAGATTTTCCTAATCCTTCCTAAAAGGCATGAATTTTGTCTCCTTTCTACAAAATCAGGAGGTTGGATCTAACCATAAGAAGATTAAAATGATTGGTTGTTAAATAGTCCACTTCTTGTCTTTGAAACTTCGATTTCAAAAGGAGAAATATGTCATGCAGACTTTAGGTTTGATAGTTTAGTTTCAGATGACAAAAAGACTCAAGAGGAAAGGAAAAGGACTAATTAAAGTAACACTCTATGGATCTTTTTCAAGTAGAATAAGACCATCAATCTCCAATTATCTCCTGTCAAAAATCTTATTTCAATACTTTTTTGTTGATGCATATACAAAAGTTGATTGAGTCTAAAACATTGAGATTCATTTGTTTTTTAGTCAACCTAGGTCAAGTGTAAAGCTTTATAAGGACTTTTTAATTTATTTCATTCATTTAATTTTTTTAAAATGTGTAATTTTCTTTTTCATAATTTTCATATGTTTGTAATGTTTAGAGTTTTAAAAACATGACTTGCCTCATGCTCCCATATTATGTTTTATGAATGAGATGCCAAGTCTAAGGCTCTAGAAGATAATGTATATACTTTTATAGAAATACCTTCTCAAAGCTTTCTATAGTAGTTCAGAAATGCATGCTTCATAATCAATGTGACCTTTTGAACAAGAAGTCTCCATGTATGAAAAATGGGACCATGCATATGTCATGAGATTATACCATACTATGAATTGTGTGTATATGTTGATGAGATTATATCATAGTAGATACATTTCTTCCTGTGAAGTTTCATGGAGGTGGTTCAGTTTTGATATTCAATTTAAACAACTTTCTTTTACTAGACTTCCTTTTCGAATGAAGGATCATTAACATCAACCTATTGTACATATTTTGATGAAATATATAGTGCTTTGCATAAAGAAAATTACAAAAGAAATGTCTTAGGTTGGATGGAATCAAACAGGAGATATCTTTATGGAAAAGATCTCATATATGTAGAGTTCCAACAAAATTTGTATGTAAAGTTTTGTTATTGGTAGACTATGTTGGTCATGGTAAAGACTATTTACTTATGATTTCTACTAAACATTTAGAAGGTTGAATCAAGAAACATTCAACCTTCAAAGATGCATGTTGCACACTATTTGCTACAGGTTGATAGAAAAATTATTGATGCAATTCATGAAAAGAATTATTCAACTTCTGGTGAATAAATAGGAGATTTTTCTATTTTTTTTTATTTCGAATATGTCTAGGTTTGAATTTGTATGAAAAAAATACTAAAAGAGTTGTCTAATGATATTCTTTACAAATAAATAAAAGTTATAAAATTACTAGGTTATAAATTTTTTTATTCATCGTAGCTGTGCAGGAGAGAACAAAATCCAAAATTGAGGACACTTGAACGGAGGAGAAGGCAGTGGCGTAAAATCTTGATGCTGTTGTTGCTCAACAAAACAAACATGGATGGGATTTGGAATTAGAGGTTGCATAGACAGAAAAATATAATGCAGAAGATAAATTTTGCAGCTATGGAGAAGTATTAAATTGCAAACAAGTCCTTATATTATAACATTTTTTACTTTATTTGAATAACATAAACAAATCTTAAGAAATTAATACAATTTTTTTATAAATCAATCAAAAAATTGATTATAAGACACTAAAATGTAAATAATGAATATGGTTCTTTTAAAAGGAACTTTTTTCTTTCCTTCTATCCAATAATAAAACAATTTATTTATTGTTTAAATTACATATATATAATTTAGTTCCACCATCTATACTTTTATTAATTTTATACAACTTTATATAATATAATATAATTTTATACAATTAAGTTCTATAAATTTATAAAATTTTATAATTTTTGCAATAAAATTAATTCAAATATATTAGTTATAAGTTAAATAATATTTTTTTTAAAATGTATAGTTTAATAAACTAATTACAAAGTTAAAATCAATCAATGAGATATGTTATGAAATTTTGTATTATAAAATTCAATCAATTTACAATTTTATTACTTTCATACAATTTTATATAATATAATATAGTTTTCTACAATTTTATATAATTAAATTGTATAAAATTATAAATTTCTATAATTTAAACATAAAATTATTATATTATTTATTAAACTCATTCCAACATTATAAAATCAATTTATATATAATTCAATCAATTTACAATTTTATTAATTTTATATAATATAACTTTATATGATTTTATATAATATAATATAATATAATTACTTATTACAAAATTAGAAAATTAATCAATCATCAATTAATCAATAATATATATATACATGTTATAAATTTATATAAAATTATAAATTTTTACAATAATGATTTAAACAATTTTAAATAAAAGAATAGAAAAATAATCATCTTGTAAATTACAAATGAAAAGACATAATCACTGATTTAATTATAAATTAAATTTAAATATAAATTATCTTAAATAATCACTGATTATTAATATCCATTCCTTTTCATAAAATTAATAAAATGCGTTAAAATCTTTAAATTTACATTTGCAGGTTTTAAGTGAGTTTAACAAACTATGAAATAATGTGTTATTATGTTTAAATGTATTAATTTTAAGTTAATATTAATAAGTTTTAATAATTTTTAAGTTTAAATTATTAATTTTAACAATAATTTCCTAACTTATTCTTCTATCTATATGTTATAACATAATCTAAGATTCATAATTTTCAGTATGACAATAATTTTAAAATTTATTATTATTTTTATGTATTCTATTTTAGTTTAATCAATATTATTATCAAAATATTTTAAAATATTTATAATATTTTTTTTTCATAATAATATATTATCAATTTAAATATACTTTAAAAGTAATAAAATAAAAAATATTTATATTATATTATAAAATTTTATATATGAAAGTACTTTCAATTAGTGTTATCTAGACAAATTTTTATTTAATAAAAATATTTTTTTAAGATAAAAATATCTAAATATAAATAAAATTAATTTAATCTACTTTTAACTAAATTTAGATTTAAAGAATTTAATTTAATTTAACTTAATGTTTTTAACAATAATTCAATTATTAACTTATGAATTTTTGAGATTCAAGTTTTAAACAAGTTTATGTTAGATGGACTTGATACTTTCCAAAATTTGGTAACAAATGTGTTGAATAATTGATTTTATAGTTAATGTTGTTTTTTAGTTATAATTTTGATATTTTGAGGATTGTAAGTAAATTTTGATTAATTGCCGAGAAATAAAATCATTCATTACTTTTAGTTAGATTTAATAGAAATGACTTGTAGAAATAACACGAGTTTTTACTGAAATATTTATATATATTTTAATTAATTATAAAATATTTTAATAAATTAAAATGTTTTTTAACTTATTAATTTTATAAGATAAATCATTTTAATCAATTAAATTTTGATTTTAATCCAGTAAATTTATTTAAACTTTTTAGAGAGTGAAACTCGCACTATTTTGCTAAATTAAAATATAATTTTAATCATTTAAAATTACTAAAATATCATATTTTAATTATTTTGCTTATTAAAATGTTGTTTTGACATGTTGAAGTTTTGTGAGACTTTACATAATGTAACACCCAATTATACTATATATAACTCTAACGCGTACAATTCAATCCATGTAATAATTTAAAATAAAATTGAAGTTTGATCAAATATATATATATATATATATATATATATATAAATTTACATTAAAATAAAAATTTTAAATTATCTCTAACTTTGATCTGTTCTAAAATTTGTACTTATATTTACTTGTGTATACAATATGGTTATTGGAGATTATTACATAAACAACAAATACAAAGACAAGTTATTGAAATAAGTTTTATCATAATATAACTTTGTATTATATAAGAGCATTATAATTATTCATTCACACTCAATTTAATTCATACTCATTCGATCAATACAAACATATCAACCAACATAAAACCACAATTCCAGTTATTAAAACTAGAATATCAACTTCTGTCTTTCGGAAGACCTGTACTAAACATTCATATTACCAGAGATATTCACCTAACCCATTTTAGTACCTCAGGTACGTTAACCTTGACTACATGGATCAAGGTAAGTTTAAAGTTCACCCAGACCTTAGCATGTGTTTTGATTTACATTTTAGATCTCAACATGCGTTCTGATGATACAATAAACTTTCCTTTAGCTTCTCACCACCTAAT
Source organism: Lablab purpureus (assembly GCA_030347555.1). NCBI lineage: Eukaryota > Viridiplantae > Streptophyta > Magnoliopsida > Fabales > Fabaceae > Lablab > Lablab purpureus. The sequence goes on from CM059263.1 coordinate 26,005,033, forward strand.
GTCTTAGTATTTCAGACTTAAACAATTAGTGAAGTTAGGGATCTCTCTTAAAACATAGTTCTTTGCTTAATACACAACATCAAACAATAGTTTAGAATCATTCCAAACTTGTAGCCTCAAATTCATAAGGTAAGTTCATCACACAATACGTCATGCATCAAAGCCATGTCACAGTGCATAAGAATTTCTCCATATGCTTCTCAATTTCATACACTCCACATCATTAGCAATATATTATTTTATATAACATAAATTAGTAGAACAAAAACACCAAAACAATTAAATATACCATTTAATCTTCTACTCACAATTTCATATTACACTCATATATATAATTCTTTATATGACAACTATTAAAGATAACAACTCCTACTAGTGTGAAGAATTGAAGAATTGGAGCTCAAGCTGAAGAATTTAGTGTGTCAAATAATTCTGGAATAAGATAAATCAAAAGAGGAAAACATAGATCAAGCACTCCTTCACTAGTGACCTTTTAAAAATGGATAAAACTGATTTATGCCTACATAATCGATTATGCTCAGAACATAATCGATTATGATACTTATTTTTTTAAAAATAGTTCTGTTATAATCGATTACGTTGCAAACATAATCGATTATGTCGTGATTTTTAAAAATATCATTTTTGGCACTCACATAATCGATTATGGGCATAACGTAATCGATTATGTGCAACAGATTTTCAAAAATAAATATTTTTTTTAAATATAAACTGATTTTTAAAAAAGATGAATCTCTTCCCATATTTTCTCAAAGATTTTCCTTCAGTTATTCAGAGGATTAAAACTGATTTTCAAAATTATTGATTTTATTTTTTGAATTATTTTTTAAAAATAATTCAAAATAATTTCTTTATAATTAACCTAATCTAGGAGAAAAACATACACTGATAGAACATACATTGAGCACGAAAATATTGAGTCTACCAATCTTTGTTCTACAATTTTGATTAAGTCACTTGTGAAAGGAGCTAACGGTTTATGCTACCATTTTGGATTCTTTCTTTCCAGGTGATATTGTTCCTATTATTATTTGATCATTTTTAAACACCATAGTTGGTGTAGTTTTTATCCCTTGTGATTGTTTAGGGAGGTGTTTCATCTCTTGTGTGATCAAGAGAGGTGTGTTGTCATCCTTTGAAGTTTTTTAAGGGAGGTGTTTCATCTCTTGAGGGATTCAAGAGAGGTGTTTAGTCTTTAGGTTTATTCTTTTGCATGTTTCAATTGTAATATTGGTTGTAATTGAATTTTCTAAAGATAGTGATTGGGGAGTCATTCTCAAATTGAGGTGACTAGGAACTGGATGTAGGGTTGGCTATACCCGAACCAGTATAAGTCTTTGTGTACTTCTCTTCCCTCATCTCTTTACTTTATTTACTGCTTCCGCTTAAGCACTCAATTAAAATATATTAAGTAAAGATAAACAAGAAAATTTAAAAAGGATAAATTTATTTGTGACATCTTAAAAAACATCAATTCACCCCCTCTTGATGCCATTTTGTCTAACAACTGACTTGAGTGTCGAAGTGTCTTCTGTAGGAAGAACTCATTTTGGTCTTTAGTAGTCACAACAACTCAAAAGTCGACCTCATTCGACCTCGACCATTTTCAGTAAGAACATTTGGCGCCCACCATGGGGCTTGATAATTTTCCTTACCACATTTCAAGCCTTTTTTCAAGCAAAGCATATAGATGGATGAGGAAACCCTAGATGCACTCAAAAACCACATAGAAGGCTTGGTCCAAAACATGAGAGAACAACAACGAGCCAATCTGCAAGCATTGCAGGACCAGCTCAGCATTCCCTGAATAGTCCGTGACACTGAAGGTGAGTCACACCACTACGCAGAGATGTGAACTGTTGCCGGCTCTAACCCTAGAGCCGTAAACGCTCCACCAGAAAGAAATCCTCAACATGGACCAGAGAGGAGCCACCACAGGTCCCCACCAAGAAGGAGCCATCTTTACACTGAACTCTACACGACCGACAATGGAGGATATGCTTCTTATTCATACGAGGACTTGTATCCCCCCTAGTTGAAGGGATGCATATGGGTCGGCCCCACCACCACCAATTCCACCTTTCCCACATCAATATGACAATATGGGGAGATACGGCGGGACACACACCCTTACAAACAAAGGGGGTCGAGCTAGGGACGACAATACGGGGAAACCCTTACTTTTAGGAACCTTGACCCAACGCTCGCGTAGACAGGTGAGAACAGTATAACCAACACCAACCCTTTAGAGCTGTTCCGGTACCACCCTTGAATTCAGATCTGGAACAAAGTTTCCAACCTTTCACACGGGAGGTAATTAACATTCCCCTACCTCACAAACTGAAGATTCCTAACCTGGACATGTACGATGGGTCCACAGACCCCGACCTTCATATAAAGGCCTTCCTAACACAGGCCAACCTTTTCTCAAGGGATTCGACCATACATTGCCAACTTTTCCCGACCATGCTGACGGGACTTGCCTTGCAATGGTATTATTCCCTCCCCCAAAATTCCATAGATTCATTTAGAACTTTTTGTGCCAGGTTTACAGCTCGGTTCGCCGATAACAAGCAAGTCATCACAAGCTCGGCGTGACTACAAGGCGTGATCCAAGGATAGAATGAACCGCTTCGGCAGTATATGGCCCGATTTGCCAAATCCTGCCTTGGCATTCCTAATTTATATCCCATCATGGCAATGCACGCTCTAATAATCGGCCTACATCCCAGTAAGTTCCCTAATGATATGAATGCCCAGCAAGGTCCATAAGCATAGAGAAAAAATCATAAATGCGGAAGATGATAAAGCCCGTATCTCACGATAACTGAGAAAATTCCTTCAAGCGAAGACAAGAGCGAAGATTCGACAAGTACACCCCCCTGAATGTCAGCAAAGAGGTCATCCTCATAGAAGCATTCAACCTGGAGTTAATACCTGTTCCTCCTCCAATGCCCTCCCCAAGAAATGTTGATCCGGTCCGTAAATGTATTTACCATCAAAATACCAGCCACACTACCGAGGAGTGTACAAAGGTACGGGATCTCATTGTCCGTGCCACACAAGGTGGATGATGAATCTCTAGGAGGCATTACAAGTGATGTAGGATCTATCAAACATGTGTAGAAGCATATGGAATCAAAATAACATGTAATATTGCATGGAAGAAAATGAAATCAGAATTTTTCCCAAATGTTAGGGTTCAAATTCTACCCACACTTAGAAATTGAAAAAGAATTCAATTCAACCAATTAAATTCAAGTTATAACCCATAGGAAGTCATAGAAGATGAAAACTGTAACACCCTAATATTTTAAATTATAAAGATATCAGAATATAAACATATTATATTATAAAGATATTTTGTTATAAGGATATTAGATTGATAAAAATATTCAGTTATAAAGATATTCAGTTATAAAAATATTATATTATAAACATATTATATTATAAAGATATTTTGTTATAAGGATATTAGATTGATAAAAATATTCAGTTATAAAGATATTCAGTTCTAAAAATATGATATTATAAAAATATTATATTATAAAGATGTTCAGTTATAAAATATTAGATTATAAAGATAATACAATATATAAAAACAAAAGACTGGTTGGGTAGTTTATTTTCACATACCTCCATTCTCTCTATTCTCTCTCTATTCTCTCTACATTTTCTCTAAGGTTTAAATACTGAAAACCCTAACGGTTTCTAGATCCACAATAAGCAATAGAAGGCTAACAGTATAAGGAGGAGTTCTACCCTATCAGTTTTGAGAACGGGTAAGTCTAGGTCCGTTTATTCTTAAGAATTTTCTTTTGGAAAGTTTATGGTCTTTGAAGATTTTTCTCAATAAATTCTCTTTATGGGGAGATGCTATCCAGAATTTTGAGATAAAAGAGAAGCTAAGGTTTGGGATTTGCAGTTTTTTTTCATCTGATCGAGGAACAAAGAAAATCCAGGTTAGGGAAGTTAATGTTCAAAAATATATAACTTGGTGTTAGGGAAGTTAATGTTAAAAAATATATAACTTGGTGTTAGGGAAGTTAATGTTCAAAAATATATAACTTGGTGTTAGGGAAGTTAATGTTCAAAAATATATAACTTGGTGTTAGGGAAGTTAATGTTCAAAAATATATAAATTGATATTAAGAAAATTAATGTTATATATATAAAATTAGTATGTTTTGTATATTATTGTTGTATTGAGTGTAATGTGTGAAAAAACTTGTTTTTGTATTGTTTATGATGTTTAAATTGATATTTGGATGTTTGTTGACAATTAGTGGAATGGAAAATTTGTTGAGGGGTAGAAAACAAAAGTTTCTTTCCTTGGAAGGTTTTGGTCTCGATCCTCTTCTTGTTTATAAATTTAGATTATTATCTCTAAATAAAATTGAGAAAAATTGATTGGTTATGTATGACCTATGATGTTTTTGTGTGTGGCACCGAGTAGAGCCTGGGGTTGGTACCCATAATCTACCGATATGTTTGTGTTGGGTCGAGTAGAGCCTGGGGTTGGTGCCCATAATCTACCGATATGTTTGTGTGTGGGGCCGAGTAGAGCCTGGGGTTGGTGCCCATAATCTACTGGATATGTTTGTGTGTGGGGCCGAGTAGAGCCTGGGGTTGGTGCCCATAATCTACCGATATGTTTGTGTTGGGCCGAGTAGAGCCTGGGGTTGGTGCCCATAATCTACCGATATGTTTGTGTTGGGCCGAGTAGAGCCTGGGGTTGGTGCCCATAATCTACCGATATGTTTGGTGTTGGTCCGAGTAGAGCCTGGGGTTGGTGCCCATAATCTACCGATATGTTTGTTTTGGACCGAGTAGAGCCTGGGGTTGGTGTCCATAATCTACCGATATGTTTGTGTGTGGGGCTGAGTAGAGCCTGGGGTTGGTGCCCATAATCTACCGATATGTTTTTGTGTGGGGCCGAGTAGAGCCTGGGGTTGGTGCCCATAATCTACCGATATGTTTGTGTGTGGGGCCGAGTAGAGCCTGGGGTTGGTGCCCATTATCTACCGATATGTTTGTGTGGGGATGAGTAGAGCCTAGGGTTGGTGCCCATAATCTGCTTATGTGTGTTAATGAGAATGTTGTGAGTATGTGTATTACATGATAATATGATTTGTGTTGTTACTTTTCAATTATTAAAGATGGATTAAATTTCAAAGCATTTAAGTATGTTCTATGATGAATGTGCATGAGAATGATATGATGATGAATACTACATGATGTTATTATTTTGTGTTGTTATATTTTTGAATGATTAGCTTACCCTACAATTGCCGATTGTTTGGCCGATGATTGTGTTTTTCTACACGGGAGCAGATATCTAAATAGGTGAGCGAGATGCTTCAGAGTCCTAGGATTATAGTGAAAGATGAAGTAGTAGTTATACACATATATTTATATATGTTTTTATTTCTTATAATAGAATTTTGTACTAGTAGAGATTCCCTTTTGTATTGAATACAAATAAAAATTTTAAATATAATGTGTTTTATTATAAGTTAATACAAGTTACATTTGCATACTAAGTATGATAAAAGTAGCGATTTCTTGGGTCGTTACAAAAACAATGAAATTAATCGGTTCAATTGACTTGGAAATGTCAAAAACACAACCAACCCCTTTGTTATGGGTTTCAATCGGTACAATTCAAGGAAAACAAGTTTTATGATGTTTCAACCGATTAAAATCAAGATATATGTGATAGGAAGCCATAGGAAGTGAAAACAAGCATTTGAATCGGTGGAAAATGGATTAAAATTTAGATATATTGTGCAGCTATGAAGAACAAGTAAGAACAATTAAAGAGAAAACATGGAAAAGATAAGAGAATGAAGAACACGCCACTTTCATGAAGAAAGATAAGTGCAAAGGACAATCACCACTTGAATTATGGAAAACTCAAGATAAGATTCTAGAAATGAGGCTTACCTCTTGAACTTCAAAGAGAATTAGCTCTTTCTCCCAATTAATCATTAAAGTTCTTTTTAAGCTCTTTTTTCTTATTTTCCTTTTCTTATGGTGACTCCTCCTTGCATGGGTTGAGGTTCTTCATGAAATGAGATCAAATCAAAGATTGATCAAAAGAACTTTGCTACAAACTTAGCCTTTCGTTTCACTCCATATCCTTGTCTTGTTGCATTTGGAATTCATTTAGATCAATCTAAAAAAGAGATTGGTCAAAACAACTTTACTACGAACTTAGTCTTTCCTTTCACTCCAAAACCTTGTCTTGTTGCATTTGCAATTGATTTAGATCAATCTAACAACAAGATTGATAAACAAAAACCTTGGTCAAGAACATAGTGTTTGGTTTCACTCCATAACCTTGTCTTGTTGCATTTGGAATTCATTTAGATCAATCTAAGAACAAGATTGACCAAAACAACTTTGGTACGAACTTAGTTTTTCGGTTCACTCTGTAAAGACCCAAGAAATCACTACTTTTATCATACTTAGTATGCAAATGTAACTTGTATTAACTGATAATAAAACACATTATATATATAATTTGTATTTGTATTCAATACAAAAGGGAATCTCTACTAGTACAAAATTCTATTATAAGAAATAAAAACATATATAAATATATTTGTATAACTATTACTTCATCTTCCAATATAATCCTGGGACTCCGAAGCATCCCGCTCCCCTATTAAGATATCTGCTCCCGTGTAGCAAAACACGATCATCGCAGGCCAAATAATCGACAATTGTAGGGTAAGCTAATCATTCAAAAATATAACAACACAAAATAATAACATCATGTAGTATTCATCATCATATCATTCTCATGCACATTCATCATAGAACATACTTAAATGCTTTGAAATTTAATGCATCTTTAATAATTGAAAAGTAACAACACAAATCATATTATCATGTAATACACATACTCACAACATTCTCATTAACACACATAAGCAGATTATGGGCACCAACCCCAGGCTCTACTCGGCCCCACACAAACATATCGGTAGATTATGGGCACCAACCCCAGGCTCTACTCGGCCCCACACAAACATATCGGTAGATTATGGGCACCAACCCCAGGCTCTACTCGGCCCAACACACAAACATATTGGTAGATTATGGGCACCAACCCCAGGCTCTACTCGGCCCCACACACAAACATATCGGTAGATTATGGGCCCCAACCCCAGGCTCTACTCAGCCCCACACAAACATATCGGTAGATTATGGGCACCAACCCCAGGCTCTACTCGGCCCCACACACAAACATATCGGTAGATTATGGGCACCAACCCCAGGCTCTACTCGGCCCCACACAAACATCATAAACAATACAAAAACAAGGTTTTTCACATATTACACTCAATACAACAATAATATACAAAACATACTAATTTTATATATATAACATTAATTTTCTTAATATCAATTTATATATTTTTGAACATTAACTTCCCTAACCTGGATTTTTGTTTATTCCTTGCTCGGATGGAAAAATTGCAATCCTAATCCTTAGCTCATCTTTTATCTCAAAATCCTGGATAACATCTCCCCATAAAGAGAATTGATTGAGAAAAATCTTCAAAAACCATAAACTTTCCAAAAGAAAATTCTCAAGAATAAACGGACTTAGACTTACCCGGTCACAAAACTAATCGGGTAGAACTCTTTCTGACACTTGTTAGCCTCCTATTGCTTCTTACTGGATCTAGAAACCATTAGGATTTCGAGTATCTAAACCTTAGGGAGAGTGTAGAGAGGGAATATAGAGAATAGAAAGAATAGAGGTAGAGAGAATAGAAAGAATAGAGGCGAGAGAGAATAGAGGTATGTGAAAACAAACTACCCAACTAGCCCCTTTTTATTTTATATTGTATTATCTTTATAATCGATATCTTTATAATATATAATGTATAATATCTTTATGATCTAATATCTTTATAACTAAATATCTTTATAATATAATATTTTTATAATCTGAACATCTTTATAATATAATATCTTTATGATATAATATTTTTATAACTAAATATCTTTATAATATAATATTTTTATAACTCGAACATCTTTATAATATAATATCTTTATGATATAATATTTTTATAACTAAAAATCTTTATAATCTAATACTTTTATAAATGAACATTTTTATAATATAATATTTTTAAGATATAATATTTTTATAACTAAATATTTTTATAATATAATATTTTTATAACTGAATATCTTTATAATTGAATATTTTTATTAATCTAATATCCTTATAATAAAATATCTTTATAATATAATATGTTTATATTCTAATATCTTTATAATTTAAAATATTGGGGTGTTACACACTCTATAACCTTGTCTTGTTGCATTTGGAATTCATTTAGATCAATCTAAGAACAATATTGATCAAACCAACTTTGGTTAAGAACTAAAGCTTTGGTTTCACTCCATAACCTTGTCTTGTTGCATTTGGAATTCATTTAGATCAATCTAAGAACAAGATTGACCAAAACAACTTTGGCATAAACTTAGTGTTTCATTTCACTCCATAATCTTGTCTTGTTGCATTTGGAATTCATTTAGATCAATCTAACAACAAGATTGATTAAAACAACTTTGGTTACGAACTTAGTGTTTGGTTTCACTCCATAACCTTGTCTTCTTGTAGTTGAAATTCATTTAGATCAATCTAAGAACAAGATTGACCAAAAAAACTTTAATACATAACCTTGTTTTGTTGCATCCAGAATTCATTTAAATGAATCTAAGAAAAAGATTGATCAAAACAACTTTGGTATGAACTCAGTATTTGGTTTCACTCCATAACCCTGTCTTCTTGCATTTGATATCATTTAGATGAATCTAAGAACAACATTGACCAAAAAACTTTGGTACGAACTTAGTGTTTCGTTTCACTCGATAACCTTGTCTTGTTGCATTTGGAATTCATTTAGATCAATCTAAGAACAAGATTGATCAAAACAACTTTGGTACGAACTTAGTGTTTAATTTCACTCCATAACCTTATCTTGTTGCATTTGGAATTCATTTAGATCAATCTAAGAACAACATTGATCAAAAGAACTTTGGTTAAGAACTTAAGCTTTGGTTTCACTCCACAACCTTGTCTTGTCGCATTTGGAATTCATTTAGGTCAATCTAAGAACAAGAGTGATGAAAACAACTTTGCTACGAACTTAGTGTTTCATTTCACTTCATAATCTCACCTTGTTGCATTTTGAATTCATTTAGATCAATCTAAAAACAAGATTGATCAAAATAACTTTGGTTAAGAACTTCGTGTTTGGTTTCACGACATAACCTTGTCTTCTTGGATTTGGAATTCATTTAGATCAATCTAACAACAACTGTTAGCAGCGGAATAATATCAAGAAGGTGGGGTTGAATTGATATGCAGCTTTTATGAAAACTTATTTGTCACAGAAAATTTACTGGTTCAATTTGCAGAAAATTAGCCGACTAATATTCGCGAAATAGTAGGTTAGTTCTTACTGCACAATATAACAGATAATGAAGGAAGAGAGAAAATGACTCAAAGATTTATACTGGTTCGTTCTTTGTGCAAGAACTACATCCAGTTGATGATCTGCAACTCCGCAGATCCTAATCACTAACAAAAATTGTATTCTTTACACAAAATCCTTTCTTGAACACTACAAGAAAACTAAGGAACCTATTCTAAACACTATAGAATAGAAAACCACCCACAGACTCAACCTGAGTCTTTGTGATCACCCCAATCACAGTCACAGGGTTCTAAAACCCACCTATGAATCTCTAACCCGAGATCAAAGAATACAAAATACAGTGAAAGAAAGAAAATCTTGATTGAACAATAAAAACGAAAACTCTTGCAGAAATCTTCTTGCTCTTGAAAGTTGTAGCTCTTGAATCTTTTTCGCTCGTTGATGCATTCACGAATGTTGTATTTATAGGCTTGATGAAACGCAATGGGTCTTTGCCTTTTGAAAGAACTGAGACGCGTTCTGCACGTGTTACTGCATAAGTAAGGTGCCAAGAACAGAATAGTCGACTGAAGACTCAGACCAGTGTGTTATTTTCATTAACCCTGTGTACCTGGTACATTTAATGAAAATAGTCGACTAGAGAAGTAGAATTAGTAGACTAACTGATGAATAACAAAAACAGCAGTTTATCATTATTCATTTGATTAATCCTTTACAGATAATCTATCATCTCAAGTAAACCTAAATCATTATACAAACATTAACCACACATCCAACACATTATAAAACACAATTAACAAGCTTTTAACAAACATCATCAAATCACAAATCATCAACAACAACATTAACCAAAACAGCTTTGGTACAAACTTAGTGTTTCGTTTCACTCCGTAACCTTGTCTTGTTGCATTTGGAAGTTATTTAGATCAATCTAAGATCAAGATTAATCAAAAGAACTTTGGTTAAGAACTTAGTGTTTGGTTTCAATCCATAACCATGTGTTTTTTCATTTGGAATTCATTAAGATCAATCTAAGAACAAGATTCATCAAAACAACTTTGGTTAAGAACTTAGTGTCTGGTTTCACGAGATAACCTTGTCTTCTACCATTTGGAATTCATTTAGATCAATCTAAGAACAACATTTCCCAAAACAACTTTGGTACAAACTTAGTGTTTCGTTTCACTCCATTACCTTGTCTTGTTGCATTTTGAATTCATTTAGATCAATGTAAGAACAAGATTGATCAAAACATCTTTGGTTAAGAACTTTGTGTTTCGTTTCACTCTATAACCTTGTCTTCTTGCATTTGACATTCATTTAGATCAATCTAAGAACCAGATTTATAAAAAAAACATTGGTTAGGAGCTTAGGCTTTGGTTTCACTCCATAACCTTGTCTTGTTGCATTTGGCATTCATTTAGATCAATCTAAGAACAAGATTGATCAAAAGAACTTTGGTTAACAATTAGTGTTTTGTTTCACACCATAACCTTGTTTTGTTGCATTTGGAATTCATTTAAATGAATCTAAGAACAACATTGATCAAAACAAGTTTGGTATGAACTTAGAGTTTTGTTTCACTCCATAACCTTGTCTTTTTGCATTTGGATATGATTTAGATGAATCTAAGAACAAGATTGACCAAAACAACTTGGGTACAAACTTAGATTTTCATTTCACTCAATAACCTTGTCCTATTGCATTCGGAATTCATTTAGATCAATCTAAGAGCAAGATTGATCAAAACAACTTTGGTACGAACTTAGTGTTTTGTTTCACTCCCTAATCTTGTGTCGTTGCATTTGGAATTCATTTAGATCAATCTAAAAACAAGATTGATCAAAACAACTTTCGTTAAGAAAATAGTGTTTGGTTTTACTTCATAACCTTGTCTTCTTGCATTTGGAATTCATTTAGATCAATCTAAGAACAAGATTGATGAAAACAACTTTGGTGAAGAACTTAGTGTTTGGTTTGACTCCATAATCTTGTCTTGTTTCATTTGGAATTTATTTAGATCACTTTAAGAACAAGATTGATCAAAGCATCTTTGGTTAAGAACTTAGTCTTTCGTTTCACTCCATAACCTTGTCTTCCTGCATTTGGAATTCATTTAGAGCAATCTAAAAACCAGATTGATCAAAATAACTTTGGTTAAGAACTTAGTGTTTAGTTTCACTCCATAACCTTGTCTTCTTGCATTTGGAATTCATTTAGATGAATCTAAGAACAAGATTGATCAAAACAAGTTTGGTATGAAATTAATGTTTTGGTTCACTCCATAACATTATCTTCCTACATTTGGATATCATTTAGATGAATCTTAGAATAACATTGACCCAAACAACTTTGGTACAAACTTAGTGTTTCGTTTCAATCCATAACCTTATCTTGTTGCATTTGGAATACAGTTAGATCAATCTAAGAACAACATTGATCAAAACAACTTTGGTTAAGAACTTAGTGTTTCGTTTCACTCCATTACCTTGTCTTATTGCATTTGGAATTCATTTAGATCAATTTGAGAACAAGATTGATCAAAACATCTTTGGTTAAGGATTTAGTCTTTCGTTTCACTCCATAACCATGTCTTCTTGCATTTGGAATTCATTTAGATCAATCGAAAACCAAGATTGATCAAAATAACTTTGGTTAAGAACTTAGTCTTTAGTTTCACTCCATAACCTTGTCTTCTTGCATTTGGAATTCATTTAGATGAATCTAAGAACAAGATTGATCAAAACAAGTTTGGTATGAACTTAGTGCTTTGTTTCACTCTATAACATTGTCTTCTTGCATTTGGATATCATATAGATGAATCTAAGAACAACATTGACCAAAACAACTTTGGTACGAACTTAGTGTTTCATTTCACTCGATAACCTTGTCTCATTGTATTTGGAATTCATATAGAAAAATCTAAGAACAAGATTGATGAAAACAACTTTAGTTAAGAACTTAGGTTTTGGTTTCGCTCCATAACCTTGTCTTGTTGCATTTGGAATTCATTTAGATCAATCTAAAAACAAGATTGATCAAAACATCTTTGGTTAAGAACTTAGTCTTTCGTTTCACTCCATAACCTTGTCTTGTTCCATTTGGAATTCATTTAGATCAATCTAAAATCAAGAATGATCAAAACAACTTTGGTTAAGAACTTAGTGTTTGGTTTCACTCCATAACCTTGTCTTGTTGCATTTGGAATTCATTTAGATCAATCTAAGAACAAGAGTCATCAAAAAAACTTTGGTTGAGAAGTTAGTGTTTGGTTTCACTCCATAACCTTGTGTTGTTGCATTTGGAATTCATTTAGATTAATCTAAGAACAAGATTGACCAAAACAAATTTGGTTAAGAACTTTGTGTTTCATTTCACTTCGTAAGCATGCTTGTTGCATTTGGAATTCATTTAGATCAATCTAAGAACAAGATTGATCAAAACATCTTTGGTTAAGAACTTAGTCTTTCGTTTCACTCCCTAACACTATCTTGTTGCATTTGGAATTCATTTAAATCAATCCAAAAACAAGATTGATCAAAACAACTTTGGTTAAGAACTTAATGTTTGGTTTCACTCCACAACCTTGTCTTGTTGTATTCGGAATTCATTTAGATCAATCTAAGAACAAGATTCATCAAAATAACTTTGGTTAAGAAGTCAGTGTTTGGTTTCACTCCATAACCTTGTCTTGTTGCATTTGGAATTCATTTAGGTAAATCTAAGAACAATATTGATCAAAACAACTTTGGTTAAGAACTTAGTGTTTCGTTCCAATCCACAACCATGTCTTGTTGCATTTGGAATTAATTTAGATCAATCTAAGAAAGAGATTGACCAAAACAACTTTGGTACGAACTTTGTGTTTCGTTTCACTCCATAACTGTGCTTGTTGCGTTGGAATTCATCTAGATCAATCTAAGAACAAGATTGATGACAACAACTTTAGTTAGGAACTTAGATTTTGGTTTCACTCCATAACCTTGTCTTGTTGCAATTGGAATTCATTTAGATCAATCTAAGAACAAGATTGATCAAAACATCTTTGGTTAAGAACTTAGTGTTTCGTTTCACTCCATAACCTTGTTTTCTTTCATTTGGAATTCATTTAGATGAATCCAAGAACAAGATTGATCAAAACAAGTTTGGTATGAACTTAGTGTTTTGTTTCACTCCATAACATTGTCTTCTTGCATTTGGATATTAGTTAGATGAATCTAAGAACAACATTGACCAAAACAACTTTGGTACAAACATAGTTTTTCGTTTCACTCCATAACCTTATCTACTTGCATTTGGAATACAGTTAGATCAATCTAAGAACAAGATTGATCAAATGAAATTTAGTTAAGAACTTAGATTTTGGTTTCACTCCATAACCTTGTCTTGTTGCATTCGGAATTCATTTAGATCAATCTAAGAACAAGATTGATCAAAATATCTTTGGTTAAGAACTTAGTGTTTCGTTTCACTCCATAACCTTGTCTTGTTGCATTTGGAATTCATTTTGATCAATCTAAAAACAAGATTCATCAAAACAAATTTGGTTAAGAACTTAGTCTTTGGTTTCACTCCATAACCTTGTCTTCTTGCATTTGGAATTCATTTAGATGAATCTAAGAACAAGATTGATCAAAACAAGTTTGGTATGAACTTAGTGTTCTGTTTCACTCCTTAACATTGTCTTCTTGCATTTGGATATCATTTAGATGAATCTAAGAACAACATTGACCAACACAACTTTGGTACAAACTTAGTGTTTTGTTTCACTCCATAGCCTTGTCTGGTTGCATTTGGAGTTCGTTTAGATCAATCTAAGAACATGATTAAGCAAAACAACTTTGGTTAAGAACTTAGTGTTTTCTTTCACAACATAACCTTGTGTTCTTGGATTTGGAATTCATTTAGATCAATCTAGGAACAAGATTGACCAAAACAACTTTGGTACGAACTTAGTTTTTTGGTTCACTCCATAACCTTGTCTTGTTGCATTTGGAATTCATTTAGATCAATCTAAGAACAAGAATTATCAAGCCAACTTTGTTTAAGAACTAAAGCTTTGGTTTCACTCCATAACCTTGTCTTGTTGCATTTGGCATTCATTTAGATCAATCTAAGAACAAGATTGACCAACACAACTTTGGTATAAATTTAATGTTTCGTTTCACTCCATAATCTTGTCTTGTTGCATTTGGAATTCATTTAGATCAATCTAACAACAAGATTGATCAAATAAACTTTGGTTACGAACTTAGTGTTCTGTTTCACTCCATAACCTTGTCTTCTTGTAGTTGGAATACATTTAGATCAATCTAAGAACAAGATTGACGAAAACAACTTTAATACATAACCTTGTTTTGTTGCATCCGAAATTCATTTAAATGAATATAACAAAAAGATTGATCAAAACAACTTTGGTAAGAACTCAGTGTTTGATTTCACTCCATAACCCTGTCTTCTTGGATTTGGATATCATTTAGATGAATCTAAGAACAAGATTGACCAAAACAACTTTGGTACGAACTTAGTGTTTCGTTTCACTTGATACCCTTGTCTTGTTGCATTTGGAATTCATTTTGATCAATCTAGGAACAAGATTGATCAAAACAACTTCGGAACGAACTTAGTGTTTAGTTTCGCTCCATAACCTTATCTTGTTGCATTTGGAATTCATTTATATCAATCTAAGAACAACATTGATCAAAAGAACTTTGGTTAAGAACTTAACCTTTGGTTTCACTCCACAACCTTGTCTTTTCGCATTTGGGATTCATTTAGATCAATCTAAGAACAAGATTGATGAAAACAACTTTGGTACGAACTTAGTGTTTCGTTTCACTCCATAATCTACCCTTGTTGCATTTGGAATTCATTTAGATCAATCTAAAAACAAGATTGATCAAAATACCTTTGGTTAAGAACGTCGTGTTTGGTTTCACAACATAACCTGGCCTTCTTGGATTTGGAATTCATTTAGATCAATCTAACCACAACATTGACCAAAACAACTTTCGTACAAACTTAGTGTTTCGTTTCACTCCATAACCTATTTTTGTTGCATTTGGAAGTTATTTAGATCAATCTAAGATCAAGATTGATCAAAACAACTTTGGTTAAGAACTTAGTGTTTGGTTTCACTCCATAACCTTGTCTTGCTGCAATTGGAATTCATTTAGATCAATCTAAGAACAAGATTGATCAAAACATCTTTGGTTAAGAATGTTGGAAATAAACGGCAGTGTAAAAATCAAGAGGGGGGTGAATTGGATTTTTAAGAAACTTTTTCTCTTTAAAATAATTTTCCTGATTTTAAATAAATGTTTTAAAACCATGATGCGGATTATCCTTAACCTTTGATGAGCACAGTTTGAATTGCAATTGTTAATATGATGCACAATAAAAAGAGATAGGGAAAGAGAAAGAACATAGAGATTTATACTGGTTCGGATTTAGCCAATCCTACGTCTAGTTCCCAATCACCACAAACACATGATGATTACCCCACTATCTTTAATTGAAATTACAAACACCAATTCATGCAATAACAAATAAAGATAAAGGAAACACCTCCTTAGATACACTAAGGATGAAATACCTCCTCAGACACACTGAGGATGATTCTCACCTCTCTTGACACACAAGAGATGAACACACCTCCCTTAGAACAGATCCAAGGGATGAATTTTACCCGTTCAGAAAAACAGTAAAAGAAAACACCTGATTGAGTGCTGAAGGAAAGCTTAAGCACAATGATCACCACTTCCAAAGACTTAGATCAACCTTGAGAGAGCAAGAAAGCAGTTTTGAAAAACTATAGCACAAGAACACTTTGAATATTGTGTTGGATCAGATGTGTTGAACCTAAGACATTCTCTTTCATTTTATAATTCGAAAATACATCAAAGTTTTTATTCTTAGGTTGATTCAGCATTGAATTCGCAAAAACGACTTATTTAATCGATTATCTAAAAAGCTTAATCGATTATATCAAAGTTAAAAACTAGAAAACTCATTTTGCCTGATATAATTGATTATATTAAGGTCGTAATCGATTATATTAACCCAGAATCAATATAATCGATTATCAAAAACACTTAATTGATTATTTTGTTCGTTAAACTATTTTGATTCAAATTTTAAGTAAAATAATCAATTAGACTTCAAATCATAATCGTTAAAAGCGTAGAAAAATGTTTTTGCGAGAAAACGACTTGCTCTCAAGTTTGAAATGGTCTTGAATGGGATTTATGACTTACTCTTTTCATCCATCACCCAAAACAGAAACTTCTAAACTTGAAACTCCAGCACTTGAGAAAATCTTCATCAATCTTCTCTCTTGAAATCTTTAAACATCCTTTATGCCTTGCCTTTTTCATCAAGCAACCTTCCTTTGTGAGATGACACAAGTCTTTAATGTTGTTTAAAGAACTTTAAATCTTCATCATCAAAACTTTAAATCTTCATGAAATATTGAGAGGACTTAATCAACACTTGTTCTTGAAATATGCCAACAATCTCCCCCTTTTTGATGATGATAAAAAAACCTTAGAGACTTGTGATTGATATCCTGAAAAAACTTAGAAAATAATGTATGGATATCTCCATCATAAAAGTTAGTCCACAAAGGAAATAATATAGGCAGTCTCATAACATTTAATTTTCAATTTGAATTTGAATTTTAAAATATCAAGGAATCAATGGATGGAAATAATTTCTAAAAACTCCCCCTTAAACTTTGCTCTTAAATGTTTAAGATATACTAGGCAATAATTTGAAATATTTCCTAATACTCCCCCTGAAACTTTAATTTTCTTAAATGCTTGAGATATAGACATATTATCAATCAAAACAATTTATTTTTCTCCCCCTTTATTTTTATCATTTTCAAAAAGATTACATATCAAGAGATTAATACAGTAGAAGCAACTAATTACACAGAAAATATGGAGAGAGAAAAAATATAGCAGCTAGAAAAAAAATTGAGCTTAGGGAATTAGTAAACTTGTAGCCTATTCTGTGTCTTCACTATCCCCTGCATCTTCTTCTTCTTCTTCAGCATCTTGAGCTGGTTGTTTTCCCCTTGAAGATCCAGTGTTGTCTTCTTCTGGAGATACATCTTCTATATCTAGCTTTCTCTCTACCCAGTATACTCTCCTGTTCAGCCTTGAGAGTTTGGAGCAAATATCTTCATAATGAGTGAGTTGGAGACTCATCATGCTGTCCATTCTTGAAACTATGTTTGCTTCCATTGAGCCAGGTTGAGGTTGAGGTTGAGGCTCTTCATCTTCATCCATAGCCGCGTCATCATCTCTTTGCCGGAACATGTTTCCTTGTTCAATAAGGCCCATGTGCCTTAGAACATTCTTCCCAATTTTGCTGTTGCTAAACAAAATTTGCTTGTTTTCTCCTCTAAGATCAACTCCTTTGTATTCTAATATCTTTGAGATAAACACAACATAGGGTAAAGCAAATGATAATAGCCTAGTGGCTTTAAACATATTATCTAAAGTAATTGCGGGCCAATCAATACTAACATTATTAAAGAAACCATACATCAAAAGAATATCTTCCTTAATTAGTTGAGCATGGTTAGTGCCCCTAGCAACAATTATCCAGACAATGACATAATGTAACATTCTCTCATTTAACTTTACGTTACCAACTTTGTACAAGTTCTCCACTTGTAGGTTGGGGTCTTTGCAGAATTTTTGGAATTCTACAAGCTTGTTGAAATCTTCAAATCCATATGTT
The DNA here is from genome assembly GCA_030347555.1 of Lablab purpureus. NCBI lineage: Eukaryota > Viridiplantae > Streptophyta > Magnoliopsida > Fabales > Fabaceae > Lablab > Lablab purpureus. Next base: position 26,023,275 of record CM059263.1, read on the forward strand.
ATGTTGATTCCTCCTTTTGTGGATAGGCCAGCTACATTGTTCCACACATCTTCATCAAGGTGCATGCGGACTCCTTTCACCTTTGAACTTGGATTACCTGTTTTAGAAGTTCAATTCAAATAAAACACTCTTTTCAAATCCGGGTAATATGTTCCTTCTAGTTCCACAAAAGTCTTTAAACCAATTGCAACTAAGAGTTCCTGAAATGAAAAACCGTGAGCTCTGAAAAATTCACAAGATAAAAACTTAGGAGTGAGAATTTTTCTGTCTTTCCTGTGATTAACATAAGCTATCTGCAAGTCTTCATCAGAAATCCACCCTGCAAGAGTTGGTGGTCTTGCTTCAGCTTCTTGTTGTTGGGAGGACATTGGGGCTTTTCCTCTTCTCCTTAAAGGAATCTTCCTCCTTCTTTGATCAGCCATTTGTGTAGAGAAATAACAAAAGAAATACAAACACGAAAGCTAACACAGAAACAATAAGATAATTTCGCACAACAGTGAAGCAAGCAGCAGAATATCAGCAAGAGTGAGAGAGAGTGAAAGTGGCACTTTAATTCTCAATCTTGGTATTTATAGACACGGATTCTGACTTCAGTTCATTGGTTTAATGCGAAAATATTCGTTAGGATTCGAATGTAGCCGTTAGGAATGAAAAAAACGTGATTTGGAGGCTCAACGTTCAAAAACCAGTGTGTAGAAAAACGCAGAACGTCGCATTTAATCGATTATGTGATGAACTTAATCGATTATTTGCATGCAAAATTTTCCAGAAAACAAAAAATATTGATGATTTTGGATTTGATGATGTTTAAGGATGTTGCTGGGACTTTGATTAATGGTTTATGATTATACAACATAGTGAAGATGTTAGATTATATCTTAAAGAGTTAGCTAATTGAGATATAATAGCCTGCTATTTTTATTAATCATCAATTAGTCTACTAATTTTGTTACATTAGTCGACTATTTTCATTTAAGTATCAGGAATTTGGTTTTAATGATCTGTTGTTTATTGATCTGTTGTTTAGTCAACTATTTCGTTCCAGGTTCCCTTTTATGCAGAAAATAGCAGAACGCGTTTTAAGCTTCTCTGCAGAGAGTGACTTGAGGCTCCTCTCTTTTTCCTATAAATACAACTCTCATGGATGAATCTGAGTGCGAAAGAATACGAGAGAATACATACAGAGTTGCAAAAGATCAGAGCAAGAAAAGTCTGCAGAATCTGTTTACAATTTCAGTTTTTCAAGAGAGTCTTGTTTTTAATTTTCATTGTATTCTTTTGATCTCTGGGGAGATTTCTTAGTGGGTTTGTGAACCCTGTTATCAGTGATCGGGGTGATCACATTGACTCATTGTGAGTTAGGGTTTTAAGATCATTTCTATAGAGTTTAGAATAGGATCTTTGTGTTTATTTTAGTCTTTAGAAAAGGTTTTTGTAAAGACTTAAAATTTGATAGTGATTAAGATCTGTTTGAGTTACAGATTACCAACTGGATGTAGTTCTTGCATAAAGAACGAACCAGTATAATCCCTGGTGTTTTCTTTCTTATCCTTCATCATCTTTTAATATCTGCATGTTGAACTAACCAGCTAATTCACTATAATCAGTCGACTATTTTGCTCTGAACTGCATCAGTAAATTTTCTGAAACGAAATAGTTTTGAAATAAATTCATATATCAATTCAACCCCCGCCTTCTTGATATATTTCTGCACCTAACAACTGGTATCAAGAGCAGGTTATTGAAAGATACTCAAGAAAGATCCAAGATGGGTGAGAAGCTACCCTTTGCTGAAGGAGCATCTACCAACAGACCTCCACTCTTTGTTGGAGCGAACTACCCCTTCTGGAAAGCCAGAATGAAGATATTCTTCGAGTCTGTTGATAGAGGTGTTTGGGATGCAGTGATTAATGGGTCCTTTCATTCCAACAGTGAAGGCTGAAGATGGAAAATTGATTGAAAAGCCATGGGAAACATGGACTGATGCAGAAAACAGAAAAGCTCAGTTTGACAGTAAGGCGAAAAACATTCTAACATCTTTATTAAATCTTGATGAGTTTTTCGGGGTCTCTCAATGCACAATAGCAAAAGAAATGTGGGATATTCTACAAGTTACCATGATGGTACATCAGAGGTAAAAAGAGCAAGAAAGCACACCCTTATCCAAGAGTATGAAATGTTTAGGATGCAACCTGGAGAGAGCATCCAAGACGTGCAGAAACACTTTACACATATTGTGAACCATCTGCTGGGTCTGGGAAAGAAATTTGATAATGAAGAACTCAACATTAAGGTTCTCAAATGCCTAAGTAGAAGCTGGCAATCGAAAGTCACTGCAATCATTGAAACAAAGGACTTATTTGTCATGAATACAACCACTTTATTTGGGAAATTGAGGGAACACGAACTGGAGTTAAGCAGGTTTGATCAACTGGAGAGTTCTGATAAAAAGAATAAGAGTGTTGCATTAAAGGCCAAGGAATGCTTAAAGAGTGATGAGGAGGACGAAAATGATAGTATCGAATTTGCAATGCTGGTTAAGAAGTTTGGAAAGTTTTTAAAGAGGAAGAATAACCCAAAAGACAGATTTCAAGAAAATCAGAAAAGGTACACCAGAAAATATGATTTCAATTCCTCTAATTTCTCTTGCTTTAATTGTGGGCAGCTAGGACATGTCAAGATAGATTGTCCTCTCTTGAATCAAAGAAAAGAAAGAAACCTAGAAAGAAAGGAAAGAAGAGACAAAGATAAACATGTTCCTCACTTCAAGAAAGGGAAGAAAGCATACATGGCCTGGGATGAAAGTGATTCCAGCAAGTCATCAACTTCAGATTTTGAATATGAAAATCAAGCCAATCTGTGCCTTGTTGCTAATGAAGAAACATCAAGCCAAGTGAGTATCTGTGAATCTGATCTAAGTGAGAATTATGACACCTTGTTTGATGCATTCAAAGAACTACATGATGAAGCAAGAAAGCTGGATCATCAAAATAATCGACTAAAAGGACTAAATAACTAGCTAGAAAACAAATTACTGCAACTGGAAAATCAGAATAACAGACTACAAGATGAAAACAGTCAACTAAAAGACAAAGTCCTGGAACTGGAAAACCAGATAATATCTGATAAGTCTGAATGTGATAAAATCAATTATGCAAAGTGTGAAAACTGCATAAATCTCCAAAATAAAGTTGGTTATCTGATTAAAACATTAGGAAAGTTTCAAATTGGTCATAATACACTTAATCAACTACTAGATTCTCAAATTGGATATTCTAATAGAAATGGTCTTGGTTATGGAAAGTCTTCAAAACACTATCATGCTGGAAAGTATAAATCTTACCCTAGTAAAAGATTTAAAAAGTGTTCTTATTGCTTGAAAAATGGACATATATCTAGATATTGCTATATCAAGAATGTTGGCATTTCAAGAGGTGAATACTATTGGAAACCCAAATCATATGCTATTCCTAACTCTAAAGGACCCAACCTGTTTTGGGGACCTATATATCTAAACTAACTTTGTTTTGCAGATCTGTCAAAGAGCAAAGAGAGCTTTATGGTATTTAGATAGTGGTTGCTCTAAACATATGACAGGTGACAAATCAAAGCTGATAAATTTCAAGGCATATGAAGCTGGTTCTGTTACTTTTGGAGACAATAGCAAGGGCAAAATTAAAGGTTCTGGAGATGTAGGAAACTGCTCTTCTTCACAGATAAAGGATGTACTCTTTGTTGAAGGATTGAAACACAATCTGCTGAGTATTAGTCAACTATGTGACAAAGGTATGAAGGTCACTTTTGATGCAGAATTTTGTGTTATATACAACTGTAAAACTGCAGATATTGTGCACATTGGAAGAAGAACAAACAATGTATATATGCTGGACATTGAGCCCTCAAATCTCAAGAACATTTGCTTGTTGACCAAAGAAGATGAAGGTTGGCTTTGGCATAGAAGATGTGGACACATTAATAAGTAGTTATTAAACAAGATCAGCTGCAAAAGTCTTGTTAGAGGCCTTCCAAATGTCAAATTCGTGAAGGACAAAGTGTGTGCATATTGCCAAAAAGGAAAGCAATCAAGAAACTCATTTGAGTCAAAGAACATAATCTCAACAAGAAGACCACTTGAGCTATTGCATCTTGATCTATTTGGTCCATCAAGAACAGTAAGTCTTGGTAATAATTCATATGTTCTTGTCATTGTTGATGATTTTTCAAGATTCACTTGGACATTATTTCTTTGTTCCAAAGATGAAACATTCCATGCATTTAAGAAATTTGCAAAGATTATTTCAAATGAAAAAGATCCTAACATTGTTTCTTTGAGAAGTGATCATGGAACTGAATTTCAAAACATTCATTTAGAAAAGTTTTGCTCAAAACATGGCATATCTCACAACTTTTCTATCAAATAAAAAAAAAATTAAATGTAGTACTAGAAGAAGTGACTCCTAGGTCGTCTCTCAAGGACCAATTTTCACTGTCAAAAGGTTGAATCATGCAAAGGGGGGGTTTTGGACAGATAACAGTTAATTAAAATATAGCAGATAAACAACAAATTAATTGCAGTAATTAAAATAAGCAAGACTCTTGAACACAATGCATCTCTGACATCCTTGGCTTACAACAGATTATCAGTCCGTTTAATCCTTGTTCGGTCTAGATTAACCAACTAAGCGAAAGTTAACCCAAGACTTCCCTACACGAATTAAGCAAACGTGAACCTTGTAAGGTCTCCTTCCAAGGGATTAAGCATCCTCCATAACAGAGGCTTCACAGAGGAGAATCAAACGTACGAAACCATAAAACGCACAGAAACCTCCATCAGTGAGTGCAGTATGCCCAAGAGCCCCACCCTGGGATTTTAGCCTTCCATTAATTCAGAAAATAGAAAACGAAAATAGAAAACGTAAACTGAATTTGAAAACGAAATTGATAAACGAAATTGACAGAAAATGAAATTGACAGAAAAGAAACGCAAATGAATTGAAGAACAAAACTGGAATTGAAGAACAGTGGACGAGTTCTGAAGTAAACACCAAAACGTAAACTTGTCTCTCTAGCTGAAAGCAAAAACGTAAAAGAAACCCTAATTCCTACTACTGCTGCCATCTTCTCCGCGCTGTGTCTGTGTGTATTCCGCTCTGCCTCAGCTGCCCTACTTGTAGCTGCATTGCATAGGCACGAAACCCTAGATCCATTGGGCCCAAAATCCAAAGAAACAAATCTGGTCCAAGTTGTGACGTGGCAGCTCCTCTTGAAGTCCATGAATTAATTCCAAGCCCAAAATAACTTTAAACTGCCCTGAAAATAAAAATTGGAATAATTAAACTTAGAAAATTCAAATTAATTAAAATATGAATTTCTGGTCCAAATATAGCCCTAATAGAAATTAGTACAAAATATAAACAATTAAGAACAAATTAGAGATGAAAACAAGTACAAAATAGGTAAGAAAATAAGGGAAAATAATGACTCATCACTCCTAGAACTCCACAACAAAATGGAGTTGTTGAAAGAAAGAATAGAACACTTCAAGAATGTGCAAGAACCATGTTGAGTGAATCTAAGCTTTCTAAGTATTTTTGGGCGGATGCAGTTTCTACAGCTTGCTATGTGCTTAATAGAGTATTGCTAAGACCAATTCTTGATAAGACTCCTTATGAACTTTTGAATGGAAGAACTCCTACTATTACATACTTCAAAGTTTTTGGTTGCAAGTGTTTCATATTAAACAATGGAAAAGCATCTTTAGGCAAGTTTGATGAAAAAGTTGATGATGGTATATTCTTAGGTTATTCTATGAATAGCAAAGCCTATCGTGTTTTTAACAAAAAGAATTTGACTGTGGAAGAATAAATTCATGTAGTATTTGATGAGTTCTTATGTCAAAAAGAGAGAAAAGGTAATTCCTTTGCAGGTTCAGATGATGAAAAGTCTGAAAAATCAGAAAAGAATGAAGATTATGCAAAAAAATTTGCTGATGATGACAGACAAGCTGAATCAGTCGACTATAACTTTGGAATAGTCGACTACTCTGCAATAGACAATGCCTTATCTAAATCCTGGAGGACTAAAAAAGGATTGTCTCTGGATAACATCATTGGAAATGTTGAAAAGGGAGTTACAACTCGAAACTCTTTGAATGATTTCTGCAACCACATGACTTTTGTGTCTCAAATTGAACCTAAGAACATAAATGATGCTTTGCTTGATGATAACTGGATTTCTACTATGCATGATGAATTAAATCAGTTTGTTAGAAATGATGTTTTGTTTCTTGTACCTAGAAATAACAATATGAATGTTATAGGAACCAAATGGGTTTTTAGGAACAAACTTGATGAAAATGGAGTAATCACTAGGAACAAAGCTAGATTAGTTGCTAAATGCTATAACCAAGAAGAAGGAATTGATTTTGATAAAACCTATGCACCTGTAGCTAGATTAGAAGCTATTAGACTATTGCTTGCTTTTGCTTGTCTTAAAGGTTTCAAACTTTTTCAAATGGATGTCAAGAGTGCTTTTCTAAATGGCTTCATTAATGAAGATGTATATGTTGAACAACCACCTGGTTTTGTTGATTTTAAACTTCCTAATCATGTATACAAACTGAAAAAGGCTTTGTATGGTCTCAAACAAGCACCTAGGCAATGGTATGAAAGACTTACAACTTTCCTCATATCACAAGGTTTTAAAAGAGGAGTTATTGACAAAACTCTTTTTACTAAGAAAGTTGATAATGAACTCATATTAGTCAGATTTATGTTGATGATATCATTTTTGGTTCATCTAATCAATCTCTTTGCCAAGAATTTGCAGATTCTATGAAAGGTGACTTTGAGATGTCTATGATGGGAGAGTTAAATTTCTTCTTAGGATTGCAGGTTAAACAGCTGTATAATGGAACATTCATAAATCAAACAAATACTGCAATGAGTTATTGAAGAAGTTCAACATGGAAAGCTGCAAAGAAGCCTCTACTCCTATGTCTTCAAGTTGTTATCTTGACTTGGATGAAAAAGGAAAATCAGTTGATGCAACTATGTACAGAGGTTTGATTGGTTCTTTGCTGTACATAACAGCTAGCAGAGCTGACATAATGTTTTCTGTGTGTCTATGTGCAAGATTTCAAGCCAATCCAAAGGAATCACATCTCACTACAGCAAAACGAATTCTCAAGCATCTCAAAGGAACAGTGAATGTTGGGCTATGGTATTCCACTGGTAATGAATTGAATTTAGTTGGCTATACTGATTCTGATTTTGCAGGTTGCAAATTGGATAGAAAGAGCACAAATGGAACATGCCATCTCTTTGGGAATTGCTTGATATCATGGACCAGCAAGAAACAAGCATGTGTAGCATTATCTACAACTGAAGTTGAATACATAGCTGCTGGTGGTTGCACTGCACAGATCCTCTGGTTAAAACAACAGCTATGTGATTTTGATTTACATCTTTCTGATATTCCTATACTTTGTGATAATACCAGTGCAATCAATCTAACTAAGAATCCCATTCAGCATTCTAGAACTAAGCGTATTGAAATAAGGCACCATTTTATAAGAGATCATATTGAAAAGAAAGATTGTAGGATTGATTTCATTTCAACTAATGACCAATTAGCTGATATTTTCACTAAGCCTCTAGGTCGTGACAGGTTTTTCAAACTAAGAAATGAATTAGGAATCCTAAACATCAATAATCTTTCTTGATTGTTATGATGCTGAGTTAAACAGTTTGTTAATTCTGTGAAATAGTTGACGTATTTCATTTAACTGACAAAAATATTATACTGATACATATTTAAGTTTGTTAATTTCTTGTAACAGTCGACTTATTTCACTTAACTGACATAATTGCTTTACTGCTGCATAAATTAGTTTGTTAATCTCTATGAAATAACTGACTTATTTCATTAAATGTGCCTACTGGTGTTATTTCTATCAGAATAGCCTATTAATTACTTTGACTAGTTGACTAATTCCAATTACTGCAATTAAATTCATTTAAATTTTCAAGCAATCAGTTTAAATTTCTTCAAAATAATTCAAACCGAATCAGTCAAAAACCAATTCGTACATTGGGTCTTCTGTCATTCAAAGCTTGAACAGTTTTAGATGCATGTGAGGTTACTTTATTGGTTTTGCAAAACTGAATTTCCATTTCTCAACATATTCCTTCTGCATTTTCTGACCTTGAGCATCAGTGATTGAGTGCATATTTGTTCAAAATATTCACTGATTAATATTCATTTGCCCATGCCTATCAATCTCTCTATATAATTCTAATTCTTTTGCATATCAAACACCATATTTGTGCATCACTCTATTGCTGCATTCTCTCATCTAAAATGTCTACCAATGAGTATTTTCTAGTAGAAAGTGATGATGACTCTGATGCACCCATTGCAAATGCTTTTCAAAGACTTAGAAGATCTTCCAGAAATCGCATGCCCACAGAGATTGCTGCACAACAACCAGCTAGAACAAACAGGAACAGAGGTTCCACGTCTGGGTCTCCAGCTCAACCAATTCGGATTCCAGAATCAGCTGCTGGATCCTCCAACCCAGGTGAAAGAAAATTTCCAAAATGATACAAGGTTCGTGTGAAAATTCCTCCACCAATGCCTGCTGCAGAAAGTGATTCAGAAGAGGAAACTGAATCAAAGCATGAAGAACGAAATGAAATCATTGAAGCTGTGGAGATAAAGATGCAGGGGAAGCTGGTCCTCACTCCAAAAATACTAAAGTTCAACTGGCTGAACAATGAGAATCTGGTTTTTGTGAAGAATACTCTTCAAACACAAGGACTAAGACAATTTGTGGAATTGGAAGTGAAATACACAAGAGACTATGGTAGCCAGGTTCACAAATATAGACTATGAGATTGAGCTTATCCAACAACAACTTTCTGAACTTCAAGTTACAGTGGAAAGCTTTGACGGCTCCTATGCACAAAACACTGCTGCAATGGAAGAGGATGTTGCTGAAGATGATGATGATGATGAAGATAATGAGGATGAAGATGATGATGAAGCCTGATCTTTATTGTTTCTGCTTTTATTTTCGCTATTATGCTTCTGGATTTTGAACAATTTGGGTCTGTAATATTACCTATACCTATATTTTTTGCTATATTTGCTATATAAACCTGCTTATATCTGCTAATACTGCTTATATCTGCTAATACTGCTTATATAAGCTATTTGCTAATGTCAAAGGGGGAGATAATCTTCCATCTCTTCTCCTTGATTTTCTACAGGTTTTGCAGGTTGACATCATCAAATAGGGGGAGTTTGTTGATGATTTTGGATTTGATGATGTTTAAGGATGTTGTTGGGACTTTGATTAATGGTTTATGATTATACAACTTAGTGAAGATGTTAGATTATATGTTAAAGAGTTAGCTAATTGAGATATAATAGCCTGCTATTTTTATTAATCATCACTTAGTTTACTAATTTTGTTACATTATTCGACTATTTTCATTTAAGTATCAGGAATTTGGTTTTAATGAAAATAGCTAACTGATCTGTTATTTAGTCAACTATTTCGTTCTAGGTTCCCTTTTATGCAGAAAATAGCAGAATGCGTTTTAAGCTTCTCTACAGAGAGTGACTTGAGGCTCCTCTCTTTTGCCTATAAATACAACTCTCAAGGACGAATCTGAGTGCGAAAGAATACGAGAGAATAAATACAGAGTTGCAAAAGATCAGAGCAAGAAAACTCTGCAGAATCTGTTTATAACTTCAGTTTTTCAAGAGAGTCTTGTTTTTACTTTTCATTGTATTCCTTTGATCTCTGGGTAGAGATTTCTTAGTGGGTTTGCGAACCCTGTTATCTGTGATCGGGGTGATCACACTGACTCAGTGTGAGTCAGGGTTTTAAGATCATTTCTATAGAGTTTAGAATAGGATCTTTGTGTTTCTTTTAGTCTTTAGAAAAGGTTTTTGTAAAGACTTAAAATTTGATAGTGATTACGATCTGTTTGAGTTACAGATCACCAACTGGATGTAGTTCTTGCATAAAGAACGAACCAGTATAATCCCTGGTGTTTTCTTTCTTATCCTTCATCATCTTTTAATATCTGCATGCTGAACTAACCAGTTAATTCACTATAATCAGTCAACTATTTTGCTCTGAACTGCATCAGTAAATTTTCTGAAACGAAACAGTTTTGAAATAAATTCATATATCAATTCAACCCCCCCTTCTTGATATATTTCCGCACCTAACAAAAACCCAGAAATTTAATCGATTATGTGCATTCCTTAATCGATTCAATTGCTCCTCAGCATTTTAATCGATTATGTCACGAGCTTAATCGATTATGTATGAAAACATTTTCAAAAAAAACGCTTTTAATCGATTACCATACGAAAACTAATCGATTATATACGAGATTTTCATAAAAACACACAATTAACATCAAAACTCATCAATAAACATCAATCAATCAACAAATTTATCATCAACAATTCCTAGATCTCTTCTAAGCTCATAAAATCTATCTCTAGGTAAAGGTTTGGTAAAGATATTAGCTAATTGATGTTTTGTATCTATGTATTCTATAATGCAATCTCCTTTAGCTATATGATCTCTAATGAAATGATGTCTAATTTCTATATGCTTTGTCTTAGAATGCATGATAGGATTTCTAGTCAAATTAATGGCACTAGTGTTATCACACTTAAGAGGGATATGATCTAGAAAGATATCAAAGTCTTCTAATTGTTGTTTCATCCACAGTATTTGAGCACAACAACTACCTGCAGCTATGTACTCAGCCTCTGTGGTTGAAAGAGCAACACTAGCCTGTTTCTTAGAATGCCATGAAACTAAAGAACATCCTAAAAGATGACATGTTCCACTAGTACTCTTCCTATCAACTCTACAGCCACCATAATCTGAGTCAGAAAAACCTATAATACTAGGCGAGGCTCCTGAAGGGTACCATAAACCAAAGGTTTTTGTTCCTCTAAGGTACTTAAGGATTCTCTTAACAGCCTTTAGGTGTGATTCTCTAGGGTTGGATTGAAACCTAGCACAAACACACACACTTTGCATAATATCAGGTCTCCTAGCAGTAAGATAAAGTAATGATCCGATCATACCTCGATACTTTGTTTGATCTACTGTCTTACCACTTAAATCTTGATCCAAATAACAAGATGTAGCCATGGGAGGTGCTGCTCCCTTGGAACTTTCCATCTCAAATTTCTTTAAAATTTCGTTGCAATACTTTGTTTGACATATAAATATGCCTTTCTTCAATTGTTTGATTTGCAAACCAAGAAAGAAATTTAATTCTCCCATCATGGACATTTCGAATTCTCCCTGCATATTTCTTGCAAACTCTTGGCAAAGATCATCATTAGTTGATCAAAATATGATATCATCAACATAAACTTGAACAATAAGAATATGTTTCTTTGATTTCTTAATAAAAAGAGTATAATCAACTTTACCTCTTCTAAATCTATTTTCAAGTAAGAAATTACTTAACCTTTCATACCAAGATCCTGGAGCTTGGTTTAGTCCATACAAGACTTTCTTCAACTTGTAGACATGGTTTGGATTTTTGAAATCTTCAAAACCTGGAGGTTGTTCTACATAGACTTCTTCCTTGATGTATCCATTTAGGAAAGCACTTTTTACATCCATTTGAAAGAATTTGAATCCCATAATGGAGGCATATGCTAGCAACAAACGAATAGCTTCAAGTCTTGCTACGGGAGCATAAGTTTCATCATAGTCTATGCCTTCTTCTTGTCTATAACCTTTTGCAACCAGCCTTGCTTTGTTCTTAGTGATATTTCCATCTTCATCAAGCTTATTTCTAAAAACCTATCTAGTGCCAATAACATGCATATTGTTAGTTTTAGGAATTAAATCCCATACCTGATTTCTTTCAAATTGATTCAGCTCTTCTTGCATTGCCATACACCAATGATCATCTCTCAAAGCTTCTTCTACGGTCTTTGGTTCAATCTGTGAAACAAAAGCAACATTCATACAAAAATTATTCATGTTCCTCCTTGTTCTTACACCTTTTGAGATATCTCCAATGACATTTTCCAAAGATACTTCTTTTTGTGGTCTCCATTCTTTTGGTAGACTTTCATTTTGAGGAGGATTATCATCCAATTTGATTTCTTCAACAACTTCTTCTAAAGGAGTTCCTTCTTGATATTCTCCTTCATCATCTACAAAGATTCTTTTTGACTCAAGAGGGGTTTCCTCATGGTCTAGATATTCATCAAAGAACACATGTATAGATTCTTCAACATTTAAAGTCCTTTTATTAAAAACTCTATATGCTTTACTATTCAAGGAATAACCTAAAAATGGAGCTTCATCGGATTTAGCATCAAATTTCCCAAGGCTATCTTTTCCATTATTTAAAACAAAACATTTGCATCCGAAAATTCTAAAATTAGAAATATTTGGTTTTCTTCCTTTGAAAAGCTCATATGGTGTTAATTTCAAAATAGGTCTTATTAAAATCCTATTTAAAACATAACAAGCGGTGCTTACGGCATCAACCCAAAAGTATTTAGGTAAATTATTTTCATTCAACATAGTTCTTGCAAGTTCTTCTAAAGATATATTTTTCCTTTCAACTACACCATTTTGTTGTGGTGTTCTTGGTGCTGAAAAATTATGAGAAATACCTTGTTCTTCACAAAAATTTTCAAAAGATACATTTTGAAATTCACCGCCATGATCACTTCTTAAAAGCTTGATTTTCAAATCCTTTTCATTTTGAATAACCTTGGCAAATTTTCTAAATTCTTTGAAAGCATCACTTTTAGATGAAAGAAAAAGAGTCAAAGTAAGAGTAATCATCAACAATCACAAGAGCATAATAATTGCCACCAAAACTTTTTGTTCTAGAGGGACCAAATAAATCCATGTGCAGTAATTCTAAACGTTTTGAAGTGGAAACAACATTTTTAGATTTAAAAGAATTTTTAGTTTTCTTCCCTTTTTGACAAGCTGCACATAGTTTGTTCTTTTCAAAAATCAGTTTTGGCAAACCAATTACTAACTCTTTTGATATGAGTTTACTTAGATGAGGCATATGAATGTGAGCAGCTCTTCTATGCCATAACCATGGATCCTCTTCTTTTGCAACTAAACAAGATAAATTACTAGATGTAGATGCACAATCAATATCAATTAAATAAATATTATTATGTCTCTTACCAATGAGGGCGATTTCATTTGAGTCCTTCTGATGAATTTTGCAAAGATCACTATCAAAAGTTACCTTTAAACCTCTATCACAAAGTTGACTAATGCTTAGAAAATTGTGCTTCAACCCATCAACAAGAAAAACATCATGAATCTTTAAAGACTCTCCAATAACTCCACTACAAATGATCTTTCCCTTGTTGTTGTCTCCATAGGTTACAAAACCTTGCTCTTTCTTTTTGAAGCTTTTGAATTTGCTTTTATCACCTGTCATGTGTCTTGAACAACTACTATCAAGATACCATAAAGACTTCCTAGACTTGGGACCAACCTGCATCATAAACAAAAATATTTAGGTCCCCTAAAGTCACTTATTAGGGTCCTCATGGGTAAGAAACAATTTTTCCTTTGGGAACCCATTTTGTATTTCCCATTAGGAACACTAAAATGTTTAATATTGCACTTATTAACCGAATGACCTTTATGCATACAATAAAAACATGTAGGAACATTTGTTCTTCTTGAGAAATATTCATTTTTAAAAACCTTCTTTGTAGGAACATTAGTTTTATTTGAGAAATTTATATTTTCAAAAACCTTATTTGGGTTAGACGTTTTACAAAAACAGTTTTGGAAGGTTTATGATTAAATCTGAAATTATAGCCAAGTCCTGCTTTTTCATATAAACCTTTTTGCACATTTAAAACATTATTTAAATTTTTATTTCCCATGGTAATTTTTGAAAGAGGTGTTTCAAGATAAGATACTTTATTAGCAAGAACATTACAATTTTCGCAAACAGGAATTTTTGTTTTGCATTTGTAAGGAATTTTTGCTTTTCCAAATCCTCTTTCAAAACCTTTTTCTCTTCTTCCAAATCAATAAATTTCTTTTCAAGACTCTTATAGTCATTTTTTAATTTGTTATGAAAAGAAGTAAGTTTTTCAGATTTTTCACATAAATCAAGAAACTCTTCAAGCAATTCATCATAATTATTTGGAAGACCAGAATCACTTACCTTGCTACATGTGGATTCGGCATCATCATCCGCCATGAGACAAATTTTTGCTTCTTCTTCCGAATCACTTGCCCTTTCAGAAGAACTGACTTCATTATCTTCCCAAGCAATGTACGCCTTCTTTTTCTTCTTGTCAAAAGGCCTTTTGTGTTTCTTTGCTTTTTCTTCATCTTTCTTGATGTTGGGGCAATCTGACTTCAAGTGTCCCCTTCTTCCACAACCATAGCATTTAAAATTATTAAGAGAATTTAAGTTTTCAGCTTTCTTGAAATTCTCTTTGTTTTTGTTCTTGATAAACTTCTTGTATTTTTTGACAAACAGATTGATGTCATTGCATTCAAGGTTGTCGTCTGAATCACTACTCTCATCCTTGTAGGATTCGGCTTTAAGAGCAACACCTTTCCTTTTGATGTCTTCTTCCTCTCCTTTGAAGCGTCCAAGCTCAATTTTGTGTTCTCTAAGCTTACCAAAGAGAGTTGTCATATTCATGCTTGTGAGATTCTTGGATTTCGTGATAACCGTCACCTTGGGTTGCCATGTCCTGTCCAAAGATTTTAAAATTTTCACATTTAATTACTCAGTGTCAAATTTCTTACCTAACGCCTTGAGGTGATTCACAATGTGAGTAAATCTTTTTTGGACGTCATAGATGGTTTCCCCTTTGCTCATCCGGAACATCTCATATTCTTGAATCAAGGTGTTCTTCCTTGATCTTTTGACGTCTTCCGTTCCTTCATGTGTGACTTCAAGAGTGTCCCACATCTCCTTTGTTGTAGTGCAATCAGACAACCTATAAAACTCATCAACAGTTAAAGCAGATGATATCATATTGCATGCCCTCGCATTGGTACTCATTGTACTCATCCTTCGTCCAACTTGCTCTCACTTTGGGTACCTGCACTTCATTAAAAACTGTCATAGGAATATATGGACCATTTACAATTGCATCCCAAACGCCTTGATCATTGGACCTAAGGAAAATCTCCATCATCTTTTTCCAAAAAGGATAGTTTTCACCAGTAAAGAGTGGTGGTCTATGAATAGATGCACCTTCTGCAAAAGATTGATTTTTGCCTGCCATAAGGATCTTGATTTTGAGTAACTTTCAAAAACCAGCTCTGCGGCCAATTGTTAGAAATAAACGGCAGTGTAAAAATAAAGAGGGGGGGTGAATTGGATTTTTAAGAAACTTTTTCTCTTCAAAATAATTTTCCAGATTTTAAATAAATGTTTTAAAACCAGGATGCGGATTATCCTTAACCTTTGATGAGCGTAGTTTGAATTGCAATTGTTAATATGATCCACAATAAAAATAGATAGGGAAAGAGAAAGAACACAGAGATTTATACTGGTTCGAATTTAGCAAATCCTACGTCCAGTTCCCAATCACCACAAACACGTGATGATCACCCCACTATCTTTAATTGAAATTACAAACACCAATTCATGCAATAACAAATAAAGATAAAGGAAACACCTTCTTAGACACACTAAGGATGAAACACCTCCTTAGACACACTGAGGATGATTATTTCTAAAAATGTAGTGTGTCTGAGGAGGTGTTTCATCCTTAGTGTGTCTAAGGAGGTGTTTCCTTTATCTTTATTTGTTATTGCATGAATTGGTGTTTGTAATTTCAATTAAAGATAGTGGGGTGATCATCACGTATTTGTGGTGATTGGGAAATGGACGTAGGATTGGCCTAATCCGAACCAGAATAAATCTCTCTGTGTTCTTTCTCTTTCCTTATCTCTCTTTATTGTGGATCATATTAACAATTGCAATTCAAACTGCGCTCATCTAGGGTTAAGGATAATCCGCATCCTGTTTTTAAAATATTTATTTAAAATCTGGAAAATTATTTTAAAGAGAAAAAGTTTCTTAAAAATCCAATTCCCCCCCCCCCCTCTTGATTTTTACACTGCTGGTTATTTCTAACAATTGGCCTTAGAGCTGGTTTTTTGAAAATTACTCAAAATCAAGATCCTTATGGCAGGCAAAAATCAATCTTTTGCTGAAGGTGCATTTATTCATAGACCACCACTCTTTACTGGTTAAAACTATCCTTTTTGGAAAAAGAGGATGGAGATTTTCCTTAGGTCTAATGATCAAGGCATTTGGGATGCAATTGTAAATGGTCCATATATTCCTATGACTGTTGTTAATGAAGTGCAGGTACCCAAAGTGAGAGCAAGTTGGACAAAAGATGAGTACAATGAGTATCAATGCGACATAAGGGCATGCAATATGATATCATCTGCCTTAACTGTTGATGAGTTTTATAGGTTGTCTGATTGCACTATAGCAAAGGAGATGTGGGACACTCTTGAAGTCACACATGAAGGAACGGAGGATGTCAAAAGATCAAGGAAGAACACCTTGATTCAAGAATATGAGATGTTCCGGATGAGCAAAGGGGAAACCATCTACGATGTTCAGAAAAGATTTACTCACATTGTAAATCACCTCAAGGAGTTAGGTAAGAAATTTGACACTGAGGAATTAAATGTGAAAATTTTAAAATCTTTGGACAAGACATGGCAACCCAAGGTTGTTGGACTTGAAGACTTGGTTTCAAGTGGATTTGATGTCTCCAACCACCTTTGATGATGAAGATGATGGTGCTTGAAGAATGAAGATTATGTCTTATGTTTAGAGAGTCCTAGGTTGTGTGGTATGTTGCATTTCAATTAATCTTGGACTTAATCTTGGGGTTTAAAATGATTTGAAATGTTTTAAAAAGGTTTAAAATGATTTCAAAGGTTTAACTATTTTTTAACTGGTTAAAAATCTGGTTTTCAACTAGTAAACTGTTCTTCGTTTTTCAAAGCTTTGTATTTGGGAAATTTTAACTGACTATTTTCGAAATTTAAACCAGTTAAAATCCTGGTAGCTTTGTTCAGGAATTCCAGTTTTCTGGAATAGCTAGTTAAAACGGGTTTTCAACTGACTGATTTCATGTTCCAGAAAAAGGGTGCTCACTGGAAAATTGGTTTTAATGAAAACAACCGGTTAAAATGCGATTTCAACCGACTATTCTCTTCAGAATCAGTTTTAACAGTTTTCTATAAATAACTCGAAATTCAAAGAACTGGGTGACGAATCATTTTTAGAAGAACCCACTGAGCAAGAACGTTTCTCTTACACTCTAAATCAATTTGCGAATCACTCCAAGAAGTCCAAGATCCAATTGAATAGCGAATTGAATCAAGAAATCATACTCTATTTTTCGTCATTGTTGCGGGCTCTGTTTTTGCTTCTGCTTTGAGTTTTCCAGGTGAATTCAATCCAATTCTTTGTGTGTTTGTTAGCTGCGTGTTTGTCTCTTAATCAAGGTGATTAAGGGCTCTTGTAATAGGGTTTTACAGGTGTTTAGAGGTCTTGTAGGGTTCAAGACTATGTGCAGCTTTCTGGTTTTCGTTTTGCATGTAGTGTCATGTAAAAACTGGTTTTTAGTGAATTGATTGAATTTGTGTGGTTAGGAAACTGGATGTAGCCTTTGTTGAAAGGTGAACCAGTATAAATCTACTGTGTTGTTCTTCTTCCCTTGATCTTTTACATTCGACAATTGAATTTTAAATTGTAATTGAATTGGATATATGATCTATTGATTAAAAGCATTTCAAGAATCTATTAAAACTGGTTTTAATCTTCAATCTGAATCTGGTTTTTCACATTTGGGCATTGGGTTTCGAAAATCTTTGAAAGTTTAATTCACCCCCCCTCTTAAACTCAGCCATTTATTCCAACAAAGGTGACGGCTATCACAGAATCCAAGAATCTCACAAGCATGAATATGACAACTCTCGTTGGTAAGCTTAGAGAACACGAAATTGAGCTTGGACGCTTCAACGGTGAAGAAGATAATGTTAAAAGGAAAGGTATTGCTTTAAAGGCTCAATCCATTAAAGAGGAGAGTAGTGATACTGATGATTCAGAAGACGATGATCTCAATAAATTTGTAAAGAAGTACAAGAAGTTCATAAAGAAGAAAGGCAACCATAAGAAAGGTAAGAAATTTGAAAATTCAAATTCTAACGAAAATTATAAATGTTATGGTTGTGGCAAAAAGGGACACATGATAGCAGATTGTCCAAATTCCAAGAAATCTGAAGAAAGGGAAAAGAAAGGCAAGAAATTCTTCAAAAAGAAGAAGAAAGCATATATTGCTTGGGATGACAATGAAGTAAGTTCCTCTCAAAGTTCAAGTGACTCAGAAGAGGAAGCTAATATCTGTCTCATAGCAGATGATGCTGAATCCACATGCAGTGAGGTAAGTGATTCTGATCTTCCTAATAATTATGATGAATTGCTTGAAGAGTTTCTTAGTCTTTGTGAAAAATCTGAAAAGCTTACTTCACTTCATAATAAATTAAAAAATGATTATAAGAGTCTTGACAAGAAAATTATTGATCTAGAAGAAGAGAAAAAGGTTTTTGATCGATGTCGTACTCGGTCAAATAAAAACAATTAAATGTAGTACTAGAAATGATTCCTAGGTCGTCTCCCAAGGACCAATTCTCACTGTCAAAGGATTGAACATGTAATGGGGGGGTTTGGACTGAAAACAGGGGTTAATTAAAAATAGCAAACAAACAACAAATTAATTGCAATAATTAAAATAGGCAAGACTCTTGAACACAATGCATCTCTGACATCCTTGGTTCACAACAGATTATCAGTCCGTTTAATCCTTGTTCAGTCTAGATTAACCAACTAAGCGAAAGTTAACCCGAGACTTCCCTACACGAATTAAGCAAACGTGAACCTTGAACCTTGTAAGGTCTCCTTCCGCAGGATTAAGCATCCCTCCAAAACAGAGACTTCAAAGAGGAGAATCAAACGTACAAAGCCAAAAAAAATGCACAGAACCTCCATCAGTGAATGCAGCATGCCCAAGAGCCCCACCCTGGGGTTTTAGCCTTCCATTAACTCAGAAAACAGAAAAAGTAAACTGAAAATGAAAACGAAATAGAAAACGGAAAACGCAATAGAAATGGAAAATGAAACAGAAAAAGGAAAACGCAAATGAAAATGCAGTGGAAAATGAAAACGAAAGTAGAAAACGAAAACGAAAATGCAGCAGAATTGTGAAAACGAATAGAATAGAAAATTGTAGAAATGCAAATAGATTGAAGAACAAACTGGAATTGTGGAACAGTAAAACGAATTGTGCATTCAAAAACAAAACTCCACTAGTTTTTCTACAGCAAAACAGAAAACATAAAAGGTCCCTAAAAATTTCTACCGCCCTCCCTTCCCGCTCTCCCTCAGCTGCCCTACTTGTAGCTGCCCTCTCACGTCTGCATGGGCACGAAAACCTAGACCCATTGGGCCCAAAAACCAAAAAAAACAAATCTGGTCCAAGTTGTGACATGGCAGTGGTGACGTGGCAGCTCCTCTTGAAGTCCATGAATTAATTCCAAGCCCAAAATAATTTTAAACTGCCCTGAAAATAAAAATTCGAATAATTAAACTTAAAAAATTCAAATTAATTAAAATATGAATTTCTGGTCCAATTATAGCCCTAATAGAAATTAGTAAAAAATATAAACAATTAAGCACAAATCAGAGATGAAAACAAGTACAGAAAAGTAAGAAAATAAGGGAAAATAATGACTCATCAGTTTTGAAAGATGATTTGGAAAAAGCAAAAATTCCTTGTAAATGCAAAACAAAAATTCCTATTTGCGAAAATTGTAATATTCTTGCTAACAAAGTATCTTATCTTGAAACCTCTCTTTCAAAAATTACCATGAGAAATAAAAATTTAAATAATGTTTTAAATGTGCAAAAAGGTTTATATGAAAAAGCATGACTTGGCTATAATTTCAGATTTAATCATAAACCTACCAAAACTGTTTTTGTAAAAGGAGAAAAGTCTAATCCAAATAAGGTTTTTGAAAATATAAATTTCTCTAATAAAACAAGTGTTCCTACAAAGAAAGTTTACAAAAATGCATATTTCTCAAGAAAAACAGATGTTCCTACATGTTTTTATTGTATGCATAAAGGTCATTCAGTTAATAAATGCAATATTAAGCGTTTTAGTGTTCCTAATGGGAAATACAAATGGGTTTCCAAAGGAAAAATTGTTTCTAACCCATGAGGACTCTAATAAGTAATTTTAGGGGACCAGGATATTTCTTGTTTGTGTTATAGGCTGGTTCCATCAAAATCCTCTTTGGTGATGAGATTGCAAGTGATCAAGCTTATGACGGGAGGCAAAAACATCAACTAGTTGACATATTTACCAAACCCTTATCCCGAGTAAGATTTTATGAGCTTAGAAGAAATCCAGGTATTGTTGATGATAAATCTGTTGATTGATTGATGTTTATTGATGAGTTTTGATGTTAATTGTGTGTTTTTATGAAAATCTCGTACATAATCGATTAGTTTTCGTATGGTAATCGATTAAAAGTGTTGTTTTTGAAAATGTTTTCATACATAATCGATTAAGTTCATGACATAATCGATTAAATCGCTGGGGAGCAATTTAATCAATTAAGGAATGCACATAATCGATTAAATTTCTGGGTTTTCGTTTTCTGGAAAATTTTGTACGCAAATAATCTTTTACGTTCATCACATAATCAATTAAATGCGACATTCTGCGTTTTTCTGCACACTGGTTTTTGAACGTTGAGCCTCCAAATCACGTGTTTTTCCTTCCTAACAACTATATTCGAATCCTAACGGTTACTTTCGCATTAAACCAAGAAATTGTAATCAGAATCTTTGCCTATAAATACCAAGATTGAGAATTAAAGTGCCACTTTCACTCTCTCTCACTCTTGCTGATATTCTGCTGGTTTATTCAGTGATGTGCGAAATTATATTGTTGTTTCTGTGTTAGCTTTCATGTTTGTCTTTCTTTTGTCAATTATCTACTCAAATGGCTAATCAAAGAAGAAGGAAGATGCCCTCAAGGAGAAGAGGCAAAGCTCCAATGTCCTCCCAACAGCAAGAAGCTGAAACAAGACCACCAACTCTTGCAGGGTGGATATCTGATGAAGACTTACAGATTGCCTATGTTAACCATTGGAAAGACAGGAAAATTCTCACTCCTAAGTTCTTATCTTGTGAATTTTTCAGAGGTCATGGTTTTTCATTTCAGGAACTATTAGTTGCAAGTGGTTTACAAACTTTTGTAGAACTTGAAGGTGCATATTATCCGGATTTGGTAAGAGTATTCTATTTGAATTTAGCTTCTAGAACAGGTAATCCAAGTTCCAAGGTGAAAGGAGTTCGCATACACCTTGATGAAGAAGTGTGGAACAATGTAGCTAGTCTATCCACAGAAGGAGGAGTCAACATAACATATGGATTTGAAGACTTCGACAAGCTTGTAGAATTTTGCAAATTCTGCAAAGATCCTAACCTACAAGTGGAGAACTTGTACAAAGTTGGTAATGTAAAATTAAATGAGAGAATGTTGCATTATATCATTGTCTGGATAATTGTTGCTAGGGGCACTAATCATGCTCAACTAACTAAGGAAGATATTCTTTTGATGTATGGTTTCTTTAATAATGTTAGTATTGATTGGCCTGCAATAATTTTAGATAATATGTTTAAAGCCACTAGGCTATTATCTTTTGCTTTACCTTATGTTGTGTTTATCTCAAAGATTTTAGAATACAAAGGTGTGGATCTTAGAGGAGAAAACAAGCAGATTTTGCTCAGCAATAGCAAAATTGGAAAGAATGTTCTAAGGCACATGGGCCTTATTGAACAAGGAAACATGTTCAGGCAAAGAGATGATGACGCAGCTATGGATGAAGATGAAGAGCCTCAACCTCAACCTGACTCAATGGAAGCAAACATAGTCTCAAGAATGGACAGCATGATGAGTCTCCAACTAACTTATTATGAAGATATTTGCTCCAAACTCTCAAGGCTGAATAGGAGAGTATACAGAGTAGAGAGAAAGCTGGATATTGAAGATGTATCTCCAGAAAAAGACAACACTGGATCTTCAAGGGGAAAACAATCAGCACAAGATGCTGAAGAAGAAGAAGAAGATGCAGGCGATAGTGAAGACACAAAATAGGTTACAAGTTTACTAATTCCCTAAGCTCAAATTTTTTTTCAGCTGCTGTATTTTTTTTCTCTCCATATTTTTTGTGTAATTAATTGCTTCTGCTGTATTAATCTCTTGATATGTAATCTTTTTGAAAATGATAAAAATAAAGGGGGAGAAAAATAAATTATTTTGATTGATAATATGTCTATATCTCAACCATTTAAGAAAATTAAAGTTTCAGGGGGAGTATTAGGAAATATTTCAAATTATTACCTTGTATATCTTAAACATTTAAGAGCAAAGTTTAAGGGGGAGTTTTTAGAAATAATTTCCATACATTGATTTCCTTCAAATTTAAAAAATCAAATTCATATTGAAAATTAAATGTTATGAGACTGCCTATATTATTTCCTTTGTGGACTAATTTTTATGATGGAGATATCCATACATTATTTTCTAAGTTTTTCAGGATATCAATCACAAGTCTCTATGTTTCTTTTTATCATCATTAAAAAGGGGGAGATTGTTGGCATATTTCAAGAACAAGTGTAGATGAAGTCCTCTCAATATTCATGAAGATTCAAAGTTTTGATGATGAAGATTTAAAGTTCTCTAAACAACATTAAAGACTTGTGTCATCTCACAAAGGAAGGTTGCTTGATGAAAAAGGCAAGGCTTAAAGAGTGTTTAAAGCTTTCAAGAGAGAAGATTGATGAAGATTTTCTCAAGTGCTGGAGTTTCAAGTTTAGAAGTTTCTATTTTGGGTGATGGATGAAAAGAGTAAGTCATAAATCCCATTCAAGACCATTTCAAACTTGAGAGCAAGTCGTTTTCTAGCAAAAACATTTTTCTACGCTTTTAATCGATTATGATACAAAGTCTAATCGATTATTTTACTTAAAATTTGAATTAAATAGTTTAACAAACAAAATAATCGATTAAGTGTTTTTGATAATCGATTATATTGATTCTGGGTTAATATAATCGATTATGGCCTTAATCTAATCGATTATATCAGGAAAAATGAGTTTTCCAATTTTTTAACTCTGATATAATCGATTAAGCTTTTTAGATAATCGATTAAATAAGTCATTTTTGTGAATTCAATCCTGAATCAACCTAAGAATGGAAACTTTGATGTATTTTCGAATTATAAAATGAAAGAGAATGTCTTAGGTTCAACACATCTAATTAAACACAATATTCAAAGTGTTCTTGCACTATAGTTTTTCAAAACCGCTTTCTTGCTCTCTCAAGCTTCATCAAAG
This sequence comes from Lablab purpureus, assembly GCA_030347555.1. NCBI lineage: Eukaryota > Viridiplantae > Streptophyta > Magnoliopsida > Fabales > Fabaceae > Lablab > Lablab purpureus. The sequence goes on from CM059263.1 coordinate 26,046,797, forward strand.
TCTTTGGAAGTAGTGATCATTGTGCTTAAGCTTTCATTCAGCACTCAATCAGGTGTTTTCTTTTACTGTTTTCTGAACGGGTAAAATTCATCCCTTGGATCTGTTCTAAGGGAGGTGTGTTCGTCTCTTGTGTGTCAAGAGAGGTGGGATCATCCTCAGTGTGTCTGAGGAGGTGTTTCATCCTTAGTGTGTCTAAGGAGGTGTTTCCTTTATCTTTATTTGTTATTGCATGAATTGGTGTTTGTAATTTCAATTAAAGATAGTGGGGTGATCATCACGTATTTGTGGTGATTGGGAACTGGACGTAGGATTGGCCTAATTCGAACCAGTATAAATCTTTGTGTTCTTTCTCTTTCCTTATCTCTCTTTATTGTGGATCATATTAACAATTGCAATTCAAACTGTGCTCATCTAAGGTTAAGGATAATCCGCATCCTGTTTTTAAAACATTTATTTAAAATCTGGAAAATTATTTTAAAGAGAAAAAGTTTCTTAAAAATCCAATTCACCCCCCCCCCTCTTGATTTTTACACTGCCGATTATTTCTAACAAGTTCCTCAACAACGCAAAATGGTGTCCATTATGATCAACTGCTGCATAATTTTCTGGAATTGCATGAAGAAGCTAATAAAGTTGCTTGCTCAAACAATAAGCTTAAAGGTATGAATAATTGGTTAGAGAACAAGGTGAAACAGCTAGAGAAAGAGCTTGAAAATTCAAAAACTGATTTTGAGAATCTTGAAATGATTTATAAAGCTTCAAATTGTAATTGTGATCATGCTGAAAAAGTTTGCAAAAACTGCAAAATTTTGGAAGATAAAATTGAGTATTTGAACAAAGCTCTAGCTAGATTCACCATGGGAAGAGCCATTTGGATACCCTCTTAGGTTTTCAAAATTGTGTAATAAATAGAGCTGGACTTGGATTTACAAATGGTTTCCAAAAGAAACAAAAGTCTTAAAGAAATTTCTTTACATATGGAAAACCATCCAGCACTTCATTCATTACATGTTTTTATTGTATGAACAAGGGACATGCTTCAAAGTCTTGCAAAATCAGAAAATTTGGAGTTCCTAGTGGTAAATATGTTTGGAAGCCAAAATTTGATAGAAAGGTAACTAATTTTGTTGGATCCAAATTGATGTGGGTACCAAATATTTTCCATTGATTATGTTTTGTAGGTGTTCTTGAAGGCCAAAGAATCATTGTGGTATCTAGACAGTGGCTGTTCAAGACATATGTGTGGTGACAAAAGAAAGTTTGTCAAACTCACCTTGAAAAATGGAGGTTTTGTCACATATGGAGACAATAACAAAGGAAAAATACTTGGAAGTGGTGATGTTGGTAACATTTCTTCAATCCTTATTGAAAATGTGTTATATGTTGAAGGTTTGAAGCATAATCTCCTTAGTATTAGCCAGTTGTGTGATAAAGGTTTTAGAATTACCTTTGAAACAAATCATTGCAAAATTATTGAGAAAAATTCTGAAAAAATCTGCATGCTAGGAAAGGGAATTGAAAATATATACATGCTTGATCTTGATCATATGAGTGCAAATAATTTTACATGTCTCATGTCTAAAGAGGATAGTTTATGGCTTTGGCATAGAAGAGCTGCACATATAAACATGAATCATTTGGAAAAACTGGTTTCAAAAGAGCTTGTTTTAGGGCTACCAAAGCTGAAATTTGAAAAAGGAAAAATCTGTCATGCATGTCAAAGAGGAAAACAGACCAAAGTATCTTTTAATATGAAAAATTATGTGTCTACATCAAAACCTTTGGAATTGCTGCATTTACATTTGTTTGGTCCATCTAGAACTATGAGTATTGGAGGAAACTATTATGCTTTAGTTATTGTTGATGACTATTCTAGATTTACTTGGACTTTATTCCTTACAAATAAAAATGATGCATTTCATGCTTTTAAGAAACTTGCCAAGGTTTTACAAATTGAAAATAGCTGCAGCATAAGTGCTCTAAGAAGTGATCATGGAGGGGAATTTGAAAATGAAAAGTTCAATCATTTTTGTGAAAAATATGGAATTAAACATAACTTTTCAGCACCTAGAACTCCTCAACAAAATGGTGTGGTTGAGAGGAAAAATAGGTCACTTAAAGAACTAACAAGGACTATGCTTAATGAATCAAATATTCCTAAATATTTTTGGGCAGATGCAGTAAATACTGCATGTTATGTAATAAATAGGGTTTTGATAAGACCTATTTTAAAGAAAACCCCTTATGAATTGTATAAATGGAGAAAACCCAACATAGCACATCTTAGAGTGTTTGGCTGCAAGTGTTTTGTGTTAAATAATGGCAAAGAAAAACTTGGCAAATTTGATGCTAAAGTTGATGATGCATTGTTTTTAGGTTATTCTTCTAATAGCAAAGCATATAGGATTTATAAAAAAAGATTAGCTATCATTGAGGAATCAATTCATGTTGTCTTTTATGAGACTAGGTGTAGGAGAAGAGAATTTAATTGAAGGTGTTTCAGCTGAACAATTACAATTTGATAAAGCTGCTGCAGACAAAATTTTAGCTGTTGAAAATCACAAAGAACATGCTGAAATTTTGGCACCAGAACTGAAATCTGATTTACCCAAAGAATGGAGGGTGCCTTGTGAGCTATCCATTGAAAATGTGATAGGTGATGTTCAACAAGGTGTTTCTACTAGAAGATCCATGCATGATACATGTTTAACTGCTGCATTTGTTTCCCAAGTTGAACCTAAGTGTGTTGATGATGCATTACTTGATGAAAATTGGAGTTTAGCTATGCAAGATGAACTTAATCAATTTAAAAGGAATGAGGTCTGGGAACTAGTCCCATGCACACCTAAAATGAATATAATTGGAACTAAATGGGTGTTTAAAAACAAAATGGATGATCAAGGAATAATAACTAGAAATAAAGCTAGGCTTGTGGCTAAAGGATACAATCAAGAGGAAGGAATAGATTATGAAGAAACATATGCTCCTGTAGCTAGATTAGAAGTTGTTATTCTATTGCTTGCTTTCTCATGCATGATTGGATTCAAACTTCATCAAATGGATGTGAAAAGTGCATTTTTGAATGGTTATATAAATGAAGAAATTTATGTTTCAAGTATATAAACTCAAAAAATACTCAAAAAGGCTCTTTATGGACTCAAGCAAGCTCCAAGACAATGGTATGAAAGGTTGAGTAACTTTCTTATATCTCAAAATTTTGAAAAGGGCCAAGTTGATAAAACCTTGTTCATTAGGAAGTCTTTGGACAGCATAATCCTTGTGCAGGTTTATGTAGATGATATAATTTTTGGATCCACTAATAAGAAGCTTTGTGAAGAATTTGTGGCAGCTATGCAGGGGGTGTTTGAAATGTCAATGATGGGTGATCTAAACTTCTTCTTAGTCTTACAAGTCAAGCAAATGGATCATGGAACATTTCTTAATCAATCAAAATATTGCAAAGAGCTGTTAAAGAAGTATGACATGGAGAACTGCAAAGAATCAAGCACTCCTATGGCTACCAGCAGCTACCTTGATGCTGATGAAAGTGGTAAACCATTTGATTCCACTAAATATAGAGGTTTGATAGGTTCTCTTTTATACCTAACTGCTAGTAGGCCAGATATAATGTTTAGTGTATGCATGTGTGCTAGATTTCAGTCCAATCCTAAAGAATCACACTTTGCAATTTCTAAAAGAATCCTAAAATATCTAAAAGGTACTATTAATGTTGGGTTGTGGTATCTAAAAGGTGCATCATTTAATCTAGTAGGCTATTCAGATGCTGATTTTGCTGGTTGTAAATTGGATAGGAAAAGCACAAGTGGAACATGTTATCTATTAGGAAGTAGTCTAGTATCATGGCATAGCAAAAAGCAAGCTAGTGTGGCTTTGTCTACTGCTGAAGCTGAATATGTTGCAGCTGGGAGCTGTTGTGCTCAAACTTTGTGGTTAAAACAGTAGCTTTTTGATTATGGTTTGAAACTAGACCACATTCCTATTAAGTGTGACAACACAAGTGCTATCAATTTAACCAAAAATCCTATTTTGCATTCTAGAACAAAGCACATAGAAATAAGGCACCATTTCATTAGAGATCATGTTCAAAAAGGTGACTGCATAATTGAATTTGTTGATTCACATAACCAACTTGCTGATATTTTTACCAAACCACTCTCTAAAGATAGATTTTTTTGGTTAAGAAATGAATTGGTTGTTCTTGATATCTCAAATGTGATTTAATTCATGTGTGTGACTCATTCTTGTTATTGTACATGTTGTTTTGTGTGTTTGATTGTTTAATTTTGTATGTTTGTTAATTGATTGCAGTTATACTTGCAATTTATATGGTGTAGAATGAAATCTGCAATGACATTCAGTTTTTTAGTTAGTTATTTCGTGTTTTAATTAGCTTATTTCACTTAATTTGGGGTTGCTGTGGAGTTGCAGTGATTTTTGTCTCTGGTTTAGTCAGTTTATTGTCGATTTAGTCAGTTAATTTCATTAATTGGTATTAAATCAGTATCAGACTATCTGTTTTAATCAGTTATTTCGCACAAATCAACCAACTGAAATTGTCTGGAACAATACAAAATTAAATACCAGAACTAATTAGGTGATAAATTGCATTGATTTACATTCAATTGGTGAATTTAAGTTGATTGATTGATAGTTTTGCATCAGTTACACTTAAAATACAGCTGGTTAAAGAATCTTGACTCTTGTTTTGTCATTTAGTGCTTTTGTCATGCTTTTAACTGATTTCTCTCTCCAAATTCAAAATTCACTTAACTGACTGATTGCTTTGGATAAAACAAAACCTGTTGTATATCTTTGCTACATATATTGCCTCTGATTGCTTGTTTGATTACACAATGCATTGAATGCTTTCTAAAAGCTGTTGATTAAAATTGTTTAAATACATATGCTGAATTGCATTGCCATACGTATTGCTTGTGTTTGAAAACTCTGCATATACTGTCTCTGCTCTGTTCTCTGTATTCTTTCTCTACCATGGCTTCCTCAAGCAATCCCAGAAAGAAATCGAAAATAGCTGGTTCTGCAAGCAAATCTTCAAAGCATAAAGAACCTGAAATTCCAGCACCTCCTTCATATAGACATGGTTCTATTGAAGCTTGATTTGATGGAGATGATGAAAGAATTGAGAAGTTTCAGTCTCATATCAGTAAAAAGGCAGTGATTCCACCAAAGATTCTGAGTTTTCAGTGGCTGGAGGATGAAGGAATTGCTGATATAATCACCATGCTGCAGTTTCAAGAGTTGCAGAAATTCCTTGAACTAAATGGGTTCATCTATCCAAACTTAGTGAAGGTTTTCTACACAAACCTTAAGCATGATGGTTCTGTTCTCACATTCAAAGTAAAAGGAAAGGATATTACTATAAGCAATATAGTTTGGACAATGGTGGCTGGACTCAAATTTGATGGAGTCATTTTAAGTAGGGGATATTCTGGCTCTTTGGAAGATTTCAACAAAATTCAGACCTACAGGGAATGTTTGTGTGATCCTCAAGGTTCTATTAGGGAATTTTGTGTTGGAGGTCTAACTTTGACAGCTAGGATTCTCACCTTCATAATCACCTGGATGCTTACACCAAAGGGAAGTAACCATGCTACCTTAAATGAAGGTGATCTTGTTCTGATTTTTAGCTTGATGAAATCTGTTAAGATTAATTGGATTCATGTTTTGAAGGATCACATGATGAAGTCAAGGAGGCTAACTGATTATCGCCTTCTCTATGCATTGTTAATTTCAAAATTTCTTGAGTTTTCTCGTGTGGATATAAGAGGAGAACAGAAAATCAATATTGGAAGATCTCATCATCTGGATAATAGCTTCTTCTTCTAGTTTGGCTTTAATAAAAAGGATGGTGAATGGGTTGCTGGACAAGGCTCTGGATATGCTGGAACAAGTGTTGCTGGTGCTGCTGCTAATGCTGGTACTGCTGCTGAAGAATCTTCAATGATGGGAGACATTGTGCCATATGTTCCTCCTGTTGATCGTGGCACTCCATTATCTCTATTTGAGCAAACTGTGCTACAACGGTTTGATTCTATCCAATCTCACCAAATGTATCATCATTCATATTGCATTGAACGTTTTGGGCACATTGATCAAAGTATTGAGGACCTGCATGCCCAACTAGCTCAAATTCATGTTGGCTATAGTATTGTGGTTGATGATGATGGAGAGGATGATAATTAAACTGGATTTGCAACTATTAAAGAAAAGTTATTGTTGCTAAATCAGTTGTTGCTGCTGCTACTGTTTTTACTGGTTTTGGAGTAATCATGTTGCTGTATTTGCTGGTTTTTGAAGAAGAGTTGTTGCTATGTTTGCTGGTTTTTGGAATGTTGTTGCTGTTGCTGCATTTATGCTGATGCACTTGCTGTTACTGAAGTGTTGTTGATGTTGTTGTTGCTGCTGCACTAATTCTGTTGCTGCTACACAAATTCTGTTGCTGCTGCACTAATCCTGCTGTTGTTGCTGTTTTTGGAGTAATGTTGGTCTTGCTGTTAGTGAAGTGCTGCTGATGTTGATGTTGCTGCTGCACTAATCTTGCTGCTGTTGTTGTGTGCTGTTTTTTGGAGTAATGCTGGTTTTGCTGTTGCATATGTTACTGCATTCATGTTTTGCATTTCATTGTTGTTTGTTTTTGTGCTATCTGTGCTTATTTGATGCTGGTCTGATGCCCATGTCTGTTGAACATTTCTAATTTTACTGCATATGCTATATTTGAATCTTATCTTCCTTATGCTATTTGATGATTACAAAGGGGGAGAAATATTGAGGCACACCATGTAAAGGGGGAGAAATATTGAGGCACATGTAAAAGGGAGAATATGTGAAAGGGGGAGAATATGTAATTCGGGAGAAATTGTTTCTACTGCTGTATTTTTCTACTCTGTGTTTATTTTCAGGACTCCTACATTCTTCAAAGACAATGGATGCTTCAAGTGGTTGTCATCATCAAATAGGGGGAGTTTGTTGGACTTGAAGACTTGGTTTCAAGTAAATTTGATGTCTCCAACCACTTTGATGATGAAGATGATGGTGCTTGAAGAATGAAGATTTTGTCTTAGGATGTGGGGTAAGATGCATTTCATTTAATCTTGGACTTAATCTTGTGTTTTAAAATGGTTTGAAATGTTTTAAAATGTTTTGAAATGTTTTTAAAAGTCTTAATAACTCTTTTTCAACTCATTAAAAATGTGTTTTCAATTAGTTAAAATGTTCTTAGTTTGATGGCTAAGTCATTCTTAAACATTTTAACCAATTGTTGTTTTAAAGCTTTGTTTTGGCTGATTTCAGCTAGCTTTTTTTCTGAACTTAGTGTTTGGTTTCACTCCACAACCTTGTCTTCTTCCATTTGGAATTTATTTAGATCAATCTAAGAAGAAGATTGATTAAAACAACCTTGGTTAAGAAATTAGTGGTTGGTTTCACTCCATAACCTTGTCTTGCTGCATTTGGAATTCATTTAGATTAATCTAAGAACAAGATTCATGAAAAAACTTTGGTTAAGAACTTAGTGTTTGGTTTCACTCCTTAACCTTGTCTTATTGCATTTGGAATTCATTTAGATCAATCTAAGAAGAAGATTGATCAAAACAACTTTGGTTAAGAACTTAGTGTTTGGTTTCACTCCACAACCTTGTCTTGTTGCATTTGAAATTCATTTAGATCTATCTAAGATCAAGATTGACCAAAACAACCTTGGTTAAGAACTTAGTGTTTGGTTTCACTCGATAACCTTGTCTTCTTGCTTTTGGAATTCATTTAGATCAATCTGAGAAAAGGATTGACCAAATCAACTTTGGTACAAACTTTGTTTTTGGTTTTGTTAGAAATAAACGGCAATGTAAAAATCAAGAGGGGGGTGAATTGGATTTTTAATAAACTTTTTCTCTTTAAAATAATTTTCCAGATTTTAAATAAATGTTTTAAAACCAAGATGTGGATTATCCTTAACCTTAGATGAGCGCAGTTTGAATTGCAATTGTTAATATGATCCACAATAAAAAGAGATAAGGAAAGAGAAAGAACACAGAAATTTATACTAGTTCGGATTAGGCCAATCCTACGTCCAGTTCTCAACCACCACAAATACGTGATGATCACCCCACTATCTTTAATTGAAATTACAAACACCAATTCATGCAATAAAAAATAAAGATAAAGGAAACGCCTCCTTAGACACACTAAGGATGAAACACCTTCTCAGACACACTGAGGATGATTCCCACCTCTCTTGACACACAAGAGATGAACACACCTCCCTTATAACAGATCCAAGGGATGAATTTTACCCGTTCAGAAAATGGTAAAAGAAAACACCTGATAGAGTGCTGGATTGAAAGCTTAAGCACAATGATCACCACTTCCAAAGACTATAATCAACCTTGAGAGAGCAGTTTAGCGGTTTTGAAAAACTATGGCGCAAGAACACTTTGAATATTGTGTTGAATCAGATGTGTTGAACCTAAGACATTCTCTTTCATTTTATAATTCGAAAATACATCAAAGTTTCCATTCTTAGGTTGATTTAGCATTGAATTCGCAAAAATGACTTATTTAATCCATTATCTAAAAAGCTTAATCGATTATATCAGAGTTAAAAACTGGAAAACTCATTTTTCCTGATATAATCGATTAGATTAAGGCCATAATCAATTATATTAACCCAGAATCAATATAATCGATTACCAAAACACTTAATCAATTATTTTGTTCGTTAAACTATTTTGATTCAAATTTTAAGTGAAATAATCGATTAGACTACGTATCATAATCGATTAAAAGCATAGAAAAACGTTTTTGCGAGAAAACCACTTGCTCTCAAGTTTGAAATGGTCTTGAATGGGATTTATGACTTACTCTTTTCATCCATCACCCAAAACTGAAACTTCTAAACTTGAAACTCCAGCTCTTGAGAAAATCTTCATCAATCTTCTCTCTTGAAAGCTTTAAACACTCTTTATGCCTTGCCTTTTTCATCAAGCAACCTTCCTTTGTGAGATGACACAAGTCTTTAATGTTGTTTAGAGCACTTTAAATCTTCATCATCAAAACTTTAAAACTTCATGAAATATTGAGAGGACTTCATCAACACTTGTTCTTGGAATATGCCAACAATCTCCCCCTTTTTGGTGATGATAAATAGAAACATAGAGACTTGTGATTGATATCCTGAAAAACTTAGAAAATAATGTATGGATATTTCCATCATAAAAATTAGTCCACAAAGGAAATAATATAGGCAGTCTCATAACATTTAATTTTCATTTTGAATTTGATTTTTAAATTTCAAGGAAATAAATGTAAGGAAATTATTTCTAAAAAAAATCCCCCTTAAACTTTGCTCTTAACTAGGCAATTATTTGAAATATTTCCTAATACTCCCCCTGAGACTTTAATTTTCTTAAATGCTTGAGATATAGACATATTATCAATCAAAACAATTTATTTTTCTTCCCCTTTATTTTTATCATTTTCAAAAAGATTACATATCAAGAGATTAATACAGCAGAAGCAATTAATTACACAAAAAATATGGAGAGAAAAAAAATACAGCAGCTTAAAAAAATGAGCAAAGGGAATTAGTAAACTTGTAGCCTATTTTGTGTCTTCACTATCCCTTGCATCTTCTTCTTCTTTGGCATCTTGTGCTGGTTGTTTTCCCCTTGAAGACCCAGTATTGTCTTCTTCTGGAGAGACATCTTCAATTTCCAGCTTTCTTTCTACTCTGTAGACTCTTCTGTTCATCCTTGAGAGTTTGGAGCAAATATCTTCATAATGAGTGAGTTGGATACTCATCATGTTGTCCATTCTTGAGACTATGTTTGCTTCCATTGAGCCAGGTTGAGGTTGAGATTGAGGCTCTTCATCTTCATCCATAGCTGCGTCGTCATCTCTTTGCCTGAACATGTTCCCTTGTTCAATAAGGCCCATGTGCCTTAGAACATTCTTTCCAATTTTGTTGCTGAGCAAAATTTGCTTGTTTTCTCCTCTAAGATCCACACCTTCGTATTCTAAATTCTTGGATATAAACACAGCATAGGGTAAAGCAAAAGATAATAGCCTAGTGGCTTTAAACATATTATCTAAAATTATTGCAGGCCAATCAATACTAACATTATTAAAGAAACCATACATCAAAAGAATATCTTCTTTAGTAAGTTGAGCATGATTAGTGCCCCTAGCAACAATTATCCAGACAATAATATAATGCAACATCCTTTCATTTAATTTTACATTACCGACTTTATACAAGTTCTCCACTTGTAGGTTGGGGTCTTTGCAAAATTTGCGGAATTCCACCAGCTTGTTGAAATCTTCAAATCCATATGTTATGTTGACTCCTCCTTGTGTGGATAGGCCAGCAACTTGTTCCACACATCTTCATCAAGGTGTATGCGGACTCCTTTCACCTTGGTACTTGGATTAGCTGTTCTAGAAGTTAAATTCAAATAGAATACTCTTACCAAATCTGGATAGTATGCACCTTCAAGTTCTACAAAAGTTTGTAAACCACTTGCAACTAATAATTCCTGAAATGAAAAACCACGAGTTCTAAAAAATTGACAAGATAAGAACTTGGGAGTAAGAATTTTCCTGTCTTTCCAATGATTAACATAGGCAATCTGTAGGTATTCATCAGATATCCACCCAGCAAGAGTTGGTGGTCTTGTTTCAGCTTCTTGCTGTTGGGAAGACATTGGAGCTTTGCCTCTCCTTCTTGAGGGCATCTTCCTTCTTCTTTGATCAGCCATATGAGTAGATAATTGACAAAAGAAGAACAAACACGAAAGCTAACACAGAAACAACAATCTAATTTCGCACAGCAGTAAATAAATCAGCAGAATATCAGCAAGAGTGAGAGAGAGTGAAAGTGGCACTTTAATTCTCAATCTTGGTATTTATAGGCAAAGATTCTGATCACAATTCATTGGTTTAATGCGAAAATAGCCGTTAGGATTCGAATATAGCTGTTAGTACTGAAAAACACGTGATTTGGAGGCTCAACGTTCAAAAACAAGTGTGCAAAAAAACGCAGAACGTCACATCTAATCGATTATGTGATGAACATAATCGATTATTTGCATGCAAAATTTTCCAGAAAACGAAAACCCAGAAATTTAATTGATTATGTGCATTCCTTAATCGATTATTTACTCCCCAGCGATTTAATCGATAATGTAATGTACTTAATCGATTATGTTTGAAAACATTTTCAAAAACAACGCTTTTAATCGATTACCATACGAAAACTAATCGATTATATACGGGATTTTCATAAAAACACACAATTAACATCAAAACTCATCAATAAACATTAATCAATCAACAGATTTATCATCAACAATTCCTAGATCTCTTCTAAGCTCATAAAATCTATCTCTAGGCAAAGGTTTGGTGAAGATATCAGCTAATTGATGTTTTGTATCTATGTATTCTATAATGCAATCTCTTTTAGCTATATGATCTCTAATGAAATTATGTCTAATTTCTATATGCTTTGTCTTAGAATGCATGATAGGATTTCTAGTCAAATTAATGGCACTAGTGTTATCACACTTAAGAGGGATATGATCTAGAAAGATATCAAAGTCTTCTAATTGTCGCTTCATCCACGTGATTTGAGCACAACAACCGCCTCGCCGCTATATACTCAGCCTCTCATGGTTGAAAGAGCAACACTAGCCTGTTTCTTAGAATGCCATGAAACTAAAGAACATCCTAAAAGATGACATGTTCCACTAGTACTTTTCCTATCAACTCTACAGCCACCATAATCTAAGTCAGAAAAATCTATAATACTAGGTGAGGCTCCTGAAGGGTACCATAAACCAAAGGTTTTTGTTCCTCTAAGGTACTTAAGGATTCTCTTAACAGCCTTTAGGTGTGATTCTGTAGGGTTGGATTGGAACCTAGCACAAACACACACACTTTGCATAATATCAGGTCTACTAGCAGTAAGATAAAGTAATGATCCGATCATACCTCGATACTTTGTTTGATCTACTGCCTTACCACTTAAATCTTGATCCAGATAACAAGATGTAGCCATGGGAGTTGCAGCTACCTTGGAACTTTCCATCTCAAATTTCTTTAAGATTTTGTTGCAATACTTTATTTGACATATAAATATGCCTTTCTTCAATTGTTTGATTTGCAACCCAAGAAAGAAATTTAATTCTCCCATCATGGACGTTTCAAACTCTCCCTGCATATTACTTGCAAACTCTTGGCAAAGATCATCATTAGTTGATCCAAATATGGTATCATCAACACAGACTTGAACAATAAGAATATGTTTCCTTAATTTCTTAATAAAAAGAGTAGAATCTGTTAAATAAGACGGCAGTGTAAAAACCAAGAGGGGGGGTGAATTGGATTTTTAATAAACTTTTCTCTTTTAAAAAACTTTTCAGATTTTGAAATTCTTTCAAAAACTAGGATGTGGATTTTTCTTATCCTTTGATTAAAGCGGATTGAATTAGAAATTGTTATAATGATCAACAATAAAAAGATATAGAGAAAGAGAAAGAACACAGAGATTTATACTGGTTCGGATTAAGTCAATCCTACGTCCAGTTCCCAACCACCACAAATGCGTGATGATTAACCCCACTATCTTTAAATGAAATTACAAACACCAATTCATGCAATAACAAATAAAGATAAAGGAACACCTCCTCAGACACACTAAGGACGAAAACACTTCCCCAGACACACTGAGGATGAAACCCACCTCTCTTGACACACAAGAGATGAAACACCTCCCTTAGAACCAATCCAAGGGATGAATTTTCCCGTTTAAAGAAAACAGTAAAAGAATACACCTGATACGTGCTGGATAGAAAGCTTAAGCACAATGATCACCACTTCCAAAGACTTGATCAAACTGAAGAGAGCAGGAAAGCGTCTTTGAAAAAGCTAAGGCACAGAAACACTTTGAATATTTCGTGTTTAATCAGATGTGTTTAACCTAAGACATTCTCTTTCGATTTATAATTCGAAAATGCACCAAAGTTTCCATTCTTAGGTTGATTTAGAATTGATTTCACAAAAATGACTCATTTAATCGATTATATTAAAAGCTTAATCAATTATATCATGTTTAAAAACTGGAAAACAAATTTTGTCTGATATAATCGATTAGATTAAGGCCATAATCGATTATATTAACCCAGAAATCAATATAATCGATTATCAAAAACACTTAATCGATTATTTAGTTCGTTAAACATTTTTTATTCAAATTTTAAGTTAAATAATCTATTATCTACGTATGGTAATCGATTAAAAGCGTAGAAAAACGTTTTTGCGAGAAAACACCTTGCTCTCTTGTTTGGGAAGGTCTTGAATGGGATTTATGACTTACTCTTTTTATCCAACACCCAAAACAGAACCTTCTACTCTTGATCCTTCAGCTCTTTGAGAAAATCTTCATCAATCTTCTCTCTTGAAAGCTTTGAATGCTCTTTATGCCTTTCTTTTTCTGTCAAGCATCCTTTCTTTGTGAGATGGCACAAGTCTTTAATGTTGATTGAAACTTTCTAAAACTTCATCATCAAAACTTTAGGTCTTCATAAAATTCTGGTCTTGCAAAATGCCAACAATCTCCCCCTTTTTGATGATGATAAAAAGAAACATAGAGACTTGTGATTGATATCCTGAAAATCTTGAAAATAATGTATGGATATCTCCATCATAAAAATTAGTCCACAAAGGAAATAAAATAGGCAGTCACATAGCATTTAAGTTTCAATCTGAATTTTGAAAAAGAGATTTCAAGGAAATTAATGATTGGAAATTATTTCTAAAAGCTCCCCCTTAAACTTTGCTCTTTAATGTTTAAGCTATATAAGGCACTTATTTGAAATATTTCCTAAAGCTCCCCCTGAAATTAATTTTCTTAAAAGTTATAATAACTAGACAGATTTTCAATATCAAAACAAATATTTTTCTCCCCTTTATTTTTATCATTTTCAAAAGATTACATTTTCAGAGATAATTACAGCGAAGCAAATTAATTACATAGAAATTATAGAGAGAGAAAAACAAATACAGCAACTGAAAATAATTAAGAAACAAGCTAAGGAAAAGGTGAACTTGTAGCCTATTCTGTTTCTTCACTATCTTCTTCATCTTCCTCATCATTTGTTGGTTGTTTGCCTCTTGAGGATGTTGTATTATCTTCTTCAGGAGATATTTCTTCAATATCCATCTTTCTTTCAACTCTATACACTCTTCTATTGAGTCTTGAAAGCCTGTGACAAAGATCTTCACATTGAGTTGTGTGAAGATTCATCATTGTATCCATTCTTGAAAGAATATGATCCTCCATTGACCCTGGTTGAGGTTGAGGTTGAGGTGGTGGTTCTTCATCATCCTCCTCCATTGCAAGCAGCCTTCATCTTCTCTTTGTCTAAACCTCGTTGCCTTGTTCTATGAGGCCCATATGCCTTAGAACATTCTTCCCAATTTTGCTATTGCTTAGCAAAATCTGCTTGTTCTCTCCTTCAAGATCTACACCCTTGTATTCTAAAATCTTGGAAATAAACACAGCATAGGGTAATGCAAAAGAGGAAAGCCTAGTGGCTTTAAACATATTATCAAGAATAATTGAGGGCCAATCTATGCTAACATTATTAAGGAATCCATACATTAGGAGAATGTCTTCCTTAGTAAGTTGGGCATGATTAGTGCCTCTAGCAACTAAAACCCAAACAATAACATAATGCAACATACGCTCATTAAGTTTCACATTACCAACTTTGTACAAGTTCTCAACTTGTAAATTCGGATCCTTGCAGAATTTTCTGAATTCTACCAACTTGTTGAAGTCCTCAAAGCCATATGTGATGTTGATGCCTTGAGTTGAGAGACCAGCTACATTGTTCCACAAATCTTCATCAAAGTAGATCCTTACACCCTTCACTTTAGTGCTTGGACTAGCTGTTCTTGAGGTTAAGTTCATGTAAACCACTCTAACCAAGTCTGGATAGAATGCCCCTTCCATCTCCACAAATTGTTGCAGCCCATTTGCTACTAAAAGTTCCTGAAATGAAAACTCGTGAGATCTGAAAAATTCACAAGATAGATATTTTGGGGTAAGAATTTTCCTGTCCTTCCACTTGTTAACAAACCCAATTTGCATATCTTCATCAGAGATCCAACCAGCAAGAGTTGGAGGTCTCCTTTCTTGATGTTGAGAAGACGTTGGCTCCTTGCCTCTTCTCCTTGATGGCATCTTCCTTCTTCTTTGATCAGCCATTGTGATGATATAAAAGACAAGAGAAATTGCACAACGAAATAATATAGTAACAGAGAAAGCACAGAGAATTAATTCGCACAAGAACAGAAGATATCAGCAGAAAGCAGCAAGAGTGAGAGAGAGTGAGTGAGGCACTTTGAATTCTCAATCTAGCTATTTATAGGAAGGAAATCCGGTCATAAAACTTTGATTTAATGAAAATATATCCGTTGGGAATGAATATAGCCGTTGTAATAAAACAAAACTCGTGAAAACATGGCCAACGTTCGAAAATCAGAGTTGCAGAAAAACACAGAACGGTGCATTTAATTGATTATGTTCTTCATTTAATCGATTATTTGCCTTCGAAATTTTCCAGAAAACGAAAACCCAGAAATTTAATTGATTATGTGCATTCCTTAATCGATTAAATTGCTCCCTAGAGCTTTAATCGATTATGTCATGAACTTAATCGATTATGTTATAAAACATTTTCAAAAACAGCGCGTTTAATCGATTAACACCCGAAACCTAATCGATTAAATATGTAAATTTTCATAAAACGCTGAATTAACATCAAAATCAACAACAAACATCATTCAAAAAACAGATTTATCACAAACAATTCCTAGATCTCTTCTAAGCTCATAAAATCTATCTCTAGGCAAAGGTTTGGTGAAGATATCAGCTAGTTGATGTTTGGTATCTATATATTCTATGATGCAATCACCTTTAGCTATATGATCTCTAATGAAATGATGTCTAATTTCTATATGCTTTGTCTTAGAATGCATGATAGGGTTCCTAGTCAGGTTAATGGCACTAGTGTTATCACACTTAAGAGGGATATGATCTAAAAAGATATCAAAATCTTCTAATTGCTGCTTCATCCACAGTATTTGAGCACAACAACTCCCTGCTGCTATATACTCAGCCTCCGTGGTTGAAAGAGCAACACTAGCCTGTATCTTAGAATGCCATGAAACTAAAGAACATCCTAAAAGATGACATGTACCACTAGTACTCTTCCTATCAATTCTACAGCCACCATAATCTGAGTCTGAAAAACCTATAATACTAGGTGAGGCTCCTGAATGGTACCATAAACCAAAGGATTTTGTTCCTCTAAGGTACTTAAGGATTCTCTTAACGGCTTTTAGGTGTGACTCTCTAGGGTTGGATTGGAACCTAGCACAAACACACACACTTTGCATTATATCAGGTCTACTAGCAGTAAGATAAAGTAATGATCCGATCATACCTCGATACCGTGTTTGATCTATCGCCTTACCGTTTAAATATTGGTCTAGATAGCAAGATGTGGTCATGGGAGTTGTAGCTTCCTTGGAACTTTCCATCTCAAATTTCTTCAAGATTTCGTTGCAATACTTTGTTTGACATATAAATATGCCTTTCTTCAATTGTTTGATTTGCAAACCAAGAAAGAAATTTAATTTTCCCATCATGGACATTTCAAACTCTCCCTACATATTTCTAGCAAACTCTTGGCAAAGATCATCATTAGTTGATCCAAAAATGATATCATCAACATAAACTTGAACAATAAGAATATGGTTCTTTGATTTCTTAATAAAAAGAGTGGAATCAACTTTACCTCTTCTAAAATTATTTTCAAGTAAGAAATTACTTAACCCTTCATACCAAGATCTTGGGGCTTGTTTGAGTCCATACAAGGCTTTCTTCAACTTGCAGACATGATTAGGATTTTTGAAATCTTCAAACCCTGGAGGTTGTTCTACATAGACTTCTTCCTTGGTGTATCCGTTTAGAAAAGCACTTTTTACATCCATTCGAAATAATTTGAATCCCATAATGGAGGCATATGCTAGCAACAAGCGGATAGCTTCAAGTCTTGCTACTGGAGCATAGGTTTCATCATAATCTATGCCTTCTTCTTGTCTATATCCTTTTGCAACCAGCCTTGCTTTGTTCTTGGAGATATTTCCATCTTCATCAACCTTATTCCTAAAAACCCATCTTGTACCTATAACCTGCATATTGTTAGTCCTAGGAATTAAATCCCATACCTGATTTCTTTCAAACTGATTTAGCTCTTCTTACATTGCTATACACCAATGTTCATCCGTCAATGCTTCTTCTACATTCTTTGGTTCAACCTGTGAAACAAAAGCAACATTCATGCAAAAATTATTCATGTTCCTCCTTGTTCTTACACCTGTTGAGATGTCTCCAATGACATTGTCCAAAGACATGTTTCTAGGTGGTCTCCATTCTTTTGGTAGACTTTCATCATGAGGAGGATTCTCATCCAATTTGATTTCTTCAACAGTTTCTTCTAGAGGAGTTTCTTCTTGATGTACTCCTTCATCATCTACAAAGAATCTTTTTTACTCAAGAGGGGTTTCCTCAAGGTCATCAAAGACAACATGTATAGATTCTTCAACATTTAAAGTCCTTTTATTAAAAACTCTATATGCTGTACTATGCAAAGAATAACCTAAAAATGTAGCTTCATCGGATTTAGCATCAAATTTCCCAAGGCTATCTTTTCCATTATTCAAAACAAAACATTTGCATCCAAAAATCCTGAAATGAGAAATATTTGGTTTTCTTCCTTTGAAAAGCTCATAAGGAGTTAATTTCAAAATAGGTTGTATTAAAACTCTATTTAAAACATAACATGCGGTGCTTACGGCATCAGCCCAAAAATATTTAGGTAAATAATTTTCATTCAACATAGTTCTTGCAAGTTCTTCCAAAGATCTATTTTTTCTTTCAACCACACCATTTTGTTGAGGTGTTCTTGGTGCTGAAAAATTATGAGAAATTCCATTTTCTTCACAAAAAATTTCAAAAGAAACATTTTGAAATTCACCGCCATGATCACTTCGTAAAAACTTGATTTTCAAATCTTTTTCATTTTGAATAACCTTGGCAAATTTTCTAAATTCTTTGAAAGCATCATTTTTAGATGAAAGAAAGAGAGTCCAAGTAAATCTAGAGTAATCATCAACAATCACAAGAGCATAACAATTGCCACCAAAACTTTTTGTTCTAGAGGGGCCAACTAAATCCATGTGCAGTAATTCTAAAGGTTTTAAAGTGGAAACAACATTTTTAGATTTAAAAGAATTTTTCGTTTGCTTCCCTTTTTGACAAGCTGCACATAGTTTGTTCTTTTCAAAAACCAGTTTTGGCAAACCAATTACTAACTCTTTATATATGAGTTTACTTAGATGAGGCATATGAATGTGAGCAGCTCTTCTATGCCATAACCATGGATCCTCTTCTTTTGCAACTAAACAAGATAAATTATTAGATGTAGATGCACAATCAATGTCAATCAAATAAATGTTATTAGGTCTCTTACCAATGAGGGCGATTTCATTTGAGTCCTTGTGATGAATTTTGCAAAGATCACTATCAAACGTTACCTTTAAGCCTTTATCACAAAGTTGACTAATGCTTAGCAAATTGTGCTTCAATCCATCAACAAGAAGAACATCATGAATCTTTAGGGATTCTCCAATCATTCCACTACCAATGATTTTTCCCTTGTTGTTGTCACCATAGGTTACAAAACCTTGTTCTTTCTTTTTGAAGCTTTTGAATTTGCTTTTATCACCCGTCATGTGCCTCGAACAACCACTATCAAGATACCATAGTGACTTTTTGGACTTGGGACCAACCTGCATCATAAACAAAATATTTAGGTCCCCTAAAGTCACTTATTAGGGTCCTCATGGGTTAGAAACATATTTTCCTTTGGGAACCCATTTGTATTTCCCATTAGGAACACTAAAACGTTTAATATTGCATCTATTAACAGAATGATCTTTATGCATACAATAAAAACATGTAGGAACATTCGTTTTTCTTGGTATATATGCATTTTTATAAAACTTCTTTTTAGGCTCATTCGTTTTATTTTTGAAATGAGGAACTTCGAAAATCTTTTCAGTATTTGATGATTCTCCTTGAACAAAAACGATTTTGTTTGATTTATTATTATTTTTGAAATTGTAACCAAGTCCTGCTTTTCCGTATAAACCTTTGTTGTCTTTCAAAACATTATTTAAATTATTATTACCCATCGTAATCTTTGAAAGAGATGTTTCAAGATAAGAAACCTTGTTTGCAAGAACACTACAATTTTCACAAATAGGAATTTTGGTTTTGCATTTGCAAGGAATTTTCGCTTTTTCCAAATCCTCTTTAAAACCTTTTTCTCTTCTTCCAAATCAGAAATTTTCTTTTCAAGACTTTTGTAGTCATTTTTTAATTTATTATGAAAGAAGGTTAGTTTTTCCGATTTTTCACATAAATCCAACAATTCTTCAAGCAACTCATCATAATTATCAGGAAGGCCAGAATCACTTACCTTGCTACATGTGGATTCGGCATCATCATCATCATCCGCCATAAGACAAATATTGGCTTCTTCTTCTGACTCACTTGCACTAGAAGAACTCACATCATTATCTTCCCATGCGATGTATGCCTTCTTTTTCTTCTTATCAAAAGGCTTCTTGTATTTCTTTGCCTTTTCTTCATCCTTCTTGATGTTGGGGCAATCCGACTTCAAGTGTCCCCTTTTTCCACAACCATAGCATTTAAAGTTATCAAGAGAATTTAGGTTTTCAGTTTTCTTACCTTTCTTGAAATTTCCTTTGTTTTTGTTCTTGATAAACTTTTTGTACTTTTTGACGAACAAGTCGATGTCACCGCATTCAAGATCATCATCCGTGTCACTACTCTCATCTTTGTGGGATTCCGCTTAAGAGCAACACCTTTTCTTTTGACGTCTTCTTCTTCTCCTTTGAAACGTCCAAGCTCCATTTCATGTTCTCTAAGCTTCCCGAAGAGAGTTGTCATGTTCATATTTGCAAGGTTCTTTGATTCCGTGATAGCCGTCACTTTAGGTTGCCAAGTCCTATCCAAAGATTTCAAAATTTTCACATTTAACTCTTCAGTATCAAATTTCTTACCTAACACCTTGAGGTGATTTACAATGTGAGTAAATCTCTTTTGGACGTCGTATATGGTTTCTCCTTTGCTCATCCGGAACATCTCGTACTCCTGAATCAAGGTATTTTTCCTTGATCTTTTCACGTCTTCCGTTCCTTCATGTGTGACTTCTAAAGTGTCCCACATCTCCTTCGCTGTAGTGCAATCCGACAACCTGTAAAACTCATCAATGGTTAAAGCAGATGCTATCATGTTACACGCTCTTATGTCACATTGATTCTGGTTGTATTCATCTTTTCTCCAATTTGCTCTCTTTTTGGGTACCTGCGCTTCTTCAACAACAACCATAGGAATAAATGGACCATTTACAATTGCATCCCAAACGCCTTGATCATTAGACCTTAGAAAAATTTCCATCCTCTTTTTCCAAAAGGATAATTTTCACTTGTAAACAAGTGGTGGTCTATGAATAGATGCACCTTCAAAGAAAAGTTTGATTTTTGTTCGCCATAAGGATCTTGTTTTTGAATAACTTTCAAAAAACCAGCTCTGAGGCCAATTGTTAAATAAGACGGCAGTGTAAAAACCAAGAGGGGGGGTGAATTGGATTTTTAATAAACTTTTCTCTTTTAAAAAACTTTTCAGATTTTGAAATTCTTTCAAAAACTAGGATGTGGATTTTTATTATCCTTTGATTAAAGCGGATTGAATTAGAAATTGTTATAATGATCCACAATAAAAAGATATAGAGAAAGAGAAAGAACACAGAGATTTATATTGGTTTGGATTAAGCCAATCCTACGTCCAGTTCTCAACCACCACAAATGCGTGATGATTAACCCCACTATCTTTAAATGAAATTACAAACACCAATTCGTGCAATAACAAATAAAGATAAAGGAACACCTCTTCAGACACACTAAGGATGAAAACACTTCCCCAGACACACTGAGGATGAAACCAACCTCTCTTGACACACAAGAGATGAAACACCTCCCTTAGAACCAATCCAAGGGGTGAATTTTCCCGTTTAAAGAAAATAGTAAAAGAATACACCTGATACGTGCTGGATAGAAAGCTTAAGCACAATGATCACCACTTCCAAAGACTTGATCAAACTGAAGAGAGCAGGAAAGCGACTTTGAAAAAGCTAAGGCGCAGAAACACTTTGAATATTTCGTGTTTAATCAGATGTGTTTAACGTAAGACATTCTCTTTCATTTTATAATTCGAAAATGCACCAAAGTTTCCATTCTTAGGTTGATTTAGATTTGATTTCACAAAAACGACTCATTTAATCGATTATATTAAAAGCTTAATCGATTATATCATGTTTAAAAACTGGAAAACAAATATCGTCTGATATAATCGATTAGATTAAGGCCATAATCGATTATATTAACCCAGAAATCAATATAATCGATTATCAAAAACACTTAATCGATTATTTAGTTTGTTAAACATTTTTTATTCAAATTTTAAGTTAAATAATCGATTATCTATGTATGGTAATCGATTAAAAGCGTAGAAAAACATTTTTGCGAGAAAACACCTTGCTCTCTTGTTTGGGAAGGTCTTGAATGGGATTTATGACTTACTCTTTTTATCCAACACCCAAAACAGAACCTTCTACTCTTGATCCTTCAGCTCTTTGAGAAAATCTTATCAATCTTCTCTCTTGAAAGCTTTGAATGCTCTTTATGCCTTTCTTTTTCTATCAAGCATCCTTCCTTTGTGAGATGGCACAAGTCTTTAATGTTGATTGAAACTTTCTAAAACTTCATCATCAAAACTTTAGGTCTTCATAAAACTCTGGTCTTGCAAAATGCCAACAGAATCAACTTTACCTCTTCTAAAACTATTTTCAAGTAAGAAATTACTTAACCTTTCATACCAAGATCTTGGAGCTTGTTTGAGTCCATACAAGGCTTTCTTCAACTTGTAGACATGGTTTGGATTTTTGAAATCTTCAAAGCCTGGAGGTTGTTCTACATAGACTTCTTCCTTGATGTATCCATTTAGGAAAGCACTTTTGACATCCATTTGAAACAATTTGAATCCCATAATGGAGGCATATGCTAGCAACAAACGAATAGCTTCAAGTCTTGCTACTGGAGCATAGGTTTCATCATAGTCTATGCCTTCTTCTTGTCTATAACCTTTTGCAACCAGCCTTGCTTTGTTCTTGGTGATATTTCCATCTTCATCAAGCTTATTTCTAAAAACCCATTTGGTGCCAATAACCTGCATATTGTTAGTTTTAGGAATTAAATCCCATACCTAATTTCTTTCAAACTGATTTAGCTCTTCTTGCATTGCTGTACACCAATGATCATCTGGCAAAGCTTCTTCTACGGTCTTTGGTTCAATCAGTGAAACAAAAGCAACATTCATACAAAAATTATTCATGTTCCTCCTTGTTCTTACACCTTTTGAGATATCTCCAATGACATTGTCCAAAGATACTTCTTTTGGTGGTCTCCATTCTTTTGGTAGACTTTCATTTTGAGGAGGGTTCTCATCCAATTTGATTTCTTCACCAGCTTCTTCTAAAGGATTTTCTTCTTGATATTCTCCTTCATCATCTACAAAGATTCTTTTTTACTCAAGAGGGGTATCCTCAAGGTCTAGATATTCATCAAAGACAACATGTATAGATTCTTCAACATTAAAGTCCTTTTATTAAAAACTCTATATGCTTTACTATGCAAAGAATAACCTAAAAATGTAGCTTCATCGGATTTAGCATCAAATTTCCCAAGGCTATCTTTTCCATTATTCAAAACAAAACATTTGCATCCAAAAATTCTAAATTGAGAAATATTTGGTTTTCTTCCTTTGAAAAGCTCATATGGTGTTAATTTCAAAATAGGTCTTATTAATACTCTATTTAAAACATAACAAGTGGTGCTTACGGCATCAGCCCAACAATATTTAGGTAAATTATTTTCATTCAACATAGTTCTTGCAAGTTCTTCCAAAGATCTATTTTTCCTTTCAACTACACCATTTTTTTGTGGTGTTCTTGGTGCTGAAAAAATTATGAGAAATACCTTGTTCTTCACAAAAATTTTCAAAAGAAACATTTTGAAATTCACCGCCATGATCACTTCTTAAAAACTTGATTTTCAAATCCTTTTCATTTTGAATAACCTTGGCAAACTTTCTAAATTCTTTGAAAGCATCACTTTTAGATGAAAGAAAAAGAGTCCAAGTAAATCTAGAGTAATCAACAACAATCACAAGAGCATAATAATTGACACCAAAACTTTTTGTTTTAGAGGGACCAAATAAATCCATGTGCAGTAATTCTAAAGGTTTAGATGCGGAAACAACATTTTTAGATTTAAAAGAATTTTTAGTTTGCTTCCCTTTTTGACTAGCTGCACATAGTTTGTTCTTTTCAAAAATCAGTTTTGGCAAACCAATCACTAACTCTTTTGATATGAGTTTACTTAGATGAGGCATATGAATGTGAGCAACTCTTCTATGCCATAACCATGGATCCTCTTCTTTAGCAACTAAACAAGATAAATTACTAGATGTAGATGCACAATCAATATCAATTAAATAAATATTATTATGTCTCTTACCAATGAGGGCGATTTCATTTGAGTCCTTGTGATGAATTTTGCAAAGATCACTATCAAAAGTTACCTTTAAACCTTTATCACAAAGTTGACTAATGCTTAGCAAATTGTGCTTCAACCCATCAACAAGAAGAACATCATGAATCTTTAAAGATTCTCCAATAACTCCACTACCAATGATCTTTCCCTTGTTGTTGTCTCCATAGGTTACAAAACCTTGCTCTTTCATTTTGAAGCTTTTAAATTTGCTTTTATAACCCGTCATGTGTCTTGAACAACCACTATCAAGATACCATAATGACTTCCTAGACCTGGGACTAACTTGCATTATAAACAAAAATATTTAGGTCCCCTAAAGTCACTTATTAGGGTCCTCATGGGTTAGAAACAATTTTTCCTTTGGGAACCCATTTGTATTTCCCATTAGGAACACTAAAACACTTAATATTGCATTTATTAATCGAATGACCTTTATGCATATAATAAAAACATGTAGGAACATTTGTTTTTCTTGAGACATATGCATTTTTATAAACTTTCTTTGTAGGAACATTTATTTTATTAAAGAAATTTATATTTTCAAAAACCTTATTTGGATTAGACGTTTCTCCTTTTACAAAAATAGTTTTGGTAGGTTTATGATTTTATCTGAAATTATAGCCAAGTCCTGCTTTTTCATATAAACATTTTTGCACATTTAAAACATTATTTAAATTTTTATTTCCCATTGTAATTTTTGAATGAGATGTTTCAAGATAAGATACTTTATTTGCAAGAACATTACAATTTTCACAAACAGGAATTTTTCTCTTGCATTTGCAAGGAATTTTTGCTTTTTCCAAATCCTCTTTCAAAACCTTTTTCTCTTCTTCCAAATCAATAATTTTCTTTTCAAGACTCTTGTAGTCATTTTTTAATTTATTATGAAAAGAAGTTTTTCAAATTTTTCACATAAATCAAGAAACTCTTCAAGCAACTCATCATAATTATTTGGAAGATCGGAATCACTTACCTTGCTACATGTGGATTCAGCATCATCATTCGCCATGAGACAAATGTTTGCTTCTTCTTCCGACTCACTTGCACTTTCAAAAGAACTCACTTCATTATCTTCCCAAGCAATGTACGCCTTCTTTTTCTTCTTGTCAAAATGCTTTTTGTATTTCTTTGCTTTTTCTTCATCTTTCTTGATGTCAGGCAATCCGACTTCAAGTGTCCCCTTTTCCACAACCATAGCATTTAAAGTTATCAAGAGAATTTAAATTTTCAACTTTCTTACCTTTCTTGAAATTCCCTTTATTTTTGTTCTTGATAAACTTCTTGTATTTCTTAACAAACAGGTTGATGTCACTGCATTCAAGGTTGTCATCTGAATCACTACTCTCATCCTTGTAGGATTCGGCTTTAAGAGCAACACCTTTTCTTTTGACGTCTTCTTCCTCTCCTTTGAAGCATCCAAGCTCAATTTTGTGTTCTCTAAACTTACCAAAGAGAGTTATCATATTCATGCTTGTGAGATTCTTGGATTCCGTGATAGCAGTCACCTTGGGTTGCCATGTCCTGTCCAAAGATTTTAAAATTTTCACATTTAATTCCTCAGTGTCAAATTTCTTACCTAACGCCTTGAGGTGATTTACAATGTGAGTAAATCTTTTCTGAACATCGTAGATGGTTTCCCCTTTGCTCATCCGGAACATCTCATATTCTTCCTTGTCTTGTTGCATTTGGAATTCATTTAGATCAATCTAAGAACAAGATTAATGAAAACAACTTTGGTTAAGAACTTAGTGTTTGGTTTCACTCCATAACCTTGTCTTGTTTCATTTGGAATTTATTTAGATCAATCTAAGAACAAGATTTATCAAAACAACTTTGGTTAAGAACTCAGTATGCAGTTTCACTCCATACCCTTGTCTTGGTTCATTTGGAATTCATTTAGATCAATCTAAGAACAAGTTTGATTAAAACAACTTTGGTACGAACTTAGTGTTTCGTTTCACTCCATAACCTTGTCTTGGTTCATTTGGAATTCATTTAGATCAATGTAAGAACAAGATTGATGAAAACAACTTTGGTTAACAACTTTTTGTTTGGTTTCACTCCATAACCTTGTCTTGTTGCATTCGGAATTAATTTAGATCAAGAAAACAACTTTGGTTAAGAACTTAGTGTTTCGTTTCACTCCATAAACTTGTCTTGTTGCATTTGGAATTCATTTAGATCAATATATGAACAAGATTGATCAAAACAAATTTGGTTAAGAACTTAGTGTTTGGTTTCACTCCACAACCTTGTCTTCTTCCATTTGGAATTTATTTAGATCAATCTAAGAAGAAGATTGATTAAAACAACTTTGGTTAAGAACTTAGTGGTTGGTTTCACTCCATAACCTTGTCTTGTTGCATTTGGAATTCATTTAGATTAATCTAAGAACAAGATTCACGAAAAAAACTTTGGTTAAGAACTTAGTGTTTGGTTTCACTCCTTAACCTTGTCTTATCGCATTTGGAATTCATTTAGATCAATCTAAGAACAAGATTGATCAAAACAACTTTGGTTAAGAACTTAGTGTTTGGCTTCACTCCACAACCTTGTCTTGTTGCATTTGGATTTCATTTAGATCTATCTATGATCAAGATTTATCAAAACAACTTTGGTTAAGAACTTAGTGTTTGGTTTCACTCCTTAACCTTGTCTTATTGCATTTGGAATTCATTTAGATCAATCTAAGAACAAGATTGATCAAAATAACTTTGGTTAAGAACTTAGTGTTTGGTTTCACTCCACAACCTTGTCTTGTTGCATTTGGAATTCATTTAGATCTATCTAAGATCAAGATTGATCAAAACAACTTTGGTTAAGAACTTAGTGTTTGGTTTCACTAGATAACCTTGTCTTCTTGCTTTTGGAATTCATTTAGATCAATCTGAGAAAAGGATTGACCAAATCAACTTTGGTACAAACTTTGTTTTTGGTTTTGTTAGAAATAAACGGCAATGTAAAAATCAAGAGGGGGGGTGAATTGGATTTTTAATAAACTTTTTCTCTTTAAAATAATTTTCCAGATTTTAAATAAATGTTTTAAAACCAGGATGCGGATTATCCTTAACCTTAGATGAGCGCAGTTTGAATTGCAATTGTTAATATGATCCACAATAAAAAGAGATAGGGAAAGAGAAAGAACACAGAAATTTATACTGGTCGGATTAGGCCAATCCTACGTCCAATTCCCAACCACCACAAATACGTGATGATCACCCCACTATCTTTAATTGAAATTATAAACACCAATTCATGCAATAACAAATAAAGATAGAGGAAACACCTCTTTAGACAGACTAAGGATGAAACACCTCCTCAGACACACTGAGGATGATTCCCACCTCTCTTGACACACAAGAGATGAACACACCTCCCTTAGAACAGATCCAAGGGATGAATTTTACCCGTTCAGAAAATAGTAAAAGAAAACACCTGATAGAGTGCCGGATTGAAAGCTTAAGCACAATGATCACAACTTCCAAAGACTATAATCAACCTTGAGAGAGCAGTTTAGCGGTTTTGAAAAACTATGGCGCAAGAACACTTTGAATATTGTGTTTAATCAGATGTGTTGAACCTAAGACATTCTCTTTCATTTTATAATTCGAAAATACATCAAAGTTTCCATTCTTAGGTTGATTTAGCATTGAATTCGCAAAACTGACTTATTTAATCAATTATCTAAAAAGCTTAATTGATTATATCAGAGTTAAAAACTGGAAAACTCATTTTGCCTAATATAATCGATTAGATTAAGGCCATAATCAAATCGATTATATTAACCCAGAATCAATATAATTGATTATCAAAAACACTGGATTATTTTGTTCGTTAAACTATTTTGATTCAAATTTTAAGTGAAATAATCGATTAGACCACATATCATAATCGATTAAAAGCGTACAAAAACATTTTTGCGAGAAAACTACTTGCTCTCAAGTTTGAAATGGTCTTGAATGGGATATATGACTTACTCTTTTCATCCATCACCCAAAACAGAAACTTCTAAACTTGAAACTCCAGCTCTTGAGAAAATCTTCATCAATCTTCTCTCTTGAAAGCTTTAAACACTTTTTATGCCTTGCCTTTTTCATCAAGCAACCTTCCTTTGTGAGATGACACAAATCTTTAATGTTGTTTAGAGCACTTTAAATCTTCATCATCAAAACTTTAAAACTTCATGAAATATTGAAAGGACTTCATCAACACTTGTTCTTGAAATATGCCAACAGGTTTCACTCCATAACCTTGTCTTGTTTTATTTGGAATTCATTTAGATCGATCTAAGAACAAGATTGATCAAAACAACTTTCTTTTTAGTGTTTGGTTTCACTCTAGGTCTTGTCGCATTTGGAATTCATTTAGATCAATCTAAGAACAAGATTGATCAAAACAACTTTGGTTAAGAACTTAGTGTTTGGTTTCACTCCAGATCTTGTCGCATTTCGAATTCATTTAGATCAATCTAAGAACAAGATTGATCAAAACAACTTTGGTTAAGAACTTAGTGATGTGATCTCATTTCATGAAGAACCTCAACCCATGCAAGAAGGAGTCACCACAGGAAAATAAGAAAATGAAAATATGAAAGAAAAGTTTACAAAGAAATTTAAAGAAAAGGACGAAAGAAAAACTAGAGGAATGTATAGGAAATTGGAGGAAGACACTAGAAATATAAATAATTCTTGTAAATTCCTTGAAAATAAAAATAGTTTAGTCTCTTTTATGACTTTGAGAGAAATAAACACAAGAGGAGGGGTGTTTGGACATAAGGATAGCAATTAGTGGGAAGGGCCTTGTTTGGGAAGCTTGGGAGCATCTCCAAACATGGCCTAAACCATTCACCTTCCACCCATGTGCATGCATTTTTCGTTTTCCCCTCTATATAAGGGTGTGAGTCTCATTTGTAACATAACTTTGAAGATTAATTGAGAGCAAGAGCTAATTCTCTTTGAAGTTCAAGAGGTAAGCCTCATTTCTAGAATCTTATCTTGAGTTTTCCATAATTCAAGTGGTGATTGTCCTTTGCACTTATCTTTCTTTATGAAAGTGGCATGTTCTTCATTCTCTTGTCTTCTCCATGTTTTCTCTTTTCATTTTCTTGAATGTTCTTCATAGCTGCACCTTTATTCTTCCTTTTAATCAATTTTCCACCGATTAAAATGTTTGTTTTATTCTTCGGTGGCTTCCTATGGGTTCTATCTTTAATTTAATCGGTTGAATTGAATTATTTTGCAATTTCTAAGTGTGGGCCGAATTCGAACCCTAACATTTAGGGAAAAATCTGATTTCATGTTCTTCCATGCAATTTTACATGTTGTTTTGATTCCATATGCTTATACACATGTTTGATAGATCCTACATCACTTGTAATGCCTCCTAGGCATTCATCAACACATAACTTGGGTAAGTACTGTTCTCAAACCCCCTAGGTTGCTCCACAATATATCTTGATCTAACTCACCATGAAAGAATGCATTTTTTACGTCCATCTGCCATGACTTTCAAGATTTGCTAGCTGCCAATGTGTTAAGCGGCAAGATTTTATTAAAAAAGGATATTTATTAGTACTTAGCAACTAGAAATTCCTAAAAACAAGTAAAGATAACCTCTCCCAGTGGAGAAAATTTTATGTATATTTGAATACAGAAGTGGGTATAAAAAGTAGAAGAAAAATCAATAAATCAAGAGAAGAAAGAGCAAAAGTTGAAAGGAATGAGAAACATAAAAGTCAAGGAGTAAAATTAGGCCAACAATTGGAATATTTTCATTTAAGTGAACTATTTTCATTTAAGTGGGTTATTTTCATTGAAATGGGACCCAAACGCTCTTATGTTGACATCCCATCTTGGTAAATATCAAGAGTGCTTTAGAAAATAGTGAAAATGAGAAGGAAGAGGTCCTGGATCAACTGGAAAGAATATTCAAGATTAATTTCTCATCCCCACATCCATCTGGGTATATAAGTTGCTCATAATCATGAGTGACTAATTTTTCTTTATATTGAGATTGAATGTAATTTTTCAAACTCTTTTGTTTTACTCTTGATTGATATATATGTTGTCTTTTATTCATTATTAATGATTTAATTTTGTTCTTAATGCAAAGGTGAATTGATCTCTCATTTTTTAATTTATGATTTACGATTATATTGGAAAATATTTTATCTTAAATCTGATTTGAATTAGATCATCTTATATGTTTGAATACTAGGAATAGATTTAAATATATTTATTGAATTGGTTTTGAACTTAAAGCAAAGGTTTTGTTATGATAATTTGAGGAATTAATTGTTATAATTTAATTCTTAGAAATTTTAAATGAAGACTGGTTTAGAATGAAATTTGATAACCTCAATAACACTGATTGATTACATATATTGATAATTAAAGGATTGTAGAAAAGGGAGATAGATGAAATTCGATCCTATACCTTTTTATTATCATCTTAATATTATTTTATTGTTATTTGCTTTTTAATTTAATTTTATTATTAAATTTTCTTCTTAAAAACAATATAAAGAAATTTTCTTTTATATATTAAAAATTGAGTTAGAAAATATATTATAATTCTTATTAAATATTACACAACTTCCTGTGGATACAACACTTGTAGATGCCACACTGATTCAGTACACTTGCTAAAAATATACTTTTGAAAATTGTTTAACACAATGATAATAATACGCGTACTGTAGTTATCTTAGCCACTGGACTAAATGTCTCATTGTAGTCCAACCCATACTTTTGTGAAAATCCTCAAGTGACTAAATGAGCCTTGTACCTTTCCACCGACCCATCTAGACAAGTTTTCACTTTGTATACCCATTTACAAGAGATGGGTTTTACTTCAGGAGGTTGTGGCACTAACTTCCAAGTTTCATTTTGTTTTAGTGCCTTTAATTCCTCCTCCATAGCATGCATCCATTCCTTAGACCAACCAACTTCTTTATATGTGCTTGGCTCTTTCACACCATTATATTCAATTAATGCCATATTATCATAGTTTAGATTTGGCTTTCGTATTCTTGTTGACTTCCTATGTTGTAATTGATGCACTTCCTCCATTATCTCTTCTATTTGGCTTGAACTTTCCTCTTCTAAAGACCTAGTGTGTACTCCTATTTGTCAAGGTCTTTTCTCTTTATTTGGTGACTATTCACCTTCTTGATCAATAATTATTGTCTCTTCTCATGTTAGGGTAACTTAATTTAAGTTATTCCTCCAACTGCTCCTATAATTTCTCCTTAATCTCCTTGGAATTTGGCAACAATATTACTTGGGAAGACCACCAAGAACATGCTTCATCAAATACTACAATTTCTGGACATATAACAATGTCCTATTGTTGGGCCACAAGACCTCCATCCTTTTCTTTGACTATCATAGTCAACAAATATACAATGAATTATCTTCTTATCAAATTTGCTACATTGTTGACTTGGTATGAAAACATAGCAAACACATACAAATACTTGAAAGTAACTCACTATGGATTTATACCATGTAGCTTCTCATGTGGTGAAATGAAGTCAAGCCTAGCTTGAGGTAGTCTATTAATGACATAGGCAACTACTTTCATACATTCTACCCAAAATTGAGGTAAAACATTCTTAGCATGCAACATGCTCCTGCAAGTTTATGCTAGATGACGATTCTTCCTTTCAACGACTTCATTTTGTTGTAGAATATTTGGATAAGTTAATTGTCACCTTATTCCACACCTATGCAAATATTCTATAAACTCCTTTGAAGTGAATTCTCTACCATTATCAATGTAAAAGCAGTAAATGTTACAACCAATTTCCTTCTCAATCTTTTCTTTAAACTCTTCGAATTTTATGAAAGCTTTTGATTTTTCTTTCATAAAATTCACCCACACATATCTTGAGAAATTGTTAGTAAATGTGATCATATATTTATTTCTACTAATTGAAGGTTGTTTCACGAGTCCAAACATATCTGAATACACTAACTTCAATGGTGTCTTTGCTCTATATCTTGATTCTTCATAAGAAAGCTCGTGAGTTTTGTCATATTGACATCTTGCACAGATAATATTTTCTCGTATCTCTAAATATGGTAGGTCCCTTAAACATTGTTTTCCTCATCAATACCTTCAACTTAGTATAACTCACATGTCAAGTGTCGCATGCTATAAATTTATTGTCTCATTCTTTCTTGTCTTGTCTACATATGTCTCTTGTACTAATATCATGTAAAGAGACTGAAGTCGTCTCCCCTCCATAAATGATTGACTTGAAGACTTGAAATCTAGATTTACATTAAAAAACTACTTGTTTTATTTAAAAGAATTTGATTGACTTGAAAACTTGAAATCTAGATTTACATTAAAAAATACTACTTATTTTATTTAAAAGAATTTAATTCAAAGTGTATTTTATATGTTTTGGATTATACCCTGCTTCCATCCTATCATGGGAAGATTTTCTTTTCAAATGCAATTTATAAAGTAAAATGTGTTCAATATAAGTTGAATATGGATTATTTTTTACTTAATTCTAAAAAGATTATATTTATTTTCAAACATAAAAAATGTTATTTATAATTTTACTTCAAAAAATTATTTTATTAATATCAACCTTATTACATATATCATTATCACTAATTTTATTCTTATTTTAAACCCGATAAACATAGTCACAATTATAAACATACATTTAAGCTACTTTTAATGTCAAATAAGAAGAAAAAAAAGTAATCATTACAAAATCGAAAATCACCTTAAACTGAAATTTATTTTTAAGAAAACTAAAAACTGATTATAATTTTAAAAATTCTGAATGATTAAAAAGTATTCGAACATGCCTAAGTTAATTTCGTTGATTTGAATATGAGATATATTTAATCCTTTTAATTCATAAATAATGGAATTAGTCACGTATAAATGATTTTACTAATAATTGTAAGAAAAATAATAGCCACATAAGAACTTAAAACAATGTTTTATTATAATGAAACATTTAATATTTATATGTTTTAAGTTTTATTATAATGCAACATTTAGTATTTATTGTGACATGAAGATCTATGGCTATAAATTTGAAATATTCAAGTAAACTTTTACTTTATTTGGTAATATAAAATACATTTTTTTATTATTTGATTATTAGTTTTGTTTTATTTAAAAAAAACACTTTTTTATTACACAATTTTTTATCATATCTCTTAACAATTTATCTTATTAGATATTTACTACGTTTACTCAAATTTTTTACATACTCTCTCTTTTAATATTTATAAAAGTAAAAAATATTATATATGAAATTTTAATTATGTATAATTATTTACTCTTTTTTATAATTATTTAATATTTATGTAATTATTATTTGATGTTAAGATTTATACTATAATTTCTTTTTTAAAATTTGATATTAAAAATTAAAAATATGTCTTTTTCATATTAAATTATTAATGATATAATATTTTATTTATTGTGATTTTTATTTTTTAATAAAAAATTATTTAATTAATATTTTGGATAATGAAAAAGTAGATATAAATACAAGTATACTCACTACCAATAAAAATAAAGATAGAACATAAATTTTATATTAGAAGGAATAAAAATATGAATGAGTATTGTGATACATGAATACTTCAATAATAAATAGAAATTCTTTTCTATTACTATAAATAATAAAAAATTAGAAGAAGCTATTTATATTTTAAAATTATAAGAATATAAATTAAAAATAAATGATTTTGGTTAAACCCTAAATCAGTAAATTGAATTATAAAATAAAATCTTGTAATTTTTTAAATAAATTTATAAAAAATTAGCTTTATTGTGAAATTACTAAAATACTAAATTACTCTTTTTTTAAAATTATATTAATTTATATTAATTATGTTTCAACCCTAAATATACTAAAATAATATTATTAAAATTAATTATCACATAAAATATTGTATATTTTAAAGTTCGGTAACTTTCTATAGTTTTTGTTGACATGTTAGGAAAATGATAGAATGTTTAACTTTTCCAATATTATTCTAATACTTTACATGTTTATGTATGGCTGGTGTTACCTTATATTTATTTATTTTTAAATTGAAATTTTAATTATTTTATTATATAATTTAAATATTTTAAAATATAAGTGATAGATCTATCATTGACTTATTTCAAATTCTATTAAAATATCGTA
This sequence comes from Lablab purpureus, assembly GCA_030347555.1. Taxonomy (NCBI): domain Eukaryota; kingdom Viridiplantae; phylum Streptophyta; class Magnoliopsida; order Fabales; family Fabaceae; genus Lablab; species Lablab purpureus. The sequence goes on from CM059263.1 coordinate 26,080,833, forward strand.
TATCAAAATTAATTATAAAGAATACCCAACTCAATAAAAAGGTTCTACCTTTCTGGTAATTCACTTACACACATCTCACATTTCGATAACAACGTATATAATTTTCAATATAAAAAATGACTATTTTACATATATATGATTTTGAAACCAACATCTTTATTATAACTATTTTGATTTAATTTTAAAAATTAAATACATTTTAATTAAATAATAATTTAAAAATTTAAATATATTTTAATTAGATAATACATTAAAAAAATAGATATTGCATAGAGATATATAATGAGTGTACCCATATTCATCACCCTTTAAAAAAAAATTATCCTAATTGATTTGCAAAAGTTAAACCTGCTCCAAATATATTATTATAGGAGTGGAGGGCAACCATTTTGTACATTTAATGGAATAAGATCAAACCTGCAACCCCAAAGCATTTTAAAAAAAATAACAACAAAGGATCGATCAAATACAAGAAACTAAATGGGAAATCTTTTAGCTATGTGCTATTTTGTTGTTGGTGTGCTTACAATTCACAATGTGCTTTAAATTTTCTCTTGTATGTTTTTTTTTTGGAATTCAATGTCGATGTTTAAATCATCATCTTCTTCTGGGTAATGTTCTTCCTTTCTCAACGAAACATACTCCACTTTTTCACCATATATTCTGACCAGAACCAGGTAGGAAGACATGACCAAAATGGTGATTCCAATCAGTAGCCAACTGAATTGAATGTTCACCAATGCAACAGCACGATGACGGGCTTTATCATCACTGCATGTGACCTTATATTCCTTAAGGTGCGTGACGCACCCTTTAGATTGAAACCCTGGTGTATAAAGCAGAAACCCTGTGATTATAAGCCACACACCTTGGAAAACTATGTTCACAGAACGAACAAAGCTGACCAAGAAGCTCTTGGGGTAGCCAATTCCCATGAGGGTTGTGATAATAGAAACAAGGATCAGAAGTTGCAAGAAGTAGTGGTATTGGTTTTCTGGTCCACTGTGATGTGTGGAGTGAAAGTGGATTAGAAGATATTCTTGTGCAAAAGCCAAGGCTCCTAAGAAATGAGTTAACTCATGTTGAGCTTTGGAGCACTTTGCATCAAGAACTAGGGCAAAGAAGGCATACACCAAGAAGGACATGGCCATGGAGGAGTGTTCAAAGTTGTGGAGATGGTTGGTGGGAATGGTTCCATCAGGGTCAAATGGTTGGTGATGAACGGGAGAGATGAAGAGCTCCAGGGAAATGAAGATTGTGCTGCACGCGATGACGAAGTAGAGCTCCAAGTATCTTGATTTTGTGGTGGGAAACCATAGGGTTGATGTGAAGGACTTGGAACAAAGTGCATGGAGCTTGATGTTGTTGAAGAAGTGCCACAAACCAACTACAACGAAGCCAAAGCCAAAAACTTGATGTCCCTCCAACATAGTGCCTGTTAGGTCAACATTAGGTTATATTATTTGGGTAAAAGTTAATAAGGAAAATAATATTTCTTCATGATTAAATTATTTATGATAGAAAACAATAACCCTAAAATATATAAAAGGACATAAAATATCCCTTTCAATACAATTTATTTTTTATTCTAAGTGACATTACTAAAATTTAAAATATGAATGATTCTATAGTAAGAAACACCACATTTATCTCAACCATCCTTGGTATAAGAAAAGTAACCTATTATTTTAAGATAAATTCAAACATGTAGTTACTTTGAGAATAAAATTGCTTTTAACTCTTTTTTCACTAAAATTTAAACATGTACTTACTTGGTACATAGGAATTTTAATTAGCTGATGTTCTTGTTAAATGCAAGCAAGTAACCCTAAAGGAAAAGGAAATGAAGTAGTGAGTTCATAGTTCTTAGAACTCAAAACTAAACAATTAAGAAAAACTAACACAATGAGATAATCTTTTATAGAGAGCTCTTATTGTGCAACTTGACTGACACAATGGTGAAGAAGTTGATTAATAATGATGAGGATGAGAGAAGTGTGAGTGTGTGAAGGTTACAGGTAGGGCATGAAAACCTCCTTGCACAAGCCAAAAGGTTGGTGTGGTGCGTGTCTTATAAGGCTAAAGGGTTGGCATTTTACGCCAAGCAAAGAGTTAGGGACAACTAAAAGTAGGGTTGTTAATTGCTTTTACATTAATATAATTGTATGATAATATAAATAACTGTACCATTATTGAAAGTTGGGTTGTTAAAGTGCTTTTCCTTAATATAAATGTTAATTGTACCATTCTCAAAGTTATTGGGGGTTGTTAACTAATATGCTTTTCCATTAATAATTGTTAAAGAAGGCTTTGCACATGTGAAATTTCTTCCTATTTTTTACTACAAATATTTGTTTTACATATCATTATATTTTTAATAGTTATTTTTTCCTCTTTTCCTTTCTTTTCTATTGATGTATTTGTAATCTATATACTATCAATGGTTTTCCTACTTATCAACCAATCTCTCCATATTTTACACTTTTTACTTATATAATTACCTTAGGTCATCAACAATATTTAAAATTTCCATAACTCTAACTATTTTAAATGTGCTATTTTTTAATATTTTATTAAGTGGATAATGTACTTATTATAATTATATTTAGAGCTAAAGGTAAAACTAATAAGGAAATTAATTATGATAATGAAATGATTATTTATTATAGAAAAGAAATAATTTATTTTTTTAACACAACAGATGGCGAGGACGAATATAACAATACTACAATTTGATTCAGGAACACACAAAAACTTAAAGTAATTCGTAAAATGAGTGTAAACTACCACCATTACATTGTCATTTTTTTTAATTTTATATAGTATTCATATGTATTAATTTCCATCACGAAATTTGTGTTAGTGCGCGTATTATATAATGGCAATATCACGTTGTGGAAATGAAAGTCACTAAAAGTTTTAATGTCAAATAAGAGTTGTTGAATGAGTGATAGTTAAAATTGAAAAAGACATAATAAAGGTCACTAGTAAAAGGAAAAGTGAGAAATTGAAAAAGACTTGAGAGCACACATCAATAGAACATATGATAAGGTGATATTGATGTATAAATGTGTTGTTTCAAAGTTAAGATTATATATATAATAAATGAATGTATTCATTAATTAACTATTTATTATATCAGTTATAGAGTATATGCCTCTTTATATATAATTGTTTACTCATCCTTTGTTAGAATTTATTTATCTTTTGGCTTACTTGGTAAACCGTATTAATTAAAAAAATGTCACACATGTGGATTAAAGACTTTTTTTTTCATATATTCTTTATTATTAGTTAACCGTGTTTAATGAGGTAAAAAGTATATGTTTCTTTAAGAGATTAAATTTGATTAAAATGTTAATTTTAACAAATTTTGTGTATTTATTATTAACTATAACAACCTTAGCCAATATTGTAATAGCAGTAATATTTTAATATTAGATTTTAAAGTAAATTAGATATAATATCTATAAATAAAAATTAGATATTTATTAAATATTTATTAAATATTTTTTATTTTTTTTAGTATATGTAGATGATATTAAATAATAAAAAATTATTTTAAATATTAAACAAGTTCATAATGATTCTTTTAGTCTAAAAGATCTTAGAGACTTAAGATTTTTTCCTGGCTTTAAAATAGTAAGATTAAAACAAGGCATATTAATGAATCAAAGAAAATGTGTTGTTGGCTAGAGTAGGGCTCTTTTGGATGCAAAACAACATCTATTCTTATAGACAAAGCCGAAAACTTTTATTTGTCAGGGAAACCTTTCTCTAATCTTAGAGGAATCTTTCTCTAATCTCATTAGATGCATAATGTATCTAACAAATAAATGACCAAATATTTTTTATCTATCACTTAGCACAATTTTTCTCTAAATCATTTTCTTTTGTTCATTATGATGCAATCTTGAGAATATTTTAATGAAGAATATTTTTCTTCTTGGTCTATATTTTCCTTTCGATACTTTTCTTGCGACTATTGTAACTAGGTTTTATGTTTAGATTCTAGAAGATTTCAATTACATGTTATATTTTGTATCTTGGTGCTTTCCTCATATCATGGAAATCTAAGAAATAAAACATAATAATATCAAGAAGTTTATTGTGAAGATGAATATATATAGAGCAAAGATATATCTTACTTTCAAATCCAATTGTTAACTTTTCTTTTAGAGGATTTGCGAATCTCCTTTGAAACACTTACATTTATGTATTGTGACAACTAATTTATATTACACATTACTATAAATCTTGTCAATAAAACATATTGAATTGAATTGTCACATTTTGAGAGAAATATCTGAAAGCTGAGTTCTTAACAATTTTATTTTCTTATTTAGAAACTAAATGCAAATATTTTACAAATTTAAAAAAAAAATCTATTTTATTACAATTATCTCTTTCTTGTTGGACAAGAAGTAATAAATTCTATTAGCCATGCGGTACCTTCTCATATATTTATTAGAGCTGCAATTTTATTTCATGGAATAAAAAAAATATACAGGGAATTTACATTTTGTTTTTCACTTTTTTTAATACGCCTTTATGATTGTTCTTTTTACTCTTTTCTAATAAAGTCTCAAAGGATTAAGATAAAAGAGTATTAGCTTTGATACCAGCTTAGATATAAATTATAGTGTAATTTCATTCAATAAGAACATAATACGTATATCCTATTTATAAGGTAGAAAATAGTTGGTAATCATATGCAAAATATGTGCAGCTAAAATCCTAATAAAATATGATACAATTTGTACAATCTTACTTTAGACGGAGAATAGAAGAACAGAGAATTTCAACCTTCAATGTATTTAGTATTTAGCACAATTGTTTTTAGTGAAAATATAATTAATTAAATGTAAATTATGATTGTTAGTTTTTTTAGGCTAACAATTTTTTTATAGTTTATTTTTCTATGATATTTTATAAATTTAAAAGAACATAGTCAATTTCAGAGTTTTATTATTTACTGACGAAAATTAAAGCTTATATTTATAATTATCAAATTTAATCACCTGGCAGAAATATATAAATAACTTTTGACCATATTTTTAATACTGATAAAAACTTCAGAATTAAAAAAAAAGTTTTTATTGAAAAAGTAGAGTAAGTACACGAAAATGATAAATGTTAATGATCGAATTAAAAAGTAACAATTGTAAATAATGGATGTAAATTTTTAAGATATATAACAAATAAATATAAAAGGACTGCAAAGTTTTTATGAAAGTAAATTGTCAAAAGGATGAAAATCTACTGATAGTAAAATAAATTATTCGTTAGTATTATTTGAAAGTATTTCAATTTTGATAGAGAAATAGCCGCAGTGATTATATATGGGTATGATATGAAAATATGTAATATCTTACTTTTTTCTAAAACAGGTAACGGAATGAGATGAGTGTAATATCTTTCTGCTGTCTATATTCTTGTTTTTTATTTTAAATGATTAAAACATTATCAATTTATCAAATAATTAAAAGGTAATTTTTCATTACTGTATTTAGTTTCATATTTGGTTTGATTTGAAGATTTTCTTTTACTACTCAAATTTTCATTATTTTTTAATTGTTCACTTATGTAATATTTATCAATTTTTTTAAAAAACTTAATTAAATATGTTTTATAATTTATCTAAAGTTGTAAAAACGAACAATATAGTTCAATCTGAATTGTTTAATTAAAATAAATATGAGAATTTAGTCTAATTTAAATTTTAAAATGAGTAATAATTTTTTATCTAATCTAATTTTATATTACACTACCGAACCAACAAGTTATTTTTTGTTTAATTAGAAATTGAAAACTATTATATTATATTTATAATATAATATTTTTTATCAATAATAAATAATATATAAGTATATAAAAAATTATATGAAAATTTGTACAAAATATTTATATTTAAATAATTTATAAAATAAATTTAGAATATCTATTAAACACTTTCAAGACAGTCAAATATTTATAGTATTTCATCTCTCCGCATTTTTGTTCAACATTTATCAGATTGATTAATTACTAGTTGAAAGAATAACTCCTGAAATGTTGTCATAGAGAGTAAGAATTTTAAAGTAGATAAAAAAACATAAAAACCAATTTAATATTTTACAACAACTTTACTTTATAACTTGTCAAATATTAACAAAATAAGACAAACCTCCGTGATAATACAAGGAAACAAGAAAATCTAGAGTTTTAATTATAAATGTAACAAATAAGAATGTAAATCAACAAAAAAGTAAATAAAAACTGAATCTTATGTGAAATAAAGAAGTTATGACGAAGACAAGGTGAAGGTGATATAAGACACAAGGTATAGTAGAAGAGACGGAAGAGCTTGTGAGAGAGGAAAGAAAGAGATGAAGGAAAGAAGATAAACTCTTAAACACTAGGGTTTCTTCAATTTAACAACATAAAAATTAAAAATTAAAAATTTAATATAAAAAATAGGATGATTCTTTTAGTATCCACATACCTTCAACATGCACCCCCATAAAATTAAATCATTCCAAAAGTGTCCTTATTCTTCTTCATTGGCTTTTAAGCTTTGCATTTGTAAAAAAAGTTGACTTTCGGATTGTACATCCAAAAGTTATTTTTAAAAAAATTTGACTTCCTGATTACACAATATGGAAGTCATCTTTTGAAAAAAAAAATTGATTTTCGGATTGCATAATTTAGAAGCTATTATATTCCCAAAAAGCTTCGAGATTGTAAATCTAAAAGTCAATATTTTTTTGTGAAAATTGACTTTTGGATTGGATTAGAATGGCTTTCGGATTATATAATCTGGAAGTCAATTTTTTCCAAAAAAATAACTTTTGAATTGTACAATCCAGAAACCATTCTAATCCGGAAGCTTGCAACTCAAATCAAAGAAGTGCAGAGAATAACAGTGAACTAAAACGTACCTTTGTGGTGGGAAAATTCCACAGTCAATGTCAGAAACACGTTGCCTAGTCTCGAGACATCTCCCTTAGACAGACTTGCATCAGAAATACCAAAGATGCAGACGAAAGTCGCCACATGAGAGGGGAGAGGAAGAAGAACCAAATACAAAAAAGAAACTAAATGCGAAAAAGGAACCAAGTGTGGAAGAGGAAATTGAAATAAAGTAAAGGGTATTTTTGACCTTTCACCATTAATATGGAGATACATGTTGAAGGTATGGAATGTTAAAAGAATCACCTTAAAAAATAAACAAATAAGTCTATTAGCCTGTGAGTTATTCTGGTCTTAGTCTATATAAATACCGAACTAAATGAGTTAGACTAAAAAAATCTATTATTATTTAAGTCATTATTTTCTAAACTTATCTACCTAAATTATAGGTAACGTGATTCGATCAAACATATTTTGACTGGTGTTTCATTCAAATGATTTATTACATTTAAAAAACAAGTATTAATTTTATTAAATTAAATTAAATTAAATTATTTTACAATACACACTTGATATACAATTGATAAATTGAGAGTAAAAATTTGAAGTGAATGGTAACACCTCCATTAAAATCATCAACTACAAAACTCCACTTGTAAGGACCCAGAGAGATGAAAGCTGAGTAGAGAGGAGAGGTAAGGTTAAAGTAATGAAGAACACAGAGGGATGGGTCCCCTGCTTTTGAAACTAATAAAAACACTTTTTGTTCTTCATTCCTTAAAAACACTTTCTCTCTCCTCAAGCTCTCTCTCTCTAAACCCTTCCTTCTCTGACTTCTCTCCTCTGCTTCTCACTCGATTCTTGGCCGATTGAAGAACGGAGACCACCGTTGGACTCGTGGCGAAGAACAGTAGAGGATTGACCGATTAGATTTTTGATTCGGGTAAGTTTTCTTCTTCGCACACTTTTAGGGTTCCAATTTGGGGGTTTTTGATTTGAAGATCGATTCTTGGTCATTTTGGGTTTCTTGGAGTTCCTTTGTGTTCCTTGATGTTTCTTGATCGTAATGGTGTATTTTATTCGTCGTTTAGGTCCCCTTTTGTGTTAGTTGCAAGTGCTCTTTGAAGAGGAAAAGCGTTTGGGTGCTTTAGGAGAAGCTTGGATTTTCAGGTAAGGAGGGAGAACACTTTTGGTTCTATTCAGTTGTTGAAGTGGTAGAGTACCCTGCATTTGTGAAACTGGTTTGGAAAATAGGGCTTGTCTTTTACAAAATTGGTGTGACATTAGTTTGTTGTTATTTTTAAAATTGAATGATTTCTTGAGCTAGAATGAAAAGTGTTCGATTGATGCTTTGTAAGTGGTATTCCTTGTTTTGACTGACTGAGATGTGTATATGAGATACCATGTGCTGCACAATGTAAGTTGTGTTGAATGTATCGTATAAGTGAGTGTGGAAATAAACTTGTGGATTAATGTCTTTATGTTGAGTTCATTGAATTGAAAGTTCTAAGATGAGTAAAATATGGAATTGAGCCACCAATTGAGAATAGTATGGGAGGGAAGTTTTCCCCACATTACTGCATGTTTTGATACTTTATTGAATATGTATGAACTGTTGGATGGTTGTATTAGGTACCCAAAATTGAGAGAGAGGATACTCAGTTTTAGGGGAGGTGCTGTTCAATTTTGAGCAGCACTTGCTCAAGCGAGCCCCGTCTCGCTCAAGCGAGACCTCCCAATGCTCCAGACCCTGCCCTCGGGTTTGTTTTCGCTCAAGCGAGAATGACCTCGCTCAAGCGAGTGTCCCCTGTTTGTTGACTGTAAATTCTTATAAATTATGAGATATGTTGAGTAGTGGATTGATTTAATATGATTTTACATGAATGTTCTAAGTATGAGATGGTGTCTATGATGCATATGAGTGTGATGTTGATTATTGGCAGTAAGACTAGTGTGATGAGTACCTGGCACTAAGGCCAATGTAATGATGAGAGCAAAGGATGAATAGAGAAAATGTTGTGGAATGATATGTTTGTATGCAATAACTGTAGTGTATGTATGATTTGGGATATCTCGAGGGAATAATCCGGACTTCACTAGTGGTTAGAGTCGGATAGACACTAACACTAGTTGTGAGAAGTCGATGGAGACTGAATTAGGATCACCCTCGGAAGGGCCTAAGTTCTCATTACCCCGACATCCATGGGTCTGGATGGGGATGTAACTCCATGTGATGATTCAGGTGTTAGTTCCTGAGGTCTAACTTCATACAAGTCTTTCGGAAGTCGTCAGTCTAGTTGTGTGTGCTTGTGTATGCAAAGGCCTTTGGTAGGCTAATTCTATGTGTGTGGTATGTTGTAGAACTTGTAATTCAACATGTAAATATTGAATGATATGAAATGTGTCTCACCCTTTCTTTTGTATTGTGCTATTTGTATGATTCTCGCTATGATCGTGTTTGACACTGGAGCAGATGGCAGTGAAGGATACAGACTTCCGCCAAAGAAAGCTAAGAAGGAGTAGTGGTCTCATATTTTGTTTGTTTTTCTGTGGTTACATTTTGTATTTTGTGGTTGCCTATAGCCAGATATATTTTTTAGATGGATTGTACTCCATATGGGATGACTGTATAACCTTGGTTGTACACTCTGTGCCTTTTTCTTATCCTTTTACTCCTTGTTCTTATGAGTGGAAAACTTTATTTTTTTCTTAGTTTAAATTTTTTACTATTTTGGGATGTTACACCACTTCTACAACGATCTTAATCCTTACTAATTACATCCTTTCCTTCTCATGTTTGTGTTACATAATATATCCAAGATTGAATGTTAGAGTATAAATTAAACAATATATCTTTCACTTTGTTCGTGACATTGACAACGAATTACATGGTGCGTAATAATGGGGCGGTGACTTTTGTGGAGTCTACCGAAACAAATATGATGTGTTGGAAAATTGAAGTGGAAGGAGAAATGGAAAGAGAAAAAATGAAGACTAAATCTAGAAAGGAACCAAAAGAAAAATCAATTTAAAAATGTCTCTCGCAATGAAAAGCAGAGCAATAATCTCCATCCAATAGTGAAAAAAAAAGGTGGAAGAAACTGGAAATGACAAAATATTTGTTAGTTAATGTTGAGGTTGATAAAAATAATATGTCTTGGAAGTCTCACATCGTCTTGTTCATTCAAAGGAGTGGGTGACAAAAGCTATATAATGGACTTGAGTCCATGGTATCTAGACACCCTAGTCAAAAGCACTTTAAGCTTGTAGTTGACTTTTCTTATACTCTTGTAGTAGAGTGTTGTGAGGTTTGGTTTAATTACTTGCTTTGGAGAGTGTGAGTGTATTGGGGTCAAGGGTATGGGAGATTAGTCTATGTGTTGTAGAAATTTGCACGTAGTGTCATTCTTTGGTTGTCTTTAGACAACGCTCGTGATTTTTTTCTAATTTTGGAGTTTCTACGTTATATTCTTGTGTTGGTTATTTTTATTGTATTTATCTTATTTTTTTATTAGAAGAATTATTCTCCAGGGGTAAAGATAGTATTGTTTTACCCAACAGGTAATTGAGTGGGAGTGTGAATAAATTAAGAAAAAACATGCAAGTTCTGCATTTTTTTCGAGTAATCTGTTAATAGAAAACAAATAACCATATAATTGATTACCCACTTTATCCAACACTTTTTGTAAAATTGTAGTTTATTTTATAATTTATATATCATTAAATAAATTTTAGTCACCTCACCATTAAAGTTTCAATATTAATAAGTTATATTTAATAAATATATAAAATTTGCTTTCGAAGTAATTTTATCATTCTTGAATTAAGAGTGTTGATATGTAATAATTTTAATTAGATATTTCCAAATATGTTAATATTCAAAAGAAATATAATAACTTACAACACCAAATTCACATATTTATTAAATGTTAGCCATAAAAGAAACTCTTGGTAACAATTTTAATACAAGTCAATTATAGAGGTAAAAAGTTATCTAAAATTAATGATTAATATATGAATATATAAAGTGTTATTTGCTTTTATGTGTGATTCCGCACTAAATTTGGTTAACATATATGAATTGATTATGACGTAAAATGATTGATTATCTTCTAAATTGGAAAAGCACTATATATGGTATATTGTAAGTTACTATTTAAAGTTGGTTTTAATATAAGTTTTCATATATAATCAATTATGTAACTTTAATATAAGTTTTCATATATAATCAATTATGTGATATAAGATGATAATTTATTTATTTGATTAGTTTGAAATTTTTTAAAGTAAAACAAGTTTTTTGAATAAGAATATCGAAAAGAACTAAAATTTAAAATTTTTTATAATTATTTTAGATAAATAAAATATTAGAATTTGAAATTTCTATAAAAAATAATAAAATTAAAATTTCACTATTAACTCTTGACTAGGTTTGGGACTCGGTTGAGTTAGACCCATCTTTGATGAAGTTAGGCCCATGGTAGAATGAGTTGAATTGAATCAATGTTGAGTTAAATGCAGGTCAAGTTAACATTGATCGGTTCACGTTATGCTGGATCGAGTCCTCATTGATTCAAATCCACCCTAGACAAATTCAAAATTCTACCTCAAGTCAAGTCGAGTTAGACTCTCTTTGAGGTGAGTCGAGTTAGATATACGTGAGACTGAGTCAAGTCAAACTTTCATTAGGCGAACTCGAGTAGGGTTTGTACTAGACTAAGTTGAGTCGGACGAATAACGAGTCAAGTTAAGTCAGATCCACCTTAGGCAGACTCGAGTTGAGACCACCTCATCCCTGGGTCGAGTCAAACCCATGTTGGGTCGAAACTAGTTGGACTTACGTCAAATTAAGTTATACTATATTGGATGAGTTGAGACTGAGTAACCTAGGACAAAAGTTAAGTAAAATCCACCTCAACTCAAATCAAGTAAAATCCACATTATGTCTAAATAAGTCGAGCCCACACAAGTAGAATTAAGTAAGGGTGATAATCATTTTCATACGTATACTGTCTTTCAAAAACTCTAAAAAACATAACCAACTTTTATAAGAAATTTTTAATAATAATTTTGTCTTGATAACAAGGTTATAATATTTGCTTTTTGTCTTCTCTAAATATTCATTTCTATAAGTTATATGTTTTCTTAATTTTTTAAATTTAGTTTTAAAGTTATTGTACACGTAGTGTACATGTAAGTATTTTTTTTTAATAGTTTTTAATATTTTTTTATCATATTGAATGATTGTATGTTTGATACGTAAGAGTGATTCTAATATAATATTCAAGATAAAGAAATAATTTAAAAACTAGATGTATATTTTCTTAAAAAAAATTCAACTCTCTCAAATTTTGATTAAATACTTTAAAAAAATAAAATATAAAATAAAAAAGAACTTCCGTCTTATAGAGGATCTATCGGATAGACTATAGTCCTTCTTTCTTATTAAAATAAGAAAATTTCACAGGAAAAAGAAGTTAGTAGAAGAGAAAAGGGTAAAATAGGATACATAAAAGGCACCACCGAGCTAACCGTTGGTTTCTCAAAATTTCCATGTTTGACTGGGCAAAACCACACACAGAAGCGGCAAATACTTATAGCCTCTCCGTTAGTTATAGTCTCTTTGCCAAATCCCAATTCCACCCTCACTTCTCGCGCCCAATTCGCCTTCTCTCTCTCTCTTTCTCCCTTTCATTTCCATTCCCGAGCTTCGATCAAATCTCAACGACACTCTACGCTGCGTTCATCTGCACCGAGGTATCCATTTCTAACCATTCCTTTTTTTTCTTGAATCTCACGTCACTTAAACAATGCAGATTTTGTCACCACGATTCAATGTTTCTTTTGCTTCGAGTTATCTATGCATGAAAGTGTGTCCCCGTTGACTTGTTCTCGCAACGTGTGAGGGATTCGAGCTGATTTCAGATTCTGTGAGTGAATAATGATCATAACCAGCTTGCGAATTTCAAGTAGTGTAGGTGATTGAGAATGCTTTTATTATGAGTTAATAAGTTAAGCAGGCGCTTTTTAACGGTTTTTTTGTTTGAGAGTTTTGACGAAATTTGTGATGGTATTTGTTTTTAATTTTGTAATTTAATGTTTATCGATTGCAAATGTTATAGTATAGATGTGTTCTGGTCTCTTGATATCGGTTACTGGTTTCTTTTTTTAATTTAAACTTTTTAGATGGATAATTTGTTAATTGTGTTATTTGCAGTGGATTGCTGGTTTAGTTATTTGAATGAGTATTTATTAGCTTCTTTGGTGATAGTATAATGGAAGAAGAGGAAGAACCAAAAGAGACAAAAATATCTGATAATGGATTAGATGGCCATGAAGTGAAGAATAGTGGTGTGGAGCGAGTTGTTAAGAGTCCTCATAAGGAAAATGTTAATGCTGGCAGTGACATTGGGGATGGACAGGCAAATGAAAAGGTACACTCACAAGGACATGGGATAGATTCTTTAACTAGAGATATGGATGAGGGCGGCAGGTTTGAGAAGGTATCTTTGAAAGATCAAGAGAAGCATAATGAAAATGTGGATTCAAACCAATATTCAGATTCAGATAAAGCACAACACCCATTTGTTAGTAATGTAGAAGATTTAAAATATTCATCTTACTCAACAGATGGTAATCTTTCCCCTGTTGCTGACATGCAACATGGTCATCTTACTTATAGCCCTGGGTCAGAGGGGCATTTTGGTCACACGGACAACGAGTATCCTCCATCAGTTAATTCTGGTTCACCCACATATTCTTCTGTTAGTTCTCCACAAAAGCATTGGGAAAAAAATGCTGTGCAAAATACGTCTGCAGAATTATTGCATTTAATTGATTCTGCTATTATGGGGAAACCTGAAGGTATGGAGAAACTGAAGAATATTGCAAGCGGTGTAGAAATTTTTGGTAATGGTGAAGAAATGGAAAGCGTGTCTTTCTTAATAGTAGATTCACTTCTAGCAACAATGGGTGGTGTCGAAAGTTTTGAAGAGGATGGTGATAATCCTCCTAGTGTAATGCTGAACTCTCGGGCAGCTATTGTATCAGGTGAACTGATTCCTTGGCTTCCTTACATTGGTGATTCTGATGCTGTCATGTCACCTAGGACACGAATGGTAAGGGGACTTCTTGCCATATTAAGGGCGTGCACTAGAAATAGAGCAATGTGCTCAATGGCTGGTCTGTTAGGAGTACTGTTGAGAACAGCAGAAAAAATTTTCACTGTAGATGTTGGCTTAAATGGGCAAATAAGGTGGGATGGAACTCCTTTGTGCCGCTGCATACAATACTTGGCTGGGCATTCTCTTACTGTTAGTGATCTTCATAGATGGTTTCAAGTAATTCCAAGAACACTTACCACAATTTGGGCTTCGCGCTTGATGCTTGCATTGGAAAAATCATTAAGTGAAAAGGAATCTAGTGGACCAGCTTGCACTTTTGAGTTTGATGGGGAAAGTTCTGGTTTGCTGGGTCCAGGTGAGGGTCGTTGGCCATTTATCCATGGGTATGGATTTGCAACATGGATCTACATTGAATCATTTGCTGACGCACTAAATACAGCAACGGTTGCGGCTGCAATTGCTGCGGCTGCATCTGCTAAATCAGGTAAGTCATCAGCTATGTCAGCTGCCGCAGCAGCTAGTGCTCTTGCTGGTGAAGGTACGGTACACATGCCACGTTTATTCAGTTTTTTATCTGCTGATAATCAGGGTATAGAGGCTTATTTTCATGCTCAATTTTTGGTTGTTGAAATTGGTTGTGGAAAGGCAAAGAAATCTGCTTTACATTTTACTTATGCATTTAGACCACAATGCTGGTACTTCATTGGTCTTGAACATACAAGCAAGAATGGTATTCTTGGCAATGCAGAAAATGAGATTAGATTATATGTAGACGGGTCTTTATACGAAATTCGTCCTTTTGAGTTCCCCAGGATTTCCAAACCCCTTGCATTTTGCTGCATAGGAACTAACCCTCCTCCTACTATGGCTGGTTTGCAACGGCGACGACGTCAGTGCCCATTGTTTGCGGAGATGGGGCCTGTTTACATCTTCAAGGAACCAATTGGTCCTGAAAGGATGGCTCGCTTGGCTACTAGAGGAGGGGATATAGTACCTTCTTTTGGTAATGCAGCAGGGCTACCATGGCTTGCAACAAATGCCCATGTGCAGAGCAAGGCAGAGGAAAGTGTTCTTTTGGATGCAGAAATTGGAGATTTCCTTCACCTACTCTATCATCCTAGTTTGCTCTGTGGGCGTTTCTGTCCAGATGCTTCACCTTCTGGTGCTGCAGGTCAGATAATTTCTGGGTGTTGATTTTACGGTAATATATAAAATTTTCTGATACTGCATAAGTATATGTTATTTTTCATGAAAAAAAGGCCTGATACATAATCTAAGTTTTGTTTGTAGATTTATATGATGTAACAAGAAAATTCTTACAACTTTTTTGGGTTGGAAATTGGAATGTTTTATGAGTAACGTAAGGGTTCTCATTTCTCACTCAGTCGTAACAATTTGTTTGATTATTAAGAGGATATTTTCCACTGTATTTCTCCTTCTTTTGTTCTCTTACTGTAAACAGCACGCTTCTTGTTTATTCACACAAGTTATGAATAAGCATTAAATTCAGGTATAAATGCATTGAAAAAAAGCCTAGGCTGTATATTTGTTTTGTTTGTAGTATAAAAAGTGAACAGTAACACTTCTAAGAAAACAGTGTTATTGGAAGACAATGTAATTTCCTATTTATATAGAGAACCCGCCCATGAAAATACAAAGTATTCTACCATGCAATATTATTTGACTCAACGAGCAAGCAACATAGTGGAATTCTTGTATGTGTAAACTTATGCTTAGCTGGCCAGGCATGATATAACTGTCTTTTCGTGCGCTTGATTCACTGAATTCTGTTTCTTAATCCTTTATGTGGTCTAGTCTTACGAATTAGCTACAGATTAATAGAAGCTGTTACAATTTTAGGCACTAGTTCTTTCTAGTCTCTTCCCTTCCTTATTATTATTCTTAGTTTGAGTGTAAACCAATTTACTTGAGATCACTGGTTGCTTTCATCTCTTGTCAGTTCTTAATTTTGACATCACTGATTATTTGCTGGATAATCCATGGTTTGTTCTTAGGAAGTCCAACAACAATAATAACCAAGTCTTGTCTATAGATGGATTAAGTGACGCCCCAATATTGTCATAAATCATGTCTATAGACAAACTATTGGCCTCTAAATCCTTCAAAAAAATCCAGATCCTTAAGTTTATTGAAATAATTGCATGTATTTACTATGAAACCATGAGAAAATTTCTATTATCAAGGCATGTAAAATACGTTGCACTGCTGTACTTGTTATGGTTGGTTCCTTTACTATGATTCAGGATTGCTTCGCCGCCCAGCTGAGGTTCTTGGGCAAGTCCATGTTGCTACTCGAATTCGACCTGTGGATGCTTTGTGGGCATTGGCTTACGGTGGTCCATTATCTTTGCTTCCCTTAGCAATTAGCAATGTACACGAGGATACTCTAGAACCACGGCAAGGGAATGTTTCTGTGTCTGTAGCCACTTCGTCTCTTGCTGGTCCAATATTTCGAATTATATCAATGGCTATTCAACATCCGAGGAACAATGAGGAGTTGGCTCGTTGCAAAGGACCTGAGATTCTTTCAAAGATTTTGAATTACCTTCTCGAAACCCTGGCTTCACTTTGTGATGGAACACATGATGGTGTAGGCGATGAGGAACTTGTTGTTGCAGTTGTCTCACTTTGTCTATCTCAAAATATCAATCATACGCTCAAAGTGCGTCTCTTCACCACACTTTTGCTGGATTTAAAAATTTGGAGTTTATGTAGTTATGGCATACAAAAGAAGCTTCTATCATCACTTGCCGACATGGTTTTCACTGAGTCGGTAGTGATGCGAGAGGCCAATGCCATTCAAATGCTTCTTGATGGCTGTAGAAGAAGCTATTGGACTGTTCCAGAAAAAGATTCAGTAAATAATTTTTCTCTAACTGGATCCACAAGACCGATTGGTGAGGTCAATGCTTTGGTTGACGAGCTCTTAGTCGTAATTGAACTTCTAATAGTGGCAGCATCTCCTTCATTGGCCTCTGATGATGTTCGATGTTTACTTGGGTTCATGATTGATAGTCGACAACCAGGTCAGGTAAGAAATATGCTAATATGAAGCACACAAGATCATTTTATAATTCATGTTTCTTATAGGCTAATATGAATCACACCCCATTTTATACTACACACCCATCCCAACATGAATGATATGACTATTTTTATTTTAAAATATGAAAATATTTGGAATGAATCAATTAAAAAAGTAAAACTATTATTATTTTATTAGAGATCTTAAAAGTATAAAAAAATTGAAAAGTGTTCACGAAATATTTTTTTTTCTTTCTCATACTAAAATATTCTGATGTCACGTTTCTTAGTCCGTGTCATGATACAGAAATGTTGTATTTCTTAGTAACATCCTTCTAGGCCATTCTTGTTGAGGTTATCCATTTTCCAATATAGGCTTTGCTTGTGTATTTCATGTTTACGATTGGTTTTTCTTGGAATTTTTTACCTTTGGTTTTATGTTTGAAGATTGTTTAGTAACTTTTTATCCTCTGTTTTCATTTTTGCTTTCTATTTTTAAAACTTTAAACAGTAAAAACAACTCAAATTATTTTTAAATATTTATTTATTATAAAGATAGTTTGCTATTTTATGAAAAGAAAATGATCTTTTATTGATTGATCAAAATTACATTGGACTTATGTAGGCAGAAATTGCTTGGAGAAATCTTAGCAACCTTGATTATAAAATTAAAATAAATATAAATATAAGGATAATAAAGCTATTAAGTATCCGGATTAGATAGGCATTTCTCAAAGTGATTCTTCCTGCACCCTTAAATTTTCTTCCTGTCCTTCCTAAAAAATTAAAATTCAAACATTGTCCTTGTCATTGACTTCTGGTTTCTACAATCCGAAAGTCACTTTTTGACTTCCAATTTTTATAATTTGAAAGTCACTTTTTGGCTTCCGATTTCTACAACCTAGAAGTCACTTAATCATTTTTCACTTAGTCAAAAAATGACTTCTGGGTTGTAGAAACCGGAAGTCGAAAAATGACTTCCTAGTTGTAGAAACTAGAAGTCAAAAAATGACTTCTAAATTGTAGAAACTGGAAGTCATAACTGAAAATCACATTTTGACTTTCGGTTTCTACAACCTGAAAGTCATTTTTTGACTTTCGGTTTCTATAACCTGGAAATCAACAAAAAGTGACTTCCGGATTATAGAAACTGGAAGTTAAAAAATGACTTCCAGGTTATATAGAAATTGGAAATCATAACTAGAAGTCACATTTTGACTTCCGATTTCTACAACATGGAAGTCATTTTTTGACTTTCGGTTTCTACAATTTGGAAGTCAACAAAAATTTAAGGGTAATTTATTATTTCACTGTTTTTATTTGGGGTGTAGAACAAAATGTGTGGAGTGTAGGAAGAATGACCCCATTTCTCACATCTAGTGTAATGGCCCATCTAAATTTGCTAGGGGCGATTCTTCCTGCACCCCCA
This sequence comes from Lablab purpureus, assembly GCA_030347555.1. Classification (NCBI taxonomy): domain Eukaryota; kingdom Viridiplantae; phylum Streptophyta; class Magnoliopsida; order Fabales; family Fabaceae; genus Lablab; species Lablab purpureus. The sequence continues at coordinate 26,099,322 of CM059263.1, forward strand.
GCTTTTCTTCCTGCACCCCCAAAGATATTAAAATTCCAAAATTGCCCTTATTTTTGACTTCCGGTTTGTAGAATCCGGAAGTCACTTTTTGGCTTCCAGTTTGTAGAATCCGGAAGTCACTTTTTGACTTTCGGTTTCTATAATCCGGAAGTCATTTTTTGACTTCCGGTTTCTACAATCCGGAAGTCAATTAATTTTTTGGCTTCCGGCTTGTACAGACCGGAAGCCAATTTTAACTCTCATCCGGAAATGACTTCCGGTCTGTTCAAGCCGGAAGTCATTTTCTAAAACCGGAAAACGCAAAAACCATGAAATAAACTCTCTCACCTGTGTCGGCGCCGCTTCTCACCACCAAATGCAACAACAATGTTGACGAGAGAGACTCAATGCAAGAAGAAAGAGATGGAGAGGGACCATCGAAACACTGGAAGGAAGAAGCTGGAAGTAAGGGGGCTGCGTCGGAAGAGAGCCCAATGCGGAAGGAAGAATTCACGCGCAGAAGGAAAAAGAGAAGGAAAAGGGGTGCATCTCATTTAGGGTTGGAGGACATTTTTGTCATTTTACTGTGCGTTTGGAGGTGCAGGAGGAAATGTATGGAGGTGCAGGAAGAAGCGCTCATTTGCTAGTAATGATAAAAGAACTCTAATGGTGGTTAACATTGGGCAGAGATTTTTGAATAATGAATACAGTAAGTATGAAATGAAATGGATAAATTTTATAACAAAATTATATATAAAAGAGTTATGTTTTCAAAATGAAAATAATAGTACTTTTAAGTATAATTTTAAATAAAGTATTTTATTTTTAAGTAAGTTCATTTTTTCATTTTTTATTTTTATAGAAGTCATACTCTATATAATTTTTTTTTTCAGTTCTTTTATTTTTTTATTTTTACCTTTTATTAAAGTCTTACTTTTTAGTTCATGATCACCTGTTTTTGTTTTTTTTATGTATAGAAGTGGTAGTTAACATCGACTTCTTTTAATTTTCTTAATTTAAATTTTTTTAAATAAACATATCTTTTGTTTTGAATTTTCTTTCGCACCTTGATGAATGCATTTTTAAATTTTTTATATAACATTTTTTATTTTAAGATATTTTTTAATAATTTGATTAATAAATTGAAATAAAAACTTTTATTTTTAAAAGTTTGTTACGTTTATTTTTTATTTTTATATAAACATTTTTTTTATATTTTTTGTAAAATTTATTTTTTGAAATAATATTTATATATATGTATATTTCTTATTTTTTAAAAATATATAAGAATATTTTAGAAAATGATAGTATTTTAATATATATTTTAGAACATGATAATATTTTAATATATATTTTAAAGAATACTAATAGTTTATCATTCGTTAAATAATATATATTTCTCCTTTTTTTTCAAATCTTTTACTGTTTTTTATTTTTACCTTTTATTAAAATCTCACTTTTTAAGTTCATGATTTCAACTCTTTTCTTTTTGTATAAAAGTAGTAGTTAACATCGACTTCTTTTTAATTTTTTAATTTTGAAAATTTTTAAATAAACATTTTTTGTTTTGGATTTTTTTTAAACTTGATTAATGAATTTCTAAAAATTTTAAAATTTTTATATAATTTTTTTTTATTTTGAGATATTTTTTAATAATTTGAATAATAAATTAAAATTAAAACTTTAATTTTAAAATTTGTTACCTTTTTTTAATTTTTATATAAACATCTTTTTTTTTAATTTTTATATTTTTGGGAAAGTTTATTTTTTGAAATTATATATATGTATATTTCTTATTTATCAAAAATATATATGAATATTTAAAAATGATAGTATTTAATATATATATTAAAAACTGATAATATTTAAAACATGATAATATTTTAAAGAATACTAATGTTTAAAAATATTATCATTTTTAAATAATATATATTTTTAACCACCTCAAATGGTCCCAATTGATTCGCCCTATTCTGAGGGAAAGGAAAGACGAATCACTTGACCAATGTTGCTCGTGACATGTAGGATACCAATTTAAAACATGGGATAAGGACGACTCTACCATCATGGCATGGCTATGCAACTTAATGATCCCTGAAATCAGCGACATGTGAATGTTTCTCAACTTGCCAACGGAGATTTGGAGTGCGGTAGAGGAGACATACATTAAATTAAAGCTAAGGATGTTACTCAAATATAGGACGTGAAATTGATTACTTTGGCAACTAAACAAGGAAAAAAACTGTTATTGAGTATGCTAGTGTTGATGGAGCCTAACATTATTGGGTAAAAGCTAAATGGTCCGAAGATTTATAGCCTTACTCAAGGAATATAATGTGCAAGGCACATGTATGATTTTCTGGTAGGCTCGAACCCTGAAACTTTCCTATAGCTAATGCATACTTTCTGTCCTTATAGCTTTTCTATGCTATCAACAATCCCAATAGGTTGAAACAGATTAACCATTTGCAACATACCTATAAAAGGGTAAATGATATCTGTCCTTGTAGAAATCAATACTTAGAAAAGAAAGCATCTATTAAGAGCCATATGGACACCAACTATCAATATGATATTTAATACCTTGTGCTGCAAGTAAATCAAAACATCTATTACCCTATCTGTATATGTGAAACTTTAAACATCATCTCCTTAAGAGCCATACAATTTAACCATCTATTCAAAAGAATCCAAGGAACAATAGTAAATCTGGTAAATGCTTGAACTGCATTGGTAATGTCTCTCAAGTTTAGAAGAAAATAATTTCTCTCTTATTTTGTCTCTCTTATATATACATACATTGATTGGATAATTTAGGAAACAAGCACTATCTATTGTAGGAAACAAATCCCAGAAATTGTGGGATTGATGTGTAGTAATAAAACCAAGATACAACCAATATACAAAATTAAAACCAATAGGAATAAAATCTAAAACTTCCTAAAATATCTTGACACTCCCCCTCAAGGTGGTGAATAAGTGTTCTCCATTCCTAGCTTAGATATAATTTTCTCAAAGTGACTGTTGTTTAGCCCCTTGGTGAGTATGTTTGCCAGCTATCCTTGAGTAGACACATATGGAGTGCAAATCAAGCTACTGTCAAACTTTTCTTTGATAAGATGTATGTTCACTTCAATGTGTTTAGTTTTATCATGTTGTATTGTGAGCTATGCTGCTTGTAGATTTATTGTCATGATATAACCTCATATGTTCATCTCACTTTATCCTTAAGTTTTTTTCAATATAATATTCAGCCATAGTAGTTCATATATTCCTTGAGCCATTGCTCGAAATTCTGCTTCGTTACTAAATCTAGCTACCACACTTTGTTTTTTACTCTTCCAAGCTACTAGGTTTCCATCAAGGAAGGTGTAATATGAGTAGTTGATCTCTTAACCATAATTAAACCTGCATAATCAACATTAGTATAACTTGAGATAAAAAAGAGATTAGAAAATGATGATTTGAGAGCTTGTAATCCCTCTCTTGAGTTCTCTTATTTATATTGGAGAAATACACAGATTCAAAGATACATTTAAGAGAAGGGAATTAACAGACCTAGAGAAGATAAAGAAACTTATTCTAGGAAATAGGTTTATAGATAGATGCAACTAATCTAATAAATGCTCAACAATTCTCAATAGTATATACCTCAAGATTGGCATTCTTGTTTCTTTTGAACAAAATCCCTCTTCCTGGTGTTCCTTTCAAATACTAGGCAATTGTAAGAGCAATGCTTTCTTTGGTTGATGCATAAATTGACTGACTAGACTCAAAACAAAAGCAATATGTTGTCTAGTGTGAGATAAATAAATAAGTCTTCTCACAAGTGTTTGGTACATGTCTTCATTCACAACAACATCATGCTTTGCATTTCCAACTTCGTATTTGGATCAATAGGTGTACTTGCTAGTTTGCAAGTTGTTTTAGCTGTTTCCTGTAGCAACTCAGTGATGTATTTTGGTTGAGATATGAAGATTCCTTTCTTGGAATGGGCCACTTCAATTCCCATAAATATTTTAACTTTTCTAAAGTCTTGATTTCAAACTCTTTGGCAAGGCATTTGCTCAGCCTTTGTTGCTCCTTTTCATCATTTACACACCTCATAATGAAGACATTGCAAATTTAAATTTTTGAACAAGAAAGGAAACAATAGCTCCGGAACACGAAATGAAGGATGTTCTAGATGACAATGAAACAATGGAATTTTTTCTGTTTTGGTAATGGAGGATTCAAACATCAAATATTGACCATTAGAGGGTAGACTCTGATCTTCCATTTAGTAAAGACCATTCCATTCTCTAGCATGTCCAATCACCTCAGTGATTTCTTGTCCTATTACATACAAGAGTTGTTATAAAAAACCACATTACATGAGAGATCCTTGTTAAGTTTTTGTATAGATATTAGGTTTGTGGACAATTTAAGTACATGTATTTAGAATTATGGTTGGGTTTTTTGGACATCTCCTTGACTGACTAGCTGCAGTTATCATATTTCCATTAGTTGTGGACATTTTCTTGTAGCTAGGACATGGGGAATATTGGAAAAGTATTTAGGGAGGGGTGTCATATTGTCTGTGGCTCCGGAGTCTAAAATCCAATAGTAGGTAAAGGGTGTATTTGAGACATTAAATCCAACAAGAAATGGTAATTTACTAGAATATGTTAATGAACGCATGCCTATAGGTTTTTCAAGTTTACTTAGGAAGAACCTTACTCTTTCAAGAACAACGTCAACATGGGAAACAATAGCAGCATGAGCCTCTTGACCCCCTCTCTTTGAATAACCTCTTTTGTACCCCCAATCTTTGCTCTAGGGTTTTCGATGCAACTTCCAACATTTATCCCTAGTGTGGCATGGCTTGTTGCAATAAGTACACTATATTCCTTCATTTTTCCTCTCCATCTTTGTAGGAGAGCCTCCTTTTCTTTGATCGAAAGCCATGCATGTTCCTTTAGCAATCATTGTTGAATTTTTTGCAATAGCAATCGTTAGACTCCTCATACTTTCTTCACTTTGAATAATTGCCAAGACTTTATTCAGTCTTGGAATCTTCTCCTTTTCCAATATTTGAAGTTTGAATTGATCATATTCTTGGTTTAGAGATACTAAGAAATCATACACCCGATCCTGTTCAATGTACTCTCTTAAAGTTGCTGAATCTTCAGAACAATTGGCCTTAATGACCTTGTAGTGATCTAACTCCATCCATAAAGCTTTAAGCTAATTAGCATACTCAGTAACAACTTTTGGTGTTCTGTTTGGTTGCCATTTACCTTCACATCATAGATCTGTGCACCATCTTTTGCCTTAGAATAGGTTTGCTCTATTGCTATCCATATGGCTTTTGTTAAATTTAGAAATTTACTTGTGTCTTTGGAACCATCAAGTTCAATATCCATGCCATGATCATGGAGTCTTTTTTGTCCCCCATGACTTAAATGTAGGATCATCTTCAGCAAGAGCATCATTGATTAAATAGATAACCTTTCCTTTCCCTTTCAAGATGGCCTTAATGAGTTGAGATCATTTTAATAATTTCTTCCATTCAACTGATAGGCTGAATGAACACTCTGTAATGTTTTTGCATTGTGTTGTGTGGCTTGTCACCATTTTCCATTTGCAGCCATTACAATTAATGTGCAATTAAGGCACAAAGAAATAAATTGATAAGAGACACAATGGAGGTCAGATTGTGCATCAATAAGATTGACAGAGGATAGAGAGCAGGAAACAATGATGGTTTCAATTAGGTTTACACAACAATTTAGGTTGCAATTAACCCCACAGTTAGAGGCTCCTAAGGATTAGAAGATCTGATACCATCTCAAGTTTAGAAGTAATTTCTCTCCTATTCTGTCTCGTTACATATATTTGGTATGTATACATACGTTGATTGGATAATTTAGGAAACAAGCACAACGTATTCTAGGAAACAAATCCTTGAGATCGCGGGATTGATGTGCTAGTAATAAAACCAAGATGTAACTAATATAGATAATTAAAACCAATAGGAATAAAATCTAAAACTTCCTAAAATATCTCAACACTATCACTCCCAATCCACTATGTTAGAGTGAATATTTAGTTAAATTTTGTATGTACTATGTTAGAGTTGTTAGCTAGCTATTACTACTCTATTCCAACTATTAGCTATTACTAATAACTATATATTTTTTTGTAAGCTACCTATAAATACTCTCGTAAGCTTCTTATTTCAAAAGTGAAAATAGTAAACACAATTCAGTTTGTTATAAAGTTTTCTATCATTCAATTCCTTTTACATGGTATCTAGAGATAAATTTTTGACGTTTCCTCTTCTCAAAGTATAGGGTTCCTCATGGTGAGTTTCTTTTTGTGACTTCCTTATCGCGAGTCACTTTTCACATCGTGTTCTCTTTGCAGCGTCTTCTTTGCGATGTCTTCATCTATTTCCAGCTTTCACACTGCAGTCCTATCAAACCATTGCTGAAAAGCTTGATGACTCGGATTATCTATATTGGCAATTGCATGTTGAATTGGTGATAAAATTGTATAAGCTATAGTGATTTATCGTGGATCTTGTAGTTCTTCCGCACTATCTCATTGAAGATGATCATATACTTGATAGTGTACATTTGGAGTACGAAGAGTGGGAAGTTCAGTTCCAAACATTACTTGTATGGCTTCAATCTACTCTTTCTAAGTTAGTTCTGTCTTGTATCCTTGAGTCGAGTCACTCTTATAAGGTTTTGGAGAAGATTGATGAATATTTCAGTCTTTAATTAGGTGCTGCGATGCATGCAATTCAACTTGATTCCATATCAATGGAAGATTGTCTTCTCAAGATTAAGACTTTTGTTGATGAAGTAGTTGGTGTTGGAGTTTTGGTCCATCTCGAAGAATATGTTAATGCAATTCTTGGAGGACTTCCATTTGATTATGCACTTGTTGTTTTGGTTATTGAGAATAAAAGGTGTACACCGTCCATTGCTGAAATTGAAGCTCTTCTTGTGGTCATGAAACACGTCTTGTTCGATATATTAACGAAACACAAGGTTTTGTATCTCCTTCACTGAATTATACTCAAGGTTCTTTTGGCTTGCGCTGATAATCTCAATAGCATTCATAATGGCAAAAAGCTTGACGTCAAATGTTGTATGTCTACTATAAAACTTGATGTATTGAACTATTTATAAGAGGTAGCGTTTGGTGGTTGTGGACATTGTTTGTTAGTAGGGTTGTCTAATAGTTGTAGACATCATTTGATGGCTTAGTGTTACATCGTTTGGTGAACCAATAGTTTATTCTATGTATTTTCTTTTCTTAGTTAGTTGTCGTTGTGTACTTATGACTAACATGTAATTGTTTTGTAGCCTTTATAAAGGTAGCTTGTACTTGTTGTGAATATACGATGAAGTACCATTAGTAATGCTTAATGCATATATATGAGACGATTATTCATCTTTATCTTGCTCTGTGTTCTTTGATTGCTGTTTTCTTTAGTGTAATTCAGAATCTATGTTGCATTGTTTCTTTTGTTATTCTTTGGACTTGTTACAACACTAGTGCACAAAATCTACCTAGAGAAATAGAAAAGCTACCCATTATAGCAACTCTATAATCATGAAAAATCACAGGACATGTTGATCTCAAGAAGCCATCATTCATAGATGCATCATCGGTATTACACTTAACCCATCCACACTCAAGAGGTTCCTAATTAACTTGTATTACATGAGTTGCCTTCTTTAGATGACAATCAATTGAAAAAGCTTTTATAACACTAAATTCCTAGGATTTAATGAAGTAGAGACAATTTATTTTGGAGTAAGGAAAGAAAGAGGGTCCAATGTTGGAGACAACAACAATTGACAATTTGACTATGATAGCTTTTGGGACCTTGGCCATGGTTGCTAAACAAAAGAAAGGAGGATTGAGTAGTGTTGTTTTAGGAGAAAATATTTTGATAAGCTATAATAGGATATTGTAATTATTACAAATGTGTTGTTGGAAGATTGTAGAATTTTCTTAGTAATTATTACTTTATGTTAGAGTTCTCTATATATGGAGGCTTAAGTATTGTTTTATGAATCAATTTCTCTCATACAGTTTAATCTTTTCTCAAGTTGGTAGCAAAGCTCCCGATCTTGGGGGCTTTGTGTATGCATTTCTTCATTGTCATCTTATTTGCAATTCCTTTTTTTAAGGTTGTCTGAAGTGCTCTCATTTCCTTTGATTAATGCCATTGCCTGTAATGCACCCAACTTGTGTTTCATGGTCATTGTCACTATCATCAGAGCCTTTAATCAGATTGGTGACCGCACAAGGAGATTCACTATCCTTCCTGCAAGTGGGCTTCATGTTCTCGTCGCTCCCACTTGCTTCGTCGTAGTCTACCAAATTGGTGGTTCTATACGTGCCCCTATTTTGCGTTTTTGCCTTGGGTTAGGTGTCTGTCCTTTGAAAATAGCACTGTTCACGACAATGTTAGCTTTGTTTTCTTTTATTTTCTCTCTGATTTGTCTGTTTTTTTAAAAGGCTAAGAATTCACGTGCTTTTTGGCATAACAAGTCCACTAAACAATGTTGATCTTTCACATTTATGTGATGATAACAATCTTAATGGTTGGAATCATCTCTATTTTGGCTCAATTTATTAGATGCACGTTGAAGGGTATGGGTAGATTCAACCGTATTAAAGGAGACATCATATCTTAGGGTCACCCTAATTTCCAAAGATGTTATCTTCAATGAACTCAGGTTTGCCTACATTGATTTATTTTCCATGAAAGATACCAGTAACACCAACTCTCGTTCTTCCTCCTTTTTCAATTCCATTTCTCTTGTTTCTTCCATTAAAAATATTGATTCTGGTATTTCTTCTCATAGCACTGAAGCTGTTCCTAGTGTTTCTCAATCCGAGAGCACTTGTTCCACTCTATTTGCTTCTCATACTGATTCTGAAATTGTCATTTCTCAACCATAGTTTTTTCTTACTTATTGGAGATCTCACATCGACGAGAGATTAAGCCAAATTTGTGTATATAAGTAGATGCAAACCTTACCTTATAGGCCGGATTTGTGAGGTTGAGTTAGACATATATTTACTTGTTAAGATGGTTTCAGAGTCATATAAGTCTATCCTAACGAGATTTGTTTAAGGCTATTGTGCCACCTATTTAAGGGCTCCTATTAGACCATCCACAATTATCTAATCCCATGCTCTTGAGATGTTTTCTTGGCTTGAGGAGGTGTGTTGGAGATCTCACATCGGCAAGCAATATGGAAAGTTCAGTGTTTATAAGTGGAGTGTGGACCTTACCTTACAAGTCAATTTTGTGTGGTTGAGTTAGGCATAAACCCACTTGCTTAGATTATTAATACTCATCCTATGCAAGCTAGGTCTACAACCTTCTACCGTTCTAATAGATCCTAAACCTAAAATTGTTAAAATGGACCTGAAAGATCATAACCAGTACAATGCTATGAGCCTAGAATATGATGCCTTGGCTAACAATAATACATGGACTCTGGTTTCTCTTCCTTCTACAAGAGAAATCCTTTTCTTTTTATTTTTGAGGATGAATGTAAAAGTGTTTGAGTAAAAATCAATTCAGATTCATTTTTTCCATAATTAATAGATTATTTTTGAACATTTTGTTATGCAGTGTAGAGCTTCAGAATTAATGATGCAAGGGCTTTTGAAATTTATTAGGAACAAAGAAGAAAACCAGAAAATGAAATATCTTTCTGGGTTAGAAAAGACGATGGATTAAAAAGAACTTATATGAGTGTTACAATTGTTCCGTATTGAAGATAGAGTTCTGAAATTCTTCTCATTTGTTTTTTGCATTGTTTAGTAGTTTCCCATAATTGTAATAGTTTGTTTGTTATTAGTGAAGTTTGGGTTTAGCCAAAGATCTCTAGACATTCATGTGAGTTAACTAGAACTTCTATCTTGCTCCACACTTTTACATTTTATATGGGAGGATGGACTCCAACAGTTGTGTTTGGTGTATTTGACACTTTTGCTGTAATTGCCCCAGAACTAAAACCCTGTTTTCTATATAACATTGTATTCTCTAAATGTACTTTATAAGCCGTTAACTAGTAAAATACCTAACATTGTTGCCTAACTAAATTTGAAGAAACTCAGGGTTATTCATATTTTATATTCTGCTCTGTCTGAACACAAAGTAATCCACATCTTCTCTTTGTGGTTATCACTAATCACAAGTGGCTTATTTGGAAATTTGAACAACCTAACATAAATTTATTGTGCTTTGGTTTAATTTTTAAAATCTTAAAGTCTCTAAGTTACCAAAATTTAAAGAAAATTTATTTACTTTATTTTCCAGATTGCTAGGGTGTTACATCTCTTCTACAGGTTGGTTGTGCAGCCTAATACAGCTAGAGCTCACTCATTTGCAAAAGCATTCCTAGCATGTGGTGGGATAGAAACTCTTCTTGTTCTTCTTCAGAGGGAAGCTAAAGTTGGAGAAACTGATGTACTGGAACCGGCGCCAAAGAATCCTGAATTTAAAAAAAATGAAACTGATGGTAGCAGTGAAATCACAGAAACATGTCAGGATGAAGAAGGATCAAATGGGAAAAGTGAAGCCATCATACCAGACAATGATGAAGGTTCTCAATCTGCTGATAGTTGTAGTAATATTGGTCCTAGTTCTCCTGATGGGTATGTTGAAGGGATGACACTTACCTCAGAATCTGTCAAGAATTTGGGAGGCATTAGTCTATCCATCAGTGCTGACAGTGCTAGGAAAAATGTTTATAATGTTGATAAAAGTGATGGCATTGTTGTTGGAATTGTAGGCCTCTTAGGTGCTTTAGTATTTTCTGGGCATTTGAGGTTTGGTTCCCGTGCTGGTCTTGATACAGCAAGCAGCCTTTTAGGTGTTGGACTGCAAGATGGAGGAAGTACAATGTTTGATGATAAGGTTTCTTTTCTTTTCTATGCCTTACAAAAGGCTTTCCAGGCAGCACCTGGTAGGCTAATGACAAACAATGTCTATACAGCTTTATTGACTGCCTCGGTATGACATACTCTCTCTGCCTTATCCCTAGTCGCTAGTCCATGCCAATGAGGATACTATTAGTGACAGTTAATTATATACCAGTATGAAAATGAAAAATATTATGTTTTTTGAAATGGACATGCTTTATTTAGTATAATCTTATTTTCCTTGGCTATTATAAACAGTTTTTTTTTAAGAATGTGAGTATTTTTTTTTCCAATATGAGCTAAAGTTATAATTCTTCCAACTTAATTATATATGATATAGTTCTTACATTCTTCATTTTGCATGTATGCTCCCCATGTTATTTTCATTGTATATACTTGAGATAAAATGGGCAAAAATCTTTTTTACATTTATTTTGTTGAAAGAGAGAAATAGATGTAAGAGATCTTGAAACTATGTATACATGATCGTAAGGAATACATGCTGATTGCAATAAATACAAATAATTATAGGAAATTTCATATTAATATACATGATGTGATAGGTTTTAATCAAATTCCAATGAATTGATTCTAATTAGATGTCTATAATTATGTTAAATTAACTGTGATTGTTATGGTATTGTATAACTTTCATAAAACTGCTTTTTTGGGTGTATGTACCTAGCCTAAGGTTTGGGCGTTATAGGACAACAGTTTTCCTTGTATTGTATTCTTCTCTTTTGATATATATATATATATGTGTGTGTGTGCGCGCATGTGTGTGACTACATATAATATACATCAATCGAGCATGTAACTCATTGGTTTTTTATCCTATTTTTAAGTTGCTATCAAGAAACCTCACCTTAAAGCTATTTTTGTGAGGTTGAGTTAGACTTAAAATTCACTTTCTAAGATGATATCAGAACTTATCCTAACAAGGTTTGTCGGGCCTATTTTTCACCTACTTTTGGATCACTATTAGACCACCCATAAATATCTATTCCCATGCTTGAGATGTCTAGTCTTTGGTGAGAAGGACTGTGTTAGAGATCTTGCTTCAACCAAATATAGGATGAAATTATAATTTATAAATGGGTGCAAACCTGAACTTGCAAGTTGGTTTTGTGAGGTTGAGTTAGACTTGAACTTCACTTTATAGGAATAGGCTAAATTTTATCTTTTCTCGTTATAGAGGAAGCATATTAATTCAAATAAGATAATGCTCAATTATAAGTGAAAAATCCCTACATTGTTAGAGCATTAATACACCAAAGTTTTCAAGCCCCTTTAAATATCTACTAAGGATAACTCATGTTTTCATTTGCCACATATCTTTTGGTCTTTTTTTTTTTCTATTTCAGATCAATGCGTCTTCAACAGAGAATGGGCTGAACTTCAATGATTCTGGCCATCGCTTTGAGCATTCACAACTACTGTTAGCACTTTTGCATTCCCTTCCATTTGCGCCTAGGCCTTTGCAAAGCAGAGCACTACAGGTATTGGCTCAACAATCTTTTCACAATCTGCATGCAATATTTGTGCATCATATCCTATCTTTTCTAAGTTTTCTTAGTGTCTTTATTCTAGTGTTCTTGATTTATGAATTTGATTTTCTTATTGCAATTTACTTATTATGGAAGCACTTGCTTAATTTAGGCATTTTAGTTTCTTGCTAGATGCTTTTTCTTTTTTTCTTTTGGGTGTTGTAAGGGAAAGTTGGCAATATTTTAAGATCTACAAGATTGTGGTGTAACATAGAAAACCTTTCCTTTCCTTCTTAAGGGACTAGTAATAAGTTTAAAACTAATCAAAAGAAAGTGATAGATTCAACTAGGTTTTGTTTAAACAACAAGAAAAATTGAGTCAAGAGAAACAAAGACAATATACCCCATGGAGTTTATTTTCAACTCGATTTTTCTGTTTCTGAAGTGTGATTAGTTCTATAGCTATATTGAATAGTTTGGTTGAAATTGTTTTCTTTGCCTCCTCTCTATGTTATGTAAATGCAACATTGGCAGACACAGAGAGACTCAATTGTTTTAACATTTTACTATAGTTATATGATTATTTGTGGCTCTAAAGTTATAGTATCATTTTTCTTGTCTTATTTTGTAGTTTTTTTTTTCATCTTCTGTTTTGTTTCAATCTATTTCACAACAAATTGGTATTAAGAGTTTTGGTTCAATCACTTGTTCTGCATTGCTTAGTGATCAAGAACATTGCAAGGAGATGACCATCACATTCAAGATTGAGAAACTCAATGGGAATAAAAACTTCAATCTTTGGAGATTCAAGATGAGGGCATTGTTGAAGGACGAAGAAGTGTGTTTTTTTATTGACAAATGTTAATGGTTAATGTGTTAATTTTTTGCTAGCAGGGGATTCGAACCCACGACCTATCCCTCCTTCCCTTCATTCCCTTCTTTACCCATCAAACCAACCTTATTACTCTAGAGCAAGAAGTGTGTACATCACACATTGAGAAGTTGATGTTGGAGCAAAGAAGAAACAAGATATTTGATGATTCTTCTTTTGCTGTCATACGAAACACGACCTATCCCTCCTTCCCTTCCCTTCATTCCCTTCTTTAACCATCAAACCAACCTTATTACTCTGGAGCAAGAAGTGTGTACATCACACATTGAGAAGTTGATGTTGGAGCAACAAGAAGAAACAACATATTTGATGATTCTTCTTTTGTTGTCACACGAAATTCTTTATGAAGTCTTAGTCAAACAAATTTTCTACTCCTAGGATACAAGTCGAGTTGATTTACACTAGTAACATACAAAACTTCTATAGAGTATGTCAACACTTGATGGATGTGATTATGACACAAATACTTAATGGAACCGTGTTGATCTATTTCGGTTGTATAAGTGGTCTTCTTCATGATTTAAATGAACTTTTTCCTCCTTTTGAAGCAAAGGAACTAGAGAATCGCCAAACATTTTTCATGTTGCTAATTTTGTATGGTTTACTTGCAGAGTACTCTCAGGTTAGAGAGCAAATTTGAAGACCTTGTTCTACCTTCACTCTGACTAACTTGGTCCTTTTTGCCTTTCATTCTTGCTAAAGCAACTAGCGACTTAATAGTTAGTCTGACCCCAATGGCATTTACCCTTATTGATTCTTTAACATTGATGTCACAATTGAAGGTTGACCATTGCTGTAAAATTGGTCAAACCATTGATTGCAAGTATGTTTTTGTTGGTCGACCTTCAAGAAAAGCTACTATGATGAACTTTGCTTCTACTAATTCTCCTACACCCTACAAAATTGCTTCTGTCTACAACTTACCCACCAACAATCTTCAAAAATGCGCGAAGCCTTTAGATTCATTGCTTTTTTTTTGTAGATATTGGTAATTCTTTTGTTGGCATCTCTCACTCTTCAGGTCTTTCAGCCCTTGATTCTATGGTCATCGATTATATAATTGATATTAAATCCCCTTTTTCTTCTTTCTCTACTTTTGGTTATTTACCTTTTGTCACCATGGGAAATGGTTCTCACATACAATCTTGAGGTATGGGTATTGTCTATCCTCTTCCCACTCTTTCAATTCATTGTTTTCTTTATGTTCCTAGGGGTTCCATTTAATCTATTATCCATAAGTAAATTGACAAGATCTCTTGATTGTATCATTTATTTTACTAAAGGTTTTGTTTCCTTGAAAGACTAGAGAACGAGGTAGATAATTGACTTTGGATTTGAGTCTCGTGATTTCTATTAGTTGAACATGTCTTCTCTTTGTTGGATTCACATCAATATCTCCATTTCTAATTCGTGCTAAATTAGGACTTTCAATTCCGAGATAGTTAACAACTTGTCCTTTCAAGATAGAATCTTTTTCGTGTGAGTTCTTTCAATTAGGTAAGCATTTTCAAAGTTCTTTTTCTAGTGTACTATTAGTTGGACTATGTCTTTTGTTTTAGTCCATTAAAATGTTTAAGGCTCATGTTGTATTTCGTCTAATTCAGGGTCCATATATTTTGTACTTTTATAGATTATTTTCCCATTGTACTTGATTATATTCAATGAAAGACTGGTCAAAGTTATACTTCTTTGAGTTATCATATTTATCCTTCCTGCTATTCTTATCTTTCTTCCTTGTCCTTAATTTCTATTTCTAAGAATTTAGTGATGGCTTTACCCATCTAGAATGGAAACAAAATATGATTGGCGATATGTGTGCATGACAGAGCTATGGGACTTGGGACCTCCTTCCTCATATTAGGGAAGTTTGTTTCTAGTTTTTGGAGAGTATATATGGTCAAGGTAGGTCCAAATGACAAGGTTGACCAACTTAAGGCTCATCTCGTCGCGAAAAGGCTATACTCATATTTTCGGGTTGGATTATGAGGATACTCTTTCTCTGGTTTCCAAAATTCCTTTTGTGAGACTATTCTTGTCCAATGCTGCCATTTGCTATCTGCCATTTAGCACTTTGTGAATTGGATGTAAAAGATGTCCTTTTTTTTGGTGATCTAGTTGAGGAAGTTTGAATAGAACAATCTCATTGCTTTCATGCTCAAGGGAAGTCTTCTAGTCTTGTACGTTGACTATAATATGACCTCAACCAATCACCCAAAGCACGGTTTCACTAGATTTGGTAATGTGATTTAACAATTTGGTATGACTCAGGATGAGACTGGCCTCTCTTTCATTTGTCATCACTCACCTGCCAATTGTATCTGGTCATTTGTGTTGATGACATTGTCATCATAGATAATGATCATCTCAGTATCTCGTAAGTGAAGCAATATCTCTTTAAGCATTTTTTAAATGAAGGATCTTAGCAAACTAAAATATTTCTTGGGTATAAAATTAAGGATAAGACTCCTTGGCAATATTGAAATGGGTGAAATATCAAATTGTGGTTTGATACTTGGCTTACTGAACCAATTGTTAATCCTATGAACATTGATAAGGTCATACATAATATGCTTAATTCAAAGGTTTCTGATTTCATTCTGAGAAAGGAATGGAGAGTTCATCATTTTGTACAACAAATTAAGTAGATTATGATTCTCGTTGCTAATGCATGGGATATGACTAGATGGAAGGATACTTTAAGTGGTGATTTAACCATTAAAGAAGCTTATTTACATATTCATCATACCATAGGTCTACCTTTGGTTTTGTATACTTTTTCAGAGATAACCTTGCCTCTTGGAAAGGCAATAAGCAAAATGTTGTAGCTAGATCTAGTGTGGAGGTAGAGTATTGAGCTATGGCTATGACCAATCAAGAGCTTATATTGTTCAAACAGTTGCTTAGTATTAAGATTGACAAAAATGTATTTGATTATTGAAAAGAAATTACAAAAACAGAGTATGAACATCTTTACACAGCCCATATAGGGTATAGGAGCACAACAAAGGACAATCAGTTGTGGCTAGCAGCTGTACAAACAAAAAATAGTGGAAATAACCTCTCTAACATACAAACAGAAAACTAAGGAAATATCCTCTAACATTTAGGAACTAAAGTTTGGGGAGGTTACACATTTATCACTTATATGTAATAATCAGGCCATCATGCTGATTTTTTCAAATCTGGTGTTCCATAAGAGGAAAAAACATATTGAAGTTGATTGTGACTCTATGAGACAGAAAGTCATGCCCAAAGAAATATATGCTAGTTTTGTCAATTTCTTGGATCAACTAGAAGATATATGATTCACTAAGGGGTCCCCGGATTAACTAAATATGTAACAAGCTTGATGCATGTGATCTTTATGCTCCAACTTAACCAGGAGTGTTAAAATCTTGTAGATATGTTATAATTCTATAGATATAGTAATTGTTGATATTAAGGTCAATTAGATTGAATATCTATAATTATGTTTTCTCCCCTATAAATTTAGTAGCTTTGTTGTGGTCTGAACACACTCATCATGTATTTGCAATTTCTCTTTTGCATCACACTTTTTCATTCCACTCATGATTTTATAGAGGGAAACCACTATATGGACAAACGTGCCAAATTTTGCACTAGACATCATTGCTACACATGGTGGGACAACCTTCCTTTATTTGTAAACTCTGACTTCTTTAGGGATAGATTTCGGTTGTTATGTGGTAGGTTTACTAGTGGGTATTGGTCTAGTTTGTTCATGATGATGCAAATGGTTGTAGCTAATCATGTTGTGGAGATAGTTGGATTGCAGCAATTATATTAGTAATGCAATAGCACTTCAGTTTGTTGAAAAAAATAAGATTTAAGCTATGTTGGTTATATCTCTCATTTAATTCTATAGTCTCTCCATTTCTTTCTGGTCTTATGAGGAAAGTTTTGTTTGTTTATGGAATTTAGTTGGATGAAGTAAGGGTTCCAGTGGTGCATGTATTTCCTACTGGAGAACTTGTTTCTTACCCTCTAGTTTTGAGTTCCTTGTTTGTGTATGATTTCAGGATCTTCTATTTTTGGCTTGCAGTCATCCAGAAAATAGAGGGATTCTTAGAGATATGGAGGAATGGCCTGAATGGATTCTCGAGGTCCTAATCTCAAACTATGAGGTAATAATTTATAAAGTTCTTATTTTTGCCTTTCTTTTCTATGCTTCATGTTGAGGAAATGATAAAAGCTCCACATTGAAAAATAATATGACTAGCATAGAGCTTATATACCAATAGGCAACTTCTCCTAATACCAACTGGTTTTAGGTTGAAATATGATATGGTATTAGAGCCAGTCACTTACACCACCTATCCAAAAAGCGAAGGGGTGTATTATGGGCACCCACACCCCGTGTGTATATGTGAAACCATGCTCTCAAGATGACTATTCTTCGGCACGAGGGGGAGTGTTGAGGAAGTGATAAAAGCTCCACATTGAAAAATAATATATATCAGTAGGCAACTTTTAACATATAACCAGTTATTGGGAGTTCATGATTGGTTATCAAAACATTGTGGCTCGAAGACAAAGTTTGAAACAAATAATTCACAAGGGTTTTTATCAATCAATTGTAGAGTTAATATAAGTGATTCTAAACGGTTTAAGTTTCAAAATTCATTTAAAAATGCCTTTTGTTATAGTAGAAAAACTTGATTTAACTTTTGGATTTTGAAAAATATTATCATGCTGAGTTGTATTAGAACCCTTATAAATGATCCTCAGCCAGGATTGGGATTTTACCCTTTGGATTGTTTTCATTGAAACCTATCTACCTCATCATGTGGAAGAGAGAGAGAAACATCCAAGAGAGAGAGAAACATCCAAGAGAGAGAGAGGAAGAGAGAAAAATTCTGACTTTAAATAGAGAATACAAGAGCCAAAGCTGATGAAACTCTATTTTTAGAGCTTGAAGCCTATAGAGCAAGCCAATGACATATGACATACGTCTGTCAGTCAGTTAGTTTAAACAGAAATAATATAACAACTATAAATGCTACTGCTACTGAAAAACATAGTGTAATGAACTGCACTAGGCTTATACTCTAATACAACATGGGTGCAGGAGGGGTATGTTTCCAAATTAGCGTACTTTGAAAATAAATTGATTTGTGTGAATACCTGTCAACTTCTTGTGTAATGTTATTATTTATGCTGCACGCTTTTTTTGCTTGAACAGTTGGGTCCAAGCAAATCATCTGATTCGACAAGCCTTGGGGAGATAGAGGGCCTAATATATAAATTCCTTGTTATCATGCTAGAACGTTCAATGCGCCAAAAGGATGGATGGAAGGTTGATTTACATTATTAACTTTCTATTTTAGGTGTGGCACTTTCATGATATTCGGACTGCCTGCTCATGCAATAGTTTATTTAATATTTTTGTATTAGTTCTTTGTTTCTTTGGTTGGAATTATAGTTAATGAATGTCATAATATTAGATGAGACTTGAACTTGAAACGTATTGTGCAAATAATTTTTGGTTTACTTGAATTTCATTGGTTTTCTTATAGCGCCTAATGTGTTATTTGATCAATGTAGCTAACCCCACCTTGTTAGATAAGGTTTGGTTTCACATACTTTAAATTCTTTTTTCTTATTTTTCTATTTTGCATGTATATATTTGAAATAAATTTGGTTCGGCAGTAAAAGATACTACCAAGGGAGTCTTGGTGCCATGATGTTTTGCACGCTAAGAAACCAATAAAACTTGAAGCCAAAGTGTCTTAAAATAAAACAGAACTGTCTTATTTTCTAATCCTCATTTATGCTTTTATCAGATTCATTCATACTACTTCCTGTTGCTCAACTTTTGTAGGATATTGAAGCAACAATTCATTGTGCAGAATGGCTTTCAATTATAGGTGGATCTAGCACAGGAGAACAGCGAATTAGGTAAGTTTATATCTATTACGAGCTCATTAAGTTTCCTTCTTCTATTACTATCATTCAGGTCCATCATGGTAACCTGCTCCTTTTGCTACTTGATAATGTTCGACATTGGCTATATATTGTAAAAGTAGCCGAAAAGCTAATTAGCTCATTGAATTCTGAGTGTTTGATGAAATTATCTGTTGACACAAATGTGAATATGGACATGTTTATATGATATTTAATATAAATTTTATTTTTATTTTATTGACAGAATATATTTTCAGGTAATTATAATTTTAGTATTTGATTAGTTTTAAACTATTGTATGTTTTTTATTTGTAGAGAGATTATTTTAATTATATTTTTTAGTTTCAATTACTATTTTTTGTTGTCATATTATGTATTTTACTATTAATTTTATATATATTAATATTTTTCAAACCAAATTTAAAATAAAATCAATTAATATACATCAAGTATATGCCATACTTTCATTATGTTGATTTATGTAATAGTTAAAATATCTTGAAATAAAATACTAAAATAATATAATAAGTAATGTAAATAGTGTAATGGTGAAAAAATAAACCATGTCAGAAGAGAAAAGAATAAACTCCTAATTCATGTAAAAAGAGGTAAGATGGAAATTTAATAAATATTTTAAGGATAAGGGCATAATAATTGAAAAGCTAGAAGTTAAAGTGTATGCTAGTTGATAACATCTCAAGATGCTACAAGCACCCAACACTATTATTTACCAAACTAAAGGTTGAACAAACTCTTAAACTAATAAAAGAGCTAGAAGCTAACGCAAAGTGCGTTCCTAACATAACTAATGCTCTGAAGTAGACATTTAACTATATTATAGTATAAAAGCATGCATTTGATCTTTGGACCTATGTCAAAGCGAGGCCTTGGGAGTTACTGCTTTTCCATAATTTTTTTGGGCAGAATTTTCAATATTAAATAATACCATTTCATTGTTTCTAGTGAAAGAAAAATGATAGTATCTCGAAGGGCCATGATTTGGAATTGAAACACAACATATCATTGCTATATATGTGCCAGGTTGTGAAGTTAGTCCCAAGGTTAACTCAATTAAAGATATTCTCGATCCTTGGAAAATTGTAGATTTCCCTAAAGTTTAAACCAGTTGTTGATAAGTTCTAAAATTGAATAAAATATGCAGACGCTCCCAGATCCGTTCCATATTGATTGACAGGGAACTCAATGAGGAGCAATGATTTCTGAAAGACTGGCATGAATAATAGATGTTAGTAGCATTCTTGATAATGGATGAGCAGTTCTTTGATAAGGCTGCTCTATGCTATTATTCTGCTGACATGTTTCTTGTTCGTTTCTTACATTTTCCCTCTCTAAATACAATGCCAAAATCCTAGTCTAGCTTGGTAGAAAAATATTATGTAGAATTTTGGGCAAATCATTCACAGGGTCTTTCTGTACTTATCATATAATTTCCTTTATGAAGAATTTTGGGCAAATCTTTCACAGGCTCTTTCTATACTTGTCATATAATTGCCTTGTCTTGATAAAAAGTTTACACTGAAGAGATGCTCATTTTTTTTCTTATCATGGTTTATGTGACCATTCTTCCTTTGTTCATATATTGAAGGCGTGAAGAATCATTACCT
This sequence comes from Lablab purpureus, assembly GCA_030347555.1. Taxonomy (NCBI): domain Eukaryota; kingdom Viridiplantae; phylum Streptophyta; class Magnoliopsida; order Fabales; family Fabaceae; genus Lablab; species Lablab purpureus. The sequence continues at coordinate 26,120,177 of CM059263.1, forward strand.
ATATTTAAGAGAAGACTCTTTGGTGGCTTGCTGGACTTCACATCTAGTGAGTTGCAGGTCCAGGTATATATTATTTCCAATCTTTATTGATTTTTCCTAATGAACAGTTTCATTTTTTCCATTACAAGATAGTTGTCCTTTTTGGCTTCTGTTGTTCTTTCCCTACTGGTTAATTTTGGTTATAAATGTGGATGCTCGTCTAGAAAACAAAATTTCTCAACTTATGCCTAAGTACACTTACATAAATGTGTCAATCTACAAGAATACAGACAAATACAATTATACTTATTTCTTGTTTTTTGTTGAAAAGAGTGGAAGAAAAACAGAAATAATGTCTACATTCAGATTTTCCTTAATGCAGACTCAAATTATTGCTATGGCTGCTGCTGGTGTTGCTTCTGAGGGTTTGTCTCCAGATGCTGCCAAGGCAGAGGCTGAGTACGCAACTCATTTGTCTGTGGCTTTAGTAGAGAATGTCATAGTGATACTAATGCTTGTTGAGGATCATGTACGGTCACAAAGCAAGCAATCCTCTTCTTCACGTGCTGGAGATGGCTCTCCATCTCCCCTCTCTCTCTTTTATCCAGTCCATTATAACTTAACATCATCATACACAAACTCGGAATCAACAGAAGTTAAGGGTGACCGCACATCATCATCTAGCAACTCTGGGGGAGTCTCTCTTGATGTATGCATACAGTAATTTAAAAGTAGGCGTGCATGCATGCTATTTGTCATAAACACTGTAATTTGCATTTGCTCTCAACTGTTGTTCTTGTCATTCCTTCAAAATTCATACAACGGTTGCATACATAAGCCTTTTCCAAAATGAATAATTTTGATACATTGCTTGTTAAAGTTTCAATTTCTGTTTTTTTACAATGCATTATCTGTTTTCTCCATAAATATCCATATTTTGGCAAGGCCCTTATGTTAAGATTTTTATTTTTTTTTCTGTTCCCTTCCCTACTTCTATTTTATTTGCATTCTTGTTAATTTAATTTTATAACCCCTTCTCTCTCTCTCTCTCTCTCTCTCTCTCTCTCTCTCCTAGTCTTGCATGTGTTGTTTCTATAATGGTGACTTGTACTGTCAAATTTTAGGTACTTTCTTCAATGGCTGATGCAAATGGTCAGATTTCTACTTCAGTTATTGAAAAGCTCGCTGCTGCAGCTGCAGCTGATCCATATGAGTCTGTTTCTAGTGCTTTTGTATCATATGGTTCTTGTGCCAAGGATTTAGCTATCGGGTGGAAATATAGAAGCCGTTTGTGGTATGGTGTGGGCCTTCCATCAAACACAGCTTCATTTGGTGGTGGTGGGAGTGGATGGGATTTTTGGAAGTCCTTACTGGAGAAAGATGCCAATGGCAACTGGCTTGAACTTCCATTGGTGAAGAAGTCTGTAGCAATGCTACAAGCGTTGTTGCTAGATGAGTCTGGGCACGGTGGTGGCCTTGGTATAGGTGGAGGTTCAGGTACTGGAATGGGAGCAATGACTGCATTATACCAGCTTTTAGACAGTGATCAGCCATTCTTGTGCATGCTTCGGATGGTTCTTCTATCAATGAGGGAAGATGATGATGGGATTGACAGTGAGATGCCTGAAGGAAGGAAACTGCAGTCAGCACTTTTGTGGAGGTAAAATTAACCTGTGTAATCAGATTACTTTCAGCTCATTTATTCATTCTTAAATGATAATTTATCATTACCTGGAAAAGTTCCATCAAGATTAGGTACATTGACATTAGCTTTTTTTCTCTATGGTCTCCCAGTACTTGATATACTTTTCATTTCTGCTTTGTAACTTTATACTTTTGAGCGCTTCTTCCTGCACCTCCATACATTTCTTCCTGCACCCCAAGGGCACAATAAAATGACAAAAATGCCCTTCAACCCTAAATGAGATGCACCCCTTTTCTTTCTCTTTTCCCTTCTGCGCGTGTCTTCTTCCTTCTAGCTTCTTCCTTCCAACACCGATTTGTGTTCCGATGGTCCCTCTCCATCTCTTTCTTCTTGCATCGAGTCTCTCTCGTCAACATTGTTGTTGCATATGGTGGTGAGAAGCAGTGCCGGCACAGGTGAGGGAGTTTATTTCATAGTTTTTACGTTTTTCGGTTTTAGAAAATGACTTCCGGCTTGTACAGGCCGGAAGTCATTTCCGGATGGGAGTTAAAATTGGCTTCCGGTCTGTACATGCCGGAAGCCAAAAATTAATTTTTTGGCTTCCGGCTATGCAGACCGGAAGCCATTCCCGCATCCGGAAATGACTTCCGGTTTGTACAAGCGGGAAGCCAAAAAAATTTAAATTTTGGCTTCCGACTTGTACAAACCAAAAGTCATTTCCGGATGAGAGTTAAAATTGGCTTCCGGTCTGTACAAGCCGGAAGCCAAAAAATTAATTGACTTCCGGATTGTAGAAACCGGAAGTCAAAAAATGACTTCCGGGTTGTAGAAACCGGAAGTCAAAAAGTGACTTCCGGATTCTACAAACCGGAAGCCAAAAAGTGACTTCCGGATTCTACAAACCGGAAGTCAAAAATAAGGGCAATTTTGGAATTTTAATATTTTTGGGGGTGCAGGAAGAAAAGCTGGGGGTGGAGGAAGAATCACCCTATACTTTTTGTTAGATGTAATGGGCTTGGCCCATTTCTTTGTATAATTCTTGTCTCTCTAATGACCTTACAATTTACTAGTGTTAATTTTTTTTAGAATAAATCTTAGGTCTCCTTCTCAACACCATTACCACTGCTACCATCGCCGCTCTGTCAAGCGACCAACATGTTGCCGAAATTGCCTCCATTGGAGCAAGGACGTGCTATAGAGAAGAATAGAGTCATCTAGTTGATAAGTAGAATCATTTTTGTAGAAGCAAACATTAGCAATATGACCATCCTTCAAGTATATTGGCATTGAAAATTAGCAAAGTGGCCACTACGACCTTGATCACCACCATGTTGACCAAGGTTGAGGCCACCATGACCTCTTCCATTTCGGCTGTTGTGACCATCTTGGAGGAAATGAAGGAAACAATTTTATTATATTGATTGAGAGATGTATTTCTGTTTACAAAGGGAGCTTTTATATAAGCTACCCTTGAGAGGAAAAGGACAAAAATACCCCTGAACACATTTACAAAGGGGACAACTGGAACAGACAAACTAGAGAGAGAAAAACAAAAAGATACAAAGAGAGAAAACAGAATCATATTTTCTATTATTCTAAAATATGCTAATATATTCTAATAGTACCTATGTGGATTGGATGAAGGATTTTTTTGCTTGAACGGAAGTATTCCAATATTGAAGAAACTCACTTGAGGGGTAGATTGGAGTCAAGTGTGATTTAAATGGGTAAAAATAGGCAAAAAGAGCAACACAAGGAGAAAAGACCTACAAACCTATTATCTTAAAGTTTTGGGTTAAAGGTGGTGCCATGGTTTATAATATAGGTTTGCCCATGACATATATGTCCCAAATCTTCCTAGTGTCTCCCCCAAAAAAAAAAACACATTATAAACTTTTGCTAAGTGCACTCTTCAAGTATCTTAGAATCCGTTGGACAACCTCAAGATGTTCCCCATAGTGTGAATGCATGAATTGACTTACTAGGATAACTACAAATGTAATGTATGATCATGTATGGAAAATGCAGCATAAACCTTCCCTACCAACCTTTGATACTTGGAAGTGTCCACAAGTGTTAGCTCCTTTCCATTCCAAAATTCTGATTTGTATCAATAGGAGTATTTGCTGCTTCGCATCCAATTTTACATGTTTCTTTGAGAATATCAAGAATATACTTCCTTTGAGAAAGGAAAATCCCTTTTTACAACATCCTATTTTCCATTCTCAAGAAGTATTGTTGGAGATTCTATTATGGCCAAATTATATTATATAAGTGGATGCAAACCAAACCTCATAAGCTAATTTTGTGAGGTTGAGTTTGACTTAAATTTCACTTTCTAAGATGGTATCAAAGCTTATCAAAAGCCTATTCTAACAAAGTTTGTTGGACCTGTTCTATCACTTGTTATTGGGCCTCCCTCTACTCACTTACTCTTGATGTTCAATTTGTCAATGTGAGAAGTATTTTAAGGATCCTAGATCTCTTAACTCAAATTTTGTAGCAAGTGCTTCTTTTAACCTATTCATTTTTGTAAGTCATTTATGTTGAATCGAGTGCTTACCACTAGACCGTGAATTGGTCCACACGACCTCTGATCCACCTAATTGTCACCACGGGACAATTGATATCACCTACAACAATTTTCTCCTCAGCAATTGCTCCGTTGGGAATCGAACTCATGACCTTGGCTCTGATACTAATTGTTGGATCGAGCGCTTATCACTAGACCAAAAGCTATAGCCATTAGTTAGAGCGCAACACTTTCTACTTAATAGCATAATAGTCCAAACGCTATGACTCAATTGTGACTTGACCCACACGGCCTCTGGCCCACCTGATCGTCGCCACGGGACAATTGATGTCACCTGCAACAATCTATAACAATTATGTCAGCCACATGTACAATCAAATTGCAACTTTCATTCGACCGATTGTCTTACAAACCAAGTATGGTAATTTTGACTTTGTATGTATATTTCCCTTTTACCAATTCTATATATCTATCAACTGATGTTCATGTTTATTTTTTTAGCCCATATAAAGACTTACCTTGCAAACCTTGGGATCACATTTGCTCAAATCATAGAGGTGCTTCCATGTACACTTCCTTTTCTAAATATCCATTTTTGAAAGCATATTTTCCATAGAGTTGTTTGTAATGATCAATCCAAATTACACATGATTACTTTTACATTATTGTTGGAATACTCCTTTTGATTCGGTGTATTAGTATGTACAAAAGTTGTGTACCTAAAAATTTCCTAGCTAAGTTAGATGATAATATATTTTGGTGTCTAAGATACCTTAGATTTTTTACCTAATATATTTTTCTCCTATGGCCAAAATCACCTCAATTGCCCTTTTCTTGCCATGGTCGCCATTTGTCACTGGCCTTTTCCCTAATTGGAGATAAAATATGTCTTTCTACATGAGGAATTGCAAGAAGTGTACATCCATTAGTCACCCGGTTTTATAGTCTCCAATGACTCGAGTCTTGTATCTAGACTTTGTCGCTCACATAGCTGGAAGTAGGGATGGCAACAAGGTAAGGCAGGGCAGGAACATGTTTCACTTTTTCATCCGCATCTTTATCCCTTCCCCATTTGGTATGCCATTACCCACCCCTGTACCTGCCCCTTACTATTTTTATTATTAATTAAATATTAAATAATTTTGTACAAAAATCTAAAAACCACAACAAAGGAAACATGAAGAATTTAATGTAAAAAAGATGCACATTTTCTTTTCTCCAACGTCGAATATCAATAAAGAAGTTATAATTGCATAAATCTCAAATCAGAGTCTCAAATACCAATTAGATAAAGGTCAAATAATTATATAAAAAGAGTAAAATTGATCAAATTTCTGTCCTAGAAATAAACTATAGAAATAAACTACCAAACTAAAGACTAAAGAAAAGTTAATATAAACTTGGGTTAAATATGTCTTCAGTCCCTAAACAATTTGTCAAAATTGTGTTTCATCCCTAGGACAAACTTTGGACCTATTTCGTCCTTATACTTTATAAATAAGTGTAAATGATCCTCGATGACAAATAGAAATATCTTTAAGGAGAGGAGAATGAAAGGAAATGGAAGGGAAAAGAGTAAAAGAAGCTTAAGAGACGGATGATAGTGAAGTAGGAAACTATGAAGAAGGAAAATAAAGATATAAAAAGAAATTCTGACATATCATCAAGGATCATTTACACGAGTTTATAAAGCATAAGTACAAAATATGTTCAAAGTTTGTCTTAGGGACGAAACACAATTTTGACAAATAATTCAAAGACTAAAAATATATTTAACCCTATAAGCTTTAGGTTATCTTAAAAAGTAAAAATGTTTTATTAATTTAAAATGAATCTGGTACGAGGACAGGGATGGTATTGGGATGGGTATAGGGACGGGTGGATATGTACATTCTCATTCTTGTTCTCATACCGAAATTAAAATATCAAGTATTACCTATATCCATACCCATATCCAGTCAATCCAAGAATTCCCCATCCAAATCGGGATGGGTTTGGACAATACCCATGGGGACGGATTCATTTGTCATTCCTAACTGGAAGCAATCTCCCCGTGCTTGGTTCTATTGTTTTAACTTGGTTTTGCTTGAGTTTGGGTATACTTGAACTATGTAAGAAAATAAATAATCATTTGATTGATAACAATCACACTAATTACATCAGCATTATCATCTAAATTTGTAATAATCAAACAAAACCTTTAAGATTTTGAAAATACTTTCTCCTAATTACTATCCAAATATTGATAATATTTTTATGCTAATATGTTATTTGGAACATTGCCCCCTCATGTTGGTAAATGAATATCAATAATTCCCAACTTACCTACAAGATCCTAAAATCTCCCCTAAGGAAGCCCTTTAGAGAAAATGTCTCCGTCAAAAATCTTGAAAGGACATGGGTTGTAACTACTAGGCCCTATCAATATATGAAGTGCCTATCAATTTCAACATATTTTCTCCTATCATGTTGGACTAGATTATGGGTAGTGCTCATGGATGGCCTTTTATCATAGTACAATTGCGTAGCGATGCCAACCTTTATTTTAAGGTCATTAAGTATGATTTTCATCTAGAGTCCTTCACACACCTTGAGGAAGGTCTCAAAATTTAGCCTTTACACTAGAACACGATACTCTATCTTGTTTTTTGCTTCTACATGTCATTGGACTTTCTCCAAGAAAAATACAATACCAAGATGTAGATTTTCTAATGGTAACAAAACTTGCATAATCTGCATGAGTATATATTTTCGGGTTCAAAGTGTCTTCTTTCCTAAAGGATAGCCCTATCCTAGGCTTAACTTCAAGTATTGAAGAATTTTAACAATTGTTTACATGTGTCTTTCTCTTGGATCATGTATAAACTGACTTACCACACTAACTTCGTAAGCCATGTTTGGTCTTGTGTGTTATAAATAATTTTCCTTATATTTGATATTTAGTTCTTTCTACAAGAGAGCCCTCTTCTCTTCCAGTTTTATGATTTTGTTCAATAGAGGAACTCTTGAGAGTCTACAAGGAGATCAAGTACATATTTTATTTGGGAGATGAAAATCCCCTTTTTTAAATAAGCAACCTCTATTCTAAGGAAATAGTTAAGTTTTCCCAAGTCTTTCATTTTAAATCGAGTTGCCAATATTTTCTTCAAAACTAATTTCTCTATTTCATCATCTCCTACAATTATCATGCCATTGCAATAGTGTAAGTTTACTTGTAACAAATTGATGTATGAATAAAATATTATCTCCTTAGCTTTGCTTACCTGTAACAAATCATATCTTTTGTAATCATTCAAAGTATAATATAGGGAAACTAATAATGGAAAATATCCGTAATTATTGGTTGTACGTGTTTCCCTAAGAATTATCTTATTCTAATGGATTTTATCTTATCTTTCGTAAGTTAATTACTTCCTTGCTTGATTGACTTTGGAGTCTAGTGTTTAGCTTTATTTGTAGTATAAAATAAACTTACTGAATTGTCCATGGTATCATCACACAGTGTACCCAGTATCCTTTTATTCTGAGTCTATATTATTCTCAGCTCCATGCTTACCTAAATTCTACAATTTCAACTGGATAATGTTCTTATTTATTCTTATATGACAGCGTTCTCTCACCTATTCTCAACATGCCGATTTCTGATGCCAAGAAACAAAGAGTCTTGGTAGCATGTTGTGTGCTTTATTCAGAGGTTAGAATTGACTCCGTTTAACATTTTTATTCTTGGTTACCATGTTATCCACAATATTTATCATTTGTCTTTCTTTTGTTTACAATCGTTGTAGTCACCATAATACAATATTTGGGCAGGTATACCATGCTGTTAGCATAGACCGAAAGCTTCTTCGTAAAAAGTACATTGAGGCTATCATACCGCCATTTATTGCCATCTTAAGGAGATGGCGCCCTCTTTTGGCTGGAATTCATGAACTTGCAGCTGCTGATTGTTTGAATCCTCTTATGGTGGATGATCATGAACTAGCTGCTTATGCCGAGTCAGTTGAGGTAGTTCAATTCACTTAGTTTATATGTGCACAAACTTAAACAGTCACATATAAGTGTGCATGCATTATGCATACAAATTGTATACATTTAAACTACGTTTCTGAAAATGTTTTTGAATAAAGGTGGAGTACAAGCATTACTTATTTCCGATAATATATCTGGACTATAATACTATTCTTAGGGCCTAATCCAATCCTTGGAAGGACTACATCGGCCATATCTCTACTCCATGTAGGACTAAACATCCACATCTAAGGATGGCTCGGAATGATCACAATTAAGACAACTTTCCATCACATTTAAAAAATGATATGAAAAAGAAAAAAGGATGTGAATTCTATTTATAGAGGAATTACACATAATAATTATAGGACTTAATCTTTCCCAATTCAACAAATAAGATGGACTAAATATTATACCTATCATATCAAATCGCACCATCACATCAACAACATGCCTTATTCTAAAAATTGAAAATCAACCTAATTAACGAATAATCTTATACCTAACTACTATTATAAATTAAATTTCTTGATTACATTACATCATTTTCTTCTACCAACTTCAAGTAATGAATTTTCATTAACTTGGTGCATCCTATTCAAAGTGGAACAGTGTTGTATTTTTTTAATAAAAAATAAGAATGCCATTGCATCACTATACTAACTAGGTTAGCACTCCAATTAGTATCAATCATTAGCAACATTCCTAGAAACACACTCTCTCTCTCTCTCTATATATATATATATGAAAGAAAAAGAAACACAAGTGGGGGATCAAAACCAAACCCGCTAACAAAATCTAGAATGTGGAAGTGCACATTTATCTCTGCGAAAATCATATGAAATAAAGGGAGAAACACCTTCCAACCGAACATAACTGTGATTTCTAATCCCACAGAAATCTATTCTATCAACACATTTTCTCTAAAAGCATATGATATACGAAAATACATGTTTTAAAATCTCCACACAATTCATCAATCTATTTTTTAATCTGCAACGGATCAGATAATGTTTGGAAAAAGTTGTGACCATCAATGTAGAATCACTCTCCAACTACATGATTCTCCAGGATTTTTTATGAGCAATCTCAATAGCATGTAACTTTACATATTAGACGTGCTTGCCCTTAAATATAGGTACACCAAGGTATCCAAAAGGTAGTAGTCCTTATGAGAAACCTAGTAGATGAAACTTCTTGAACTCTAACTGCAGGAATATACCCAGCATAGAACTAAGATTTGCTATTATCTGACCTGAGATCTTTCCATATCTATGCAAAACATCCATAATGGTTGGTCTCATTTTTCATTGTATTTCTTTGCTAGTCACTCCAATAAGGCGATGTATCAATCAAGAACTCCTGCATGGTGCTAATATTATATTCATTTATATGAATTTTGGTGAATTAACTTAATTATGCATCTGACATTCCTTTCAGGCTTCTCTTGATATGGTATCTCCAGCCTGGGCTGCTGCTTTTGCGTCTCCACCTGCTGCATTGGCATTGTCTATGATTGCAGCTGGTACTTCAGGTAGTGAAAATCATGCTCCTTCCAATAATGCCCAGCTTAGGCGTGAAACCTCATTACTGGAACGGAAACAAGCTAGGCTGCATACATTTTCAAGCTTTCAAAAACCTTCTACGATACCTAACAAAACTCCACCCATACCAAAGAGCAAAGCAGCAGCAAAAGATGCTGCATTGGCAGCTGCTCGTGATGTCCAACGTTTTTCAAGAATTGGTTCCGGAAGAGGTCTGAGTGCCGTTGCAATGGCTACATCTGCACAGCGAAGGACTGCTGGTGATATGGAGCGAGTTCGGAGGTGGAATATCACTGAAGCAATGGGAGTTGCTTGGATGGAATGTCTGCAGCCAGTTGATACAAAGTCGATATACGAGAAAGATTTCAATGCTTTGTCGTATAAATTTATAGCAGTTCTTGTTGCCACTTTTGCCCTAGCAAGGAATATGCAACGATCTGAGGTCCATCTGCTAATTGTTAATATGGTTTTCGGATTATATTGAGATACTTTATTGTTAAACATTTCTTTGTTGCCAGATGGACCGGCATGTCCGTGCAGGTATAATATCTCGGCATCGTATCAGCACTGGAATTCATGCATGGCACAAACTTCTTCGACAGTTAATCGAGATGAGAAGTCTTTTCGGGCCTTTTGCAGATCATTTGTACAACCCAATTCGAGTATGTTATGATATAGTTGTTTACGTTGTTGCTACCTACTGGCAGTCTTTGTTGCTGCTCATTTTTTTCTGGCCTTAAATTCTCTTTTGCATAGTATATTAAAAAACTTTAGGAAAATGTATATTGCTTGCTGTTCATTGGTGTACATGACTGAAAAATAAAATCCAAGAATTCAAAAACAACTAGTGTAGGCGCTTTGGACTTTAAAAAAGAGCTTGATAGTTGTTTTGAGCTGATGCTCCTATTTTTCTGTTTGTTGTTTTAATGGTTCAGTCACCATGGTGATTATTTTGTATTTTTCTCTAGGTTTTCTGGAAGCTAGATTTTATGGAAAGTTCTTCTAGGATGAGAAGATGTATGAGAAGAAACTATCAAGGGTCTGATCATTTAGGTTGTGCCGCCAATTATGAGGATTATTCAAGGGAGAATAATGATCCGAGCACTCGAGTTTTATCTGCGGAAGCAATTACAATAGAAGGTATAAATGAAGACGAAGAACAGATGGAAACTGAAAACTTGGATGTTAAAGCTGATGATATAGGAGATGAAGTAGAGAATCAGCCTAAATTTTCGGAAGGAGCTGAGAAAATTGTACAACAGTCTTCAGATTCCAATGCAATTCAACCTGAAAGCGATGAGGCGGTTGTTCAGAGTTCTTCAGCCTTTGCACCTGGTTATGTTCCAAGTGAGCTTGATGAAAGAATTGTTATTGAGTTACCGTCAACAATGGTCCAGCCACTTCGGGTTGTACATGGAACCTTCCAAGTAGGTTTCATGATCTAATTTAAAAGTAATTTTAAAAAAATCGTGATGATATAGATGATAGGTAAAGATAATTTTTTGTGAGAGCTGTGCCTGTACGTGCCTATTTCATTTCGTAGCCATTTGAAGATTACTTGTGGAAATAAGAGCGCTATTAGTAGAGAAGAAGGATTTACAATTATTCTCGACTTAAATATATTTCAATTGCACTAATGCAAAATGCCATTGTCTTCTTACAGGTGACTAGTAGAAGGATAAATTTTATAGTTGACAATATTGAGACGAGCACCAAGACGGATGGTTTGAAATTTGGTTGTGAGACACGGAACCAAGAAAAGAATCGGAGCTGGTTAATATCTACTCTTCATCAAATTTATAGTCGGAGGTGAATTCATTTTGTTGATTATTTATTATTCTATTCAATGCACCTGTAATCGTTTTGATTATTATGCTTACATATTTCAGGATATGAAAAAAAACTCTTTGTATGTTGATTGTTATCTTTGTTTTTATCTTATATCTCGGGTGGAATATAGCAAAGCCAAAAAGCATAACTCTACCAAATCAAACTCGGGGCAAAGGAAACTCTTAAAAACACTTTATTCACACACACCAAAGGAGATGGTGACCAAGAAAGAAGTGTTGGGCCTGAAGAAATGATAGTCCAAGAGGAAGCCACAAAGCTCAAAGAGTGGATTCTCTAGAAGAGAAAAGGGAAAAGATAGGAGATAGCAAGAGGGAAGGTTGAGCTGGCTGAATTAGTTATAGAGAGTACAATCACATTACTTTGGAGATAGTAAAAGGGAAGGCTGGGCTGGCAGAATTAGGTATAGAGAGAGTACAATCCCATTACTTAAGCAATATAAGATTGTGAGGGAAGAAAGGGTGAATTTACTTTGTTATGGTGGGATACAGTAGGTTTTATGCTTCTATGCATGGATTCATTGCTTGGGGGTATTAGAAGGGTCTATCATTTCTAGTGCACGTTTGGTTTTCCTCAGTGATACATAATATATTCCCCTGTTTCTATTCCATTTTTGCATTCTTTTTCTGTCCTTATTTTCTTCTTTTACTGCAGTCTGCATCAAAAGGACTACTACAAAAAACTGCACATTACCATAAAAACTCAATTTCCTAATTTTTCCCATCATGTTTCTATTGAAGTGTTGAACAATAAAAATTTCTTTCAAATATCAAGTAGATAAGCACACCCAAGATGCATTTGGATATTCCTAAATTGGTTGTTCAAATTGAGCCAAGGTATAGTGCAATATAAGTGGCCTAATGAAGTAGGTGCCATAAAACATTAGCAGTCTGTTGAATAAATATTTCCCTACTAATTTCACCTTCTTCCCATTTTGCATGGCTACTTTATGTTTTCTGCTTGACAGTTTATAGTGCAAAGTTGTTGTCCATATGGAGTGAATATTTTGAATATACTTAATGTTGTCTGTATGTCATTAATTCGTTCCTTTTACAGATATCTTCTGAGGAGAAGTGCACTAGAGATATTTATGGTGGACTGTTCCAACTTCTTCTTTGACTTTGGGGTATTAATTCTTGAATATGCCACTTTGTTTCCTTTCATATTTCAGCAACATAATCTTCTTGGATTTGTGACTATAATTAATCTTGATATATTTTTTAATATCTTAATGATGAACGGATAATTGTTAATTGTTGCAAACATACAATCCTAGAACTGATTTTTCCTACCCAAATTTCCTCCGCAGAGTAGAGAGGGGCGAAGAAATGCATATCAAGCAATTGTTCATGCACGACCTCTGTATTTAAACAATATATATTTGGCTACACAGGTATTGTCTTCCTTGTGAATTTTCATCTTCATAGGTTTCTTTGCAATTGGGATAAAATTTATTTATTTTTCAGAGGCCTGGACAACTTTTGAAAAGAACCCAACTTATGGAGCGCTGGGCACGGTGGGAGGTGAGAACTGTCTCTTAATTTTAAAGATGTTAGTGTGTGTTTGGATTTGCTTGGTTACGTTGGAAAGCAATTTTTGTCTCAGATTAAGCTGGTTTATTCAAAAGAAATTATGTTCGAATTCAAGAGTTGATGATTTGCTTGTACTAAACATTTATTCCTTGTTACATATAGCATATTTAACTTATGTATCATATGTCTAATTGGATTTCATCACATGTAACATATACTTAAATGATGAAAGGGAGAAAAGAAATATTTTGTTAATTACAATCGTGATCATATCATTTTCAACTCATCTATTTGTAATAATCACATTCTCTTAAAAAAAGAAATAAAATATACTGAAATGAATGTGTGGATTCTAGAGATATTTTTCCTAATTATTATGGATATTTTTATCTCAATAATTTCCTATTTACAACACATATCAATAAGCTTTTAGTACCTTCCATCAAATATCATCATCAAGGAATGATGTGATAGCCACATGACATGACTTCCCATGATGACTGCCAGTTTAATGTAATAATAACATTGAAAATAGTGTTGGTTTAGGACATATTCTAGCAGTTCTAAGGTACTAAAAATTTTGTAGTGACATAAGAAGTTTGAAATTTGAAAAAAAAAAGTGCAGTAAGCAAAATCAACAACTCTCGATACACAAATCAGCTAGAATAAGCAAAATCACAAACTAGTAAATTCATGAATCAATACTATAAACACTAGAGGACCCCAATTTATGAACCCTAACTCTCGACCCCACTTCAAACGAGTGCTAAACCATTCCTTGCTTGGTATTTTTAAACTATTAAAAATTTGTAGCACTATAAATGCGTTAAAAAAATCTCAATTTAGCAGCATTTTACAACACGACTATTACGTTAAACTTTTCATTAGAGTTTAGAGAGTCACCACCCTGAATCGGTTAGAACGCTTTCTAAGGGTGGTTGAAACTGAAGTTCAGTCATATACTTACTTGAGATAAAAAAAAGAGATTAGAAAATGATGATTTGAGAGCTTGTAATCCCTCTCTTGAGTTCTCTTATTTATATTGGAGAAATACACAGATTCAAAGATACATTTAAGAGAGATTAATAGACCTAGAGAAGATAAAGAAACTTATTCTAGGAAATAGGTTTATAGATAGATGCAACTTATCTAATAAATGCTCAACAATTCTCAACACTCCCCCTCAAGCTGGAGCATACAAATTGTATGTACCAAACTTGGAACAAATGAATTCCATTCGAGGTCCCCTTAAGGACTTTGTTAACGCATCTGCAAGCTGATCATTAGATCCAACAAACTCAGTACAAATTTCTTTGGACAATAGTTTTTCACGAATAAAGTGACAATCGATCTCAATATGTTTAGTCCTCTCATGGAATACTGGATTGGAAGCAATGTGGAGAGCAGCTTGGTTATCACAATATATCTTCATTGGTTGAATCTCACAGAAGTTTAGTTCTTGAAGAAACTGTTTTACCCATATAAGTTCACAAGTGAGAGACGCCATTGCCCTATATTCAGCTTCTGCAGATGACCGGGCAACTACATTTTGCTTTTTACTTTTCCAGGAGATAATATTGCCTCCAAGGAAAACACAGTATCCTGTAGTGGAGCGTCTGTCTATAGGAGATCCAGCCCAATCGGCATCACAATACCCAGAAATTTGGATATTTCTTTTATCTTCGTATAACAAGCCTTGCCCTGGAGCTCTTTTAATGTACCGAAGGATACGAATGATAGCATTCCAATGATCAACACATGGGGCCTGCATAAATTGGCTTACAACACTAACTGCAAAAGACAGATCAGGCCTAGTTATAGTCAGATAAATAAGTTTTCCCACCAATCTTCTATATCTTTCTGGGTCAGAGAAGGCTTCACCCTGTTCTGTCATTAATTTTAGATTTGGATCCATAGGGCTATCCACAGGTTTACAATCACTCATGCCTGTCTCTTTTAGAATATCTAGAGCATATTTCCTTTGAGAAATCACGACACCTTCTTTTGACTGAGCTACTTCAATGCCCAAGAAATATTTTAGACTTCCAAGATCTTTGGTCTGAAAATGACTACTCAAGTGTTCTTTTAATTGAGATATTCTAGCAGCATCATTTCCTGTAATAACAATATCATCAACATATACAATTAAGTAAATACATTTTCCAGGGACGTTGTGACAATAGAAAACTGAATGATCTGCTTCACTTTGTTTTAACCCAAAGGTTTGAACAATAGAGCTAAATTTTCCAAACCAAGCACGTGGAGACTGTTTTAAACCATAAAGAGAACGACGTAATTTACAAACCAAACCAGACTCCCCCTGAGCAACAAATCCAGGGGGTTGCTCCATGTAGACCTCCTCTTCTAAATCACCATGTAAAAAGGCATTTTTAATATCCAATTGATGGAGAGGCCAGTGACGAATGGCAGCCATAGCAAAGAACAGTCTGACAGTAGTCATTTTGGCCACAGGAGAGAAGGTATCACTATAATCAAGACCATAGATCTGAGTGTACCCTTTAGCCACTAGTCTAGCTTTGAGACGATCAACTTCACCATTAGACCCAACTTTAATAGCATAGACCCAACGACAACCAACAGTTTTCTTTCCAGAAGGGAGAGGAACCTGCTCCCATGTATTGTTGTGATCAAGGGCCTGCATTTCAGAAATCATGGCTTGTCGCCATCCAGGATGATCAAGTGCTTCTGTCACATTTTTAGGAATGACAATAGAGGATACAAAAGAAACAAAAGAAAAATAGGAAGGAGATAATATGTGGTAGCTAAGAAAATTGTAAATGGGATGGGGGTTACGAGTAGAGCGAGTACCTTTACGAATGGCAATGGGCCAACTTGAGTCATCATTAGCAGGAGACGTGGTATTAGATGATAATTGAGAAGAACCTGTTGAGGAAGGCTCATCCTGGGACATGGGACTGATCATTTGGTTTCTACGTTGAGAGGTGATAAGAGGAGGTGATGAGGGTTCTGGTGGATTGTGTGAAGGACTTTGGGTGTCAGAAATAGGTGGTACAAATGACTCAATTAAGGGAACAGGGAGGACGTTTTGGATTGATCTAATATCCTGTGTAGAGGAAGGGAAGAAGGAAGTTGATTCAAAAAAGGTGACACTAGCAGACATATAGTACCTCTTGGTTTCAGGAGAATAACACCGATAGCCTTTTTGAAGACGAGAATATCCTAAGAAAACACATTTTATGGCTTTAGCTGAGAGTTTATCCAGACCTGGAGACATATCATGAACAAAACATACACATCCAAACACACGGGGAGAAACATGAAAAAGAGGTTCCTTTGGCAATAGAATGGAGTGTGGAACTTTATTGTTAAGAGAAGAGGATGGCATTCTGTTAATGAGAAAACATGAAGTGAGAATAGCATCTCCCCAATGATGAATAGGCATATTTGCACCAAGCAGTAAGGTACGAGCAGTTTCAACCAAATGTCTATTCTTTTGTTCTGCAATACCATTTTGCTGTGGTGTGTGAGGACAAGTGGACTGGTGTAAGATGCCTTGTGAACTTAAGAGAGTAGAGAAATCAGTAGAAAAGTATTCCTTGGCATTATCACTTCGTAAAACTTTGATTACTTTTCCAAATTGATTTTTTATTTCATTAAGGAAAGTCTTAAAGATAGGTAATAGTTTAGAATGATCTTTCATTAGATAAATCCAAGTACATCTAGAAAATTCATCAATGAAAGTAACAAAATATCTATAGCCAAAAGATGAGACACGACTAGGTCCCCAAATATCAGAATGAACAAGACATAAAGCAGAATCACACCTAGATTTAGAATGTTTAGGAAAAGATGACCTAGTATGTTTCCCTAGTTGACATGATTCACATTCCAAATTTTGAAGATTTTGAAGTTCAGGAACCATTTTTTTCAGTTTTGATAGGTGAGGATGCCCTAATCGTTCATGTAGCAGTTTTGGAGATAAGGATGCAACACAGGACACAGATGAATTAGTCCCAAGGTAGTATAAGCCTCCAAATTCATGTCCTTCGCCAATATCCGTACCACGTTTCTGTATAACAAAAGAATTGGCATTAAAGGTTATGGAACAATTCAAAGATTTTGTTAATTGGCTTAAGGAAACAAGACTGAAGGGACAAGAAGGAACAAAAAGAACATTTTTCAAGTTTAAAGAAGGAGAAATGGAGACTTGACCAATTCTTTTAGAGGCTACTTTAGATCCGTTGGCTAAGGTTATGAGATGAGGGGATTTAGGGAATGATAGAGAGGAGAACAAAGAGGCATTACCAGACATGTGGTCAGAAGCACCTGAGTCAATAATCCATGGATTTTGACTTTCCACAGATTGTGAAATGCAAGCTGTTGACGAATTTGGAGTTGCGGATGATTGTGCTAGACTGGCTGATTTCATCCTTAAATATTCTTGATACTCTTCATCAGAGAACTTAGGTCCAATAACTTCAGATTTTGAAATATTGGCCATCTTGTTAGGATAACCATGCAAAGCGAAACAATTTTCCTTGATATGACCTAATCTTTTGCAATGAGTGCATTGAGGACGTCCTCTTCCACCACGTCCTCCTCTAGTTCCATGATTACCTCTTCCACGAGTAGAAACCATAGCAGAAGATTCAGCAAGTTCTTGACTATTTTTACTTTTGAGAGATGGAACACAAAGCAGTCTTGTAGTCAAACTCTCCATAGAAGGAACTTCTTGTTCAGTTAAGATTTGATCTCTAACATGATTAAATTCTGGATTCATAGCCCTGAGAATCATGACCATATAAAATTTATCCAACTTCTGCTTCATTTCCTCTAATGAATCCACCTCTAGGAACATCTTTAACTCTTCAACTGCTGATTGAGCCTCCGCAATAAAGGGCATCATATCATTATCCATTTTCTTGAGAAAGGCTAGTCTATTAGCAGAATCATAGAGACGTTGGATATCATTTGCAAAGATATTTTGGGCCTTTTTCCAAAAAGAATTGCAAGTCTTGAAAGATCTGAGATTGCTCAAAATATTTGGTTCTACCGACTGCCACAACAAAGTACAAAGTTGATAATCAAGTTTCTTCCATTGTGGGGCCTGATCTGATGGTATTTTACTTCCATCTTCTTCTAAATGATCATGAAACCCTTGTCCTAGGAACCAAAGTTCAACTGAAGAGGCCCAAGACAAGTAATTTTTTCCATTTAATTTCTCGGTTGTTATATTAGGAGTCCCCGAAAAAGAGGTTGTGGGCCCTGAAGACATGTTAAAAAAAACTGGAAATGTAGAAGAGGCACCTGGAGAGAGAGAAACCGTGTGTAGTAGGAGGGAGAGACCTTGAACCTCCAACAAACAGTGTTGGAACAGTAAGGGCCTATTCAGTCTCGGGACGGCGAGGCGAGGCGGACGGCGGCGAATGGCAGCCGAACGGCGATTTTTCCACCGGAGATGACAGAGACAGGCAGAGCGGGATGAACCCGCTCTGATACCAACTTGAGATAAAAAAAAGAGATTAGAAAATGATGATTTGAGAGCTTGTAATCCCTCTCTTGAGTTCTCTTATTTATATTGGAGAAATACACAGATTCAAAGATACATTTAAGAGAGGGTAATTAATAGACCTAGAGAAGATAAAGAAACTTATTCTAGAAAATAGGTTTATAGATAGATGCAACTAATCTAATAAATGCTCAACAATTCTCAACATACTTGAACTGTTGAAAGACAGTAAAGAAATCATATTTTTTTATTAAGAAGATAAATCTTGAAACATCAACAAAGGTTACATAATATAAAAACCATTAGTAGATAACATAGGAGAAGGACCCCATAAGTCAATATAAACAAATCCAAGAGGAACCGAAAGAAGTTCGATACATGGAGGAAGGGATTCTATAAACTTTTCCAATACAACACGCTTTACAAAATGAAACAACTTCTTTATTAGAAAAAGGAATATTACACTACTGAAAAATAAGTTTCATAACATGAACATTAGGATGCCATATAGTCTAGCATACCAAGTAGATTGAATACTGTTGCTATTGTCAGTATTTATTATAGAATTTACAGAAAAACAAGATTTAGCAAGAGGAGGAGGTTCAAGCCACAAGGTGGAAAGGCATAGAGAATTTGGCCCAACATTTCCTTGAACAAGCAATTCATTAGTTACTAAGATATGATAAAAGCAACAAGTAGCATGAAATTCAAAATAAACAAAATTTTCCTTTGCAAACTTACTAACACTAGTTACATTTTTAGTTATAGTAGGAACATGTAGTAATTGTTGAAGAGCTAAAGAAACGTTAGAATTTTGTGGAGCAGAAATAGATAGAACCAGAAGATTGAATTGGCAAACCTTGACCATTTCCAATATAGATCTGTTCAGGACTTTCATAAGAAATACTTCATTGAATGTTTTGACTCTCTCCAGTAACATGAAAACAAGCCCTAGAATCAGGATGCCAAATAGAACTGGAATGAGGAAAATTGGGGGTTAGTAGCGAGTGAACACACACCAGTGTTGCTGTGCATAGCAGTAGGAGGATGTTGTGAACTGGAAGGATGTAATGAGGGAGGGCGATAATTAGCTGATGGATACTAAAGAGGTGGAGGAAAAGAATTTTGTTGATTGAACAGATAAAACTATCCTAGACCAAATTGATTTGTATTTTCTTGAGAATTAGAGTAAACATTACTTTGAGTGAAAGGTTGATAACTGTGATCAAACCTATAATAAACTCTCTACCCATTTTTGAAGCATAATTGACATTATACATGACCAATGCCTTCCTCCGCCATGACCACGTCCTCTAAAACCAGTGCTGCGGCCACCACAAAAAGAATAGGGGCCATGAAAGCTATTGACCTGCACTTGAGTATATCAGTCGGAGTAGTCAAAGTCAAAGCAGTAGAAGGTTTTCCATCACTGTTTGAAACAGAATTAGTCAAACGTTCATGAGTCAGATTAAGAGAAATGGAATCAAGAACAGTACTTTTGAAGTCAAGATTAATGTGCAGCAAGAAGAACTTCAACATCTTCATCAGGAAAGAGGTTCAAACTTACTTTCAGCAGCAGAAAAAACAGATGCATAATCTTGAGGTAGCCCTTCAAGAAGAACATTAATGTGTTCTTGAAGAGAAACTTGATCTCCTACAAAAGCAAGACAATGAAACAGTTTTTATTCTGAGAAGAAAATCACCCATTGAACAATTATCAAGAGTCATGGAATAAAGTTCGGTACAAAGTTGTTGCAATCTTGCTTTTGTTTGTTTGTGAAAATAATCATGCACTTTATCCCAAACTTGATAAGAAGGAATACATCCAAGAATGCATGAAAGCAAGGATCTTGATAGAGTGGACTGCAACCATGTCAACATCTGATCTTGTTCCCAAGAAACATATGCTGGATTAGTTTTGCCACTATCCCAAACTGTTTCAGTAAGAAACCGAAGAGGAATAGAGGGGTTTACCACAAAATGTTGAAGGAGATGGGATTTGATACATGGTTCTACTTGTTCACGCCAAAACAAAAAGTTGGAATCATCAAGTTTTTCAGAAATCTTGACAAAAACAGTGGAGGAAACAGAGCAAACAGATTACTGCTAGGTGGAAAAGGCGGTGGAGAAGAATTATTTTCTGAATGCATAGATCACTAAGCTCTTCATACCATATTAGAGTTAAGAGAGAGATGGAGAGAAGAAAAGAGAAACAGAAAAAGAAAATTTGTATTGATAATGTATACAAAGGAAAACATCAATTCTCTCTATATAGAGAATGAAAAGAAACAAAGTTGTAAAAGAATAGTTGATAGAAGCACCTGTAACAAAAATTATATCAAACCTAATAAAACACTAACACTAGTAGCCCATACAGGAAGTTACGTGGCTTCCATAATCACTGAATGATGATATTCGATAGGGAAGAGCAAAAAGCAATGATGAACATAGTTGACGAATTAGGTCAAAGAAAATTCCAGGGACTAAAAGTGAATTTTTTGAAAAGATGAAGGACTAAAAATTTAGTTTACTAAAATATAGTAGTTTACTGAAAAATACAGATTTTTCTACAGCCATGGGTTTTCAACCTCGTGATGCAAGGTTAAGAAACTGAGAATGAGATAAATGCTAAATTTTTGAAAGTGTGGTACTTTTCATTGATTTTCTTTTGAAAGGCCAAGCATATTTTTCTTTGATTTAAGAATTAGATACATTATATTTATAGGGTACACAAATTAGATACAAGATAGTGAGATTACAACAAAAAACCTAATTGTAAATGATATAACTGTCTAACAAAACTAACCAAACTAAGATAGAAATATTGTGAATGCCACTGGATTGGATTGCACTTCACAGCAATTGTTGTGGAAATAACTCAACAAACAAGCTAAAAATCACCTAGGGCATCCAAGACACAAATTAACAAAAAAATATAACAGAACAAAGTACTGCAAATATAACTGGGTAGACAGTAAAACAGAGAAAGAACAAGAAAAAATAATATCCAGAAGATAAACGTGGATGATTGAAGTATTAACTAACTTCAACAATTCACAAACAAAACTATAAAAAGAGATTACAATTCAATCATTACTCTCTCAATGAACTCTTGTGCTCAAGAATGCTCAAGCATTACAACTTGAAGTTGGTTAAACAATAACCCAAAGGTCCCATTAAATAGTCACAGGGCTGTTATAACCGTCTAAACAAACTCTTTAACAAAAAACATCTAAACTAGACGATCTATATAAGTACTCAAACAGACTAGACGGTCTATACACCACTAGACAGTCTATTGAGACCTTACACCATATCTAGAAGCATGAGCTTCTATTGGTCCAAACAGTTAAATGGTTTGGGCACCTTTAACAAGATTTTACTTAACCAATTACTAGATCAAATTCTACATATATCCACCTTGGTTCAGCACAAATCTTCTTAGCGAATCACAATCTACCACCAAACCTATTACAGGCTTAATCACCAATCAACTGGATCAAATCCAAGCAATGAAAGAACTTGTTGCTTGGCAAAATTTTCGTAATCATTATAGAGGAATTATGATATGTTGAGACCTTCCTCATCCTCACAAACCCTCCAGCAATCACCTCTCTTACGAAATGCAGATTGGTGTCGATGTGCTTCGTTCTTATATGTTCTTCGACAATGGTATAGCACTACTGTTATCATAGCGAACAGTGATCGCCTGGTCTTGCACCTTTAGTTTCTTCGCTAGACCCTTCAGCCATAAAGCTTCCTTCACCGCTTCTATCATGGTAATATAACGCTTCAATGGTTGACAAGGCAACTACCTTTTATAGACTGGCCTTCTAGCTAATTGCAGTACCATATGCTGTAAACACATAACCTGTGAGTGACTTCCTGGTGTCCAAACACCCAGCATAGTCTGAATCCACAAAACCATGTATGGGAGCATCTCTAGCAAATCATCTAGCTCCACCATAAACTAGAACTCTCCCAAGAGAACCCTTCAAGTAACAAAGAATCCACTTGCGAGCTTGATAGGGTTTGCCTTGAACCTACTAACAATACTCACTGCATAGGCTATGTCAGGGCGAGTGCAAATCATTGCATACATCATAGAACCAACAAGGTTTGCATATGGAATAGCATCTATGTACCTTTGTTCCTCCACCGTCTTAGGAGATTGTTCAACACTAAGCTTATAATGCGAACCAAGAAGTGTTGGAATAGGTTTTAAGTTTGTCATCCCAAACTTGTTAAGGATTTTTCTGATATAGGTCTCCTAAGATACCACTAGATGCTTCTCATCACGTCGTCTAATGATCTCAATCCCCAAAATCTTCCTGGCAGCTCCAAGATCTTTCATATCAAACTCGTCTTTCAGCTTATCCTTAACCTTCTCAACCTCAGGCTTACTATTGCTAGCAATCAAAATATCATCAGCATATAGCAGCAATACTATGAAGCAATCTTCTACCAGAAACTTGAAGTAGACGTAAGTGTCGTACTTGCTCCGTTCAAAACTAATACGTGCAATGAACTCATCAAACCTCTTGTTCCATTGACTTAGGGATATACAAGGATTTGTTCAACTTGCACACTAGCTCCTTCTTGTCTCCAACCTCAAACTCTTCTGGTTGCATCATGTAGATGGTCTCCTCCAATTCTCACTCACGTCCATCTATTCTAGCTTGAGGTCAAGCTCTGCAACTATGCTAACAACATTCTAATGGATCTGTGCTTTCCAATAGGAGAAAACTCATCATTATAATCAACACCTCTTTGGGTAAAGCCTCTAGCCACCAACTTTGCCTTGTATCTGTGTTGGTCAATTCCTAGGATGCCATTTTTAAGCTTAAAGATCCATTTACAACTAACCAACTTAGAGCCTTCACGTTTTCGAACAAGCGTTCAGGTATTGTTCAGACGAAACAACTTCATCTCCACATGCATCGCATCCAGCCATTGAGTTTTCTCCTTACTTGCTAGGGCAAAAGCTACACTAGACGCTTTATCGTCTAGCACGTCATTGGCAGCTACTAAGGAGTAGGCAATGAGCTCTGCATAATCATACCTCTCTGGAACTCTAATCGTCCTCCTCGCTTTCTTCTACTAGATTGTCTACCTTCTCAGTTTGTAGCTACCTAGGCTCTTCTTGCTTGTCAGACTCCACCTCAATGTTCACCTTCTCACCTCCTCGGCTACCTTCAAGTGCACATTCTGAAACACATGGCTTGTGAGCCATCTGTGTTTCATTGAAGATGACATCTCTGTTGATAATACACTTCTTGAATCCTAGCTCGTGACACCATGGACGATATCCCTTAACACCCTTTGGATACCCTACAAACATGCATTTAACAGTATGAGCATCTAGTTTTTCTTGCCTTATGTGAGTAAAGGCAACATAGCCAAAGATTCATAAATTTTCAAGATTGGGAAAATGCCTGGACCAAACCTCCTCTGAGGTCTAGCGTAGTTGAGGGACAACGATTGATCAGGTAAACAATAGTGGTAGCAACTTCAGTCCAAAACACCTTTGGAACTTCAGCACTTAGCAGCATACATCTCATTCGTTCCAAAATGGGCTTTATTGAATCTCTCAGCCCAGCCATTTTGTTGAGAAGTTTCAGCCATTGTCTGGTGCCTCGCTATACCATGCTCCTTGTAGAAAGTGTTGAACAATTTTGAACAAAATTCAAGACCATTATCAATTATGAATCTCTTCACCTTCTTATGGGTTTGGTTCTCCACTAGATGCTTCCAGTCTTTGAATTTCTCAAAAAGCTTCGTCCTTGGTCTTCTGAGTGTAGATCTATAGTTTCCGCGAGTAAAAAGGAAGTACCTGGCTCTGGAATGAGAGGGAGTAGAAGATGGTTCCCACAAGTCAACGTGAACGTAATCAAGGGTGCCTTTCGCTCATTGTTGCCCTTGAGCAAACCTAATCCTGCAAGCTTTTCCTTGGATGTAATGCTCACAAAATCCCAAATGTTCGATTTTGTCACTCCCAAACAAGCCTTGCTTCTTCAACTCCACCAAGCCCTTCTCGCTTACATGGCCTAACCTTCTATGCCATAGTTCTATCTAAGACAAGATATTCTGCTTAACAGTAGACGTTGAACCAGACACTACAAGACCCTCCAAGACATACAAACCATTCTTCCTCATCTCCTTCATCACCACCATGGACCCCTTCAACACCTTTAACATTCCCTTTCTCCTTTAAACACAAATCCTTTCTTCTCAAGCTCACCAAGGAATATCAAATTGTGCTTCAAGCTAAGTACAAACCTAACTTCTTCAAGCACTCTTTCAGTTCCACCATGAAGACAAAACTTAGTGGTTCTAATTCCTGTTATACTAGAAGACTTGTTGCCAAGGAGAATAGACTCTCCTTCAAGTTCTATAAAAGTTTGGAACCATAGACGATTAGGTGTCATGTGAAATGAACAACATGAGTCCATGATCCACTCTCCATCATTAGCAACCATAAACACCATAAGGACCTCTAATGTTTCTTAACCATCTTCTCAAAGACTTCGACCTCCTTCTACCACTTCTTTCCTTACTGTTAGACGATCTACCCCTTGCTACAAGGTCATCTCCAGAACCAGAGGCCTTCATGTCAAACTTCTCATTCAGTTCTTTCAAACAGAGAGTAGTTGCCTAAACCTCCTCAAGAGAAAAAGTCTCTCTTCCATATAGCAAGGTCTCCTTAAAGTGGTCATACATCTTGGGCAACGAGCATAGCAACAGCTCATCCAAACATCAATGTTCTCTAGGTCTAGGATCAACTTGTTGAACTCATCCAGTTGTTTGTTTATCGCCTTTTCACTACTCATCTTATATGAGTACAACGCCTGCTTCTGACGATTCACCAGGGACTTCGTCATGTACAAGCTCTTCAGCTTTATCCATAGCCCCACCGCAGTCTTCTCCTTCAACACCTGCCTCAATACTTTGTAACCTAGACTCAGAACAAATGCATTGTGGGCTTTCTCCAACAACGTCTTCTTGTCCTTCTAAGCCATGGTAGCATCAAGCTTGGACTCACCTTCCAAAGCTTCGAGGAAGCCTAGTTGAATCAGAAGTGCCTGCATCTTCAATCGCCATAACCCAAAGTCATTCAAACCTGTAAATTTCTCAACCTCATACTTTGCGAAAGTCATGATGATTGAGTTTCCATGCTCACCACACTAGTTTGTTGTGGAAATAGATCAACGAACAAGCTAAAAATCACTTAGAGCATCCAATACACAAACGAACAAAAAAAAATAGCATAATAGAATACTGTAACTATAATTGGTAGATGGTAAAACAGAGAAAGAACAAGAAAGAATAATACTCAGAAGATAAACATGGATTATTGAAGTGTTAACTAACTTCAACAACCTACAAACAAAAATTCACTATGAAAAAATATTACAACTCAATCGTTACTCTTCCAATGAACTCTCACACTCAAGAATGCTCAAGTGTTATAACTCGAAATTGGTTAAACAATAACCCAAAGGTCCTATTAAATAGCCACAAGGTTGTTACAACCATCTCAACTAACTCTTTAGCAGAAAACATCTACACTAAAGTAGAGGTCACGTGAAATGCCTCTTTATAGAACTCTAAAAGACACTAGACGATCTATACAAGTAATCAAACAGACTAGACGGTCTATATACCACTAGAGAGTCTATTGAGACCTTCCACCATATCCACAAGCATGAGCTTCTACTGGTCCAAAGAGTTAGATGTTCTGGACAATTTGAACAAGATTTTGCTGGACTAATTATTGGATCAGATTCCACAGCAACAACATAAAAGTTGTGGTATCTCTAACACAAACATATGAAATTTGTCATAATTCATTTTGTTGAAAATTTTAACATAATATTTAGTAAAAGCTAACCA
Organism: Lablab purpureus; assembly: GCA_030347555.1. NCBI lineage: Eukaryota > Viridiplantae > Streptophyta > Magnoliopsida > Fabales > Fabaceae > Lablab > Lablab purpureus. The sequence goes on from CM059263.1 coordinate 26,146,653, forward strand.
GACAAACAATTAATTTCTAATAGAATTTTGCTTATTAACATTGATTTTATGGTTCCCTTGTGCAGATAAGTAATTTTGAGTATCTAATGCAACTCAATACATTGGCTGGCCGTAGTTATAATGATATAACCCAGGTGATCTTCGTTACTAACTTATGGCATTCTATAATTAAATTCGTTAACTCTATCTTCATGTTATTTATTTTATCATTATGTATTTTTGGCAGTATCCAGTTTTCCCCTGGATTCTTTCTGATTACAGTTCAAAGAGCTTGGATCTTTCTAATCCTTCTTCTTATCGGGATCTTTCAAAGGTTATCATGATGTTGCTTTCACGAGTTCGAGGGAAATTACTTCATATTTTAAATTTGTAATGATTTTTATATGATGCAGCCTATTGGCGCACTGAACCCAAATCGTCTTAAAAAATTTCAAGAGAGATACTCCAGCTTTGATGACCCAGTAATCCCAAAATTCCACTATGGATCGCACTACTCAAGTGCAGGAACAGTAGGTCCTCCCCCCCCTCTTTGTCTTTTACTCGGGTAACTAAGTATGTAGACTGTTGATGCTGGTCTTTGGTTTATTTTCTTACTTGTGAGTTCTATAATGAAATTAGTGCTCTCCATATGGAGCTTAAGTGATTAACTTGGAGTTGATGTCAAGTATAGTTTTTTGTATGAATTCCCAATTTCAAATTTTCAAATGTCTTCTACTAAGTTTCACCTATCCTGAACTACACTCGGTAAATAAAATTTGAATAATTTATGGCTGCATTATGCTAGTATGTTGGAAGCATCTACAATCATCTGAACCTATGGCGTTCACAAAAAAAGGAGATGGAAAACATTTATTGATTTTGGGCTAAATGATTTTTAAAGGAAAACATGTAGATTTTTTTTAGCCGGGATGCTTTAAATTGTCAATCATGTTAAGATCAAACAAATGGCTTCCAAGTGATGCCAATCCCAATCCAATTATGAATGCTCAAGACATTACAATAAGGTTGGTTTACATTCAAGTATTGACAACAAAGTCGTGATACAGAAAGGCACCTCACAAAATGTGATTAGCGCAAACTTGTACACTTTAATGGTGTGCTATTTTTTATTTTTTTTATTAACATACCCCAGTGTTAGAACGCTTCTTGCATGCAAAAGTATGGGAAGGGTCATTGTGTGGGGCCCTACCCCTACATATATATGCAAAGAGGCTGTTCCTGAAGGGTCTTGTTAGCATCTGTGTTTATTTTTGGCTTCTGCATTCAATTTTCTATTCCCTTGCTAAGTCATACTACTCAACCAAAGTCATGATGATTTTTCTCAGTTCTTCTAAAGTAGCAACAAAAGCTATGACCCAGTATGCAAATGACAGCATTTAATATGGTTGCAGTTTAGTTGCTGATTTTGCGTTCGTTAATGCTTATTATCTTTTACAGGTTTTGTATTATCTTGTTAGGGTTGAACCATTCACTACTCTTGCAATCAAACTTCAAGGTGGAAAATTTGATCATGCAGATCGAATGTTTTCTGATATTTCTGCTACTTGGAATGGAGTTCTTGAGGACATGAGTGATGTGAAGGAATTGGTATATGTTTACTAACTTACAGTAGAACGATTGGTTTTCTTCAATGCTTTTACATTAAATTTCTTTGTACTTGCTTATTAAAGACTTCTAGTTGTCCTTGGACGACTTCAATGTTTTTAGTACTTATATTTTTAAATGATTATCATGGTTTTCTTGAAACTTATATTTTAGGCTCTTTTTTCCTCTTTTAATCTCAACTTAGGTTCCTGAGCTATTTTACCTCCCTGAGGTCCTCACAAATGAAAATTCAATTGATTTTGGCACAACACAATTGGGAGGAAAGCTTGGTATACTCATCGAGATTTTCTCCGTTTCCTTTTCAAGAAGAATTGTGGTTACATATATCTGCATATTAATTATTACCTCTGCTTGGGAATTACTTTTGTCATACCAGATACTGTAAAACTTCCTGCTTGGGCTGAGAATCCAGTTGATTTTGTGCACAAGCATAGGATGGCTCTGGAGAGTGAATATGTATCTTCTCATTTGCATGAGTGGATTGATCTCATATTTGGGTAGGTTTTCTTTTTGAAAAGAATTAGTTTAAATGAGAGAAGATTTTATTCTATTGAGTTGATTTGTTACAGTACATCAATTCTCTAACCCTAAAATGATAATTACAAAGAGATTTCTAGAATCTTCTACCAGTTTTTAACAACAACTAACCACTTATACCATTACATTGAATATCCTATTATCAACACTTCGTACTTTTCATTTTCTCCATATTCTTTTGGCGTGCAAACCTAGTTCAAAGCTTCCTTTTGTTTATTTGTGAGTTTTATTTTTCTATCATTTTCGATGTAGATATCTATAGCATTCCTTTTTAAATTTCCACTTTATTTTAGTCCCTTGACAACTTACATATGGGTTACATTAAATGGATTTAACCATGCAGGTATAAGCAACAGGGCAAAGAGGCTATTGCAGCAAATAATGTTTTCTTTTACATTACTTATGAAGGGACAGTGGATATTGATAAAATATCTGATCCAGTATGTCTCCGTTGCATCTTCATATTTTCAATTTCATTTGGTTGTCTATGTAACATGCAATTCCAACTCCCTGAAAAAAAATATGAAACTATCCTTATTAACTGTCGTATGATAACTACCTTCTTTGGTTAAAGAATGTTAGTTATAGTTTTTTTATTCACTTCTATATGTGCTAGTTTCCATAATTTTATTTCACAGGAAATTAACTGCTTACCTTGATAAACAAGGCAATCCTTTTATTGTTGGTTAGCTATCAGTTTATCAAAATAAATTTCCCTTTTGACCAATACAAGAGGCAGAGAAACTGAGGAAAATAGAAAAGATGAGATGGGGAAAAAATCCTTTTCTTCTTTTTGGTTAAAACTTGAGATGGAAAAGTAATCTCTTGTGCCATCACTATCTTTTTTCTTTTTAATGAAAAGGAAAGAATGAATGTTATTTCAACATTTAAAAAAAGAGTGCTAAGGACTCATTATGTCGTATCAAATGTCATCCCAACTATGTTTGCATCACAAACAACATCAATCATATGCAACACCTCATAATATCATAGGGAAAAAAAGGAAAATACAAAAAAAAAATGAGGGGACTATACTGGCTGTTACTATCTATCTATATGTGAATGAATTAGGAAAATGTTATAACATAAAATATGTAAGATTTTATGCTCCAATATTTTTTATGTGAAGTACATGTTTGCAAAACATTTACAAAAGTCCATAATAAAAGCATCAGACCTCAACAAATGGTTTCTCTAACTTGTCATTTTCTACTGTGCATGACATGTAAAGGTGCAACAGCGTGCCACACAAGATCAGATTGCTTATTTTGGACAAACACCGTCCCAACTTTTGACTATTCCACACTTGAAGAAGAAGCCACTGTCAGAAGTTCTTCATTTGCAGGTATCTTTGATTGTGTTGGTTTGACAGTGACACCTTTATTGATACAGTTACTTCTTTCTGAGTAAGCATCTACGTATGCCTTCCTGTCTTTTACCCGTGTTTTATTTGGCTTTCTGTAATGTGTCTAGATTTACATACAGAAGTCATCAAGCTAACTGATAAGTCATGATTAGGCATTAGCCATGCATGGATAATGGCTGTCTTTCTTTATTTATTTTGGTGTGTAATAAAAAAAAATGTATATTTATAACTCGCTATTTCTCAACACTTACAGGAAAAAATCCAAAACATCACCAAAATCCATACTCTGCCTCATTTCTCAGAATTGACTTACCATTGACTTTGATTCCATTAAGTATTTTTAGACAAAAAAGGTCACTTATTTTTATTTGTTAAATATTCCATCTGTTTCATTGTTTGTCTCTTTAAGGTAATACATACATCTTAAGAAAATTATTTACGACATAAATTACTATGATAAAATGATTTAAGGTAGGTACTAGAAATCATGTACTATATTCATAACTTAAGTTTTATTTAACAGATTTTAGGAAAAATCGTATCCAAGTAACTGACGAAAGTATTCTAATATACTCCAGCCTATGCTCCATGTATAAAAAACTAATTAAAAAAAACTTGAACCTGAGATCAGTATCTCTCCATCCTATCTGTGAAGAATATTGTGAACCCTTCTTTCTTCCCTCCCTGGAAGCTGAAAGAGGAAAAAAAAATTGAACCTGGATTAGACACTACCTACCAAGTCAGAAAGCAAGCCCCATTTATCTGTCTCGAGTACTACTGACTATTTTTTACATTAGTATGTTATGTTGCTTCTCAGTAGATTTTATGTATATACAAGGTGTCTCCTTTGTTTTAAGAATTGTTCAAAACCTGTGATGAAATGCTTTGAAGTGCTCTACTATTGTGTCATGCTTCCTCAACTGTCAATGATAAGTGCATGTGACTATAATGATAATGCATATATTTCTTTGTATATCAGACAATATTCCGCAACCCAAAAGCAGTCAAGCCATACGCCATTCCATCCCCTGAAAACTGCAATCTACCAGCAGCTGCTATCCACGCTTCTTCAGACATGGTTGTGGTTGTTGGTTTGAATGCACCAGCAGCTCATGTTGCACAGCACAAGTGGCAACCCAATACACCTGATGGACAGGGTACACCATTCCTCTTTCACCATGGAAAGGTTACATCAGGTTCTGCTGGTGGGATTATACGCATGTTAAAAGGTCCTGCTGGGACTGGTGAAGAGTCGCAATATCCCCAAGCATTGGCTTTTGCTGTTTCTGGAATTAGAAGCCAAGCTATTGTTTCTATAACATGTGACAAAGAAATTATTACTGGTAAATCTAGACGAGCTAGGATTATTAAAATATGCTGCCACTAGTAGTATGTGAAAAAATTATTTCTGGTGATTAAATTCTTATGAGAAGTTAGCTTAAAATAATAACCATTGCTATTAGCGTGGATTTATATTTTTCCTGGAAACATGGATAATATAATTTATCAATTTTAAGGAATTTTTCTCAAGTGGATTAACAAGGGGGCGGGGGGGTCTCGGGACGTTAACAGTACTTATCTAGCATTTGCTAAACCATATGTTCTAGTAATTCTTAGAGAAGACAAAATTGTATGTGACATTGCATCTATGAATTAACACCCATTTTGTTGAGTAGAAGGGAAAGTTTGTTATTTGGAAAAGATTTAGGTAGAAGAATAAGGTGAATAAACTATACAGATTTAAAAATTAAATAGTTCCGACCTCTCAGGTATTTGCTGGAAAATACTCTTTAGTTGAAGCAGCAGCGAAACAATGTAGAGAATCATAATTAGTAAGTTTGATTGATTTTTGTGAGTGGAACTGGTCTTCAACATATGGTTATAATATCCAAAACCATTATAAACTCTAGGCTGAACAAGAGAAATCGTATTTCTAGAATGTAGTTCTTGTTTTTTAAAATACTTTTTCTTCCCCCTCAGATCTTAACTTCTTCTAAGAAACTTGTACTACATATGGCTACTTTTTAAACTGACTGGGTCTTTCACATCTAACTTGACAATTGAACTTCTGATTAGGTGGGCATGCTGATAATAGTATTAGGTTAATATCCTCAGATGGAGCTAAAACCTTGGAAACAGCCTATGCACACTGTGCTCCAGTAACTTGCGTTGGTCTTTCACCCAATAGTGACTACCTGGTGACAGGATCCCGAGATACAACAGTATTACTATGGAGAATACAAAGAGCACTTGCATCGCATTCAAGTATCATATCAGAATCTTCTACTGGGACTGGCACTGGCACGCTGCCTTCAACCAGCAGTAGTTCTTCATCACATCTGTTGATAGAAAAGAATCGTAGACGCCGTATTGAGGGCCCTATACAGGTACTTAGGGGGCACCAGAGTGAAATACTCAGTTGTTGTGTTAACTCAGATCTTCGAATGGTTGTTTCATGCTCCCACTCATCAGATGTTCTCCTACACTCTACAAGAAAGGGACGTTTAGTCAGAAGGCTAGATGGTGTGGTGGCTCACATTGTCTCCCTTTCCTCTCAAGGGGTTGTCGTGGTGTGGAATGAATCGAAGCATATTCTCAGTACCTTTACTCTTAATGGTGTTCTGATTGCAAAAACAGAATTATCTTTCTCTAGCAGCATTAGTTGCATGGAAATTTCTCTTGATGGAAGGAGTGCTTTGATTGGAATTAATTCTCAAGAAAATGGTAGAGCCTACAATAACAGTTGGAATTCGCAATCTAGTAAGTCCGGTATTGAAGATTTTTATTCAGACTCAGAAGAAACTCACGATAGCAACAGAATAAATGCTTCATCACCGTCAATTTGCTTCCTGGATTTGCACACTTTGGAGGTACAATATTAAGATGTTTAAATTGAGCTGTCAAAAGAAAATCGGATCTTTTATTTCTCATCAAACTGTTCCTTTTATGTGCCTTCAAACTTCCTCAATATTCACATACTATAAGAAAATACTTTCAGTAAGAACGGCGGTCTGATTCTCTCAAACCTCATGAGTCCTGTTGCCTTCCTACTGTGCATATCCTTGGGACTTTTGCAATGCTAACCACTCCACAACACTATCTTGTGTAGGTCTTTCATGTGTTGAAGCTGAAAGAAGGACAGGATATTACAGCTCTTGCTCTAAATAAGGATAACACAAATCTTTTGGTTTCAACTTGGGATAAACAATTGATTATCTTTACTGATCCGGCTGTAAGTTAAATCACTCTTGATAAGGATCATTGCTTACGCTTTACAAGTGAATACTGTTTTTAAATATTCCGTGAGTCCAGGCAATGATTTTTTTTCTGATACTTGTAAATTGGATAAAAGCATAAACTTTGATATTTCACCTGCAATCTAGTTTCATAGAAAAATAATCACATTTGCACATTATTTGGAGTTTTACAATTTACTCCTGTGCAGTGTGATAGTTTTTCATATTTTTACGTGCCTGTTGGACTGAATGCACGCAAATGGTTGGTAACTCTCGTTGCTTATTGCTTCTTGCAGTTGAGCTTGAAAGTGGTCGATCAAATGCTCAAGCTTGGTTGGCAAGGTGATGGGCTTAAGCACCTCATAAAATGATAAGCTTTTAGGGCATCCATAAGTGGAAATGCTCTTCTATACGTAATAACTAATAGGAAAATACAATGGAGTTATAATACTCGTGTTTGTAAACATTATCATTGCAACTCTTCATGACATATTGTAACATTGACCAGTTACCACCATAGTGGTTAGGTTACTAGTTTTTAGCATAGTGTTCTTTTTTGCTCTCCTATTTGAGCTCAAATATTAATATCAGACAAGCTTTGACTCACTACATTTTGTTCTTTGCTTTTTATTACGGTCAATGAAAATATGGTAGCCCTTGTTTCAACCAATACTTCTCACATGTAACACCTGCCCTAAATATTTTGTTTATATTAATAAAAATATATCAGTGGTTAATTAATAAGTTGCCCTTAGATGCTTGTTTGAGGTACTAACATAGTTGGAATGGCAAACAACTTAATATAGTGATACCTTTTTGTTGTTTTAGATGTATATACAACAAAGGTCAAATTATATACCATGAATTAAGAGCAAATCAGAAAAAAATGAATATATATTAATTTTAATAACTAGGGAGGTTTAGTCTTTGACAATGTAACAAATCAAGATTCAAATACATATTATGAAGGGAGTCCCCAATTATGATTTCGTTGTCTCAAATATTGTTACTCATGATGAATTCGGTGTTGCCTTGGAATTTTCTTGATCTGGGTTGTGTTGTGAATACAACCTATTCTCATGCTTGCACGAAATCATCTCTCCAGCACCCAAGTCTTATGTTTGTGATATCCCTTGGCTTCCCTATAAATAATATATTATTAAATAAATTGTTACAAAACTCTTCCATTGAAAGAGAAATAAATATAAAATCTTCAAAGTTATATGGTATAATAGAACTCTCAAAAATTAATTAAGATATATCCTTGTTCTTCTTAATTATCAATAATAATGGATAGTTATAGTATTATTTTTAATTCTTTTTAGTTGACATTGGCACATTAAAATTATCTATTTTCCAACTTTATTTTTTTTATGAAAATATCTATTTTTTAATTAAATATATATTTACTCTTTCATCTATTTTAACTAAAAAAATTCACACATTAAAAAAAAAATAATAAATTATATATATACAAAAACTTATTTTATTATTTTATAATTATTGGTTCTTATATCTTTTTTGTTATATAATATTTTGTTCTCCATGTTAACTATTTAACTTGTTTGAAATTCACAAGTTTACTCATTTAAGATTTTTTTTTTTTGTTACAATCTTGATTGTACTTTTTTTTATTTGTGGTTTAGTTCAAACAATATATTTTATTTTAGGAAATGAAAACCTCATTTTTATTTAATTTAACTGTTTATATATATTTGATCATTTTTAATTTTTTTTAATATTTTTATTTGTTGTTTATTTTTTTAGCGTGATAATGTCTAACTTTCAATTTTTCGTTGTTAATCTTGTAAATCATAAGCTTATTAAGTCATTAACAAATTTATCTTCTCTTTTCTTTTTTATTCTTAGTTTTGTTTCATTTGAAAAAAATTCATTACACAATTTTTTGTTCTCTTTCTCAACATTTTGAATTGTTCAGTATCCACCAATTTTTCTTAGATACATGACATAAGGTACTTTCCCTCTCAGTATATTTGCAAAAAATAAAAAGATAGATTTTATAGTTGTCATTGAATTCTAATTACCTATATTTATATCATTACTATTTGGTACTCTATTTTAAGATTATGTAAATTTTTTCCTTAATATTTGATATTGAAGAAAAAAAACGTGTGTCCTATTTTGGCATTAAATATTTGATAATATCATATTTTTTTTGTTATATTCTTTATTTATTTTAAAAATTATTTAATTAATATTTAAAAATGATAGAAAGGACAATATTGAAACACATTTCACACCTAATAAAGATATAGATGAGGATGAATTTTTACTTCAAGGATGACAACAAATATAGTTAAATATGCACTTCCCCGCCTAATTGTCATCCCGAATTATGTTTCTCCATGTTTTTGTCATTCTTTTGTATACAAATGATTATATAATTTAATTAATTTAAATTTGTGTTCAATGACATGTATTCTTAAGTATATCTATATTTTTTAATCTTTAAAATTAAAACAAACTTTCTATTAAATATATATGAGTCTAATAGTTATTTTAGCTTAAAAATCATATTATGACAACTGTGTTCATAAATATTAATGTTCAATATATATTAGAATGTGTATTATATTTAATAGACTAACCTACAAGATAACCAAATCATGTGTAAATATTCAATGTCTAATTTATTGAAATAGTGTGTTTATTAACATTTATAATCGTATTCAATGTAATGTATTTATTGTACTTATGTTCAAGTCAATGACATCAATGTATTTAATGAAATTTGTACTCATGTTCAATTCAATGGTGTTAAGGGTGTCAAAGAAAGTCAACTTGACTCATACAAGTTGGTTCACCATGGGTTAAATTCAAGACCAATCAATTCAATTTGGCTCGACCTACAATGATTAGTAGGTTAGGTGGATTAACTCACTAAAGTATGTTTTGTTCCTCTAACTTGTTTTATACTCCCTCCGTTTCAAATTATAAGGCGTACTTGACAAAATCTCACATACCAATAAAAGCAATTAATTTGTTCAACTTTTTACAAATCTTCCATTTTCACCCTTATTAATTACAATTAAATGAATTAATTGAAATTTAATAAGAAATATTTATAAATGAATTAATTTTTTAATAAAATTGTAAATTGATTGAGATTAGAATTTCAACAGTTTTAAAATCATTTAAGAATTATTTCTAAATAATTTAAAATCAGAACTACTAATTATTTTAAATAAATATTTCAATTAAAATTTTTTATTCTCACCAAATTGCAAATGACTATATTCAAATTTTATTTTAAAATTTTAATCAAAATTTTTAATTCTCACTAAATTGCAAATGATTATGCTTAAATTTTATTTTCAAAATTTCAATCAAAATTTTTCAATTCTCACCAAATTGCAAATAAAAATATTGAATTAAAATTACTTACTAAAAAAAATATGATATTAGTAGATGATGGTAAAAGATGAAGAGTCAGACTAATAAAAGGAAATTAATTCTTAGTTCCTGATATTTAATTTCTCTTTCTACTATTTAATGTCAATACAAATAATAATGTGATTAATAAGGGTATATAAGGAAAAAAAAAGAATAAAGTTATTAAAATTCTAAAACGCCTTATAATATGAAACAAGATTTCTTTCAAAAGTATGTCTTATAATTTGAAAGGGAGGGAGTATATTTGTTATAGTACAATGAAAATGGGTTGAATATACCTTCTTATTTATAGTTGTAGAATCAAAATGTTCACCTATTTCACTAAGCATTAACTATAAGTAGAAAGTGATACTGTAAATATAGTAAGTGAAAAAAAACTATTAACCTATATAATTGAACAAACAAATAAATTAAGCATTCAAATCATTAGAACACTATTGAACAACATCCTATATAATTAAAGTAGTAAATAATTATAAAAAAATTAATAAAAAAAATAAAAGATTATTATTAAAGAATTATGAGTCAATCTACCTCTAACCCAACTCGAATTCAGTGGAACATATTCAAGTTAGTCCACATTTAAAAAAAAACTAATTTTTTTATAATCTAACCCAATTCAAATTTGTGATAAGTCGGATTGACTTACAAGTTTAAAATATTTTGATATTTGTGTCTTAATTAATATATACTTAACATTAAATTTATTAAAAGTTATACTTTTATTTAAATTTATTCATTAAATTTTTAATAAATAAAATCTAAATCTTTATTGCACATTTATTGAATTTTGTCCAAATCTTCACCACAATAAATATAAAAGGTTGATGAATTGATTTGCAAAATACTCAAACAAAGACCTTACATATATAAGTAGAGTAGTATAAGATCTTTAAAAGTAAGAACAAAAAAAGATAATGAATATATTTTCAAGAATCACAGATTGTTAACTGTTATATATAACCTATGATAAGATATGCATTTGTTTATTCATGTTCTTGTATTTTTATTGGGATTTCATGTTTTTTTAATTTTCCTACTTCTACTAATATTATCCGCTTTATATTTCTGAAAGTTTTGTAACAAGATAAAATTTCAATATTTGTGGTCTTGTTCTCATTAGTTTCCCAAACTATGGAACAATTGTCAGTGGTAAATTCTTCCATTATTTTTTATAATTGATGGTAATATTTTTGTTTCCTCACTAACACTGTTTTGATTTTCTTTTAACTATCCTTCTTCCAATATTTTAAACATTTATATTATTATTCTCTATGCTTACAACTTACTCTCGTGTTGCATTATAATATTTTAGTTTTAATTAATCTCTTTTTGCGCAAATTTTTTTGTCAATCCCTTTTTATTTTATCTTAATTGATTATTTTTACAAAAGGATCTAATGTAAAACTCTGAAGGGATTTTTTATTTTTTTGGATTTTACAAGGATTGCTTAAAAGCCCAATAAAATTTATTTTTCTTATAATAACTTTTATATAATTTTTAAAAATTTCCAAAGTAAAAAGCATATTTGATTCTAAGAGTTTTATATAATTTGTAATTAGATATAAAAGCATATTTTTGGTACATAAATTATTCTTTTCATTAATGTTTATCGAAATCAACACCCATAAAATAGAATTGTTATAAAAATTATTCTATAATTTTAGAAAAATAAATAAATTTTAACAATACATTTACTTGTTCAGGTTATGAATGTTTGATGGAAGGTCCAAATTTTCACGTGGAACACTCAAGAATAAAGCTCCTTAATCATCACCACATGATCAAGATTGTATATCCACAATCAAATGGTTGTGTGAGCATCATGAAGAAATTTCCAGAGATGTAACAACAAAACTCAATATCAGACAAAATATAAAAATGTAATCGTTATAGCCCTAAGGATGAGACTGACTTTTTAAGGATCTTGTGAGGCTTGTTCACGACACATTATTAGTACTTAAGGGTTTTACATACATATTAAAACCAAGTATAAATATATGAAAAAGAGTGATATTAATATAATGTTATTGTAAATGTGTTTGTTTTAGTTATTTACTTTGAAATTGTAACTTTTTTTGTCATATTTTTATTCCTTAACATGAAGTTTGTAAAGGTATTGTGTTTGGCTATATGACACGCCATTGTCTTCTTCTGTCTATTTCTAAAAAAAAAATGAGAGACAATGTATTCATTATATAAACTTATCTACCACTTTCTGTTAAGGACATTCTCAATCAATATATAGATTATTCATGTTTAATAGTTTATATTTAATCCACCTACACATAAGATAAGACAAGTCTTATAAATGTGTAACGTCTAATTGATTATTGAAAGTTGTATTCATATTTGATTTAATAACGTTGTTATATAAATGCCCAATGCTTACTTTATCGGAATTTGTGCTCATATTTAATTCTCTCATTAAATTTTGTAAAATAATAGTTTATTAAATTGATTCCCTCACTAAATTTTGTTAAATAATTTATTAAAATTTTTATTACATACAATAACATCTCCCATAAGATTACTTCTTAGATTTATTTGTAATTAGTTATAATAATTTATTATTAAAAGTAATATGTATGAAAGATGGTTGTAATATTTTGAAAGTTATTTATAATTGTTTTATAGTTAATTATTCAAGCAACTTTATATAGGAATTGTTTAGTTATATCATCCATATTTTACACTTCACAAGTTATAAGCAATTCTAACATACAACTCCTTTGGAGATTATTTAGACTAGTATTAAAATGTTATTGATTGTTTTGCAAAATACACATGTGTATGATAGAGATATCTTCATTCCAACAATTATAATATGGTATCTTAATTCATTTTATGTGGATCTTATATGCTACATTATTTGTAAGATTTGACATCCATTATTTATCTCATTTAAGATTGTTATAAAATATTTTATTTAATAATATATTATTTATATTTTATCCTATCAATTCTCTTACATTATAATTGTATTTTATGCAAACTCAAGATTTTATTTAAGATGGTAAATTTTATTTTTATTTTCATATCAGTATACTTCAATGTAGAGATTTGGAGTATCTCCATTACAAGAGTCATACATATGATCATAAACAAAGACATCTACATTGGAGTATGCTGACATGACAATCAAAATAAGATTCAAGATCTTAAATAAAACTGAGTCATAAAATATAAAATTATTTATTTGTATTAAATTTTATGGTATGAAAGAATTAGTGGATTAAAATATAAATAATATATTATTAAATAAGGTTTTATAACATTCTTGCATAAGAGAAAAAATATATATGAAATCTTTCAAATGATGTGATATGATAAGGCCTGCAAAAAGTAAATTAAAAAACTATATTATAAGATTCATGTTTTAAGCTTATGACTTTGTGTATCACTCTTGCAATGGAAATTATATTGAAGAATTACAAACTTTTAGTGTTTACATATGTTAAAGAAGATATGTCTTTCTTTATCTATGTTGCTCTATTTTTATTGAGATTTTTTATTTTTTGATTTTATTATTTCTATTAAAACAATAATATAGATTTATGGTTTGTTTTATTAATAATGTGTTTTATATTTTGAAAATGTAACAAGATAATTTCAATATTTATGCTCTTGTATATCTTATTTCTCTTACTATGGATCAATTCTAAGTGATAAATTGTTACATTAATTTTTCTAATTGATTGTAACATTTTGTTTCCTCTCTTGTTCTATTTTTTATTTTATTTTATTTTGAGTTAAATATGTTTTTAGTTCTTGAATTATTTGTTAAAATTGTGTTTCGTTTCTAAGATAAACTTTGGACCTATTTTGTCCTTATACTTTATAAATAGGTTTAAATGATACTCAATAACAAATAAAAACATCTCTAAGAAGAGAAAAATGAGAGAAAATGGAAGAGGAAAATGAGAGGAAATGGAAAAGAAAAGAGTAAAAGAAACTTAAAAATGGATGATAATAAATTAGGAAACTATGAAGAAGAAAAATGAAAAGATAGAAAAGAATTCTGATACATCGTCAATGATCGTTTACACGAGTTTGTCCAAAATTTGTCTCAAGGATAAAACAAAATTTTGACAAATAATTCAAAGACTAAAATCATATTTAACTCTTTTATTTTTAACTACCTTCTTTAAATATTATTATTGTTAATACTTAAGCTTTTGTCTTATATTAATGTTCTTCCCCAAATTCTTTTTAGTCATTCCCCTTTTTATTCGAATTTAATTAGTTAATTTTGTAAAGGCTACCAAGGTAAAACAATCAAGGTTTTTTCTATAATGATAATAATACTATTTTTTATGAAATCTTTTTAGAATGTATATGTAAAAGTAAAAGTATAACCAATTCGAAATTACTGACTAATATAAAATATTTATTATAGATATTTAAGTTTTGAAATACAATTAATATGTAGTAAATATAATTTAATTTTATATTTTTTTAATATAAGAAAAATTTATAGTGTTAGTCGACTTTGATATTGTGGTAATGTAGGGAATAGACTAATAAGGTTTTTATATTAACATTAATAATACATAGAGGAGATGAGTAACACGTGTACTATCCATATTATTAAAATAAAAATTTATATACATTCTCATCTTCTATTTATTGTAACATAAACATTAAATAAAATATCAAATATATTAAAAGTATTTTAATCATTTGAAAAAATAACATTAACCATATATATATATATTATTTAAAAAGTCAAGGATTACCTACATATCTAATTAATTTAGATATTTTTTTATAAATATTAAAACAAGTTTAGACGATATTGGTATAGATAAATCTATTTCTCTCAATGTATGCTTTGTTATTTACTTTAGACATGGAGAATTTTTTATGTATAATATGATTATTGGATGAGATGATGAATAGAGAAATTGGTTTCCAAGAAAAAGTTGATAGTGCAACTAGTATCCGGAACCGTGCAACGCACGGAATTTTTTTAAAAAGTATTATATATTTATTGAAAATATATTTTTATAAAAAAATAATAATAAAATTAATTTAAATTCTCTGGACAAAAACTTAATTCACAAAAATTGTTTTAATTATTTTTTCACAAAATTATTAAGTTAAATATAATTTTTTTATTTGATTCCATAAATAATTTTAATATTTGAAATATATTCTTTTTAAAAGTTAAACTTAATTTCATTATCTAATTTTGTAAAATGTATATAAATTATCGAATAAAAACTAAAATTAATAAAAAATATATAAGATAAAATAGTTTAAATTAAATAATCACTATATTAATTAAATCATAATTATTTATGTATATTATTTATTCTCACTTTTTATTTTATATAATTAATAATAAATTTTAATAAATTAATATTATATTTGTAGATTAAATTAGATATATTTTTATCTCTATTTCTTAAAATATATAATTTATACTTATGTATTATAATATGAAAAATTCATAAAAATTAATTAAAATAATTGTAAAAAGTTATTTTAATTATAATAATTTTTATAAATTACATGAAATTTTTTCTTTACCTACTAATTAATTGTGAGTTTTTTATTTTTTTTATTAAAATTTTAATATTTTTATATAGATTATTTTTAATATATATATATATGTGTGTGTGTGTGTTTTTGTAAAATAAAATCTTAAACAATCCTTAAGAATTAATAAGAAATATATAATTTTAAGGGTTAAATATGATTTTCGCCCCTACAAAATACATAATATGTTAAAATAGTCTCTACAAAATTTTTTGGGTTTGTTTGGTATTTATAAAATTGAAACCTGTTATTTTAGTCTAATTTTTTAATGGGACGTGACGGAAGTTGACGTGACGGAAGTTGACGTGTGCTACGTGTGACCTTTTCTGTAACATTCCTCGTCCAAAGCTCATCGCCGCGGTGCTATCCCTGAAGCGCCACGTGTCCTCCGTCCGGGTACACGTGCTCCAAGCCACCACACACACCCTCACCGCACCTTCCTCCGAAGAAATCATCGCTGCCATCCTCGCGGTGGGACAGGGCTCCAACCACCACCCGCGCGCCTGCATCGACGCGCTCATGGACCGCCTGCACATCCTTGTAGTGGCCGAAGCCAAACTAAATAGAAAGCACAATCAAAAAGTCAATCAGGATGCCCACCATCTCTTTCCCGAGGACCAAGACCAGAAGCAGGACCAGGAACCATCGTTAACTCTAAACCCCTTCTTTTCTGAGCCACCACCTGTTCCAGAGCTCCCACTTTTCTGAGCCACCACCTGTTCCAGAGCTCCCACTCTTTCCTGAGTCCCCACCTATTCCCTTCTTCTCACCCTTTCCCTTCTCTCAACCTGCTCAAGAAACTAAGGGGCCTTTCCGTGTAAACTCCGTTGGAAATTGGGAGCTGATTTCGGACAATGCAGGTGTTGCAGCCATGCACATCAACTTGTTACCCACAAACAAGATCATCGTCTTTGATGCCAGAGTTTACCCACCTCCAGAATTAGATTAGCCAAAGGGGTGCCATGCGTTCCATTTAGAGATGCGGGATCTAAAGAAGACAAATTCGAAGAGTTCAAAAACACCAATAGCCGAAGGGGAAAAGCAAAACGAAGAGGGGCAAACTAATCGACAAAGGAAAGAAAAGTCAACGGACTTCCACGTCACGACATGAGACATTTCTAAACACCTCACACGTCATCACTCCGTTTGTTATGTCAACTTCCATTAGGTTCCATTAAAAAATTGGACTGAAATAACAGGTTTCAATTTTATAGATACCAAACAAACCTAAAAAATTTTACAGGGACTATTTTAACATATTATGTATTTTATAGGGACGAAAATTATATTTAACCCTAATTTTAAATCATCTTAAACATTGATTCAGTAAATCAATATTAAATTAAATTTTTAAATGGACAAAGCATAGAAGAGGTCTCATCATAATTCCAACAAGTAGTAAATTCTATCATAATTTTAGGCAACACTACATTATAAATCATTGATCATACTAAAAAAAATAACATATGAATACAACTTTCAAACACAAAATCATAAAAGATACTTTCCATACATATAAAAAAAACTGAAACATAAAGACTCTCCAAATAACAAAGTATATCATAATTTGAAGCAAAACTGAAATATAAACCATTTATCATATTTAAAAATTGGGACTTTAATACAACAACTCCAAGTCAAAATAGAGTACAACCAATAACTCCTCGTTAAATATTTCAAAACAACAAAATTAGTACAACTAATGACTTGTTCTTAAACATTCCAAAACAACATTACCGGAAAATAATTACTGTGTTAATGATGTCCCAAAACCTACTTGTGATTCTGATCGATTTGATGCATTTGAGAACTAAACAAATCCTCTAAAAGAATATAATGAGTGACAACACAAATATATTAAAAAAGAACACAATCATTTAATAATGGCTAATACAGCCTCATTGATGCTCACACATCTTACATCATTGGTTACACTCTTCATTCTACCCATTTCACAATAATTTTCAGAATGTGTCCTTAAAACGAACACCAATAATGTTAGTATGTAAGATGAATGTCAATTAAAGATATAAAAAAATATCTCAATAACTCAAAGCAAGGTACTTACAGAAGATTTGATTCAACTATCACTAAACTTCTTAATGACAGTTTCATCTATACATACTATTTTAACTCTGAATGATTGGTCAAAGACTTGTTTGGAATATGACCACCGTTTGTCTAGTGTATAACCATTCAATAAGCAAACAAAGATTAAACTTGAAAACAAATAAAGAAATCGAAATTTGGTCACGAAGAAAAGAACCTTGTCCTAAGATTAAAAAATCTCATTGCATGACTTTTTCAAGAGTGTTCTAACATTCCTGTTAAAAAACACAAATGTGGTTGAATTGATTTCATTAATTACGCGAACCTTGATCTTATACCTATAACAAAGGTATATTAAAAACATGAAAATAATATATATATTAATTACCTAGGCATCACTTTCAACACATGTTTGTTGCAATTTTCACAAAAAAACATCTTGGAGTATGGGAATAGTGCTTTATTGCATATGCATGCAGTATACCACTACACATCATCCCCAAGTAAACAACATATGTTACTTCCTGTTGGTACAATAAAATTAGGACTGCTCCTCACAATTTAGACATGAATTAAAATGCAAACAATAGAAATAATTTAAATATCATACCTCCTTGCAATCCTTCAGACTTTGGATTCAATTTTTAGGAGTGAGTTTTGGAAAGTCATCCTCCATGCTATTTTTATAAGACTCAGATAGCTGAATCAAACCTTGGAAAAGTGACTTAGTACTATCAAACATCTTATACAGTATAGAGAAAAATAGTTTTAACAATGTCCCACAAATGACAATCATTGAAACATTTGAGAGAATTTTAGAATTTGACTTTATTACAGGATGACATTCATTGAAGTATTTAAGAATTTAATATGATATATATGATATATAATATATAATATGATTTATGTGTAGGAAAGGTAACTGGAATAGACAGTTAGCACAAGATATCTCACTTCATCGAGAGTGAAATAAAATATTTGCCTTTCTAAAATAACTCCATATATAAAATAGTAAATTGACAGTAATCAATAGTCACACAATAATTGCAAATAAGGTTTAAAATTTTAGTCACAATTTTGGTTTAAAAATAAAGATACAATTAATGTTAGTTGTAGTTACAGGCAATATTTGAAAACCTTTGAAACAATCATTGAATAGCATAACAACCAAGCATGCAATTTTTCTAAATTCACAAATTGATTAACAATTCACCTTTGTCATCCTATTATCCCACCACTCCCCTGAGTTAGCAATGAACACCTACATAATTTCACCACCGAACCAGTACCACTGCTCACTTTCCTACCTGAAACAACAACAAAAATATTTAGCAAATCATACAACCTAAGGAGATGACATAACATTTCACAGAACTCATCACTTGTCATTTTTATCATACTTTAGATCTGGCGATGACACCTTTGAGAGATTCATTACTAGACCACAAAATCAAGTCATAACTGCTTCTTAAGAAGCACCACAATGTACATTTAGTGTTTATTTCATTAAAATGATATAAACACTTGCATAATGTCCTAGCAAATTATCAGAATGACACTCATATAATTACATAATAAAAATCATAAAAAACATTTGATTACATGTTTTAAAAAAACAGGTTTCACAATGTCCAACAAATGACAATCATTGAAGCATTTGAGAATTTCAGAATTTGAGATTCATTGAAGCATTTAAGAATTTGATTGTCATCAAAGACAGACAGGTTTCCAAATGTAACTCTGATATATATGATATGTGATATATAATATGATTTATGTGTAGAAAAGGTAGCTGGAATATACAATTTGGTGTAGCACCAAATATCTCACTTCAGCAAGAGCGAAAGAAAATATTTGTGTCTTTCTAAAATAACTCTACATATAAAATAGTAAATTAGCATTAACCAATAGTCACACAATAGTTGCAAAGATTTAAAATTTCAGCAGTCACAATTTTAGTTTCACTGTAATATTTTTTTAAAAATAAAGATACAATAAATGAGTTGTAGTTACACCCAATATTTTAAAACCTTTGAAACAATCATTGAATATCATAACACAAGAAGATAACATAACAACCAAGCATGCAACTTTTCTAAATTCACAAATTGATTAACAATTCACATTTGTCATTCTATTATCCCACCACTCCCCTGAGTTAGCAAAGAACACCTGGCATAATTTCACTACAGAACCAGTATCACTGCTCACTTTCCTACCTGAAACAACAACAAAAATATTTAGCAAATCATACAACCTAAGCAAGATGACATAACATTCCATAGAACTCATCACTTGTCATTTTCATTGGACTCTAGATTCGGCGATGAAACCTTGACAGATTCATTTCTATTTTTATCCAAAAAACAGATTTAGCTGGAATAGGTTTTCAAATGTAACTAATTAATGAAAAAGAACTACTGAAACAGTTTAGGCAAATTGAACATGAAACAGAACAAAAAAATTAAAAAGAAAGAACAAAAAACACCATTTACAGTCTACTAAAACAGAACATGGTTTAGGCAAACAATTTAGAGAAAGAAAACACAAACAAAAACAAAATTTTAGTAAAGAGCAGAAATCAAATTAAATATAAACAAAACAGAAAAAATTAAAAAAACAGGAACAAAAACATAACTTACAGGCTATTGAAACAAAACATGATTTCGGCAAAGAATACACAAACACGACATTTACTAGAAACAAAGTTGAAGAAAAGTAACCCTAGAAGAGCATAAATCACCTTTGAAGAAGAAGATTTAGTAGATCAAATCAAAGTTTTCTTTAAAGAGCAGAAATCATATTATAGAAAAATGTTCAACATTTACCAAAAAAAGAGTTGATAAAAAAGCATAAATCGCATTTGAAGAAGAACCTAGCAGACCAAACCTAACCCTAGATTTAGCTTGAGGAATCCACCTTTGAAGACTACCTACAAACGTAAAAAAATAGAAACATCAAAAAACAAAAAAATGTTGACAAAGAACAGCAAAATTAAAAAACTTGAAGCTTTAAAAATAGAAAAGCAAGATAAGTCGCATTTGAAGAAGAACCTAGCATACCAAACGTAACCCTAGATTTAGCTTGAGGAATCCACCTTCGAAGACTACCTGCAAACATCAAAAATAGAAACATCAAAAAACAAACATTAAAAAAATGTTGACAAAGAACAACAAAAATAAAAAGCTAGAGGCTTTAAAAACAGAGAAGAAAGGATGATGTTCAGAGGAAAAGGCGTTAAAAAGAAGTGTAACCCTCAAAGAGCATAAATAACCTTAGACCAGACATAACCCTAGATTTAGCTTGAGGAATCCATCTTTGAAGACTACCTGCAAATATTAAAAAATAGAAAGAAAAAAAAAATAGAGTGAAAAAGAACAACACAAAAAGGCATGAAGAATGGAAAAGTAGAGGTGTTAAGAAGAAACGTAATCCTAAAAGAGCAGAAATCACCTTAGACCATGTAGAAAAAACAACGAAGCAGCAAGCATTACAGACTGTGTGGTCCAAAAAAAAACACGAATGAAAAAAAAAAACAGGAAGATCTGATTGATTAAAGAAGAAAAAGAGATGAAGAAATAATTCATATTCATATACATAATAATACATAGAATACATATAAATAATAAATGAAAAATATAAATAATACAAAGTGTACAGCTAAGAAAAATACCCATCAGCCTCTAAACAAATTGTGTTCAACTTTGTTGTCTTCCCATTTTTGTGCAGCTCTCTATCCGTACCCACACCTGTCAGTAGTCCCATAATATCTGCATTTGGAACATGGTCAAATTTTTTTTAATATATGTCTATACCATACATCTATACTATATGGAAAACGCATTACTTTAACTCAACAACCAAAAAGTCACAATCAAATCCACTGGAAATAATATCTGATATTGGGGTAAAGTGGTTTTTAATTACTGGAATAAGGTTCACATCCAGTAAGGAAACTTTGGTTCCAAATTGGAAATTAATTTTGTATGGGTGGCAGGTTGTTTTATAAAAACCAGCATTTGTTGCAACATTAAAATTATGTATGCAATAAACACTTCTCTCATGGATTTCATTCTGAAATTTATAAATTAAGGTGCGACGGACAGAACCATGGATGCGGGTACCCTGTATGAGGAAATTCGTATCAGCAAAATTGATAATCATAATAACCAAGCACCAATAGTAAATAAAAAAATAAAAAAGTACAATTTTCAAATTTGTTATGGCACCAACCTCTTTGTCCTGAAGAACCATCTCTAAGGAAAAACTTTGGTCCAGTGAAATCCGACACAAACCACAAACGAATGACCCGCACAAGTATCTTCCAATGATCCTTTTCGCCATTGACATCAGCAACAACATCATATTTATTTGGCCGTTCCATGTCTATTACTGGGTTTTAGTGGGTTTCTGCACTCACTCAAAGCACATGAACAATGTCAAGGTGTTATATATATGTGATAATGAGAGCAAACCCTAAAAAGTGGGCGGGATTTTGAAAATTAAAATTTGAATTTGAATTTGAAATTTGAAATTTAATACACCCGAAGACATACCTGGACTTTTTGATGTATCTAATCGCAATCGCAATTTGCAAAATTAACATTAACATAAAACATACATACGAATAAAACGCATCTCAGACAAACAGAAAGCATAACAGAGAGTAGCAATAAAATATTACGCTTCTGCATTTTACGCTTTTGCGTTTCACATACATGAATTTACCCAGAAAGGAAAAATCGAAACCCTAAAACATGATTTCGTCAAATGTTAAAAAGTCGTAAACGTAAGAAGAGCAGAAACCCTAAAATCAACATTTAAGGTAAACTGTTGGGGCTATATACAGCAGAAAAAAAATATTACCTTTTTGCGTTTGATGTGCATGAAGTTTCCCAGAAAGGAAAAATCAAAACCCTAAAGTTGGTTAGTCATGCGACAAATCAAAGAAATGTGTAATTTGAAAAAGTGATTTCGTGAAATGCCGTAAACGTAAGAACAGGAGGCATGACCCTAAACTCACCATTTAGGGTAAATTGTTGGGGCTATAAAGATCAGAAACAAAAATATTATCTTTTTGCGTTTCATATACATGAAGTTACCCAGAAAGGAAAAATCGAAAACCTAAACTTCGTTAGTCAGCCGAGAAATCAAATAAAGGTTGAATCTTGAAAACCTGATTTCATGAAATCTTCAGAAACCGTAGACGTAACAACAGTAGGTATCACCCTAAACAAACCATTTAGGGTAAAATGTTTGGGCTAAAGAACTCAGATCAGACACCGAAACCATCTTTCAAAACACATTTCAGTGTAAGGTTGTCTTGCGTGTGAGAACGGAGATGGAGAATATGTGCGTGAGAGTGGGTTTGGATTTTTAGTGTTGGTGAGAGTGAATTTGAATTTTTAGGGTTTCAGAGAAGATGAGAAGGTTTATGTGAGAACATCTGATGCGCGTGCATGTATGAGGGTGTGAGGGAAATTTTGCTTGTGAGTAAGAGTGACATTTGCCTTAGACACACATGCGTGAGAGAGAAGATTCCTGAGCATTTATGAAAGAGAGAGAAAGGTGTGTGACGTGGAAGAACCTATGAACACCACGTGTAATGTTTGCTATTTGTAGTAAAAAAAAGAAAAAAAAATTGGAGAACTTTTTTCAATGTTTCCCTGTATGCTACTCTCATTTATATATAGATATAGAAATATAGATATAGATTTGAATAAAAGACCTAATATAACTTAACTATATCCTTGGAATATAAAATGTTTATTAAGACATATACTAAAATAAATAATGAAAGTTTTGTTATTGACATAAAATTTACCTCCCTAAGTATAATATGTTTCTTGGAGAAAGTTTCCTAATTTGGAGAAACAAAAAATAAGATTTATTCTAATGCAGAAGTTGAATGTTGGATCTCCTTCAACATGTGAATGAGTTCGAAAGAAAATCATACTTTAAGACCTTAAAATAAAGATTTTAGTTTTACTATAATGAAAAGTCAGTCATGACTATTGTCAATAATCTAGTCTAAAATAATAGGACCAAACATCATAAAATTGAAAAGACAATTCATAATTTTGACAAAATCCTAGTGTTAATAAATCATATCCCTACAAAACTTCAAACAACGAACATTTTCACCTAAAAATCTTTCTCGGAACAAATTTTAGGATTTTCTAAGCAAACAAAAATAATTAATATTCATTTATCAACTTTATGGGAATGTTGTAAATAATATTATTAGAATAAAGATATTATCAATATCTTCGTAAAAGAATTTCAAAGACTTCCTAATCATTTAAGTATATTTTATTTCCTTATTTTAAAGATATTATTATTACAATACAAATTCTTTATTTTCTTAAATATTTCAAGTCATATAATAATATACATTATAACTAACGTGAATACAATAACTTGTCAACTAACATATCTTTCTATTTTGAAATCACTTTCATTCTCTTTTGTTAAACTACTTTGAGCTTTTCAGTAGATTTCGGATTGTTCCAAAAATCTTTCAATCCACCTATCTGTGAAAGGGCTTGATTTCAAGGCCTCCATCAATATGAAGATTTATCATTGTCTTGTAGGTGACATTTTTCTTATCATCATTCAATTCGAAGCGAAAACAACCTAACAAAGCTGCTGAAAATATCTTCATCTGTCTGTAAGCAAACTCCTTTCCCAGACAAATCCGAGGACCTGCCTGCAAATGAATCAAAATTCACCCAAGATTACTGCATGCTTCTTCAAAGAAAATACACACAGATAGGAGTTTGATCATGCGCATAATTTCCTTTTTACCCTTGGCCTCTATTAGTTACTTTAAAGAAAGCAAGTTTAGATGCTCTTGATTTTCATGATGCTACTGTTAAATTCTCATAATTTTTCAATCTTTGAAGTACCTTTTGTTATTTTAACAAAAGCCTAATATAGATGTCAAATGCTCCAAGGAAAACTCTACTAACCTGAAAAGCTGTAAACTTGAAAGGGCTCTCTGGCTTAAAAATGCCATTCTCATCAAGCCATCTTTCTGGTTTAAAATCCTCTGCATCATCACCCCATATAAATTTCATCCGACCCATTGCATAAGGTTGGTATGATACCATATCTCCCTTATTAACACTATACCCATCTGGCAATGTATCATCAGAAAAACAAATCTTTGCATCCTGCATGAAATTAAGGAGTCTAGCACTTAGAATGTATTTCATCTACGGGCATGTCAAATATGTAACAACAATGAATCAATCTTGGTAATTTAACAATGATAATATATCAATTGTGGGGTTGTAGAAACTTCACTAGTTCATCAATACCCTTTAGTCCTTACCAAGAAAATTGAAGAATGAGAGATGTGTAAATAAGAGACATGTCTAGTGAGAGCAAATCTGATAGCTGGATCTTGCACTAGGTCTAGAAATCAAATTTAAAACATGAGTGTGTTTGGTTTCTATTTTCAAATATCTTATTAGTTTTAAGAAAACAAACAAAACACAAACGTATACCAAGGCCATGTCTCACCATATATAGCACGCTCTAGATGACCTGGCATCCTTGAACTAAGACAACAGAACATGACAAAAATGAGAAAACATCTCTGTTTTTGGTTTTTAATATACTTTTTTACGAAGAAGATTTCAGAACTTGATCAATTTAAGGTGAGAAATTGAGTGCTGAATAGCATAAAATTATTTGAAAAAGCATGTTTAAAACAAAAGGGGAGAAGGAAATCAACCAGCCCCAAGTCCTCCCAGCTTTATAGGAGTCTTTAGTTCTAACCATTAAAGCAAGCAGGAAGCAAAGACTTGTTCCTACTGCATGCAGTGACGAAGAGTTCAACCCCAAAATTAATCTTACCACAGGAACTGCAGGATAAAGTCGGAGAGTTTCAGTAATTGCTGCATGAAGATAGTTCATCCTTTCAAGAGCTTCATCGGTTACACTGGACACAAATTCCGTATAGCTGCTAATTGTTTTTGTGTTTGTTGCTTCTCTCACTTCTTCTGCTGCTTTTTCTTGAACTTCAGGGTACTTACATAACATGTACATGAACCAAGAAAGTGTGGCTGCTGTTGTGTCTTTCCCAGCAATTACAAAGTTTAGAATTATATCTCTTAGGTATGTTGAATCATATCCCTTCACTTGCAGAAACCTTGACAGAATATCTTCACGTTTACTCTACAGATATAGAGTGAAAAGTAGATTATATATTGGTGGCACATCTAGTGAGAGATTAAAAGAGTTAATCTTGGTCATGCACTCATATATAAATGGGTCATGATTGTTTTATTTAAGTTTAATCTGAAGCTTCCATTTGATTCTACAGCTAAGGTTAACTCTTCTCACCATACATAAATACAGCTCATATATAATACACTTACAACAGAATCTTCCTCTGAAATCTGCATTTGCTGAATTCTAGTGTTGATTAGCTTGAAAACAAATTCATCTAAAATTTTAGTAGTCTTCCTTAATTTGGCCTCTGATCCAATATTCAGAAATTTCTTGATCTTCCAGAAGACATCAACATAACGATAAAGGGTGAGTGCACTTGATGTGTCAAAAGTATCAGCAAAAATCTTCCCTTCTTGACTTGATCCACACATGCTGTCAAGTTCAGTTCCAAATGCAACTTGGAAAATTGAATCCAGTGTTGATTTCATGAAAAGGTCCTATATAAATTATTGGATGAAGTTAACATCCTAACAAGTAGATGAAAAAAGGTAATATGATAGTATCTTTCAGAACATATATATACTCACTTGGATTTCCAACGCACTATTAGAAGCTGCAGATTCAGACACTATGTCTGCAAGTTTTGCTGCATTCTTTCTGAATATTGAAACGCTGAAGTCCCTTAACATCTTGGTAGAGAATTCATGACTTGATATTTTTCTTTGCTCCCGCCATTTCTCGCCATCCACAGTGAAAATCCCATCACCTAGTAAATCCTTCAAATTGTGATAGTTGTACAAGCCCTGCACAAAAAGTTTAAAGAAATAAAATTTAAGCTATTTAGCCCAACTCTTTCAAGAATCAAGCAAACCCCTTTATGCTTAATTAAATAAATAAAAAATGCCTATCACAAATCTACATACCTAATGTTGAATTATGAAAGGTTATTGTTGAGTTACGAGGAGATATTATCAATCTTTGTAAATTGTAGTATATAACTACTCTAATCATTTCGGGAAAAAAGGTATCACAAGCAGAACCTTGAACTGTAGCATCGAAGTGCTTCATATCATGTCACTTTTCACAAAGTTGGCAAATTGGTAGACCCATATCACTTTGAAAATCAGAAAAATTCTTCAATAATTCTAGTTGGGTGCTCAAGTTTTTCATATCTGGAAAACAGAATCTCTCAACACAACAGATTTGAAAACAATATGAAATCCTGGAACCTTTTCAGTTCCTTGAACCCTACCCACTAAGGAGGTAAGTGGCAACTCATCACTTTCATAAAACAATTCTAAAAAACAAAATAGACCCTTAACATTTTTCCGCACATACGACTAATCTTATATTCTCCCCCAAAATCTATGGACAGATCTTGTAAGATTTTCTACAAATAAAGTTGTAATGCCTTAACAAAATTAAAGCATTCAATGTTTTCTTTATCTAACAAGTAATAGACAAGTAAAGATTTAAAATAATGATAGCTAAAGGTTTGGTCAATGTATCAAAGAATCATCCATTACCTTTCCATAATTTTCAAAATTGGTTTTGAGTATGTACTCAACATTACTTGGTTCTGCAGTGTAAACTTCATATCTGAAAAGGTTAATCAACCTGTATGTTCTGTACTTGGCAGCAAGATGAGTCATGTAATGGTGCAACCTGTGGAAGTTCATTAACTGATTAAACACAGTGCCAGCAACAGGGTGATGCTTCTTTCTATCCCTTTTGTTCAGTTTTCTGAACAGAAATTGAACCACCAAAACAGCCAAAGCTGCAAAGAAATAAGGGTGTGAAAGAAAAGCCATGGATGACATGGTTTGAGTTTTGAGGTAGGGAAGTTGCAGTGCAAATGTGATCTTTTCACATTACTTCACGAAAATAGTATAAAGTAAAATATGTTTATATTGAATAAAAGAGATGGGGCTAGCTGGTTTGTGTCACGTGCGGGTTACGTATGAATAATAAAGAAAACGGTCAAATATTATTTCAAAAATTATTTCTTGCTATAATAAAAAAAATAGTACAACATTAAAGGAACAATAATAGAGGAAATGATAAAATATGTTTAGAAAGATTATTTGTTAATATAATAAAATTGGTGTTATCGATTAATTTCATTATTTTTTTTACCATTTCATTATGTTTGAGGAGATAATTTAAGAAAATAATTTATTTATTTAATAAATTTAAAATTCTTTAAATTAGAGTGAAAGGATGGATGAAGATAAATATGGGTTTCACTTTTTTACTTTTATTCATGTTTTAAAAATTTATTTATAGTTTTGTCTTCTTATCTAATGAATATAAAAATTTTGTCATACTTTTATCATATCGGATATGGTTATATTCATATGAAATAATAGATATAATTGTATTTATCTTTTACTATTTTAAATATTAAATAAATACTTTTAAAAAAATAAAAATCACAATAAAAAAATATAATATTATAAAGAATTCAATATCAAAATAACACATCTTTTTTCTCCAATGATAAATATTAATAAAGAAATTATAATTACAGAATTTTAAATTAGAGTATCATCAAATAACAATTGAATAAAAGTTAAATAATTATAAAAAAAAGTAAAAAATATCAAATGTATATTTTAGAAATAAATTATAAAACTAAGAACCAAATAAAAGTTAATATTAGGCTTTTTATATCAGTAAATGTGTTTTATTAATTTAAAACAAGGATGAATATGACGATGAAGACGGGGTATTGGGACGGGGACGAGGCGAGTATGTATATTTCCATCCCTGTCACCATATCTAATTTAAAAAATCAAGTATTACTCATACCCATATACAATCAATGCAGGGATTTTTTGTCAAAATCAGTACTTTGAGTCAACTAGGGTCATGTTAGGCCAAGTTTAGTCACGCCATGTCAAGTTACTTTGAGTCGAGTCTATATCAGGCTAAGTCGAATCGAGCCCACGTCAACTTGAGTCGAGTCTAGTCCACATCAAGCTTTGTTGAGTTAGGCCTATGTTGGGTCAAGTCGAGTTGAGGCCATGTTGGGTTGAGTTGAGTTAGTCCCACCTTAAATCAAGTTGAGTCAAGCTCACCTCATATTAAGTCGAGTTGGGTCCACAATAGGCTTAGTCGAGTTAGGCCTTGGTGTTGAGCACAGCTTTTCCAAAATTTCATTCAGCCACTGGAGCAAATGGGTTCAACATCAAAGTTTGGTGCTCAACGCGAAATTGTGGAGCTCAACCTCATTAGCTTGGTGCTTAGCACCAAACTTTAGAAATTGATGGTGCTCACTGGACTAAATGTGCTCAGCATCGACTTCTGAGGCTGAGCGCAATTATTGCAGGTTTCAAAAGAAATTTTGAACTGACAAAGGGTACTAAGGTATAAAGACCAAGTTCATTTCTCTTTCATTCTCTCACATTACATTCTCTTGTCATTCTCTCTTCGTACTCTCCTCAATATCTTTAGTTCACTTAAATCATTGAATAATTTCAAGCTTGAATTTTACTCAACCACAAGACCATCTGGTAAGAGCATCTCTTTCGTGCCTTGATTTTTTTTCCTTCTTTATTTCCACTCTTGTCTAGGGTTTATAAGGGTGTCAAATTAAAAAAATGGTGTAGATGGTTCAATTCGAATTAATAATCTTCTCCTTCTTTACTTGTATGCATCATTGAAATGGGAGATACTTTTTAGGGTCTATTAACATTGATGTAAAGAATGTTGTGTGTGGTTACATGAACCAAGCATATTAAGGTTTCATTATTATTGTTCAAGTTTGCACTTCATGCTTGTGTTGTAGAATCTTTGACATGAATTGCTGAATGAGTTGAATGAAGTGTGAAAATATGCTATGAAATGTTCATGCTTAGCAGAGGAGGGGTGCACTTAGCAACTGCTGACATCATTAGTCAAATTGCTTGGTGGATTTGATTCAATTTTTTAAACTTGCTCAAGTAATCTTTCAAACTTAAACCACATTCTAAGTTTAATGTTTTGTTGATTGCAGATGACACTCCCTAGGAAGCCTGTCCACACAATTCCAAATTCCACACAAAAAAAATGAAAAATATCATCTTCATGTAATCCACTGTCCTCCCCAAGTGACTCAGATGAAGAAATGATGGATGCAACACTAATAGAACATTTGGAAGAGTGTAAGTTCTTGACGAGGGCAAAGCAATAGTGTTGTGTGGAATTGGAGTCCATGTCCTTCTTGTCTGAAAGAATAGTGGAGTTGAAGCTAGGGGAGTTTGAGGAAGTTTGCTTATGGTTATGTCAGTTGTGAAACAAGTATAAGAGTAAGTCGAGTTGGGTCTCAAGTCACTCATACTAAACTCACCACTTAACTCATATAAGAATGAATTAGAATGGATTAGGTTTAACTTAATCATAAATGAAACTCAACTCAGTTTAATTAGGTTGGATTGGATGAGATTAGATCACTAGGTAATCCCACCCAATAAACACCCCTAAATATACCTAAATACAATCACCATAATGTATTTAAAAAATCTTGCAAAAAATTAAAAAATAATAAGAGGTGAGTATTAAGATCTTATTTAACATATATAAAAAAATGAAATATTTTAAATATATAAAAAATTATTTTATTTTATTAAATGAGATAAATTAATTAAAAATTATTTATATTTTAAATTAATATATAATACTTTTTTTTGCAAAAAATCATGTTTAATTTAGAATAAAAAAATTGTTTTTTAACAAATAAATTATAATAAGTAAAGATAGTAAATAAACTCGTTTATATATATATATATATATATATATATATATATATATATGTTTATATATATATATATATATATATATATATATATATTTATATATAGTTTGAACTTGTCTTGGTTTTAAAAGAGAATTTTCACATTAATTTACATATAAATATGAATATGAATATAAATAACATGTGATTTCTTAAATTAAATTAAGTATGAGAATGAATATGTATATGTAATATATATATATATATATATATAATATATATATATATATATATATATATATAATATATATATATATATATAATATATATAAATAATGTGTTTTCCTTATTAAATTTAAGAGGATTGTCTTGTCTTGTCTCACCATTGGTTCTATACTTCAAAAATATATTAGATAAAATTACTTATTTAAATTATTTTTTCTGTAATTTTTAGTTAATGTATCAGTATAAACATTTATTAATTTCTGGATAACTAAATTTTAATAAAATTATTTAATTTTAGTATGATATTTTTTTTCTAATCACGTTTATTTTCATCCACACAATTTAAAGTTAAAACTTGATTTAAGAGTTTAGAAATACTCTTAATAACAATTTGTGTAGAGTCTCCGTTACTAGAACTATTAAGGATGATATGATGTTTTCTGATTTTTTCATATCATTGTGTACTTAAGATTTAAATTCGAAGTTATAATATATTTTTTTTATAGTGATTAAGTTATAGTATGCCACATATTCATAAAAGTATATCTACTTTTTATCAACTAATAAATATTAATATATATATATATATATATATAATTAATTAAGTAATTACTAATAAGTTTTTTCATTGTAGTTTAATATATATTTCTTACAATTTTTAAAATAGAACAATAAAGTAGATCATTTTAGGGAATTGACCCACTACTTCTTCAAATTTGATGGCAATTTTAACTTGTTAATATGTTTTTCTCTCTTTCACTAGTCCATCTTCTTAAATTAAAAATTAGAATAAAAAGTAATTAAAAACATTAACTTTTTTATATTATAAAAATATATAATAATATTATACCTTAAATGATTAATACGTGTAAAATTTATATTATTAATTATATTGAAGTAATTTAATATGTAAAGATAATAAAAAAATAAGTTTCATAGAAATTAAAGCTGATTAATTTTGAGAAAAGTTCGTAGAGTATTTATATAATTTATAATTTGCATGCGAGTTTGTATTTGTTTACTTTCCATATTTAGTATGCATAATTTGTGGATTTTAAACAATTTTTACATGTGTTATCCAGAAGTTACCTATAATTTATATCATCAAAGTTTGATTTAATTTAAAATTTAAAATTTATTATTTTTAATATTTTTCTTAACATATGATTACTCTAAGTAGAATATTCAGGAAAATATTTTTCAATTTCAATATAATTAATTAAATAATTATTGAAAAACTGTTTAAATTTAGATTTTCTAGCAATTAAAATTTAAAATAAATTTTATTCTTTTGTTTTTTAAAAATAAGTTGAGAAAAAAAATTTAGAAATTGAAATAATTTATATAATAAATAATTCTTTTTAACTTTTCTACAAATATTTTAAACAATGCCCAATTTACAATTTGTAAATATTATTTATCAACTTTAAATTTTAATTTTCCCACATTATTAATTATTTAGAAATTTAAATCATCAATTTAATAATTTAAATTTTTTATGAATATTTGTTATTCATTATTTCAACCACTTAAAATAACTTTTTATCATACATGAAATTATTTAAATAATATTTTTTAAATATAATAATTAAAAATTACATTTATTAATTATTACAGTATTTTTTTAAAATATTATCAATTATTGTATTTATATATTAAATTTTATTAATAATTTTTATAATAATTCTTAAATTCTTAAATATAAAAATTTTAATTTTTAATAAAAACTATTTAATTATTTTTTAAAATTATTGTTCAATTTATTAATAATTATTTATTTTATAAATTATTTTTTATTTCTAATTCTTTATTCTCACCTTATTAAATAAAATTTAAAACTAAAAATTAATTCTTAGAAAATTCAAATTTAAATAATTTTTCAGTAATTATTTCATCAATTATACTCAATTATATTGAAGATTTTAAATATTACAGTAAACTATTGAAAAATATTTTATACAATATTTCACTTGACACAAATAAATAGGAAAATAATAATATATTGAGAGAAAAGATCTATTCCTTCTATATGTTATTACTAAATTTAAGTTAATTTAAATTTTAATATTTCTGATTAGTTATTATCTAATTTAATTTAACCTAAAATCTATTTATTTTATTTTTATTAATAATATATTGTTTAATAAATTATTATATAAATAAATTTTAAAAATTATCAATATATCTCAATAAATATAAACTAACCTATTTAATCCATAAATTTTATTGGATAAATATCTTTTATAAAAATTGAAGAGAATTTAAAATATAGATTATAGAAATAATATTTTTACAATATAAATATATTTGCATCTGAATTTAAATGGACTCATCAGTATATAATGTATGTGGTAATATACTAATATTTTTAACGAATATAATGAACATCATACAGTGCATGAAACAAAATATAAAAGCAAATTTTAATAATAAAATAATTATTAACAACATATAATAAAATTTTCTCATTTAGTATATATAGTTTATCTTCCTTTTTATACTTGTGATTACATTTTTAATATTTTAAATAGAAAAACTACTATTTACCTATCTAGTATTAGAGAAAAAGAAAAGAAAAAAATAATGAAAATAAACTATTCATCCACTTAAAATAATTTCGCACATCACTACTCCTTAACATAGTTATGATTTGATTTTTTTTTCTTTTTCATGCACGTAATATATATTATCTCTCCAACATTATTTTCATTCACATTAAAATTAATATATATAGAGAGAGAGGAATACACTTCTTTTTAACTGTTTTTTAATGTCATTTTTAATTAGATAATTTTATTATTTAATAAATAAAATTAATTTTGTACAATTTCTTTACTCAAAAGTTACTATACAACTTTTGCGCTTAAAAACAATCCCTACATATATTTTTTTACATCTATTCTTATAAAGTTATATATATATATATATATATGTGTTTTTTTTTATAATTATATTTTTTTTAATGTAATAGAAATGAAAATCATACATACATTAATAGTATTTATGAAAAATTTTATTTTATTTTTAAAAAATTTTAAATTATATAATTTAAAAATTAATTTCAATTTTAAGATTATGAAATTTAAAAGTTAAAATTAATTTTTAAATTATACTAAAATTTACTTTCGAATTATATAATTTAAAAATTAATTTTGACTTTTAAATTTTATAATTTAAAAATTAAAATTAACTTTTAAATTGTATAATAATTTTAATTTTTAGTTTATATAATTTGAAGTTTGTTTGTAAATTATGAAAGTCATGTTTTTACAAAATAATTTTTAAATTGTATAATTTAAATATTTTTTTTATTTTAAAATTATACGATTTAAAAAGAATTTTCTAAGTAACATAATCTGAAAATTATTTTTTCATAACAAAAAGCTTATGAATTAGCTAGGGTGGTGGCAAGGGTAACACTCAGAAGAGAAGTAATTTCTAAGGAGATGTAGATAGAAATAAAGGGGTTCAAAAAGAAAGTTATGCTGCAAAATTAGTTGGCCCAAATCTTACTTTTTCGACCTTTCTTTTGTGTATTTTCCATCCTATTGTATTTGGTAAAATACTTTATTTATTATTTAAATTAAAAATTTCTTTTTCTTAAATACGTGGAAGACTTTTGTATTTTTGAAACAGTTTATCTTCGGATATGTTATTTTCATAAGCTTGTAATTTTTGTCGGTTTAATATTAGTAATTAAAAAGAACGACATTTTTAAAATTATATATTAGATTAGGTAACCTAAAATTATATTTTTATTTTAGATTATATAATTCAAGTTATTTTTTAATTACACAATTTACAATATATTTTAGATAATGCAATGAAATTATGTTTCAGATTTTAAATTATATAATTCAAAATATATTTTAGATTAAAAAATTTAAAATATGATTTTATAATATATATATATATATAGTTCTTAATTTAATTAAAAACTATATTTTAAAATCATATTGTGTATTTCATAATTTAGAATTATATTTTAGTTTATATATTTCAAATTTCATAAATTTAGAATACGGTTTCAAAATTCTGAAAGGTCTTATACCAAGAGTATATTAATAATTTTTTATAATATTAGGGTGAGGGAATAAAGTATGGGTATAGAACATTCTATAATTTTTTTTTCTTTTTTTAACCTTTTATATTTTCTGAAACTAACCATAAATTTTGTTTAGGAATACTTACCTTTTAGAAGTAAAATACCATACTTAAACAGGTCTATTAGGTAATATTTACCATAACTTTTATTTGAAATTTACAAACCCAAGCAACAAGTTAAACAACTAATAAAATTCATGACATATGGCAACCCAGAGGTTTTATTAACATTAAAAAGAGAAAAAAAAGTTAGGAAAATATACATACATTCATACATTATAAACCCAATAGAAAGTAATATCTTGTTCATGACCTTGAAATTGCAGAAAGAGGAAGACCCTTGTCAATGTGAAGCGTAAGCATAACCTTATAAGTCACATTCTGTGTTCCATTTGCAAGTTTGAACTTGAAGAAATGAAGAAGAGCCATTACTACTATTTTCATCTGTCTGTAAGCAAAGTCCTTCCCTAAGCAGATTCTGGGTCCAGCCTGCAATCAATCACACATTGATTGAAATATGTATCATAATGTCTATAAAATCATAATGTGATATTTCATTTCGCAAAATTAGCCTAGTATATGCTTTTAGAATATACTAAAAACTTTCAGGGTCTTAACATTTTTTTTTGAAAATTTTATGTAACCATACCCTTAACATAATAGTGTAAATTGATGATTTCTTGTGTAAGGGATGAAGAAAGAAAGTTAATTTAGAGGAGAATATAAAGGCACAAACATGGAAAGCTATGAATTTGAATGGAGATTGAGATTGGAAAATCCCATTGTTGAGCCATCTTTCAGGACGAAATTCCTCAGCATCTTCACCCCAAATGGAACACATCCGACCCATACCATAGGCCAAATAGTAAACTCCATCACCCCTTTTCACTTTGTGCCCATCAGGAAGAATATCAGCTGCCTCTGCAGTTCTCCCATCCTTCAATTCATACCAGTCCAAGCATCAAATCATCAACATCAACATATATAATTTACATGTCATTGAAGTGAAAAACCCTATACAACATTTGTTTTGTAGCATAGTGTATATACTGCAATCATAAAAAATCTATTGAGCAAGAGAGAATGTCTGAGAAAATTTTGTAGAATAGTACCACAGGGACTGCAGGGTAAAGTCTCAAGGTTTCTGTCAATGCTGCATGAAGATAATGCATTTTATCAAGGGTGTCTTCTGTTATTTTGGCCACAAATTTATCTATGCTTTGCTCACTTTCATGGCTACATGTCACATCTCTCACTTCTTGTACAATCTTTTCCTCTACAAGAGGGTTCTTGCATAGCATGTAGAAGAACCATGAAAGAGTGTTTGCACTTGTGTCTTTGCCAGCTATCATAAAGTTCAGAATTATGTCTCTCAAATACTGATCAGTCATGGTTTTTTCGTCCTTCTTGCTCTCAATCAAAAACCTTGATAGTATGTCCTCTTTAACATTCTGAAAATCAAAGCAACTTTGGTAATAACTATTTTAAAAATCCAATGTAATATGATTTCTACTTTGATTGGTCGAAAATGTAAAAGCAAAGATGCATGTGCCTGAAAATTAAACTTTATCATTAATATGCCATTTTGAGGGAATAACATAATAAGTTAATACTGATCTGCTGACCAAAAAAAAAAAAGTTAATACTGATCTACTCACTGATTCCTGCTGAACAGCCAATTGTGATTTTCTGGTCTTGATCACTCCATGCACAAAATCATCTATTATTTTGACGTTTCTCTTAAGGGTAGCTTCACCACCGATGTTAAGAAACCTCTTGAGCTTCCAGAAAGGATCAACATAGCGCCAATAAATCAAAGCATTTGATTCATCAAAGGCCTTCATGAATTCACTTCCCTCTTTGCTTGATCCCTCCAAGCAGTTCAATTCAGTTCCAAACCCAACTTTGAATATGGAGTCCAAAGTGCATCTCATTAGTATGTCCTAGAAAAGTAACAAACATTGCTTTCAACTGAGAGATTATATGATGTTAGTAACTGAAAGGAAAAATTCACGAAATAAATCCTAATTCTAACCGATATAATGTTAGCATATAGTTTAATATATATTTCTTTGGTCCATTTTTCTGTATTCATAAAAGATTAAGCTGTGAAATACTTGCTTACATTCAAACAAAACCATGATCAAAATAAGCTGAAGAAGAGACATGAATGGTTTTATATACGGTAAGTTGATTGGAACTTACTGGTAAAACTTAATTCATTTACTTTCTAACAAGTGTTGGTGAAAAACAATTGTCCCCAAAAGAACCAAATTGAAGCTCCTTTACAATTTCAAAACTAAAATTCCAATCCTTCCACAATCATATACTAGTTTCTAGGAAATTATAACCACTCACTTGCATATCAAAAACCTGACCCTGATGGGAAAGTTCCGAGATAATCCTGACCAACTTGGCAGCATTCCTTCTAAAAACAGAACAACTGAAATCTCTAAGAACCCTAGTGGAGAATTCATAGCTTGCAAGCTTCCTTTGCTGCCTCCACTTGTCACCATCAACTGCAAAAATCCCCTCACCAAAAAGATCAGTCATGATATCCTGGTTATACTTGCCTTTGGAGTACTTATCAAAGCTGGTTTTCAGTATGTGTTCAACATTTCTCGGGTCTGCAGTGTACAGCTCGCTTTGATCAGGAGCCAGAAGCCGAAAAGTTGGATGAGTCTTGGCTATTTCAGCTTGGTAGTCATGGAGTGTGTTGAAGTAGAAAATCTGGTTAAACACTGTGCCTTTCACAGGAGCATAATCAGGGTCCCCAATGGATTTTCCAAGGATCGTGGTCAACATGATGAAACAAAAGACTAGGAAGATACCCAGAAGAGAAAAGGCTATGAAACTCAACAGGGTATACAAAACCTCCATTTTTGTGTCTGTGTTGTTTCTCTTCGAATGAAAGAGCTCCAGTTACACGTCAACGCGGAGTTTACTATACTTTGTCTCGACCCTGCAGTTACTTTTGAAATAAAAAATCTTTTCGCACTCAATTTCTCCACTATATTCAATTGACAACCACTTTTTTTAATAAAATATTATATTATAATAATAAAAATAAATATGAATTAAATATTATAATAAAATAATAATTTATAGAACAGTAAGTTGAATATAAGAAAAAGAAAAGTGATGTTAAAATATTAAAACTTTTTTTTCTCAAATTCTTTCTAATACAATATTTTTTTCGTTTGTTTCTTTAACCAATTTTGTGCTAACCCGGGAGAAAAGGTCAAATAAGGGTTAAATAATGTAATTATAAAGGCATAATAATAATTTTCCAAAAGTGGATAGTCATCAACCTCCACTATAGTTAAATTAAATTAATGATAATAAGTATGAATAATATAAATAGACATATTAGTATAGTTTTTTCTTATATTTGTTTCTGACTTAAAGATACATTTTAGTTTATTTAATATTTTATTTTGAAATTTATGTAAGTTTTTTTCTATTTAGAAAAGGAGAAAAGGTATATGCTTTTGATTTTAAATTCTTTACTATGATTTTTGTTTAAAATATAATAAATATTTGGAAATATACTCTTTACTTCACAATAGAATCCTAAATTTCATAGTTACGAAATCGAAAATAGAAATAGAAATAAGTATGAGTTTTTACATTGAGAATGAATATATAATGTAAATGATGAATATTCAAATGGGGTGAGAAAAGAACAACAACAAGGACACATACATAAAATGGACCCAAAACTTTCAAAAGTGCGTGCATATTAAGGTGATTCCCTTTCTAAGCATAGGCAGTGTTCTTTTCATGTATGGTCATTTCTTTAACACCCATTCTCAAGTGGCCACTATGTTTTATTCTACTGCTACAATTGAACCTTTTACGTTGTTATCTTATGTTGTTAGTTGATATGTTGTGAACATTTCTTTACTTTTTTGGAATAATCCTTATAAATGCACAACATCTATTTGAAGAAATATCAATCTGTTTTAATATAGTAAAACCTACACCTGTGCTTCTTTGTTCCTAACCTCAACCTCTTTGGAATTTGTCAGTGATGATTTGTTTTGGTAGATTCCAGTGAAGTACTTCTCTATGTACTAACACAATGGATTATATAAACAAACCTCTTCTCTACAATTAATGTTCGTAATACATAAAGCACTCAAATGGAAAAATCAACAAAATTATTTGTATATAAACTGAAAAAAAAAAATCTTCTATATAAATAGTGGATTGAAATCTGTGGAGAGAAAAAAAATACGTGAATAACTTTTATTAATCTAAGCCTATTACTTTTTGCACTGCCACAGAAGTGTGTAAAAGACAAAAATGTCTTTAGTTCAAAAAATATATATAGAGAGCGGGTGGTCACTAAACAATACATTCACTTCACAATTCAAAAAATCAATATTTTAATTATATTTTTTAAATTTTAATATATTATTATATTATTAAAATGATTGTAAAGTGAGGGATTTTTTCTTGTATGATGTCAAAATAAAAATTTTCATATATACATAAATTAATATTATGTCATCTTTGATTTGTTTTCTATCTTTGTATTTTTTTCATTGAATTATTGTCCCGTCACTCTATTTATTATTAGAATATTTTATATTTTATAAGAATTTTCTTATAAATTTATTATAAAAATTTGTAAAAAAAGAATTTATGCTATTTTTTCTATAAATTTGTAGAAAAATTTTCATAAAATATAAGAAATTTTAATAGTGATTATTATTGCCACCCACTCTTGCTACTACTTGATGTTGATAGTGTTGTTGTGAATCATCATGAGGTTGAGAAATCAGGTTCTCATATATATATTAATTTCTCTTCCTATTATGTGTGATATATTATATATTTCTTTATACGTGAATTTTTTGAATTGTGGAATTCAAGAAGTTATTATGGATCTTGCAATTGGTAAGGTTTCAAAGTTGACATACAATTTAAATTATGCATACATTCCAAATTAATTCAAAATATATGACCAGATCAATAGATTATACCATCTGGAATGCATGTTAACTCTGAAAAATAAATTATGATTTGTTTTATATTTATTTAGAATAATATATGATTTATTTTAATTTAGATAGACATGGTTGAGACAATATGTGATGCCTCTCAAGTTGATGGTAGACAAAGACCTACAATCTCGATCCGTAGGAGAGATCATGTTTCAATCATTAATGATAGTGGTGTTGGTGTAATGGATACACCAATAAAAGGACATGATCATCAAAAAGGATTTCTTGGTGGACCAGTGGGTACATCTCTTCTGTTGAGCTATGCTGATCATGTTGTCATGAGACTGTGATGTAAGAAAAAAAATATAATTAGTTGCCATGAGAATCTGAGGTAAGAAAAAAAATATAATTAATTGTCATGTTGATTATGTGATAATAAATTATTTTCTTTGTATTAATAAACACTTATATGTCTTTTCTACAAGATATTAGAGAGTTAAAGTTAGTCTTCCACATTCGTAAATTAAATAAATTTGGGATCCCACACCGGTAGATTGAGTTTTTGGAGCTTAATTTTGGGTAGTTGATGTTATGCAATATTAGTTATGAGACGGTTGAAAATGGGTTGATCTTTGCCTTCGTCAAGAGGTGTCACAGAAAGATGAACAATTTCCACTTCTTATTAGTGAGATGACCATTTCTTTTGACAATGTGTTCTTCATGTCCTCGTTGTGGGCATTTATGCATGTGTGTAGTGTTGGATGTGACGACAAGTACGAATTGGTTGTGGTGCACATGTCGAATTGAGTTGGTTATGTTAGGTCTATGAAAGTTTTATGTCCATAACAAATGGGACTCTATTTCTAGGACCTATTTGTTACATCTTTTGGTGAAAGGTGGATCCGCAACCCTTATAGGTGGTTGCACTTTGTTGACCCTTGGGTTATGGGCTTGACATAGCACTATAAGAAAATTGTAAATTACCAATAAAAAATTTTTCGTTGGTAATTTTTAATTATCGACGGATTTTACCGAAGAATTTAGTTTCATTAGTAAAGTTCGCGCCATATTGTGAGAAATAAAATCCGTCGGTAAAAATCCATTGGTAAAGTTGGCGTCATATTGTGCGAAATAAAATTCGTCAGTAAATCCTTCGGTAATTTAAATATTTATACATTTAAATATTTATATATTTATATATATATTTATACATTTGTACATTTATATATTTATATATTTATTTATATATAATTATATATAATTATATATATATGTATGTATATATGTATGCATTTTGTATTTATATATATATGTGTGTGTGTGTGTAATATTTTAAATGAAAATCATTCCAGCTTAGTAGTTGAAGTATTAGTCTTCAACTCTAAGATTCTGGGTTCAAATCCTGCCAAACTCCATATGGCGGAGGAAAACCAACCCATTGTAGTACCATGTCGTGTTGTCATACCTAGAAATAAAATTGTACTCTATATTTAATTGTTATTTTTAATAGTTGCATTAACATTTGTGATTTTAATATGTATAGGATGTATTTGGATGGATCATTTAGACACTTCAAAAACTTATTGATTGTGGGCATGTATTTATTTTACCAGACTTGGTATTTACTTTATTTTGTATCTATTTTAAGTAATGTAAAGATTGTTCTATTACTTCATGCAAATGTTGATAGTTTGTACACTACATTAAACATTAAGTACAAATGTATGGCATAAAAGTGAAACGAATAACACAATCCAACCAACATACAATACACATGTTAATAATCTACAAGACTAACATAATGATGTCAAACTCCTAATAATTGTGAAAAATACTCAAATCCGACTACCATGAAACGATGATCATAACTTAGCATTCGGATAACAATAAGTAAACCATAAAATGATAACAATAAGTAAACCATAGAATGTTTGCAGTTGATATGGGACAATCATCCTTCAATTTCACTTGCATAGTTTTCATAAGCATACACATTATCAAACACATGTGTGAAAAAATAAAAAGGGTAACAATATATGTTCCAAAATACTTGAACAAAATGTGTACCATACACATATCTAAGACCCATGATTCAATGCAGACCAACATATGTGAGAGTTTACTTTGTACTAGGAATATTTTCATGTTTTGCTTCAATGATAAACATATCAATACAACATTGTACCTATCCACAAGTAATGACCTTTTTAATTTGCCTACTTATTTATAACTTCCCAACATTGTTTCATATTCATCATGTCAGTCACCAATTTCTTTACATAAATCCATTCTTACAATTTAAAACTTTAAAATTGCATTATGGAATACATAATCTAGAACACAATTTTAAAGTCTCGAATTGTGTAATCTAGAAGCAAAATTGTGTTTCCGATTAAGTAAGTCATAATTTAATTTTGACTTCCAGATTACACAATTTGAAGCACCAAAATTGTATTATAAATTTTAAATTATTTTTTGAATTTTGTAATCTAAAATATAACATTTATTTTTCTAGAATATAAAATCCGAAATACTATTTTCAAATTCTAGATTACACAATTCAAATG
Organism: Lablab purpureus; assembly: GCA_030347555.1. NCBI lineage: Eukaryota > Viridiplantae > Streptophyta > Magnoliopsida > Fabales > Fabaceae > Lablab > Lablab purpureus. The sequence continues at coordinate 26,189,147 of CM059263.1, forward strand.
AATATACATTTTACCTTTTCTCTTATAGATTATACAATATACATTTTTTTTGTATTACAATATTCAATCTAAAAAAATCTCTAAACCATAAACCCAAATATTCAAAAATTAAAATATACTTACTTTAACATCTACCACCTTAAAACCTTACAATATATTCGTCTTCAATCAATGGGTGTGAAATGATCTTTACCTCAAATTTGTAAACTCTCATCTTTAAAGAAGAATGAAAATAAGTCATGCAACACTCATGAAGAAAAAGTGAAAATCATTGTAGGATAAAAAAATAATTACCTATATATATGTAATTATTATTTTTTAAATTAAACATTCCTTAAAAATTTAATTTAAACCTATCTTTTTTTTGAGAATTTTTTTACTTGCCTCTTTTATGCACTATTTGGATCTGGGTCAGTATTGTTTAAGCGGATAGAAAAGAGGGAGAATGCAGTGTTTGTATCTACTAATTTACGCGGAAATGTGAGTGTGGAAATGTGGGGAAAGGTCTGAGCAGAGTCCTCGCTCATGTGCGAGGAAAGAAGGGGAAAGACAATTGTTACACCCAAAAATACCAGAATACCCCAGCTTTTTGGCTTCATGCAACAAAGATGCTTTGCATTTCTCACACTCCATTTCTTACACTGTAGCATGCATGTGGATTCCTGACAGGCACTGTGCAGTGGTTGACCACCTTTGACCCACCCTTATAAATGGTAGTATATGGTGATTGGGGTTATTTCACGGGCTTCTTCATTGTAGCTATCTCTCTACTTTCGTGTTGGTGTTATCTCCCTCCATGTGTGTTGTTGGTTGAGTGTTGCTAGAAGTGGTTCGTGTTGGTGTGCACCTGCTTGTGTGCTGCCGGAACTGGTTCGTGGTGTTGTTGTGCACTGGTGATTCGGATTGTGTTGCTGTGCGCTAGTGGTGCAGTGATGGTTCGGGTTGTGCTTCACTAGTAAGTAGCTTAAACCTTTGCTTGATGAATGATTAATGGCTGGAGCTTTATGGATGGACATTGATTTTCCAGCCTACATTGCAACATAATCGATTATGGGTCTTACTAATTGATTATGGTGGCTTCTGTGCTACATGCGTTTGTTGTCGATGGCTGACTCTGTAATGACTCTTTAATTCATGTGTTGTGTGTGTTGAGTAGGGAGATCAGATTGTTGGTGTTGTGTGCAGCTGCTGGTGTTGTGTGCAGTTGTTGGTGTTGCTGGAGATCGGAGCACATGGTGGTGCTGGTGTTGTGTCTTGCATCCTGCTGATTCGTCGTGGTCTGTCATCTTGCGTATTTTGTTCTGTGTTGAGATCAGCTATGTGAACAAGTAAGTACGTTGCATGTGTGTTGTGTGTTGCTTTGCATTTTTAATTTATTAGATTACTCTCATAGATGGATCCATTCAGTTGTTGTCATTGATGGTTGAATTAGTATGCTCACTAAGTCAGTTCCAAGTAGTAACAATTATGTTTGCATTTTTTTCTGATGACAAGTAGCAAGAGCAAGTCCTATGTTTGCATTTTCCTTTTTTTTTTTTCATGATAAGTAACCATACAATAGCTATGATTTTTTTTTTTGCATTTGTTTTTCATGAGAAGTAACGGGTAGTAGTAATAATGGTTGCATTTTTTTCATTAAATTATTTTGCATTTCCAAAACCAGATGAGAGGAACCATGTACTTTGATTCTTTGTGAGCATTGGTAGAAGCACACATGAACCCAAGTGCCTCATTTTGTTTTATATAAAATGGAAAAGACTGTGATGACAATAAATACATAACGTATAAAATCACTTATTATGTGTTGCTTTATTTGGTAGGAAGGAAGAAAGGTGGGAAAGGGAAGCCTTCCAATTCCAACATAGTAATTATTTTAGGCATTCATGTCATGGACGATTTTAGAGGGGTCATCCCATGAATTTTTGTGAACCAACACATTTTATCTCTGTGTTTACGCCATTACCATTACTGAATTATGTTTACGCAATTATGATTATAAAATTTGTTTGAAGTTAAATTTAGATTAATATTTACATGGAGTTTTGTATTAAAAATTTATAAATATTAATAAATTATTAGATGTGTGACTATTATTATTATATACAGCGCAACGAATTATTTTTGAAATTGTAATTTACACTAAAATTTATATAAAAAATTATAAATAAGGATGTTAATATTTTTAATTTAACACATAATAATTTAGATTAGTGTCTCAAATTTTATAAATAGGTTTTATTAATTATTATGTATACTGCAAAATAGTAATTATTTTTTAAATAGTAATTTAAAATGTAAGGACAAAGACATGTCTCTTCCATAGGCCATCCTGATTACACGCATTATGACTCATTATGGTGTAGACTCATATTTGGATGCAACAAACATGTTAGGGTGAGAGTATTTCTTTAATAAAAATACATTAAAAAAATGGATGTGGTTAATATCAACGGTGTGAAAAACATGGTAGGATGAACCAGGATGTTGAAGAAGATATAGACAATGAAGAAACAACAATATCTGAGGATCCACCAACACATGGAGAGCCAACAATACTTAAACAACATGAAATTTTGGATATCACAATTGAACCCCCAGTCCAACATAATTCTCAAATGCTTTCTCAAATTTGGCACGATATTGAGGGGCTGCAAGAAGACTTTAAGTATATGAACATCAATATCAATAATCATCTTGTGAGGTTGCAACAAGGATTAAATAACATGAATATGAATATGGACAAGATTTTTTAGTCACTACATCATAAATACGATGATTTGGAACAAAAAAATTTCGTGACTTCGAAGATTCTTTTGAATGAATGACCTTATAGAAGTTTCACTTTTTTATTTCCTGTTTTTTATTTCTTTTATAAATATGTATATTTGTTAGGTGCGGAAATATATCAAGAAGGGGGGGTTGAATTGATATATGGGTTTATTTCAAAACTGTGTTTCGTTTTAGAAAATTTACTGATGCAGTTCAGAGGAAAATAGTTGACTGATTATAGAGAATTAGCTGGTTAGTTCTACATGCAGAATTTAAAAGATGATGAAGGAAAAGAAAGAATACACCAAAGATTATACTGGTTCGTTCTTTATGCAAGAACTACATCCAGTTGGTGATCTGTAACTCCAACATATCTAAAGCACTATCAAATATGAAGTTTTTACAAATAACCTTTTCTAAAGACTAAAAGAAACACAAAGATCCTATTTCTAAACACTATAGAAAAGATCTTAAAAACCTGACTAACACTGAGTCAATGTGATCACCCCGATCACTGATAACAGGGTTCGTAAACCCACAAAGAATTTTCTACCCAGAGATAAAAAGAATACAAAGAAAAGTAAAAACAAGATTCTTCTTGAAAAACTAAAAGCTGTAAATGAATTCTGCAGAAATCTCTTGCTCTGATCTTTTGCAACTCTATATGTATTCTCTCGTATTCTTTCGCATTCTTTCGCACTTAGATTCGTCCTTGAGAGTTGTATATATAGGCAAAGAGATTGGGATTGAGACGTGCTCTGTTGAGAGGCTAAAAAACGCGTTCTGTTGTTTTCTGCACAATGTGAAAACCTGGAACGAAATAGTCGACTGAACAGCAAAGCAGTTAGCTATTTTCATTAAACTCAAATTCCTGATACATTAATGAAAATAGTCAACTACTGTAACAAAATTAGTAGACTAAATGATTATTAAAGAAAACAGCAGGTTATTATATCTCACTTAGCTAACTCTTTAACATATAATCTAACATCTCCACTAAGTTGTATAATAAAAAACCATTAATCAAATCCAGCAACATCTTTAAAACATCATCAAATCCAAAATCATCAACAATATTTACAGAGACTAATTTGTGAAAATATTTTATGTTTGTTTTTGCTTCTGGTGATTGAAGAGGTGTGCTAAAAAAAGAAAAAGTAATATCTCTTTTTCTCACTCGACGATTATAACATAATAAAAAATTATTTTTAAAATTATAATAAAATTATAATTGTAATTTTTATTATAGTTATACTTTTAACAAAATATTAAAAATATAATAAAAGAAATAATTAACAAAATAATTCAAATAATATAAATATAACTAAAAAATAATATAAACATTACAAATATTAAAAAATTATAAAAAATGTTTATAAACAACACTAATATATAATACGATAATATTAATAATAAAAATATAAAATAAATTATAATAATAATAATAATATAACATTAATAAAAAAAATTAATAATATTATGAACAAGCACATCAACAATATAATGATATGAAATAAAGATTACATTAATTCTATGATTTTTTTCTCCTTGGGTAGCTTATTCATTTTTTATTTCCTGTTTTATTTTTATTGTTGTAACCTATGTATGTTTAATTTTAATTACATACTCCACTATGTATTAAAAATAATTTAGACTATATTATACATTAAAATAAATTATCAATGTTAATTTTAAATTTATTTTTTTATACAAAGACAAAGTTGTAATTTTATTAAATTATCAATTATAAAATTATTTTTAAATTATCACATCAATTAAATCTTTCACAAACTTTCATTAACCTTTACATCATTTTTCATCATCTTTTCTTTAATTTAAATAACCTTACTTTCCACTTTTTTCTCTCTCAAATTCATCTTTTTCCTCTCTCTCAAATTCACTTTTTGAAACCAAAAGAACATAAATGATAATTTAAGCTAGAGAAAGAAACATTACCATTTTTTTCTTTAAACATTATTAAAGCATTCAAATAAAATCATCTATAATGGTTCAGAATTTCTTTAGACTTTTATGTTGTTTTGAAATAACTAAATTTTTTATTTTATTTTTCTTTTCATATGCGATTGTATTAACTATTAAAGTCTAAACTTAGAATCTTATGATACTATTTGAATGTAGAAATATCTTGTATTAAGATCACTGAAATAAAATGTTTTAAAAAACTTAATAATGTGTTTGGATGAGGTAATTTAATAGAGTAATTCATTTATTTGAAGAATTTGAAATATTTTGGAGTAAAGTGACTTGTTTGGATAAGGAAATTAGAAGGAAATTGAAATTGAAGAATTTTGAAAAGGTATTTCAAATAACAAAAATAATAAAATTTGAAATACCCTAAAAAAGGAAGGAAATTGAAATTCCACTACCAGCTTTAGCCATATCATCTCGAACTGAGTCGGGTCTAACTCACCCTAAGCTGAATCAGGTCAAGTCTGACCTAGGTCAAGTTTGACCCCTAACCGAGTCGAGTCAGACTCGCCTGACACTGAGTCAAGTCGGACTCGTCTTGGGTCAAGTTGAGATAAGCCTGTCCCGAATAGACTTGAATAGAGCTTGCCCCTGATCAAGTAGAGTAGGGCCCACCTCAGACTGGCTCGAGTCAAAACGATGTCAACTGGGTTGAGTCTAGCCATCATCAACTAGGTCGAGTCGAGTCATCATTAGTTGGGTCGAGTTAGACAATCATTAGTCAGATAGAGTCTAGCTGACATGCATTGTGTAGAGTTTAGTCATAGGGGTTGAGATGAGTCAAGCTGATGTCAATCGGGTAAAGTCGGGCCTACGTTGGTTGGGTCGAGTTAAGCCGACATTGGTCGGGTGGAGTTGAGTCGACATCAGCCGAGTCGACGTCAGTCATCAACTCGGACCAACGTCGACCGTATCAAGTTAGGCCGACATTGGTCACGTTGACACGGGCCATTATCTGCTGAGTCAAGTCTGGACGGTGTCAGTTAGGTCGAGTCGAGCCGACGTCGGTCAGGTCGAATTAGACCGACGTTGGTTAGATTGAGTCAGACTAACACAGTCAGATCAAGTGGGACACAACACTGAGTCAAGTTGTGCCCTCGTCCATCAAGTTTGGTTTGGGTAAGCGAGTCGAGTCGAGCGCACATGAACCTAGTCGAGTCAAGCCCATGTGGGTCTTGTTAAGTCAATCTCATGTCCGTCTAGTCGAGTTAGACCCACATCTGTTAAGTCTAGTCAAGCTAATATTAGTCGAATCAAGTCGACTGAGTTGAGTTGAGTCGAATCCCAAGTATAATTAAAGTTATATTAGGTCGAACTTAGTCTGACTCACTTTGAATTGAATCATATATATATTGAAAATTAAATTCTTAAATATTATTTTAATATTTAAATTTGAGTTATATTTTTTGTAAAATTTAATTTTAAAGTTTTATATTTTAAAAAAATGGTAAATTAAAATTGATGTTAGAAAGAAAAATTGAATTCCTTTATCTAAACAAAAAATTGAGATACAATATATTTTAATTATATTATTCCTACAAACCATTTAAAAATAAAAAGTTTTGAATTTTAATTAATTCAAGTATTTGAAAATTCAACTACTTTGTTGAAATTCTCCATGGTAAAATTACTTTGGATTTTTTTTAATTAAGTAACAACTTTAAATATTAAAATGTTGGTTTAAATAGAAATGATACAGTAAATTTAAATATTTTTAAAAGTATTATTTATATTTTTAACTCTCTCTGTGAACCAAATAACCAAATACTAACCGGTGCAGTTTAAGGTTGCGCGGCTTACAACGAATTCGAATTCTCACAACACTCATCGCATCAGGAAATGGGCGAAAACTCGAAACGACAGTGGTCCCTCAGCGACTTCGAGATTGGAAAGCCTCTCGGAAAAGGCAAATTCGGCAGAGTCTACGTCGCCAGAGAACTCAAGGTTTCAATTTCCTAAAAAAAATAGGTTTTTGAGAACTTGGAATTTTCAAATTCGACAAAAATGCTGAACCGATTTTGTTTAATTATTGTTATTTTCATTTGTCTGGCTTTTGCAGAGCAAATTTGTTGTTGCATTGAAGATTATTTCGAAGGAACAACTAGAGAAGTACAAAATCCATCATCAACTGAGGAGGGAAATGGAGATTCAGTTCAGTCTGAAGCACCCGAACATCCTTCGTCTGTATGGCTGGTTTCATGACTCTGAGAACGTCTTTTTGATTCTGGAATATGCTCACAATGGTGAGCTTTACAGGGAGCTTAGCAGAAAAGGGCATTTCAGTGAGTACCAAGCTGCCACGGTAATCCTTTCTTACTGTCAATGTGTCTCTGTATGCGACTTTTGAAGATTCATAGCATGTTTGATTTGGCGTTTAGAGCCTCGGATTCATGTTATGAAACAATGGAAGCTAGCTTCAGCTCGAATATGGATCATGGATCGAGTTTTAATTCATCCGACGGGAAACCGATCATGTCGTTAGTGTATGTTTGTCTGAATGCGTGGAAAATCGATATTGAACGAAATTAATTTTGAACTTAAATAATGTGTGTTTGGATGCTTTTATTCTAAAACAAAGTTCTTAAAAAAACTGTCCTTACTGCAATTTTGGCTACAACACCAAGATTACGGGGATCTCTATGATTGTATTGTGAGATCAGCATTTGTTTGTAATTTCTTGCAATATCAAGGACTGCGACAGAATCGTTATCGCCGATTAAAACCTTATTCTAAAAGTGGTCCTGTAACTTCAATCCAAACTTATACTAGACTACTAGTTACTTAAAAATTCTTCACCGTCAGACCAAAGATGTGAATATTTACTTAAAATTATATTAACTGGTATTTTAATGGAGATTTTGGATCATTTATGGTGAAACCAAGCATGCTCTTACTGTCTGTCTGTTTTAAATTTTGGTGGAATTGATTTTTAATGTTGTTGGTCCTGATTCCTTGTATGCAAGCTTGAATTAAACTTGATTATAAATTTTACTCTGAAATGTGTACTATGGTGTGTTGAGGGAGTGTTTAGTTTAAGAGATTATTTTCTGTTTTCTTTTTGGTTTCGGAAATATGAAAAAAAAAGTGACATAAGCTTGGTTTCTTGACTTGGTTTTAACTAGAGTATTGACATATGTTGTGAAGGTTGACTTGTCTAGCTTGTGTAACCTTTTTACCTTGCTATTACGCCCTTCCTGATTCTAATGTCATTTAATTAACACTTATTTATGCTTTGATCTGGTCTTCTTTTTGGGGGTAGCATAACTGTGGCTTAGTGGGTGAATGATGAACATTTTCTTTGGTTCTAGGCACTGTGCTAGATCATTGGGTTTGGACTTTTGAGAAAAAAGAATGAGATCAGAAAGAAGCCATAAATTTTTATGGGAAAATTGATTAAATAACTGGAGAGATGGGATGGGAACAGAACAGAACTCTTCTTTAAAATCAATTAAATACTATAAAGTATATGCTTGTGATTATGTGACTTTCGAGCTTATTGTAATGACATCCTGTGAAATATGGGAACTATAAAGACATTGAGTGAAATGGATCAGAAAAAAAAAATTCTTAGGAGGGTTTATGTTATATTCTATGCTTCTCCATATACTATTTTTAAGCGAGTGTTTTGCATTTTTGTTTTATGTTAAATATGTTGACTCTTAACTTTCTTTCATTTGATAATTTTAGTATATTTTAAGCCTCACAAAGGCATTGGCATATTGTCACGAGAAGCATGTAATTCACAGGGATATCAAGCCAGAAAATTTGTTGCTTGATCATGAGGTATGCTTTCTCTTCTTTTGCCCTCTTTTACATTCCTTTTGCCCATGATAGTAATGTGTTTTTTTTTACTTGGCATCAACTTACGGCCACACAACTCAAAGAAATTCAGTGGCCTACATAATAACAAGTATAAAATATTTTGCATTTGATTTCTATCATTTCTTATCCCCTCCTTGCCCGGACTTTTTGAAGAATTTAAGTCCCGCCGTATTCACTGTCATTTTTTTCTTCATTCCCTTTCCTTGCTACGCGTTCCCCCATTAAAAAAAGTGATGAAAAAGAAGGAAAGCAAACTTGTAATGAGAATGTTGGTTATTGTAAATATATGATGAAAATCATTTGGCAACTAGTTGGAACCAATTATATTTGAGCTGTGGGGAACCTTAACAATTAATTTGATAATGGCTTGGTTGCAGGGTCGTCTTAAGATTGCAGACTTTGGTTGGTCAGTACAGTCTAGAAGCAAAAGGCATACCATGTGTGGAACCTTGGATTATTTAGCACCCGAAATGGTAGAAAAAAAAGCTCATGATTATGCAGTAGATAACTGGACTCTAGGTATCCTTTGCTATGAATTTCTTTATGGTGCTCCTCCATTTGAGGCTGAGAGTCAAGATGATACCTTCAAAAGGTGTGCGAGAGACTTGTATACACTGTGGAATTAAAATAAAATGTTACTTTTGCTATGCATATGTAATGTTTTAGATTTGTGTAGGATAATGAAGGTTGACCTAAGTTTCCCCTCTACTCCTTATGTATCTTCAGAAGCCAAACATCTTATTAGTAGGGTAAGTTCATATCTACACTATCCTTTTCAGAGAAGATTTGCTCCTTCTTACTGCAATCTGTAAATTGATGCAGCTTCTGGTAAAAGACTCTTCACGAAGACTCTCACTTCAGAGGATAATGGAGCATCCTTGGATAATCAAGAATGCAAATCCTACAGGTGTCTGCAGCTAGTATAAACTTTTCGTCGATCATGTTTATCTGTGGAATAGAGCGATTGGAGCTGAATTTTACATCTGAACATATTTGTGTTTCTGAGAGTTGATGTCTATTACCTACTTGAACAATACTGTCCATCTCTATGGGGAATGAGCATCAATCTACAATGTTCAGAATTGTAGGTGGCTTTAAGAATTCACCGTTGTGGTGACAGTATTGTGTTATACAGAATGAGATTTGTTCACTCAGTTTCAAAATTAGTTTCATCATCCAATGGCACGTGGCATTCTATACGTGGTTAAGAAGGTATAAAGTTGTGTCAGATTGGCGAAAATGAGGCATCAAATGAGTAATACCTCGTATTTTCACCACACTTTTTATGACTCATTTCTTTGTATCTTTTATATATATTAAGTAGTTTATTATATATTTTTCTCTGTTTACTTCTCATTTTCTTATCTCTCGTCAATAGTTAATATTTAATAGTTTTATGAAAACTTGTTCGGTCTCATCACCTATTCTTTCACATTGTTGTTAAATTAATTTATATTAATCCAACATAAGTTAAGCAATGAGATTGATAGTTAAGAATCTTAATCCAACATAATATAACTTTTTTTAGTCTGTATAATCACATCACATGTTTTTCGAATAAAATTATAAATTTTTCATCAAATTAGTCTAATTAAATTTCATTATAGCACTGTATAAATTGGAACGACCACATACACTGATTTACGTTATTTCATTATTTATTAGTAATCACGAGAAAACATCTTAAACAGAATTTAGAGAATAATATTATTTTCTTAGTCATTAAAGTGTATATTAAGTTTACTTGTTATGTTATCATATTAAATATATCATCAAGTTATTTCATATCATTTTTCTGTCTCTTTTATTATCACATTCTAAACAAATAGTTTAATTTAAGGTTGAATTTGACAAAAAATAATTAACCAGTGCAAGGCAATTATAACTTTTTATTAGAAGAATCAAACTTTATATCCCAACAATTTTATATTCATAATCCTCTCTTTAATTTTACCATATTCTTTACAAATAAGTGATATTTTATGCTTATTAAGCTATGTTATGCAAAGGCATTACTTAAAAGATAATTAACATTTCAACAATATTAAAACCCAATCAATTACCAGCTCATAAAAATTTCAGACAAAATAATTAACATGTAAAAGGAAATTATAAATTGATAAAATAAAAATCCAATTGTATCCTGAATTATTTCACCAACAATTTTATAATTTAATAATGTTATCTTAACTCTATTTGAAAACTTGTTTCGTTATGTGTTTTAAGTGGTGAGTTAGATTTTTCAACATAAATTAATAATTAGCAAAACCTATTTTCTTCTTTACGTAACTAAAATACTAATGTTCTAAATTTTTTCTATTAAGTTAACTCAAAATTAAGGAGGCTTTAAAATAAACTAGTTTATAATTTCTATTAAGATTCGCAAAACTAAACTACGAGATTACCCCTCCGGTCTTGTGCATTTCTCTTCCTCGCAACGAGCACGGACCAGGGCAACTTCGTAAATGTCTCCGTTCCCCATTTTTCCTTGCTTCATTTTCTGAGTAATTTTCTTTCATTTTCTCGGGAAATTAACGGAACGACACTGATCGAATCCCTTTCTTTGTTGTGGCTAACAAGGATTGAACTGCACATGGCGAGCGCTGTAGATGCCTCGGGAAATCCTATCCCATCGTCATCGGTGTTGATGGCATCGTCGAAGCACATTGGGATTCGATGCCACTCTGAGAACTTGGAGTTTCTGAAGTGCAAGAAGAAGGATCCTAACCCTGAAAAGTGTCTCGACAAGGGTCGTGACGTTACCCGTTGTGTCCTTGGCCTGTGAGTTTTTCTGGTCTCTGCTGATTTTTATCCCTGTTTGATAGGTTAGAAAAATTGAATAGGTTTTGTTGATTTTTCAGATTTTGAAGTGGTGAGTGATTTCTTGATTCTAATTTTTTTTTGGGTTAATGAGCACTTTGTGATTATGAGAATCACTTTTATTGTGTTATTTATGTCATCTATTTTCTACATTTAGTCTACAATAAAATCTCGAATGGGATTGTCTATGAAGAAATAAACGTGTTTGAAACAAAAGTAAACCTTATGTTTTCTGATCCGTAAGTACTAGTGTGCTGTAAATTTCAGTTTGCTGTGTTGCTTGAGAAGGTGGAATTATAGCATCCTTTTCTCTATTACAACTCAACAATTTCCTAGAGAGTGTTTGGATAATTTATTTGCGGTTTTTATCAGCGGCTTTAGGGTTGGGAGGTGAAAGTTTGTTTTCTCTATTTGTATGTGTAAAGAAATTGAGTGTGCTCAAATTACATACAAGATCCTTTTGGTTTTTTAGATTTACTTCCTGGTGTGATATATGTTAGATCTCACACGTGAGTTAGAGTCATAACCAAATTATAGTATATAAGTGACCTCAAATCTCACATTGGAAACTGATTTTGTGATGTTGAGTTAAGTTTAAAGTCAACTTTCTAAGATGATATTAGAGTCTCTCTTAACAAGGTATGTAGGGTTCATCGTGCTACTCACTATTGGACTACTATCAGACCACTGACAAATGTCTAGTTTCATGTTTGTGATATCCAATTGATGTGAGGTGTGTAGAAATCACATATCTAGTAGAGATATATCCAATTGGATTTGGAAGCTTTGTGAACAGCTCTTGTTGTTTGTGTTTGTCACCACATTTATGATTTGTCTTGTATGATTCGGACTACTTGTTGGAATTGCAGGTAGAACAATAACTAAATGAGTCTTTCAGTGGAAATATCTAGTTCTTTGAAACGCTAGATAAGTAGAACTTTTATGTGAGGGATTTTTGACAGAACGATTGGGATGCTTGTTGACTCCTGGATGGGTAAATGGAACCTTCTTGCTATAATCCAAAAGTTATCCTTTAATTTAACTGAATTTTGTCAAAATTCTGGCTATCTTCTTCCTCATTTCATATCCGTACCTGTATTGGATCTGTCAAAAAGGTACTGTTCTAGCTGCAGGAAAATTTCCCCACTGCTATAAGATATGATATATGGAATATCAGAATTGAGTGTTAGGCAATGCCGCGATAAGAGGATAACATGGCTGTTGGGAATAGGAATATTTTAAGAGATGAGAGCTTCTTTAAAGTTTAGTTTCCAAGCAGCCTAGATACTTGGTAAGTTGGTATAGGTAGGTTCAATGCATCTTATGATTGATAGTATCTTAATTGTTCTGTAGTAAATTATTTGGCATTAGTTATCTTGAAGAATAGAAATAAGTCCATTCTGCTGGGTGGAAAACACACTTATGTTCGGAAAATATTTATTCTCTTTTCTCTTGATGAGAGTGCACTTAATGTAGTAAAGATGAGAATACTGCTGTGGATAAATGACATATATACTGTGATGCCATCACCGGCGCCAGTGTGCACTGGAACAAATGGATGATGCATTAGACAATAAAAGATTAGAGAGAAAGTCTGTATGGAACACATTGTAGAGAAAATAGTTGGATCTAACGTTAGGGTTTGGACTTGTGTAAAGAAGACACTTTTAGTAAAGTGAGCAGATCAGATGGAAAGTAACCTTGCCACTAAGGGGGGAGGCAAACTGGGAAAAACTACAGCAAAAACATTGATTTAGAGGTGGTTTGATACTTTGTCTGCTGACAAGATTCACAATGAGACATTATAGCATCATTTGATTCATGTAACCAACCCACCTAGTGGGAAAAGCTTGGGCAAATTGATTCCTCAATCGAATCTCAATTTTTTTTCGTCTTGCACTGCTGTTTGTGGAATGTCCGCCTGCAGTTGTTGGGTCTGAAATTTCTTTTCTTCCAGTGCTTTGTTGATTGATAATGACCAATCTACAACAGACTTGATTTTGACATGCTTGTAATTTAATTAGAATACTCAATATCGATCAATCACATTTCATAATGATTTGCATATCTCTTTGCTTTTAGTCGTAAAAGAATGTCATATACCCCTGCCCTCTAATTTTCTGTCTACTTGATAAATGGAAATGTTGAATGGTGATATTTCAGTTGATATTATAGTTAAACAAATGGATGTGGCTCTTTGCTTCAAGATGCTGTATTAGTATTATAACTTGGATGTCTGGACTGTCTTGTTAATTGTTACATTACATAAAAAGTCCCTTGTGGTCGTTTCCGTATCAAAGAATCATTTGGGCATGTAAAGTGCTGATTTTACACCCATTTATCATCAATCCATGGATCTTACCATTTTGTTCATAACTAATGCTTTTTTAGTTATTAAAATTTGATTATATGTTAACTTGGGAATGCCCATATATTTGAGGGGATAGTAATAAACAATAATAAAATATGTAAAACATGTTTCAAAGTTGATTATCAGTCCCCCCCTGCTGCTTGCTGTTGCATTTTCCTTGTTTACAGATATTGAAGGTCGCGTACACATTGAAAATTCTATTTGATGACTTTTTGGAGGTTAATTTTTGGAGATGAAACCTTTCATTATTATCACTAATTAATGCATTTTTCTGTGACAAATAATATAATTTATTTGTAGTATTATTTTTCTTCACTAAGATACACTCAGATTTATATTATTTGTTTTTATCTGTCAAATGTTCGTTTTGTATTAAGGTTGAGAGAGAATTAAAAAGGTTTTAGATTTCCTAAGAAAATGAACTTGTAATTCCCATAACAGAGTACAGTCTAGTAAATGAATCTAACTAGCTAAGGAATATCTGTTGAAATGTAATGTTTATTTTATTTATTATTTCTTTTGTGTGTACTCAGCTTTAGGGTTAGGGTTTAAGGTAAGTGTTTTGCCTCTTTTTGTAACACATATATATACCCCAATAAAAACCACATCGGTGTAGGTAGAATACACCATTCTCATATATGTAAAAAGGGAAATACTCAAGTCTTATGGTATTGTGATGTGGATTGGACTGATTATCCCATTGACCGGAGATCTACCACAGGTACATGTATTCCTTGGAGGGAACCTTATATATTATAAAAGTAAGAAACAAAGTTTTGTTACCCGATCTAGTGCAGAAGTTGAATATATGCTTGTTGGGGGTATGAATGAAATCAAGATGTCGAAGAGTCGAAATATCGATATCGAGACGTATCAAAGCAAAGTTGACTTCTCGAGTCGAGATGAGATCCTTTTCCTAAAATGAATGAAAACAACTCGAGAAATATATTATATCGATATATATATATATATATATATATATATATATGTTTAGGGTTTAGGTTCCTTGAGTCAATGGGATAATGGTTAATATAGAGGTACAAGAAGTCAAAGGGGGTCAAAATGGTCAAAGTAAATTTAAGAAAAGAAGTTATAATAAAAGTGCAATATGGAGAATTTGAAGGCACCTCGAAGAGAATGTGGGTAGTAGTTATAACCCATGACAAGAGAAGTTGTTCGAAATTCAAACACGTGTAACTGCCAGCATAGGTAAAATATTATAAATAAGAGTATTAGGAAATTTTAGAGACAAATTTACAGTGTAACCAAGAAATACCATTTAATACACCCTGAAGCAATGACAACAAGTAGAATATTTTTATTCATTCTATGTTTTTTCAACCTTTTACTTTCATACTTGGTCTTTTTCATTTAAATTATGTCTTTTATTTTCTTGCACAACATATAAAGGAAATATGCAAATATGGAAATTATATAGTTATCCACGTTATATGTTAATCTTTTATTAATTTGAAAATCAATCTCCAAGTTGGAAACATGTGATGCTGGTCACTTAAAAAAAAAATCCATTAATCATTGAAAACAATGCTACTTTTGAATTTGTGTGGATTAAGCAACTCATTCACGAGATGAAATTTTGTGAAAATGAGTAAATGAAGTTGTATTGCGAGAATCAAACAGTTTTTCATACTCTTTTCAATCGAGTGTTTCATGAAAGAACTAAACATGTAAAGATAGATTGTTATTTTGTGTCCAAGGATCTTATTAGTGAGTTTGTTAGCTCTAATGAACAACTTGAAGACATTCTAACTAAATCTCTAAGAGAATCTAAGATTCAATTTATATGTTCCAAGCTTAGTGCATAAGGAGGGTTGAAATTAATGTTTTTTTTTTATTATTTCTTTTGTGTGTACCCAGCTATAGGGATAGGGTTTAAGGTAAGTGTTTTGCCTCTTTCTATAACCAACATATATACCTCAATAAGAAGCACAACAGTGTACTGTATTTTCTCCATCTTTTTTTATTAAAGTATCTCTAACAAACCTAACAGAATACAAAAGAGATCTAACTAACCTGTAACAAGCCTAACTAAGAGTACTGTATTTTCTCCATCTTTTTTTATTAAAGTATCTCTAACAAACCTAACAGAATACAAAAGAGATCTAACTAACCTGTAACAAGCCTAACTAAGAGTTAGTTGGGAGTTTAAGAGACAGATGTACTAGTTATACCTATAACATTTTTGAGATGCACATAATTTTGTGATTTATTTGATTTGTTATAGCTGAAAGTTTTCAGTATGATGACTCCCTTGTATGATGGTCTTATGTCATTGACTGATGCATTATGTCGCATATCATGGTTCTCTTTCCATGAAGATTTATGGGTGAAGGTGATCAAATGTTTTTTCTGCAGTTTGAAAGATCTGCATCAAAAGTGCACAACAGAGATGAATGATTATGTTGGCTGCATGTACTACCATACAAATGAATTTGACTTATGTCGCAAAGAGCAGCAAGCATTCGAGGAAAAGTGTTCTTTGGAATGAAACTGTGCACTGTGTTGTCCAAAATAATAACAGCCGATTTGGAGTGAGTGAGCCAATGCGCGTGTTTTCTACAAAATTATTGATCTTTTCTGTTTGCACAACAGTGTTGGAATATTACCATCGACAATTTTCTACCTCTACATTTTTCTACAGAAATGCATGCAAGGTGGACTAAACTAAACCTCTCGAAACATGATAACTGACAATGATTTTTTACTGTTGCAAGATGGTTGTAATGGTTTCTATATTCAAAATGCATATTTATGATGCCTTGGTGGTTTCGGCCAACTGAAATAGGCAAGTAAAACAAGAAGCAGTCAAATCACAAGTAGCACACCAAAATAAAAAAATCAGTAATGTAAACTTTTTTTCCCTTAAACATTATTATTGCAGAAGTTCAAATTGTAGTTCGTGTCATGACATCAATTATATATTTAACCTTCTGATTTTAAGTTGGTTTTTAAACTTGTTGGCTGATTAAGGTGAAAAAAACTCCATTGAACTCTAGCAAACAAACTGTAACTGGTCTATAACTATGCAGTTTGTGCTTTAAACAAGAGTAATAATATTAAGGTATGTCTTATGGCTTATGCTTCTTATCGAAACAATCACGGAGCAGTAAAAATAAACGTGAATAAAACAGGCAAGGAATCATTGTCTTGTAAAGATTTTAGCTTTTCATTCGTCTGTGTTGGACATTGTAAAGATATATGGTTAAATATACAAGCGACATGCAAATCTTCGGTAAGGTTTCTTTAGGGGTGTTAATGCTATTAAATTCTCTTTATTCTATGTCTAGTAGTTAATGTGAATAGATATTTAGTTTAGACTAAATATATAATCAAATTATAATGTAAAAGTAGATATAAATTTTACTATATAAATTAATATCGTGAAATTAAGTTAAATTTAAAGTAATATATCTAAATCACTTTATTTGTTTGATAAGATTAAAAAGTATATTTTCAGAATATTAATTAAATTTGAGAACAATTTTGAAAATCAAAGAACAAAAGGTAATATGATATTAATAATATGTATATTTTGTTATTTTACATGTATAAAGTTTCATGTTTTCAATATTTTTCAATTTAACTGAAAATCATTTAATATAACTTTGATTTTTCTAATGACATGGCCAAATTATCTAATTTAAGTTTTGCATTTATTCAATTATCTATAATAATAATAATAATAAAAATTGTGACGTTCAAGCTATGTACTTTATGCTTTTAAGGGTCTTTATAACTATATTTTTTAGCAAGTAAAATCTTAAGATTACCGTGAAATTAACTTATATTAACACTGAATTGGAGTTTATCCCTCAAAATCAAATTACGAGAGTACCCCTTCTAGTATTGTTCACTACTGCGCGTCCTCACAAGAACCGCGAATCAGGGCAATTTCGTAAATGCCTTACCGTTCTCCATCTTCGCTTTCCCCATTTTCCGAGTAATTTTCTTTCATTTTCTCAGGAAACTAACGGAGCATCACTGATCGAATTGTTTCCCTTTTTTGTTGTGGCTAACAAGGATTAACTGCACATGGCGAGTGCTGTAGATGCCTCGGGAAACCCTATCCCATCGTCGTCGGTGTTGATGGCATCGTCGAAGCACATTGGGATTCGGTGCCACTCTGAGAACTTGGAGTTTCTGAAGTGCAAGAAGAAGGATCCTAACCCTGAAAAATGTCTCGATAGGGGTCGCGACGTTACCCGTTGTGTCCTTGGCCTGTGAGTTTTCCTTCTCTCTGCTGATTTTTATTCCTCTTTTCTAGGTTAGAAAAATTGGAATAGGTTTTGATGATTTTTCAGATTTTGAAGTGGTGAGTGATTTCTTGATTCTGGTTATTTTTTTGGGCTATATGAGAACTTTGTGATGTCCAAAATCAGTTTTATTGTGTTATTTATGTTATCCATTCTCTACATTTAGTGGACAATAGAACCTCGATTAGGATTGTCTACCAAATAGGATTGGATTTTAGAGAGGTCCCACATTGATAGTGGCAAATGTCCAAATTATTTAGAGTTCGATTTTAAATCCACTTTGTATGAGTTACTTTTAGATGAAGATTGGATTTGAAAGCCATTGTCTGGCTTTATGAAGGGCCGTCCTTGTTTGTGTTTGTCACCTCATTTTTCATCTGTGTTGTATAATTTGGACTATTTCTTGGAATTGCTGGTAGAATGATAACCGAGGAAGGCTTTGGATGTGAATATATGTTTGAAATGTTAGATAAGTAGAACTTTTCTGTGAGGGACTTTGACAGAATGATTTGCCATGCTTGCGTCATAGATAAATGGAACCTTCCTCGTTGTAATCTTAAAATTATCCTTGAATCTAACTAAAGTATGTCAAAATTTTAGCCATCTTCTTTCTCATTGCATAGCATTTCCCCTATTGGAACTGTCAAAAGGTACTGCTCAAGCTCAAGGGAAAATTTTACTACAGGTATAAGATTTGCAATACTGTATTGATTCTTGGAATTGAGTGTTAGGAAATATCACCATTAAAGGCTAACATGAGCGTTGGAAATAGGAATATTTTAGGATATGAGAGCTTCTTTAAAGTTTATTTTCACAGTAGCCTAGATACTTGGTAAGTTGGTATAGCGAGGTTCTCAATGCATCTTAGGAAGAAGTAGCATCTTAGTTGTTCTCTAATAATTTCTTTTGGCATTAATTATCTCTGTAATACTCTTGAATATAAACAAGTCCATTCTGCTTAGTGGAAAATGCACTTAAGTTAAAAAAATATATGTTTCTCTCTTCTCATGATGAGAATAAAATTAAGTAGTAAAGATGAGAGTGCTGCTGGGGATGAGTGAACATACTATACTGTGATGCCATCACCAGAACCATTGTGCATCTGAAACAAATGGATGATGCATTAAACAAGATAAGATTAGGAGCGAAAGCATTTGAGAGAAAGTTTATAGAGAATATATTCCAGAGAAAATAGTTGTGTCTCACCTTATATGGTTTGGACTTGTGCAAAGAAGACCTATGGAAGTTTTAGTAAGGAGAGTAGATAACATGGAATAGGAAGTAGCCTTACCATGAATTAGCTTTGGAACATGGATGACTTCCATTTTTACTACATGAATATCCCATGTGGTCGTTTCCATACCAAATAATTACGTAGGTCCATTATCTATGTTTATTGCTAATTCTACACACTTTTATCATCAAATTCATGGATCTTACTATTTTGTTCACAATTAATAATTTGGTAGTTTTAAGAATTTGAACATTTGTTAACTTGGGAATGCCATATATTTTTGACGGGATAGTAATAACAGTAATAAAATCTGTAACACATGTTTCAAAGATGAGTTATCAAACTTAGAAATAGATAGATGTGGCTATTTGCTCCAAGAGGCTGTATTACTGCTAGAACTTGGATTTCTGATATCTTGTTAATTGTTATGTTGCATGAAAGTCTTTTATGGTCTTTTCACATATCATGGTTTTCTTTTCCTTGAAGATTTATGGGTGATGATGATCAAATTCTTTTTCTGCAGTTTGAAAGATCTGCATCAAAAGTGCACAACGGAGATGAGTGATTATGTGGGCTGCATGTACTACCATACAAATGAATTTGACTTGTGTCGCAAAGAGCAGCAAGCATTCGAGCAAAAGTGTTCTTTGGAATGAAACTATGCACTGCTGTCGAAAATAATAACAGAGGCGATTTGGAGTGAACCAATGCATTTGTTTTCCAAGAAATCATTGTTCTTTTTTGTTTGTACGACAGTGTTGGAATATTTGCCATTGACAATGTTCGCACTCTAAATATTTCTAGAGAATGTATGCAACCAGTACAATACAACATCTCTTCAAACATAATAACTGACAAGATTTTTTTTTTCTGTTGGAACGTGGTTGTAATTTGGTTTATACGTTCAAAATGCATATTTATGATGTTGTTCCTGCCAACTGAAGTAGGAGGAAGTAAAACACTAAGCACCCAAAATATGGTAATTGTATGATTTTCATCTATTAAATTTAATTTGTGCTATTGGACGAGCCAAGTTTTTTTCTCATTTGCAATGTAGTCCCTTTATACCAATTTCATCAAATATAATGAAATTAGTGATGGGATAAACTGGGAATAACATATCCATGAGAAAACGCATTGTACAAAACCGATTTTCATCTGACTGCATTAAGTTAATGATTGTGTTGTTGGTGGTGGATATTAATTGTTTTAAGAGTGCTACCAATGCCCTTTCCAGCTCACTTTTATTAGTAAAAGATTATTATAAATTACAAAACTATACATGAGATTCATCAAGTTTTTAAATCAAACCTAACAGTTGAGATTTCTAATAAATTTCAGTCGATAGAAAAATGTGTTAGAAATATATGTTGGTATTATTCTTTAGTATTTTTTCAATGATTCAAGATTATGTTTGGACAAAATTTTCTATAAATAATTTTATAAAAGATAAATAAGAAAAATTAAAAATTAATTTATCGATAAAATAAAATTAACTTTTATGTAATTATTTAAAAATTTTATTTTAAAATTGTGCATAGGAAAATAGGCCAAAATGCAACATAAAATTTGGTTAGGTTTGAGAGAATTTCAAACCCAAATCAATTAAACGTAGTGAATTTACTATTTTTTTATATGATATGATCCAATCCATCTTTAATTTATTTAGGTATTTGTGTTGACTAACAAAAATAGTAATTTATTTTTAAAATTAAAAAACACTAAAAAGTTTAAAAAAAAATAATCTTTCTAAGTAATCTAAGAAGACCATATGTTATTTACCATAATTGTAAAGATAACATCCTTTTAAGATGATAAGTTTGAATGTTATAAATAGTGAAATTGAGCTTATACATAAATAACATGGACATTTCATTAGCACAATAAAATGTTACACCTTTATAAACAATGACAATAATAATATCAATTACGCATACATTAATAGTGAATTTTAATGACAAATTTTAATAAATATTATTTCGACGGGTATACTAAACTTTTCTTAATATATATTATTTCAATTGATATAGAAAGATTTTCTGTTAATAATGGAACGATATAATAACGATGACGAAAATTGTTTAATTTAGTAAAACTAGAGAAACAAATATGCAATTAAAATTCGTAGAAACCAAAAATCATATATTTATGAAACTATAGGAATTAAAAGTAGATTTAAGAGTATAATTAATGTATTAAGGGCTAAAATGATACAGTAAGAAAATAGAGATAAATGAAGTCTTTTTTTTTTATGAGAAAACAGTGTTGTAAGGTTTTTTGCTATAAACAAATATGTTGCGTTGACCCAAAATATTTCTTAACCATTATTTATTATTGAGTTTTTTATTATTTTTTCAAAAGTAAATATAATAATATTTAGAAGTTTTAAAGCGTTGAATTACTAGGCTTATCCTAAATTCACTCATATTATTGTAATTTTATGGATTAAGTTGTATTTTTATATTATTTTATTTTAAAACTATATTTATAAACCCTACACTGTTATTTATTTTTTCTATTATAGAGAGACACCAATTGTCATTTTTCCCTTAATTTAAATAATGTTTGCTGCATAATAGTAAAAAAAAATCTTATGTACAACAAATATCGTATATGACTGAATTGAAATTGTTTAAGGAAGATGAATTGAAGTTAATAAAGTTTAATTTCTGCTTATTGTTGCTGCTATCTTATACCCTAATTTTCTATTTATGCAAAGAAAAAAATTATTCAGCTTGAAAAATGTAATTATGAAAAAATTTAAAATTGATTTTTAAGGGAAAGCTAAAAAGATATATTTTATTGTACTCCTTTTATTTATAAATCACAATAAGATGCACATTTAAAAAGAAAATTTCAATTATTTATTTAAATTAAGACTAATAGGATACAGATCATAAACAAAATGGTGTCGTGGTGTAGTTGGTTATCACGTCAGTCTAACACACTGAAGGTCTCCGGTTCGAGTCCGGGCGACGCCAGCTTTGTTTTTCTTATTTTCTTATTTTCTTTATTTAAATAATTTTAAAATATAAGAACACTTCACCTAAGTTTAGGTTGAAAATCTCATGTCCTCGTTCTTTTTTAAATAAAAAATTACACAACTTTGTCATTATGTATGCAATAACAATATAAAAGCATTCAAAGTTTTATAAATTAATTTTTAATACATATATTTCCTTAATTCACAATTTCTTTTTATTACAAATTTTTATTTTTCTATATTAATTTATGTTATGGCGTAAAAAATTACTTAATATTTATTAAAAATGATATTTTACTTTATTTTAAAATAACTATACAATAACATTGGTTGAATGTTGAAAAACATTTACATTGGCGACAATTTTACAGTATTTCCTCCATTAAAAAAAATATTAATGAAGGTTTTAAGTAAAATTTTAATTATATTATTTATATGAAAAAATATTAATAAAAGTTTTTAGTAACTATTTTTAGAATATTGTCTTTGAAAAATATTACTGAAATTTTTTTAATAATCCTTTTATAATATTATTACAAAATTTAGAAACATTTTAAAATATTATCTTTTTATTGAGAAAAATGTTGAGAATTTTATAACAATTTTATAAATGTTTCTATTAGCATGTAAAAATATAAGTGTCATTCCATTGGTGAATGTACTCTCTTTCTTCATGGAAAAACAATCACCATACTCAAGCAAGCATCCAATAAATCTACCACAACATCCACACTCATAATAATTTACTAATCTTAATGCCATAAAACATAATTTAAAACTTTAAAGAGAAATATGAAAAAGATTTAATTATATTATTTAACATGATAAGATTTATTATAACACCTAAAGAGTGAATTAGCTCTCACTGCATAAGCATGTTTATGTAACCATAGTTCAAAGATTTCTTAAAATATGGAGAATGAAAGAGAGGAGTGTGTAGAGAGTGTTGAAGCTATGGTTTTGAAAACTTGCATTCTTCTGCTTCTCTTCTAAACATTCAACTCCTTCTTCCTTCCTTCCTTCCATCAGAACTTCCTTATCATAATGTGCAAACACATTGCAGCTGCACAAAGGACAACAAACTGCATTTAAGTCTGCAATCAACCATATCTTACTGCATTGGAGGTGTGAGAGAGTGAAGTCTTCATTGTGGAACATTGGATGAAGACACCAATCACACCATAAACTCTTTATTCATTCGATCTTCCACAAACATCACCTCTCCTTCCTACCAAAACCGTGTCTTCCTGTGTCCCTACCAACTACCAAAATTTCCACATTGCCGTGTTGGGGGCCTCAAAGTTGGTCATTGATGTCATATATTACATACAGACTTCTTTGTTGAATAAGTAGTCTTCAAAGTCAGTCATATAAAAGAACAACTGTAAATGCATCCAAGTATTAAAGTTTGTGTGTCTCCATTTTCCACTCAGCTTTCTTCACAGATCAATGTTACGACTTGTTCACTTTCCATGCAAACATGGTAAATTCTGTTCCCATCAATTCAGAAAGCAGAAGTGCGCTAATTCAACATTGGAGGGAGCGTCAGTAGTATTATGACCGACTTCATCACTATCTCAACCATTGATTTCAATTTCCATTTCAACCTCAATCAATATCATGGCAAACTTGGTTTCTCACACTACAAAAAATATGTTAGAAGTAACGATTTTAACATAGCAGTTTTACTGAACATGTTTTATCATATATTATGATAATTTAATATAATATTTATATTTATATTTTAAATATCATATTACATGTTTCATATTATTAATATAATATTTTTTCCGCTTTCTTCTTTTCTCCTGTTAACATTTTTTTTTTCTGTTGACAACAAGTATATTATTCAAGTTTCTTATTTTTTCTCGTGTTTTTTTTAATATTAATATATCATCTATTTATAATCTTATTTTATGGTCTTTTTTCTCTGGGTCTTCTCAAAATAAAAACAGAATCAAGTATAATCTCCCTAATAAAAATAGAATAACTAAAAATTTCTTAGATATTATTTTACATTTAAATTTATTCAACAAAATTCCTCCTTAAACTTAAATGTCTCTTTTGTCCCTTATCTGAATCATCTTCTTACAATCTTCAAGTACATTCTTCGGCAATAGTTTTGTAAACATGTCAGCAGCTTGAGCTCGGTTGCCGACTTGCTCCAACTTCACACTCCCTTTTCTCACTTGTTTTCAGATGAAATGGAATCGAACATTGATATGCTTGCTCGTCTCATGGTTGATCGGGTTCTTTGTCAACTCTATTGCCGACCTGTTGTCAACTCAAATCACAGTCTCATCTTCCTGTTTCATCTCCAACTCGCTTAAGACATTTATGAGTCAAATTGCATGACACACACACCAAGATGCTGCAACGTACTCAACATCACAAGTTGATAGTGTCACAATCGGTTGCTTCTTCGAAAGCCACGTGAATGTTGTGTCTCCCATGAAAAATACATATATGGACGTACTCTTCCGATCATCGACGTCTCCACACTAGTCATTGTCTGAGTAGCTGACTAGTCAATAATCAATCGACCTTGTATAGTACAAGCTGAGTGACACAGCTTCTCGTACATACCTCAGAATACACTTTAACGTCTTCCAGTGAGTGTACCTCGACTCCTCCATGTACCTACTCACTATTCCAACACTCAGCATTAGATTCAGTCTTGTGTTTGTAAGATACCAAAGACTTCCAATTAAACTTCAATACTTACTCGCCTCAACTCGATCTCCATCATCATACTTGTACAACTTGGAACTGGGTTCCATTGGAGTGAAAAGCGGGTTACAAGTCGTCATCTTGAACTTCTTCAAGATATCCTCGGCATACCGTTTCTGGCACACAAAAATACCTTCCTCATCCTGAATAACTTCTAGTCCGAGGAAGTATTTCATGACACCAAGATCGATCATTTCAAACTCCTTCATTTCTACTCGGGCTATCAAGCGTCTGAGTTTATCCCTCAACTGTAGAGCTCGATCTTGTATCAAAACCGAGTACCCTTTCTCCATCAGTTGTCCCACACTTAGAATGTTGTTCTTCAGATCAGGTACATAATACATGTCTCTAATTTCTCCAACTCAGTCATCCTTCTACAGATATTGGATCGAACCTCGGCCTTATAATGCCACCTTCGATGCATCTCTGAACAACACATGTCTGACCTCCACTTTTGAGATATCCTTGAAAGGATTATCGTCTCTGCACATGTGATTGCTCGCACCCGTATCAATATACCAGGTCAAGTTGTCTGAAGAGCTCGGACTACCCGAGTTTAACATGAACTCGTCAGACAAGCTCAAGCTAAGTTCAATGATATCAACAAAATTCCCTCTTCCTCCTTGTCCTCCTTGTCTTCTGTGAGGAAATTGGCTTTCCTTTTCTTCGACCAGCAGTCCCTTGCAATATGTCCGACCTCTCCACAATTATAGCAATTGACCGAGTAGCAATCTTTTGTGCAGTGACCAAACTTCCCACATTTGAAACACTTGATATCAGTGTTATTTGACCGACCTCCTCTCCAGTTTCCTCGTCCTTGGCCATGCCAATTTTGCTGGTCAGTTTGCTCCTCGTCTCCCTGACCTCTACCACCTCTACCATCTTCGCCACCTCTTCCCCGATCTCGTCCACCATGTACTTTACCACCTCGGTTTTGGGTGTTCTTATCATTAGTTGACGTCTTTGCTTGGAGTGCTTGACTGAGATTATCATCCTTCCTCTTCTTCCTCGTATGCCACAAGGGACCCCACGAACTCCTCAATCGACATTATTAACAAGTCCTTAGACTCCTCAATAGCACAAACGACATTCTCAAAGTCGTCGGTTAACGACCTCAAGACCTTTTCAACTACTCGGCTAGTAGGTAGTTTTTCTCCATTAGTGTCGAGTTGATTTACTACGGTCTGAACTCGGGAAACGTAGTTGGCCACCTTTTCATCCTCCTTCATGCTCATGGTTTCAAGCTCCCCTCTGAGAGTTTGAAGCATGATCTGCCTTACTCGGTTGTCTCCTTTGTACGCTTTCTCCAGTATTTCCCATGCTTCTTTTAAAGTTTCAGCTTTTAGTATCTTCTCAAAACTAAACTCGTCAACAGCTCGGTACATCAAGTACAAAGTCGTCCTGTCCTTCACTCGGCATGCTTTTAGCTCAGCAAGTTTGGGTCTACAAATCTATTCGTCTTCTTCTGCCTCATCGTAGTCCTCATCAACTATTTCCCAAACGTGGAACCAAATAGCACTTTCATCTCTCGACACCAGTTATCATAGTTGACGTCGTTTGTTAACGTAGGGATTGGCAAACTGTTTACGAGATTAAACATTTCACAAAGTTGAGTTACTTGTTACACCGAAACTCAAATACTCCGATTCTCTCAAAGCTCTAATGTCAATTTGTTGACAACACGTATATCACTCACATAACACTTCTCTTATTTCTTCTTATCTGAATATCAATTCATCATTTATTGGGGATCTCTCTAGACCTTATCAAAATAAAAATAGAAAAAATCAAGTATAAAAACAGAATCAAATATAATCTCCCTAATAAAAATAAAATAACTAAAAAATTTTCTAGATATTATTCTACATTTAAGTTTTTTCAACATTTTCTTCTGAGTTCCCTTGCTCACATACTAAAAATTTAATTTTATAAAATAAATCAAAACTTAAACTTAAAGAAAAAATAATCTTTGGTCTCGTTCTCGTTCTCTTCACTCTCACTGTCTTCACTCGACTCTTCACTCTCCTTCACTCTGCCTTCACTCACTCTTCACTTTCCTTCGCTCTATCAGGGCCGGCTTAAGGGCCAAGCAAGTAAAGCACTCGCTTTAGGCCTCCAAAAATAAAAGGATCCAAATTTTTTTTTAATACTAATATACCCTATTAAATTAATTATAAAATTATGTTTAAGAATAAAATTTAATTAAAATATTGTGATTTTTTGTTAATTTTTATTGAAACTAAAAATAATATTTAATGAGTTAACACTCTTCTCAATAAATCATATTTTTCTTTAGAAAAAAGAGATTTGTTAGTTAATACTAATAACTAAAAAAGATTCAGAACCTTTTTATCTCTATTACCTTACCAACTGGTTTCTATATTCTTCTTTTCTCTTCCTGTGACTTTTCATTTTCAACCCTAATTTTAGAGAAACTCTAATTTCTCTCTTCCAAATTGGCAATCTTCAATCATCTTTTTCAAAATCAAAGTCCACAACTGTGATCTTAAGAGGGAGAAGAGTATTTCTACTCAATAAACTTCAATTTCAGGTAAGTTTTGTCTCTCTCAATGTCTTTTCTTTTTCTATTCCTCTGTTCTTAAGGGTTAAGCTTGCATGTTTGAATTGAATTTATGAGAATATTATTTGATGTGATGATAATATATATATTATATGTGTGTGTAGTGTGTTAAGAACTGTGGTTTAATTTATATTAAATGGTTTATAAATGGTAGAAATTTTATATTATCATGTTACAATGATTGATCTTTTCAATTGTGTTACTAATGATTAATCTCAAAATAAACTATGCAGGTTTATGAAAATGTTGAAATTTGAAAATTAAATTTGAACACTTACTAAAGAAGAGAAAGAGACTTGAGTCTTCAAGATACTACGAATTTACTATCAAGCTATTTTCTTGACAACTAAAATCAGGTTTTATTGTTTTAACTCATTCTATTTTATACACTTACTTATTGTTTTAACTCATTCTATTTTATACACTTTTATTGTTTTGAAATTATAAGATTGGAAAATAATAAATCAATTGACATTCTTAATTATATAAAAAGAATAAATTCTTTTTCAAATGCATATATAACTTATAAAATAATGTTAATAATTCCAGTATCAGTTGCCTCAACTGAAAGGAGTTTTTTAAAACTAAAGATAATAAAAATTTATTTAAGATAAAAAATATTTCAACAAAGATTAACCGGATTAGCCTTATTATCTATTGAAAAAGAAATATTAAATGAAATTAATTATGATAATTTAGTAAATAATTTTACATCACAAAAAGCTTAAAAAATAAATTTTAAATAAAATTATAATATACTTTAACATAACTTGCCTTATTTTTAAGTTTGTTTTACTCTCGCAAGGTCTTCAGCCGCCCGCACTATTCGGTATTCACTCTACGTTTACTCTGTCTTTCATTCTTTCTTTGAGAGTCCTTCACCGTATTCATTCTTCCTTTCATTCTCAAATTACAAACAATTACAAATCCCAGCGACGTGTTTTGATTTGTTCGAAGCTTCAGAGGTTGTTCGATTCTTGGAAGTAAATAATTTTATTCCTTGGATTCATTTCGATTAGGGTTCTTCTTTTAGGTTTGAGAAAAGCTCTAATTGGAAAAAAAATTCTCCTGATTGGGTTTTTTTCGAGTTGCCGAAAGCGTCGACCCTGGGGTGAGAACCTCACCTTCTACACCGGATGCGACTACCTCGCCGGCACCGTCGGCTGTGCCACCTCCGGCCTCGTCGAAGGCGTCAAGTCCTTTGAGTCCGGTGACACCGCCAAGCTCTGCGTCAACCGCGTACTAAACACTTCCGGTCATGTCGGGCGCGCCTGCGGCAACCGCCTCGGCATCAAAGGCCTGCTCTACGTCGACATCGAGAGCGGGATTGAGGCTGCGAGGGACACTGATGATGTCTGGAACAGAGTCGCGACAGGACTCAGCACTGGTGCGCTGTATCGCGCTATGAGAGGGGTGCGGTCGGCGGCTGTGGCGGGCACCATTGGCGGTGTAGTTGTTGGAGTCGTTGTCACCGCGAAGCAGGCGTTGAAACGTTACGCCGCCCATGTGAGAACGACACATTTTGTGAACTCTTAATTTTTCTTCTTCCTCTTTTGGGGTTAGTATCAATTTTGAGCGATGCTTGAGATATAAGCATTGTTATACCAACTTGAGGCAGTGTTTGCCGTAACAATTATACAATTTTTTTAAGCTTGGTAATGGCTAACCTTTCTAATGTAATTATTTGAATCATCTGGCATGCATAATTGGGACGGCTTTAATGTTGGATATATTAAACTAATCAATTGGGTGCCAAGGTTTAGTATAAAGTATGTATTGTCTGGTGATTTCAAATAGAATATGATTGGAGATTTTCTTTCTAATAAATTCGTTTCGTAAATGCTTGCTTTTTTTTACCTCGTATCTCTTTATATCTTGGGAAACTAGCAAATGTATTGTGTTCAATCTTTATATTTAATATTTATTTTAAAAGATTTTGAACTTTATCTTATGTGTTTTAAAGATCAATAAATTAGATTTGATAGATATAAAACCAAAAATAATATTATCAACCATTTTTTTATATATATATTATAATATAAATATAATAAACTAAAATATATTTTATCATTACAATAATTTAATATTTGTAACATTAAAAATATTAATTTATATATAAGAAAATAATATATAATAAACTAAAATATATTTTATCAGTACAATAATTTAATATTTATAACATTAAAAATATTAATTTATATATAAGAAAATAATATATGAAAGAAATATATATATATATATATTATGTATTAAATATATTTTTAGTTTTTGAACTATTTGTCAAAATTGTGTTTCGTCCTTAGGACAAACCTTTAACCTATTTCGTCCTTGTATTTTATAAACTCGTGTAAACGATCCATGATGATGTGTCAAAATTCTTTTTTATCTCTTTATTTTCCTTCTTCATAGTTTTCTACTTCATTATCATTTGTCTCCTTGTTATCGATAGAGATTTAAATCGATAAATATCGAAGTAGTCATCATTAAAAATATCGAGACAGTTGGGATCCAGTGATAAAAGATCGAAGATGTAAGTAAGGAGAGTTGTGGTTCAGAGATGAAGATTTAGCAAAAGATCGAAGGCGCTGATGAAGATATGTGATTAAAGATCGAGAAAGCTGAGAATAATCGAGGAATGTGAAGAATGGACATCGAGACACTTGGGTATTTCCACGTCATTCTTATAAAAGGGAAAAAACACGTGTATAAGAGTTTAAGAGTGGGAAACGCGGGAAAATCGTTTTTAAACGGTTATTTGTAATGAGATAGTATAAATAGACAGCGTGGGGAACATATTAGAGGTTAGACTTTTGTAAGTGAAAAAGCCAGAGAGCAAACGAGAGCAACAATGGCGAAGCACTGCATCGTTCTAACCTTTTTAGCTTGCATTTTAGACTTTCTGCATTTCTTTTGGTTCTATCCCTGGTAATTAATAGAATTACTTTTTCCGCGCTCATTTATTGCTTTCTTTACATTTCTTGCATCTGGTAATGGGTTAGGATTTATTTACGCCATTTATGCCATTCACACTTTCTGCAATTTCCTTAATTAAAGATAAAAAGTAAAAAGAAGGATTGAAAATGATAATCACTGCTAGCCTCAAAATAATCCACAAATCGCATTGCGAGTAGGTGATTAAACATTGAATTAACGTTCGATTTCATCGAACCAAAAATCATCGAAAACAAATTGACACGCCCGGTGGGACCCATAATTGGCTAGTTCCGTAAATCCACTTGTTTGTATGTTATTAAGAAGTGGTAGGGTAATCATGAACAATCAGAATAGTGTGAATAATGCTTCTGAAGTTAATAGAAATTAGGGGAGTAACTTAGCGAATACTGGGATGCCTGAAGGGCCACCCAGTAATCTTAATACTCCGATTATGACACAAGGTACTGTGCCGACTCAGAGCGCATCGATCCCTAGTCCAGTAACGACTAGTGTCGGTCCTCATGTATCTGCTAGGCTAGAATCGATACCCCCACCAGTGTTTAACAATAGCACGGGGGCAGGAACATCGATGCCTAAACAACAAGGGACGTCACTTAATGACAGATTCCCTTGGGGCATGCCAAGATGGCAGCCGACCCCAAGATCGGGTCGAGATAATCAAAGAGGGTATCAAGATGGAAGATATGCTCTAAATCATGAGCATTTCGAAAGAAATCATCATGACATCAAAAATGTCAATACTGGAATATCGAGTGCATCGCTCGATGTGATAAGACAACAGATGGATGATAACGATTTCGAATTCATAGAATTACTTTTTTCGCGCTCATTTATTGCTTTCTTTACATTTCTTACATCTGGTAATGGGTTAGGATTTATTTACGCCATTTATGCCATTCACACTTTCTGCAATTTCCTTAATTAAAGATAAAAAGTAAAAAGAAGGATTGAAAGTGATAATCACTGCTAGCCTAAAAATAATCCACAAATCGCATTGCGAGTAGGTGATTAAACATTGAATTAACGTTCGATTTAATCAAACCAAAAAATCATCGAAAACAAATTGGCACGCCCGGTGGGACCCATAATTGGCTAGTTCCGTAAATCCACTTGTTTGTATGTTATTAAGAAGTGGTAGGGTAATCATGAACAATCAGAATAGTGTGAATAATGCTTCTGAAGTTAATAGAAATGAGGGGAGTAACTTAGCGAATACTGGGATGCCTGAAGGGCCACCCAGTAATCTTAATACTCTGATTATGACACAGGGTACTGTGCCGACTCAGAGCGCATCGATCACTAGTCCAGTAACGACTAGTGTCGGTCCTCATGTATCTGCTAGGCTAGAATCGATACCCCCACCAGTGTTTAACAATAGCACGGGGGCAGGAACATCGATGCCTAAACAACAAGGGACGTCACTTAATGACAGATTCCCTTGGGGCATGCCAAGATGGCAGCCGACCCCAAGATCGGGTCGAGATAATCAAAGAGGATATCAAGATGGAAGATATGCTCTAAATCATGAGCATTTAGAAAGAAATCATAATGACATCGAAAATGTCAATACTGGAATATCGAGTGCATCGCTCGATGTGATCAGACAGTAGATGGATGATAGCGATTTCGAAATGGTTAATATGTTGACCCAACAAATAACCACTGTGCTCAATCCGTTAGTACAAACTACTAACGACAGTTTTCAAAGGTTGGCGGATCAAATGACTCGAATAGGAGATGCACTAGCTGTCCCTAGAGTTGGAGAAAATATGAGTGATCTAACTCCCGTAAATGATCAAAACCAAGGACCTCATATTCGGTTGGGTGAAGTCCGATTGTTAAGAAGAGGTCAAACACTTAATAATATCGGTCAAAGAAACAATGACCGAGGACCTGAAATTGTAGAAGAGCCAAATCGGCTCGGAGGTCCATACCAACCTGAACAAATTAATCAAGTGTTAGACAGGTTTTTGAACCAACAAGGGTTAGAAATGGGGCGTGTGGAACAACCCTATTTTATATCACCCTTTCCTAACTTTGTGTTAGAAGCAGAATTGCCCAGGGGTTGCAAAATCCCAAAATTCACCAAGTTTTCTAGGGATACTGGAGAGTCTACAGAGGAACATATGGCTCGATACCAGATAGAATGCGGTAATATTAATATGACCGAGGACTTAAGGATGAAATATTTCCCTAGTTCTCTAACAAAAAATGCATTCACTTGGTTCACGACACTACCTTCTAATTCTATTTATAATTGGAACCAACTCGAAAGAATGTTCCATGACCAATTCTTTCGGGGTGAGAATAGAGTTAGCCTTGTCAATTTAATGAGCATCAAAAGGTACAATCATAAAAGTATAGATGATTACCATAATCAATTTAGACAAATGAAATCGAGATGCTTTACTCAAATCCCAGAGTACGAGTTGGTAAGAATGGCTGCCTCTGGTTTAGAATTCCCGATTAGGAAAAAATTAGTTAATTTACCTTTACGGGATATGGCTCAGTTGGCCGATAAAGTTCGAAGAATCGAACAAATAAAATATGAAAATGAACGATATCGAAAGTTTGACAGGCCTAATAAGAAAGAGAGAGTAGCATACGTCGAAATTCCAGATTCAATAGAGGAAGAGTCAATATGTGAGGAAGAGGCGAATCTGGCAGAATTAAAAGTAGGTCAGCCCCATATATGTAAATTATTACAACAAGGGCGAGTAAAAGATAAACTCGCTAATTGGACCTATAGCTTCGATGTAACTAAGGCTGATAAAATTTTCGATATTCTGTTAAAAGATAAACAAATCAAATTAACAGAAGAACATAAATTGCCAACTCAAGAACAAAGACAAGGAAGAAACTATTGTAAATTTCATAATATATATGGACATTGGACTAACAATTGTATTCATTTCAGGAATGTTATCCAGGACGCAATTGAGCAAGGGCGGCTCAAATTTGAGGAGAAGCAGATGGACGTGGACACTGATCCATTCAAAGTCCAAATTAACGTAGTGGAGCCTGTGCTACGTGTCGACACTACTGAAGGTGTTGATTCTGCTGATGTTTTTGAGACGTTCATGGTCGACGTTACTGATGATGTCGATTCTGAACATCTTAATATGGAAATGGATGAGATTGATAGAGAACTGGAAGAGTTTGAACTCTATGTGAAGCCAATATATCCCAAGGCGGGGGATACATTATTGGACTTCTTGATCAAGAAGAAGACCGAGGAAGAGACGGTAGCTCTCTGTCCTCGATGCAGTGCAGTGTTCGACAAATCAGCTGCTACTGCATTTGAAGATTCGAAGAAGAAGAAAATTGAAGACGCGAAGGCTGCGTCTGATAAAGGAAAGAAGGTGCAATCTGAAACTAAGGTTGCATCTCCAAGAACATATATGCCAAATGCTCGAGTACCCTTAAATCAATGGTACGTAGAGAAGCATTTTATCCTCAAGCTCCAAGAGGAAGAGGATCGAGGGGTAGGGTATTCGATAGAATATCCTATGCTAGAGGAAGAGGTTTCCAAAAACCTCAGTATTACTACGAAGCTCCTTGGGAGCAGATGAATATGTCGAAGACCCAATGGAAGAAGCTCAACAAGAGGAACTTCTCGGGGTATATGAGGCCAGAGATGGGGGATTGGGTTGGACCATCGAAAGCCTCTTATCATGACATAGAAGGTGATATGAATTTGGGAGTTATCTCGATACTTCCTTCAGATTTCGCTCCAGCTGTCGAGAGAGATAAAAGAACAAGAAGGGCATTCGAGGAAGATGAAGACTACTACGAGCCAGCATTGAAGCCTAATGTTGTGTGGGTGACTCAAGTAGCCTGTGTCTCGCCAGATCGAGATGCAGCATTCATCGACCCCCCAAGTGAAGAGATGAGGTTTTACTTAAAACCTTTGATGTTGACAGCACAGATCGAGGGTCTTAAAGTTGATAAGATTCTCGTGGACGGGGGTGCAGCTATTAACATCTTACCAAGTAATATGCTGCATAAGTTTGGTAAAACAAAGGAGGATTTAATTCCTCATAATGTTATGGTTTCCGATTTTAGCGGAAAGGAATTGAGCTCAGAAGGAATGATTGCGCTCAATGTGACCATAGGTACAGTGAGGAGACCCACTGTATTCGTTGTTTTATACTCGAGGGCGAACTTCAATGTCCTCTTGGGTAGAGAATGGATTCACGGAGTGGGGGCAGTACCATCGACTGCCCATCAAAAATTATTTCTGTGGAATCAGGAGGGTCAGCTCGAGGTGGTGCAAGCAGACCAGTGTGTATACACTGCGTTTGTTTCGACGGCTGACCAACCGTTGAAGACAATGGCCGTGACAAGGCCATTCACTTTTGAAGATACAAGTGACTTTAATTGCAAGTCATTTGCACCTCGCCATCTGAAGATGGATCTAGAGCGAGGTTTTCTGATCGAAGAGGGGGCCAACCTCGAAGTGGCCGATGATGATGCCGGATAAACCTTATTCTGAGTTCTTGGCTCGATTAGCAGCATATGCTAATGAAAGGGAAAATGAATCGAACCAAGATCAACAAATAAGTAGGGTAGGGGAAATAAAGTCGAATACTGAAGTCGACTTAGGTTTAAATGTTTTCAATAATCAGGAGGTGAAACTAGATTGTATCTACGATC
This sequence comes from Lablab purpureus, assembly GCA_030347555.1. Classification (NCBI taxonomy): domain Eukaryota; kingdom Viridiplantae; phylum Streptophyta; class Magnoliopsida; order Fabales; family Fabaceae; genus Lablab; species Lablab purpureus. The sequence continues at coordinate 26,224,331 of CM059263.1, forward strand.
ATTCTCCTTTAGGATTTGAAAAGACAATCACCGATACAAGCAAGATCGGGGCACAAGATCCTCTCGAAGAGATTAACTTGGGAGATGAAAATGTGAGAAGGCCTACATTCATCAGTAGGTTATTAACCCAAGAGTCTCGAGAGAGATTAATCAGCATTCTAACGGAATACAAAGACTGCTTTGCATGGGACTATGATGAAAAATGCCAGGATTAAAAAGAAGTTTAGTAGAGCATCGATTACCTCTAATCGAGGGAAAGAAGCCTGTTAAACAAACACCTCGAAGGTTTGCACTAAAGGTCCTGAGCAAGATTAAAGAAGAAATCGAGAGGCTGCTAAAAGCTAAATTCATCCGAACAGCTAGGTATGTCGATTGGATTTCTAATATAGTTCCTGTTATTAAGAAAAATGGAAAAATGAGAGTGTGCATAGATTATAGAGATCTAAATGCTACCACTGCTAAAGATGAATATCCGATGCCTATAGCGGAAATGTTAATCGATTCCGTAGCAGGCAACGAAATGCTAAGTCTTCTTGATGGATATTCAGGGTACAATCAAATTTTTATAGCCCCAAATGACATCTCGAAAACCGCATTTCGATGCCCAGGGGCATTGGGAACATTTGAATGGTTAGTCATGCCATTTGGCTTGAAAAATGTTGGGGCAACATACCAGCGAGCCATGAGTTTTATTTTTCATGATTTAATTGATGATTGTATGCAAATTTATATCAATGATATAATTGTGAAATCCAAATCGAAAGAAGCTCATTTTGAGCATTTAAAATTTTCTTTCGATAGAATGCGAAAGCATGGATTGAAAATGAATCCACTAAAATGTGCTTTTGGTGTACATGCAGGAGAATTTCTTGGATTCATAGTTCACAAGAAAGGCATCGAAGTCGACAAGAATAAGGCTAAAGTAATTCTCGAGATATCTCCCCCAAAGAACATAAAACAATTGCAATCATTGTTGGGGAAGATTAATTACTTGAGGAGATTTATTGCTAATTTAGCCGGAAAGACGCGCGTATTTTCTCCATTGTTGAGTTTGAAGAAAGAAGAAAAATTCAAATGGGAAACTCAACATCAACAAGCTTTTGAGCATATTAAGAAAAGTTTGAGCAATCCTCCGGTACTGAAGCCGATAAATCGAGGAAAGCCTTTGAAGCTATATATCTCAGCATCTGAAGATACTATAGCTAGTAATGTTAGCTCAAGAGGATGAAGATGGAGTAGAAGGCGCAATTTACTATTTAAGTCGATTTTTAGTTAGTGCTGAAACTCGATATACTCCTATCGAGAAGTTAGGTCTTTGTTTGTATTTCTCATGTTGTAAATTGAAATATTATATGAGACCTAATGAAGTGATTGTTTATTCAAAAAACAACGTGTTGAAGTTTCTTTTATCGAAACCCATTTTACACAGTCGAGTTGGTAAATGGTCTTTAGCTTTTACTGAGTTCACTTTAAATTTTGAACCATTAAAATCAGTAAAAGGACAAGTAGTTGCCGATTTTATGGCAGAGCATACCATTGATAATTTAATCGACTGTTATATTGAGAATCATCGATGGTTGTTGTATTTCGATGGATCGAGTAATGATAAAGGAACCGGAGTAGGAATTCTAATAATATCTCCAAATCATGTTCCTACAAGATTATTGTTCAAAATAATCCCGAATTGCTCGAATAATGAAGCCGAATATGAAGCTTTGAGAGTGGGTTTGGAAACTTTGCAATTAATGAAAGCTAAAACTGTTTTAGTAAGAGGAGATTCTCAGCTAATAATTAAACAAGTAATGCGAGAATACAAGTGTTTGAACCTTAATTTAGTACCGTATTTATCGAGGGTACATGAGTTAATAAAAGGGTTCGATGAAATACACTTTGAACATATCCATCGAGAATTTAATGTCGAGGCAAACGATTTAGCGCAAATTGCATCTAAGTATAAATTGTCAATAGAGAATTTAGAAAAGATGATTGAAATTCGTAAAAAATTGCCTAAGAGTCTCGATATATGTTGTATTACAAACTTCGACGTAGATGATTGGAGATTACCATTAATAACTCATTTAAAATATCCACAAGCTCCGGCAGATCGAAAGATCATGTATCGAGCAAAGAGTTATATGTTAATTGGTGATGAATTGTTCAAGAAAAGTGTCGAAGGAGTTTTCTTGCATTGCTTGAGTGAAAATGAAGCCTATATTGCTATGGCTGAAGTCCATAGTGGATTGTGTGGTGCTCATTTAGCAGGGGAAAAAATGAGATGGTTAATTTTGAGAAAAGGTTTTTATTGGCCATCGATTAAACAAGATTGTATAAATTATGCAAGGTCTTGTGAAGAATGTCAAAAATTTGAGCCAATACAAAGAATCCCTGCAAGTGAGTTACACTTAGTGGTAAAACCATGGCCTTTTAGAGGATGGGCTATCGATTTGATAGGTCAAATTCATCCTCATTCATCGAAGGGTCATAAGTTCATAATAGTCGCAGTAGACTATTTCACTAAGTGGGTGGAAGCTATCCCTTTAAAAGATGTGGAACAAAAGGATGTGATTGATTTTATTGAAGATCACATTGTGCATCGATTTGGGATACCAGAATCGATCACGACTGATCGAGGAACAGTGTTTACTGGGAGAAGAGTAGTCCAATATGCTGAATCGAGAAATATCAAACTACTAGCATCGACACCTTATTACGCACAAGGTAATGGACAAGTGGAGGCGATAAATAAGATAATAATTAGTTTGATTAAGAAGCATATTGCGAATAAACCTCGAAATTGGCATGAAACATTAAGCCAAGTGTTATGGGCATATCGAAATTCTCCTAAGAATTCCACTAAGACTACACCGTTTAGGTTAGTTTATGGACAAGATGCGGTATTGCCCGTTGAGATTAATTTACAGTTGTTAAGAATTCAAAGGCAAGGAGAAATCTCGAGTGAAGATTATTGGAATTCGATGTTCGATGAGTTAAATGAGATGAACGAAGAAAGGTTGAATGCTTTAGAAAATATAATTCAACAAAAGAATAAAATTGCTCGAGTTTATAATAAAAGGATTAAGAATAAGTCCTTTGAAGAGGAGGATATTGTGTGGAAGGTGATTTTACCCATGGATAAAAAATCGAAGCGTTATGGGAAATGGTCTCCAAGTTGGGAAGGACCTTACGAGATTATAAAAGTTTTATCAGGTAACGCTTATAGAATTATCGATTGTGAAACAGGAAAATCGATATTAACAATAAATGGTAAATATTTAAAGCATTACGAACCACACATGAATAGAATATAAGAGAAGCTTGTAATTAACTTTTCGATTAATAAAAATATATACATTAGATAAATGTGTACAAGAGAAAAGGAAAAAATGAAATTACAAAGTTATACAAGTCCTAAACTAAGAGACAAGTTTGTCTCGATGCTCGGAAACATGCACATGAAAGGCACGAACATTTTGATTCCAAGAAATAGCGACATCCTCCAAGTCTTGGTCTATCTTGCCTATCTCAGTTAGAGTATTGGATAAATCGATGGCAGACGATCTGACTTGAGATAGAGAAGATTGCCGCTTTTCTTGTAGTTGTGCTTCTTTATTGCCCAGCTCTTCCTCATATGTATCGAGCTCGATTAATTGAAGCTTCAAGGCTTCGATCTCAGAGTTGATGTGCGCCCTCTTTTCAGAAGACGAAGCCTTATCAGATTTGATTGAAGACATCTGTGAGTTAACATCTTCGATTGAACGTTTGTGTTCGTTCAAAATGTTTACTCCCATTATTTTGGTGGCTTCGAAATCTGTTTTTCGAGTCTCGAGTTGTCTTCTCTTCTTTTGAATATCTCGAGCATGGTTGAAGAGGTAGACAAACTCTTTTACTTCGGCTTCAAAGCCGGATGGTAGGGTCTTGGCTTCAAACTTTGAGATCTCTTCGACGATCTCTTGAATCTCCCTTTTTAATTGTGGCGTTTGAACAAGGATGTCCAAGGGAGTCGAGTAGGCCGTCGCTCTGAAGTTCTTCACGACGGGAAGTTGAGGTAGAGGTCGAAGGCTGAGACGTCGAGCTAGTCACTCGAGACGGATCCGAAAATAAGTCTAACATATTGAGGATGGAGAATGGGTCTTTTTCGATCTCCTCCAATATGCTAGTGAGATTGCTCAACTCGGGGATCGTCTCGGTCGAGAGCATGTGAGGTGACCCTTGATCTTGCCTCTCTTCATCTTGAGCCTCTCGATGCTCAGATGTACTTGGTGAAAGAGGAAGGTCTGCCGCTTCGACGGCAAGAGGTGATCGAGGAGGAAGGACCTCTTCATTGATAACATTGCCCTCGGGGGCAGGGTCAGCCTCTGGGATATCGGCACTAGGTACCTCAACGTTTGAAGTGACCGGATCCTCTTCAGGTGAAGCTGTAACATCCCCTGCATAAAATTATAAGGTAAGATAAATGAAATATTCAAGGAAAAATTGAAGTAACATAAGTTTTAAGGGATTACCTTCGATGATGATCAAATCATCACCATCAGGGATGACAGCAGCCAAAGGTTGAGTCGATACTGGATCCTGTAAACAAAGTAAGAGTCGAGTTATTGATAGTAATAAGATACCGAATCTCGATGTAAAATGTTTATTGAACCCTTATCGACACATTGACTATTGGACTGACGGGGGTTGGGAGTGTTGGACTAATAGGGGTTGGAAGTGTTGGACTGATAGGAGTTGGGACTATCGGCTCAATAATTGAAGTTTCCTCGATGTGCGAATCCAGATTGCTGGAAATGTTGGTGGTCGAGGTAAACTGAAATAAGAAAGAACACCCAAGAATTCGTAAAAGAGATTCGATGATATTAAAAATCGAAAAAATGAGAAGAGAAAAATAAGAGATACCTCTTGTAGATGAGAGGCCTGTATCTTCTTTCTCACGAGAGGAATTTCTTCACTCTCGAAAGAAGAGACTCGAGTTGGTGCTGGCTGTGCCTGAAAATGATAAGTGAATAAAAATTTGAGAATCAAAGAAATCAAATGTCAAGAAACATTTTGAGATATTTACCTGAGTCCTTGGAACTTTGGATTTAGAGCTCAAGGGTTTCAAAGATTTTCTCTTCCTGGACTTGGCGGGGATCAAAGAAGCCGCTTCAGGTCGAGACTGGGTTCCCTCATCGTCTTTCTCCCAGTCTTCAGTTTGTTCAGGAAGCTTTTTCGGCTTGGCTGAAACATAAAATCGAACATAGAGATTAGTTACACACAAGGAACAAATATCGATTAAGATAAGTGGTAAGAATTCTCACCCCAAAGAGTGGGAGTCAAAATCCTTGTGTACTTAATATGTTGCAACCATGAAGGTAGCTCGTTCTCTCGACAATTTAGGTAAGGGAATAAGATAATCGAGAAACAGTTACATTTGTTTTTGGGGTATTTTCGTAATCGACTCGATATAATTCCTTATCGGAACGAAGTTCTCTAACCCATTTGGGATGAGTTAGAGGTTTGGCTACTCCAAAAGGTGCTGAGGGAAAAATTGGGAGGTTTTTGGGGCAATATCTTTCGAAAGAAGTTTTGCCTAAGGGATTTATAACTTTGAAAGACTCTCGATTTTTATCTACCTTACGTCTAAGAGAACGAGCTACTACTAGAATGGTGGCCCTCAAGTGTACAGGGTTATAGCACTCTTGGTAAAAATTCTCGAATTTAATAATTTGAAGGCAATGGGTCCATTTACCTTTTTTCGATTTGCTGGGATCCTGCACAAGAGATGGGGAGGTGGTTAATCTCGATAAAATAATATCAATAGTAGCATGATTAGAGAAAAACCACCGAGTCCACCAATCGTGGAACTCTTGTGTGCAATAATAGGCTGGCTCGAATGGGTAGGGTTCGAGAGTGAGCTTTTTCTTCGGGAGCACAGCCTTCAACTCTTTTTGAAGAGTCTTCTCGGTAATGACAAGGTTATGGAGATGTGGGTCACTTAACCGACGGAACGGCAGCATCTGACAGAGGCCGAATTGCCTCGACAGCAGCTGTGGTTGATATGGAAAGAATTTTACATCTTTCATCTGGAATCCTCCGACGATGATGTCCCACGCAAGGAAGTTCTTCCATATATCGATGAGCTCCTGTTGGGCACCTGGTGTTGGAGCTGGGAAGTGTTGGCATAACCAGGTTGGCCCTCGGAGGGAAGTCTTCGAGAAAGGAGCAAGGTCCTCAGAAAAATGGTCTTTGCTTAGGAAATATGAGAGACACCTCTTGTAGTTTTCTCGAGACGACTTCATCTTGCGTGGAAGTAGAGTAGTCAATCAAGCCCCTTCCAAAGGGTAGGTTGATGGTGCTTTGTCGGAATGGGGGAGGATTCCCTCAAGAATCGAGTTCAACCACAGCTGGATGAACCAAATGGGCCCCGATAGATTTCCATTTGTCTTTGTTGCGTGTGTCTGCTGCTTCATGAAATGCGAAGTAAACGTGAGCCAACAGAAGCTTTGCAAGACTGATTTGGAGTCTTCCTCGATAGAGTAAACATGCCAAGTTGAACATGTTCGAGGAAATTTGGATTGAACGGGGACAGAAGACTTGTGTATGGAGCCAATACACAAGGAAAGCCATGTGCTCCGATTCCGAAACAGCTGCATCGGGATCTTCATTGCAATGATGCCCTAAGAAGTGGTCGTAGGCTTTCTGAGACCAGTCGATCTCTGCCTCAAACTCGGAGTCGATGGGGAATGCAGCAAGTGTGCAGACTTCCCCACCTGGTTTGAGCCCCGTAATTGCAGCAACATCGAGAAGCGTAGGTGAGAGTGGACCACGTGGCAACTCTAAAGCGTGCAAGTCCTTGTTCCATAAGTGAACTGCCGCCAGGAACATCGACATATCGAAGGAGGATATGTCGAGTTTGCTTAGCTGGATGAAATTGAAGATTCCAATCCGCTTCCAGTGGTCGCTACAAGATGTCTCCACTCTCTTTAACCAATTTAAGTAATTGGTTCTCTTGTTGGCTGGGCCTGTTCGATAAACTTTTGACGTAAGCTCCAAGAAATCCAGCCTTATCGACGCCCCTGTGCTTAGCGAAAGTCCCTTGGGCGTAGAGGGGAAGAAGTCCTTGATGGTGTCCAAGGAGAAATTGGGTCGGTAGGGGCCAACGAACGCGGAAGGAGTACCAGAAAGGGAGAAAGGAAGAAGTACCTGAGAAGCCCAAAGCTTCTTCGTCTCCTCTTCCAATCCCGGGAAAGGAAGATATTTAGCACCATTGAACTCCAGGAGCTCGGCATCAGGGATGATGGTGATATCTGATGAGGCCATTGAAGAGTTTAAAGGGTGAATATAGAGAAGAAAAGGAAGTATTGAAGCTTCGTTGAAGAAGAATGTATGAAGAGTGACGAGGGAGCTGAGAAGGCAAAGAGTTCTGAGAGTTGAATGAAAGTGTAAAGACGAAGGGTTAAAGGTAGGGTTTTTATAAACCCTGAAGAGATAACGTCGCGGAGGGAAAAACAGAAAAGCTATTTTTTGATATTTGGTTGGGATTCGTTAAGGATTTTCGAAAAAGATTTGACAGGGGTAGGTGAAGGGGTTTTTGCGGGAACCCCAAACGACGTCTCATTTAATGCCAAGTCAGAGATGTCAGGAATGTTTCACTTTGTTTCCTCGTACAAGATAATGATTGAATGTATGTACATTCATGGGCTTGGGGACATCTGTTATCGATGGAGATTTAAATCGATAAATATCGAAGTAGTCATCATTAAAAATATCGAGACAGTTGGGATCCAGTGGTAAAAGATCGAAGATGTAAGGAGAGTTGTGGTTCAGTGATGAAGATTTAGCAAAAGATCGAAGGCGCTGATGAAGATATGTGATTAAAGATCGAGAAAGCTGGGAATAATCGAGGAATGTGAAGAATGGACATCGAGACACTTGGGTATTTCCACGTCATTCTTATAAAAGAGAAAAACACATGTATAAGAGTTTAAGAGTGGGGAACGTGGGAAAACCGTTTTTAAACGGTTATTTGTAATGAGATAGTATAAATAGACAGCGTGGGGAACATATTAGAGGTTAGACTTTTGTAAGTGAAAAAGCCAGAGAGCAAACGAGAGCAATAATGGCGAAGCACTGCATCGTTCTAACCTTTTTAGCTTGCATTTTAGACTTTCTGCACTTGTTTTGGTTCTATCCCTGGTAATTAATAGAATTACTTTTTCCGCGCTCATTTACTGCTTTCTTTACATTTCTTGCATCTGGTAATGGGTTAGGATTTATTTACGCCATTTATGCCATTCACACTTTCTGCAATTTCCTTAATTAAAGATAAAAAGTAAAAAGAATGATTGAAAGTGATAATCACTGCTAGACTAAAAATAATCCACAAATCGCATTGCGAGTAGGTGATTAAACATTGAATTAACGTTCGATTTCATCGAACCAAAAATCATCGAAAATACTCTTAAGTTCTTTTTACTCTTTTTCATTTTTCTCTTTAAAGATGTTTTTATTTATCATCGAGGATCACTTACACAAGTTTGTAAAGTATAAAGATGAAATAAGTCTAAAGTTTGCTCTAGAAATGAAACACAATTTTAACAAATAGTTCAGGGACTAAAAACATATTTAACCCATATATTATAGTCATACTTAAATTTTTAGATTTATTTAATTTTTTCTTAAAATTAATATTTTAAATAAATAAATTTTTAAAATTATATTTAAAAAAAATGGGATGAAGATGGAGCGGGATAGGAAAACCCAACCCCCGATTGGAATGGATGTGAGAACTAAATTTTTATCTCTGACGAAATCGGAGACAATATTGAAGATAATTAAATAAGTTGGGGACGGGTCATCCCGCCCCATTGACAAGCTAACTACCATTAGTTGTCATGAAATGAATAGTTTAGAAGTGTTCCAAAAACACTTTATATTAAAATTATATTAAAATAATTATCAATTTTTATTAGTATATAAATATTATTAAAAATAATTAATAACATAAAATAAATTTAATATTTGATAAATGTTGTTAAATCATAATAGTCAAAAAATTTCATATTTTAGTAACATTTTTTAGTGTTTTTAAATATGATATATTTAGTAGTAGATTGAGAAAGAATAAACTCTTGCCACTCAAATCATATATCTTTAATATTAATGAGTTTGAAATATGTCAAACTGTTGTGAGAAGAGAGGAAATTTTAATTCAGATTCTAAGCCATATTAATTTCAGAACGAAGTAATCAAAGCCATATGAGTGTTATTCCACCACTATAAAGCAAATCAACTTTATGTTATTAATACACGTATTGTCTAAATTTTAAGCTGACATTACATCACGGTAAAACATCCCATGTGCTCATGCATGGAGTCTGTATATACATACATTCGAGATTTATGTTTTCTACCCCACCAACTTTACTAACTGCATAATTCAAACAAACCGTGTCTGCATAACTTCCGTGTTGGGCACGAAGTTGTTTACTGTCATATTTTACATGCAGACTTGTATACGTTGAATAAGTAGTCTTCAAAGTCACTCATTAAAATGCATCCAATCCAAGTGTTAAAGTTTGCAGGTTGGATTCCAGTCAGCTTTCTTCACACACTACACTAATATCAGTATTATATATACCCACACAAGTCAGAGAGAGTGCCAATAGTATTATAGCAGAGGTCATCACTAAGCGAATCACTGATTTGAATCTGAATCAATCGAGTATGGCAAACTGTTTTTCCAGTTTACTAGTTCTGGCCTTCTGTGTGATGGCTTTTCTACCATCTGTGACTGGTGGCACCATTCCACCTTCTTCCATTTCCTCATCCATTAATCACGAACGACAGGCTTTGCTCCACAGCGGTTGGTGGAATGATTACGGAACTATCTCAGACCATTGTGATTGAGAGTGTATCTCTTGCAATGAAGTTGGAAGTGTTACTCGTATTAGCAGTTGGTGGTTGAAGATTCCTCCATCAAAAGAATTGCTTTGGATTCAGAACTTGAATTTGACTGCCTTCCCCAATTTAGTGTATCTGGATCTGAATGGAAAGGGTCTTAGAGGAAGTATACCCACAGAAATAAGCACACTTACAAACCTTACCTATCTTAGCCTGTCCAACAATCGTCTTCAAGGTAAGTTGTTGTTTGATGCACTTTCAAAACCTGTGATTCTTTACTGCATTATTTCTTGTAAATTCTCTGAATAGGAAAATCTGAATCATCTTTTCATGCTTTCACCTTATTGCAGGCTCAATTCCACTACAACTTGGTAATTTGACAAAATTGCAGTGGTTATCTCTTGATAATAATTCACTAACGGGTTCAATCCCCTCAACTTTTAGTCAATTGATGCATCTAAAAGTTCTTTATCTTTATTCAAACAAACTTGCAGGTAACATAGAGTTATATTTCCCACTCGTAATTTACTCATCTTCTTTTTAATAGGAAAATTTAACACATCTCTTTCTTACTTTGATCCAATTGTAGGTTTAATTCCACCCGAACTTGGCAACTTGACACAATTGCAAAGGTTAGCTCTTTATAATAATTTGCTAACAGGTTCAATCCCGTCTACTTTTGGTCAATTGATGAGTCTGAAAATTCTTTATCTTGATTCAAACGAATTTGAAGGTAACACACAATTATAATTCTCATGTAATTTACTATTTTTTGTCAACAGGAGAATCTAACTCATCTATTTCTTGCTCTGATCCAATTCTAGGTTCAATACCACTGGTTGCTTGACACAATTGCAGACACTGGCTCTCTTTGATAATTCTCTAGTGGGTTCAATCCCATCAACATTGGGTCATTTGAAGAATTTGCAATCTCTCTATCTTGATTCAAACAAGCTTGTAGGTACCATACCTTCTACATTAGGTCAATTAGAAAATTTGAGAGTTCTCTACCTTAGTTTTAACCAAATTACTGGTCAAATACCTCGTAGTTTGGGTCGATTGAAGTTGATGGAGGATCTTTTCCTTGATTTTAACGAAATTACCGGCCTCATCCCCTTAGAATCACAAAATTTGATAGCTTTAAAGTCATTAAATTTATCTTATAACTTCCTTTCAGGCTCAATACCACAAGATATTGCAAAAAACTCCATTAATTTAGAAGTAGTAGACCTCTCCCACAACAATTTTACACTCCTATCTCCATTCCTACATTGTCCCTATATGATGAAGTTGGACTTAAGCTACAACTTCATAAAAGGAAGTCTACCCGAAATTAATTGTATACCTAACCTTAACTTTAGCCATAATTTTTTTAGTGGTGAACTTCCATATCTCTCACTAGATGAAATTCTACTATTAAACTCAACAAGGAACTTGCTAATATACCATTTTTAAATCTTTCATACAATTTCTTTGAATTCTCACAAGAGTTTCACTCAAAGTTTTCAGACTATTGTTATTTTAAGGAAGACTCTTACTTAATTACCACATGTTAAATTTTTCATCATGTCCTATTGCCCACAAAACCCATCCTCCATCTAGAAATAATAAATTTTTCATGTTACTTCTTCTTCTTATCATTTTCTTTGTTCTTTTGGTGTTTATCTCCACTTTATATTTCACAAGATTTATGTCTAAGACCAAAAAGGAAATAATATCAGTAAAGAATGGAGACATGTTTTGTATATGGCACTATGATGGTAAAATTGCATTTAAAGACATTATTGAAGCAACTGAGCACTTTGACCTCAAGCATTGCATTGGGACAGGAGCATATGGCAGTGTTTATAGAGCTCAATTGCCAAGTGGAAAAGTTGTTGCATTGAAGAAACTTCACCGAATGGAATCTCAAAATCCATCATTTGACAACAGTTTTCGCAATGAAGTGAAAATGTTAACAGAAATCCGTCATAAAAATATTGTAAAGCTTCATGGCTTTTGCCTCCACAACCGGTGCATGTTTTTGGTATATCAGTACATGGAAAGAGGAAGCTTATTTTATGTATTGAATCATGATGTGGAAGCCAAGGAATTAGATTGGAGTAAGAGGGTCAATATAATTAAAGGAATGGCACATGCTTTGTCCTACATGCATCATGATTGTAACCCTCCAATTGTTCATCGTGATGAACAAGTAGCAATGTTCTATTGAACTTTGAACTTGAGGCTTTTGTCTCAGACTTTGGCACAGCTTGACTCATTGATCCTCATTCTTCAAATCAAACCTTGGTAGTTGGCACATACGGCTACATTGCCCCAGGTCAAGTGTTATTTCCTATTTTAAGCAAAATCTATCAATGATATCCTAAAGTTTAATTTTATGGCATAGTTTGAGAAGTTGAATTAACTTTTCTTAATTCCTTGGTGCATTACAGAGTTTGCCTATACATTAGCTGTCACAGAAAAATGTGATGTTTACAGTTTTGGAGTGGTGGCTTTGGAAACATTAATGGGAAAGCATCCTAGAGAGTTAATTTCATCTTTATCAAACTCAACTAATCAAAACTTGTTGTTGAAGGAGATCTTAGATTCACGTCTTCCTCTTCCTTGCTTTAGAAATGATACTCAAGATATAATGCTTGCAATGAAAATAGCATTTAGATGTCTGTGTTCCAAACCAAAGTTCAGGCCATCAATGCAAGAAGTGGTTGGAGAGCTCTCTCATTTAAAATTCTCATTTTATATGCCTTTTAATGAGATCTTGATTCATCATTTGTGTTAACTACCAGGCAAAGATATCTTAACATTAGTTAGTGACTTTCTTCCACAGAATGTGATGGTGATATTTTAGAAGTGATATTAATATCTAATAGTCAAGGAATTAAGTTTTATGAAATGGAGAATTATAATGCTTGTAAGTTGTGTAGAAATTTAGAAAAAAAGAAAATAAATTGGAAATGAATTGCTCATTATTTTGATTTCTTTTTTACTTTTTCCAATGCATTAAAATTGAGTCACAACTTCGTATATTTTAATCATAAATATTTTAACTTCGTATATTTTGAATGATTTTGATCATCTTCTTGATGTAGGTGGATAGGGACAATAATTTGGACGAGAAACCCTAAGATAAAAAGAAAATCATTACCCACTCATTCAATCTTTAAGATTTGCAATAACAAATTTATTTAACTGTTAAGTTAGTGATAGGAACCTATTTATTCAACAATGATTCATAAATGCAAATAACAAAATTAATTAACTACATATTTGTTTAGAAAAATTTCATTCTCCTTACAAAAGTGTTGCAAAACAATTAATAAACTTAACTATCATTTTGCTCACCGAATTTAAATGTGTTGTCCAAAATTATGCAAACTTAATAATTACAACTCATTGTAAACAAACTTGAATTTTGAGTGGATTTTCTCCCATATGTATTATTTAGTGTATAATGTAACGACCTAAGAAATCGTTATTGTTATCATACTTAGTATGCAAACATAACTTGTATTAACTGATAATAAAACACATATTATATATATAATATTTGTATTCAATACAAAAGAAAATCTCTACTAGGACAAAATTATTTTATGAGACATAAAAACATTTAAAAGTATATGCACATAACTGCTACTTCATCTTCCAATCTAGTCCTGGGACTCAGAAGGATCCCTCTCACCTATTAAAATATTTGTTCCCGTGTAGTAAAACACGATCATAGCAAGCCAAACAATCGGCAATTGTAGGGTAAGCTAATAATTCAAAAATATAACAACACAAAATAATATTATCATGTAATATTCATCATCACATCATTCTCATGCACATTTATCATAGAACATACTTAAATGCTTTGAAATTTAATGCATCTTTAATAATTCAAAAGTAACAACACAAATAATATTATCATGTAATACACATAACCAAAACATTCTCATGCACATTCAAAATGTTCTAAAAAGAAAACATCTTCCGGAAGACACGACTACCATGCCCAAACTCAAAGACTAACACCTTGGGTCACATTGTGGTCGGCTACTGTACCGGCACAATAACACTCTGACCACCCTACCCACAGGGTAGGACTACTATCAACCCTACTCTGGCCATGGCCTACCTCAATGTAGCCTCAGAGCAGGTCTTAAACATCCCTCTATCGGCTCCTCACCACCTGGCATCTTAGTCTACGTGACCGGGACTACCAGTGGAACCTGGGATCTCATTGAATCCACTCTAGCATAGCTCACCACACTAAAATACAAGTTGTACCTCCCCGAGCACCAAACATCTCATCAACACACATCAGTAGATTATGGGCACCAACCCTTGGCTCTACTCGGCCTCACACAAAAACATCATAGGTCATACATAACTACTCAATTTTTCTCAATTTTATTTAGAGATAATAATATAAATTTATAAGCAAGAATAAGATCGAGACCAAAACCCTCTAGGGAAAGAAACTTTCATTTCTACCCCCTCAAACAAGTTTTCCATCCCACAGATTATTAACAAACATTCAAATATCAACTTAAACATCATAAACAATACAAAAACAAGGTTTGTCACACATTACACTAAATACAACAATAATATACAAAACATACCAATTGTATATATATATATATAACATTAATTTTCTTAATATCAATTTATATATTTTTGAACATTAACTTCCCTAGCCTGGATTTTTGTTTGTTCCTTACTCAGATGGAAAAATTGCAATCCTAATCTTTAGCTCATCTTTTATCTCAAAATCATGGATAACATCTCCCCATAAAGAGAATTCATTGAGAAAAATCTTCAAAAACCATAAACTTTCCAAAAGAAAATTCTTAAGAATAAACGAACCTAGACTTACCCGTTCAAAAAACTGATTGGGTAGAACTTCTCCTTACACTATTAGCCTCCTATTGCTTCTTTTGGATCTAGAGACCGTTAGAGTTTCAGTATCTAAGCCTTAGAGAGAATGTAGAGAGAATGGAGAGAATAGAGAGAATGGAGGCAGAAAACAAACTACACAACAAGTCTTTTGTTTTTATATATTGTATTATCTTTATAATCTTATATCTTTATAATATAATATATAATATCTTTATAATCTAATATCTGTATAATCAAATATCTCTATAGTCCAATATCTTTATAATCTAATATCTTTATAGCTGAATATTTTTATAACATAATATCTTTATGATCTAATATCTTTATAGCTGAATATTTTTATAACATAATATCTTTATGATCTAATATCTTTATAACTAAATATCTTTATAATTTAATATTTTTATAACTGAATATCTTTATAATATAATATCTTTATTATCTAATATTTTGATAACCAAATATCTTTATACTCTAATATTTTTATAATCTAAAATATGGGATTGTTACATATAAAGCCATTGTCTATCTAACCCTACATTTTTGTTGTTGTATCAAATATGATCATATAATAGAAAATAAATCATATAAAATCAATCTTAAATCAAAGGTGTAATGTGGTTATCTTGCAACCAAGGAAGTTAAGGATAAAAAGTGAATAAAAACTATGGAAGAAGAGAACTCAAAATGATTAAAAAAAATGATATACAGAAGATAATTGAAAAAGCTTCTTCACAAACAACTTACAGAAGTCACTTGGGTTTATAGAACCAAACTTAATACAAATAGTTTTATAAACAAATACAAGGTAAGATTAGAAGTTAAAAGATATACGAAAATGTTTGGGATAGATTTTTTAGAAGCATTTTTTAGATACAATAAAAATGTTGTTTGCTTTAGCGGCACACAAAGAATGTAAAAATTACTATTTAGATGTAAATTTTATAATTTAAAATAGTTATTTGTAGGAGGGGAGTTTTCTGGATAATACTGCAATTTTAATTGCTAGTAATCAAATGTTTTCATTAAAAAACTAAACATTTTAAGATAAAAAGTTTTTTTCAAAGAGAATGAAAAGTAAAAATACTTTACTTCAAAAGTGTTGATGTTTTAACAGAGACCCTTCAAAAACTAGATTTAAATACTTAAAATAAAAGCTTAAAGTTTATAGTAACTCAAGAAACAATACTAAAGATATAACTGTTAGAACTAATTAAAAAGAATATGTTGAAAATATAACTATTAGAACTAATTAAAGAAATAAAACAATAATCTACAACGACTTTTTGTCCTCTAAAATCAATCTTTGTTCTTGTCTACCAATCCATATGAAGAGGTATCTTATTTATGTATTGATTATGTAGAAGCTGGAGACTTAAATAAGAGTGAATATTATTTAAAAGAACTACTCATGCTTTGTTCTACATGCATCGAGATTATTCATCACCATCTAACAAGTAGTAAAATTCTACTAAATTAGGCTTTTATATCATACTTTTGCATAGCTAGACTCTTTGATTGTGATTTTTCAAGTCAAACCTTGGTAGTTCAAATACATGGTTATATTTCTTAAGTATTATTTTCTATTATAAACTAAATATATATTAATTACATCCTAAATTATAAATTAAATTAACTTTCTTCTTATTTCTTTGAATCCATTATACAGAACTTGCTTGCGTGTACATTGAATATAAAAAAAAAATATGTGATGTTTGTAGTTTCGGAATGGTGACTTTAAATATATTCATGATACTAAAAAAATTCATTAAACATAAATTGATTTTTTATATAATGATGACAACATTCATTTTTAAATCAAAATTTAAGTTGATTTTTAATCTTTTGATTACCAAAATTTTAGTCACAAATTAAATTCTAAATTAATTTAATTAAATTTGTTACTAATTCTATTATTTTATAGATAAATAAACAATTACGTAAAAATGTTACATGCACGTTTTCCTTTCCAAACTTTGGGAGAGTTGTTGTGATACCAATAGCATTAAGATGTTTGTGTTCTAAAGTAAAATTTAAGTCATCAACAAGTAAGAAGTGCTTCTGTGATTTCAATTAGTCATTCTCTTTCTCTTTGAGTGAGATTTCAATTATTTTATCTTTCATTCAAATGTAAAGAATAAAATTCATATGGTGAAAATTAAATAAAATAGCATTTTATTTTTTAAATGATAGGAAATATTCCTAGAGTAAACAACAAGACAACTGTATGTTGTTGTCTTTTGCTTTAATTTAATCAAAACAAAATTTATAGATTAATTTTTAATAAATAATAGAAAATGTTATTTTTAATATATATTATAGTACATATTGAATTTTGTAATTTCCTTTTATTTACTAATAATTTCTTAATGTAAAGTTTAATATAAACTGTACTATTCATATATATGTGTGTATAAACGTTAAATTAATTTAATAATAATAATAATAATAATAATAATTTCTATATATAATTTAATTCCTTAATAATTTGTTTTGTTTTTGAAGAGTTGGTATTTCTATCATATGTAATTTATTTTCTATAAGTTTCATCATGTTACATCAAGTTTAGGATATTTTATCATTTTTACTTTTAATATAAATATACTCTAATAAATATTTTATTTAGTAAAATATAATTTTTTGTTTTTAGAATCAAAGATTTCACATATAAGATTATGAGTATTAATTTTTATATTATATAAGGCATACTTTAATGGTGTCTGTAATAAACCTTATAACTATGTACTATATGATTTCTATAATAAAGATGTAGGCATATAGAGAGTTTGGTGACTTACTAGTGTTATTAAAAAAAGACCAAATTTTAATTTTTTTATATAATTTAAAATAATTTATTTATATTATAAATTTTGCTTTTAAAATCTAATATCAAATCACATAATTCATTCTACAACTTAAACAATGTCTACATTTTTTTTAAGAAATTATCATCACATTTGAGCATTCATTTGATGTGCCTTTTAAAGATAAAATTGTGACGGAACTTCTAGTTTTAAAGCATACAATATCTCAAATGCAGTGATTAATCTTAACGATGTTACTTTAACGGATTTAAAGTCGAAATATTAACGCCAACTTAATCCTTTAAGACGCAAAGCTCCCAGTTCCAAAACAAACAATACATTAAATCCTTAGGTGTGATATTTGTAACTAATAGTCAAGAAATTAAGTTTTATGAAATAAAGAAATATAACTACTTCAAATTGTATAGAAAATTTAGAACAAGAAAAAAATAATTTGAAAATAAATTTTTTTTATTTCTTCTTTGCTTTTCCCAATATATTAAGATTGAAAAACTTGTTTCTTTATACACCATCATAATACACATAAGTCAAATGTAAAAGCATATTTATATAATAAAATATAATATAGTTTAGGTAAGAAAAAAATATAAAAAGAGGATTTAGTGATAAATATTTTTAACATTATATATTATCATTAATTTTTATTAATCTTCTTATGTGAGTGGATGGGGATAATAATTTGAAAAAGAAATTTAAGATAAAAGAAAATTCACTCAGCAAAGCATAATTCACTCATTGACTCTTTAAGTTTATAATAACTGATTTATTTAACTGTTAATTTACTCATAGGGGACTAATTAGTTCAACAATGTTTCATAAATGCAAATAACAAAACGAACTACATGTTTGTCAAATTCATTCTCCCAACAAAAGTGCTTCAAAGAAATTAATAAACTTAAAGGATCATTTCACTCACTTAATCTGAATGTGTTGTGCAAAATTATACAAATCTAGAGAAATTTCAACTCATTATAAACAAGCACGAATTTTGGTGGACTTTCTCCCATGGGTCTGTGTAAAGTAATTGTATAGAAAAATCTTCTAAATCTACATTATTTGTTCCTACATCAAATTTGATCATAATAGAAAATAAACCACACAAAACCAATCTTAAATCCAAGGTATCTTGGAACTTGCAGAATTTGAAAAAGTTGGGAAGGATGAAAAGTGATTACAGCTGTGGAGGAAGAGAGCTCCAATGATTGAAAAGAATGAAAACTAGGAAATAATGGAAAACCCCAAACACAGACTACCTATAGAAGTCACATGGGTTTATAGCACCAAATTTAATACAAATGGTTTTATAAACAATACTAACAAATAACAGTTATTTTAGAAAAGTTAATTTTTTTCTTTTTATCTGTTGTCAAGAGAGTTGTTTAACAATTTTTTTCTGAAATAATTTGAACATCTTGATTGTTAATTTTTGGATTTATCATTTGAACATTTAAATCTATATTATACAATGACAATCTATTTTTAGTATCCAAATTTGTATAATGGTAATTTTTTTAATCTTTAGATTCAATATATATAAAATAAAACTAAGACTAATACGAAATATTTTGGTGGGAAAAAATATTCAAATTTTTTAAATCCAAATTTCTGGTGGTGAAAATTTTAAGATTAAAAATTATAGAGGGAAACTTATTTTTATGCAGATGAGAAAAAAATGTTTTGGATACTGTATTATTGAGAATTGAAAGGTTTTTTTAAGTAAAGAGAGAATGGATTATAGATTGAACACTCTTTATTATAGAGAAAGAGAAATGATAAGGATATTATTGGAAAACAAATTAAAAATTTATTGCAAATGGCAAAAGTTATTCCTTTTATTGATTTGTGTAACAAAATCTTAAACCACTATTATTCAGAGAGTACAAAGCAAAGCAAGATTAGTAGTCAAAGGATATACTCAAGTGTTTTTAGGATAGATCTCTTTGGAAATATTTGCTCGTAATGCACACTTGATAGAATCAAAACCTTGTTCCCTTTGGCGGCACATAAAAGATGGAAAATGTATTATTTATGTAAAATTTGTAATTTTAAATGGCTATTTGTAAAAGGATATTTTTGTGGATAACTAAAATGTAATTTCAATTATCAACAATCCAATATTTCATAGAAAATATAAATATTTTAAGATAAATATTTTTCTTCTAATAGAATTTCAAAGAGAATAAAAAGTATTGTTAGTATACTTCAAAACACACAATCAAATCGATGACAATTTCACCAAGACAATCAAATCGATGACAATTTCACCAAGCCACTTCAAAAGCTAGATTTAAATACTTGTTATAAAAACTAGATATTAGATTACCAATATATTATTTTATAAATATATTAGTTTATAAAAATATTATATTATAAAAATATTCGGTTATAAAGATATTAGATTATAAAGATAATACAATATAAAATAGACTAGCTAGGTTTCCTTGCACATACCTCTATTCTTTATATTCTCTTTATATTTTTTCTCAATGTTAGATATTGAAACTCTAACAGTTTCTAGAACCAAAAAAAGTAGTAGGAGGGTGACGGTGTAAAGAGGAGTTATAGCCGATCAGTTTGGTGACCAGTTCAAATAGGAGAAGTACATCATGCTAATGTGCATTGGATGATCCACATCTCAGGATTAGCGCTCTCGTAAGTTTAAGTCTATTTATTCTTAAGAGTTTCTTTGGAAAAAAAATTTGTTTCTAAAGATTTTTCTTAATGGATTCTTGTCCAAGATTTTAAGATAAAAGAGAAGCTAAGATTTGGGATTGTAGTTTTTCCATTTGAGCAAAGAACAAATAAAATTCATGTTAGGGAATTTAATGTTTAAAAATAATAACTTAGGAAAATTAATGTTCAAAAATACTAACTTAGTGTTAGGAAAATTCAATATTAAAAAATAATAAATAGGATGTCTTGTATATTATCGTGCTATTGTCTGTAATGTGTGAGAAACCTTGTTTTTGTGTTGTTTACGATGTATAAATTAATATTTGGATATTTGGATATTTGTTAATGATCTGTGTGATTGGAAAAACTTGTTTGAGGGGTAGAAACGGAAGTTTCCTTCCCTAAAAGGTTTGGACTCGACAATATTTTCATTTGTGTGTGAGACTGAGTAGAGCTAGGGGTTGAGGTTGGTGTCCATAATCTACTGATATGTGTTGATGAGATATTTGATACCTAGGAGTGATACATGTTGCATTTTAGTTGGTGAGCTATGCTAGAATGGATTCAATTTTAGTTGGTAAGTTATGCTAAAGTAGATTCAATGAAATCTCAGGTTTCACTGGTAGTCTCAATTACATAGACTAAAATGTTAAGTGGTGGTGAGAAGCTGATAAATGTTAGAAACCTACTCTAAAACTACAATAAAACAGACCAAAGAATTGATAATAGTCCTATCCCTATAGGTAGTAGAGTGGTTAAAGTGTTACTAATTAATCGGATATAAATTTAAAGAATGCAAAATTTACTTTCTGAGTTTATTTGTAAAAGATGGATATTACACTGTATAGTATTATAATCTTATAAAGTAAAATCTCTACTATTCCATCTTATTGTAACAACTCAACTTATTTTGTTCTGTTTAGTAACATTCTTTCCAATTAACACTTTTTTTACTTTAAATATTCTAATTTTTGCCCTATTCTCTACATGTATTACTTAATATTCGTACACTCTGTCCATTTCATTGTGATTACTCAATTATTAGGCAAATCCCAAAAGAGATGATATCTACTTATAATCTCTATTTGAACAATTTAATGCTCTTTACAAAATCCTAAAACGTACTAATTAAAATCATGAAAGTATGGCGTTTACAAATTAACATAAAATTATGTTTTTTTTACTTTATTTTATAATTAATTAAAAATATTTTAGGATATAATATAAATTGATGATAAAATGTACAATATAAAAAAATTGAAGGCAAAAAGTGTAACTAAAACAATTAATCTTTAAATAGAATTATAAGAGCTTAAAATTAAATAAAAAATAAAATTACATTTACTCAAAAATTTATATTATCCATGAAACAAATATAAATTTTTACATGAAATATTGTATAAACATATTCGTTTTGCTTTTTAGTACTACTTCAATCAATAATGTTATCAAATATTTTTTAATTTAATAAGTATCTCAAACATTTTCAACCTTTAGCTATGAACTACCTTTTCATCTTTAACATGTCTTTCAAGTATCAAATAGTTTTTCAACTACTTTTATTAAAAATTGTCTTAACAGATCAATTATTATAAGTGAAATGATTATGAAGGTAATAAATTTTCAACATAAGTGAATTTATGGAGTTGTTGACTTTTTGGAAACAGTACAAATTTGGAAATAGTGAAATGAATTGAGTTCAAGTATGTATCTCAGAATATTGATTCTATTTTGTGCAATAAATGTTTGTTTTTTAACTTAATTTTGGTGATCAAGAAAATATTGATTCAATTATGCAGAAAATTAAATAACCAAATTGTATAAACAAGATGGATTGAAGGGAATTGCTTGACAACTAGTGATCAAGATTATCTGATTGGTAACGATTTAAGAGAAAGTGAAGGTTAAGCTTCACTAAATCGTGTCTTAATGCATGCAATTATTCGTATGTGAAATCATTAATAAGTTTGTATTTAACTTTGAATTTCATCATAAGTGTAATCAAACAACCAACATTAATGACTTAAACTTTTAGAATGCCTACTTGATATTTTCTTGTTCAAGAGTGGAAGATGATCAATCTCAAGTATTCAAAATAAATAAAAACAACAATTATTAAATAACAGTTTAACCAACATAAGAACTAGAAAATTGAAAAAGTAAAAAGAATATGAAATTTGAAGACCAAGTTTCTCTCTGTTGATTTCTTCTTCAAATCATTCAACACTCTTTTAGAAATCAACTTGAGTATGTAGTGTTAACAGTATTCTTTGATACTGAGTCTTGGCAATATGATAACACTATTACTTTGAACAGAAAAAGAATCCAAATATGTTGAAAATCTTCATAAAGGCCTAACAGCATTCTAATCTGCTTTTTGAGCAAAAGAGCATTCAGGTTTCCAAAGAAGCTTTTCTATTAGAATTAGAAGTTTCTGACAAAGTCATTTTCTTTTACATGTTCCTTCTCATCCACAACAAATTTCTTTAATAGTGGAAAATCTTGAGTGCAAGAAAGTTTGTTCAGAAAACAATTATAAGTACTAGAAAGGAAGCTCTTTGAAGTAGGTAGTGTAGTTTATGAAGTGTAACAGAACATCAAGATTATTCGTTGATGTCTTGGCGCAGAACTTATTTGATCAGGATTATTTTGTTCATAGCTTTTACCCAAAAAACAGATTTCTTTTTTAACTCATCTTTTAGTTTGATCATCAAGGCTTCTATAGTTTTGAAACTCTTCAAATTCCTTCAATTGAAAGGAATAATTTAAGTTTACAAAAATAATATTACAAACATTTTGTTAAAATACCATCAAAAACAAATCCATAAACTATAGAAAGAACTAACAAATCTCAACATACCAATTGTAAGGGAAAAAATCAAATGCTTCAACAAATTCAGTCATAAATAAATATGCAAACAAGTTTTCATTACATCCGAATTAGCCTACTCATAATGCTGCAGAGTGCAGCATCTACCTAATCAGCCGATAAATATATCAGATACTCTACCTAGCTGCAACTTACAACACTGAAACTACATCCTATGGTAATAGACATCATCAGACATGTTTGAAACAATCTTTAGATAAGAGAGAGAGAACACTGTAGACATTAAATAAACAGCTGAGTCATGAACGTTGTCAGCAAGAGTGCTTGAGGATAGAGAGTGCAGGTTGATCTTCAACTTAACAATCAGGCAAAGATATGTTTATATCAGTAGCTGCCTTTCTTGAGTCTGGCATAGAGTGCATGTTGACCCAGTTGTCTCTTCTAAAGGCACTGGGAGGACTGAGGTTAGAGTTAAGAGTACCAGAATTTTGCAGCACATGTGCTCCACTCATTACATTAATATTCACATCCTCTTTCTCAGCATTGGTTGGAGGTGGTGGTGGTGGCGGTGGTGGTGGTGCAGGAGACACTGCAATAACTGGACTAACAGGGGCTGCTGCATAATCAGTAGACTTGGGCTTCTTTAGTTTCTGTTCTTGCTGGCTGCTTGGTAAAAAGCTTCCCACCACCACCTAAACATAAAAGTGGACATTCATAAGTCATCATCTAAGAGTGAGTACTAGCAAACTCTGCTTTGGATATTACAAAATTGGTTTTCATTAATAGTTGATTATTGAGAAACTTTTATCTCAACTACAGTAAGCAAACTCGATTTTGATTTGTAATAATCGAACATGACATTTGTTGTAAAATCACATTGATGAATATAAATGTATGCTAGGAGAACATGCAGCCAGTGATCCTTTACTTGATGAAGAATTATACCGACTTTACCAGAATCTACAATAAAGTTAATCTATGAATCAAGTTGCCATGGTAGCAAGTTAGTCTCCCTTCAATACACTTGGGGAAAATATTACATGGTTCAGTTTTCAAGCATTCAAGTACACATGCACTTGTGCATGATAGAGCATATACTATTGATAAGCGAGGAAGATGACTTGCCTGCACAGGGCTGGCAGCTACGAGAAGACCAGCAACTCCACCGCCTACAACACGGCCATCAGGGCTAGCCAACGACACAGACATTCCACCAGACCTGCTTCTTGAACCTTGGTTGTCAGTAGGCATGAATGATCCAGACAAGGAAAGTATCTCAAAACGACCCTACAAGACAAAATGCTTTCAGAAAAAAATGTAACAGTTCTTATATAGCACCATCTCGTCACATGTCAATAGTCAAATAAAAAACTACATTTTCCCAACTCATCAATGATCTTATGCAAATTACAACCAAGTACCAGCAAAGACAATATCAAAACCAGATGTCTGTACGAGTAATACACACGCAATTATGACAAGTGATGCAACTTCAAACTTCCTCAAGATTAATACCAATGAACACTGATGCTCTATTTGTATAAGGAGAGAAAATAAGAGGAAGAGAAATAGGAATGATAGAAGTACAAGAAAAATAAAGCAGAATTGGAACTAAAAAGTAAAAAAATTGAAGAAACTTTTCTCTGCCTATTCAGATTAGGACAGCCAAAAGAAATAAATAACTTCAATGCAAGATGTTTATACACTTATTCAAAAAATTAAATTTAGGATATGTTTGGACAATCTTCTGCATCAGTACTTAGAAAGAGAAATAAGAAAGAATATTAAATAAGCTTATTCATAAGTTAAACTTAGCTTATGCACAAGCTAATATGTATATATTCTCTGATAACTTCTCTAAAATTTTATTTTCAATTAGTATGAATTTTTTCTTATTTTTCTATTCTGGGAAAGCTTGTCCAATCACCCAAAAAAGATTAAACTTTTAACATAATTATTATTATTCTGAATGTAAAATTATTTACTTTTCTTTAACAATTTTGCTATAAAAAGTTCAACGCACATTTTAAGAAACTTGAAGAAATGAAAAAGACAATCTATTTCTCTTCTCCTATCATACAAACAATGAAAATTGGTATTTTTATCCTTTCTTCCTTTTCTCCATCTCCTTCCTCTCTATTTACACTCTAAACAAACACTGCCTAAATTCATTAAACGTGAGATACATGAACATGCTACTTCCTAAGTACATCAAATGCCATTATTCAACAAATTGTAACAACCAAGAAAGTTTTAGCCATAACCAAAAAAAATGAATGCATCCACTTGTTTAGCAGAGTTTTTTGTTCAGCCATCATTCGAATGAATTTATAGTCTTGAACAAATTGAGGATTTTTGTGTAAAATTGCATTAAAATGTCAGTGTAAAAAGAGGGAAATCTCACAAAAAAGAAAAAAATCAATGACAAATTTAAGTCACACCTCATAAGTTAAAGTACCCCCAGACGAATCAGGCTGACGAAGTGTAACATTTGAAATTACACCATTAGCAGATAAGATACATATAGCTCTTGGCCCTTGTTGAGAAAAAGATATCACCTTCATTGTAATGTCCTACAACAACCAAAGAATAAAGCAATATAACCTCAATCAGCTACCTTTCAGAGAGTTTTGGCATAATACAATATAAACATTGCTTAGAGAAAGTATAAATAAAGGCTTTTTTTCCTTCAAATGGATAATAAAGTACAAAACATGGAGCTTTCTCCCACGCATTCAAACATTTTATGAACTAGAACCACATAACAGTTACACACTCATGGTTATCAAAACCATGATCCTACATCATGAAACAGGGTTAACTTGATGGTAAACTTGTATTTTTTTAATTAGGTTGTGTAAATTCTAACAAAATCACTTCTTACACTATACAAGTATAATGTAAACATTATCTTTCAATGCAAAATGCCTTAACACCACCACAAAATCATGGCCACTTCGAAAATTTACAATTTTTTTACTTCTATATTCAGAAGGTTAATACCAATAAGGATGAAAATGCCACTATCATTATTTGGTATTATTTTGTTTCTTTTTACAAGTTACGACCACTCATGATAACTTTTAAAGCATCAATCTTTCTATTGATTCGATGTGTGTTTATATATTTTTGTATTAATTTTATGAACTGTACTATATTCATTGAATCTATGTTGCATCCTTGCTTTGGAACCACAATAAAGCATAAACACAAAAAATAAAAAAGGGAAAAAAAGAAAGTTCAAATCCAGTTCAAAGTAGTCATGTCACCATGCATCTTAAAATGGTTTTTACTTACAAATTACAATCCATTATCCACGTAGACCCAATGATCTGACTAATTTTATTGTATTAATTTTACAAAAATATTATCATTATTTCATAAAAGGTGCGTGTTTAACACCAGCAATAAACTAAAAAGAGAGGTTTCTGCAAAATTAAAACAAAATTAACTCAAATATAGAATATACAAGAAAATCCCATATATTAGGTTTTCTGTGCATGCAGTTTTAGATACCATACCTAACCATGACAATGTTAACACCACCAAAAACAATGTAACATAAAAATTCTGTTTATAACACCACAAAGAAATTCATAAGGCTTACATGCATTCCCAATTTATTTTGCTGGAACAACTCCTACTGAACAGGTATCAGATATACATACTCCATAATTCAAACCTAGCCATAACCCTATCTCAGTATTTTCAGTGGTGTTTGAGGGGAAATAGGGTTGACAATGGAACAGTAGTAATCCATGAACAATCTTGAATTTCCTTTTGGAATTGCTAACTCCATTCACAGAACAAAGAAAAAGTTGTATATATTTGCCATCCCCAAAACTACAAATAA
This sequence comes from Lablab purpureus, assembly GCA_030347555.1. Classification (NCBI taxonomy): domain Eukaryota; kingdom Viridiplantae; phylum Streptophyta; class Magnoliopsida; order Fabales; family Fabaceae; genus Lablab; species Lablab purpureus. The sequence continues at coordinate 26,251,281 of CM059263.1, forward strand.
ATTAAAAACAAATGCATAAAGTGGATTTTCAGTATTTATAATTCAAATTCAAAACAAACAAACATACAAAGGGCCACCAAATGGTTAATGTCCCACTTGAAAACCGAAATGTAAAAACGTGAATTAAATGAAGATTTTCCCTTGCCCTGTACCAGTGAAGCATACCTCACCAGCATTGACAGTGATGATGTGTGGCATAAAATTTGTACCATCAGAGCATGCATTCAAGTCACCTACAGAAGCACCAAAAATAGATATTACTGAACAGAGTTGAAACTTAGAAAGCAATCAATAATATCTAAAAAAACACATATTTTCCCTGGATATTTATGCTACTTGAATTATCTTATAAGTGATAGGAAATTTAAATTTTAACTTAAAGCAATTAGATAGGTGACATTTTCCAATTCAATTAGGATTTGGAAGAGAGGCCAAACCATTCAGAGATAAACAATGACCAACCTCAATGGTAATAAGAGGTTAAGATGGCACATAAGCTTACCTTCCAAGAAATACCACGCCATTTCAACAGATGCATTCAATTTCAATGATGTTTCATATCTCATCATCTCCACAAAACATGTAACAAAGTGAAAGTCACAAGGAAAAGACTCCCTTGCTAACACAAATTACCTTAATTATAAACCAACAACTTTCAAAACTAATTCATTGCACCTTGCTTAGCAAAAACATTTGGAACAAAAGAATGGCTTAAAAGGCTATTAAAAAATATGTGAACTCTATGCAAGATTTGCTGAAAGTAGTTCCCAACTCCCCAGTTAGACAAGATGCAAATTCAAAAGAACCACAAACAAGTAATTTCATCATCAGAAACAAAAATGAAAGACACTTGATAAACCATATTAATTACCAACAAGAGCAACCAACACTCAACTCATCAAAGAGACAGGGATCAATAATTTACCTAGATAATCCAAACCAAGTTTTTTCGACTGCTTATACTCCATACCCCGCATTTTCCCCCGCTTGCCGGAGGAAAAATCATTAGAAGATGGTGCAGAAGACGAGATTGGCATTGGTGACAATGCCATAGTGACAGACCCATCAGGCCCATATTTCCTTGGTCTACCCCGTTTCTTCTTTGCTGTTCCATCCAACCCCACACTCACCGGTGAGACACCAATAGCTACAGAACCACCAATGGCGCCGCCACCACCATCAGGGACATGAACCTGGTTTGGAGCTTCACTCCTTGGCGCCACGTGATATGCTGATGGAGCTTCTGCTCCTATCACTGTAACCCCAGAACTAATACCTTCTCTGGCTTCCATGCAAATATTGATTTATCACTCCCAAAGCCTGTATCACCAAACCAACACCTACAACCCCAGAATAGAATAAAGAACAGTTAGTAAGCAAACGGAATATTAGAGCATAATTCATTAAAAAAAATTATAGCTTTCGCCAAAAGCATCGATTCCTTCAATTCAAACAAACCTTCTAGACCTTCTAGAACATGTTACAAAGACACAATGAAAACCCATCTAAGGATCTCACTGATGACTAAGAAGGTAATGAAAAGATGCAAACTTCAGTTTTACAGGAAGCTGTTTCACTTTATTACCAGAGATCCGTTGGGAAATTTAGCTATGCAATAAGGAAAATAAATAATATATATATATATATATATATATATATATATATTCAACACTTCGGGTTCTGAGTAGGGAATCATAATAAGAAATGCAGATATTTGCTACCAAAGCTAAGATTTCTGGTCTTTGTTCTCATGTCTGAAAAACGGGTACCTGGTTTCAAACACAGGAACCAGAAATTTACCTCTTAGCAAGAGATGAAAAAGAAAAGGAAAATATTAGCCACTAAAAGCAAATAACAAAAATTAGTAAAATAGTACAATTTTATAATTCACAAAAAAAAATCCCCACTTGGCTAAATAATTATGAAATGAAAAACCTGGTAAAAATTAAAAATCATTCATTTGTCCAAATATTTCTCGGGCTGGAGTTCAAAAATAAAGCAGAAGCCATACAAAAACATCATAGGCTTTTCAAAAACAGAAAAACAAACAACACCCTTTAGCATAAATCTGCTTCATACCCAGCATTTTCCCAATCTTTAAAAGACAGAAAGCTGGAACAAAGGATAAAAATAGTAATAAATACCAAAATAAAAAAATAACATTTTGAAACAAAGCTCCTTATATATTCTCTTATTGAAAGCATATCAACATCAGGGTGTGGATATTCTTCAGAATGCAAAGATCATGACCTGTCACTGTGATTCCACGCTTGAGCAAGCTTCTTCCGAAGCTGAAAACTTGTATTCAGATTTCTTTTTCAGCTCAACAAGAAACTCATCAACTCAGCTGGACTCACCCCCAGAGAGTGAAAACACAAAAGAAAAAAAACGCAAAAAAAGAAGAAAAAATACACTGTTTGCTCTGGAAAATTGAAGGCCACTTACAATTTTCAGGAGGTGAAAAAAACTCGTTGGCTGGTTGGTTTTTCCAAAGCTGCTTGAATTGAGAGTTGAAAAAGAAAGAAAAATGGAAAGCTCAAAATAAATACTACTGTTACAGCAATTAAAAACTACAAAATAATAATAATAATAATAATTCAGTGAAGAAGAAAAAAAGAAGGGTAGTAATAACAAAGTGTGTGTTTAAATTAAATAAATAAAATATATGAAAGGTTTTATTTGATTTGAATAAATTCCTAAACCCGATAAATACAATTTGGTTAAGAAGAATTTGGCGTCCGTGAGGGGCAATTAAAAATTCTCAAAATCAAAATCAAAATGTGTGTACACATTTGAATCCATGGTTAATATGGTAAATTTGTTATAAAGCAATCAAATTTATAGAAAATAAAGTGTTCTCTTTTTCTTTTTTTATTCACAGATTAATTAATTTTCCTATTTAAAGCTGCAAAGACAGTGTTGGACGGCCAAACCTTTATGTTTCCGCTGACCTCCTTTTTGTCTTTTTTCTCAAAATGAAAGATTGTGTCACAAATTATGCCCTTAATCTTCCTATTAATTACCATCTAATGCCACTGAAGTGGAACTCTTTTTCTTCTGTTTTCTTATTATTATCCTTTTGTATTAAAAAAATTTGTTAAATTCATTGAATGTTTTAATGTTTGGTGTTAATTAGGATTGCTTCCATTGACAAAATTGAAGTGTGACCAACAAAAAGTTGTTGATTTTCTTTCATAAATACCCACCAATTATTATAATATTATTTTATATTAAACAATAATTTATGTAGATTAGAAAGAGGCAGAGAAATAAAGAATGAGACTTTCAAAATATATAATGCCAATTACTTCTTTGAAAATATCAACCTGACAATCATCTTAATTATTTGCAGAGTAAGAAAAAGTTAACAAGAAAAACATTAAATTATGTTTAAGACAATTTAATGTCCCCTTTTGCTTTTGCTTTTGTTTTTACTTCAATCATAATATTTATTAATATTAATACTAATACATGTAATTGAAATACGTATAATTAGAAGAATAAACCATCACTAAAAAGTGTTCTTGAAAGATGTATTTGTATTAATATATCATCAAATATAAAATTAACGTAAAGTCAATATCCAAAAATAACACACACGACCTACCCAATATTAAATAAGTAACTTTTATTGAATATAGCACTCTCAATGCCCTAAACTTTATTTATAAAATGAAGAAAATTTGGGATAACCAACTTTTTCCATCAAAACTGTTGACAAAATTGTAAAAACATTAAAGAAATTAATTAATAATAATATTCATATAAGGATTAGATTGATTACCATGCATTCCATGTTGAATTAGCATTTATAATTTACCCATCAATAAAAAGTCATAATTCTATATATAGAATGATCAAGATAATTATCTAAAAAAATGGAGAATAACATTAAAAAGATAATGAGTTAATGAATACATGATAATTAAGTTTATTTGCACTCCATAATGTTGAATTAGGTTTTGTTAGCATGGCATTCATCTAGCCTTTTTTTCACTATAAAAATATTAAAAAAATCATTTTTATTTAGAAGGCTGAAATTACTGGAATTAAGACTTGTTTAAAAAAATATGCAAATAAAAACCTAGCACTAAAAGTATGTGGTTCATAATATTATTTTATAATAAAATGCATTATTACAGACACAAGAAGTCTAGAAAAAGAAATGAATATACTTTAATATTGTCCATTCATTTAACATGTATTATTATAATTATTAAATTGTTTTTAAAACAAAAATAAAAGTTGATATTGATGTATAAAAAAACTGAACTATTTGCACTGAAATTAAAAAGCAAACAAAATCTAAACAGGAAGAATTATTTGATGTAAAAATTGAAGAAAATAGTAAGGTTTGTGATTTTAATTTATTGTAAAAATGACAGTTGAAAAGTAAGGAGAATTGAGTAATTTGGTTATATATATGATAAAAAGAAGTTAATTGAAATTAATAAAAAAATATAAAAGAAAATATATTTGTATGAAAAGGGGAAGGTGTGTGATGAATTAGGGTTGATGACATAATGTTTATGCATGGAATGTGTAATGTGTAATGAAGAAAAAGAGAAGATCTTGATTACATGGCAGAATCTGAGAGCAGAGAGTGTGTCACGTGAGAGGGTCACGTGAGAGTGGGGATTGGTCATTGTAGCAGGTAACCAGCCACCTGCCTCAGTTAGGAAACACTTTCCTTACCCGTGAGTTAGTGACGGAAAAAAAATATTATTATTTTTTAGATAAAAAAATAAATTAAGAAAACTATATCTTGCCCACAAAGTCATGCTTTCCTTCCATCAACAAATTTAAAGTTACGTTTCATCTCATCTAATCTAGATCTTATTATTATTATTATTATTATTATTATTATTATTATTATTATTATTATTATTATTATTATTATTATTATTATTGTTGTTGTTAAAAATACTTTTTCAAATTATACTTTTTGAAAAAAATTCATTAAGTGTAAATTTAAATAAACATTCAATCTTAAATTATAATCTAAATAAAATTGTATAATATAATATTAGTGTTTTTTTAAGAAAATTAAATATATTGATCATAAAATATAATTTTAAATAAAAACATAAATATATAAAATCAAACTTTCAACAATTTTTGAATTGTGAATTTTACTTTTATTTCTTACTTTATTTTTTGTAAAAATATTCAAATAAAAATAACTATAATGAATTGGTACTTGGATACTCGTATCATTATTTGTCGGGTGTACCCATAAAATACTTATTCGAATAATTCATATCTTAAACGAATTTAAATTTTATAAACTTAATTTATTATGGAGAATTCAAAAACTAAATAGGTTAATCTCTACCTACAAAAAATATATATATATATATATATATATATATATATATTACTATATTTTTAAATGTTTATTTAAATAATAATAATTTATTAAAAGTAAGAAAAAATAGATTTTTTATTAAATTAAATTTTATAATAAGTAAAATTTGTTTAACACCATTAATAAACAAGTACAAGTGATTAAAATACATAATGCATCTTACTCACAAGTATTATTAAAAAAACTCATAACATTTGATTGGATATTTTATGGATGCATGTTGAGGGACAACAATTTTTTTTGTCAAATCCCTAAATTAAACATTAAACAGTAAGCAAATATATATATATATATATATATATTATTTTGATAACGTTTCACCTAATTTTTTAAAATATAATAGAAAGGAAAAAAAAGTAATGTGAAAAACAGACTAATTATGGATGGGTGTTTAGTTTTAGGTGGGATCAATTTTCAAACAATGTTAAATGCTTATCATGGTGGGTGCAAATTACGTTTTGGTCCCTTAAGCTTTATCAAAAACAACACTTCACCTAGATTTATTAAGAAAATATTAGTACTCTAACCACCCTTTTTATATACTTAATTTTTCATCAGAGAAGCATATGAATTCTCTTTGTACAAACTAAACCCAATTTAATCTTAGTCAGGAGTACATTTTCTAAGAAATATATTTTTGTTAGTTAATATTTATTAAAAATGTAAAATTAATAAAAAAAAATCATTGAATCAAGTAAGAGTGGCTAAAATTTCTAATTTATAATAAATTTTAATTGGAAAAGAATTGAGATTCGTATTTAGAAATAACAAGTCACTATAAGCATAACAAAATACTTAAAATTATGTAATTAGTTTGGTATAAAATTTTAAGAAATAAAGTATAAAATATAACTAAGAGCATTTGAAATTATTCATATCATAAAGTTACAATATAATATTAAAAGGGTTATTTTATAGAGGCTCAACAATTTAATCAAGTTTACAAAAGACAAAGTTACTTTTCTTCTGTAAATTACATAGGATTTCTTTCAGTGGAAGAAGTGAAAAACAAGTTAACACAAATGGAATAAATTGTAGTTTAATTTTTAATAGGTTTGGCCTCAAGTGTTTTCTTAAAGAAACCTCAAAGTGTAAGTGTAATTATCCTAATGTAAAGTGATTACAGAAAATATTTTTTTACTTTTTTATATACTTGCATAAGCATATAAAAATTAACAAATAAATAAATATTACATCACATATACTACCATACATCATTATTTTACAGTATTTCAAATAAGGAGTCTGAATATAGAGCAAAAACACGTCTTAATTAAGAATTAAGAGTGATTTAAATTTTAAAGTAGGAAAGTTGTGAGGGAAAAATCATTCACCTCAAAGTACATTTTCTTTTATTTTGGGCCAAACATTGAAGTTAATTATATTTAATACTTGCACACTTGTACACTGGCTCCAATATTTAGAACAAAGAAAACCCTAATACTGCATTTTAAATTTAATTATCTAAATCATAATTATTTTTTTAAGTAAAATTTCCCTTTTTAACTATATTTTTTATTTATAAATTGGAACTCTAGTTAGTTACTACTAATTAACGTGTGTTAATTACAATATTAAGAATTCAATTTGAATTAAAATTCCTGGTAGTATTAGCTGTACAGCAATTTCATTGCAACATAAAATATTAGAATCCTTTGCCGTGATTAAAACGATTTTTGATATCTTAAGAATTTGGCATAATTAAAAACTTTTTTTTTTCTGTGTGTTGATGTCTTTTTAATCGAGTGTAGCATCTCTGTCTAATCTTTTCTTCTACTGAAATTTCAAACATAATCATTAACATCAGATTTTCTTAATAAAGAATCCATCACTTTGCTTCCCTTCAAATTGTTATAATTGAATCTCGCAATTTTCTTTTTCTTCATAAACCAAAACTTCAAGTTAAATTAAAAGTGTTTGCTTAAAATATTTTTCTTGGAATTAGTTTATAAAATCCCAAATTCGATGTTTCCAAAAAAAATGTTATATATACTTATAAAATAATATAATTCACTAGTGTTTTATTTGATAGATAAAAATTTAGAAAAAAAAATGGTGGATACAATACAACTAATTTAATGTACCAAAAGAAAGAGAAATAAAACAATTTTTTTAAGATAAATTATCTTATTTTTGTTTTATTATGTCATAAAATGAAAATAATAGAATTAATCTTAAAATATTTTTACTTTTCCTTTTCCTCTTTTATTAATTTTCTTATTGAAATATTTTAATTTTAATTTTATTAATTTTCTTGTTTCTATTAGTACTTTTCATTTTCATCATCGTTTTATTATCAAGGGTCTTGAACATATTTCGACTAATTTTCTAATAGAAGTTCATTATCAACAAAAATAATAAATAGTTTATATTACTAATATAATATTTTAATGGAAAAGTTACGTCTAGATAAATCATATTCAACATTAATTAATTTATCTGATGAAGTAATTTTAAGGTCTATTGATAAATTTTAAAAAGTTGTGTTTAGTTTTCATAAATCTTATAAAGTAAAATATTTTATGTGAAATCTAATCATAAAGTTAGCATTAAAATAGTGTATTTTTTCATTATAATTTATACATTACTAAATATTGAACATTTGCATGAAAGTAAAAGTTTTATGATTATCCAGATATATGATCTGATACGTCTTGTAATTACGGAGTACAAGGTTAATATATAAAAAAAGTATGAAAAGGAAAAACTATTAGTTAAGTGATTAAAAATATAAACTAACACACAATCCCGTTTTACGTCAAAAATAGTATTAATTAGTTGGACAAAAATGTATAACGATACAAATATTAATATACTCATATAAATTAAAATAATCAACTACTTTATTCTATATAAAAAATATAAAATAGTATAATTTAGTTTAGGTTTAATAAGCTAAAAATTTCCAATTTTTAATTTTTTTTAATATATTTCTATTATTACTATTTTCTTAATATAGTTTTAATTTTGATTAAAATCAATTAACTTGATCTTTTTCGTTAAATTAGTATGAACGATGTTAAAAGAGTGATGATGTGACACATGAGAGAATATATGTCAGATATTATGTGTGAAAGTATTCTCTTCCTTTCTCTTTCTCTTCTCTATCTCTTTAACACATGTCTATCTTGTGCATATGACATGTGTCATGTGATGTGTTACATCATTACTTTTTTAACCGCATCTATGCCAATTTAATATAAGAGATCACATTAATTGATTTTAATCAAAATTACATTAAAAATAAAAATAATATTGAGAACACATTACAAAAATCTACAGAAAATTAAAACTAAAAAATCTATTAAAATTTTATTTTTTATAAAAGAAGGAAAAATTGTTTTTTTTTCTTAAATATATATATAAAAAATTGTATTCATAGTCTCAATAAATAATACAAATTCAGGGAGCACATAACGCAAGTTTCTCACCAATCAAAAAAATTGAGCAGACAAAATTTTAATCACAAATAGAAAAAATGGCATGGTGGCTTTCCCTACATCTGACACATGTACTGTTACATTTCAATTTGAAAGCACAACACGCTTCTCTCTCACACTTTCATCTTCTCTCAAACACAACGCTTCTCGGATACTCTTCATCTTCTCTCACATCGCACGTTTCTCTCACACTTTTCATCTTATCTCACGTATGAGAAAACCCTAAACGCTCCTCACACATGTCTGTCCATTCTTCATCTCTTTTTATTCTTTAATCAGATTTGGCTGACACATACCTCTCCATTCTTCATCTCCTCCTCACACACGACTCTCCATTCTTCATCTCTTTTTCTTCTTTCATCAGATTTGGTTGACACATACCTCTCCATTCTTCATCTCCTTTTCTTCATTCGTGTTATTTCTGTCACACATAGTGTGTAATGTCTCTCATGCCTATGTTTCTTTGAACACACCTAATCGTTTTTTCGTTTCAATTTTTTCCTAGAAAATGAAGTCTTTTGAACACGCCAAGATTTCAATGTTCCAATATTTGTCAATACTATGTTAAAACCTAAACCACCTAATCGTCTTTGTATGTGACATGGATTACAAAAATCGTGCTACAACCCTATTGTAGGTGTTGTTCTCTAAAAGTGTTGGTCAAACATCACCCAATAAGTTCTAACTCCTTTGTTTCTATGTCTATTTTGACATTATTTTCTTTTCATGTTCTTCTGATTAATGTTTAAATTTTTGAATGAATAAATTAGAGTTTGTATCTTTCAGTTCCAAACAATAAATTGGAGTTTATTTTGAACTTAACCTAAACCTTTGCATGGAACAAAGATTGCCCAAATCATGTTATGCTACAAATCTATTGTAGGTATTGTGTTCTAAAAGCAATTCTTACATTTTTATCTTTATTTTAACATTATCTTCTTCTCATGTTCTTCTTATTGATGTTTAAATTAGGATTTCTATCTTATGTTTTCGAATAATAATTTAGAATTTATTTTTAATTTAATTTAATCTGACTGTTTATTCATTTGAATTTCAAAATTAGGATTCTAATATCAAAATTAAGTTTTTCACGTCAATTTTAAAATTAAATTTCCAATTTAAAAATTAAAATTCAAAATTAGAATTTCAATTTCTTTGATGATCTAAAATAATACTGATTTTATAAGTTTAAAAAAAATAATTAATTATTATTTTCATTTTATACCATCAATTTTTCAAATAATCCCGTGCATGCACGGGTATAAGTACTAGTTGGGTACATTCCAATACGAGTGAAGGACAAAAGTCCAACGTTGTGTCCCTACTATTTGACACGTGTAGGACACCCATGTGAGGAAGTTGGATTTTGGATTGAGCTATAAGCCTTGACACTTGTCCTAGGTTGCTTCACCCTTCATCTTCTCTCTCTTATCTAAGTGCATGTCACATGCTTTGTCTAACATATCACACGGTCAAACCCGACATCATGCTACTTTGTCTTCAACCCATTCAAATCCATACTTAAATTTTCAATTCACTCTTCTTAATTTAAAGCACCAATTATATACCTCATTCACCCAATTCTTCTATGTTTCATTTTCTTTTCAATTCCAATCCTATACCTCAAACACTTTTCATTAAAATTTAATCTCATTGTGTTATATTAATTGATGCTTAAATCTACCTATAGTCATTATTATTATTATTATTAAGTAATAGTAAAATTTAATATTATTAAAGTCTTTTCAAATATTTAATATTTTATTTCATTAGAGAATATTGAATTAAAAATAAATATAATAATTTAAAAAATTAGAGAAAATACTTGAGTTAGATAAAACTATTATTAGCGGTCAAACTTGTTGATGCATTTTAAAAATTTGAATTCAAGATTATGTATATTGGTATTATAAAAAAATCATTTTTATAAGACCACTAGCATATCCACCAAGTAGGGCAAAATTATTTCAGTTAAATCAGTGATATTATCAAAAGAATAATATAAATCAAGTATATAATCCTTATATGTGGACATTTAAAACTTCATTAACTAAATATAAAAATAATATTTAAAAAAATATACTAGTTAAGAATACACTAAATATTTAATACAAAAAAATACATTATAGGTAGATACTCAAATTATAATACATAAATTAATACTTTATGAATAAAACAATTAATGTTGATATGTGAAGTTAGTTAGTCCCAAATCGGCAATACAGTATTGAATATAATTTCACACTTAAGTATCAAAATATTATTGGTATATATATATATATATATATATATATATATATATATATATATATATATATACATTTTTAGAAGTTAAAAAATATAGACTTAAATTCATTTTTCTCCTATTCCATTAGGAACTGCGGATATGCAATTTTAATTACTATAAAAAAATAGCTATACATTTGGTTCTACATTTTTCCCAAATTAAATAGGTATACTCTACTATTAATACGATATACAATTTTAAAAAATGTATTTGTTAATAATAATATTGTTATTTATTCATTTGATAAGATATTGATAACCATTTTTTATTACAAGCCTAAAAAGATGTTGGCTTTTTCTTTATAAGTAGTTGATATATTTATGTTGGATATTAGAAAACAAAGTTTCTAATAAACTTTTGTATAGATAATAATTATATACTAACAATCAATCCACAAATTTCTTTTTTTTGTTTGTTATAGTTTATCCTCTTATGTTTAATTTTAACATTTTTACTTGAACTATGAAGATATTTTTATCCTAAAGTTATTAGATTATTAAATTAATGTAGAATCAAATTTTAGTATATAATTTTTGGAATGGTTACTTATTTATATTTATATTATTTTTTAAAGGATTTTTACTTGTGTAGATATAGAGGTTAAGTGATGTGATCTAATTCTATGAAGAACCTCAATCAATGCAAGGAGGAGTCACCACAAGAAGAAAAGAAAAAAAAATTATGAAAAAAGAGCTTACAAAAAGATTTGAAGAAAAGGAAGAAAGAAAAAACAAGAGGAATGTACAAGAAATTTGAAGAAGACATTAGAAATATCAATAGTTCTTGTAAATTCCTTGAAAATAAAAATAGTTTAGTTTCTTTTATGACTTTGTCACAAATAAACACAAGAGGAGTGGTGTTTGGACATAAGGATAACATTTAGTGGGAAAGGCCTTGTTTGGGAAGCTTGGGAGCATCTCCAAACATGGCCTAAACCATTCACCTTCTACCCATGTACATGTATTTTCGTGCTCCCCTCTCTATATAAGGGTGTGAGACTCATTTGTAACATAACTTTGAAGATTAATTCAGAGCAAGAGCTAATTCTCTTTGAAGATCAAGAGGTAAGCCTCATTTCTAGAATCTTATCTTGAGTTTTTCATAATTCAAGTGGTGATTGTCCTTTGCACTTATCTTTCTTCATGAAAGTGGCGTGTTCTTCATTCTCTTGTCTTCTCCATGTTTTCTCTTTTCATTTTCTTGAATGTTCTTCATAGCTGCACCTTCATTCTTTATTTTAGTCAATTTCCACCGATTAAAATGCTTGTTTTCACTTCCTATGACTTCCTATGGGTTTTAACTTGAATTTAATCGGTTGATTTGAATTGTTTTGCAATTTCTAAGTGTGGGCCGAATTTGAACCCTAACATTTGGGGAAAAATCTGATTTCATGTTCTTCCTTGCAATTATACATGCTATTTTGATTCCATATGCTTCTACACATGTTTGATTGATCCTACATTATTTGTAATGCCTCCTAGGCATTCATCATTCAGCCTATATATTATATAAAGTATATCTATGGGAGAGGTTATAATATGAAGTTTTAATTTACTTTTTGTGGGTTCTTTTATTCCAGATATCCTCTAATGCAAGAGTCTCATAAGATCTCTTCTAATAATATATTATTTACATTTTAACCCATTAATTTTTACACCTTATACTTGTATTTAACACAAATAAATAATTTTTTAGTCTATGTTTTAGGGTCTTATTTAAGAATATGGATCTTATTTTTATTGTCATACAGTGGTCTTACAAGACTTGAGTTTTAAGTTTATGATTCTAAGTATGACCCTTGTAATAAAAATACTCTAATATAGATTTACACATTTACTAATGTGGTTAGTAGTTTAAGAATGTTGAGTCATGTGATTTATGGTGCTAATGATCTCCATTGAGTTTATTCGAGATGGTCCTGGTGGGCCACCATGTGTTAGGTTGGACTCCATAACACATGGTTCATGAATTGTTGTATTCCAAGATGTCGCTTGGCCAAGACTTGTTGTATTGGTGGATGTCAAAGATATCTCATATATTTGTTCATATATTAGTTGCCTATGCTAAATAAGGTTTATAACGAAAAGTCATTTTAAAAGAAAAATCTTTTTTTTTTCATATGTCATCATGTCCTTATAATATAGTGGGTTAAGTTTAAGGGAACATAGTCTAATGAAAAACCTAAAAGGTCTTAGAATGTTTGGTGGAACTAATACAAAATTAATGTTGAATGTGTTTTTTTAAATATCATATTATTGGTTTTTTTTTCCACCAATAGAGAACTGTGTTGAACATTTCAGTATCCAAATATGTAAGAATGATAACTACAATTAACCTCCCTAAATCTGCAAGAAAAAAACATAAAAATTGTTCAAGTAGGCTTGAAGAGGATTGAAAAAGTGAAGAACTTAATATTAGACTGTATAGACAATATTCGAATAAATCTAAAACAAATAAGTGTAGATATTATTATTAAAGTCATTGAGAAGTGAGTAATCTCACCTTGTGATGGAAGGTTGAGACACTAGAAGACATCACAAGAAGAGAAACATATTAGGAAGAGGTTCGGAAGGGAAAATGAGTGAGAGAAGAAAATTGTAAAAGAAGAAAAATAATTATAAGTAAATAATATAATGTATAATTTCTATCTATCACATAAGTTATTTATATAAATAATATACTATTATGACATTATTAACAAAACTTATTTAAAAATCGACCAATATAAAAAATAAAAACTATATCAATTAGTTATATAACTCATGTAATATTATTACATCAATTTTATATGAAATTGATGTGAATCTGTTAACTTATTTATGAATTTTTCACCATATGAAGCTTGTTGAATGATTTGAGATTTGATGATGTTTGTTGACTTGTTAATTGTGTTTAATTTTGTTGGATGCATAGTTAATACTTGTTTAAATGTTTTAAGTTTGTTCGAGATGATAGATTACTTGTATAGATTAATCATATGAATAATGATAAACTGTTATTTTTATTATTCATCAGTTAGTCTACTAATTCTTCTTGTCTAGTCGACGTTTTTCATTAAATGTACCAGGCATACAAGTTTAATGAAAATAACACACTGGTCTATATCTTCAGTCGACTATTCTGTTCTTCGTACCTTCCTTATGCAGTATTACGTACAAAACGTGTTTTGACTCTTTCAAAAAGCCAAGACCCACTACATTTCGCTTTGCCTATAAATACAATCTTCGAAGACGCTCCAAGAAGCAAAAGAAAAGAATAGAAAAACTCCCAAGAAGCTACAACCTTTACGTGCAAGAAGATCCGCATAGAGTTTTTACATTTTCACTGCTTTCGTCAAGAACATTCTCTCATCCATTGTAATCTTGTATTCTTGATCTCGGGTTAGAGATTGTAAGTGGGTTTTAGAACCCTGTGATTGTGATTGGGGTGATCACAGAGACTCTGGTAGAGTCTGTGGGTGAAAGTCTATTCTATAGTGTTTAGGATAGTTTCTTTTGATTTCTTGTAGAGTTCAAGAAAGGTTTGTGGGTAAAGAATACAATCTTTTATAGTGATTAGGATCTGTAGGTTGTGGATCATAGACTGGACGTAGTTCTTTTACAAAGAACGAATCAGTATAAATTTTGGTGTCTCTTTCTCTCTTCCCTCATTATCAGATATATTGTGCAGTAAGAACTAATCTACTATTTTACATTCATCAGTCGACTAATTTTCTGGGAATTGAACCAGTAGCCTTTCTTTTACGAAAAAGTTTCTATAATAACTGCATATCAATTCAACCCCCCCTTCTTGATATTAATCCGCTGCTAACAATTGGTATCTAGAGCTGGTTCTTGTAAGGTACTCAAGTAGAAATCAAGATGGGAGACAAGCTTCCTTTTGCCGAAGGTGCCTCTACAAACAGACCCCCTCTTTTTGTAGGTGCAAACTATTCGTTTTGGAAGGCCAGAATGAAGATCTTTTTCGAATCGGTTGACAGAGGCGTGTGGGATGCTGTGGTTAATGGTCCATATATCCCTACCATCAAAGGTGAAGATGGAAAGCTGGTTGAAAAGCCATGGGAGCAGTGGTCTGAAACAGAGAACAAGAAGGCTCAATTCGACAGTAAGGCTAAGAATATATTAACTTTTGCTCTTAATCTTGATGAATTTTTCAGGGTTTCACAGTGCACCACAGCCAAAGAAATGTGGGACATCCTTCAAGTAACACACGAAGGCCCAACTGAAGTGAAAAGGGCAAGAAAGCATACTCTCATACAAGAGTATGAGATGTTTAGAATGTAGTCTGGTGAAACCATCCAAGATGTGCAGAAACGATTCACGCACATAGTGAATCATTTGCTTGGATTAGGGAAGAAGTTTGATGATGAAGAGCTTAACATAAAGGTGCTAAAATGCTTGAGTAGAAGTTGGCGACCAAAGGTTACGGCTATTACGGAAACTAAAGATTTGGCAGTCATGAGCACTCGCAACCTTGTTCGGAAACTCGAGAGAACATGAATTGGAACTGAGAAGACTGGATCAAGTCGAAAATACAAAAAAACAGAGCAAGAGCTTAGCACTAAAAGCCAAGGAGTCAATTAAGAGTGATGAAGAGAAAGATGATGACAGTACTGAGTTTGCAATGCTGGTCAAGAAGTTTGGTAGATTTCTTAAAAGGAAAGACAATTCAAAGGACTGATTTCAAGACAAACAGAGGAGGTATAACGAGAAAACCAGATTTTAATTCCTCTAACTTTTCATGTTTTAATTGTGGACGAGTTAGGACATCTCAAAGCGATTGTCCTCTTTTAAATCAAAGAAAGAGAGAAGTCCGAGAAAGAATGAGAGAAAAGACAAAGCGAAATCAGTATTTTAAGAAAGGGAAGAAAACCTATATGGCCTGGGATGATAGTGATTCCAGTGGATCTTCAAGTTCAGATTCTGAATCTACAAATCAAGCCAATCTTTGTCTTGTAGCCAATGAAGATACTGCTAGTCAAGTAAGTTCTTGTGATTCTGATATGAGTGAGAATTATGACACTCTGTTTAATGCTTTCATTGAATTTCATGATGAAGCAAAGAAGATGGAATATCGAGTATAATCGGCTAAAAGGACTAAATAGGCGGCTAGAAAATAAAGTGCGAGAAGCTGGAAGATCAAAATAGTAGGCCGAAGGATGAAAGCAGTCAACTAAAAGATAATGTACTACAACAAAAAGATTCTGAAAGATCCGTAACTGATAAAAATGAATCTGCGAATTGTGAAAACTGTGTTAACCTTCAAAATAAAGTTGGTTATTTGATCAAAACATTGGCAAAGTTTCAAATTGGTCATAATACCTTAAATCAACTTTTACATTCTCAAATTGGTTTTTCAAATGGAAATGGACTTGGCTATGGAAAACGTTATCATCTTGCAAAGAACAAATCTTATCCCGAGGAACAGATTTAAAACATGTTCTTATTGTTTGAAACATGGTCATATATCTAAATTTTGCTATGTCAAGAATTTTGGGATTTCAAGAGGTGAATTTTATTGGAAACCCAAAACACATGTTGTTCCTAACTTGAAAGGACCCAAATGGCTTTGGGGACCTAAATTTGTCAATTAAACCTTGTTTTGCAGGTCCGTCATGGAGCAAAAAGAACCTTATGGTATCCGGACGAGTGGATGCTCCAAACACATGACAGGAGATAAATCAAAATTGATGAGTTACAAAGAATGTGAAGCTGGAAGCTGTGACTTTTGGTGATAACAACAAAGGAAAAATTAAGGGATCCGGAGATATTGGCAATCTGTACTTCCTCACGATTAAAAATGTACTTTATGTTGAAGGACTAAAACACAATCTCCTAAGCATAAGTCAGCTGTGTGACAAAGGTATGAAAGTCACCTTTGATGCAAAATTCTGTGTCATTTTCAATTGTTTAACTGCAGATATAATGCACATTGGGAGAAGAGTAAACAATGTCTACATGCTGGACATCAACTCTTCAAATCACAAAGATATTTGTTTGCTAACTAAAGAAGATGATAGCTGGATATGGCATAGAAGGTGTGGTCATGTCAACATGCGGTTGTTGAATAAAATCGGTTGCAAGAGTCTTGTTAGAGGACTTCCGAATGTGAAGTTTGTGAAGGAAAAAGTCCGTGAATATTGCCAAAAGGAAAGCAGTCAAAAGCTCATTTGAATCAAAGAATTTCATATCAACAAGGAGACCTCTTGAACTCGCTACATCTTGATCTGTTCGGCCCTTCAAGAACGAGTAAGTTTAGGTAACAATTCTTATGTACTTGTGATAGTTGATGATTTCTCCAGGTATACATGGACACTTTTCCTTTCCTCAAAAGATGAAACTTTTCATGCTTTCAAAAGATTTGCTAAGATCACTTCAAATGAAAAAGATTTGAAAATTGTTTCCTTAAGAAGTGATCATGGGATCGAGTTTCAAAATTTACATTTTGAAAAGTTTTGTTCTAAATATGGCATTTCTCACAATTTCTCTGCACCTAGAACTCCACAGCAAAATGGAGTTGTTGAAAGGAAAAACAGGACTCTACAGGAATGTGCAAGGACAATGTTGAGTGAGTCAAAGCTACCAAAGTATTTCTGGGCAGATGCTGTATCAAGTGCTTGTTATGTACTCAATAGAGTGTTACTTAGACCTATACTAGATAAAACACCATATGAGCTTTTGAATGATAAAATACCTAGTATTGCATATTTTAAAGTCTTTGGATGCAGGTGCTTTATACTCAACAATGGAAAAACATCAATAGGTAAATTTGATGAGAAAGCTGATGATGACATTTTTCTTGGTTATTCATTGACTAGCAGAGCATACCGTGTTTTCAACAAGAAGAATTTAACTGTAGAAGAGTCTATCCATGTTGTGTTTGATGAGATTTTATGCCAAAAAGAGAGAAAAGGTAACTCTCTTGCAGGTTCTGATGATGAGAAACCTGAGGAATCCGAGAAGAATGAAGATGTTGCAGAAAAAGCTGCTGAAACTATCATACAGGATGAACAAGTCGACTACAATCCTGGTTCAGTCGACTATCCTGCAGCAGACAGTACATTACCTAAATCCTGGAGAACACAAAAAGGGCTATCTCTGGACAACATTATTGGGAATGTTGAGAAGGGAGTGACTACTCGTAACTCTTTAAATGAATTCTGCAATCATATGGCCTTTGTTTCTCAAATAGAACCAAAGAATATTAATGATGCATTGCTTGACCATAACTGGATAACTGCTATGAATGAAGAACCGAATCAGTTTGTTAGGAATGATGTTTGGAAACTAGTTCCTAGGAATAATACAATGAATGTGATAGGAACTAAATGGGTTTTTAAAAATAAGCTAGATGAAAATGGTATTATTACTAGAAATTAATTGCTTTAAACTCTATCAAATGGATGTCAAAAGTGCCTTTCTTAATGGTTTTATAAATGAGGATGTATATGTTGAACAACCACCTGGTTTTATTGACTCTAAGTTTCCTAATCATGTCTACAAACTCAGAAAGGCTTTGTATGGTCTTAAGCAGGCACCAAGACAGTGGTATGAAAGACTTACAACCTTTCTCATATCACAAGGTTTTAAAAGAGGAGCTGTGGATAAAACTCTCTTTACCAAGAAAGTTGTTAATGATCTTATGATTGTACAAATTTATGTTGATGACATAATTTTTGGTTCATCTAATCCTTCTTTGTGCCAAGAGTTTGCAGAATCCATGCAAGGAGAATTTGAAATGTCTATGATGGGAGAATTGAATTTCTTCCTAGGATTGCAGGTGAAACAAATGGAAAATGGAACCTTCATTAGTCAAGCCAGAATCTGCAATGAATTGCTGAAAAAGTTCAATATGGAAAGTCTGTAAAGAATCAAATACACCAATGTCATCAAAGCTATTATCTTGATGTTGATGAATCGGGAAGAGTCGTTGATGCAACTATGTACGGAGGGCTGATTGGATCCTTGCTATATATTACAGCTAGCAGACCTGATATCATGTTTGCTGTTTGTCTTTGTGCAAGATTCCAAGCTAATCCCAAGGAGTCACATTTCACAGCAGCTAAATGTATCTTAAAATACCTCAAAGGAACTGTGAATGTGGGACTATGGTACTCTACTGGTAATGAGCTAAATCTTGTTGGATATACTGATTCTGATTTTGCAGGTTGCAAATTAGACAGAAAAAGCACCAGTGGAACATGTCATTTGCTTGGAAATTGTTTAATTTCGTGGACAAGCAAGAAACAGGCATGTGTTGCACTCTCAACAGCTGAAGCTGAGTACATTGCAGCTGGTAGTTGTACAACACAGATTCTATGGTTGAAACAACAGCTAAGTGATTTCAATCTACATCTTTCTGATATACCAATCTTGTGTGATAATACCAGTGCAATAAACTTAACTAAAAATCCTATACAACATTCAAGAACCAAGCACATTGAAATAAGACATCATTTTATAAGAGATCATATTGAAAAGAAGGATTGTAGGATTGAATTCATCTCTACAAATGATCAGCTAGCTGATATATTCACTAAGCCACTGAGTCGTGAAAGATTTTTCAAACTTAGAAATGAATTGGGTATCCTGAATATCAATCATATCTCTTAAAATTTCTTCTGCTGAGATGATTAGTTTGTTAATTGTATGAAATAATGTGCTTATTTCATTAAACTGACAATGTTATCTTACTGTTGCAGATTTCAGTGTGTTAATTTCATGAAACAGTCGATTTATTTCATTAAACTGACAGCAAGGCATTACTGTTATGAAAATAATCGCTTATTTTCCGGAAATAACAGGTGTATTTCATTAATTGCTTGTGCGGATGTTGTTTGAATATGAACAAACCTATTAATTACATTGACTAGTCGATTAATTTACGTAACAAATTCAAATTGCAGTTCCAAGAAATCAGTGTTTAATCAAATCAATTCAGTCATTTCTGTAAAATGAATGGTTCAATGCATTTTTCATAGCATAAACAGTTATAGCTACATGTGCACTCGCTTTATTGGGTTTCAAATGTGGTTTTCCATTTTTCAATATATTCTCTGCATTTCTCTGAACTCTGAGCATCTGTGGTTGAGTCCAAATCTGCTCAAAATATTTTGACCATTAAATCACGGATTGAACATGCATACGTATCTCATACTTGGTCTATATATGTTGATATTTTTAACAGACTAAACTTGCATTCTCTATACCCTGTTTTTCTGCATAATCTCTATCTGTTCGTTCTTCTTTTTCTCCAAATTGAAAATGACACACAGTGATGACTCCGACGCACCTATTGGAAACTTATTCCAACGATTAAGAAGGTCAATGAGGAACAAAAAATCCTCACACACAACAGTTGCTTCATCAGGTAGAAGAACTAGAGGATCTACATCCGGGACACAAAGAAATCCTATTGAGATTCCTGAACAAGCTGCTGACCCTTCAGAAAGGAGGTTTTCCAAACGGTATAAAGTAAGGGTGAGACTCCCTCAAAGGAGGAATCCTTCACCACCTCCTTCTCCTACTACAGAGGAAGCAAATGAGGAAACCGAATCAGATGATGCTGATGAAGAAGAAACCACTGAAATTGTTGTTTCAGTAGAGCAAAGGATGATGACCAAGCAAATTTTAACTCCAAAGATATTGAAGTTTAGCTGGGTTGAGATGGAAAATCTGAACTTTGTGCGAAACTCACTACAAGCACAGAATCTTCGACAGTTCGTAGAACTTGAAGGTAACTTTTATGTTGACCTGGTTAAGATTTTCTATGCTAACTTGAAAGTAGAGAATGGTGTTCTTCTGTCCAATGTGAAGGGCAGGGAAATTCGCATTGATAATGCCTTATGGAGTGGTATTGCTGGATTAAGAAATCATGGTTTAAAGATCAGTAAAGGCAACACAAGTTCATTGCCAAATTTCAACAAAGAAACTGTTTTCAAAGACTGCCTACGACATTGTGATGAGGCCATGATTATCAAGTACAATGTTGGTCGTATGAAGAGGGATGAAAGATTGTCGGCCTTCTTTCTTGCATGGCGGCTCATTCCCGGGGAGAGCAATCATGCACGACTTATGGAGGAGGACTTGGCCTCGCTGCACTTGCTTAAAGAATAGGATCATTGTGAACTGGGTCTATATGATAAAAGGCCACATGTTTAAAGCAGAAAGGTTAAATGATCACAAACTTCCCTATGCCATACTGATATCCAGATTTCTTGATTACTTTGATGTTCCAACTGTTGGTGAAACTACAATCATTGTCAACCACAAGCACATGTTTGACAATTATTATCTGCGGAAGATGGGATTGTACAAAATCAATGGAGATTGGACTCACGAAGGTGGCACTTCGTCTGGACATGGAGGCGCTTCTAATGCAGGAACCTCATCAGCACCCGAGACTAATTACACTGCATACCAGATGGTTCCCTATTGTGCACCACCTTCATATCAGGGAGTCCCTATGTCTGAATTTGAAAGAATGCTTTTGTCTCGTCTTAATGATCTAACATCTATGCAGCATAATACTCACGAAACTATGGTGGCCAGGTTCACCAATATAGATGAAGAAATCGAATTAATCCAACTCCAACTTGCTGAGTTGCAAGTTACTGTTGAGAACTTTGCTGGTACAAATGCGCAAACCACTTCGGAAGCTATGGAAGTGGATGAAGAAGAGGAAGAAGAAGAGGATGAGGACAATGAGGATGAAGAATGATCCTATCTGCTGTTATTTTATGCTTTCTGCATTTTATTTCAGTTTTAAGAACAATCTTTAAGAGTCCGTAATAACTTTCACAAACTATTTTTCCGCTTAATCGCACTTATTTGAACACTATAACCGCTTAACCTGCTATTTGCTAATGTCAAAGGGGGAGATAATCTACCATCTCTTCTCTTTGTGTTTGTTTTGTTTTGCAGGTTGACATCATCAAATAGGGGGAGTTTGTTGAATGATTTGAGATTTGATGATGTTTGTTGACTTGTTAATTGTGTTTAATTTTGTTGGATGCATAGTTAATACTTGTTTAAATGTTTTAAGTTTGTTCGAGATGATAGATTACTTGTATAGATTAATCATATGAATAATGATAAACTGTTGTTTTTATTATTCATAAGTTACTCTACTAATTCTTCTTGTCTAGTCGACGTTTTTCATTAAATGTACCAGGTATACAGGTTTAATGAAAATAACACACTGGTCTATATCTTCAGTCGACTATTCTGTTCTTCGTACCTTCCTTATGCAGTATTACGTACAGAACGTGTTTTGACTCTTTCAAAAAGCCAAGACCCACTACATTTCGCTTTGCCTATAAATACAATCTTCGAAGACGCTCCAAGAAGCGAAAGAAAAGAAGAGAAAAACTCCCAAGAAGCTACAACCTTTACGTGCAAGAAGATCTGCATAAAGTTTTTACATTTTCACTGTTTCTGTCAAGAACATTCTACTGTCACTGTAATCTTGTATTCTTGATCTCAGGTTAGAGATTGTAAGTGGGTTTTAGAACCCTGCGACTGTGATTGGGGTGATCACAGAGACTCTGGTAGAGTCTGTGGGTGAAAGTCTATTCTATAGTGTTTAGGATAGTTTCTTTTGATTTCTTGTAGAGTTCAAGAAAGGTTTGTGTGTAAAGAATACAATCTTTTATAGTGATTAGGATCTACAGGTTGTGGATCATAGACTGGACGTAGTTCTTTTACAAAGAACGAACCAATATAAATTTTGGTGTCTCTTTCTCTCTTCCCTCATTATCAGATATATTGTGCAGTAAGAACTAATCTACTATTTTACATTCATCAGTCGACTAATTTTCTGGGAATTGAACCAGTAGCCTTTCTTTTACGAAAAAGTTTCTATAATAACTGCATATCAATTCAACCTCCCCTTCTTGATATTAATCCGCTGCTAACAAAGCTCGTTGTTTGAAAATTATTTTTGTGTTATAAAAGACTATATTGCACTATTATAAAAAAAATTAATGTAAAGGAATATGTTGTTTATCTAGTACTTGTCATTGTATTGAAATGTAAATATTTATAAAACCCTTACTTACGCTACCATGAACTTTAAAGTTAAGTATGATTATGTTCAATTTCACTTAATTTTTCAAATTAAATAGTTATTAAATTGTAACACCCCAAAAATACAAATAAAGAAAGTAATTCACTAAATCATGCATCATCATTATCATAATAACATCTATTCAAATAAGGATCATACAAGCAAAAGATGAATATATGCATATACAGTCATCCTCAAAAAAGTTGTACAAAGTTAAACACATGCCCCGACAAGCAGGCAGTCTCATATTAGAAAAGAAATAAAGCAGCTAAGGGGGTCTAGCTTTTCTCCAGCTTGGCCCCACTGCCTGAAGCCACGTCTCTCCTGTCATCTATTCCCGTGTCAAAACACGATCATAGCAGGTACAAATTCAAACCATGAAAGAAAAGGGGTAAGCCAAAAATCAATATTTCCATAATTAAGTCTATACATGAACATTAATTTAATCATCCACACTATTCAATCAATCAGCCTACCAAAGGCTATGGCAATCACAATCACACACATAAGGTCGACGACTTCGGAAGACTGTATGGACTCAGACAATTGGAACTAACACCGATACACGACATGGGGATTAAATATTATATCTCAACCTCTACCACCATGTGAGTCGGGGTGAAAGAATTAGGCCTTTTCCAGTAGGTCATCCTAATGCAATCTCCGTCGACTTCTCACAACCGATGACAATGTCTACGTGACTCGATCATCGGTGAAGTCCGGATATTCCATCGGAAATCCCGATCCATACACACTACTATTATCACATACAAGCACAACACACCACAATCATTCAAACTTGTTCCACCTCAATATAACCCATTGGCCTTACTGCCAGGTACCTCATGAAATTATCCCTCTGGCCTTACCGCCAAGTAACCCCTCAAATATCTTCATCACAACATATCATTCCTCAATTTCACATCATATAGCTCAACATATATCAATCTCATATAACACAAGTCATACATTCTTCAATTTCATAAAAGAAACTCAATCGGGTGCGGGGTTCTCGCTAGGCGAGAACATATCTCGCTCGGGCGAGACCAGGCCGTAACCAATTCTTTGCCACTGGAAGGGTCTCGCTTAAGCGAGACCAGGGCTCGCCTGGGCGAGAGTTGGATAGAGACCAACTCTTGCCACTAGAAGACTCTCGCCTAAGCGAGAACAGGGCTCGCTTGGGCGAGGGCTGACCAAAAATTGGACAGCATCTCCCCTAAAACTTGGTCATTTTCCAACTTTGACCTGCTCAATTTACACAATTTATAGCAGACAGTTCATCACCAGCTAAAGAAATACAATCATACTCAGTTTGGGGCATTGGTCATCCCATTCAACATTCATTCATCACATAGAACAATTCCTGCCAATTTCTACTCATTAACTACTCACATTCATCACAACAAGTTGAGATTCAATCAAATTCATATCCAAATGAAATCCATCATACACATAACAGTATATTCTAATTCACTTCTACTCAAATCAAGTTTAATTCAACAATTTATGAACTAAATGGTATTTCAACATAATGCATCAAGCTCACAAAAGAGAAACTCAATTTAATGCACAAAATGCCTTTCGCTTCACCTTAGCTAGAAACGACACCTAAGCAGATTCAATCCCTCAATCAACTGGGAATTTCCCACTTTTCATTGAAGCTTTTAAAGAGACTAAATTTAAGACTTCCCCTTACCTGTTGCTCCTGCAGCTCCTCTATCGCCAAAAGTGCTCCTTTTTCCTCTAAGTGCTCACTTAATACTCTAGGGGTACCTAAACGCAAAACGACGAGCATTAGCACTGTCCCAACACTTCACAGAGGAAGAGCAAGCCCAAAAACAGCGCCTGCAACATGAAATTGCGCAAAGAACGAAAATCCCCAAATTGGAACCCTAAAATGGTGCGAATTTGAAAACTCACCTAATCGAAGATTCTGATCGGTGCAAAACGTTGCTCTCGTGACGCTCGTCGCGTAGGCGGTCTCCGCTCTTCAATCGGATAACAAACCGTCAAGAAATCGAAGGGAGAAAGGAAGAAGAGAAAAGAGCTCTAGAGAATGAGTGAAAGAGGAGAGATAGTGTTCTTTAAATAATGAAGAACAAAAGGAATTAAATACTTAAGGACGTGGGTCCCACTCCTTTGTTCCTCAATATTTTAATACTCTATTCCTTTCTCAGTCAATTATTTTCTAGGTTCTTACATTAAATCATGCATAAAAGTCAAATATAATTCAATTTATATTAAAATAAATTTAAACCAAATCAAGTTAATATTTTAACATTTACTTTGAATGGATTTTTATTGAGTTTTAACATAATGTAAACTAGTTTTACAAGTTACTATTATTTTTTTTATAACTACTAATAATATCATAACAAGCTAAAACTCCTTTATTAACTCCCCAAAGGTACAGAATAGAAATTTTTTGTCTTTATAAAATTGTCAAAACAATCTTTACACAAAAACTGAAAAATATTTTCTTTTATAAAGAAATTGCTGAACATTTTATAAATGAATTGTGAACTAGAAAGACATGATATTCTGTGAATAATTTTTACATGATTATTATTATATTCATATTTTTTTTCTCATATTTACAAATAAATTAAATATTCTTATAATTAAAAAGTTAATACAAATTAATTATATTATTTTAATAAATATAGATTGTTATAAGTAAAATACAATTAAATCATAAAACAACTTTAAAAACATACTTATATATGTTATTAGTTGCTAACTAATTCTAAACCTATAACCTTATATCTAAATATAATTAGCCATTTTATTTAATTCGCTTCATTTTGATTTCAATTCAAAAATTAGACTATCTGATTTGATAAAAAAAGTAAATAAAAAATTCTAAAAAATCAATTTTAATAGATTTTCAGTTTTTTAATCAATTTTGTATTATTTTTTTAATTTTTTTTACTGGGAATGAAAACTCTAACAAACTCCAAAATAAAGAAGGGACCAAGGTCGAAATGAGGGTGTCCTGAAAAAGGAGAAGTTTTGAACTTTAGTAGAAGAAAAGTTAGAAAAATAAGAAAAAATTTAACATGTCAATTAAAGAGTAAAGAGATCTAATAATGAAAAATCTCTTTTTAAAGGAGAGGAATATCCATATGCATATTCCACACTATCCTTTATCATTTTTTAAATTAAATCAAGAAGTAAATATTTTAAGACATGACAATGTCACAAATTTAGTAATTAGTACATATTTAAGATTAAATTAGTAAATCTAATTGTTATCGATAGAGATTTAAATCGATAAATATCGAGGTAGTCATCAGCATAAATATCGAGACAGGTGGAATGCAGTGGTAAAAGATCGAAGACGTAAGCAAAGAGACTTAGTTGTGGCTCAGTGATGAAGATTTAGTAAAAGATCGAAAGCACTGATGAAGATACGTAGTTAAAGATCGAGAAAGCTGGGAACAATCGAGGAATGTGAAGAATAGACATCGAGACACTCGGGTATTTCCACGTCATTCTTGTAAAAGGGAAAAAACACGTGTATAAGAATATAAGAGTGGGGAACGTGGAAAAAACCGTTTTTTAACGGTTATTTGTAATGAGATGGTATAAATAGACAGCGCGGGGAACATAATAGGGGTTAGACTTTTGTAAGTGAAAGCCAGAGAGCAAACGAGAGCAGAAATGGCGAAACACTACATAGTTCTAACAATCTTAGGTTGTATTTTAGATTTCCTGCATTTGTTCTGGTTCTATCCCTGGTAATTAATAGAATTACTTTTTCCGCACTCATTTACTGCTTTCTTTACATTTCTCGCATCTGGTAATGGGTTAGGAGTTTATTTACGTTATTTACGCCATTTACACTTTCTGCAAGTTCCTTAATTAAAAACCAAAAGATAAAAAGAAGGATTGAAAGTGATAATCACTGCTAGCCGAAAAGTAACCTACAAATCGCATTTGCGAGTAGGTGATTAAGCATTGAATTCACGTTCGATTTCATCGAACCAAAAATCATCGAAAACACTAATATATAGCATATTATTAACATTGATATATTTAGTATTAAATGTAATCTTATCTTTTATATAATTTGTATAATGAAAAAAATCTTAATTATAATTCATACATGTTTAAATTACCTTTTTTTCCTTCAAAATTTGGAGGTCATTTTGGTGATAGACAATAACTTTTATCTTTTTTAGACGAATTTTAACAATTTTAAATAATTGAAATATTTTGAAATTAAATTCTCTTTATTATCTAAATTGTTTGTTTGGATAAGATAATTAAAATACCTTACATTTCAATTATTTTGTTTGGATAGATGAAATTTAATTTTATAATTTTTTTAAATTTTAAATTTTAAAATTAAACTTTATAAAAAATATCAGTCAAATTTAAATATTAAAATAATATTTAATAATTTCATTTTTTAATATATATATATATATATATATGATTCAATTCTACATGAGTTTGACTCGACTTGATATACATTTGATGTAGATTTGACTTGACTCGGTTTAAGACAGGGCCGACTCGACTCAGTCTGGGATAGGCCTAACTCGACTCAGTCAAGGTTGGGCTGGGTGCAACTCGACTACGTCCACGACAGGTCCAACATAACTCATTTCAGGTGAGTCCAACTTGACTTGATCCTGTGCGGTCTTGACTTGACTCGGCTTGGGGCAAACCCAACTCAACTTGGATTGGGTGGGCCCAACTCAACTTGGATGGGGTGGGCCCGACTCAACTTGGGCCGATGTAAGTTTGACATGACTTGTCCTTGGGCAAACCCAACACTACTCGTCCTCGGGTGAGTCTTACTTGACTCGGCTCGGGATGACTTGATCTAGTCGTGAAATTTCAATTCCCTTCTTTATGTGGGTATTTCAAATTCTACCATTTTATTTATTTGAAATACTTTCTCAAAAAAATTTAAATTTGAATTTCTTTCAAATTTCTTTATCCAAACGTGTTATTTTACTCTAAAGTATTTCAAATTCCTTAAATAAATGGATTACCCTCTTAAATTACTCATCCAAACACACTATAAAGGTTAATTTAGACTTAAAAATTAAATATTATAATTTAGTCTTTAAATATATAAAAAGTATAAAAAATATCTTTTATAATCAAATTTTATATAGCCAAAAATCGAATATCTCTATTAAGCCAATGTCATATTTATCACTGTCATCTAATACTGGTTACCACCCCAAGTATCCTCAAACCACCCAAAAAGGCTCTAATCACCACCTATCAATGACTCAAAGCTTTTCATGCATATATATATTACAATCATATATATGTATCGAAGCAATCCACACATATTTCACCACAATAGATAAACTCCAATCACCACTCCTAAAGAGTTCAAAATATATATATAACATATCATGCATCATAATAATAATATATATATATATATATATATATATGTATGTATGTATATGTGTGTATATATATACATACATACGTATGTGTGTGTGCATATATATTTCAAATTCACTTTATATACATCATAACATTAACAACACATGTGTATATGTAGTTATTCACAACATCGCCACATATATAACTCCATTCAACTATCAACATGCATTCAGCTCCATGCCCATATCGCTTGAGTGAACTTCATCTCATATGATAACATGCCTTCAAATCGATTTCTCTCTTCCTCTCTCTCAAAGTGTTGGTGTTCTCAGTGACCTAAAACTTCAATATTTATTTAAATAAAACATCATATCCTAAAATTAATTTTTTTTATAATTATGAAAATGAATATTATATATTAAAATCAAACTTATAGTAAATATTAAAATAATAAAAAATTAAATTAAAAATCTTGAAATTTTCTAAAAATATTTAATTAATCTAAAAAAAAAATTGGAGTGTTACAATTTTAACTCAATTCATATTTCATCATACATTTAAATTTCTACACATCATAACTTATATACTCACACTCACATATCAAATTTATTATTCAAAAACTATATATTCCAATATAAATCAATACAAACAAATTCAAATTCTCCCATCATCACACTATAATAATGTTTAAGTATAATATTTTGATAAACATAAGAATTTAGTGAAATATAAACAATTTTAGCATTTTAAAACATGTTATTTAAAGTTTAATAAACATTTCATGTCTCTAGTTCTACTTACTCAACAAATTAAGCACATTTCTAAATTTGTTTAGTTGTCATTCTACTCCCCTAACTAAAGGTTTGCTTGTGCAATGAATTTTTAGACATTCAAGGAATAAAACTCTTAGATTTTCATTAAATTGAATTTTTGCCAACGAACATATGGTCCTCCACCGACTAAATCTCTCAAGTTTTCAAATAAAGGACTTTTGTTCAACAAACAAAATGACCTTCCAATGAATACAAAAAATATAGTTTTGCAAAAATGCATAAATTGTGCCAAATTGGTCCAACAATGTTCTAATTCATTTTTATACATATAATTAAGTATTTCTTTATAAATAAGACAATTTCGAACCAATTTGACACATTTACTAATTCTACATTTCAATTACCAAAACATACAACTTATTTCATATAATTTAATTCTACTTAATCATTCAAAACATCTTAGTAATGCATATTTCTAGTTCAAACCTCACTTTCAACAATTTAACATCTCATTTATATAATATAGTACTAGTTGGTAACATTTATCAGAAACATTAAACATATTCCAAACATAAAATCACTGTCTCAAATATCTCAAAAATTATCATCACATATAATATCCATATCGAAACTAAAAATACTTTAAATATTCTTCGACAAAAGACATTTGTTGCACAAAATTCAAAATATTGTGACCAAATCACATAGATAGTGAAAATCATCTATCCTAAGATATTATATAAATTTAACTAATTTCTCAAAACTTGCTTAACCAAGTTTAGGCTCCCAACTTCATTACTCTTATAAAAAAGGCTAAACATGTACATAAATACTCTTATCATCAACAATTTAAACATATCATTACATTTCTCAACTAGTAGATATTTATCACAAAAATCTCACATACAAAGTCCTACCCTTAGACATGCAACATTTTCCAAAAAACCAATTCGAATAAAAATGACAAAGAGAAACTTACTCAAAATAATTTATAATTGTGATATAATTATTTTACTCACAATCAACGGCTCTATCGTAGACTCAAACTTATTAAAAGAAAAATAATTATCTCATAAATTTAGAAAAAAACAAAAAAAACATCTATAAAAAAAATAATTATCTCATAAATCTAGAAAAAAATAGAAAAACATATGTTAGATAGATGATGATTTTTGTAAAATAAATTTTAAATAATTAAACCTTTTTATTTATAACTTTTTTTAACTCAATAAACTATTCTTACTTCATTGTAATTTAAGTCACTTCTAATTTTAAATAAATTATCTTCATTTTTATCAACTCTATTTTTTTTAAGAAAAATTATACTCCCTCCGTTTCAAATTATAAGGCGTACTTGACAAATTCTCACATACCAATAAAAGCATTTAATTTGTTCAATTTTTTATAAATCTTCCATCTTTACCCCTATTAAATACTATTAATTAAATTTAATTGAAATTGAATCAGAAATTTTATAAAATAAATTAATTTTTTAATAAAACAGTACATTAATTGAGATTGGAATTTCAAAAGTTTTAAATTTATCTCAAAATTATTTTTAAATAATTTAAAATCAGAACTACTAATTTTTTTAATTAAATATTTTAATTAAAATTTTTAATTCACACCAATCTGCAAATGATTATACTAAAATTTCAATCAAAATCTTTAGTTCTCACCAAATTGTAAATGACTATGCTCAAAATTTATTTTAAAATTTCACTCAAAGATTACTTACCTTGAAATATATGAATTTCACTCAAAGATTACTTACCTTGAAATATATGAATTTCACTCAAAGATTACTTACCTTGAAATATATGAATTTCACTCAAATTTAATTACTCAAAATAAAAATTTCACTCAGAATAAATTTAGATATGATATTTGATTACTTATTTCACTCAAAGATGATATTAGTAAATGATAATGAAATATGAAGAGTCAGACTAATAAAATATAATTAATTCTTAGTTCCTAATTTTAATTTATCTTTCTACTATTTAATATTAACACCAGATAATCATGTAATTAATAGGAGTATATAAGGAAAAAAAAAGAAAAAAAAGTTATTGAAATTCTAAAACGCCTTATATTTTGAAACAACTTTTCTCTCCAAGTACGTCTTATAATTTGAAACGGAAGGAGTATTTACAAACACAACTTTACTTTTATTAACTGAAGTTGCATTTAATAACAAGATTTTTTAAAAGAAAGTTAAGTTATACTTACAATCATGACTTCATTAAAAAAAATAAAAATAAAAGTTTTACTAGAAAGCAAACTTCAACCTAACTGAACAATAAAACTTAAAATCACACATGGAAGCACAACTTTTTTATTGTAAAATCGTATTTCCCAACTTTTTTAAATTAAAAAAAATTTACATCACTTCCATAAATTTTTCCTTCTTTTAAAATTTATCCATTTTGGTAAATTACACCACTTTTATAAATTTTTCAAATACTAGAACATGTTGCCTAGCTCTAAATTAGTTAATTACAAATTTTCTATTAATCATATTTAGTAAATAAAATATTTTTATAAAATAATAATAATAATAACAACAACAATTTATTTTTCGTACTTTTGCTGGTGAGAAATTCATTAAAATATTGAATGAACCCAAACATAACTAAAATAAAATGGTTGATCTGTTGGTAAAACGCTTCAAATTGAGTGTATTAAATAAATATTCCACTTAGCAACATATGAATACCCTAAAACAACAACAAACAAATATAATTATGCCAATAATAAAATCATACATCTTTTCTAGATTTATTGCGAGACATTAAATAAAACAAATAATTTGTAAGGACAATTAAAAGTATAATTTATATTAAAGATAAAAATTGTAAAAGAAATTTGAAATACAATTTTTTCCTAAGTTGAAATCTACTGTGAGTGATCACTGGACAACCTGAATACAACAAAAAAATTTCTGCCAACAAAGCATCAAGACAATTATGTCATTCCAGGGTCACTCACCACCAACCCTATAAAACTATTTGAGTTTCTAAAAAATTCTTAAATTTTCTTTTAAATTTTTAAAAAATTAGGTTAAATTTATTTTTTGATTTCTTTATTATATAATTAATGAAGTGTTAAATGCCTATTTTAAAATCTTTCATGTGTTCATTGCCAATTCATAGCAAAATTTTAAATGAAAGTAATCTTATTATTACAATTTCTTATATTTTATGAATTTTTTTTATAAATTTAGAAGAAAATTTTATGAAATATAAAAAGTTTTAGTAATTAACATTTGATACTTTTGAAAATAGTTGTAAATCTTAAAAATATATATATATATATATATATATTAAATAAAAATATTAATTTTATATTGTAAAGTAAATAAAAGAATACATCTCTGAAAACCAAAATGTGGTATTTTATAAGAACTAAAATAATCAATTTAAAAATTTAGAGGAATAAAATACAACTTTTTTTGTAAAAATCAAAATCAAAATACTAAAAACTAAAAACTAAAAACATGTTTACATATAAAAATAGAACATAAATAATAGACAGTATTTGAGGAAAGAACAAAAGGAGAAAAGAAAGTTTTTGAAGTCAAATGTGGTTGGTGTTGGTTTGATAGAATCATTTATACAAAGGTAAATTCAACCACTACAATACTACCAAGATCAACCAAACTGTCCCAATCAAAATGGTTGGAAATTAAAGATAGCAACAAATAATAAAATTTAAAAAACCTTAGTTCAGAATATAGCTTTCAATAATTAATAAACTAAACAAATAAAATATAAGAACAATCCAATCTAATTATGCAGCATATGGCCCAAAGACAAGAATCTCATTCATGCATTCATTCATCTGCTATTTTTTCATCACACCCAAATTATTAATATCATATGTCACATCCATTTCCACATAGCAATGTTCATGATTTTGGTTGAACAAGTACCAACCAATGCAAAATCCACTCAATCAATTACCAACTAGGGTTCCTAAAAAATTAACCAAAATCTTCACTTTCTCTATTTGCTTTTGTCATCTTCTTCTTCACTCAACTTTCATCTTCCATAGTATATAATTGTGAACCACTGCTCCACAGCTACAACTGTCATAGTCTTTGGTTCATCTGTTCTAGGAACATGTTCCTTTCACTGTGGAACAAATAGGGGCACCCTAGTTCCTACTTATTTTACTGCTCTTTATTTTAGATTTGGTGACATTCATTTTCATGTAATTAATTTTAAGCTACTAAATATGGTTAAATTTAAGAGTTTAAATATGCACCTCTGCACTTTTTTAATACACATATTTAATCAAGAAAAAATAGTGTGTGTATTTTTTTTTCTTGATTTAATTTTAAACTCAATTTCACAATAAAACACATGTATATAATATATATGTGAAAAAAATATTCTTCGATTAACATTAAGAGTGATATAAAATAGAGTTTTAAATCACTTTTCTTAGTTTCATATTATTTCTAAAATTTTATATCAATTCTTAATATATAAATTTTATAAGAACTTATTTAATAATATATTATTACACTCTCACTTATCAATTTTCTTATATTATAATTATATTTAATAAAAATGAATAATACTTTATTTTATTATTCATAATTTTAAAAAGGACTTTTAAGTTTATTTTAATTATTATATTATAATATGTCACTATAAAAATATTATAAAAATTAAGTTTTAAGTTTATAGTAATATGCATGATCCTTTGTACTGAAAATGTTTTTAATAATTGGCAAAGTTAATATATATTGATAATATGATTAAAAAATCAATTAAAAACACATTTATATCAAAGCAAAAGTAATTTTTTTTTAACTTTGAATAACAACAAAAAGAAACATAATGGCCACTAAATTTCCTTTTTCTTCCTGCACCATAAGAAGTATTTTGACAGAGAACCTAGACTTGTGAGGCCAAGTTACTCTTTATATGACATGAGTTTTGCTGCATAATTGCATCTGCATTCTGGTCTGTCTAGAAACAGAACATTTACACACAGTAATGGGCCTACAACAGAAGATATTATATAATAGGATCATATATACTACATAAGGAGGTAGCTAAACAGCAAGTGTAGTCTTTTTTTTTACACATAATAAATATGAACATTTATGGAAATTTTTCAAATTTTTTATGTTATATGATTTTTAAAATTAATCACTTTTTTCTTCTTTCTTTTTGTGTATCTCATGGGTATGATCTGTTAAAATATAAGGGGTAATATAACAAAAATATTTATTGTCCATTTTATTTTTAGAATGGGACACTACACAATAAATGAGGAGGGACAACATAAAATTATATAAGAAGTTGCAATTTACTAAATCAAGGGACAACTTTTTGTCCCATGCATGATAAAATGAAAAGTCAAAATTGTCTTTCTCATGTCTTTTGCTATTTTGCATGAGTTTTCTATTTTCTCTTCTAACATTTCTTGTACGGTTTCTATTGTGATTCTTATATCCTAAAATGCTTATAATTTTTTGTATTTTTAAACAATATATAATCATAAACTTAGGTTTATATGTTGATGGTAGTTACACAAATGGAGAAGAGTTCTTTATCCTATATAGAGGTAAATGTTGCCATTAACAAATGTGGAATATTAGCCAATAAATACCTCAAAATAATGAAATAAAATATGTAACTATGGTATGCTCAAACAAAAAATATAATGGAAATATGTTTTTTTGTCTTTTCAACAAAGATAAACTATATCAGGAAACTTACTTTATCTCATTAAAACTTAACATTTCCATAAAAAATGTAAGTAATTAAAGAAATAGAGGTAAAAATTAGATACCAAGTAATTTAATTACGATTTTTATATCAATAAAGTTTGAATTATAAGTATTTTGATTATATTTCAAAAAGGTTAATCTTCTTCTCTTCTTTTAAACTAATTTGATAAGTTCATGTAATGATAAAAGATAACTCAAGTTTTGAAATTTATTGCATAAAAATATTGTAAAATTAGTGAAAATCACATTATCACAAGCATAATTAATCTTCATCTGAGTAAACTGGAAAAAATCTGATAAGATAAAGATTAAGTTTTTAAAAATACAAGTTATTAATGGAAATGAAATCCGGTTTAGTTTTATAAACAATTTTGAAGTTTGATTTTTATAAATGAAAAAAAAATGGAAAACTATACATTTTAAGTTTGGTTTTTGTAAATGAAAAAAATGGAAAAATTATATTTTTGTTCCTCTATTTTTCTAAAATTTTACTTTTTGTACTTTAAATTGGTGAATTAAGTCTTCCAATTTTTGAAATTATATAATTTTAGTTTTTTATACCTAAATTTAATATTTAGTGACATTTTTTACCATCGTAAAGGTAATAAAAACATTAAATTAACATAATATATTATATTAACTATTTTTATACTTAAATTAATTTTTAGTGACAACTTTTTACCATTAAAAAGTTAATAAAAAGATTAAGTTTTCATATTTTTTAATTTCTAAAATACAGGCACCAAAATCAAGTTTGAAAAAAAAATACAATACCTAAAAAGAGATTTAACTCATAAAAAATATATTTAAGAATTGTTTTATTGAAAGTGATTAAATATTTCTTTATAAAATCGTTTAATATATATATATATATAAACCATGATTTTTTTTTTCTTTTATCTTTTACTAGTTCTCATCTACTTGTTAAAAACGTACATTGTGCCTAGGCCTGCAACGCAAGTGTAGGAAGATGGGAGCAAAACACGGATGCGAGATATAAATTACTTATTATATCACATATATATTAGCAAAAAAAAAACGTTTGGTACATAATTGATTTGTTCTCTCATAAAATATAAAATATTACTAATCTTTTATTATTAAATAAAAATTTTAATTTTAATATACCATTGGTGTAAATTTTTTCATTCATAAATCAAGTAAAAGTAATTGTAAATAGTTATTATTATAAAAGTCAAATAATCAAACGTAAATTATAATTAGATTTTTTTTATGAAAAGATATTTTTTTCTAAGAAACTTTTGGCACCTCAATCGGTTTGATATATCAATATTCACTAATTATTTTATGTTAATGATATTATTAAAAAAATATAAACATTGAGACCAAACCAAACTCATGTGAAACTAGTTAGTTTGTAAAAATAATAAGAAATTCTTAAATCAAATAATTTTTTTTCTAAAATAAATTACTAAATTAAATTTAATATTTTTTTAACATAAGTATTTATCTTTAGAGTTTAGGAAATATAACAAGTTTTTAAAATAACAAATTTTTAAAAGTTACATATAATTACATTTCATCTAAATAAATGACTATTATTATATCACAACTAAGTCAATTATTAAT
Source organism: Lablab purpureus (assembly GCA_030347555.1). Taxonomy (NCBI): domain Eukaryota; kingdom Viridiplantae; phylum Streptophyta; class Magnoliopsida; order Fabales; family Fabaceae; genus Lablab; species Lablab purpureus. The sequence continues at coordinate 26,287,912 of CM059263.1, forward strand.
TCATGTAATATTTGTCTTTAAAGTTAAAACATTATTAATAAAAGATATATAATTTTTTAAATATTTTTTATTATTACATCTGAAAATACTTCTACAAATTGCTACACCAGGATTGTTATGAGTAAACTCATTAATATTAAAGTTAACAAAGTCTAATTGTAAAAGATTTCATTCTATCATGAGCATTTTAGGAACCTTTTTAGAATATCTTATAATGTTAAAGTATTTGAGAATAATGAGGCCCTCAACACAATTATTATTCATAGTTTCTCTGAACCTATTATTTACAAGACCAATACATGCAACAATTAATGCTTTGACAAATAAAAAGAGAGAAAGATTTAGCAAACCTAAAGACATTCCTCATGCGTCGTATGACCCACACGATGTGAGTGAAGACAACTATCCACACATCCTAAATTTGTGACTTGTTAAAGTATATGATACTCTTAAGAATATCATTAAAGGAAGAGATGTTAATATTACATTTAAATAAATCTTTCCTAAACCAATTTTACAATTAAAAAACAAGTGTTTGCATAGATTCAACATGTCCATGACAAAGGCTACAAATAGAGCTCAAAGATATTTCACTTCTATGCAAGTTATCATCTAAAGGTAATTTATTATGAAGCAATTTCTAAACAACCAACAATCTATAGGGAGAAATGCATTATTTCTAAATATAGATAACCTAAGCAACCTGAGTATATTATTAGTTTTCTGGTTTCTAATGAAGTTTTTAGCAGTTTTGTGATTCAAAATCTTATCTTCAACACTTGTTTGGATAATCTCGTTTATAAAAAATAGTAGTGTTATCAAGATGTTTATACAAAAAGGAAACTTTTGCAAAATCTGGGTAGGAATTTTTCAATTATTGTCCCAAACATCCACAACATGGGACTAAAGATTTATGCAAATATCTTGCGAAAATTTAAAAGTTTGGACAAAGGTTCCTATAAACACCAAACATCATTCCAAAAAAATATTATGGTGTCATTTCTCACAACTCATCTAGCATTGCAATTAACAATAAATAGTAAGTTCTTAATATTGTTCCAAATAATAAAGGATTTGTAAATTATTAGAGTCTAGTTACTTTTATTAAGAAATTTGTCATAGTAGCACACAATGAAGGGTTGAATTGAAACTTCCAAGTCAATCTCACCATAAAATAATTATTTTCATTAATGAGACTGTTAACATTGAGCCCTCCTTTCTCCTTAGGACTACACAAATTTATTCCAATTTAGAGTGATCACGCCTTTTTTAGATATGTCAACAGTACATATTTAAATTAGTTTCTTAAATAATTTAAGCTTGGCTTCATTTAATAAAAAAATTATTTTAAATGCATTATATGATCCAATAAGATTGTTGTTATTACATAGATCGGGATGACCCGACAAGATCAAAACCTTCTTTTATTAATAGCTCATTCTATTTGAGATGTTCGCTACTTGTCCTCTTTATATGTGGAGTGTATCCTTCTAGTTATCTAGTTTGATGAGTGTTATGTTTGCAAAAACACTCTAATGCTTAAGTTAGTAGAAAATACATGTAAAGTAATAAATTAACCGTGCATACCTAGGCATGTTTACCTATTTATACCAGTTTATTGAACTTTTTACTAAAATGCGCATAGGTTAATTGTCCTACTTGTCATTGTAATATAGATTAGCACTTGATTAAATGATTAATTATGTAGCACAAATCAATTACTAAATCTAAGGTGAGGTCACTCATAATGTTGACATCATCTTGGTGTTCAAGTAGAGCATTTTCTTCCCAAACTTGAAGGATTCTCTTAAATGAAAGTCGTTATGAAAGTTCTTTAGTTGAGATAATCTCGACATCATCCATACATTGGCTCCCTAGGCTCAAGAAGTCTTTAATGATGAAACTTTGTCACAAAATAAAATTTCCATTTCTTTGGTCAAAATCACCTCGACATCATCCATACATTGGCCTCTCAAGCTCAAGAAGTCTTTGATCACGAAGAGTCTCACTAGATGAAATAATTTCATTTTTAACGAGTCAATAATGTGCATGGGGAGCTAGAACAACTGATGATGTTGACCATTGGGTCAATAAGATTTGATTGGTGATAGTCGCTTCAAAGGTTAGGTTTCTCAATATTGCACATTCTATAAATACAGGTGGGTTATTCTCATTGGGACATCTTGTTCTTTTTTTAAATCCAATTGGAAACTAGGTGTTGAATTCTCATTTTGAGTTAGTGATGTCTATGAATTCTAGTTTCGGGAAGCTCTTGGGTGGGTAATTATCTTACTAAGGGCACATTTTAAATAAAGTGAATATAGAAAATAATATGTGTTTGATGGTATGTTTTGTTTCACGTGTTTTCATTTTTCTTATCAGTTTTAACTTTGTTGAGTTTTTTTTTCTTTTATTTCAACTATAATGGCCACGACAAACTCAAATATAAGTCAAAATAATTTGCTTAAACAATTGAGGCTAGAAGTCTCGGTTGTCAACAGGGAGAAAAAAGTGACTAAGGAAAACCCCATCAAGAACCTATCTCTGAAGTCAAGACTTGACCTCTATCCTCCTCTGGTCGACAAGAAAAGGGACTAGTTGTCCTGAAAGCACCACTCCTCCTTACATAGGTCATCAAAGAGATCGAGATATATAATGGAGTTTGAATCAAGTACAACAGTCTTCTTGCTTCGCTTGAACCTTTGTAGGAGTGAGGGAATTGGAATATCCCTAAGCATTGTTGAGAAGGATGCGATTGCACATGCAACTCCCCGTGATTTTTTGAATTCTTTGATGAAGTTGAAAACTTGTGTGATGGTGTTGCGATGACAAATGGGCATTGACCTCATGAAAGGTGGGATCTTGATCGAGGCAAAAAATTGAAAGAAGAATCGGTCGAGTCTGGTAGTGCCCATAATGAGACATTCAATGCTAATAACTTAATGGGCAACAAGGTGAAGGGCATTGAAACACATAATGCACAACCACCATATATTGTAACTTATGGAAGACTAGGTGTCTTCAATATGAAGAAAAGGAGAAACTATCAAAGGTTGAATTGTGTGGTTTAGACTAGAGTCTAACTTGCATGACTATAGGATACCATGACGAGTAGTGTGCTTGGAAGAAGGTTGAAAAGAGCTTGAATGAGTTCAAACAATACCTTATCAGCCAACACGAAGATGTTTTAGCAAGATAATATGACAAACATTTTTTCTTTATCAAATTTTTATAGATGGAAAGAAGTTTGGTGTTGGGAAGGACGTTTATGAAGGTACCCTAATCTCATTGGAAGAGATCCCAAATGGTGAAGAGGAGATTTCAGTGTAGAGGGAATACATTAATCCCACAACACCTATTGTTGTGTCAATAATGCATAACTTGTAATTGGTTTAGTATACTTTTATTGAATGATGTACTAGGTGTACTGTTTTGCAGTAGATAATGCCATTTTATGTAATCCTTTTGTAATGCAAACACATTTCGATATGATATCATGCTAATTATATGATGTCTTTATAATTTTTTAGAATATTTGTCGTTTAAAACATTTTACACTTGGAAGGGATCATAAAGAGTAAAACTTCTTAGGCTAAACACAAATTTCTCCAGAGGGATCACATAGTGTGAAACACCCTTGGTTGAGATGTATATGACAATGTGAAGTGCTTAGAAAAAGTAGTCTTTTTGTAGGTTTTTCGCTTTTAGGTCGAGATGTACACAAACTTGAAGAAAAAAGACTTTATTGAAAAACCTTGTTAAAAATTTATTGGCCAAAATCCTCTATAGGAAAAAATCATGGTAGCAAAGAGTTCATATAAAATATTTACAATTGCATTAACTACCATATAATTTCAAATGTGTGACGTTTTGTGTTCTAAGTACTAGTTGTCCAAAAAGACACTTTACTTTAGTCAACATGCTCCCTTTTTAACTTTTTATAATATTATGAAAAGTCCTCACCAATTGAATAAGAACTTCACTCCACTCACTCATGGAAATGGAATGACTATGTCAATCCCTCAAATCGTGAATGACCAGAGAGGTGAATTTCTTTGGACTTGGAGTTCTTCCATATTGCAGTACTCGTTAATGTTCATGTCAAAATGGTTTCAATGAAAGAATGGTTCTTCTATTTTGACTAGGATCACAAGAACAACATCATATGTAAGTTTGTGTGGATGACTATGGTGTGCATTTGTAGACCCATACTAAATCATCTATCATTTGCCTTTAGCAGTTCCTAGTCATTTCTTAAGCTCAGAAAGAATGATATTGTTTGCTACTTTGGCTTGTCCATTTGTCTCGAGGTGCTCAACAAAGTTAGTTACATATCAAATTCTAAGATCTTGTTAGAATGTGACCAAACTTTTATTGGTAAATTGTCGGTCATTATCCATAATAACAAATCTTGACCAATAATTTTGGAGAAATCAAAATAATATATTTAAAATTTATATATTATTGTCACTAATACAACAAAAATAAGTACATAATATAATATAATTATAACCATAAAAAATCACATTTCATTAAAAGATTATCTTTCATTTCTTCAAATTTTTAAAAACTCATCAATAACTGAATTTCAACTAAAATTGTTAACTATTCCTTTTTTAATATAAATAATTATAATTAACAAGAAATTCATCTAATCTTCTTTGTAAAAAATAAATCTTTTTTTTATTCTTTACCAATACATCTATTTAAATAAAATAAAAATTAAAAATTAAAATATAAACTATAAGAATATGATTAAAGAGTGATGTAGATTATAAAAATATAAGAGTTAAAATTTTATTATGTACCTAAAGATTTTTCATACAAAAATAGTTTAAAATATAAGAATACTCAAAAATTAATTATATAGTAAGAACTTGAAAAAGATAAGGGTTATCTTTTTTTCCAGAAATGACACAAAACAAATGAGTTAAAAAGAAGATTGAACAAATAGATTACATGTGAGAAAAGAGAATATAAAAAAAGTATTAATTTTTTTCTCTTACATGTTTTATTTGTTTTTTTATTCTTTCCTATAATTAATTTTATATATACAAACTAAGAAAAATATTAAATTTGTAATTTATAATAAATTTATTAATATTTTCAAATAATATCCTCGTTGATTGTAATTTATCTTCTCTTTTCATATTATATTATTTTCTTTTTGTCTCGGAACATCTAAGTTTCTATTCTTTCCATCAAATAGACATTCCTAAAGAATATGAAATTTTTTTTTCTGAATTTTTTTTTTCCTTTATACTTTTTAGTCCTAAAATTTTACCACAAAAAATTTTGATTTCAAAAATTACTGGAAGAGTTTAACTTCCCAACAATAAATTAAGATCCCACCTAATTTTACCTTCCATTGAGTCTTTAGCATCCTATTTTTTATTTTTTTAGTTTCAATTTAGCATCTTTTTTTAAAATAAAAATATTAATTTTGTTGGGAATTCCAATTCCAATCAAGACAATATTTTAACTCTGTTTGATTTAAAAATAAGTAAAATAAAAATAATTAATATAATATTGAAATTTTCAAACCACCCATAAATATAAATAAACTGTTTGGCTTATGCATGTTAAAGTACATTAATTACTTTTGTTTTAATATTATATTATTAATTATTTATTCAATTTCTCTCACTTAATTATTAGTATTTTATTTTTTCATCTTAATTTATCTCTCTTATAACCTTTATAATTTAATTACACAGAACATTCTAACAAAACAATATATTATTAATAAAATAACAATTTCAAAATAAAATAAATTATTACAAATAAAACAATTTCAAAATAAAAAAAATACATTACTAATAATTTAAAATTTTAATAAAAATATAGTATTTGAAATTTTACATCACTATGAAGTATATTCAAGTCAATAAAATTATTATTGTTATATTATATTCTCAAAATCAACTTATCATTATTTGTTATGTAGAGGAAGATAAATAAATAGAAAAGATAATAAATGAGAAAGAATCTAGAAAAACAAAGTACTAATGGTACAATTTAGTTAGATGGGAGAAAAAACTAAAAACTACAAAAATTAACCAACAAACAAATTTGGAAAGAGAAAATAATTATTAAAAAAATAAAGAGAAGATTTGTTAATATTAAATGACAAGATATATACATTAAATTTTAAAAACTGAAATCAACATAAGTTTACCTCCTATAATAAAAAATTTAGCAATTTTATTCTTCATATTTTTTTCTTTCTTGTTAGTGCATTCTCTAGTTTCTAAAAAATTGATTAGGGATTTTATCAAGGCATGACAACAGGGCGTCTCTTCTTACTCATTTAATTATTTTCACCTCCATTTTCAATCTCCCTCGAAGATATAAATTTAGTCTGCACACCCATTCCATCGTCGGAGGTCGGGTTTTTCCGACGCATTCCATCCCTGTCCCATTTTTTTAAAATATAATTTTAAAAATATTTAAATAAATCTAAAAATTTAAACATGACTATAATATATAAATATATATATATATACACATATATATATTATGACAAAAATATACTATTAAGGGTAAATTTATAGAGACTAAATATTTTAATATTAAATATTTTTTTCTTTTATAAATTATTTTCTTATGTATAAATTAATATTTTTAATATTACAAATTTTAAATTATTTTACTAATAAAATATATTTTATTTTATTATTTTTATATTATAATATATATGTAAAAAAATGTTTGATAATTTTTTTTATATATATAAAGTTTAATTTTTCAATATTCAAACACATAATATAAAGTTTAACCGTCCTTTAAAATGAATATCAAATACATATTTAAAAACACTAATAAATAAATAGTTTTTAGCTATTAATCTTTCAAAACTTACTATATAAAAGAAATAAATTCTAAACAAACAAGTATTAGATAATCTAATAATCATATTCCAAATTAGAAATAATGTCATTTTCCATTAGTTCACCTATATAATTCAAAATAAAATATATCACTGAAAAATAAACAAAAAATTAGTCTTATACGTTTACCAAATTGGTTGAAGGGATTGAAAAAAGTATATCTCTTATGGAGGATGTGATGAACATAATAATATATTGAATTGGTTGAAGAGATTGACGAAGTTGAAGGAGTGAATGAAAATGAAAGAAAAGAGAAAAATGTGGAATAGACATTAAGAATAGAGTTATATAAAAGACATGATAACCCTTTATGCAAACACTAAGTTATAATAAGGTTAATTTTAAAATTTAGTTTTAAATTTGAAGATGGAGCGGAGATGGATATAGGGATCGGATGGAGATTGCATTATCAGTCCTCAATTTTGAATCCGATTTCTTAAAACAGAAAAAATCTGAACATGAACTCGAATCCAAACTCGATCAACTCATTTGTTTTCATCAAAATAAATACGATTTAATCCTCCACAGGTTTAATTATCATCTCTAATTTCATCTAAATATAATGGTTGATAATAGTAAAATTAAGTATAAAATTCATCATAATAATATATTAACACTTAATTAAACAATTAGTTGCGTAACACAAATCTATCATTCAATCTAAAATACTATCAATCATATTAATAATATTGAAATCATCTCTAAGTAATACAATTTTTATACTTAATAAATTTATTATACTATACAATAACCGTTAATCATTACTCAGGTAATAATAAAAAAAAAATTTAACTAAAAGACTATACAGTAGTCATTTAAAACAATTTAACGTTATTATCATATGATGTATGTAAATGTAAGGTGGGTTTGTAACTTTATATAATAATAATTATCTCAAAAAATATTTAAAAAAGAGGAAATAGAAAAGGTAAAAAAATATTTGAGGATAGATTCTTTAGTTACATTGTTTACTTCCTCAAAAAATGATAAATGAAAAAAAGAACAGTATTTCTCAACATTCTTAGAAAAAAAATACATGCTATATATATCATCTACTGTGTCATGTCTTTATCAACGAATTTTGAACAATTACATACAATTGATGTTGTTTTCTCATAAAAAATAAAATTAACAAGATTTTTAATTAATATATAATTTAAATTTGGTGTATTACTACGGATAAAATTATATTATCGATCAGTTATAAACCCCTCTTAAAATATAAATATTAAAGTTATTATGGTAAAAATAATAATGTTTATAAAAATAATAAGTGAACTCTTAAATAAATTAAATTTACTTTTTATTTTTAAAAAAGTTCAAAATTCATTTGTTTTTCTTAGTACAAATTTTTAATTTTTTTCTATCAATTACAATAACTTTAAGCATGATTTAAAATGATTATTACATAAATTGACACTCTTTCAACTATAAAAAATTCTAATCATAAACAGGAAAACATGATAAGAATATATATATATATATTCTATTTTGTATAAGGTTTTAGATTTTAAAAAATTTATCTTAAAATTAGAAGTCATAAAAAATAGTGAATATGTTGGTTAGAGATAGCAAAGAAGCTATAGTGTGGTTTGATTTGGTATATCATATTATCTAATATGAGATAGAACGAACTGATCGCTATTATTAAGTGTGACTAAAAATTTTGATTCATCCGAGTGAAGGATTAGTTGGAAAGTTAGTCTATCATTTTTTTTAACCTTTTTATTTTATATTTTTATTTTTTTTAAAATAATTTTTTATTTTAATATATATGATTTAAAACAACACTTAATTATATAAATATTTTTTAAAATTTTTAATTTATTAATTAATATCTTTAACTAAATAAATTAAAATAATTATTATCTTTAGATGATAAATTACTTTATTAAAATTAATAATTAAGACTTAATTTATAAGTGTTAATGATTTAAGTTACAGCAAAACTGTTCCCTTGTCAAATTGGCGAACCAAGCAGGACCATTCAAAGGAAGCTCTGGTACCACTTTTAAAATATTTTCATAAAAAGATTTTAACACAAAAAGAGAAACATATAAAAAAATATAACACTATTTTCAATATAAAACTTTAAAGATCAATATTTATGAATTTTTTATTTTTTTTATATACACATTAATTTTATCATTTTTATTCAATATGAAACTTTTCTCTCACTCATTCTTACATTTTTGCTATCTCTATTATTATTTTACGAATAAACATATCACCTCTATTAAGACGAGAATACCGTATATATGATAGCTTATTTTTAAATAATTTAAATTGCTCCATAAATATTTCTTAATCATATAAAAAAAATAAGGTAAGGTGATAGAAAAATCTCAATCATTTAGGTAGTAGACACATTATTCCTAAATTATAAAATAAAGAACTGCTAAGGTTAGATAATGCAGGATCAAAATAATCATAATGAACAAATTTACAGAAAATTACCTGAAAACTACAAGACCTTAGAACTTTATAAAGGACTTCATGAAATTAAGAACTTTTGCTACGTCATCTTTAATCATAAGGATAACATGTTGCTAGAAACTCTCATCATCTAGAGAAAAAGTATTGGATTCATGAAGATGAGATGAATTCCCTAGACAAAACTATGAATTCCCTAGACAAAACTTGTAAAAAAAAACATTTTTCTTCTTTACTTGCTTTTTAATTTGAATTTAATCCCCTCATTTTTTAATTTTCATTTTGATTCCCGTTTTTATTTGATCAAATTTATAATTAAACTGCATAAAATATCCATCATCAAAATCCCTTCCTTGTTAGATGATCAAGGCAAAATTCACTCCAATTTTCACATTCATCTTCAAGTTTTCACGTATGCAATTTATGAAAAAAAAATCTCTTTATTATTATTATTATCTTTTTTTATTTCCAAGGCAGAGTGAGGTGGAAGTTAAAAGGAGAAAAGCACCCAACAAGAAACAAACAAAAAAAACGAGCCTTCATCAAACCCAATCCCCAACCCAAACCCAAACCCAAACCAAACAGACACAGATGTCAGACACATCAAACACAACTCAACACAACACAAAACCTCAGCAACAGAAGCAGAGAGAGAGAGAGAGATAAAGTCACTGTTCACTTTCCCCATTTTCTTCTTCGTTCTTTGGATTCAGAGTTTTGTTCCATGAATTCGAACAAGCGAGAGGAAGAAGACGACCTCTTCCTCCCACACCCTTCGGATCTGTCTCCTCCGCCGCCTCCTCTCACGGACCCTTCGTCTTCGTCGTTCTCCCTCCTCTTCCCCTCCTCGCCGTCCTCCTCCCACTCCTCCCCCTCCCCTCCCTCCAAACCCCTCTTCATCTCCCCTGACCCCCACATCTCATCCCAGTTCTACACCTTCACCCCATCCTCCCACGCCCTCATGCTCCGCTCTCTCCTCCTCCGCCGCCTCCCCTCCCCCTCCGACATCCGCGGCGCCACCCCGCGCTCCGTCCTGGCCTCCTGGCGCACAGTCTGGAAGGACCGGAACGAGGACACGGCCTACCTCACGGCCTGGAAACGCATCCAAGACAAACTCACCACTCACCACGACCCCTCCACCAACTCCCACTTTCTCTGCTTCAAAAACAACCCTCACCAATTCGTCCCCCACGTGGAACAATGGCAGCACATCGTCATGTCCCACCACGCCGACACTGACCTCAACCACCTCAACCTCAAAGACACCCTCGAACGCATCAAGCAGCACTGGACCGTCGGGGCCAAGTTCTACGGCATCCCGGAGAGCTTCATCCGCGTCTGCGTCGCCGCCTGCCCCGCCTGCTGCGCGGCGGAGGGCTCTGCTGAGCCCTCCGCCTCTCGCGGTAAGCGCCGCCGCTTCGAGTACACGGAGAGCTTCGATGTCCCCGCTAGGGAAGTCCCCTCAAGGCTCCAGCAGCTTGCTGCTAAGCATAAGGTTGTGCTTTGCATTAGACAGAAGTATATTAGGTATAAGCCTTTCATGGCTGAGGTAAAGGACTATGCTTGCCATCGGGCTGGTGAACCCGCTGCTAAGAAATCTAAGGTTTTGAAGAGGGAGCCTTATGCTTCCAAGAGGTGTGGATGTGGGTTTAGGATTAGGGCTATTGTGCCTATTGCTAATTACAATGAGAAGGACAAGAGTTTTGTGTATCAGGAAGAGGGGGTGGCGGTTTTTAAGCTTTATGCTGTGCATTCTGGGCATGAGCCTGGGCCTTTGGATGGGAATGCCAGGATTATGCATAGGGTTGTTGGGCATAAGGGTGGTGGGTATTTGATGGATCAGGAGAATGTGTATGGGGTGAGTGAGGAGATGGATGGAGAGGGAGGGTTTGGGTTGTTGGGGAAGGAGGATGGTGGGGATTTGCAGTTTTCGGTGCTGCAACAGGTGCAGGAATTGAGGAATGAGTTGGGTATGTTGGAGGGGAAGGTTGCGAAGATGCCGAGGGATTTGTTGGGGGTGGTTTCCAGGGAATTGTATGAGGTTTTGAATAAGGTTAGGAGCATAGGGGAGGTGGGATTGAAGCCTGCCGAGTTGATTACCGACAAGGTTGATGATGTGTTGGTTGGGGACAATGATCTGGCTAACTGGAGTAACCATCATGAGAGGATTTATGGTGATGGCAAGGACACAGAGCTGATTGAGGATGACGAGGATAGTTTTGGGCGGACGCTGGGGGAGGTGGTTTCTTGGGGGGATCAGATGAGGAGTGAGTGCAGGAGTCAGAAGGATCTCATGAATGACAGTTGTAAGCCTGAGAAGTGGTTGAAGTGCAGTGACTTTGATGATAAGAGCATTCTTGATTGTGAGGAGGATAGCAAACTATCCAAGCCCATCAGAATGATCAGACACGACGAGGGGATAGTTTCAGATGTAGTAGGTCTTGGCTGTATGCAGGTTGATAGTTTCTACCAGGACAATTCTAAATGGTATGATTCTCCTTGTGCTTTGGATACTGGGGCTGATTGTGGAGATAGTGGATTCCGTCATGGAGAGATTTTATAGTGCCATGAACATTCAAGTTAATCTACTCTAACTTAGAGATCAAAATCTGTCGTCCTGGCTAATGGCTATTTACCCCTTCCAACAAATAGAAGAGGGATTGTACATTTATGTATACAGAAGATTGGAGCCGCTCACATGATGCCTTTTAGGTGTATTTATTGTTTATTATTATTGCTTGTGGTTCTGTAAAGTATAACCAGTATGCTTCTTGCACATAACTTCGTTATGAGTATGACTATATCTGTTAACCTTGTTCATGGCCTTCGGCTTTTCCTTTTTTAATCTTGGACCTTATAATGCACATCAGTGTTTTGAGTGATCTGCTTTAGAACATTAGATATTTGTATGTATTATGAGGAACTACTGGTGATTTATTTCCATATTGAACTATTGTGTGTGCGTCAAATTTTCTCTATGACTTGTATGCGTTGTACTCTCCAGCCATTAGCTTTATATATTTTCTTATTTCTTATATGCAATAGATCATTTAGCTTCTTGTTCAATTTGAAGATTATTAACTTTATGCCATAGGGGTCAGACAACCCAATAGCATCATCTGTAGCTCAGCCTCATTGTTTATTTCTTCTTGGCTCGTGTCGTGACAATATCTTTTGTACTGAATTGAAGAATGAAGGTTTTTGGTGCCATAACGAGTGCTTTCAGGTACACCCAGTTGCCCCCTCTTTCTGGAACTTCAAATTGTGATATTTATGGATTCTTATAGCCCCCTGCCCATATCTTATACAGTGGTTGTTTGTGTGACAAATGCCATAATATATGAAGCTTGCTTTATATAAATGTTGGGTGCAAAAGGGCTACCACACTTTAGATTGAATATAGCTACAGATATGAATCTGTCCCTCATAATTTTTTATTTAACTAATTTCTTTAGAACACATCTCCTTTTCAAGAGGCATTCAAGGCATTGACCATAACTTATGCTTGGGATTCCAATAGTTAATGCCGGGTGGCACAATTTTTGACGGTCAATGTTTAGGAGTTAGACTACTTGTTGAATAAATGTTTCAGAGATTTTGGTTGTTATATATTGCAGTATCCTGCCTGAAGAACCATTTTTAAATGTAATTAGATTGCTAACATTGTTAGATAAGTTCAGTGTCAAAGATGTATACCAAAATTTGATTGCACTGTTGAACGTATTCTGCATTTAAATTTTACCAGTGTATTGCGCACCTTGTAGGAAGTCCAATGGATGCACTTGTATCTTCATGAAGATGTTATAAACATGTTTTATATCAACTGATGAGTTCTTGGGTTGCCACTAATATATATTTTTAAGCAGTTCTTGTTCTGATCAAAGTCTGAATTCTCCGGTTAGGGTCCCCCAAGAGACTTTGATCAGAACAGTTCTCTTTATATACACTCTTAAAATAGGATAATTCCTTGTCAGATTAAAGTGTCACTTCTGGCTATATATTTTAAGTTTGGGGGAAACAGTTTAGGACTATCAGGGTTCTTTGTACTGTGGTTACAATTCCTATGATCAAAATCTTGTATTATTGTTCTGTATTTATTGGTATTTGCGCATATTAAATTGCCTGTAAGTTGTAACTATATGCTGCTCATGGATGTTTTGTAACATACATATAGGTTAGATAAATATGTCCAATTTTTTTTGTTTCAGTTTAGTAACCTTTTTTAAGTGCGTAATTATAATCTTTCATCTGTCTTTCATAAGTTCCCATTGGCTCTCTAAAGGCTGCTGGTCTGGAGAAATATACCAGACACTGCAAGGAGTAAGGACCGAGAAGATCATGGTATAGCCTGAAATTAGGTATGCTTCCATATAGAGTTACCAGGCTTGCCGAAAGCGGACCTTAGAATCTATTTCTTGTTTGTAATATTCATTACTGTGCTAGACATGGTCCATTTTGAAGTCTTGAATCTATATGATGCTGCATTCTCTTGCATACTTGTAATCTGTATGAAATTTGATCTATTCTTCATTTGTGGCTCCATTCCTTTTATTTTTGTCAATCATTATAATCGTAATTATGCTCTAATATTTCATTAGGTTTAGTCGAGAATAAAAGAATTTTGATTTTGATCTGAACTGACAAAGGTATGCCTAGTTGGGCTCTGGAATATTCTGTAACTTTCAATTGTTAGAACATGACACCATGTGCTGTCTAAAGTCAAGTAACAATAGACTTTTCATAGCTATGAGGCGTTAATACAATTTTTACATACACAAAAAACAGGATTTGGAATTTCTTAAGTATGGAAGTATATATTGTTTTATACATGTTTTTTAACATTTTTATGAAATTCGATCATATTCTTCATTATTTGTAACATAATTATGCTCAAAGATTTCATCATATTGAGTCAATAATCGAAGAATGTTGATGTGATCTCAGTTTTTACACTAGTTTGTTGTGCTCTGGAATATTCTACAACTTACAACCGCTGGAACATAATGGCTACGTTTCTAATGTCTAGCAACAATAGACTTCATAGTTTTGAAGTGTTATCTTAAGTAGGTTATGTGTACAAAAAAAAGTATTTGGAATTTTAGACAAGTATAGTAGAATATATACCCAGTGGGATAATGCTTTCATGATGTATGGAAGAATATATTGTTTTCTTTTATTTTGTGGAGAATTATGCAATGAATGGGTTGATACATGTGTCGTGTACCATCTAATATTTTTAAACATCTCAAAAGAAGTAAAAATAGCTTCAGTTACACCCTTTGAAGGCTGGGAAACATACAGATGCAGCCATGCTATGATTTGGCAAATGCTTATCAGAAAAAAATGGAGAAGCAAACAGTCACAGTCACTCATCCTTGTCATGCAAGTCCGTGACTTTGACATGAATGTTGTAACATTAGACCTGAGACCAAAATTGGTTCTTTTCTCTGTCCTTTGTTTTATTGGGATTGGGGAATGGTTCATCTATGACCTTTGGCTGTTCTGCTGTTTTTCTGTTACTGTTCAGTATTTTCTTGTCTTTTGCTTCTGTGTATGTTTATTACCGAAAACTGTGAAGGTGTGAAGATGTGGATCCTAGTGTAATGAACCTTCTTGTGATTGGTAAAGTGAGAAACAGGCTTGTCTGTGACAGAGTCCCTTTTAAGAAGTTTTTCAAAAAATAATTTCTCATTAATAATATTTCAATCAGATCTATCTTTACAAAAGGCTTAAAAGATATTCATAATTAACAGGATCATACTTAACAACTATCCAATTGTTAAAATAAAAAATTGAAGAGATCCTTAATTAGTGGGATGGTGTTTACCAATTATCCTAATTACTAAAATAAAGAGATTCCAATTAATATAATCATAGGTCACAATTGTCCTAATAAAAAATAATATATAGATCTCAAATGAGGGATTCGGATGTGCAGGTCTTATGAAGATAGGAAAATATAAAGAAACAAATTAACTGAAAGTTCAAGATAAAGTGATATGATAATCCTAATTAGTGATCCACATGACTTAGTCATTTAACCAGTGTCTTTCGCTTATTAGTCTTCTGCAGATGATCAAATGTGACCTTGGTTATTCTTATAGGTGGATGAAAGAGTTATTTATTAATGTGTCTTAATAATCGTTCTTATGTTGTTAACATGTGTTATAATGGTGCAAATAATTCTATGGTCGTAATGCAAATAATATCATTGATATACTAGATGATACAATTCTGTTGAAAAGTAATACACATGGTACACAGCTCTAGAAAGGAGTCTCCTAGTCATTTTGACATAGTTTATCATCACTGAATTTCAACTGTTAAATCATGTGATATTTTTGTCATTGTTGCTTGGAGATTGCATCAAGCTGAATTTTCTTTTTCTTTTCATTTTTATTTGGACGTAGTACACTAATTCTTTCCAAGTTTGTGATGAATCGAGTTTAATAAACAGCGGACATGATCAGAAAGATGCATGGAACTTTTGAGTATTGTTGTTGCTTCAGTATCATTCATGGAACATTTCAGCAGAATGGGTGGAGTGGAGTATTTAAGGTTTCACTTCTCACGTGGGTTGTTATTTAAATATAATATTATTCATTCTTGTTTTGTTTATTCTTATTTGTTTGGTCTGTGGTTGATGTGTCTGCTTCATGATTTGCAACAGACTCTGGGTAATTTCCAATAGGGTGGCTACGTATCAGTGCAAGTTTTAATTTTTACTATTTGTAATCATATGTCGTCGATGGAAATGTTCTTACAGAATCAGCTTTTCTTAAGTTGATTCTTGTGAACGTAGTAGAACTTGGTGCTATGTGATGCCCATGTTTTCTTCGCAGGGTAATGATTGTTATCCAAGGATGATAATTGCATTTTGGTGAATGTTAATGATTGTTTTTCAAGCCCGTATAATATGAAGTGTCATCAATATATTACTTACATCGTCAGTTTTAACGTTGTAACATCATTTTTTTATTAAAAAAAAACAATATGTTCCGTGTAACATTCATGCTAATCAATCAAATTGACGAGATTATACTCGTGCTTATAATTTATCTTTCGTAGAACCTTCTCGTGTTCAAGTTTCATATAAGGATGTCTATAGTTCACGAATTTTAAGCGTAACATACTGTCACGAAAACATTATGCTCGACGTTGATAATAGCTTAGCTTAGAACTTTTTAACATTTAGATGTTTCAGAATCTATGAATAACCAGATAAACACTATATGAACTTGCTACACAGTGCATGATGAATGATATTGTCCGATTTCCAAGAAAAGAACGTGGAGAAGTTCTTAGCCAAAGAAAAAGATAGCCATTGGTTGTTACATGATTCTTCATGTTTGAAAGTACTCTTGCAATACAGTTATCAACAATCTCAGCACATTAAGTAGAGTTATGATTGACTAGACATGATTAACAAAAACATTGACATCAAAAGACAAGAAAATGGTAAGCAAAGTTATGCTTCGGGAGAGTTAGATTGCTGGAATCTTACTCCGGGCAAGTATTTGGTCACAAATTCTCGAGCCAAAGCTTGGAGTTCCCTATCCTCCAGTTGTTGATCTGATTGATTGAAAAGGATGCTGCTTAACTCTAATGATGCTGAATGTGGTTGAAGAGGATCATAGTGCATAATGGGGACACTTTGCATGTCAACATTTGATGCAAAATGATCTGAGGAGGGAAGAGTTGGTGAAGAGCTTTGAGGGTGTGGAAGAGGAGCTACTGCCATTGGCATGCGCTGCATTGTTGCCAAACGGGCTTGGACATAGGTTAACTCAGCCTGCAAGTTCATGACCTGCACAATTCAAATCAAGATCTAGTTAATCATTGTGTGTTCTACCATTCCATGACATATAATGACCTGCACATTTTCATCTTTCTAGCTAGTGCAGTTTACAACTACAGAATAAGAGTGCTTATCATGATGGCAACTAGTAGTCATCAAAGTCTAAGTGATTGATAACTACATACCATATAATCATATTGATTTTTTTCATTTTCTTTTTACCAGAAGAAAAAGGTGTTCTTACATATGAAAGTCAAGAGACTGATTTTTTGAGAAAACAAAATACTTGTTAAGGGACAACTATTTTCCTCACATATATTGCTCTCATATTCAGGATTCAAACCTTGTAATTTGTTTAAAGAAACTAATCTACTAACTACTTGTGCTGTACTTCAATTGTGTTTCAGATTTTGAAATTACACAGTATTTGGATAAGTGACTTTGTTTAATAATTTATCTCTTAATTTTTTTTCCACAAGTATAATGGGAATTGTGGTATACAATTAACTTGTAAAATAGAGGATAAATATAGCCTTAAATAACTGTCTTTCATTAAACTTACTGTTTCTTACTTATGTTCTATTCTATTACATGAAAAGGGTAGTGCAATTTAACCCATTTATAGTAAACAACAACAGTACATATCAGTTGAATCTCAATTACAATTATTTAGACATCATATGACAAAAAGATGCTTTGATAAAATATGATAACTTAATAATTCTGTAGCCATATTAATAGAACAATTTGTCTGAAGAAAGAGATTAGCTCATTAACTGATCAAAAGGTGCTTTTACCAGATCATAGAACAGACCAATAGTAAAAAGAATGTCAGAGATAAAGAGATAAAGATTATGGCCACTTACCTCAATCATGTGCCGGCATTTTAATACAATTTATCTTACTCCAAATTATACAAGCATGTGAAGAATATTCTCATTCAATGTTAAAAGATAAACTTAAGCTTCAATATTTTATTTTGAATGCTTGTTTAATTGCAACAAAAGACAGGATCAATCTTATCCAAAATTGCTTTTGCTTTCTCTCTGCAGAATCTAGAAGGGGGATTACTTAATTGTTATCTGGTAACTAATCACATAGGGAATGGAATTCTACCTAATTAAAGTTGAGGAATCAATTGGTGTGTTTCTGCCCAATAATGACCACGAAATTGAAACAAAAACATTGTATATATAGTGTACTACGTGCAAGTGTTATCTTACTATTTTCGTTGTTGTTAATCACAGTTATCATGAATGAACATGTAGAGAGGTTCTACTACTCAATTATTGCATCTTAGAATTTAGATAATACTTAACGTACGCATCCTCAAATATAAGGAAAAAGGTTGTCGCTATTGTATCACGCATAAGACTACGCAACTTTATCTAATAAGATGATCAATAATAAAAAATAACCTTAGACATAGACTTGTCAAAGTAACATTAATTGGAAACTGGTAGAGTCTTTTTGTGCTACATCTTACAATACATAGTTTAATAAATAAATCTACCACTTTACATCCTTAGTTTTAATCAAAGTATATTAAGTTTACAAGACAACTAAAAAACACAATTTGTCACATTGGAGACAAAAAAAAAAATATACTGTAAAAAACTGCAATAGCTCATTGTTTTGATTAATAGTTCAGTATGTAGTAACTGAGTCGATTAGCGTGCTGAATATAATAAACAATGAATACAAGCGTGTGGATTTTTAAAACTTTTATACACGAGACAATGTCCTGCAATTCAGTGATCATTACATTATAAAATTTATCAACACCACCAGATTTCCAGTACAAAATCAGATATGATTCATAGCTCAACAATACTGCATTAGACTGAAATTTCTTCGCAAATCAATATTTTTAATCACTTATCTTTAATACATTGTGAACATTAATTACCATTTGCTAATATACAAATGTGTATATGTAGCAAGAGTTTGAAAGTCAAGACTGAAAGTATTTGAATATTTCTCGAGCTGCTAAGTTTGTTGCTTGGTGGCTCCGGCAAGCAACAAAACAAGGCTCCATAGTCAGCTACACCAGTTGGCGGCTACCACCACCTCTCTCTCTTTATAAAAAAAATACTATATTAATATTAATAATTAACATGAATTTCACAAAGTTTTATTCATTGAAAACCTAATTTTCAACAACACATAGATTTCAGGTGCCCAAGTTTTAATGCCTAAATGTAGACCTTTTGGGTAGGTTTTGTTTATTTATTACTATACCACAGTAATAACATGGTACTTATGTATTAAGTAGTGGTAGCTAGTAATAATAGTATAGTATACCAGATTATGCATATATATATATATATATATATATATATATATATATATGTGTGTGTGTGTGTGTGTGTGGCTGCCTTGAAATCACAAAACCTACCTACACTCATAGGGGGCGTCCTAATTAAGTAGTGTATGGCTTCCATGGAAAAATTGTCCAAAAGCTAACAAACGTGTCAAAGCAAACAGTACAATGTACAAACTATAATAATATCCTAAATGGTAAGATCTTGACCAACGAGGAATGCAGAACAGTGATACTTGTCAAGAGACTACACTGGAAAGTACAAGTGTAGGACCAGTTCACACCCAGGCGCATGTTAGCTTGATCACTAGCAGTTTATGTGTTAAAAAATATAAATCCCTATCCATCTTCTTTCTCCTGTTAAACAACCATAATCAAGTCTATTGTAGTGGTGGATGGTTGATCTAAAACGCAGTGTGTATTAACTAAGGACTCAAATAACAAGCAAGTTAGCATAAGTACTTATTCCTACACATTCGGTGTATCACTAATCCATAGTTTAGAAACAAAAGGAAAAGTAACAATAAGGATGAGAATGATTAATACAGATCAATAAAGAGGGTGTGAAGAGATATACTATTAATTTGCAATCATTCCTTTTATACAACAATTCTCTGAACTTTCCAACTTCTGATATTTTAAAGTTCTTCACATGTGTAATCTTGTTTGAGTCACTATTATTTGAATTTTACCATTTCCTTCCATTAGACTCAATCTCTATCTTCTAGGAGAAATGGATTATTTTTCAAAAAATAAAGAGATTTTTGTTTTAAATTAAGTAGCTGACAAACATTGTCTGGTTTTTACTGTACAGAAAACCAAACCACCAAAGAAGGATACATAAACAAAAATTAAACCCTTGCTGGATTAGCCTCTTACTTTTGTTACATTCAAAAACTGTTGTGATGTCCAATTAGAAAGGAAAAGAGGGAACAGATAGGTGAGTAGAATGAAGGAGGGAATCAAAGAGAGAAATGAAGTGAGTGAAATGAACCTGTTGTTGAAGAGCAAAGAGGTGACCAACACAACCATAAACAGGGTCTCTAGCCCTAGCCAAAGCCTCATAGCAAAGAGTAACAACAGCATCAAGACGTTTGTGTGCTGGGATTCTCATGAGTAACTTAGAGGCATTGCTTGCACCAAACACCTTGTGCACTGCAGCAAAATGTGCAGTTCCTTGGTCTGAGTCAAAGTATGGTGCAAATATGCAACCCTTCACACACTTTCTCCTCAGAAACTTGCAGGCACCACAAGGCCCACCTCTTTCACTTCCACCAATCTTTCCTCCATAATCCATCCCTTCTCTGTCTCTCTCTCTAAAATATAATCTGAAGCCAGAAATTGGCCTAATCTTTTCCTTGCTCAGGGTTGAACCAAAAAATTTTTGTGGGGCACCAAGAAAGAGATTTATATATAATGAGGTGTTGGATGTAGATGAGGGGTTTGTATGTTACTTGCTAACTCGATTTTGATTTGATGTGGAGAGAATAATGAGTGAATGCTTTTGGTGGTGGGTCACTCACTTGAGATGGACTAGCTTAGTGGTTCAGTTTTAATTTGGCTTCTACCAAAGACTTTGATTTCAGTAATCCTATGAAATTTCTCTGAGAAGTATTACAAATTAGTTTTTAATTAATGAGTCGTGAGAAAGGTATACCAATGGAAGACGCAATTTCTTAAGTATTTTATAATATTACTCTTCCTTGAAGAGTGTTAAAGAAAACATTCTTCCAACAATTTTTTAATGTTTTCTTATCGGTTAAAAATTTAACAAAAAATCACAAAATTTGAAGCCATTAAATAACAAGAAGGAAGACTCGTCCAATTTTGATATTTTTAACAAATTTCAGTTAATAAAAAAGTGTTAGAACTATTGAATATGTGTTTAAATCAACTAGAAATGTGGTTGTTTCCTATCATCATACACTAAATATTCAGAAATGGGACGAAATAATCCTACTTAGCTTAAACATATAAACTAAGTTTCTAATCGAGAATACTTGCAATCTTTAAATAAAATAAAACAAAGAGGGTGTTTGGAAAATATGGTACTAATATCTCTTCATTTAAAGTTCAAGTTCCACTCATAATAAAAGGTTACATTAAAATTAAACAAACTATTAAATAAAACTCCAATCTAATTAAAGAATAATACAAAAAAAAAACATGTAAAGAATATACTCATGTAGAAAGTAATTAATTAAAAAAAGAGAAACTTTTATTTTTGTAGATAGACGCTTCATATAATACACACATGCATGTAATTGAGAATTTCATTTTCATTTTTATTCTCTTCTTCCCACATCATATAACTCTCTCTTTTTCAAATATTGTATGAATGTTCAGAGGCAAGTGGGTACCATGAATCTTTTTTAATGTTTGATGAGAAGTATTTTGTTAAGGGTATTAGGGTGATGTGTAGTGAGGTGTGTGTTGAGGGGGCTGAGTTTGGTTGAAAGTTTGAAACTTTAAAGCCACGCAAGCAAAGCAAAGAAAGTTAAGAAGGGAGGGAATATGGTAGTATAGTAGGGAAAGAAAGGGAAGAAAGAAGAGGTCTTGCGTGAAGCAAACACAGTGCACAACACAATATGGTGAGATGAAAGAGAAGAGAGAGAGAGAGAAGAGAGTTGAACTGAGTAGGTGACAGACAGCATCAATATCAGCTTCCAACCGCCACAAAAAGAAGCCACGTGCCACACCATCTTCCTACGGCAGCACGTGGGACAAACATCCTATCCTATCTGTCTCATCTCATTCATATCTCTCACCCCTTCACTTCACTTCATTTCAATTCAATTCAATTCAATCTCTTTCTATCTATTCAATCCTACATTTCTAGACCCTCTTATTCTCTCTCACCTGTCACCTCTTCATTTCCTGTTTCTCTTCCAAAAAATGACACAAAGCAAGCACAGAAAGTGACACCATGAAATGTGTGAGTTACTATTGGTGCCCTGTGCTTCTTCTAAAAAAGTTACACTTTCTTTCACCTCGTACAGGGCCTCCTCTTCCTCCTCCTCCTTCGTGCCCTCGTTTTTTCTGTCTAGTACGAGATTGTTTTCCCTCTCGACAATGCCAGTGTGCTGTCTTTCACCCTTTTCCAATAGTTCTTGATGTGTCACATTTTTAATATAATACAAGTATTCAGCTTAGTGATTGATTAGGGTTGTTGCTGTTGTTATTGTTCTGGAACCATGTCTGTGACACAGCAACACTTCTCTTTTAAATGCAACAGTGAAACTTAATTAACTCCCATGCAAGTTGGAAGTATTAGAATCTGTGTTTTTCTTAGAATTTTGCCCATGCAGATCAAGTTTACTGGAGTTTCTGTTTACCTTGATCCATGTGGTATGTGACTAATCATTGATGGATGTAATTGTAAATATGTTTATGGAATAACTCATAATATTATTTTTTATGGTTTATACATTAATTTCTATTAGTATATATAATAGAGTAGAATTTGTCTGAAAATTTCACTATAATTCATATATTTATATTAACAAGCATATATAATATATTTCCTCTATCTTATAAATTAGAATCACAACACATTATCTCCACTTTGTTTATAGAATAGTTTTAATTTTTTTCTTCAATTTTTTTTGAAAAAACACTTAATTGCTAAAAAAATTATCTCAGTCATCTTAAATTACTTTTCTTTATATGTGTTTGTATATTTAATCTTCCTTCAATCTACCATATTTTATCTAAACAGTAATAGTTAACCATAATTTCAAATTGAAATTTAAATTATTTATTAAAAAATTAAATATAGCTTATATATTTGAAGATATTTATATTTTACGGATTTTTTTTATTATAATCTAGTTTATGTATTTAGAAACATTTATTATGAATTTTAATTATGTAAAAATAAACATTTATCTTGTGAGATCTACAAACTAAAATGCCAGTTATTTGTTACAAAAAAATACCTTATTACATTAAAATATGTATCCTTGTTTAATTTGTTTTTTCAATTAAGGAAAGGTATAACTTGCAATTATTAAAAGATGGCCAATCACATATCATGCTTCAATAAATTTAAAAGTTTCCTATTTACTAATGTTTGGCCATGAAGTATAATCAAACAAAGATTACTTGAAGTTTATCAATAGAATTTGTCTCATACAGCTTTGAGGAGGAACTTGTATCTTTCCTACTCCCAAAACTTTAATTGTATCCAAAAGAAAAAGAAGGAAAAAAAAGGCATAAACTCATTCAAAAGGCACAAGTTAATCTAATAGAGGGTATGGATGGTGTTTTGTTCATCTTATGTGTGCATACTAAACATTAACATTTTATGCATAGAGATGTTTAGATATTTTGCTCACACACATATAATTAAAGACTTGTTTGGTTGGGGTTTTGGGAGACTTAAATTGTAAGTGTTTATTTTTATTTTATTTTATTGATTTATCTTCTCTATAGTATTGTTAAATGTTCCTTTAGCATTGGACCCACTTTTGTTTTGTTGGACTTGGATGGATATAATTATAATATGATAGCTAGATTTAATTTCTAATTTTCCAAGTCATTTTCTTCTTCTCTTGTTACTGAGATTTTGAGAAGAAAAAATGGGTAGAAAACTATTGGAAAAAATGGATAATTTTTAAGATAAGTGAATTGAGGAAAACAGAAAAGAAACAAAAAAAAAGTGAATGTGTATTATAGAGAGAAGTTAATTAGGTCTAGAATCTGAAATTATATTAATATATATCATTTTGTAATCAAAATTATACTTTATCTTAATCATCGATGCCTATTTTTAATACTATTTTTTTATTGCTCAAATTACCAAAGTAAAATTTCAACTTTTACTGAAAAATATCACCCAAAAATAACGACTAATTTTTTTTTCAATGCTGATCATTGAAATCGCCAGCACTTTTAAACAGTGACGAACTAAATCGGTTTGCAAAAATAATACTCAAACTCGACCAACTATTGCATATATGTACGTACATGTGTTATATATAATTTTCTTTTCATTTACTAACAAGCATTTATTTATTAATTATTCTAGAGAGCCAATAAACAAACCCTTAAATAATAATTTGGAAAAGTATATGGAAGTAAGAGGTGTGATTATAATAAAACTATTTAAGAAATGTTCCAAAAAGTGTTTAGAGAATATTAAGGAAATAAGGAATGGAAGAAAGTGATTGAAGAAGTGAAGTGAGTGAGAGAGATGGAACTAATTAAATGTGTCAAAGTGAAGTGACTAGGAAGCACAAAAAAACATGGTTGATGTGATTACAAGACATCAAGTTACAACACAAGGCAAAGGACCCACAAATGGTGTGTTCTTACTTATTGGTGTCATAGAAGAAGGAAACTAGAAGAAGCACAGAGGAGGGAACTATAGGAACATGGTGATGTGCATGAACTCCTAAGCATGTGTTTTCTTTGCTTGAGTTTTCCCTATTTTTTTATCCAATGCATGAACAATCCCAATCTTTATTAGGGCTAATTAAATATATTTTCATTATTCAAATATGTTTTTATATGTACTTTAAAATATTTTGGCTTTGCCTTTGTCTTTACAAAATATAGAACATTTATCTTTTGTTTTTATTTAATAATTTGTAAAGTAACTAACTTAAAATAAAAAGAAATTATGGAAGTCCAAGGAAAATTAAAATAAAATAATGAAAATCACATAAATAAAAAATTAAGTAATTTTTTTAAAGATTTAAAATTAAAAAAATATATATTTAACTATTTAAAAACGCATAATTTTATCGTCCAAATAATTCATCACAAAATACAAAAGATTGTCTTAAAACAAAAAGATTTATTAAAAAAAATATTATTAAATTTGTAATAAAACATGATATTATAAAAAATATATAATAAATTTGATAATAAAAAACATCACTCCATCATATATAGTAGTATTTACATACTATTGTAAATATCTTGTTTTGGTCACAAAAACATATATATTGTATTAAATTAAAAAAATTGTCACAAATTGTAACCATATGATTCACCACAAAAATGTTTTACCACTTAAGCGAGTATGCACTTCACCTAAGATTGTTGTTTAGATAAATAATTCATAACTTGAAATGGAACAACAAACATTTAAAATAAAAAAATTAATATCTCGCTTAAAGTTGTATAACCCCTACTCTAAGTGAGAGGAGGAGTGAGTGCTTCACTTAATGTGAATTAACATATGTTTTTGAACGAAGTAAGAAACATTAGTTACTTGGAATAAGCCAAAGTGTATTAAGCGAAGATGATTTCATCATCGCTTTAAGCGAGTAATTGTTCGGAGTGAAGTAAAAGGTGCTTTAAGTGCTATATGAGATTGTGTCTCTTAAAAGCAAATAATTAATGCTTCAAGACACAATTTGTTGGTCACTTCAAGCTCAATCTTGTCGCTCAAAGCAACCTCTAGTGACGGGATTACTAAAGTGGAGCATATACTTTACTTTATTCAAATAAGTGGCGGATTAGTGTGTTTGTGTTTGTGGGTGTTTATTAACCTATTTACTTGTGACAAATATATATTATCTCCATTTTTCAATTAAAATTTTAGTCAAATCACTTGTAAACATTAAAATGGAAGCAAAGCACACACAGTCATAATATTTTACATGAAAATGAATTAGTTTACATGTATTAACATATAAGTTATAAATTTAAATGAACTATCCATCTTTGAATTCTTTATCATGATATTCTTCTTACATGGGAAGAGGAGATCAAATCAAAATTGTATTGGAGAACATGTGATTGGTCAAGTGAAAAATTAAGTATAAATTATATCATTTGTTTTTTAAACAAATGTGAATCTTTTAAGGAGGTAATTATCATACTCTTGAAGTTCTTATCTTCTTTATATAAGTTGGACACAACATATTTTATATGCTTAAATTCATTTGTGTGGTAGCATTTAAAAAACTTGTAGAAGAAAAAAGGTCTAAATTTTTCACGTGCTAATCTTTGGCCACAAACTTATCCTTTTATGTCCATTCTTGTGACAACATAGTAAAAAATATCATCATCTACAACTAGACACATCATCCTCTTATGTTTGCTTTGATGAGTATCTATCAACAATAATTTTTTTATAGTCATCTTAAAAAAATAAAAGTAAGACTTAGTAGTAAATCATGCATAATTAATGCACCATGTATGTGTTCTAAATTTCCAATAATTTAAATAAGAAAAAGTTTAAATGAGATATCACTTAGGTAAAGTCATTTAAACATTTGAATTGGAATAAAAATCATATAACTTACAACAATTCTCCATGCATTGAATGACTTCATGCGTCATTCTTAATAGTTTTATTAGTCTTGTAAAAAAATCTCAATATGTTGGTGTGATATTTGCATTTTGTTTCTAACAAAAAATAATGAAGTTGTGTTTACAATTGAAATGAAAGTAACAAAAAATAGTATTACATATCAGTCTTAAAATGTTGATGTAGGGATTATCTTCTTACATACAATGAACTGTTAGAAGAATTTATTATATTATTGACATTAGTCTTTGTTTTATTTCGTCCATTCTAGTTGCTCCATTTTTTTGTAGTTGTCTCATTGCAACAGGAATCTAAGCCTCGAATCAATACCACTATGAACCTTACACATAGCATTTGAGAAACCTTCAAATGCTTTATGTTCGTATGCTCTTCTACTTTGTGTGTCATGTGTATACAACCATATGCATTTTTTCTACATTACAAATATTCAACATTGTTAACATATAAACAACATTGTTACATGGTCATCATAGAAAAAAGGTTATTAAAAATATGATTATACTAAGAATTTTTCAAATCACATATTCACCACGTATGAGTTTGAGGTTTTCAGCTCTCCTTAGTCTCCCTACATCCTTTGAATTTTCTTTTTATTATCCAACAAATCTCATGTGTGGGCTTAATAGGGAGACTAAATTTGTAAAATGAGACTAGTAAAACAAGTTTTAAATAAAAGATAACAACTGGCTTAGTAATTCAAATGTTGAGGTTGCTCACGTGTTTTGTGGACATGGATGAATCCACCTATGTCCACAATAATTGCTACCTTATGTCTATCTTTTCCCTTGGCTTTACTAACACCTATTTCTCTGGTTGACATATTGTTCTCTTCCACCTAAATCTTGATGTAAATAATTGTTTTATGTGAGTTAATATCAATATATAGAAAGAAAATATCATTTCAACCATAAAAAAAGTAAGAACACATGTCATTAGTATATGTAATAATACAAAAATAAATGTTTACTACAAGTATTTCCAAACTATATATCAAGTGTACAACTCAGTTTAAATTATAATTGTTATTGTCCTCATAATAGTCACAATCATTGTCTTGTACATGATCTTCATCTTCATGTTCTTTTTCATTAGTGGGCGAGAAGTGTGTGTCATGTTCTTCTTTTTCTTCTAAATTTATTGGCAATTTTGTTCGACTGCTAAAGTTTCAACAAGATTTTGGTGGAAATCATCATTTACAATAACTATTGCCCCTTTTTTAGCATCATTATCTTCTTGGTATGCAAATTTAGGTTTATTTAGTTTCACTTGATTGTCCTTTACTAGGTGCCTTGGATTTTATGACACCTAATCATCCTTGTTTACCTTTAGGAAACAATGTGAAGTAAATTTTCTGTACATGTTAAGCAAACATAAAAAGATTATAATTTTGATATTTTCAAATCTCTTTAATTTTAACATTGTCGTACTTGTGAAATGAGAACTAGAGTCAAGTGAATTTTTCAATCAACCTATATACTCCACCTATATTGTATATATTAAGATTCCACAATAATCAAATTGATTTATATAAGATCATTCTCCTTTGACACAAAAATGGTAATTTGTTGTACTCATTCCTTCATTTTGAGTTTGTTACATTAATTTGTATCCACTAATGACATAGTTAAGCCATGTGAAAAATAGCAAAAACACAAGAAGGGAGGGTTGAATTGTGTTTTAAAACATTTTGCAGTTTTTCACAATTCGTCTGAAGACCCAAGATTCGTCAGACGAATGTTTAGACTAACAGACGAATAAAATCTGTTAATCAAGGAATAATTTCGCAAACAAATTTGTTAAAGATTCTTCCCTTTATAACATTAGGCACAAGTGATAATATGCAATATAAAGGAGTTAAAAGGTGAGAGAAATTACTCAAATTTTTATATTGGTTCATTTAAAACAACAGACTACGTCCAGTTCTCAATCGACCTGATTGAGTTCCACTAGCAAACTAATGTTGCGAACTACAAATATTCTTTTGACTCGTAGCCACTTCTGATTAATCTGTACAAACATTTTTTCTTACAAAGTCACTCCTGGCTCAATTAAGTATTTTTTCTTACAAAACCACTCCTGACTCAACTACAAAAGGTTTTAAAGGGTTTGTGATTTAAAATCGCAAAACTTTTGAGCTAGTCTAGAAGATCTACGTCTAAAAGACAGAAAGATTGAAAGATTTTTGCTTCTAGAGATAGCTTAGAAACACTAGCAATTTCTAAAGCTTTGAGAAGAGATTTGAGCAAACACAAATTGTCATGGTGTTTTTTCTTTTCTTGTTTCTATATCTCTTCAAGATGAACTTGATCTATTATATAGTGCATTCGCAATTAGTCGTTAGAGATCTATTTTAACATCTTCAGCTTTAGGTTGAAGTTTGAACACTTCTTCTTGTTGCGTCTAATGAGGGTTTCACATAGATGCATTAAATGTTTGCTTCTTATTTGTTGCACAAACCTAATAGCTTATTGCACTTATCCTCGATTAGACAGTGAGTTTTACTTCTTTTGATTAAAGCAGCACCTCCGTACATGACAAGTGTACTTTGAAAGTTAACAAAACTCAAGCACATCAGGAATTTGGTGAAGAAAACAACTTTTTACTATACATGAGGAATTTGTTGTGATGGATGTGAGAACCGTCTCGGTACTTGATCATTAGAATTTTTAGAAGAATGCCTCTGAAAATAAAAGAAGAAACTTTTTAATGTTAGTCAAGATAATCATGTATATCATCTAATGACTTATTATATGATGATTGTGTGAGGTATCGTCTCACAGACGATACATGCATGATATGATGAAAGACAAAATTAATATGTGACTTCTTTGTCTATCAAGACTCTCCGTTTGTCAATATTCTTTATTTGTCAAAGCTTAACATTAATTGTTTTTTAGCATGATTCAAAATTGAGAAATGTTGGACTTTTCCTTGAGAGGCCATTTAGGAATAATTATATTAGGACTTTGTGTCAAGCTTCTTAAAATCACGTCATTGGTCATATTTATAGGATGGAGTACCTACTTTACAAATATTTTATTAACTTTTTATTAAAACAAAATAAACATAATGATGAAACAATAATCATTGCACACACATGATTTAAACCAAAAAATATCTAAGATTTGAGCATCAAATGTTTTTGCCAATGTAATGAATGATAAAAAAAGTTAAGTACACATTATATCTAATAAAAAAAAAGTTGAGTACACATTATACGTACAATCATTATACTGAATGAATGATATGACACAATAATAATGTATGCTATAACTAGTTTCAACTTCAAATACTTACTACAATTTAAAAGGATTTACAGATATGTAATGTTTTTTGTATGTTTCATCCAATATACAAGTGATGCATTTTTGAAAAGTCACAACAAAAAATTGAAAATTGATAATGGAAGATTAAACGAAGAATTTTTACCTTCATCATCATTTTGAGGAACTTTTGTTTCCTTGATGAGGTCTCAAAAGGATAACAATATGAAGTCAACGTTAACATTTCTCCAACATTAACATGACAAATTGAGTTTTCTAAATGAGCTTTCCTTGTAATTTTTGGCTTTAATGTATGAATAAACTTAAGTCCTAAAAGAATATAATCAAATGTACATAAAATTTATAACTTGGTCAAACATTGTTATACATATTAGATACAATGGTTAAATCTCTTTTTTAATTTTTCAAACTTGAGTGGAAAGATCTATCTTTTCTTGAACCTTAAATATAGGTTCCTACTAAGTGGTATCAAAGTTCTTCTTAATACAAACTCTTCATCACTTGTCTTAGCTCAAGCCTGTGAGGCCATTGTACATAGAGAGCATATAGACGAAAGGATCTCAATAAAAAAAATGACATTTTCATTTTTTTAGACTGTTAATCGACCAATAAGCACTTGAGCCAGTGGTAATATATGTTATAAAAACAAACATGTCTTATACCAAGAGACACTCTTACAATTTGAAACTAAGTATACCTTGACCCTATATTAAGGACCACATTGAGATAATTAATCAAGTGAGTATACCTTAGATTATAAACGGGCGGCCCAACCCAATCGGGCCTAGCCGTACAAGTTAACAAGCTAGTCTATATTTTGAAACGTATCATAATTTTTTGCTTAGCCTAGCACTATGTTAAGTCAATGGACCATTTTTGACCTAATTAAAAATTAAAAAAATATTACAACAACATATCTATAATATAGTTTTTTTTACCGGTAATAAATAATATATAATTATTTAACAAATTTATGTATAAATTTGTGCAAAATTGTTCATATTTGAACAACTTATAAAACAGATACAACTTATAAAACTGTTCATGTTTATTGCAAAAGATAACATCCAATTAGTTAAAACGTTTATAATATACATGAAAAAAAATGCATCAAATATGTATTATGGACCATTTTAGATATATCATCTTCTTCTCTAGTTTGCTTGCGAAACAATTGTATCTCTCCCACTTCTTTTGCATCTATATTTAATAATACATAAAAAAACAGTAATTAACAATTTTATAACAAGCAAAAATAAATATTATATCAAAATCAATAATAATTTAATTATACCAAAAGGTCTTGCTCATAACCATATAACCAAATGAGTACAAATGAGGGCTTGCAAATGGAAAGAGAATAAACAATTTCTATACTTGTTCAAGATGTGAATATCAATGCTAAATGAAGATTTTGAATCCACTGTTATGATAAGAATGCTTAAAATGTCACAAATATTAACAATTTTTATAGAACTCACCAAATATTAACAAAATAAGATAAATCACATGATGATATGAGGAAAACAAAAACAGATCTAGAGTTAAAGTTTTGATTAGAAATGTAAAATGTGAGAATATAAATTAAAAAGAAAATAGTAAAGAAGAACAATGTGAAACAGAGAAGTTACGATGAAGGTGTGAAGCTAAGTAGGTAAAAATGATATAAGGCATGATGTCCAATAGAGGAGAGAGACGAGCTTATAAGAGAAGGGAGACTTTGAGACACTAGGGTTTCTTTCTTTAGTATGAAAATATAAAAATTAAGAACACAAAATTGAATATAAAAAATAGGTCAACATATTAGCCTACAGGTCAGCCTAACCTTGGCCAATATAGGCCTCGAGCCAAATGGGTCAGGCTAGTCTATGGTTATTTAGGTTACTATTTTTTAAGTCTATCCTAACCTGAATCATAAGCCACACAGGCTGGCCCATCGAGTTAGACCTATTTTGACAAGTTTACCTTAAATGGAGGATAAGGTTGTATTGGACACTCAGCAAAGGCTCATACAAGTAAAATTCTATTAAAATGTTATAAATAAGTGACAATTTTAAGATATGCACTATTTATTTTAAGACACATTTATTAATTTACCAATACTTTTAAATTTAGTGTCACATTGTAATTTATAAGACATCACTTGTCGATCTAGCATTTAAGTACACACAAAGATATATTCCAATCCTAAAGAAAATAACATCCGGCATAGAAGAGGATATAATAATCAAAAGAAAAAGAACATCATGATCTTGCAAACTTAACCCTTATAAAAATATATAACATTCAGGTCCTTTCTAGTTTTAAAATAGACATTTATCTCTCTTATATTTTTAGTAAAATGACAACATATTCTCTTTAGTTTTTGAAAAAATATTTATTTTATTTATATTTTTATTAAATTACATTCATATCTTTATATTATTAATAAACTGACATTAACTTCCTCTATTTTATTGAAATTTATTATATTAATTAAAATTAAATAAAAATTAAGAAAATAAAATATTGAAACTTTAAAATATAAAAATTAAAAAATATTTTTTAAAAATAAAATAAGGAAAATCGAAAAAAAAAACATGAAGTTAGGGTTAGTCCCTATTTTTCACAATTTAAATAAAGTATTAACACAAATTATTTATAAAGAAACGTAATTTTTATAATAAAATATAGGTTTAATAGGCATTTTGATCCTAATATTTTGTGAAAATTTGTAATATTTTTTCATATTTAATTTTTTTTCAATTAAGTCCTAAATTTTATTAAAATATTAAATATGATCTCTTTTGTTAGATTAATGTTAACGATGTTAACTATATGAGACGTAACACATTCAAGTTAACTCGTGACACGTAAATAATGATAAAAGGGTACGAATATAAACATGAATATGAACACTACAATCTATGAATTTTTGAGGAAAGGATCACATTGATAGATTTAATAAAATTTGGGACTGAATTGAGAAAAAAAATGAAATTTGGAAATCAATTAAGAAAAAAAATAAAATTTGAGACTCAATTGAGAAAAAAAATAAACATAGGAAAACATTGTAAATTCTCATAAAATATTTAGACCAAAATATCTATTAAACTTAAAATATATATTTAATTTATAATATAATAATATTAAAATGATTTATATCTTAAAATTAAATATTATTTTTATAAAAATCCTATTTTAGTATTATTATGAATATAATAATAGTTTTTTTCTTATAAATGCACTATTTTCCTTTTATAATTTTTTTATGAGATAAGTTTTTTCATTTTAAATAAAACATTGGAGTATCATTTATTTTTTAAGGTTTTCCAGTCTTTTCCTTGCATTATATAATTTTATTATAAATATTTGTTGAATTAAATATTATTTACTAATTTTCAATATATATATATATAACTTGTAGTTTTAGGTTTGCCACTTACTAGTGAACATTTTCTTTTCAATCCCTTCTTATTGAACTTTTTATATTTTTCTTTAGTGGTAGGACATTACTTATGATGTTATAAACGTATTTTTTTCATTTAAATATATCGATTCAAACATATTAATGTATAAACATTAAATAAAAAATTATCATTTTTAATTTATATATTCTAAAATTTACTTTTAATATATAAGAATTAATTTAAAATATATTAAATGATTCTTCACTATTTTCTAAAGAATGACACGTTATTTTTATTTAATAAACTTTAGAAACATACTTAATAACACATTTTCTTAAAAATTTAGGATTAATATATAAATTTTTTAATGAAAGTTTTATGAATATTTGATGTAACATGTGAAATTATAGTAGGATGACAATTTGAGTTTATCCATCCTCTTCTAGTCTATCTTGTATTTAGTCTATTTTGTATTTGAGTTACCAAAAACAGATAAAGACATAGCTCATACAAGACATGTGGGTTAATATTTTTTTTTATTTTTTAATACTATAACTATAACAATTAAAATAAAAATTTAAAACATTAATTATTTGCTATTTACTATAATACTAAGTAACTAAGGAACAATATTATGAAAATAATATATCAAAGTAGATTATAAAATAAAATAAAAATATAAATTTCTACTTATAAATATATAACATTAATAAAATAGTAAATAAAAATATTCAATTATATATAGATAATCAATTCTACATAATAATAAAATGTTAAAAAAATCCATATTAAATAGTGGATAGAAATGCAAGAGTAGATTATGAATCATGTAAGACAGAATTAATAGACTTAAATGTCCAATGGACAGTCTCATATTGTTTTATTGATTAATTACAATTTATAATCTTGAATCTCATTTGAAAAAAAAAGGTCTTAATTTATCTTATAATTAATATCTAAAACACTATTTTGATTATTGATATTAACATTTTAAATATTATATAAAAATAAATATTTTTATGAAATTTGATATATATATATATATGTTATAAAAAATTTCTCTAAATATTTGTTTCTAATTTCATTTTTGAAGGATGATGAATATCATTTTATTAAAAACATTAAAAGGGCATATTATTTATTAAAAAACATGAGAGGTGAATGTCAACTTAAAAGTTATAAAAAAAATAAAATTATTTTCTATTAAAAATTATAAGAGAATTAAAAATATACAAGTTTCATTTAGTATAACTCCAAATAGATGTAAATTAATTTTTTCCTAAATTATAAAGCCATTAATATAGATCAATATACTCATGCACACTTGCAATAAAGTAGTACATCACTTTCTCTTACTATAAAAGTAAATTACATAATACTTTATGGATAATTAATCTCTGACTATAAATTGTAATTGATAGTTTCAGTCTTTTCTTTTAAATATATATATTTTTTGCAAGCTTTGAATCATGACTTTATTTGATCCCATACAATGTTAGTGTACATGACTTTAACTCATAGTAGAAAGTTCATAAACCTAATTAATTATCTTTAAGCACGTTCATCACTTTAACTAGGCTCAAGAAAATCCTCTGTACATAAAGAAAAGCCAAATTATCTTTGCTTTATATAAATTCAAAACACTTCTTAAAACTAGTTCATGAGTGTTCCTTTTGGTCAAATAGGTTTTGCCACTTTCTTGCATCTTTTGAAAGTATATCCATGTTATGTGGAAAGGTGCCATACATGCCATGTCAACACAAACATCATTTTTTTATTTCAACTTTGTTTATGTTAAAATAACAAACTCACATCTTCATCTACAATTATAAGAAACTATCCATAAATATATAATTTTATATTTAGAAATATATAATTTTATATATAGTATGTGTAATTTTTCATATAAAAATAGGATGATGATAAACAAACATCCAAATTTTTGTTTAACATCTATGCAATACATATAATAAGATTATTTTTAATTTAAAATATAAAAGATATTAAAATAGATGAATTAAGAAAAGTAAAAATATATTATTATTTTATTAAATGTGGTATAAGCAAAGAAAGGTTAAAGAATGTATGTGAAACTTTTTTTTCACAGTGAAAAATGGCTCTTGCATGCAATAGAAGCATAACTCAAATGATCATGAGAGGAGGCTAGAGGCACTAGTTGCATAGATGATTTGACTAGAATGAAGTTAAGAAAGTGGGAAAAAAAAAAAAAGTGATTCTTTGATGCCATGATTGATCTGGTCCATGCACTTTCTTTGACCCCTTTTGATTTCAAGTCTTTTAATATAATCTTTTATATAAAAAAAAAAATCTTTGCCTATGGGTTGATAGGCACATAGAGAATTCTACTTAAGCTATGATTTGCCTCTTGTTCAGGTGACATGGTGTGGTTGAAAACACAATTATTGAAAGTGAAATTGGTGAAAGTGGAGAAAAATAAAATGATGTGTGTTGACCACACGAGTGGGGGGAACTGGTGGGTCCTTAATTAGAATTGTTAATAGATAATGAAGGTCTTCATGCTGCTGCATTTCTTTTTGCTGTCACCACAAGCTTAGACAAACCTAATCACACACACTTCCAAGACACTTATGTTTCTGCTCAATTCTAAGAACTAAACTATGGATCTTCTATCGTGTGCTACAATGCACAACTTTCCTTTTCTTTTTAGTTTTATTCTTATTATTATTTGCAAATCATTCACATTTTTGCTTGGAGTACCCATCACTTTTCAAATATACTATTTAATTTTGGCTATTTTTTGTGTTTTTTCACCTTAAATATTCACTTTCCATCTTATAATTTTATTACAAACCTCTAATTTTAATTCTTATATTTGCTCCTCCACATCTTTCAAATTACTCAATTTTTGCTAACTGAACATAAAGTAGTCTTTAGAATAACATATATGAAATTTTATTGCTAAATTTATTGTTAATTTATATCATATTAAATTTATTGTTAAATCTTATTATTAATATATTACGTTAATTATTATTATTTATAAACATGTAGTATTTTTTTTTAAGCATCTAGGTGAAAATTACATAACTTTGAAATTTAAAATTTATATAGGATCAAAGTTATATAATTAAAAAACTACGAAGCCGGTTTTTTTTTTATCATAGGTTTCCTTGAGTTCACAACATATATCCAGAAGCATAATGTGATTGTCAATTATTATTATTTAAAGATTTTTTAGACATAATGAAAATTGAACACGAATTATTATAACATAATCCTCTTCAACAGATGAATTTCTAATTATACATATTAGACTATCTTAAGTCTAATATAAATTTATATAGTATATTATATCACGAAAATATAGATAATAATATGTTTCATGTGAGGAAGAAAGGTTCTTGTGCATTTTAAAACAAATTTTACATAGAACACCTTATGTTCTAACATAAAACTAAAAAATAATGTCAGATTACATAACAAATTCACGTAAATTTTAAATTCACTATCAAACAATAGGGCATCTGATGCATAAAAGTTTAAAAAAAATTAAAAATCTCAGTGATCACAGCTTTTGTTGTTCCACGTTAAAATGATGACCTAATTGACCTATTTTTCCACTCGTGTTTTTCTTGGAACGTATTTTTTTATGTCTTGTACTATGAGTTTTAGTTGAGATGATCTTAAATAATGAATATTAAATTTAAATCAAAATTTTATACAAATTATCAATTTAACTATTATATTTCTTTTAAAAAAACTTAGAATTTTTTCTAAATATTTTCTGTCTTCTCTTTTATGCTTCCTTCTATAAAAATAAAAATAGGAAAATAAAAATGATGATTTAAAAAACAAGAAAATAGAAAGTGAAAATTTTTATTTTCAAAAAATAGTAAAAAGTGAAAAAAAGTCTATAAATAATTTGATTAATATAATAAATTTAATTTAATTATATATTAATAAAATTTAAAAAATAATTTAATATAAAAGATAATATTTCTAAGATATAATTTAAAATTAAATATATTATAATTATTTATATATTATAAAATAATATATAATCGTATATAACTTAATTAATTATATGTTATTTGTTAAAATGTAATCGATTATATGATAAGAAATTGAGTAAGTTATACATTTATATATTAATAAATTATAATATATTTTTTTAAATATTAAATTTTTTATTTTAATTATTTATATTATAATATTAATTTATAATTAGTTATAATAATTAATTATATTAATAAAATTAATGTATAATATAATTAAAATCATGTATAAAGATTTTCGATTTATGTATTTTTTTGGTTGATCTATTCTTTGTGAAGAAAGATTTTATACAATTTTTTGTATTTTTCGTGTACTTATTTTGATTTCTTTTTTATTTTTCGTGTATTTATTTTGATTTCCTTTTTATTTTTTAACTTTTGGTGATATCTTTGTTTCTTTTTCTTTTTTCGCTTAAAAAAGAACAAGTCTTTTTAAGTAAATCTTATATCTTTTTTCAATTAAATCTCATTAGATAAAAGATGGTTGAGAGTAAAATTAGATTGTCTTGATAGATTTATTATTTAAGTACATTTCTCTTTTCCACTCATACTTTTGCTTCTTATTTTTAATTTTGTTTACATGACATGAGATTTTTGTCTTAATAGTATATATTTAAAAGAAAATTAGGACTTCCTTAAACCTTCTTTATCTTTAGAATTAAAAAATTGAAGAATGCAAAATGTAGAAAAAAAGTTAACACAAATTCGTATGATGATGTGGAGAAAGTGAAAATGTTTGTGAAATGTTTAAAATCTCATGTTAGATCACTATAGACTATTAGTTATGAATTTTAATGAAGAATTAAGGTTTATAAAACCTTTGTCGTAGTTATAATTGCTTTTTTTGTTATTATATGTTAATATTGGTTATTGTTTATTTGTTATAAAAATTGAATGTTTGAATCTAAATAAATTAAGATATGGATATTTTTTTATTTGATGAAATGAGTTTTTAGAATTTCAACAAACATGTCTTAATTTAATTGAAAATTTTGATTTATGATTATTAGATATATTATTTAAGTCATAATTGCTTCTAATGAGAGCCAATAATGAAAAATGATGAATCAGATAAGAAAGATAGTAAAAAGTGAAACTATTTATATTAAGAAAAAGTGAAGAGAAATGAGTAAAACCTTTTTAAGTAATTTGATTGACATAAAAATTTAAATTTAATTATATATTAATGTATTTAAAAAATAATTTAATATAAAAAATATTTTTTAAAAATATAGATCAAAGTTTAAAAATTTAAATTAAAATAAAAGTTATATTTTAAATTAATCATATATTAAAATGAATAAAAAAATTTAAAACTAAAATTTAAATTAATTAATTTTATTTGTATGTTGTTTTAATATTTATTTTCAAAATATAATTATTAATAAAAATTAGTTATATTATATATAATTTTTATTATTAATTTTTATTGATATTTTATTATTCTATGATTATATTGTTATTATCTATATTATATTATACAATTAATATATTTATTTTATGTAAGAACCTAGAAAATAATTGACTGAGAAAGGGATAGAGTATTAAAATATTGAGGAACAAAGGAGTGGGACCCATGACCTTAAGTATTTAATTCTTTTTGTTCTTCATTATTCAAAGAACACTATTTCTCCTTTTTCACTCATTCTCTAGAGCTCTTTCCTCTTCTTCCTTTCTCCCTTCGATTTCTTGACGGTTTGTTGTCCGATTGAAGAGCGGAGACTGTCTACGCGACGAGCGTCACGAGAGCAACGTTTTGCACCGATCAGAATCTTCGATTAGGTGAGTTTTCAAATTCGCACCTTTTTAGGGTTCCAATTTGGAGATTTTCGTTCTTCGCGTAATTTCATGTCGCAAGCGCTATTTTTGGGCTTGCTCTTCCTCTGTGAAGTGTTGGGACAATGCTAATGCTCATCGTTTTGCGTTTAGGTACCCCTAAAGTACTAAGTGAGCACTTAGAGGAAAAAGGAGCACTTTTGGCGGTAGAGGAGCTGCAGGAGCAACAGGTAAGGGGAAATCTTAAATTTAGTCTCTTTAAAAGCTTCAATGAAAAGTGGGAAATTCCTAGTTGATTGAGGGATTGAATTTGCTTAGGTGCCTTTTCTAGCTAAGGTGAAGCGAAAGGCATTTTGTGCATTAAATTGAGTTTCTCTTTTGTGAGCTTGATGCATTATGTTGAAATACCATTTAGTTCATAAATTGTTGAATTAAACTTGATTTGAGTATAAGTGAATTGGAATATACTGTTATGTGTATGATGGATTTCATTTGGATATGAATTTGATTGAATCTCAACTTGTTGTGATGAATGTGAGTAGTTAATGAGTAGAAATTGGCAGGAATTGTTCTATGTGATGAATGAATGTTGAATGGGATGACCAATGCCCCAAACTGAGTATGATTGTATTGCTTTAGCTGGTGATGAACTGTCTGCTATAAATTGTGTAAATTGAGCAGGTCAAAGTTGGAAAATGACCAAGTTTTAGGGAAGATGCTGTCCAATTTTGGTCAGCCCTCGCCCAAGCAAGATATTTGAGGGGTTACTTGGCGGTAAGGCCAGAGGGATAATTTCATGAGATACTTGACAGTAAGGCCAATGGGTTATATTGAAGTGGAACAAGTTTGAATGATTGTGGTGTGTTGTGCTTGTATGTGATAATAGTAGTGTGTATGGACTAGGGATTTCTTGATGGAATATCCGGACTTCACTGATGATCAGAGTCACGTAGACACTGTAATCAGTTGTGAGAAGTCGACGGAGATTGGATTAGGATGACCTACGGGAAAAGGCCTAATTCTTTCACCCTGACTCACATGGTGATAGAGGTTGAGATATAATATTTAATCCCCATGTCGTGTATCAGGTGTTAGTTCCAGCTGTCTGAGTCCATACAGTCTTCCGAAAGTCGTCAGTCTTATATGTGTAATTGTGATTGCCATAGTCTTCTGTAGGCTGATTGATTGAATAGTGTGGATGATTAAATTAATGTTCATGTATAGACTTAATTATGGAAATATTGATTTTTGGCTTACCCCTTTTCTTTCATGGTTTGAGTTTGTACCTGCTATGATCGTGTTTTGACACGGGAGCAGATGACAGGAGAGAAGTGGCTTCAGGCAGTGGGGCCAAGCTGGAGAAAAGCTAGACCCCCTTAGCTGCTTTATTTCTTTTGTAATTTGAGACTACCTGCTTGTCGGGGCATGTGTTTAACTTTGTACAGTTTTTTGAGGATGACTGTATATGCATATATTCATCTTTTGTTTTATGATCCTTATCTGAGTAGATGTTATTATGATAATGATGATGCATGATTTAGTGAATTACTTTGTTTATTTATATTTTTAGGTGTTACATTTTAATTATATTATAATAAAAAATAATAATAAATAATAATAATTAAAGAAATAAGAATAACGTATAATACAAATATAATAAAATATTATATTATATAATCGATTATATAATCAATTACATAAGATGATATTTTATTATATTTATATGTTAATCAATTATCTGATTATACTTAATCGGTTTTTCAATTCTTTGCGAATTTTTTCTATTTCGCAAAGAAAGTTAGAATTTGGAAATTTTGTTTCATTTTCTGTTTTTATTAATTTATTATTTTTTATTATTCGAATTTTTTCTTTTTTTAAACTAGTTTCATAAGTAATGTTACTGATTATTGAAGTTATGACTTTGAATTTGAATGAAAGAAAAATTATATCAATTTTTTTAAGATGCATAATATGAAAATTTGTTTATTTGTGAGTAAATGTTATTAAAAGAAAGATGTTAGATTGTAATTAGTATTATCCTATGATTTTTAAAGGATGATAATTCATTAAATTATGAATGTTGAAGGAAATGAAATTGAATAAGATGAAGAGTGAATTGGATTGAATCCCAAAAGTTATAGTTGAAATGAAATGGGTGGAGTTAGGGTTGGACGATCCTTACATTCATTTCATCAAAATTGAACTGTTGAGATGAATTAAAGGCTCTGTCACAGAAAGCTCCTCTTCACACCGGACGGCGCGGTCAACACTGTTATCAACTGTTACTAAAAACTCCTCATTTATTTCATTCTTATTTTCTGACACCAAAGGAATATTTTCATCTCACTTTTTTAATCTTCTCACCTTCTTTCTTTCATCAAATAAAGATCACACTTTTATTTTATTTTTTTCTTTCATGTTTTCAAAGAATTAAATATAATTATATCTTTGGCTTTTCAGTTTTTTAAATTCAATCATTTTTATTTAATAATAATATACCATCCAATGGTTAATAAAAAAATGTTAATGAGTTTGTCAAATTACTACATCTTTACGGTTAAATATTGCTACATTTTATGTAATAATAATTATTATTATTATCATTAATGGATATGTGAATATTTTTCTGATAATAATTTCATGTATATTAACATTGTATTACAATTACCTAATTTTCAAATACCAGACAATCAAATGTCCTAATATTTTTTTTATAAAAAATAAACTAAATATTCATTATGAAGATAAATTAAGCCAACAGTTGTTTATTATATTGAGTATTAGTTGTGATCTATCTAATAACAACATATTAATATTAATATATATATATATATATATATATATATATACATGTATAAGATCCTACAATTTTAAAATTGGAAAACTTTTAACATGATAAAAATTAAGAAAAATGTGATGGATACTTATTATTAGTAGCGTAACATTGTGAATAAATAAAACATTTGTAAATAATATATTAATTATGTTAACAGTCACATTTGATATTTTAGAGTATTTTAAAAATAATTTATTTTAGAAGTTTTTAGGTTATAAGATACAAAATAATTTTTAAACTATTTTTGGTATCTATTATACTATTTTTTAATTATTTATGTAATTCAAATTAAAAGTAATATTATAAATTAAAACAACTAATAGCTTATGGTATATGAATGGTTCAAAAAAATTAATATAACCATATTTAAATTAAGAAAGGAAACAATTTAAATTTTGAAAATAAATAAAAATTAAATTTAATTATACTCATTATATTAACTCACTTAACTAAATGACTTATTAAAATTAAAAAAATCTATAAAACTTTTAAAAATAAATAAAAATACTAAAAATTTCAATAATAATCTAATTATTTAAAAAAAATAAAAAATTATATATATTTGCTTAAAAGATACAAATTTTATCTATAAAATAAAATTTATATAAATATATTTTTATATTGTTTTATATATTTTATTAATTATTTTATATATTTTATATATTTTCTATAATATTATTATTTTAAATTTTTTAATATAATAATATAATATACTAATTAAAAATAAAATAATATGCATAAATTTATAAAATTAAAATTTAACTTAAAAATATCATATCATATCATATAATGAAAGTAAATCATATATGAAAAAATTCTAAATATCATGTTTAAGTTCAACAATAATAAACAAATCTCATTAACGAAGTATATTTAAAAAAAAATAAAACTAATTACAATAAAAAAATATATATTTTGTTAATTGGTTGAACCTTTTAACAATTGAAAAGTACAAGAATTAAACCATACATATAGATCCAAAATAGCAGTCTCAAATTTGACAGGAAAAAATTAAGTTGAATGGA
This sequence comes from Lablab purpureus, assembly GCA_030347555.1. Lineage (NCBI taxonomy): Eukaryota > Viridiplantae > Streptophyta > Magnoliopsida > Fabales > Fabaceae > Lablab > Lablab purpureus. The sequence continues at coordinate 26,330,988 of CM059263.1, forward strand.
GTTGAGTTTAAGTTTTTCTTTTAAAAAAAAAAAACTCAGGGTCGAAAATAGATAATACAATTCTCACCTCAGCTGATACTCCTTCTATTTTAAATTTGAACCTAAATCTTAAAATATTAATCATATTTTTAATATTTTTTTATTTTTCATACATAAATGCCTATGGTTTCTTCTGTTCACATTCTTCTTTTTTCATCCTTGAGTGACTTCTTCAACCTCCTCAATTTCTTTAATTAGTTTAATACATTTTTCTCTTTCTCTCATCCTGTACACATTTATTTTTTCTAGTCTCTTCAACTAATTTGGTAAATGCATAAGGTTAATTCTTTGTTTAAATTTTTAGATTTATTTAAATATTTTTAAAAATAACTCTTTTAAATTATATTGGGATGGGAATGGACATAACAAGGAAAGTAGATCTCAATAGAATGAATAGGCAGTTTCTTCCTGCACCCCCAAGACTTCTTCCTGTACCCCTCGAAAAATGAAAATACCAGCATTGCCCTTGTCATGTTATATTTTACAGCATGAGCAGATGCACCCCTAGTGGAGATGGTGTTGTGTTGAGAATAGGTTTGTGGTGTTAGTTGTGCATAGTGAATGTTGGTGGAGGTTTGAAAAGCTGCACTGTGATTGCTGGTCCTGGAGTGAGGTTGAATGGAAGTTGGTGGTGGTGGTTCCCGAAGAAGAAGAAGCCAAGTTTTTTTTTTTCAAAATTTTCAGTAGTTTCGGCTTGTAGAAGTCGGAAGTCATTTTTTGACTTCCGATTTGTAGAAACCGGAAGTGAAGTTGAAAAACTTGACTTCCGGCTTGTACAAACCGGAAGCCAAAAAAATTTAATTTTTGGCTTCTGGCTTGTACAGACCGGAAGCCAATTTTAACTCTCCATCCGAAAATGACTTCCGGTCTGTAGAAGTCGAAAGTCATTTTTTAAAACCGAAAAATGCAAAAACCATGAAATAAACTCCCTCACTTGTGTCGGCGCCGCTTCTCACCACCAAATGCAACAACAATGCTCACGAGAGAGACTCAATGCAAGAAGAAAGAGATGGAGAGAGACCACCGAAACACTAATCGGTGCTGGAAGGAAGAAGCTGGAAGGAAGAAGTGTTGCGCCGGAAGAGAGTTCAATGCAGAAGGAACAATGCTCGCGCAGAAGAAAAAAGAGAAGGAAAAGGGGTGCATCTCATTTAGGGTTGGAGGACATTTTTGTCATTTTACTGTGTGCATGAGGAAATGCATGGAGGTGCAGGAAGAAGCGCTCGAATGAACATGGGAACTAAATTTTTATTTCCAATAAAGATTGAGAATATAAAAATGGAAGGAGATAATTAAGTGAGTGGAGAGGACGGGGTGAGGAGACAAAATCCGCCCTCACCCTATTCCATTTTCATGCCTATTTTATTTTTTGGTTAAAATATATTCTAACCGAACATAAAAGTTATATATGGTTTGGTTGAACACAAATAAAAGTTTGAACTAAACAAAACTAATTTTTATAGTTTAATTTCGATTAATTTTATAATTTTTTATTAATATATGTATTATATTTATACATTAAGGTATTTTAGATAATTTGAAGAATTTACCTTTCATAAGTTTAATAAATTATATACATGTATATAAATAAAATTTAAAATATAAATAAAAAAGTAGTTTTTTTGTTTTTTTAGAATAATAGGACAGGTAAAACAAACTAAGAGAGAGGGTAAATTAGTTCTTAATAAAAATTAAATCTTTTTTCGAATTTAATTTTGTCAAAACAAAGTTTAACAAAAATTCCAATATAAATTTAAGTTCTGTTTGATTAAAATCAGAGTATAAAATAAATAAGCAGAACAAAATCAGAGTATAAAATAAATAAGCAGAACGTAGATGAGAGTATGAGAGTAACAACAACTAACTATCTTAAATTAAAAATTATAACTTACAATGCAAACAGAATGAGTAAGATAATAGGAAGATTTATAAAGACACATCCTTTGTACAAAATGAAACAACACCTCTCTTAAAAACAAAGAGATGAACAAACACATTTCTTGAACACCACAAGGAATGAAGACACCTCCTTTGACTAACCACAAAAGATGAAAACAACACATCTTTCACTTTATCTATCTAGGTTATTTTTGAAAGCTCAGACCCCTTATGTATTTATAGCTAAGGAGGGGTGCAATGGTCTATAGAATATGAAAAGTTTTTTACAAAAATATTCAGAATAATTGATTATTACTTAGGATAATCAATATTCTAGAAAGCAAATTGATTTCATAAAACAATGCGAGATAATAAATTATTATTCAAGATAATTAATTATTTTGACATTAAATATTTCTTATGAAAAACATAAGATTTTTTCTAAGTTTAAGGGAGAGTTGTATGTATTTTAACACGATTCCTAATTATTACAAGCAAATATATACATAAAATACAAATTTAAAGCTTTTACAAGACAAGACCTCAAACAGAAGATGTCATTCTCCTCCTTTTAGAGTCATCGTTATCAAATTAATTATCTTTAGATATTTATAAAGACTTTTCTTTATCATTTATATTAATAGATTCAATAAATTTAATTTAATTTAATTTTAATACTTTTTCATTGTTTTTTTTTCAAGCATATTTTTTTAGGGTTAATAATGTAACCTTAAATTATTAGAATAATTTTTTTCCACCATTATGTTATATTAAACATATTATGTTATTTATAGTCATATTTTTTTCATACATATTTATTATATAAGAGTAAAATAGTATATAATGTAATAATATTGAAATTAGTGATTTTCGTTCGAATTATTTTGAATTGGTTCTAAAATTTTAAATTATAATATGATTCGAACGGTTTAATTATGAAAATATTAAAATCAATTAAAAAAAATTAATTGTGATCGGTTACCTTTTTTGGATAATTTTTTTTATTAGTTTAATTCTAAATACACTTACCATTAGATATTTACAGTTCTAAATACGTATAAGATATTAGTTAAATTTCTAATTGAAGTATTAGATGCGGGTATCGTGCCTATTAACAAATATTTCTTTACACCTTTGAAGATATCAAACTAAGTTTATTATAAGTTCAAACCATAATTCTTTAAACACTAAAAAATGAAAACAAAAGAGATTAAATTCTTAATAGATAATTAGCTACTTATCCGAATCATTAATTTGATTAGATCGATTTGATTCTAACTATGTCACCTCTTCGAATATATAGTATAATAATACAACAATATTTAAATTATTTTCTAATCTTGTAGAGAAGTTATAAAAAACTTGAATTAAGAAAAATATAATTTGAAATAAAATAAAATAATGTCTATACTTTTTTATAGATTTTATATTATTTATTATTTAAAAAAATATCTTTATTAAAACTTCAAAGTCTTAATGTATTTGCATAAAAAAAGTAAAATAAAAAATAATTAATAATATTAGTATGAGTCTTACACAATCAATTAATTAATCATCATTCATATACATAATCTGTTTTATATTTTTCTTTAACTATTAAATTATTTGTAATTGTCCCGTTCCTCATCTTATCAAGTAATAAACTTATTATAACGTATTATATACTTCATGTTTATCAATATATATATATATTTTATTATTAATTAAAACTTATTTAAAATTATAAATTAAACTTATCAAATGATGATAAGTTTCTCTCACAAATCTTCGTGATTCCAATAATTTTTATCTAATAAATAAGAAAATGTTTAAAAAGAGTATGTTTGAGAGTGAGTGATTAACATTTTTCAATTTATTGATGTGTCACGTAATTTATCACCAAACTAATGCATAGACTCGTTTTTCTTTATTTAAAAACTTACAAAATTCAAATTTTGAAAAAATTTATCAAAACCATAATTATTAAATCCCAGAATGTCTTTTTTTTTCAAAAAAAAAAGAGTGCATCTAAATCTTTTGTTTATATAACAACTATAAAATCTTACTGAGGATTTTAGAGTGCTGAGTAGTCCTGAGTTGGGCTTAAAAGTTTAGACCAAAATTTGCTGGGCTTGAGCCCAATAATTGCTCAACATTCTACATGAACAATTACTTTTTGTACCTCGATACTTTATTCTTACACCTCTACAAAAGTGTTTAAAAGGTGTAAAGTGTCCATATTTTAAATTTTTGGATTGTGAAATTTAAAAACATATTTTAAATTAGATAATTTAAATATATTTCTCAATCTGAAAATATATTATGGATTACATAAGTATTTTAGATTGAAATACAAGTTTAGATTAGAATTTAAAATAATTTTCAAACTATACAATTTATAATACATTTTTAAATTGTACAAAATATTATTTTAAATTGGATAATTCAGAATAAATTTATAGATTATATTCTTAAAAATATTTTGAACCTATAAATAATTTGATATTTTCTAAAAACTATAAAGATATAAGAAAAAAGTATAGAATATAGGGTATAGGAAGGTGTGTTGGAAGAAATACCCTTCCACATATATGTGTAGTGTAGTATTGAACCCATATTTGTTATGGTATAATTTTATGTAACTCTAATTTTATTTGAATTATTTGTAAATAATGCATTAATTGTTGTAAATGATGGTTAGATATATCAAATTATAGTTAAATTGAGGTATTTAAAATGTTACACTATCAAGTATGTGTTCATTATTGGGTTTAATGAGTGTTTCAATTATTTTATAACTGTATTGTAAATAAAATTAGTTTTTATTAACTTTATGATATTTAAATTGATAGAAATATTTTATATAATTAAAATATAAAATATAATTAAATTAGTTTTGAAGTTCTGAAATTAAATATTACATGAATTAAATTATTATCTTAATCTATTATGAATAATCTATGTTATATGTATTATTATTTCTATAAGATGATTTATTACTCTGTGTTTAAAATTATCATGTACAAGTGAGGAGAGAAACTTATTAAATATCAAGTTTTCTCCTTAGGCTCGGAAATATTAACTAATATTAAAAAAAGTTGGTTATAAATAGATACTTAAAAGAGTAATATTTTTCGTTCATATATTTCAATGATTTTTCATCAAGTTTTTTAATGGTATTATTTAATATTGTATGGCGTAAGTGTATTAAAAATTAACATAATAAAAAAGAAAAATGTCAAAATAAAATAATTAATTTAATGTAAGAGTTATACATTTCAATGAAAATAATAATATATATTATGATACAAGGACTTAATCACATTTTTATTCTTTTAAAAAATACATAGCAAATAAATATTTTCCTTTTTAATTATAAAAACATTATATATTTTGATTAGATAATGAAAATTAATAGACACGCGAGTTTTATTTTTACTGTGCATTATTACATTCATACTAGAGTAATGTCTGGTGTCTTCGCAACTGTTAAATTAATAATAATAATAATAATAATAATAATAATAATAATAATAATAATAATAATAATAATAATAATAATAATAATAATAATAATAATAATAATTCTTTTATTTAAATAAGTTTATGATCCCATTTGTTAATTTTTGTTTGAGTAATTATTAATTTTTTATGTTAAATATCTTAATAAATTGAAAAATTTTATTTGTTGTTTCTCGTTATTTTCTTTGGTTATTAGATTGACGATGGTGATGTATCTATTAACTTGGTAAGTAAATAGTCAATATGCCAGTACGAGTTAATAATTATTTATCATTTTTTTATTACAGTTTGTAAAATTTATATTATAATAATTATGGAATAAGTTGTTATTAGGAAGAAAGTTAAGGAAAGTTTTTCTCTCCTTAAAGTGAGAATAATTAATAATATAAGAAATTGTTAGAGAAAATACAATAGGAAAAAGTTTTGCACAGTATTTTATATTCTTGATATTTTTTGCATATTTTTTTAATGTTTTAAAAAAAATTGTTCATGATATCAAAATGTGGTACTATGTGTAATAATAATAAACATAACTTATAATATAATATTGTTAAAAAAATTACTCCAAAACTTATATATAATCTTATTCATTTATTTAGCTAAACAATGCTTCTTTTTCATTAACCACAACAACACCCTATTAATGTTCTTCATGAACAAAATCACATAGTTTTATGTGCAACAAAATAATTAAGTTAAAAAATGTGTGAATTATTTAGGAGTTAAGTTAAAAACTATATCACTACTATAGTGAAAGAAAATAATTCATAATATTAAGATAAAAATTTTAATTTAGTAAATACTTAAAGTAAAGAATTTTTTTTAGGTAGACAAATAAAAATTTATCAACAAAGCGTTTGGAAAGATTAAGAAAGGAAAAATTACATAAATTATCTTTAGTTCTAACTTTTAAACTATGTAAAATTATTGGGTGTATTAGAACATTACTTTTATTTTTAAAATAGTATTTTGTATTTCTATATTTTTTAAAAGTAAAATTAATAATAATTGTTATAAAAGAACATTAATGATTTGTTATAGTAAAAACAATTAGAAATTTGTTTGACTATTGATTAATACTTTAGTTTAATTTTTTATTTTTAAATTTTTTTTAATTGTATTATTATGAGAGAGAATTTGAATGTTAAAAAAGGAAATGAATATAGTTGTCTCTTTATCATTCTTTTTTTTTATATACATTATATTAAACATATAATTTGGTTGAAATGTGTGTGGAATTAATTTTAATATCTTTTTATATTTTTATAATTTTATATTATACTTATGATAAATTAGAGATATAACGAGAATATTTTTTATATATAGAAAATTATTCGCTAACTTTAAAATGTTTTGTATTTCATCATCTCAAAATATTAAACTTTTGGATTATATATATATATATACGTACAAAAATAAAATTTGTGTACAATCATCCAACTGTCTATTAAAATAGACTAAGTTCATTTAAATACAGATTCCAAAAAGTATACTAATTAAGGTTTACACTATACAAAAGTGGCCCTAACTACGTGCCAGCAGCCCATTTAGGTTTTCCACCTAATCTGTAATCTGCTCTCGTGATAACCACGATCATAACAGAATCCAACAAACAACATGTACAAGCAAGGGTGAGCTACATCTTGACAGAATATATATATATATATTTTCAACATTTAATCAATTACAATATAAATAATCATCAACCTGCCTTAGGCTGGACATACCTAATCACAATCACACATAAAACAGACGACTCCCAGGAGACAAAATGAGATTCAGACCAGTGGGACTACCACCTGATGAGGGAAAAAGGTCCCAGGCCTAGAATGATATCATGAAATAAACCTCTCATCAGGGTGACAACATAAACAGTCATTGCACTCCGACCGAAGCCTATTATCAACCCTGTGTAGTGCCTCCATCAACTTCTCACCATGGATGGCTTTGTCTGTGTGACTCAGACCATCTTAGAAGTTTGGATGCCCCATTTAAGTCTATCCTTGATCCCATACACACTAATATATGAAATAATAATTTCTTATATTCTCATATTTCACCATTTTCCATTTGTGGGTCTTACAGCCTTTACTCACTCATCATTAGGCCTCCCAACATCATTCACATAATCTCATAGCATCTTAACATCATTCCAATACATCCAAACAATCCAAAAATACAATATATAACCATGGTATCTATACCACACAACAATTCAAGTCAGCATAATGTCATACACTAATACATTCAATACAACACAACATCATATACATATACACAAAACCATCGTTCAACCAAAACCAGTTCAAGTTCTGAAAAAGTTTTCCACTCATAACCTTTCAATCAAACCTATAAAAATACAAACAGTACAAGTGAAGTTCCCCTTACCTGGAATTGAGCTAATCCAAAGCCCAATAGTTGCTCTCCCTCACCCAGTCAACAGAGTACACTTTGAGTTGCTCTTTTAGCATTTACAATGCACCTAATTGCAAATTGAATCCAGAAAAGTACTCTTAGACTAGAGGAAAGCACGAACGTCGAATTAGAGGTTGTAATTTCACCCCTAGCTATAAAAACTCTAAATGACCTACTAAAACCCTAAAAACGCAAAACGTACCTAGTCAGATATTCCAATCGGTCCAAACTCTTCTACTCACTGAGGGGAAGGAAATGGTGGTCTCAGTTCTTCGAGAGGGTGGCCGGAGGTGGAGGAATCCTAGAGAGAAGGGAGAAGGAGTGAGAGCTCTAACAATGGAGGAAACGTAAGAGAGAGAAAGTTGAGAGTGATGAGGAGAGAGAAAATCCTTTCTCTTTTTATTTTCTGATCCTTACAATACTCCCTAACAATTTAAAAATTTTTGTCCTCAAAAATTGTACTTAACAGGAAAAGTCGAGGGTATGACTCTCTCATACTGTCTTCCAATTCCCATGTGGTATCACGGGTCTTTGTGTCCCACAACACTTTGACCATCCCAATGGTCCTGCCTCTGAGATGCTTTGTCTGAGTATCCACAATTCTTACTGGACCAACAACAAAAGAGAGATCATCCTTGACTTGAATCTCATCCACTTCCAGAATATGACTCTGATAAAAAACATACTTCTTTAATTGGGAGACATAAAAAAACAGTGCAATATGGAGAGAGGAGGTGGCAAGGCTATCTCATAAGCTACTGAATCGATCCTTCTGAGCATTTGGAATGGACCAATAAACTTAGGAGTTAGCTTTTTGGACCGAATGACCCTTCCAACCCCAGTCATGGGTGTGACTCTCAAAAAGACATGGTCACCTGCCTCAAATTCCAAAGGCTTCCTCCTCTTATCAGCATAGGATTTCTGGCGACTCTGAGAAGCCTTCAGCCTCATCTGAATCATCTTTACCTTCTCAGTCGTTTGTTGAATCAACTCCAGTCCCACAACAAATCTTTCACCTTCTTGGTACCAACAAAGTGGGGTTCTGCACTTCCTACCGTACAATGCTTCATAAGGAGCCATCCCTACGCTTGAGTGGTAACTGTTGTTGTAGGTGAACTCCACCAAAGGCAACATCTCATCCCAGGAACCCAGATGATCCAATATAAAAGCTATAAGCAGATCCTCCAAGGTCTGAATAGTCCGCTCAGATTGCCCATCTGTTTGAGGATGGTAGGCAGAACTAAGCCTAAGCTGAGTACCTAAAGCAGTCTGAAGGGTTTGCCAGAAACGTGAGGTGAACCGAGGGTCTCTGTCAGAGATAATGTTAGAAGGAACCCCATGCAATCTAACCACTTCCTTAATGTAAAGCTGGGCTAGCTTCTCCATTGAGATCCTCCAACTAACTGGCAGAAAATGGGCACTCTTAGTCAACCGATCCACAATCACCCACACCGAGTCACGACCTCTAACTGTCCTAGGCAAGTGGGTAACAAAATCCATAGCTATGCTATCCCACGTCTAAATGGGTATCTCCAACGATTGCAATGGCCCTCCAGGCCTTTGGTGCTCTACCTTAGCCTTTTGGCAAGTTAGGCAACTAGCCACGAATAAAGCTATGTCTTTCTTCATTCTAGGCCACCAAAAAGACTCCTTCAAGTCTTGGTACATCTTAGTCATGCCAGAGTGTAGACTAAGTGTACTTTTATGACCTTCCTCCAAAATTGCCCTTTTAAGTTCGGTTTTTGCCGGAACACAAACTCTTCCTCTGAATCTTAGCACCTCATCTGGACCCAAAGCAAAATCTCTAGCCTGCTTCGAACCCAACAAGCTCATAATCTTTCTCAAACCATTATCGGACTTCTGCTTCTCTTTAATCAATATCAAGAAATCACTAGTGATAACTAGACTTCCATAACTAATATGATCTGGGGAGATCTCCACACAAAGGTTTAGATCTCTAAACTGTTCTACCATCTCCAACTCTTTTAACATCAGAGCAGACATACTGACAACCTTCCTACTCAAAGCATCAGCCACTACATTTCCCTTCCCTGGATGGTACATCAGCTGAAAATCATAATCTTTAAGGAATTCCATCCATCTTCTCTGCCTCATATTCAACTCCTTCTGATCAAACAAATACTTCAAGCTCTTGTGATCACTGAACACATCAAATTTGGCCCCATACAAATAATGTCTCCACATTTTTAGAGCAAAAACCACAGATGCCAGCTCAAGTCATGAGTGGGATAATTCTTCTCATGATTCCTTAACTGCCTCGAAGCGTAGGCCACCACCTTCTCATCTTGCATCAATACACACCCTAGACCTTGTAATGAGGCATCACAATAAACTTCAAATGGCTTCTTGGTGTCAGGAATTACTAAAACTGAGGAACTGGTAAATCTCTGCTTCAATTCCAAGAAACTTTGCTCACACCGGTCTGTCCAAGTAAAGGGTTGGTTCTTCCGGGTTAATTGTGTTAAAGGTGCCACAATTTTAGAAAACCCTTCAATGAACCTTCTATTATAACTTGCCAAACCAACAAAACTTCTGACCTCTGACACTGTCTTAGGATGCTCCCACTGTAATACAGCTTCAACTTTGGAGGGGTCTACAGATATTCCTGCAGCTGACACTACATGTCCCAAAAATCTTACTTCCTTCATCCAAAACTCACTTAGACAATTTGGAATAAAGTTGTTTCTCCCTTAAAATGCGCAACACTATCCTTAAATGCTGCTCATGCTCCTCAAAAGTATGGGAGTAGATGAGAATGTCATCAATGAAAACAACCACGAACTTATCCAAAAAGGGATGGAAGATCCTATTCATATAGTCCATAAAGATGGCAGGTGCATTGGTCACCCCAAATGGCATGACCACATACTCATAGTGGCCATACCTGGACCTAAAAGCTGTTTTCTGAACATCTTCAACCTTTACCAAAATCTGATGGTACCCAGATCTTAAGTCAATCTTGGAGAAAACGATAGCTCCTTGCAATTGATCCATCAAGTCATCAATCCTGGGCAGAGGATACTCTTAAGATAAAAAAAGATATTAGAAAATGATGATTTGAGAGCTTGTAATCCCTCTCTTGAGTTCTCTTATTTATATTGGAGAAATACACAGATTCAAAGATACATTTAAGAGAGGGAAATTAATAGACCTAGAGAAGATAAAGAAACTTATTCTAGGAAATAGGTTTATAGATAGATGCAACTAATCTAATAAATGCTCAACAATTCTCAACACTCCCCCTCAAGCTGGAGCATACAAATTGTATGTACCAAGCTTGGAACAAATGAATTCCATTCGAGGTCCCCTTAAGGACTTTGTTAACGCATCTGCAAGTTGATCATTAGATCCAACAAACTCAGTACAAATTTCTTTGGACAATAGTTTTTCACGAATAAAGTGACAATCGATCTCAATATGTTTAGTCCTCTTATGGAATACTGGATTGGAAGCAATGTGGAGAGCAGCTTGGTTATCACAATATATCTTCATTGGTTGAATCTCACAGAAGTTTAGTTCTTGAAGAAACTGTTTTACCCATATAAGTTCACAAGTGAGAGACGCCATTGCCCTATATTCAGCTTCTGCAGATGACCGGGCAACTACATTTTGCTTTTTACTTTTCCAGGAGATAATATTGCCTCCAAGGAAAACACAGTATCCTGTAGTGGAGCTCTGTCTATAGGAGATCCAGCCCAATCGGTATCACAATAACCAGAAATTTGGATATTTCTTTTATCTTCGTATAACAAGCCTTGCCCTGGAGCTCTTTTCCAGGAGATAATATTGCCTCCAAGGAAAACACAGTATCCTGTAGTGGAGCTCTGTCTATAGGAGATCCAGCCCAATCGGTATCACAATAACCAGAAATTTGGATATTTCTTTTATCTTCGTATAACAAGCCTTGCCCTGGAGCTCTTTTAATGTACCGAAGGATACGAATGATAGCATTCCAATGATCAACACATGGGGCCTGCATAAATTGGCTTACAACACTAACTGCAAAAGACAGATCAGGCCTAGTTATAGTCAGATAAATAAGTTTTCCCACCAATCTTCTATATCTTTCTGGGTCAGAGAAGGCTTCACCCTGTTCTGCCATTAATTTTAGATTTGGATCCATAGGGCTATCCACAGGTTTACAATCACTCATGCCTGTCTCTTTTAGAATATCTAGAGCATATTTCCTTTGAGAAATCACGACACCTTCTTTTGACTGAGCTACTTCAATGCCCAAGAAATATTTTAGACTTCCAAGATCTTTGGTCTGAAAATGACTACTCAAGTGTTCTTTTAATTGAGATATTCTAGCAGCATCATTCCCTGTAATAACAATATCATCAACATACACAATTAAGTAAATACATTTTCCAGGGACGTTGTGACAATAGAAAACTGAATGATCTGCTTCACTTTGTTTTAACCCAAAGGTTTGAACAATAGAGCTAAATTTTCCAAACCAAGCACGTGGAGACTGTTTTAAACCATAAAGAGAACGACGTAATTTACAAACCAAACCAGACTCCCCCTGAGCAACAAATCTAAGGGGTTGCTCCATGTAGACCTCCTCTTCTAAATCACCATGTAAAAAGGCATTTTTAATATCCAATTGATGGAGAGGCCAGTGACGAATGACAGCCATAGCAAAGAACAATCTGACAGTAGTCATTTTGGCCACAGGAGAGAAGGTATCACTATAATCAAGACCATAGATCTGAGTGTACCCTTTAGCCACTAGTCTAGCTTTGAGACGATCAACTTCACCATTAGGCCCAACTTTAATAGCATAGACCCAACGACAACCAACAGCTTTCTTTCCGTAAGGGAGAGGAACCAGCTCCCATGTATTGTTGTGATCAAGGGCCCGCATTTCGTAAATCATGGCTTGTCGCCATCCAGGATGATCAAGTGCTTCTGTCACATTTTTAGGAATGACAATAGAGGATACAGAAGAAACAAAAGAAAAATAGGAAGGAGATAATCTGTGGTAGCTAAGAAAATTGTAAATGGGATGGGGGTTACGAGTAGAGCGAGTACCTTTGCGAATGACAATGGGCCAACTTGAGTCATCATTAGCAGGAGACGTGGTATTAGATGATGATTGAGAAGGACCTGTTGAGGAAGGCTCATCCTGGGACATGGGACTGATCATTTGGTTCCTGCTTTGAGAGGTGATAAGAGGAGGTGATGAGGGTGCTGGTGGATTGTGTGAAGGACTTTGGGTGTCAGAAATAGGTGGTACAAATGGCTCAATTAAGGGAACAGGGAGGACGTTTTGGGTTGATCTAATATCCTGTGTAGAGGAAGGGAAGAAGGAAGTTGATTCAAAAAAGGTGACACTAGCAGACATATAGTACCTCTTGGTTTCAGGAGAATAACACCGATAGCCTTTTTGAAGACGAGAATATCCTAAGAAAACACATTTTATGGCTTTAGCTGAGAGTTTATCCAGACCTGGAGACATATCATGAACAAAACATACACATCCAAACACACGGGGAGAAACATGAAAAAGAGGTTCATTTGGCAATAGAATGGAGTGTGGAACTTTATTGTTAAGAGAAGAGGATGACATTCTGTTAATGAGAAAACATGAAGTGAGAATAGCATCTCCCCAATGATGAATAGGAATATTTGCACCAAGCAATAAGGTACGAGCAATTTCAACCAAATGTCTATTCTTTCGTTCTGCAATACCATTTTGCTGTGGTGTGTGAGGACAAGTGGACTGATGTAAGATGCCTTGTGAACTTAAGAGAGTAGAGAAATCAGTAGAAAAGTATTCCTTGGCATTATCACTTCGTAAAACTTTGATTACTTTTCCAAATTGATTTTTTATTTCATTAAGGAAAGTCTTAAAGATAGGTAATAGTTCAGAACGATTTTTCATTAGATAAATCCAAGTACATCTAGAAAATTCATCAATGAAAGTAACAAAATATCTATAGCCAAAAGATGAGACACGACTAGGTCCCCAAATATCAGAATGAACAAGACAAAAAGCAGAATCACACCTAGATTTAGAATGTTTAGGAAAAGATGACCTAGTATGTTTCCCTAGTTGACATGATTCACATTCAAAATTTTGAAGATTTTGAAGTTCAGGAACCATTTTTTTCAGTTTTGATAGGTGAGGATGCCCTAATCGTTCATGTAGCAGTTTTGGAGATAAGGATGCAACACAGGACACGGATGAATTAGTCCCAAGGTAGTATAAGCCTCAGATTCATGTCCTTCGCCAATCGATCGATCCGTACTCACGTTCCTCGTATAACAAAAGAATTGGCATTAAAGGTTATGGAACAATTCAAAGATTTTGTTAATTGGCTTAAGGAAACAAGACTGAAGGGACAAGAAGGAACAAAAAGAACATTTTTCAAGTTTAAAGAAGGAGAAATGGAAACTTGACCAATTCCTTTAGAGGCTACTTTAGATCCGTTGGCTAAGGTTGAGATGAGGGGATTTAGGGAATGATAGAGAGGAGAACAAACAGGCATTACCAGACATGTGGTCAGAAGCACCTGAGTCAATAATCCATGGATTTTGATTTTCCACAGATTGTGAAATGCAAGCTGTTGACGAATTTAGAGTTGCGGATGATTGTGCTAGACTGGCTGATTTCATCCTTAAATATTCTTGATACTCTTCATCAGAGAACTTAGGTCCAATAACTTCAGATTTTGAAATATTGGTCATCTTGTTAGGATAACCATGCAAAGCGAAACAATTTTCCTTGATATGACCTAATCTTTTGCAATGAGTGCATTGAGGACGTCCTCTTCCACCACGTCCTCCTCTAATTCCATGATTACCTCTTCCACGAGTAGAAACCATAGCAGAAGATTCAGCAAGTTCTTGACTATTTTTACTTTTGAGAGATGGAACACGAAGCAGCTCTTGTAGTCAAACTCTCCATAGAAGGAACTTCTTGTCCAGCTTAAGATTTGATCTCTAACATGATTAAATTCTGGATTCATAGCCCCGAGAATCATGACCATATAAAATTTATCCAACTTCGCTTCATTTCCTCTAATGAATCCACCTCTAGGAACATCTTTAATTCTTCAATCGCTGATTGAGCCTCCGCAATAAAGGGCATCATATCATTATCCATTTGCTTGAGAGAGGCTAGTCTATTAGCGTAATCATAGAGACGTTGGATATCATTTGCAAAGATATTTTGGGCCGTTTTCCAAAAAGAATTGCAAGTCTTGAAAGATCCGAGATTGCTCAAAATATTTGGTTCTACCGACTGCCACAACAAAGCACAAAGTTGATAATCAAGTTTCTTCCATTGTGGGGCCTGATCTGATGGTATTTTACTTCCATCTTCTTCTAAATGATCATGAAACCCTTGTCCAAGGAACCAAAGTTCAACTGAAGAGGCCCAAGACAAGTAATTTTTTCCATTTAATTTCTCGGTTGTTATATTAGGAGTTCCCGAAAAAGAGGTTGTGGGCCCTGAAGACATGTTAAAAAAAAAACTGGAAATGTAGAAGAGGCACCTGGAGAGAGAGAAACCGTGTGTAGTAGGAGGGAGAGACCTTGAACCTCCAACAAACAGTGTTGGAACAGTAAAATAAGGGCCTATTCAGCCTCGGGACGGCGCGAGGCGGACGGCGGCGGATAGCGGTCGAACGACGATTTTTTCGCCGGAGATGACAGAGACAGGCAGAGCGAGATGAACCCGCTCTGATACCAACTTAAGATAAAAAAAGAGATTAGAAAATGATGATTTGAGAGCTTGTAATCCCTCTCTTGAGTTCTCTTATTTATATTGGAGAAATACACAGATTCAAAGATACATTTAGGAGAGGGAAATTAATAGACCTAGAGAAGATAAAGAAACTTATTCTAGGAAATAGGTTTATAGATAGATGCAACTAATCTAATAAATGCTCAACAATTCTCAACAAAAACAACCACGAACTTATCCAAAAAGGGATGGAAGATCCTATTCATATAGTCCATAAAGATGGCAGGTGCATTGGTCACCCCAAATGGCATGACCACATACTCATAGTGGCCATACCTGGACCTAAAAGCTGTTTTCTGAACATCTTTAGCCTTTACCAAAATCTGATGGTACCCAGATCTTAAGTCAATCTTGGAGAAAACGATAGCTCCTTGCAATTGATCCATCAAGTCATCAATCCTGGGCAGAGGATACTTATTCTTTATAGTGAGCTTGTTTAACTACTGGTAATCTATGCACAATCTACTTCCTCCATCTTTCTTTCTCACTAATAACACCGGTGCGCCCCAAGGTGACACACTCGATCTGATAAACTATTTGTCTAACAAGTCCTCTATTTGCTTCTTTAGTTCTACCAATTCTGTAGGGGCCATCCTATAAGGCGCCATGGACACTGGTCCTGCTCCTGGCACGAGGTCTATATTGAACTCAACCTCTCTCTTAGGAGGTAACCTAGATACTTCATCAGGAAAGAAATCCATAAACTCCTTCACTATGTCACCATCTGAGCTTCCTTCTGATTGCATATGAGTGAGTATCACAAAGCATTGAGACCCATTCAACAAATCTCTCCAGGCTTGACGAGCTGATAGAAATTCTGACGCCTTAGGTTAAGAAAATAAGACTCTCTTCCGGCCACAATCAATTAAAATTCTATTTGAAGACAACCAGTCCATACCTAGAATCACATCTAGGTCCTTCAGAGGTAAACAAATCAAGTTCACCTTGAACTTGTACCCCTCTACCATGATAGGGCAACTAACACACACTTTAGAAGCAATCACCAGGTTAGAAGCTGGTGTAGACACAACCAAATCACATTGAAGATCTCGAACTGGAAGCTTTAGTTCTTCCCCACAATCATAAGACACAAAAGAGTGTTTCGCTCCAGAGTCATACAAAACAATCAAATCTCTACCAGTGATAGAACACACACTTTGCACCAAGCTGTCTGACTTTGAAGCTTCTGCTCCACTGACTGTAAAGACCTTCCCAGCAGCCCGGGGTCTTGTGTTTCTATCCTGCCTGGCTTGTTGTGGCCCTCTGAAGGGAGCCACAGGCATTGCCTCTCTACAATCCTTAGTAAAGTGTCCCTGCTTTTTGCACCTGAAACATCTTCTGTGGTCCTGTGTCTGAGGACATTGATGCGTCTGATGAGGTCCCCCACATTTGCCACACCTCATTCCCTGTGTGAAGGATTGGAAAGAATCGCCACCTCTCTTTTGGTGGGATCTAGCATAAGGGGATTTGGGCTCCAACCTCTTCCCACTGGCTGATGGCCCACCCACTGATGGTTTTGTTAGACTTATGTTACCAGCCACCAGTCTCTCAGCAGTCTTGGCCCTTTCCACCAAAAGAGGAAACTCACTATAATACATTGGCACCACAATGATCTTCAACTCTTGTCTCAAACCTTCTTCAAATTTTTTACATAACCATGCTTCAGTACAAGTCTGAGAGTAATATCTGGACAAGTGCACAAACCTTGTAGCATAATCTTGTACTGACATGCTTCCCTGCTCCAACTTATGGAATTCAGCTTCCTTTGCCTTTCTAGCACTCCCAGGAAAATACTTATCCATCTCTTCCTAAAATTCTCCCAGTTAATGATTTCATTCCTAGCAGCCATCAACTTTTTCATATCATTCCACCAGAACTCAACTTCTCCTTTTAGGAGGTAAACAACAAATATCACCTTTTTGTCCTCTGGACACTCTATAACCTCAAAAATCTTTTCTATCCTCCTAATCCAAATATCTACTTCATCTGGATTCACATCCCCTGTAAACTTGGGAGGCCTATACTTCAGTAAAGTCGACAAGAGAGCTCGCACCTGAGGTCGACTCACAGCCAGAGTTGTGTTGGGGTTTCGTCTCGAGGCGACGATCGCTATTGTCGCTTCGATAGCTGCTGCAGTTGCCTCCCTAGAGGCTTGTAGCTCTTGCATTGCTGCTTGATGTTGCTGGCCATGGCAGCTCCTTGCTGCTGCATGGTGGTAGCCATAATCTCAATGGCTTTCAACATCTGAATGATGTCTGGTTGAGGCTGAGGAGGTGGAGGTGGTCTAGGTGCCATCCTAAACATAGGAAGGAAGGAATGAGGGTTAAGAAAATAACTATCTAGACTTAAACGAACTAGATCTTAGATAACACAAAATTTTAATGCACAACTAGCATGCTAAACCCATTCCCTAAAGGTATCATAGGAATCAACTACTTTGATACCATAAATGTAACGTTTCAAAATATTAAACTTTTGGATCATGTATTCATATATATATATATATATTCATATATATAGAGCAGTATAAAAGAGATAAGGTAAATATATATATATATCAGTGATGTCAAATACTGGCCATGACGGCGCCATGGCGGATGGCGGTCTCGAATTTTCCGGCGACCGCCACACTATGTCGGTGGTGAAGCGGTTTTCATGTGGCGGGTTATGGCGGCCGCTTTTGCTGTCGCGGCATGGCGTCTCCAACGGGCCATGGCGGAAATTTCGTTTTAGGAAGGAGCGCTTCTTCCTGCACCTCCATGCATTTCCTCCTACACCCCAAGCGCACAGTAAAATGACAAAAATGTCCTTCCACCCTAAATGAGATGCACCCCTTTTCCTTCTCTTTTTTCTTCTGCGCGTGCATTGTTCCTTCCGCATTGAACTCTCTTCCGGCGCAACACTTCTTCCTTCCAGCTTCTTCCTTCTAGCACCGATTTGTGTTCCGGTGGTCCCTCTCCATCTCTTTCTTCTTGCATTGAGTCTCTCTCGTGAGCATTGTTGTTGCATTTGGTGGTGAGAAGTGGCACCGACACAGGTGAGGGAGTTTATTTCATGGTTTTTGCATTTTCTGGTTTTAGAAAATGACTTCCGGCTTGTACAGACCGGAAGTCATTTTCGGATGGGGAGTTAAAATTGGCTTCCAGTCTGTACAAGCCGGAAGCCAAAAATTAATTTTTTTTGGCTTCCAGCTTGCACAAACCGGAAGTCATTCCCGCATCTGGAAATGACTTCCGGTTTGTACAAGCCGGAACTACTAAAAATTTTGAAAAAAAAAAACCTGGCTTCTTCTTCTTCGCGAACCACCACCACCAACTTCCGTTCAACCTCACCCCAGGACCAGCAATCACAGTGCAGCTTTTCAAACCTCCACAAACATTCACTATGCACAACTAACACCACAAACCTATTCTCAACACAACACCATCTCCACTAGGGGTGCATCTGCTCATGCTGTAATATATAACATGACAAGGGCAATGTTGGTATTTTCATTTTTTGAGGGGTGCAGGAAGAAGTCTTGGGGGTGTAGGAAGAAACTGCCTTTAGGAAGTTGAAATGTTTTGCGGTTTTCAAAAATCCTAATTTTTTGGGTTAAAACCCGGCCCAAACCCATGAAAGAGTAAGTATATCTTACTCATAAACTTACCTCATTCATCTCACACTCTCTCTCTCAATGCCTTGCTGGTATGCTTCTGGCCATTGCTGTTCTACTGTTCTGCTGACGCCGCTGTAGCTGAGACCATCTCTCTCCATTTCCTCTCTTTCACGCTTCATGTCTTCTCTTATAAAGTTTATTTTTCTTTTTTCTGTTTTGTTTTATTGTTTTAATGTTTACTGAATTTTTATTTTTTCTTTTCTATTTTTAAAATTTTATTTTTATTTTTTCTTTTCTATTTTTTAAATTTTCTTTTTATTTTTATTTTCTGATTTTTTTAATTTTTTTTTCTTTTTATTTTCTGATTTCTTTAAATTTTTTTTATTTTCTGATTTTTTAAAAATTTTATTTTTCTTTTTCTTTTTCTTTTCTATTTTTTAAAATTTTCTTTTTCCTTTTCTTTTCTGATTTTTTAAAAATTTTCTTTTTCTTTTTATTTTCTGATTTTTTAAAATTTTCTTTTTCTTTTTCTTTTCTATTTTTTTAAATTTTCTTTTTCTTTTTATTTCCTGATTTTTTTATATTTTCTTTTTCGTTTTATTTTTTGATTTTTTTTATATTTTTTTCTTTCTTATTTTTCTGAATTCTTTTATTTTTAATATTTTCTTTTTTTTCTGTTTTTTTTAGTTTAATCGCATTCAACATTCAATGGCAACAACTGAACAAGGCAGTTCAAGATCTTCTACTAGAAATGATCTGGGTTGGAAATATTGTCATCCTTTAGATGAATAAAACGGAAACATTACCGTTTGTAATTATTGTGGAAAAATTATGAAAGGAGGAGTTACAAGTGGTAAAGAGCATCTAATGAAAAAAAAAAGGTAATGTTGCACCTTGCTCAAAGGCTCCAAAAGATGTTAAAGAAGATCTTTGGAAATTATTTAGGGAGAAAACAAGTGCTTCAGTAAATTTTGTTGATAATGTGGGGAGCTTTGGTGATACTAATGAGAGTGAGGATGAAGTTGAATTTTCAGTTGTTGCTAGTAATCCTAAAGGGAGAAAGAATGATGGAAGAAAAGGGCCAATGGATATGTTTTGTAGGAAGCTTTAGAGAAGAGAAAGAAAGAAAAACAAAGACAAATTAATATTAAAGAGGCATGTGACAAAAAATTAAAGGCCTCAGTTCATCAATATATTGCTCGTTTTTTGTACCAAGCAGGCTTGTCATTTAATCTTGTTAAATTGAAGAGCTTTCAAGACATGATTGAAGCTATTGGAGCTTATGGTCCACATTTACCAGCTCCTTCTTATCATGAAATTAGAGTTCCACTTCTTAACAAGGAGGTGGAGTACACTGAAGGATTGTTAAAAGATCATAAAGTGCAATGGAGCAAACATGGGTGTTCTATCATGTTAGATGCATGGACTGATAGAAAGCAAAGATGTTTGATTAACTTCTTAGTAAACTCTCCTGTAGGGACAATGTTTGTGAAGTCCATTGATGGGTCAAAATTTGTGAAGACAGGTGAGAAATTGTTTGAGATGCTTGATTCCCTTGTAGAGGAGATTGGGGAAGAGAATGTTGTTCAAGTTATCACTGATAACGAAAGCAATTATGTATTAGCTGGTAAGCTTCTGGAGTAGAAAAGACCCAAAATCTATATTGGACTCCCTGTGCTGCCCATTGCATAGACTTGATGCTTGAAGACATCAGAAAACTTCCTTTAATAAGGAAGACAATCCAAAGGGGAGTTAGGCTGGTTGGTTTTATATATAGTCATTCAAGTACCTTGAGTTTGTTGAGATAATTCACAAACAAAAGGGAACTGGTAAGACATGTTGTTACAAGATTTGCTACATCCTATTTATCATTAGAAAGACTTCATCAAGAGAAAGGAAATTTAAGAAAGATGTTTACTTCTGATGAGTGGAGCAAAAATAAGCTATCTAAGGAAGCTAAGGGGAGGGAAGCTTCAAAAATTGTTCTTATGCCTGCATTTTGAAACCATGTGGTTTTTACTTTGAAAGTCATGGCTCCTCTTGTTAGAGTACTTCGCCTCATAGATGGGAAAGAAAAGCAGCAATGGGATATATTTATGAAGCAATGGAGAAGGCCAAAGAAACCATAATGAAGTCTTTCAATAGGAATGAAAGTAAATACAAGGATGTATTTACAATCATTGATAATAGGTGGACTTGTCAACTTCATCGTCCATTGCATGTAGCTGGTCATTTTTTGAATCTAGAAATGGAGTTTGATTTGGAGGTAACTAATGGGTTGTATGCTTGCATCAAAAGGTTGGTGCCAAGTAAAGATGTACAACAAAAAATTTTAACCGAGCTACCTCTCCATAAAAGTGGAAGTGGATTATTTGACGATGACTTTGCCAAAGAATCAAGGAAGACCACAACTCCTGGTGAGATACTTAAACAATTCCAAGTGTTGTAATGAATTTACTTTAAGTAGTTATAATTAATAAATTTTAAGTTACTTTTATCTGTTTTTATAGCTCAATGGTGGAAAAACTATGGTCATGCTGCTAATCTACAAAGGCTAGCTATCAAGATTTTAAGCTTGACATGTAGCTCATCAGGATGTGAGTGCAATTGGAGTGTATTTGAATAAATAATAATTGTTGTTCATGATACCTCATCTCATTCTTATATTTTTAAAAAGTAGGAAGAAACTAATTATTATTTTATTTATTTATGCAGATTCATTCAAAAAAGAGAAATAGACTTGAGCACAAGAAACTTCATGATTTGGTTTACATTAAGTATAACCAACAACTTGCTCAAAGATACAATATTAGAGATGAAATTGACCCTATTGTACTCAATGACATTGATGAGTGCAATGAGTGGTTAGTGGGGGAAGTGGATGATGATAATGAAGATGGGGGAATGACTTGGTTTTTTATGATGATTCCACCCTCAATTGGGCAACTGTTTATGAAGCTTCAGGTGTTGGTGAGCCAATCATTTACACAAGAAGAAGAGAAAATAATAATAGAAAGCAACCATCAGGTGGTATTGTTATTGAATCTTCCCAACCTTCCAAGAGAGGAGGAGGTTCTACTTTGGCCTTAACACAAAGGAAGGGCAAAGAGAAGATTCAAGTTGGAGTTCATCATGAATTGGAATTTGATAACTCCAACTCTGAGTCTGAAAATATTGAAGAATTATTTAACTTTAACCAAGCTTTCTCTTAAGGGGAAGAAGAGGAGGGACATGCCCCATTAGATAATATTGAAGATAATTATGTTCGGGTTGAAGAAGAACCTGATGATAAAAAATTTAGGATATTTATCATATGTTTTGTTGTTGTTTTAATTCTTAGAACTTCAAATTTTGAAGTCTAAACTTGTTATTACAAGTAAATCTATGGTTGTGTTTGATTCTTTTTTGGATTTCAATTATATTTATGCAATGTATTTACTTATTGAAATATATATATATATGTTTTTTTTTTGTCCGCCATGCTTCTGCCATAACCCGTTATAGAATCTGATATATTTTCATAAAGGATTTTTGAGATATCGATATTTTCTGATATCCGATATAGATAACACTTATATATATATATATATATATATATATATATATATATATATATATATATATATATATATATATATATAAATCTGCGTACAAAAATAAAATTTGCGTTGTCTACCAAAATAGACTAAGTTCATCTAAATACAGATCCAAAAAAGTATACTAATTAAGGCCTACACTATACAAAAGTGGTCCTAACTAAGTGACAACAGTTCATTTAGATTCTCCATCTAACCTGTCATCTGCTCCCATGATAACCCACGATCATAACAGAATCCAACAAACAACACATACAAATGTGAGCTACATCTTGACAGAAGATATATTTTCAACATTTAATCAATTACAATATAAATAATCATCAACCTGTCTTAGGCTGGACATACCCAATCACAATCACACATAAAACAGACTACTCAGGAGACAGTATGAGATTCAGACCATTGGGACTACCACAGGAAAAAGGCCCCAGGCCTAGAATGATCTCATGAAATAAACCTCTCATCAGGTTGACAACATACACACGCATTGCACTCCGGCCAAAACCTATTATCAATCCTGTGTAGTGCCTCCATCAACTTCTCACAGATGGCTTTGTCTATGTGACTCAGACTATCTTAGAAGTTTGGATGCCCCATTTATGCCTATCCTTAATCCCATACACACTAATCTACACACAACATGTATGAAATAATAATTTCTGATATTCTCATATTTCACCATTTTCCATTTGTGGGTCTTACAGCCTTTACTCACTCATCATTAGGCCTTACTGCCCAACATCATTCACATAGTCTCATAGCATCTTAACATCATTCCAATACATCCAAACAATCCAAAAATACAATATACCGCACAACAATTCAAGTCAGCATAATGTTATACACTAATACATTCAATACAACACAACATCATAATTCATCAATTGGTTCTCATACAACATATACACAAAACCAAAACCATCATTCAACCAAAACCAGAAGTTCAGAAAAAGTTTTTCACTCATAACCTCTCAATCAAACCTATAAAAATACAGGTTCAAGTGAAGTTCCCCTTACCTGGAATTCAGCTAATCCAAAGCCCAATAGTTACTCTTCCTCACCCAGTCAAGTACATTTTGAATTGCTCTTTTAACACTTACAATGCACTTAATTGCAAATTGAATCCAGAAAAGTACTCTTAGACTACTAGAGTAAAGCACGAACGTCGAATTAGAGGTTCTAATTTCACCCCTAGCTATAAAAGCCTCAAATGACCTATGAAAATCCTACAAACGCAAAACGTACCTAATTAGAGATTCCAATCGGTCCAAACTTTTCTATTCGCCGAGGAGAAGACAATGGTGGTCTCAGTTCTTCGAGAGGGTGGTCGGAGGTGAAGGAATCCTAGAGAAAAAGGAGAGGGAGTGAGAGCTCTAAACTTAAGATAGAGAAAGCTGAGAGTGATAAAGAGAGAGAAAATCATTTTTCTTTTTATTTTCTGATCCTTACCATCAACATCAATTTATTTTTAAAAATATTAATTAACTAATTTAAATTATCATAGTAAACATTGATTCAGATATTTGTTTTGATTAATTATAATTGCTGAAAAATTATAGTTTGTAAATATTCATTATATATATTATATGAATTTAATATTACACTAAATTTAATTTTGATGTCTGATTTGATAAAATAGTTGGGTTATTTTACAACGAGATTGATTTATTTTGGTTTCTTTCATAATATTTTAACATTTAAGAATTAAACGCTGCTGGATTTGGCTATATAAATAATACAATTGAAGGTAAATAATTAAATTAATTTTTTTGAAATAAAATGTTACGTAAAATAAACCGTTATTTTAAACTCTATTAGAAATTAAAATTTTTAATAACGTTTTTATAAAATGAGTTGTTACAAGTGTTTAACATTATCTTGTACTAGTGATAATAAATCCACTAATATTTGTTAAAAATATTTAAATGAGTGTTAAAAAAACATGTCACTCAGTTTTCTTTAATTTACTATTATTTTTTAAAAAGAAGCTGTTATAAGTAGTATTTATCGAAATTTTTGTCTGATAAAAATATGAAATCATGTTTGGTTAAAAGTCAACCCTTCTATAAGGTCCACTTCCCATGACCACGTAAACAAACTCAGTTTACTAAGCACTCCTTCAACAATTTTTTTTTAATTTTCACTTCATTTTTTTCCCTCCACTAATAAAATTTTCCTTATTTTTATTTACCACAATAACATAACTTACTATACAAAAGTTCCAATTTAATTTTCGGAAAACTAAATATTAATAATATAATATCCTCTTAATTAGTAATAATAAAACCGTTATTTTGGAAAATAAAATCAAAATTTGATTTCTTAATAATCGAGTTCTTACTTTTAAATAGTAAATTGTGACATTATAAAAAAATAAAAATAAAGAATGTGCTCTCTAAATTCTTTTTTATTCTGTGTTAGTTGGAAAAAAAAATCTCTTCACAAACCACCATGGAAATAAATAACTATGAAAAAAAACCATAGAAACAAACAACCCCACAAAATAAAAAAAGTTCCATGTTGTCACCGTCAAGTTTTCATACAATCATAGTTTTGAATAATTAGGAACAATCAAAACTTCCATATTTACTCTTCTCTATCTCCAGAAATTTAACACATTTCTCAAAGTATTTAAGTAAAAATATTGAAAATCCTCACTGATAGGGAACTTGTTTTATTTTTGACAGCAACAACTTGTTTACTCACTTCATTTCAGTGTAAGATCTTTCTATTATTTAACGTAATTATATATTACTACACATTTTTAAATCTAAATATAAAATGATTAATCTTAATATATGACAAAAATATTCTAATATAAAATATTATCCTTATAAAAAGGAATAGAAGAAGAACAATAATTAAACGCTTTTCAACTTTTCCGGCGATCTGCGATAGCTGAAAACCCACAACTACCCCTACATTATCCATTTCATTACATTCACCAATCGCTTAACGTATCAACTAATGCAGGGGCTCTTGCGTCAATTCATGTTGGGAGTGAGGACCCTCGCACACCCGAAAACGCGATCTCAGAAACTCAAACATCAAGTAACGTTCATTCCCTGCAATTCAGATCCCGTTCACTAACTGTTTCTTTTTTACCTTCTGGATTCAGCGAAAACTCACCGAGGCAACTCGCTCTCACAGTTCATGGCAACGAGATCGTAGTGTAGGTGCACTCGCATTTGATTCCAGCCGAAGATCTCACCCTACGCGGCGTCGTCGAGTCGCAACTCGCTCCGAGCTCGGGAATGGCTTCTTCGGAAGCCGATTCCCGTCTGAGTCTGGTCGTGGTCCCCGCGCTAGAGAAGATAATCAAGAACGCGTCGTGGCGGAAGCACGCCAAACTCGCTCATGAGTGTAAATCCGTTATCGAGAGGCTCGGCCACCTGCACCAGCACTTTCCGACGCCGGGATCTCCCTCCGACAACGAACCGGAGACCGCTGTCCCTGGCCCGCTCCATGACGGCGGTCCGTTGGAGTTCTCCTTGGCGGAGTCAGAGTCGATCCTCGCGCCTCTCATCAATGCCGCCGGCTCCGGCGTCCTGAAGATCGCCGATCCCGCCGTCGACGCCATCCAGAAGCTCATTGCGCATGGCTACCTCCGCGGCGAGGCGGACCCGGACTCCGCCGCTGCCGCGCCGGAGGCCAAGCTCCTCTCCAAACTCATTGAATCGGTCTGCAAATGCCACGATTTCGGCGACGACGCGATGGAGTTGCTCCTCCTCAAGACCTTGCTCTCCGCCGTGACGTCAATTTCGCTCCGAATCCACGGTGATTCCTTGCTTCTCATTGTGCGGACCTGCTACGATATATATCTTGTGAGTAAGAATGTGGTGAATCAGACGACGGCAAAAGCGTCGCTGATCCAAATGTTGGTGATCGTGTTCCGCCGCATGGAGGCGGATTCCTCCACGGTGCCCATTCAACCGATTGTGGTGGCGGAATTGATGGAGCCCGAGGAGAAATCCGACGGAGACAATTCGATGACGCAGTTTGTGCAGGGCTTTATAACGAAGATAATGCAGGACATTGACGGCGTTTTGAACCCTACGACGCCGAGTGGGAAAGTTAATTTGTTAGGTGGGCACGACGGTGCGTTTGAGACCACCACGGTGGAGACTACGAACCCTACTGATTTGTTGGACTCTACTGATAAAGACATGTTGGATGCTAAGTATTGGGAGATTAGTATGTATAAGACGGCGTTAGAGGGACGGAAGGGGGAGCTTGTGGATGGGGAAGTGGTGGAGAGGGACGATGATTTGGAGGTTCAGATTGGCAACAAGTTGAGGAGAGACGCTTTTTTGGTGTTTAGGGCGCTTTGTAAGTTGTCCATGAAGACGCCTCCGAAGGAGGCGGTAGGGGACCCGCAGTTGATGAAGGGAAAGATCGTGGCTCTGGAGTTGCTGAAGATTTTGCTGGAGAATGCTGGGGCTGTGTTCAGGACTAGTGAAAGGTATTGCATTTTACTGGAGTTTTTTTTAGGACTAGTTTGGAGTTTGGTATTGTGGCCAGTCAGGGAGAAGAGGTGTATTATTTTATTTTTTGCTGGTAGATGCAAGACGATGAATTTTCTGTGTTGAACATAGTAGTGAAGGTGGCAGACTTGATTCCATTGTCAGGATGTTCTGTCTGGGACTGAACTTAAGTGATAACTATTACTTTATTGCTTGTACGTTATACAATTAAGGATTTAGAAATATGATGGCACTAATATTAGAACACAAGTGCTGTATGGGATGAAATAGTCTTCTACTCCTCCAAAATAAATTTTAAAAAGACTCATCAATGGATTAAAAGAGACAAAAAAAATTTTGGTCTTGACTCAAGTGATATGAGACTTTTGGTATCAAAACAAGCTCCTTGGTCGAGGCTACATGGAAAGAGAGGCCTATGCCCTTTCTCTAGCATTAATGTTTCGAGTTCAAGTTTGTTGACATTGTTAGGAAGGATTATCACATCCAATGTGTTGCAGTACTAGGTAACTCTATCTCGATTTTGTTGTAAAAATGTGACTTGGTGGTGAAAAAGAGAATAAGTGTTTATAAACTTCTATTGGTCTTGACTCTTAAGGTATATGAGACTTTGGACGCACTACAACATATGCTATTCATGGATTCAGCTATAGATGGTGTTAGAGATAAGAGTTGATTATGTTAGAGATATGATTTCACTACATTGAATATGAATATATGATTTGATTTGATTGAGAAATGTTTGGTATTGATTGTGTTCCTTATTATTGTATCTCTTTTTCATTATAAATAAGAATACTCATGTGTGTTCAAACACATGAAATTCATTATATTCCTTCATTGTTTCTCTCTTCTTAGCATGGTACCAGAGCGATACCGTCCTCCAAGACATGTTTTTTCACTAATCCTTTTAACATGGTATTAGAACTTATCCTAACAAGGTTTGTTGAACTTATTGTGTCACCCACTATAGGAAGGCTATGGGAACACTCATAAATATCTAGTTTCACACTTAAGATGTCTGATCCTTGACATGAGAGGGTATTTGAAGATCCCACATTAACTTGAGATGTGACCAAATTATGATATATAAGTAACTGTAAACCTTGTCTTGCAAGCTAATTTTGTAGGGTTGAGCTAAGTCTAATCTACTTTCTAAGATAGTATCAAAGCATAAGGAGAAAGGAACTCAAATATGTGCTTTTGCTGTGGGTCCTGTGCTCATAAGACTGTTTACCTCTGACATCTTTTCAGCAAGTATTGTTTACTATTGACATTTTTTCTGTGCTCATAGGAGTAAATACTTTGGAAAACGTATATGTTTTTTTGGTTTTTCCCCTTTTTGTCACTGCTCACATAAGATACATTGTTCACCACTACTATCATAGTTAATCACCTATGTCAGTGGTTATTGCTATTGACTCTCTGGCAAACCTTTTCTAGCTAGAGTTACTGTTTGTTTACCTCTGATGTACCGCTTACTATTGACACTTTTCTAGCGAGTTTCTTTTTTCTTTTCTTCCAACTAGTTTCATTTAGCAGCCGTCATCACCAGCATTGCCTTGTTGTGCGATGATTATTTTCCCTTCGATAGTCATCATGCCTTCTAAGCTTTCCTGCTTCCTAGTAGTGATTATGCTCCAAACATTTTTTTTTCTTTTTGGCAACCTTCCTTTGAACATTGTTTGCTTTTCGGTAGTCGTGTTCTTTGAGCATGTTTTTTTTTCGTTTTTGGCAGTAGCCGTGTCCTCTGAGCATTTATGCTTTTCGGCAATTGTTGTGTCCTCTAAGTATTATTGCTTTTCCTTTAATCATTTCTGCTTCCCACTAGCCATTGCATTCTTTCAGTATTTTATGCTTTCTTGCAGTTGCCTTCCATCTACCCATATTTGCACTGTAGCAGTTGCCGAATCCTATGACATTTTTTAACAAGCTTGACTCATGATACATAAGTTTTTGCTTGAAAGAGAGTGTTAAAGATACGATTTGAAAGGACAAAACATATTGAAGATTAATTGTCACTTCGACAGAGAGAAAGTCATGTCTGGGAAATATCTACTAGCTTTGTTATTATTTATTGTGGCAGCTTTGACACTAACTAGCAGCCATGTTTACTAAGTCTCTCAAGGGGTTTTGTGTTTATTAAGAAGTGGACTTTAAGCCTAACTCAACCCCACAAAACCGGCTTGTAAGGTAAGGTTTGCACTCATTAATACAGACTAAATTGACTTCATCTGTAGTCGATGTGGGATTTTCAACACACTCTCTCACGTCGAGGACTGGACATCTCGAGCGTGGGACTATAGATTTATGGGTGGTCCAATAGCGGCCCGATAGCGGGTGGCCCAACAACCTTGCTAGGATGAACTTATATGGCTCTGATACCATATTAAAAAGTGGACTTTAAGCCAGAGAACCTTCTTGTTGGTGCGCAGGGTGAGTTAAAAATAACGGACTTTGGGTGGTCAGTGCACACATGTGTCATATGATACATATGCTATAGTTTGAGGGTGAGTATTAGACGTATGAGTTGATCATGTTGAAGATATGATTTGATAACATTAAATAGGGAGATTTGATAGGGAAATATCCTACCAAATATTTTCCATTATAAGATTTTTTTTTTCTTATTATTGTATCTCTTTTTCTTTATAAATAAGAACACTCATGTTTGTTGTATCCAACATACAGAATTCATTATATTCCTTCTTGGTTTCATTCTTCTCAACATGGTACCTAAGCGGTACTATACCATCATCCTCTATAACCTGTTTTGACACTAATCCTTTCAACAGATGGAATTGTTTTTATTTTGTTTGCCCTTACGCCGCCCATTGTGTCTCTTGGAACCTGCAATTTGGAATTTTCTGAACTTAAAGGTAGATGCAATTAGAATGCATAGTCACTCACTGTGTAAATCTTTTCCCCCATCTCCAATTGAAGAGAGGCAGTTAAGTTTGTTCTATAATCAAGGTTTTCTAGTCTGGGTATTTGAGATTGACATACAAATTAGGAAGAATATTTTTCTGATTGAAATTTATGAGCCACTTGAAATATCTACTCCAAATACTACAGTTTCACGGCTGCCATGTTGGTTTTGTTTCTGTTCACAATAAATTATGCTATGTACGTCTTGGTCTTTGAATTTCTGCCATCTTAAGAATTCTTCACAGGCTAACATTGTTTGATTCCACATTGATTAGTGATATAGTTAAAATGAAGTATGTGAGCTAAAAATCTTATTTACAAGTCAGTTTGGTGGATTTGAAATAGACATAAACCAAATTTTAGAAAAGTCTTGTGCCTTTGCAAACTCTAATTTTAGCTAGCTGCATTCATGCATAATTTTTTCCTAATTTGATTTAACATTTTTAGTTGTGCCAAACACGTTTGAATACCCCTTCTGTCTTCATAACTGATTCATCAGAAACTAGTCTAGTCATCATCTTCTATTATATTTATTTATTATGGACTACTACTGTGTTTTGAGTTTGACTCTTGAATTTAAGATAGATCCTTTTCCCCCTCATCTTTATTTAAAAAGTATCATCTTTCTCTTATTTTATACTTCACTTGAAACTATTTTTTGTTTACTTGTTAATTTTACTGTATGACAAAAAATAGTACTGATGGTTAAATTTTGGTTGTGCCTGAGCAGGTTTTTAGGTGCCATCAAGCAGTACTTATGTTTATCCTTGTTGAAGAACAGTGCTTCAACTCTTTTAATTGTGTTTCAGCTGTCATGCTCCATTTTCATCAGTCTGGTGTCAAGATTTAGAGCTGGATTGAAAGCTGAAATTGGAGTATTTTTTCCTATGATTGTTCTCAGGGTCCTAGAAAATGTTTCTCAACCTAATTTTCAGCAGAAGATGATAGTGCTTCGATTTCTGGAAAAGCTCTGTGTTGATTCACAGATATTGGTTGACATATTTATCAACTATGACTGTGATGTCAATTCATCAAACATATTTGAGAGGTGTGCTGTGCATTATTTATTTATTTATTTATTTTATAGATATTTTGTTTTACTTTAAAAATATGTGCAATTTCATGTTTAGAATATCAATATCAAGTTTAACAGCATTTGTGTTGTTGGATTGTTTTTCATATTCCATGCATCGGTCATGCTGCTGTGGCTAAGGTTGTCTTCATTGTCAGTAGGATACACTGTATAATTTATATCTAATTGTTATATTTCTCCTAGGATGGTCAATGGACTCCTTAAAACTGCTCAAGGTGTCCCTCCTGGTGTAACAACCACGCTTTTGCCACCCCAGGAAGCAACACTAAAACTTGAAGCCATGAAAAGCTTAGTCGCAGTTCTAAAATCAATGGGGGACTGGATGAACAAACAATTGCGCATTCCTGACCCTCATTCAGCCAAGAAAGTTGAAGCGTTGGATAACATTCCTGAAACTGAAGGTTTTACCATGGTAAATGGGAATGGAGAAGACCCTCCTGATGGATCTGACACTCAATCAGAAGTCTCCAATGATGCTTCTGATGTTTCAAATATTGAGCAACGCCGGGCTTATAAACTGGAATTCCAGGTAAACAAATGAATGAGGTTTTTGACCAATGAAAAAAGTATATCTGTGCTATGGCATTTTACCAATGAAGCTAATATAAGTGTATGGCAGGAAGGTATATCTCTTTTTAATAGGAGACCTAAGAAAGGAATTGAGTTTCTCATCAATGCCAACAAGGTGGGTGATTCACCAGAGGATATAGCTGTTTTTCTTAAAGAAGCATCTGGGCTGAACAAGACTCTGATTGGTGATTATCTGGGAGAAAGAGAAGAGTTACCCTTGAAGGTAATGCATGCCTATGTGGATTCCTTTAACTTTCAAGGTATGGAGTTTGATGAGGCAATCAGGGTCTTTCTTCAAGGATTTAGACTGCCTGGTGAGGCACAGAAAATTGATAGGATCATGGAAAAGTTTGCTGAACGTTACTGCAAATGTAATTCAAAGGCCTTTTCTAGTGCCGACACAGCTTACGTCCTTGCCTATTCTGTTATAATGCTTAATACTGATGCTCACAATCCCGTGGTGAA
The DNA here is from genome assembly GCA_030347555.1 of Lablab purpureus. NCBI lineage: Eukaryota > Viridiplantae > Streptophyta > Magnoliopsida > Fabales > Fabaceae > Lablab > Lablab purpureus. The sequence continues at coordinate 26,363,332 of CM059263.1, forward strand.
GAATAAGGTATGCTCACAAGTCTTCTGTTTCTGTAAATTGATATACAAATAATTATGGCAGACACAATTGCTTAATTTCTTTCTGGTTGTTGGGTTATGCAGATGTCTCCTGATGATTTCATAAGAAACAATCGTGGCATTGATGATGGAAAGGATCTCCCTGAGGAATACCTGAAGTCCTTGTTTGACAGAATATCTAGAAATGAGATCAAAATGAAAGAAAACGATGTGGCTCCTCAACAAAAACAGGCTGTGAACCCTAATCGACTTTTGGGCTTGGATAGTATATTGAATATTGTGATCCCTAAACGCGGTGAAGAAAATCTGGAGACCAGCGATGATCTTATCCGTCATATGCAAGAACAATTCAAAGAAAAAGCTCGCAAAACTGAGTATGTTTATATTTTTTCCTTTCTCTGGAAGTGATAGTTTACTTTCCGAATCTTCTCAGGTTGAGCAAAACATTTAACCTGATGTTTATGGCATGAAGAATCTTCTGTTGACTTGAGGCTGTTTAAGGATCCTACCATATCAACTAGAATTTAACTGCTTCTTACATGATCCATGTCTGTTTGAAGTGAGGTGTATCTAGCTAAAATTTTCACACCAGTTTTTTTTACTTTTTCTTTTTCTCTAATATTTTAATGATAGTTATATCACTTGTTTGCGAATTTCTCAAGTTGACTGGTTAAAGAAAAATAGTTCCTAGATTTTTTTTTTAAAAATTTTGTTGATATGCATTTTATTGGAATTTGCAGATCAATTTATTATGCAGCAACAGATGTTGTAATCCTGAGATTCATGATTGAGGTGTGCTGGGCACCGATGTTAGCTGCCTTCAGTGTTCCTCTTGATCGAAGTGATGATGAGATTGTAATATCTCTATGTCTTGAAGGCTTCCGCTATGCTATTCACGTTACTTCAGTAATGTCGATGAAGACTCATAGAGATGCTTTCGTGACGTCATTAGCAAAGTTTACCTCACTACATTCACCAGCAGATATTAAGCAGAAAAATGTCGATGCAATTAAGGTTAGTAAAATTTAACTTATCTTCTACCTGACTTATGAACAATATGAAAGCGGAAGTGATTATCAATTAGCAATTCTCATCGTGTTTGTTACTTTGTACTCATGGTGTAATGACCCCTTTCAAAATGCATCGTTGTTTGTATATTATTACATTCCCATAGCATCTTTTTATCATTTCAAGTTCATATATAACCTTTCCCTTTAATGGATGTTTTTATCCTGTCCAAAGCTACACTCTCTGCATTTCGACTTCGGCTCTTGTTCTGCAAACATGATAATTACCAAATTAACATAGTATCTTTGTGGAGTTTTGTTGTATGTCCTAAAAATGATTCTGAAAACAGTCTCTAAAGGCATATGATAGTCATTGTTTGTTGGATCTTTTTCAAGTTATGGATAATGTATTCATGGTACTTGAAATCAATGTTCAGTTTTATATTATTACATTATATGACTAAACTTACCATCTGTTTGTCACTAGGCAATAGTTGTTATTGCTGATGAGGATGGAAATTACTTACAAGAAGCTTGGGAACATATCTTGACTTGTGTTTCTCGGTTTGAGCATTTGCATCTTCTAGGAGAGGGGGCTCCACCAGATGCCACATTCTTTGCCTTTCCTCAGAATGATTCAGAAAAAACAAAGCAAACAAAGTCAACCATTCTTCCTGTTTTGAAGAAGAAGGGACCTGGGAGGATGCAGTATGCTGCTGCTTCATTGATGCGGGGTTCATATGATAGTGCTGGAATTGGTAGTAATGGTTCTGGAGTCACATCAGAACAGGTGAACCATCTAGTTTCTAATTTAAATATGTTGGAACAAGTTGGAAACTCTGAAATGAGTCGCATATTCACTCGGAGTCAAAAGTTGAACAGCGAGGCCATAATAGACTTTGTTAAGGCTCTGTGCAAGGTCTCCATGGAGGAGCTGAGGTCTCCATCTGATCCACGTGTTTTCAGCCTTACAAAGCTTGTTGAGATTGCGTATGTATTACTCACCTAGTACTTCAAACATGCTACGTCATTGCCTTACATCTAAACTGTTTACTTCTCCTCATGGATCATGGGGTTCATTGGTTGGGGGCTTTTTACAAGAGAAGCTTAGTTAATAGTACTTGATAATATTTATTTTTTTGTTTACAAATTGAGCATACTGGCAACCTGTTTTTTCCTTTTTTGGCTGATTAAATTCCCAACTCTTGTTCTCACTTCTTTGTAGTGTGAGCAAGTTGTTGAATTGAACTGTATTTTGTGTTCAACTCTGATAAAATATCACGAGTTTGCATGTGAAGAGGTCACCTGTGTATTTTAACCCTCAGTTTCGGTTCAGATGGTGAGCCAAGGGATAAAGTGCTTAATTTTATTGAAGAGAAGGACATTACAAGTGTGCCCAAAGATCAAGGTGGGAAAGTGTAGTTCATTTGAAAAACAAATGTTCGGGCAGAGCATCAAGCATATGATTTATGATTTTGCATGATTGTTGATGTTTATATACTATTTTTTCTATTGTTTGACGTGATTATTATATAACAGGCACTACAATATGAACCGCATAAGGCTTGTGTGGTCAAGCATCTGGCATGTTCTCTCTGATTTCTTTGTAACTATTGGCTGTTCCGCAAACCTTTCAATTGCAATTTTTGCAATGGATTCCTTGCGTCAGTTGTCAATGAAATTTCTAGAGCGGGAAGAGCTGGCTAACTATAATTTTCAAAATGAATTTATGAAGCCTTTTGTCATTGTTATGCGAAAGAGTAGTGCTGTTGAAATTAGAGAATTAATTATCAGATGTGTCTCTCAGATGGTTCTTTCTCGTGTTAACAATGTCAAATCAGGATGGAAGAGCATGTTCATGGTAGAGCTGATAAACTCTTATTGTCTATAGAGAGCTTCAATTAACACAAATGTTTGTTGAATTTTTTTTATCTCATGTACTTATTGCTCATAGACCTGATTTCAGGTATTCACAACAGCAGCTTACGATGACCACAAAAACATTGTACTCTTGGCTTTTGAAATTATTGAGAAGATTATTCGAGATTACTTTCCATACATCACTGAGACTGAAACCACAACCTTCGCAGACTGTGTAAATTGTCTAATTGCGTTTACCAATAGTAAATTCAATAAAGAGATTAGCCTAAATGCCATTGCTTTTCTACGGTTTTGTGCAACAAAACTTGCAGCAGGTGACCTTGGCTCATCATCATCAAGGAATAAGGATAAGGAAGTTCCCGGAAAGGCTTCCTCATCTTCACTTCAAACAGGAAATGAGGGGAAAAATGATAATGAAGAGGCTGCTGACAAAAATGATCATCTCTATTTCTGGTTTCCTTTATTGGCAGGTGAAGGCATTATATAAAGTTTATGTAGGCATAAATATTAGGGAAAAAGTAATAAACTTACGTTTCATATCATTGTTAAAGGATTAGTGCTTCTTTTGCTATCGTTTTTCTTCACGTGTTAATAAGCTTAGCATATTACAGATATACTTATTTGTTGTCTTTTTTCTGCAGGTTTATCTGAGCTTAGCTTTGACCCAAGACCTGAGATTAGGAAGAGTGCCATGGAAGTCTTGTTTGAAACCTTACGTAACCATGGCCATCTCTTTTCGCTAACTTTATGGGAAAGAGTATTTGAGTCCATCTTATTTCCAATATTTGATTATGTTGGACATGCTATTGATCCTTCCGGAAGTAGTTCACCAGTCAATGAAGGAGAGGTGGATGATGGTGAGCTCGATCAAGATGCTTGGCTTTACGAGACGTGCACGTTGGCCCTCCAATTGGTTGTAGATCTTTTTGTTAACTTTTACAACACTGTCAATCCACTTTTAAGAAAGGTGCTGATGCTCCTGGTTAATTTTATAAATCGCCCTCATCAAAGCCTTGCAGGCATTGGTATTGCGGCTTTTGTTCGTTTGATGAGTAGTGCGGGGGAGCTATTTTCTGATGAAAAGTGGTTAGAAGTGGTTTTCTCGTTAAAAGATGCAGCAGAGGCAACACTTCCTAACTTTTTGTTTCTGGAAAGCGAGGACTTCACTAGAAGTCATGAGCATGCTTCAACCGCCGAGGCTGATAGAGATTTTGCTGAATCTGGCTTCCCAGATAATTTAGTAGACTTGAGAACTCGTCGTGTTTATGCTCATTTAACTGATGCAAAATGCCGAGCTGCTGTTCAGCTTTTATTGATTCAGGTAATTTTATATTCCGTTCCTCCAAACTATGTTAGAATGCCAAGTAGAAAGAAATTATGAGCGAGTCAAAGTGCTGTGGCTGAGATATTTAATCTATTCAGAAGGTCTGAGACTGCTTGACTAAGATGATTTGTTATTTTAAGTTACATTAAATTCTTACTAATACATGTTCTTCCTATTCAGTACCTTATTCCTGTGTGTATTTCTGCATTGGTGTTCACTTTTAGGCGTCCACTCAAAATATATGTGCCCCGGTTGAAAACTGATGTCAACTCTCTTTTTGACATTGGCAGGCGGTGACGGAGATCTATAACGTGTATCGTTCTCACCTTTCAGCAAAAGCCATGCTAGTCCTGTTTGATGCTTTGCACGGTATAGCGTTACACGCGCATCAGATTAACAACGATAGCATATTACGTTCAAAGCTCCAAGAGTTTGGTTCTATGAGCCAAATGCAAGACCCTCCACTCTTACGCCTTGAGAATGAATCGTACCAGATCTGCCTTACATTTTTACAAAACCTTGTCGTTGACAAGCCTCCTAGTTATGAGGCGGATGAGGTTGAATCTCATCTTATTCAGCTTTGTCAGGAAGTTTTGGAGTTTTATATTGAAGTTGCAGGTTTTGGACAAAATTCTGAATCTTCTCATGGTCGAGAGCCGCATTGGTTTATTCCCTTGGGCTCTGGGAAGAGTAGAGAATTGGCTGCTCGTTCACCTCTCATTGTGGCTACTCTGCACGCTATCAGTAGTTTGGGAGATATTTCCTTTGAGAAGAACCTGTCTCATTTCTTCCCTCTTATTTCTAGCTTGGTGCGTTGTGAACATGGATCCAAGGACGTCCAGGTTGCTCTCAGTGACATGCTTACTTTGTCAGTTGGTCCTGTTTTGCTACAGTCATGTTGATTGATCATATTGGTAAAAGATTCACCCTGCATTTTGAGATGTAGGAATTTTTTGTTTAAATCTTTTTGTTCATAATTTTCCTTGCTCTCCTTTGCCTTGGATTACGTGTCAATAATATACTATGACAGTGTACGAAAAGTTGGTAGTAGTGATTTTTAGCCACACCTTCCTAACTTTAGTATTTTAGAAGCTAGCTTTTCCAGTCAGAAAGAATTGATATGTATTACCATGAGTCGCAATGTTGTATTTTTTTACGTCTTATTCATTTTTAAGAGAATTAGTTTTGCAGCATTATATACTGTAAAGATTAGTCTGTCGGGATGTTCTTATTATGTGGTGATAAATTTTCTGGTTTATGACACATTAGTCCTAATTAATAGTGATCTTTCATGTGAATTTGTTTTATTGTAATAAATGATTTTGATAAATCTTAGGCTTCGTGTGTGAAAAGATATCCAGTTTTTATAAAATTATAACATTAGTTTGTGCTATTATATGGCTTGGTGGTCCTGGTTTTCTACTGGAAAGATAGGAGTTTCCTTCAGAAAAGCTTTTAGCTTTTCAATTTTACGGAGTGACTCAAACTTGTATACAGTTTTCGCAAAACCAGGTGGGAGAATCAACTGATTTTACGCGTGGCTTGGTGTTCGACTACTTGTTGAATCGGATGTCATTATGAAACTAGTTTATATATAAAATAAAACTGCGCATACAGAATTTTTAAAAATAATTAAGTAATAAATTATAGATATAATTTTTATGCATGCAAAAGCGTGTGGGTTTCGATAATGAGAAAACATTAAGCAGGTTTGAGTAAGAATAAAATGGAGGTCCAAGTTATAATTACTCGATTATAAAAAAACAATTAAATTAATTTGCTGATAAAGAAAACAATTAAATTAATTTAAAATTAAAAAAATATGAATAAAATGATAATATTAATATATATTTAAAGATGAAAAGATAATCTAATATTAAAATTTAGTTATATTTTTAAGTCTTTCAAATTTGAAATAAAGGGTTTATAATTTAGCATATAAGATTTAATGTCTAATGATTGTACTTGTTTTTATTCCCACAAATTTAACATTTAAAGATTAAAATAATATTTTAAAAATTTCAAAGGACAAAAAACCTTAAATTTGAGCAACCAAAACTAAAATCGTCCTAAATTTTACATACTGAAAACATAATTAAACCTGTAATTAATATATATATATTAATTTTAGTAACTGAAGCGAATAACACTTGTAACTTTGGAGAATCAAAATAAAAATAACCATTTCAAGTTCCTCAGAAAAGATGATTTGTCTTCTTGTAGGGAAAATCCAAATACACAGTCACCAATGAGAAATGCTTGGTCAATTTCATGGACGCAGTCCTGCGGAGACCACAACAGAAAGATAACAAAATAATTGTAGGCCTGTGAAAGCGAAAGCTGATAGCACATAGTATGGTGATGATGATAATATTTTCATGACTTTTCTGCATATATCAGCCACCAATTAAGACCTTAATGAAACCAAAAAGCTATATTATATATCATCACTCCCTCTAAATCCATCCTTATCTAATTCTGTGTCTCATTTAATCAACCACAGTTTCAAAACCAGCTGATACAATACAAAGACGAAAAAGAAGAGAATATGAAGACCCCATGTTTTGTCTCAGAAAGAGTTCAGACCTTGGAATAAAACTTGGAGAATTGTTCCTACTTACAAGGTGACAAAAGGGTATGTGCCATAAATAAAGTTACACTGCTCTACACAAATGCTCAACAAATTTCCTTTAGTCAACTCGACTATACCATCACAGTTCTTATCCTCAATTAACTATGTTGCAACCCTTCACTACTTTCTTTACCTTTCTTCACAGGAATACCAAATCCTTCCTCAACCAACAAAGATTCATGATGAGTGCATGCTATAAAGGAAAACGACCCAAGAGAAAATTCTCTTCAGCTTCTGACTTGTCAACCTCTTCTTTCCTTCACATGGAGCTGTCCACTCAGTTTCATCAAGTTTTCAAGATGATTGACTCTAATGGGGATGGGAAGATCTCAACCACTGAGCTGAGTGAAGTGCTTGCATGCCTTGGATACAACAAGTGCACTGCTGCTAAGGAAGCTGAAGGCATGGTGAGGGTGTTGGATTTCAATGGAGATGGGTTTGTGGACTTGGATGAGTTCATGGTTGTCATGAATGGCATGGAAAAAGAAGAGGAGGAGAAAGAAGAAGAAGCAGAAGAAGAAGAAGAGAAGATTGGAAGTGGCATGAGGCATGATGATGGTTACCTCATGGATGCTTTTCTTGTCTTTGATACTGACAAGAATGGCCTCATTTCAGCCAAGGAACTGCAGAGAGTTCTCATCAATCTAGGGTGTGAAAACTGTAGCCTCAGAGAGTGCAAACGCATGATCAAAGGGGTTGATCAGAATGGAGATGGGTTTGTAGATTTTGAAGAATTTCGATCCATGATGCAAAGTGGACTTGCAAGTTAGAGCTTGAAATGTGTTTGTGTTTGTGATGTATTTGACTATTATTTCTCTCTTTTCTTCGTTCTTTCCTTTCTCATTACACAAACATGTCTTAAGTAATGTAATTAACATGATGTGTTTTCCGTTTTTGACCTTTTTTTGTCATACAATAATATAGAAAATATGTAGATTATATGCATAGTGTTATACTATGATGTATAATTTTGTTAAACTTAAGGGATGTTAGTATTGTTTGTGCTTTTTGTTTGATTAATTCAGTTATGAGTAGTCCATACATAGGAGTGTCAAATAGCAAGAAATGAGAGATAGACACAATTTTTTTCTTATCAAGTTGATTAATAGTTTAGAAGATAATTAATTATTCTATTCATCCATTTAAAATCGATAGACCTTTAATTTCAATATGTAAAAAATATATTTTTATTAGAAGTTTTAATCTAGTTTTGACTCCAAATAATTGTTATTATAAATATTTAATAATTAAAAAAATTTAGAAAGATATAAGAGTATATCAATAAAATTATTTCACTATAATTAAGTCATTTATTGTTTTTCAATGGAAAGTGTGTTATGGAGCTTGTAAATATGATCAGAAGATTGAGAGAAATAAAAAAAAATGTTCATTATTATCTTGAGGAGATGAGTTTTCACAGATTTTGAGGTGAGATAGATTATAGATAATGATGGCTTGAGAGGAAGGAAAATGATAGGGTGACATCAAGTACACAGAAGAATGTACACCTGTCTCTCACCTTATACCACGCTCTTTTTGTTGAGATATTTTGTGACCAAGTGGATAAGTTTTGATGGTTTTTTTTACTATATTAATTAACCTCCTTAAAAAAAAGTTTCTTACTTTTACTAAAATCAAATTTTACTTTAATCAAACCAATAAGACTCCATTTGTTTTTATTACTAAATTTATCTTTTACAACTTATTATTCCAAAACCCAACTAGCTAGATCATCTATTTTAATAATAATAATAATAATAATATTATTATTATTATTTATTTTTTCCATTATTTTTCTTCCCCCCTTTATTATTACTATGTTTCTTTTGTTTAATATTTTCTATAAGTTCAATATTTAGATTTTAAATAATTTTAAATTTTGGTTTTAGATTTGATTTTGAATTGTTGAAGAAAATAAAAATATAGATTATAGGTTATTTAATTTTGAATTTTATTCTAAATATTGAATTCGATAAAGCTAGTTTGAATTCATTCTTTGTCACGTTTGATTTGAATTTTGATGAAAACAATTGTTATAACGAAATAACTTTGATTTGTTTGGGTTGTACTCTCTACTATAATATAATACAATACATTTTAATTAAAACTTTCATAATTAGTTTTTAAGTTAATAACTATAACTTCTTATTTTATAATTCAGAGCAAATATGTCGCTTCAAAATAAATAGATTCATTTTAAGTGGCCTTTATCCCAATAAAAAGTGTTATAGCTTGAAATAAAGAGAAATTTTATCTTTTAATAATGTGTTTTTTTTATTAGATGAAAAAAAGTAATTTTTATATGAACTAAAATTATCTTATACTGTACATAAGTTAAAAATATAATTAATTTTAATTTATGAAAAATATTATTTTTTCTTTAAAAATATTTATATAAAAGTTCATCTAAATACATTCATAATAAATAAAAAGTATTGGAAGAAATTAAAGTGAAAAAGAAAATAAAACTAGTGAAAATATAAATAAACAGATAAACACATGTAATAAAAAAGAGTTGTTAAATATAATGGTAATATGTAACTCAAAATAGCTCCTTTTTTATTTCTCTCAATAATATATTAATATTTTCATTTTTGGGTTAACTAGTTACAGGTTTTCTTTTTTCTGCATCCCATATCTTTAACATACACTCCTATAACATATTGAAAAAAAAAAACTTTTAATTCTATTTTTAAATTATTGTATTTTTAAATTTCTATATTTCTTTCTTTTGTTTGTTTTGGATTGTACTGGAACATTTTAAAAGTGACTTTTTATTACATAATTTTAAAATTATTTTTAAAAATAGATTTTAGAATATATAATTTAAAATAATTTTTTTATAAATAAATTCTAAATGATACAAATAAATTTTGGATGATATAATTTGAAAATCATTCTTAAAAATATTATAAATTACACAATCTAAGAGTACAATTACATTATAGATTATATAATATAAAATATATTTTTGAATGTATTTTAGATTGTAAAATATAAAATATATATTTAAATTTTATAATTTGAAAATTTGAACCATAAACAGTTTAGACTTTTCCAATATTTAATGGAGGTGCATGAAAAAAGCACAGGGTGGAATAAGAAATTGCCGTGCGATAAGTTGAACGGGCCTTAGGCCCATTTGGAAAAGGCTTTCAAAGTCTTAAGAGTTTTAACTAGCGAGGCTAGTTGCTTCTCAATTCAATTAATAATTCATTTTTTTTGTTCAACGTTAAGCATTTTAATAAATCGTAATGATTTTCTTCATAATCGGCGAAAAAAATATAAAAAGGTTAATTTTAAATATTTTTAGATAAATATACTACTCTGTTCTGTTTGGAAGATCATATGCCTATTTAGTAGTTTTGACTTTTCTTTAATTTGGAAATTCTTTTGATTAAAATTTCTGTAAGAAAAAATCTGACTATAAGCTTATTATACAAGTTTTTCATATGTCAAAAATTCACATAATTTAAGAGTAAAAAAAGATGAATAAGTTATTCCAATATACTAAAAATTTGTAAACACGTTTATTCTTTAACTTAAAAAAAAACCCAGAAGGAACTACAAAATAGTAAATTACATAATACCGAAATGTTGCTTAAAATAAAGAAATTCTTATGGGTTGGATATTAGTTATTATTATTTACTAGAAAAACATTGTATGAAAGAAAATTACTAAACCCTTAATTAGGGTTAATTTAAGTTGGTTTGATTGGACAGAGAAGGAGAAGAATGATATATAAAAAGAGTATATCTATCTGAGAATCTATGAGTTATAATAAATTAAAGATTAAAAAAATAAAAGCAAATAAAACATAGTCTGTAAGAAGGGATTTTATATGACAAGTGGCTTAATGGAGATGTTTGTTAAGTAATTAGCAAAAGCAGATATTGTGACACTTTCACTACTCTCTTACTCATTAATCTATTCACTTGTTTAGGTTTCTACCAACAATCATTCCTCCCAAATACAAATCTTAATTGCAAAATAATTTATTATTCAATAAAAATAAAAACACTTTTTATTGATAGCTTAAACAAGAATAGTGTATTAAACAACCCTACCTAGTCATGTTTCTAAGTAATCATTCTTCCAAGTGTATATAAATTGTTTAAAGACAATTCCTTTTCTCTTCATACATATCAAACACCAATGTCTCATAACAACATTCTTTTATTATAATTTATATATATATATATATATATATTATAAGTTCCCTAAGCTCCAACAAACCTCAATTTTATTACTACTAAACTTTTCAATTTGGCACAGAAGTTTCTAAACTATAATTGCATGCACTTCCAAATATGTGGGAACTAAATTCTTTAAGCTTCCTACTATTTCCTTTTTTTCTCCTAGGCGAATCACCCTATATTAATCATTTATTTTATATATATATATATATATATATGTATATATAAATAAGAATACAATCCAAATATAAAATTCATCTCCAAATGAATAATTTATTTTTCACTACTTTTTTTGTAAACTACGACACCTCAAACATAGTACGGTGTTTTTCTTTTCGTTTTGTCCAATGAATTATGAGTTTCACAATAGGATAATATATCTTTTGGTTTGGTAAATTTTCTGCACACACCTCCAATATTCATTACTTTTTAATTTAATTAGAATATTAATTTTGGCTAATTATATTTATTTCTCATGCATGTGTGGAGTATGAGAGTTTCATTGAATGAAGATAAGCAAAATCAACACTGTATAAGAAGCAAGATCAAACAAATTCATATTTTAAATTTTGAGTTAAAGATAATACGAAGATCTCTTATAATTGATTTATGATTTATTAGATTTATCAAAATTTTTTGAAATACTGAATCTTTTCACTATGTTTGTTCAAGAATTCTATAATTGATATAACTAAAACACTTTAATTTTAAGAACGAAATTATGAAAATTCAAATATAGAGTTTAAAAGTTCATATTAAAAAAAAAGAACAATATATATATAAAAAGAAATAACTTTTCTATACATATTCAAGAAATCATAATATAGACATGTTTAATGTATTTCTTAATATTACTATTTTTTTGCGATATTTTGTTATAGTTATATATTATTAAATTTTATCAAGTTTATTTAAAAATTGGCATCTCAATTAGTTTTTACAAAGTACAGAATATTATAAAATCTTTACATTATTAACATCTCAAAACTAGACTGTTATTTTTTCCATCTTCTATAATTTTAAATAAATCTGAACATATATATTTCCACATGATTCATTATAGTAGCAGACAAAACATTAAAATAGGCCTTAAATTGATTCAAGAACCAGCTGTAGTTTAAAGAGAGTTTATGTGAAATCGTGACAAATCTAAAAGTTTTGGCATATAAGTATTATTCTGAACTAATAGTTGAACGAGGAGGAAGAGATTCTCATAACAACGTCCAAATCTTCAAATTTTCAAGAATATATTTCCACATACACTTTTTCTAAACACAAAACTTAGATATAGTTTTTGATATTTGTCATAATATTTTCCATCAGATTGAGAGTCTTAATTACGTACGTGGGTAAATTATTGCATTAAACATTTAATGAAGTTTTATTTATGATACAAACTACCGAAATTTTTCCAAGAACAAAACTTTTAAAACACCATTAATGAGTTTGAATCTGGAATGAGGATAAGGTTTTAAACAGCAAGGCTCATTAATAATGTTGACCTGACAATAAATGAGGCCTTAGTCCAGAAAAGTTGAATGCATTCAAATTCAAAGTACTCCATAGTTAATTAACCAAGAAAAAATAATAAGAATAATTGAAAGTACATGTATAATGGGAAGAATTTAAGATTGGCACTACTCATGAGCATGCAGGCACCAATGAAAGAGAAGGAAAATCGTTGACATTGTGGCACCAATGGTTTGCAAAACTTGATTTGGAAAGAGATTATAATTAAAGAAGCAATATAAGGAGGTGCATGATGACAAGAAAGGTTCCAAATCTATCATAATCTGTCACATGAAGGGTTCAGTTTGGTCGGTTGTTTAGCCCTTAAAATAATAGGGTGCTAATGGTGTTTGAATTAATTAACATAAGTTTGAAAGCTTTGGATTGGCTTTCCATGGAAGACAAGAGATGTGTGTGCAACAATCTCAACCCACTTTCAGTGAAAAGCGCCTTGTAAAAGACTCAGAACATGCACCATCGTGCTACCTTCGATGCAGTATTAGGTGCCCTTCACATGGATTTCAAACTTCGTTTTTTTGGAAGTGGTCCACACTCTATGGATTAACTTTACTAACAATTCTTTAATCACCATCAACAGTAGTGCCTTCCATTTGTTTAGTTTTCTTTCAAAAACTTTATTAACCAACCATAGTTTATATTGCTGTTCTTGCACTTGTACCATGATGTTTCAACAGATTTCTTTTTTCCCTTTTCAAAATGGACACCTTCGTTCATTTCTTTTCCCTTCTAAACCTCTGCTTATTATGTGTTTTTCTCGAGGACTAAATGTCATTCACAAAATTCAAAACACACATGTCAACAACACACACAAACACATGGTTTTTCTTTTTTATATATATTCTAGCTTTATGCGTGAACCAAACGTTGGTTTTTGTCTTGTTTCGTCATAGAGTTTGGAAACCCTTTACTCTTTACGTTTTCATCCAGCTTTAGCTTCAGATCAATATAACCGAACTCTCACAAAGTAACATTTCTGAAATACCCAGAAAACAAACCTTGATGCTTAACCTAGAAGAAAATAAATATATACACACACATATATATATATGTATGTATATATATATATATATAACTGCATGGTTCAACAATTAATAGAGAAACTGAAAGAAAGTTGAGTTCAGTTATATCAGCTTTTTGAAAACTTATGTATATATATATGAGCCTTTTTCACTGATCTTCTTTGCAAATGGCAGAGGTTGTAATATTCTGCTGGAAACTTATGTATCTCTATAATTGAGCAACTTCATTGGTGAAGAAGCCTAAGGAAAAAAGCTGGGGAATGCTTGAACAACTAGTTTATATAGTGGAATTCTTACTAAACAGAAGAATAACTTTGTGAACTGGATATTATTAATATAAAAGTGGCTAAAACATCAATGAAAATATTAAAAAGGAGACACCAGAACTGATGAAATGCCTATCACATCATACCTATAAATGCATGCAAGATGGTAAGTTCTTTACCTTTCATCATTCATATTATTATTATAATTGATATAAAATATTTACATGACCTTAATTAGTGGTCCACACATATTAAAGGTTCACCAGCCCTCTTGAACTAATTAAAATAGTTTATGTGTCATCTGTTACAACTTAGAAATATTATATAGAGTTATTTCTTAGTCATACAAGGCACCAAAGTAATAGGTTATTCCATTCGTCACCCTTTACCTAATTATCCTAATTAATCGATCAAGTTCCGTAACTCTGTGAATTGGCCAAAGCAAAACTAGTTCTTTAAGCTTCATAGATTATCATGTATATATACTCTCCTTGGAAGTTGCAAATGGAGTTTTCAAAGAGATAATCATGATTAATTCTTGTTGTATCAGAAAAAAAAAATAGCAGAAAACATCGTTTCTTATAACCATATTATCAATATGAAGTATTTGGTAAATTTTATCAAAACTTGATCTATATCAGAGAATCTAACTCTTAATGAGATTTTTCTTTCCACCACACTTTTTTCATTTTAAATACTTGAAATTTGTACATGCCGGTCATTTTTTTTATTTGAAGTCGTTATTAAGCTTTATACAAGATATAGACTTGCCAACTCTATAAATTCTTCAAGCATGTAAAAGGATTTGTGGACCACTAAAAATGGTGAACAGAAAAACATTCACTTTTGTATTTAACTATTACTGACTTTAATGTTATGAAAATAAATTAAAATTCAGTGTTGGGTACTTCATTTCTAAAAGGGATACCATTCCTATGCAGCCAAAGAGACTAAACAACAACAAACCATACAAACTGCCAAGCTGTCTTAGTTTTATTTCCACACAATCCTTCTTTCAAGAAGTGTATCTTATGACTTGAGTAGGTAAAATAAATATTGAGATGGGAATTATACATCAACTTTGACTGCAAACTTGTTTTTAATTTTTCAAATATCACTTCAAACCAAATATCATTTTAATAAAAAATTAATTATAAATAATACAGAATATTTAAAAGGATTTGTCAAACTCACTCTAAGTAAATATCATGTAAACAATAAAGTTTGTTTTTCAACCTAAACAACTCTATTTAATAATCAATGAGATTTAAAAAATTTGTAAATTCTCAATTCTATAATTTGTTATTTTTATTTTATTTATTTTATGTTATAACAGTTTTATCTTTTTTCTTTTTTATAAAATCTATCCACATGAAAGCATCACTATGAAACTATAAAATCCTAACTAATAACAATTTTATTTTTATTTTATTACCGTTACACATTTATTTTTTTTAGAAAATTCTTTTTTTCTATATTTTATTTCTAGAAGTTTAAGCTAATAAGTTATTTGTTCGGCTAAAAAAGTATAGATTTGAAGAGGAGGTAACTAGAAGTTGATTAAGACAAGACAATTGAAATCTTGATATGGTATATTAACATTTTTTCTATAATTATTTTAATTTTTTCTCTTCTTTTCTTGGGATTTAGAAGGAAAATGTGATAGATATATAATCAAAGAAAGATACTAATTATGTAGGATTAATACTTTCAAAGTATTGTTATTTCAGTGTTAGGAAGTTGCTTACTTAGTAATACACTAACTTTATATGAGAAGAGATATTTTATCTTATCAACTTCATATATATATATATATATATATATATATATATATCTAGTGTGTGTGAAGATATGTACATATAATGATAATAAGATCCATGTTATTAGATATGTGATTGTAATACTCAATGTTGTATATTGTATATGGATATATGTATGATAAAAATTATGGTATATTTATGAATATGTGCGGATACCTAGTGTGGTATCATGGTCTATTATGTTTGTGTGAAGGGTACTTGAGATAATATTATAACTACAAAGATCATAATATTAATACATGCACTACGTAATGTTAATTGTGATAATTATTTTTCTTAGATAATAGTACCAATGGAATGCATTTGAAGAATGTTCTTAGATAAAAATAATTCAATAATAATTCACTATATATATATATACTAGTATAATATAATAATTAGTTCATCCTTATTTATATTTATATATAGAGAGAGAAAGAGAGAGGGGAGAGAGAAAAAGAGAGATATTAAAAATCCAATCATCACTTAAAAATTATAGATAAAAATTATAAAAATAAAATTAGACTTAAATATCTTTAACTTTTTTAACCAAAGGCTTTAATTAGCATTAATATAAATTATCACCTCTCATTTTAATTATCTTGTCTTTAAATGTCAGTACATAACAACAAAATCTATTTATCTAAAGTTATTTTTTTTATAAATTGAAATTGTTTTTTAATTAAAATAAATATAAAATATTTAAAACTTTTTATGAATAATTAGAAAATTATTATTAAGATTTTAATTTTTATAATCTATTCCATATATTTATGCATTTCAGTGTAATTTTAATTAATAACTTTTAATTAAAGATAAATTACTTCAAGTCATTTACACTTCCACACATCATAAAACTTGTGATAAGGTAGAACATTAAATTATAATTTTTATCAAGCAAAGTAGTCACTAAGAATCCTAACTAGTCACTAACAGTTTAAGTCAACGTAATGTACAGATTTTTATCCGCTGTCTATATAAGTTATCTACAATATTAAATTAAATTCAACTTAAAATATAATACTTATTATTTTTAATTTTTTTCTATTGATTATCAATTGTTTAATAGATTGATTAAATTATTTTTAAAGATATAAATACTAATTTTTTTTAATATACTTTGCAGGTGTGATAATCCAATTTGAATTTCTATTCAAATTAAACATAGATTGATGTTTTATTCAAAAATTAAGATAATTTCATTTTATTTTATTTTATTTTAGATTTTATTTATTTTTGGAGGAAAAAAGATAATAGGTAACTAAGAATTATTTTTAAGAATTGTTCTTCAATATTCATGGGAATAAAATAAAAAGAGCCCGACTAGGTACTGGCCGGGCTCATTGGCGGTAGAAAAAGAAAAAAATAAAACTAAAAAATAGAAGAATATAGAATAATGAAAAAAAAACTAGTCTCTTCTTTTTTAACTTTTTGTTCTTCTTATTTATGTGATATAACATAAACAAAGTAATTTTTTTTTTTCAATTGGAGAGATGGCAGAGTGGTGCAAATTTTACTTAATAGATACGATTTACAAAAATAAAAAAAAAATACTTAAAATACGGATTACGACAAATCATTTATACTGTGGACGTTTATATACTCAGTCCTAAATACAACTAATAATCTAAGCGACACATGACAACTAAACTCTAGTATTGGAAAATTTTATCCTTTTAAATGGGTTACAAAACTACTCAAGTTAAATTATAAATAAATTGTTAAAGAGCATTTTATTGCTGGTACCAATTACTTTATACTAAAATAAAGTGGATTAAACAAATTGAAGTATTATAAAGAACAAATTAAAAGTTTAGAAGACATGAAATAAATTTAAAAATGATGTCTTTTTATTTATTAATAAAATAATTTATGTTAAAACGTATCATAATTTTATTTAAAATTTATTTTTTAAACTTTTTGTAATGCAAAATTATTTATTAAATTGTTGTAATTAATTTTATTTAATATTTTATAGTCATTTCTAGAGCTGTCAAAATAGGTCTGGTCCGATAGACTGACCCGTATAGCCTATGATTCAGGTCAGGCTAAACTTAAAAAATTGTGACTTATATAACAATAGACTTTTTTAGCCTGACCCATTTGGCCCGATGCCTATATGGGCCAAGGCCAGGCTGGCCCGTAGGCTAATGGACTGGCCCGTTTATTTTTTATATTAAAATTTTGTTCTTAATTGGTATGTTGTCATACCAAAGAAAGAAATCCTAGTGTCTCAGAGTCTCTGTTTTCTTCTTCATTTTTTCTCTTCCTTTCTCATAAGCTCTTTCATCTCCTCTATTGCACTATTTCTCTAACATCTCACAAGTCTCTGTTATGTTGTTTAGTAGGTGTTTGACTCTTTTGGAAGTACTTAGTATGTGATCTAAGTTTTTTTTACAAGTTGTTCAAATGTAAACAGTTTTACACACACATTCATGTAAATATATTATATATTTATATTTATATTGTTGATAAAAAATTATATTGTAAATATATTGTAATATTTTTTTCAATTTTTAATTAGGCTAAAAATGGCCCATTGGCCTAACATAAGGCCAGGCCAGGCTATAAATTGTGGCCCGTTTTAAAATATAGGTCAGGCTAGGCTATCAGATTTTCTGAACTTGGCCCGTAGGGCCAGGCCAGGCTGGGTCGGGCCGCCCGTTTTGACAGGTTTAGTCATTCCATTTAATCTTTGTTGAGATATTGTTCATATTAAATAAATTTTTATTATTTTTGAAAAACTTCTTTTTTGAGTGAAGCAGTGGTACTGAAATTGTTAACATTATTCTATAAACTATATATGCATTTAGAAAATAATATATTTTTTTATATAATTTAAAATGTCAATTGGTTTATCATTTTCCAATCCTATTATTTTTCTTAAAATATTTAATTCTGAAAATAAATTCAACTCATCAAGATCCAACAAATTATTATGTTTCAAAAAAATTTGAGGTTTAAGTATTTTTCTTTCAAAAGTATACCATCAAGTAATTTTTGTTCAATCGAAGAACACCTACTTGTATTTTCTAATTCATTTTCATATCTATTCTTTATAAATTTATCCATAGCTCCTTTTTGTAATGCAATTAAAGTCTCAATTGTTCTCTTCTTCTGAAATTTTGAATAGTCTGATTCATATTTTCTAATTGACATATCTATATATTTTTATATTAAATAAAAATTATAATATATAAAATATTACTAAAGATTAGTATATAAAAAAGAACGAGTTAAAACAATAAAACTTGGTTCTGGTTGTCAAGAAAATAAACTCGATTGTAAACTCGTAGTATCTTGAAGTCTTCAAGTCTCTTTCTCTTCTTTAGTACGTGCTTAAATTTAATTTCCAAATTTCAACTTTTTCATAAACCTACACAGTTTATTTTAAAATTAATCATTAATAAAACAATTAAAAAAGTTATTTTGAAGATCAATCATGCAATTGATCAGGATTTGTGGTAGATGTATTATAAAAAAAATATGATCATTGTAGTTTATAAAAACAATACCAAGAAAAGGGTTAAGTTAAAAATTTTCACTATTTGTAAACTATTTAAAACATTCATCACAATTCTTAAGAATAGAGGAACAGTTGAAGAGAAAATATGAAGAGAGACAAAATTGAAGTTGATCAGGTATAAGTATTCATCTCACTCATTCGATCATAGTTGTGTGTTTTGATTTTAAAAAAGATGATTGGAGACTGCCATTTTAAAATATAGAAGTAAGAAAACTTGTCTAAATTTAGGATTGGAAAGAAGAAGTCACGAGATAAAAGAATATAAGATAAAAATCAGAATTGATTAATAAGATAAAAGAGATTAAAAAAACTCATGATAACTCATTGAATATCATTTTTAGTATTAGTAAAATTAAGAATCACTCATGATACTTTAATTAAATTTTATTTTGAAACATAATTTTACAATTAATTTAATAGAAATATATTAGTAAAAAAAATTAAGTGTTATAACTTTTAAGTAAAATGATTTATAACCTAATCATAAATTGTAACTTTTAATCTGATTATAAATAATTGATTCAATATATAATGATAAAATAAAGTAAAATTTGAAAGGAAATATAATGTACATCTAAAACATCATGATTAACCAACTAGTGGATGGAGATAAACTATTGGTGAGACATTCTAATGGGATTACTTGCACAAAATTTAAATGCAAACTCTAAAATAATTTTATACTATATTATCTAATTAAAAACCGTTCTTTAGGTAATTTCTATAAAGCTCGATAAATTTATTACATAATGATTGTTATTAGATGATGATATAAAATTCAAGTGGCTCAAAATTTGATTATTTTGAGTAAGAAATAAACCATTTCAAATAAAACTACTTATTTTGATATGTCACAACTTTTCAGTGATATATATTAGTAACAATAATGAGATCTATATACTCCTATTTAACATTAATTAAATCATACAATTCATTTATTTTATTATACAGTTTAAAACAATTAAATATTAAAAAAAATAAAAAGATAAATTGAAGATATTACTTAAAAGTTGATAAAAATCTTTTCTATTAGTAATGAGTTTGGAATGAATAATCCATATCAATATTATAATAAAATAAAAAACATGTGGAACCCAAAACCCTAAATTTTACAGCGTGAATGTAATTTTGCTATAAATGTCTGAAATGTATATTGGTGAAGAAGAAAGTTGAAGTTTAGAAGGCAGGAAGGAAGTGAGTTGGTGAAGGAATCGTTGACTGCAAGATGGAAAACGATGCTTTTTGTTGTGCAAATATATTTTAATGTAGCCGTTTGGTTTTATTTATTGTTTGTTTGTTTGTTGAGAAAAAGACATGTTGGTTTGGTGCATTATCACACTTCATTTTCTAATATTAGGGTTCCTTTCATGTTGTCCACATCTCATAGAAGAGAGAGATCCATAATGTGATGAGAAGAGGAAAGTAACGTGGAGATGGAGAAGAAGACGGAGGGCTACTTCCGCCACTCACCCTTTAAGCTATTTTTTATTCTTCTTCATCCCATGCCTCCTTTATTTATTTATTTATTTATTATTATTATTATTATTATTATTATTATTATTATTTTTCTTCATCACCTTCTTATCTTTTCATGCTTCATTAAACCACTTCAAATACCTCTCAAATCTTCATCAACAACTCATCGTTTTCATCATCAATATGTGGTGTTAGAATGGCATCAAGGGTCATGCATGCATGTTTCTTCTACTTTCAATTTTTGGAACTTGTTTATGTGTTTATGTTTATCTGTGTTGTTCATTAGTTTTGATTAAACATTAACAAATTCTTAAGTCTTTTAGAGACTTAATTAATAGTGATAGTTGATTTTTACTTTTATTTTCAATTATAATAGATGTGTCACAACTCTTTCATGGACCGTGATTTAACACATCTCTTATCACACAATTAAAAAAAATGAAAGTGTGAGATTATTAAGAAATCTTTAAATTATTTTTCTTTTCTTTTAAATATCAATTAGTATTAATTTCAAGTGAAATATGTAAGTTATTTTAAATTTAATTTAAAATAAATGATTTTGTTAAACTAGAATAAACTCGTATATAAGTTAATATGTAACTTTTTCTTTATATAGTTTCTTTGGTAAATTCTTTTTAACTTGTGAGTTTTTAAAAATTGTTTGATTTTTACGTTTTTTTTGTCTTTTAAATGTTTTAAAAGGAAATATATTCAATATAAAGGAGAGAAACTGCATAAAAACATCGTTAATATTTTTTTGGTAATCATGTTTCAGAGTTTTATTTTAATAACACGAAATGCGTTTAATAAAATATAAATGATCAGAAGAAAAACTTTAAATTAGATTCCACAATAGCATTAATAGTATATATAGCATCGTAGGTTTTGTCTTATGATTTAAATATGTTATTTTCAATCATATTAAATTATTACTTATTAATAGTAATTAGTTGCAGGGTTATGATTTTAAGAAAACTTTCCCTGTAATATTAAAACTTTAAATCTTAAAAGTCAAATGAAGTTTGATCAGGGCTTTACCTAATTATCACTTCTATTAAAAAAATATTAATTTCACAATTATGTATAAAATTACTCAATCAAACATTAAAAAATATATTTTTTGTCAGCACATCAATAATCAAGATTTGATTTTACTGTAATTGCGGTCATTTAATTTTAATTTGAATAATGTATAATTCTAGTTTCATAAATTTTAAAAAGCTTTTTTTCAAAGTAGGTAAATTTGGTTCCATTGATAATTTTCTTTCACTCAAACCTACGTTTTATCTAAATATTTGGGATTTACAATAAATTGATATTTGAAATGATATTTTAAAAGCTTAGAAATAAAAAAAATAGTAAAAGATAATGAAATACAAAAGGTTTTATATGATATATAAGATAGGATTAGTGTTTGTAAAGTAGAAGTTTTAATATTTTATTTGGAGATGAAATTTGACAATTTGTTTAGCGTATTTTTCATTAAAATGGAAATTTTTATTAAAAGTGAAAAATTAAGACTTAGATGAAAAAAAAAATTGGGGAAGAGACTGAAATTTTACCAATCATTAAAAGTAAAGACTTAATTCTAAATGATTGCTAAATGAACATGTCAGTAGAATTATCAATCTCGCTTGATTATATATAATATAGTGAATGTATATTAATATAGTATATAATCGAAAAATCTATATTAACATTATATTAAAGACTAAAGGTCTATGCACCTTTGAACTTCGTTAGATCCACTCCACCACGTGTGCACTAATTTCTTAAATAATTTAGCTATTATATCCATATTTCTTTTGAATTTAATAATTTTATAATATGCGATTTCTTTAATAGTAACAATGCTATATTTATAAATGTTAATTTGTCAAGAAAGAATTTAGCTTTTTTTTTCATTAAATCTTTACTATTAGGTTAAGAGTTATCCTTGTTTAGGATGAATTGAATAAAATCTTGTATTCTTTTCATCGAGAACTGATCAAACTGTTTAATTGTACACTATGAGTATATTAGACTCTTTAGCATTAAAAGAGCAATACTAGATGTTTATATTAGTTCATCCAAAACTTATGAACTACGCCTAATTCTTCTTTAACAAAAATTCTTAAGAGGTTTTACTAATCAAATTAATGATTGCAATGAATATACAAATCACTTCTAATTACAACTAGTATTCAAACCACTCTTGGTTATCACATCTTTGTTTTTTCTCCACAAGAAAAAAATGTAAATAAAACAATAGAGCATGAGGAGTGCCCCAACCCTTTTACAAAAGAAGATATGTAAATAAGTGCCTAACTTCCTAGATTACACAAAGATTTTCCTACCTAGGAAGAACTCATGAAGTATTATCCAAATCATATACTTCTTACATATTACATTTTATTATTAAGTATACGTCCCTACTTAACTAGCAAAACTATAATTTGCACTACCACATATCATTACGATTAAATTTCGTACAAATAATCTTGAGTAGTTTAGGCCATCACTTGTTGTTGTAGTCCTCAAATTGACTTTTCGATATTGAAATTTGGGCGCGTACCCACATTTGTTATGTCCAAAAATGTATTTTATGATTTATTGTATATCCTTCCTAGACGAGCAAACAATGCCCACAAATATAGAAGAGGACTTCAAAATTCTTTGTTGGATTCATGGTATTTGATCGATGGCATGTCCCTCATACAACACTTCCAACCTCATTAGTTGTAGAATTTTACACTTTCTTTCCTCCAAACCTATCTCTTTTATTGCTACCATTCCTTCATCCATTCATGTTTTGCCTTGCAAATTGAAGCATATCTAGGCAACATACAACCTAATTGATCCTAAAATACTATATCATTGTGATGAAAACCTAAAAGATATTATCCTCTCCTTCATATATTCCTATAGGCTTAGTACATATCATATAACAATATACATTAAAAAAAGTTGTCATATTATATCTTTACGAATTTGTTCAAAATTCATTTTAAAGTCATTTTCTTCAATATTCTCATGCTGAATTTCTAGACTCATTGTGTAGCACTATTGTCCTGCCATTTAAACTTTTATGTATATTTATGTTCTAGATTTGAGATTTTCCTGAACACCAAAAACAAAACCTTTCTCGTGTTTTAACATATCCGTCTCTAATATTTGTTAACAACCTTTCTATACATGCATCCCTTTAATACAGAGTAATGGGTTTAGACACCAACCATAATACGAGAAAGTTGCATTAGCAGTTTTGTTAGTGATAACTAACCATGTTTTTAATTGTGCTAACACAAAGATTTCTTCATCTTTAATTGCATTTCTAAAAATGATGTGATTTCTTTTCTCCCAAATTACCTTCACCAAGCACACTCACATAATTTTCTAAATGTCATTCTCTCTACTTAAAACAAGCATCTGAAAAGGTTGAAGTTTAGGATTGTTTGGTTATGTTGCAATGTGTCAATCCCAATCCACTTATTAGTTCCAAGCAAAGCTAAAGATGCTACATTTTAAAAAAAAATGTTGGGTTGACTCAAAGTTTGATGCACATAAGATATTCATTTGGACACTTTTATGGACTAAATTTTGAAATTTTGCAATTATGTTCATACTTAATCTCCACACAAAATGAAGTGCACTCAATACAACTTTGATTTTCCACAATTTGTTATAAAATTCATTATTTTCTTCTCCTACATTGTATTTCATTATTTGATAAGCAGACTTAGCTGAGTACATGCCATTTTCCTTTTCTTTCCATATCCATTTATCTTGGCCTTGCCCTTTTGGTATATTTGTAATTATCTCCTCCATTAAGGCTGAAACATGTGACTTCTCTCACTTAAACCATTCCCTTCTCCACTCCTTATTTCACTCCCATTCATTATTGTTCCAGTTTCCCCTTTCTAATAAGTTAACTTGTTTTGTTAACGAGTTGAGATATAGCCTAAGATATTTCTTAACATATAACATTTGATCATTCAATCCATTTTCCCAAAATCTCACATGTTCACTTATTCCCAACTTCCATTTTACACACTTATTAAACCAATTTTGTGGTGTTCCATTACCAGTTACCTTTTTAATGTCCCTCCACCATATGGATTTATCATGGAAGCTTGTACTTATATTTATTTCTCTCTAGCACCATATTTTGATTTTAGCACTTTTGTGTATCTTCACTTCCACTTTGCTAATAATGCAATGAAAGATTCCACATTTTTTATACCTAAACCACCTTCATTTTTTTGCCTACACACTTTTGACTACCCAACCCAAACTATCTTTTTTCCATTTGTACCCTAACCCGCAAAAATTGACATTGAATCTTCCTAATTTCTTTTATAACTTGTTTAGGTTACTTGAAAAAGAGATAAAAGGAAAATAGGGATGACAATAATGATTGACTTAATTAAGCACACTCTTACTACAAATGACAATTGCTTACCTTTCCATTTTGAAAATTTATTTTTAATTTTTGCAAGTAGATAATCCCACATCCTAATTTTTCTCTGATTTCCTCCCATTGGTATTCTCAAATATGTGAATGGGATTTCCATTGTTGAACAATTCAATATTGCAACATATCTTTACAATTGTTAACCTTGTATTCCAATTTCCCCCAAGCCGCTCTTAACCTTAACGTCACTATGAAACATCTTAGTATACATTTAATATATGATATATTTTGGATATTTTCTTCACATACAAATAATGTGTCATCAACATATTGTAATAGGTTGATTTCTACTTCATTTATTTCCCACTTTGACACCTACCAAGCCATTTAGCTAGACAACTTTTGTCTCACTAGTGTTTCTAGTCCTTCCACCACAATAAAAAAACAAAAAGGTGCAATTGGATCACTTTGTCTTATTTCTTTTGATGGCTTAAACTCTTCTGTCGGGCTTCCATTCACCAAAATAAAAGTAGTTGATGACTCTAAACACCCTTTAATCTAAACTAACCACTTAGAACAAAATCTTAATTTTTCCATCATATATAAAAGGAAATCTCATTTCACTGAATTGTAGTTTTTTCAAAATCCATCTTTACGACCAAACACTTTTCCTTCCACCTTTTGATTTCATCAGTGACTTCATTTGTAACTAACACACTGAGATTGAAACCTCACAAAAAAGATTTATGTCAAAATAGAGATAATAATTTATGGTCACAGGATATATTCAAAGAATAATAACTTGTTCACATTCATTTAGAATTTCTATTCACTAGACACTTGTATATTGCTTATATGCTTTGATTGCTTGTAATTATTGTGCCTTCAACATTGTCCTTCAAGTCTTTATATAGTTTTTGAGAATTCGAATATTACTTAAAATCTTTAAAGCTTTTCATATATTCTTTTGATTTACATTTTTCATTATTAGAATTGATTTAGTTGAGAATCCTTTATACAAAGGAAGCAATAATTTTTTAAGTTGTTGAATCTTTCATGAGAAAAAACTTGATACTCTTTAAACTAGTTTATTTGATGTAAAAGAAAACTAATGAAACAATATAAAATAATATCTTTAGATTATATCATTCTTACTAGTATTATTTGTTTTCTTTTCCTCTTTTAATTTTAAGCGTTGGATTAATTATAATGAATTAATTCTATCAATTAATATATTTTCATAAGATTATATATGTATAAAATTTCATTAACTTTATTAGTTTTATTATCCAATATTTCATGATACCGTTACATTTTATCTTTCTTAAAAATACTTAGTTGCATATGAATAAATATATATATGAAAATATTTTATTTTTTATCGTCAAAATCACTTCTTTGGAAGAGTAAGGTTGAATAGATTCAACATTGTTAACACATTTATAGATTTATAGATTTTGCTGGACCTCTTATTTATGTGTGGATTCAGATTAATCATAGTCCGTGTATTTTTATTAGGAACTGATTAGATTGTAATGTGTTTTTTTAATGATAATTTTTTCTAATTGCTATGCTCAGATATTCTAAGGAGAATAAACCGAGATTCTCTCAGCGTGGTAGGTACAGTTTCATTATAAACTTCGAAGTAACTATAGCAAACGCAAGAAAGTGTCATTGTCATTGAAACTAAATATATCCCTTTTTACCTTCATGCTTTCTTTATATCTTTCAATGAATTAAATATATATATATATATATATATATATATATATATATATATATATATATATATATATATATATCTTTTAAGAACTAGGATTGGTCTAGTTTTATTTCAGTGAAAGTAATATTATAAACAAAAATACATTATGTATTCCAACCCCTATACGAAATAAAATCTATATACATATTATGTTTAAGTAACATTTATGATTAAGAGTATAAATAACGAATATTATATTTAAACTTGATATAAGATATTAGGTTAAAAATATATATATACTGATAAATTATTTTTTAATTAATAATTGAGATGGTTCTTTTGTTGATATATATAAAATATTTAGAATGATAAATGTATGGAAAATAAATGTATAGTTCTGTATTTTGTTCTATTATATTTATTAAATTATATCTGCATCTCCATAATTATTCTTTATGCAAAAAAGTTGAACAATATGCTAAAAAAATGGAATTAGTTACTTGAGAACATGAATTTTTTTTTTCAAAATAAAATTATTTAGCATTATTTAACTCTAATATGAAATTACCATTTGGTAAAACAGTCTTCTCCCATATTTACTACCTTTTGGTAAAAGACAAAACTCACATACTGTTTTACTTTATTTTTAAACTAACTCTATGTTAATTCAACAACCATGTAAATACAAAAATGTTTTATAGTTTGTTTACTTCTATTCTAAACCCCAACATTAATTCAACAAATATTTCAAATACCTTTCAATACTTTCCTTTTTAGCTTTGTTAAGTTAAAAAAGTTAACTATTGATAAATTTTCTTTCTCAAATTGTTGTCACTAAAAGTAGAATCAATCTAGATTTGAAAGATATTAACTGTAGTTGTTAATTCTTTTAAAAATCTTAGATATTATCTCTAAGCCAACACAAACCAAGTAGACTTTAGATCTAACATCAACTAATATTTTTTCAAAATACTTAGATTAAAAGTTAAAGTTTAATTTGTTTTACCAACCCAACTTAATAAAAATGTGGACACAGATTTCTTTTAAGATTTGTAGTGTCCATTAAATGAAAATTTAAATTTGAAATTCTTTTAACCATGTAATTAGTTCTTTTTTCTATAGGGTGAAATCCCTAAATTTTCTTACAAGTTTTGATTTATTGGCACATAATTATGAGTTTAATGTTTAATTCCAGACTTAGAATAACACTTATCTAAAATTCTTCATCTCTCTTTAAAGGTGTGTTTTGTAATAATTAAGCTCAAGTCTTTCCTCATAAACTCAATATATATTATCTAATAAGGTACATATTATATACATATTTGAGGTTTAACAATATTAAAATCAACTGATTAATTTCTACCTCAGCAGCATAAATAATTTTTTTATTCAACTGGAGTTACATACTATAACATCTTTTCAACCTCATGAATAAATTTTCCTAAATTAAGGACTTATAATTGACATGCTACAAAGATACATAATACAATACTTAGTAAACATTATCATGTCAAGATAATACCAAAATATATTATAGCTATAACTTTATCTAACACTCAGCAGTATAAAGTAAAGGAGAAGTGGGTATTAAAGTAAGCATTTTAATTCACACTCAAATTTTATGTTTAAATAATTAATTAACTCTCCCATCAATTACCCTAAATATGTTTGACAAACATTTATCATCATATGATGCATAGTGAACACTGATGAAAGTGTGTTTACCACAAAAATTTGAGATGCATGATGGAAAGCTGGTAACAAAAAAAGATGAAATTTGTTACGAGAAAAAACTGAAATCTCTGGATGGATAGTTTGTAGTATTATTATATGAAATGGTTGTGTTGTGAGTACGTGGAATATGAGATTGTTGGAGAGACAAGATGGTTATGACAGAGACAGTGTCTGACTGAGAAAGTTGTCTGTGTTTTTTGTTGAAGAGGTGCAGAGAGTGGAATAAGAAAATGAAGAAATGACAACACAAGAGGCAGTAACATGGCATATGATTGGGCCCCTAAGGCCACTCGTGCTCTCTCGTGTGGTCTTCTTCTTCTTCTTCTTCTTCCTCTCTCTCTCTCTCTCTCTAACCACTCTCACACCATTCTCAGTTTCAGTCTCAGTCTCTGATGTTTTTGCTTCTACACACACAAACACACTCTTAACAGTTCATTCATTCACGCCCACACGCCTTGGTTAGCCATTCAACCAACAGCACTGTAGACGATGCACTTAGTCAAAAACTACACATCTCTCCCATTTATTCTGCTTCTTACTCTCTACTTTCATGTCTTCCCTATTTTTTCAGATTCCACCTTCACCTCATCTACTACCTTCTTATTGTTTATCATATAATATAATAATCTTATTTCACACAACTCAAGTAAAGAGTGATGTTCACTTATTTAGTCACATATATACTCAACCAAATAATACTCTTTCATATATCTTTTATAAAAATTTAATATAATAAAAACACTATTCATATCAACAACATGTAAATATAACATATTCCCTTTCTTTTATGTATTTTAATTTTTTTTAACTATTTTTGTTTTCATTTAGTACTTATTTTAAAAATTTAAGATCATATTAATTACTTACTTATTATATTTTTTCTTATTTTTTTACTCTTAACATAAGTTTAT
Organism: Lablab purpureus; assembly: GCA_030347555.1. NCBI lineage: Eukaryota > Viridiplantae > Streptophyta > Magnoliopsida > Fabales > Fabaceae > Lablab > Lablab purpureus. Next base: position 26,392,747 of record CM059263.1, read on the forward strand.
ATATATATATATTGTAATATTATAGAAATGAACATATAAAATAGAGAATTTTATAAATATTTTATTAAGTTGAAAAAAATTATTACATTTTTCATCGACTAAGAAAAAAACATTGGTTAAGAAAATTAAAAAAATACAAAATAATTAATGTGCTTCTATGTAATTTTAATGCATCTATTTTTTTTTTCAAAATATTATCTATGAATATTTTTTTAATATTTTTAATGTGAATTTTAAATATAAAATAAATTTAATATTTTATACATCCGTAATATAATGGGTTTTCCATTTCCGTCTAATAAAATATCACCATGTTTGATAAGCTTATAGACATTTATAAAAAGAATTACTTTATATGATAAAATTCATTGCACTATAATATTCTGATTAATTGAAAATATAGTTCTGTTATCAATACATAAAAAGTAGGCTAATAAGAAATTTGTGTTATTTAACCCTGTTAAAAGAACAAATAAAACTAAAAGTAAAAAATTTGTATAAAAATGTTATACTAAAATACTTGGTGGATTTTAATAAATCTAATAGTAAATTTTAACAAAAAAAATAAATTTCTTAATTCTTTAGGTAATATTTATTCCAAGAGAAGAGGAAGGAAGTGATGATTTTGAGTTCTTGGCTTTTCCCTTGGATTGACCAAATCATTTCATGAATTTGGTACACCAAGAGGCCAAAAATTTTGTTAAATTTTTTAATAGCAAGAAGTTTGTTGTTTATTGTTAGATGGGGAGAAGATAAAAATGAATGATATTTAATTACAGGATTTGAACTACCAACCCAACAGCCATATATGATGAAATCTTTTGATCCACAGCCCTATAGTGTACACATTATATAATTGCTCAAATCTTTTGATAGGATAAAAACTAGGCATATCAAGCATACAATGTTAAATAACTCCCATTTTTAACACGGCACACCAAATCATCTCATTAGTTGCTTCATATCTAAGTTCACATTAAAAAAAATAGTCTTTCTTTCCATTAATAGAAAAACCCTAAATCCTAATTTCTAAATTTTAAATCTTAAACAAAAATAATCCTAACAATTAAAATAAAAAAAATAACTTATGTTAATATAAAAAAATTACTCAAAATAAAAAAAAATACTCATTCTAACCATGTCTTAATATTGATCAAGTTGACAACGATACAACTAAAATATAACAAAAAAAAGGAAAAAAAAACATTAATTTAAAATTACAAAAGCTTTCAACTTTTTATTTTTCAATTAAATTGATATATTTTTAAATAATCTAATTACCGTCATAAAATTTTAAAATTTTAATTTCTTTCGAAATTCTTTATCCAAACAAAATATTTCATAGTAAAATATTTCAAAATTTTCATATAAATATTAAAATTGTTTTTTTTTAGCTTTTTTAATGAATAGGTGTATTGGCCTTGTAACTTGTAAGTCTCTCTATAATATATATTATTTTAATCTGTCACATTTAAAATTAAATTATTTCTTGACAAAAAAATTAATGTAATTAATCATACTAGTAATATACTTTATATTTTTTAAACGAGTGAATGTTTAAACATATTTATTTTATGATTTTGTACAGTTTATTGTGTTTTTTTTTCATTAGTTTTCTGATTTTTTTTATATAATAGTATCAAAATTTGTTTATTTTTTTATTCTTTATGGTTTAAGAATCATATATTTATAAATGTAGTTAATGCAAAAAATCAATAAATTTATTAAAAATGATTAGGTATAATATTATTATAATTTTGTTATTGATTTCATAAGCATATATGAATGAAATATTAAATATTTTTTATTGGTAAAATATTATGTAAATATAGTTTATGTTAAAGGAATATTTAATTCAATTATCCCTTTTAAGATGAAATTAACCTAATTGAAAATTAATTAATAATATACAATGGATATATAAACGGCGGAGAGGTCAAATAATAACGGTGAATTATACCAATTAAAAGAAATATATTATTTTTATCAATTCTAACTATTAGTTATAGTTATATATTATTTTACGTTTGTGAAAAAAATTGAAAAAAAAAAGATAATTAAATTATTCATCTTTATGTATAATTCTATAATATATATTAGAATAATTTTATGGGAAGTATTATATAATTTTATATTGATATAACCTTTTAAAATATAATTAATTCTGAAGAAACTTTTTAATCCTAAAGTAAATTTTGAAATCAAGTTGTCATTAAAAATTATTAAAATTTCCAATTTATAAAAATAAAATTAATATTATTGAAAATTATTGTTTCAAAATTGATGTGGTTGATAAATGATAAATATCTGAGATATTTTTGCTTGAATATGTTTTATAGTGCTGAAGTATTAAAATTCATTAACGAAGGATATATCTCAACTTCACATATAATCCACATCATATACATTAAAGTATGTGATGAAATGAGAAATTAAAAGAGATTTTTCATCGAGGTTTATTGATAAAAGAAAATAAACTACACTAACTAATAGGTTTTAATTAATGAGTTAAAAGTTAGTCTTTTAAAAAAATTTAGTATGTATTTTCAAATATGTTTGTTGAGGTAAGAAATGAATGTGATAGTGTGATCCTATGTTAAAAGATAAATATGTAATGCTAACTTTAATTATTATGAGAATGAAGTTGTAATATATATATATTGGCTTAATTGAATTTATATTATTATAAGATTGAAAGTTATATTATGTGTGATGAAATATGTTATGTATGATATGCTATTATGGAGAGCATCCAAAAATCACTTAAGAATATAAAAAAGTTTTATGGAAGATAGAATTTTATTATTATTTGTTATTCAGCAGATAGATTTTTATTATGAAAGTTTGAAACAAATCTAATCGTGAAGTACATAGAACGACAGTCAAATTTCTTCCAAATATGCTAAGATTCGAATGCTGAAAGGATCAATGAATTTCAAGAAGGCAACACCTTGAAGATCTTGTTGAAATCTACCATTGCATTGATTTCTGGCACCCTTGATTGTTGGTCAATGATGCCATTTTTTATAGTATCTCCTTTGGGTTATATCACCAAAAAAATGGACAAATCTAGGAAGGAATCATCAATTTGGTAAGACTAAATCGTATTAGTGAATGGTGAACAAACAAAGAAAAAAAATGAAAAGAAAAAAATACAAGAAAACAACAAAATTGAAAACTTTGAATAAGAACAAACTGTATTTACCATATGTAATTTTGAAATAACAATTATATTTTTTTAAATTTTAAAGTACATTATTTATTTTAGAGCTTGAAACTTCAAATTTTTTCATAAAAAAAGGTGCATCGAAGGTTTAAGGGAGAAATATACATATAAATTGTTGTTAACATCGACTTCTAAACAATATGAAACTCTTAGATATATCAAAATAAGTCTTTCAATTGAGATCTAAGAAAAATTGTAGTTCATGTTTAAAACCACCTTCCATTCTTGTAGAGGATTAAAAGACCTTTTGTTTCCACAGTTGATGTCAATATTTCGACCTTAAGTATATTAAAATAACATCGTTAAAGTTAATCACTACATCTAAAGTATGTCCGATTTTGAAATCAGAACTCCATTAGTTTTATCCTTAAAAAGTATCTTAAATGATTTAGAGAAAAAAATATATATAAATTGACATCCGTATCAACTCCTAAGTGATATAAAATTATTTACCGAAATAAGTCTTTCAGTTAAAGTATAAAAAGAATGAAAGTTTATATTTAAAATCACCTTTCATTTCACTTGTACAGGACTACAAATTAAGGATTCAACTTTGAATAAGTAGTATTTCACGATTTTATAAAAAGAAGCTATGTTTGTAAAAGGTGTATCATATTATAAATTTTTTAATTTAATTTTGACTAAGTCTTATTTTATTTTAAATATGTCTTTGATTTTTTTTTATTTTCGTAGAAAATGAAAATTTGATTTTGAAAATTGTGCATTGAAACGTGACTTTCATTTTTAAAAATTTTGTTTTCGAGGTTTCTACTGTGAGTAACACTAGTTAACTATATGATTAGTTTATGGTAAAATATCTATTCTAAATATGCATGATGAAGGTAGTCAACATTTGAAAATATAAATGAATTTTTTTATAGAGAAAAAAGTCAAAATAAATGTATGATAGCTAGCTTATATTGTAATAAAATTTATAAAAACAAATGAATAAAATTAAGATATTAAAACTGTGAAAAATACTTTTAGTTTATATGTTAAACAGGTTTTAAATATAATTAACATAAAATGGTAAAACCCTAATAAGACAAAATGAATAATGTGCATGCTAATGTTAGAGGAAGCAAGAATCTTTATGTATAAGCAAAGAAGAAGAAAAAGAAGGAATCCAATGAATTCAATGCAAGTTAAGCCAAACCAATGTGTTGTGAAGTGACAGAAAAGATACGTTCTTCTTCTTCCTTCATTGTTTTCACATTCACCACACATGACCCAACGAATATTCTTCTTCAACTGAGAGCAGAATATATATATATATATATTACTGTTTTCCCAGAAATATTCTGGTTCCAAAATTATGGTGAGACTGAGATAGTTTCATCATTTTAATAGTGTTGGAGAATAATTAATTAACTTTTATACTGTTAATATATATTATAGTTAAAGAGTGAATGAGATTTTGTAGATATGCATTTGAGAAAATTAATATTTTAAAATTTAATTCAAATATTTAATCTATCTGTCTTCACTTATTTGATTCACTATTTATATGGATAATTCAAGTGTTCTTTTATGCTAAATTATTTAATTTTATAATAATATTATGTTAAAAATTGTTCAGATCTACAAATAGATAGAATCAATTAGTGTGCATGTATACTTGTTTTTAAAGTATGATTTTTTTTGTCTATTACAACACTTACAACACTGTTCAGTATAACCAAAGATATGACATAACAAGCTGCATTTCATCACAAAGTAATTAATTTCAGGATTTGTAAGCGTTGTAAAACTTTTATAAGGAATTTTTTATTGCCATTAATAAAGATGATAAGGTATCATTAAAAAATGTAAGCTGTTCATAATAAAGTATAATCTTCTTTCATTTATTTATAAAATATTTTTTTATCATAAATTGTAGTGTCATGCTTTTATAAGTGAGTTTATCATTTATAACAAGTATATGGTTTGAAGATTTGTTCTATTATAAATTATAATAATATATTATATTTTAAGTAAGTGAATAGGTGTTTAAATTATATATATGGTTACATTAAGTGAATAAGTTATTATTTACCATAATAATATGTTTACTTGTTTGTTTTGCTTAAAGGAATATATATTGTGAAACTTAAAGTGAGAGAATGGTTGATTCTTTTAAAATATGTAAATTGTTGGGTAACATTTATCATTTTTTTTTAAAGTGAGAATCATTCTGTTTACTTTAAAGTGAGAATCATTCTGTTTAGTGATTATTTTTTTAGAGGAATTGTATATTCATTTTAAGTAAGATTTGTTTTGTGATAATTTTTTAATCACACTTTCGCATATTTATAGTATGTTGTATTTGTAATGGATTATGTTTCTTCACAAACTATGATTGACTAGAAATCACATTACTTATATCGATTTTAAACTTATAAACTTGTGACAAATTTAATCTATTGTAATCGTTTTTTATTTGTAGTTATAATAAAATAATATGATAAATAACTATATTAAATAACACATATTTATAATATTATTAGAAATTCAAGCATAATAATAGAATAAGAAATACATCAAATGTTTGACATGCATAAATAATGTAAAAACATTAATGTTTTGCATATTATCACATACAAAGACTTTTCTAAGATGGAAAACATACTATAGAATAAAACTTATAATAGAATTAAAATAACTAATTATCATTTTCATGTGATTCATTATTTTTTTATTTTTATGTAGAGTTTGATTGGTACATATATTTGACTAAGTAAAAAATTAATCATAAATTTTAGGGTTCAAACAAGTGAAAAAGATAAGGATCTTCATTTATTCATATATATATGTATATACATATACATGTACATGTGTATATACATACTTGATTTGATAACATTAGAAGAACAGATTTGTATTTTCAACCTCCAATCTTAGGTTATATACTTATTCTCTTTTTTTTTATGTTTTTGACAACACAATAAAAGATTGTGAAGATCAGGATGTTCTAATATCATATAGTCTAGGAAACACATTCACTTCCATTTCTAAATAAATAAGATTCTTAAAAGAATATCTTTACGTGGTTATATAACAAGCTTCACTAGATATACAAACCCATGGTCAATATGCTATTATTTTATAATAATAATCTAATATAGAACAAACTATTATCACATTCCTTTTCTTCTAAACATGTTTCAACTTCTATATCTTAGTTAATAAACTATTTTTTACTATTGCAAATGAATTTGTGTCATCTTCTTTATCTTCATTGTCATTTCCTCTACTATGCCAAGAATGTAAACAAGGTTTGTTAAAAATCATCATTTGCACGAAATATGGGTCTTCGTTGTTCATCGTCATCTTAGTATATAAATTTAAGTTTATTATCTACTAATAATTATATATGTTCAAGAACCCATATAAACTAAAAATAAGATCAAATTATAATATATAATAAAGTGTAAACCTCACCTTACTAGGTCAACACGGAGTATTTAACAACATCTCCATGTAGTTTATGTTAATTTCTTTTGAATGTTAAAACAAATAAGATGGAAATTGAGAGTTTCGAAGTCAATATTTTATTCATGTCAAAGGGCAAAGAGGTTGAGGAATGTTGCAAAGTTGAAGGTCTTTAAGTTGGATAGAAATCACATATTTCACATTTATGTCTTCTTCTCTATCCCACTAACAAAATTTTTGACACATAATTAAAATAGACATGTCAGCATTCTATTCCTTTATTTTTTTTTTCATTTTACTCACTTGCATTTAATGTTATCTTTCTAACCTTTAACTTTTTTATCTTGCTACATTTAATTTACAACAGTACTAAGTAGTATGATACTTTTTCATTTCTGGTACTCTTATCTCTTTTTTTTTTTTTTTAACTTCAAATTTAATAAAATAATTTGATTATGTAACTTTTAAAATAATAACAATAGATTTAAAAAAATTAAAAAGAAATAATTCTTATAATTTTTATTTAAATAGTTTTTTTATCTTATAATAATATATATTAATAATGAAATAATTTTTCATATTAATAACTTATACATAAATTTTAATTATGAATGATTAATTTTTAATTCACATAATAATATATATTAATAATAAAATAATTTTTCATAATAATAACTGACATATAATGAGTAATTAATTTTTAATTATCATAATTTCTAGTTAATTTTAATTGTTAGTAATTTATTTTTTTAATTAAAATAATATTAATAAAAAAAAGTATTTGAATTTAAGAAGTTAAAAATATATAGGATATAAAAGAAATTAAGAAAAAATTTAAGAATTATTTATTTTTTTAAAAATTATTGTCTAATTTATTGTTATTATTTTAATAACTATATAATATAATGATTTTATTAAATTTAAAATTTTTTATTAAAAAAATTGGAAGAGATCAATAAAAAATATATTTAAGAAAAATCAATAATATCAAACCTTATTTTGTTTGAAATATAGTAAAATAGAAAATTAAATATTAATAATATAATATTAAATATAAGTAGACAAAATGAAAAAAAAATAAATAAATAAAATATTCACATTTATATTTTAATTATGTACCAAAATTTTATTAGTAAAACAAATAAAAAGAAAAGAAAACTTAAAAAACAAATAATTTCTATCCTTTTTAAGTTAATAAGGTGATTCTTTATAACTCATCAAAGTTGTTCTCACCATTTATCAATCAATTTTGAATATTGTATTTATTGATAGTTTTAACTATATAATTATGAAATAATTAAAAAAATATAATTTTTATTCTTTTATTTAACTTATTATATGTAAATAATTTTATTTAGAAAAAAATGTTTTTCTGATCCATGCATATGACATCACATAATCATAATCATGTTTACATATTTTAAATATACCATATATATGTAGATGATTTTTACACTGTAATTTTTGTGTAAATAAAATTTTTGGAGCACCTAAGAAAAGTTAGTGACAAACATTAATTTCAAGCAAGAAAATGAAACTCCACATATTAGAAAAAAGTAATTATTAAAATAATTTTTTCTATTTATTGATTTTTAATTGTATTTTACAATATATGTTTGTTTTCTGTTTTAGTTTTCCTTTTATAATATTTCATATGTATATAATAGAGATATGACCACCTCTTAATATTATAAAATTTTAACACAGAATCCTCTTAATTTTAAAATATTCACTATTTTATATTATTAATTAATTTTAAATATAAATTATTAAATAAATAAATAAAGTAGAGATATATTAATGGACTATACTAATTTTTAAATTTTATATATTTAGTTATTAAATCAGATTCTGATTACCGAATAAAATTTTATATAATATGATTTCTAAATTATTTTTTATAAAATTAATTACTAAATTAGCTTCTAAATAAAGAAAAATAAATTAATTTTTAAAATATATTTTAAATAATTTCTATCAGAACTTTAGCTATATATTAATATTAAATTATAAAATAATTTTGAACTAAATATATTTTTATTCTTAAATTATTTTTAAAAATTCTATTTTATCTCAGTCAAATTATATATTTATTTCGTATATATTTTTAAAACACATTTTGCCACTAAATACCATTAAAGCATTTTTACATGTGACAAATAGAATTCTTGCACCGAAAAAAAGAAAAAACTACACATTACTAGAGCTGTCAAAATGGGCGGCCCGGCCCAGCCTGGCCTGGCCCTACGGGCCAAGTTCAGAAAATCTGATAGTCTAGCCTGACCTATATTTTAAAACGGACCATAATTTTTAGTCTGGCCTGACCCTATGTTAGGCCAACGGGCCAACGGGCCATTTTTAGCCTAATTAAAAATTGAAAAAATATTACAATATATCTACAATATAATTTTTTATCAACAATATAAATATAAATATATAATATACTTACATGAATGTGTGTGTAAAACTGTTTACATTTGAATAACTTGTAAAAAAAACTTAGATCACATACTAAGTACTTCCAAAAGAGTCAAGCACCTACTAAACAACATAACAGAGACTTGTGAGATGTCAGAGGAGTAGTGCAGTAGAGGAGATGAAATAGCTTGTGAGAAAGAAAGAGAAGAAATGAAGAAGAAAATAGAGACTCTGAGATACTAGAATTTCTTTCTTTGGTATGACAACATAACAATTAAGAACAAAAATTTAATATAAAAAATAAACGGGCTAGCCTGGCCTTGGCCCATATGGGCATCGGGCCAAATGGGTCAGGCTAAAAAAAGCCTATTGTTATACATGTCACAATTTTTTAAGCCTAGCCTGACCTGAATCATAGGCTATACGAGCCAGCCCATCGGACCAGACTTATTTTGACAGTTCTACACATTACAAATGCTCTTTAACATAAATTTGGAATAAAATACACAAGAGACAATCAAAATATTATTCTACATATAAAATACTTCATCCTACTTAGGTGTGATGACATTTAATTGCCCATTAGTAATGAGAATTTATATGACATATTTATCAATATTATTTTAAACAAAAATTTATAATGTAAACACAAGTCAAATTATAGTTGAAATAAATTTAATTATTGTTGATGCCATTAAGTAGTTAAAGAATAAAAGTGGAATAATTATCATGGTAAAGCAATTTTTAACATAATAGAAAAATAAATATATAAATGTTATTACAAAATAAATTTATGATGTAAATGTGTTCATATTTTAGCAAACACATAAACTATTTGTCAACTATCTTGAAAGAGTCCATGAGTATTGAGAATCACATAATAGGCAATAAAATAAGAACATAAATGAAACACACAATAAATTTAATGTGATTCAGTACTTTAAAATCTATATCCATAAAAATACTCAAGAAAATTATTTCTAACTTTTTTTGGAATAAATTGCAAACTATCTTGCATAACTTTTCTAACAAAAATTGAAAATAGTTTTGTGTAATTTTTTTAGCAAAAATTGCAAACCTTTTTTTTTGGTAAAAATTGCAAACTTTCTTGATGACATACAACTATCCAAGTTTCCAGTACACTCAAGAGACTTGTTGAGTTATGATAAGAACACTTAAATTTACTCTTCATTTTTTATAATGTTTTCCTACTTTTCACTTCTTCATTATTTAATGTAAGACTCTAGTGAATACCCACCTAAGAATAACATATCTTCATTTCATCAAAAGTCCACAATGAAACTTCAACGTCGTCAAATCTTCTTCCTCTTTACATTTTAATGCAAATATTTGACTAACATCCTACAAATTCAATTGCACCACTCAATAGTTTTTTCTAGTAAGCAAAAAGAATATATAAATAGAAGTATTATGGATACTTCAACCCATATACACAGCTGTCAAAATAAAAATATAATATTTACAAATGTCTGACAAAGACTCCTGAAATTTATAAATTTATCTCAACTTCAAAATAGTTCTAAAATAGTGGTACTTATTGAGTGTATTCATAATTAGTCTTCATAGCTCAAATAATAAAAAATCTATCTTTAAAGCATAAAAGTCATCTTATTTCTTATGATATAGACATCTTTTCCATTGTTAAACACATATTACAAGTTGTAGGGATCATAATGTAAATAGACTTCACAGTACTCTTGGAACAATTTGATCTTCATGATTGTCTATGTTGTTTGCAAAAAACATAAAAAACTTCATAACTAGTGTTGTAATGATTTTAATTTAAAACTTTACACACACATATATATATAAATACATATATATATATATATAAATACATATATATATATAAATACATATACATACACATACATACACATATATACATGCATACATATGTATATATATAAATAAATAATAAATATATAATTATATAGTTATATATATATACATATAAATACATATAATATATATATGTAAATATATATATATATATATATATAAATATGTAAATATATAGATATATAAATATATAAATTATTGGAATTTTACCTACAGATTTACTGACGAATTTTATTTCGCATATTATGATGTCAACTTTGAAGACAAATTTTTATCGACGAAATTAAATGCATCAATAACAAAAAATTATTGACGGAAAACTTTTGTTGGTAAAATTTTGTCTATAATTTCCAATTTTCCTGTAGTGAGTAAATATTACTTTGGTGTTGTAATAGCTTTTATGCAAACCCATACATTAATCTGGATAGTCCCAAATTTTTTTCCCCATTTATTATTTTGTTCCTGAATAAAATATTATTTCTATATTTCCATATGCTTCTCATAATTGTGATCCACGTAATCTTATACACAAGGTTTCCTTTATTATTTACATGATGGATGCAAAAATGGAATAATATTGTTTTATTTGATTATGCATGACGTTTAAAATTTGTAACCATTTGTTACATAGGTTTCCAGACTAACTTAGCTATTTTGCATTGAAAGAAAAAGTGTGTTCTACACATACAGCATAAAAGACTTGATGTGTATAAGTTTATCTACACTAACTAATTTATTCAATCCCACTTTCCAAGACAAAATTAAAAATTGTTAACATTAGGCATGATTTTAACTTTCCATATAAAGCTAAAAAAATTACATACTTCTACTGGGGAACGTGTTGCTACAAGTAAATAGGCAGATTTTACTTAAAATTGTCCATATTATTCGCCTTTCCAAAGCCAAGTATTTTGGGGCAGATTTAGAAGGTATTTTATTTTAAAATTTAAACGTTAAATTCATTTTGTTGTTTCAAGGCACAAACTCCATAATAATTATTGATTCCAAAATATTTTAATATTACTCTTAAGTTATTTATCGACTTGTATAATAGTCTTTTCACGCGAGATTGAAGATGGTGTACTATTTAGGTTATTTATCGACATGTATAGTAGCCTTAATACTAACGTCATAATAAGGGGTTTGTGATTTATTAATAAATGCGAGTTAAGGATACATAATAATCATTATGAAGACCATATAGGACTTACAAATTTTAGGTATCACCAAATCAATACAATCCTTAAAAAAAGTAGTTGGAAATTGTGGAACCTTAATTAAGCAAAATTAACTCCAACCTTAAAAGAAAAAAAAAACCAACTATATATATACTGGAGACTAAACAAATAAAAGACGAAATGAAAGTTTTTTAACTACAATTTTAATTAACTCTAAATATATATTATATTATATTTCAATATAATAAACAGTCTAGTTTGATTTTTAATTCTCAATTCAAAATCTGAATTAAATCAATCGGTTGAAAAAATAATATTTTAAAAATATAAAAAAATAGTTTTAATCATATATTTTCTTAACTGATTCAGTTTTAACGCTTCTAATTCATAATTTCTAAGTGACTAATTAAGAAAAATAATTTTCATAATTCCTTAATAACGTATGAAGTTTTTTTTTACCCTTTTAATATTATTTCCAAAAAGTTTGAGATGATGAGCATAAAAGAAGAGTAAGTTTTGGCGTGTGGGGTTAAGATGATATGATGCTTGCACGTGCAATAAGTTGGAAGGGTGCGTTTGAGCATGATAAGGTGGGGCCAACATCCAACGGTGCCTGACATCTGCAGCTATCATCAGGTGGCCCTCATCCCTCTGTGCCATCTCTAAGCATACAATGCAATTTCAATGTATCACTCATACCCAAAATAACTTCAACCCTCTACAACTCACGTGATATATATATATATAGAGAGAGAGAGAGAGAAAGAGAAACTAACGTGAAATGTTATATATTTTATAACCTGATGATGTTTTACTAATTTAAAAAGTATAAAAATAAAATTTGCATGATTATTTAATTTAAAATTTAAAATAGCATATGTATAATATAAATTATGATTAAATGACATTATTAAAATTGAGTCTAATTTTTGCCAAATGTTTGAAATGCGACTGGTGGGTTATTTATTAATTGTATAAATCATGTTGCAATAAATGTCGTAAAATAGAAATATATTCATGAAAGTATTATTATATTACATAAAATGTTAGTGTATAATAAGATACTACATTGCTAAACTATATGCTGAATTTCAGTTGTAATTTATATGTTTACCATGCTTTTTAGTTTTAATTTTTGCAAAGTGTTTTTATTATTAATTTTTTAATATAATTTTAATTTTAATTAAAATTAGATTATTTCAATAATAATGTGATACATTATATAATACATGTCAAACGTATAAAACACATGTTTTTTACACTAAATATATATTAATATTTTTTTTCTCTCTTTAACATGTGTTATGTATATATATGTTTTATCATCTATGTCATCATTTTTTAAGTTATTTACACTAATTTATTAAAAGATTATATTAATTAATTTTAATTAAAATTAAAATTATATTAAAAAATAATAATAAAAATATTATAAAACATACAATAAAAATTAACCTAACAACCATAAATATGTTTATAAGAAAGTAGAAATATAATTTCTTTTAATTCAACCAAACTATCTAAATGAATAAAACTTTAATTTGAAAATTTAAAATTAAAGCTTAATGAAAATAGATGTGATTTTTATCTTAAAAAAGATACCCAAGTAAATGTGTGATGATGAGTTGAAGAAAATATTGAAAATGTTTTATTTGAAAATCTTAATAAAGTTTTATTTTATTTCCATAAAAATAAAAATAATTTTTAAACCTAAAAGAGTATTATTTCTTGCGTCAAATAAGATGAGTTAGAGGGTGGGGAAAGGACACGTAAGGAAGTGGAACCCACAAAGATAGAGAGAGAGAGAGAAGGAGAGAGAGAGATGCTAAAATTTAAAGAGAGTTTGGTGAGTCTCCTCACTCGCCTTAATTCTGGTGATGGTCCCTTCTACAATTTCCCATAGACCCCACATGTCTCTTTCACATTTTTCATAATCATAACTTAAATATTCCTTCTTCTTTTTTTTATCGTTTTTAATATAATCATATTTTTAAATTCAATTAATTATTTTTCTTTAAATAGTATTAAGTTTCTTTTTATTATTTTTACATTAGTAAAACACAAAGTATTCATAATATTAATAAGAATAAACAAAAGGTTATTATATAAAAATTATAAAATATATTAAAAAGAACAATGTCATTTTTCTAAAATATATATCTTATTATGAATAACACAAAAAATATTATTTATGTTTTAACCTGTCCAGAAACGCCTTCTTCTCTTTATTTTTTGTTAAAAGAAGAATTTTGGATACCATATTTTAACCTCAAGTTTTAAAGTGATATCTTATATAAAAAAATAGAATTAAGAAAATATATTTCATTAAAATAAATAATTAAATATATATTAAATAAATCGCATAGAAATATCGATTTTCTGAAACAAGTAATTTGAGATATTTTTTAATATGACTTTCGTATGGATTAGAATATTGAGTATTAAGGTAAGAGGTTCATTTGACAAAAACTCAATAATAAGAGTATGACGGTAAAAATGGTAAGATCCAGCTCCTTATATATTTTTTATATTTTCTCTCCAACTTTCTAAAGCTATATACTTTTTTGCTTTGAAGATTTCATTGATCATAAATATCTTTTGTTAAAAAAAATTAAATGAGATAGAGAAGATGAAAGAAATTACTGAATTACAATTTTTAGTTTATGTACATTTTACTAAAAGTTAATGTGACACTAGAGACTTTAAAAAAAATCAAGAATTGAAGTTAATTGAATATTTAAGAGATATAAATTTGGAATTAATTGATCACATTATTTATAATGTGTTAATTATTATTAATGATTTTTTTGGGTTGATAAAATAAAATCAACTAATTGATCTTAACTTCAAAAACACTAAGTAATTTTGGATAATGATCAAGTTAAAAATTTCTCCTTATAATCAAATGGTATGATTGTATGGTGTATATTGGTTGTGTATTAAAGATATTGTTTGATTGCACAATATACCTTTTAGTATAGTCTCATATAGAGATCTTATGTTCACTTTAAAATTCTAACAAACATTGTAAGAGACTTTGGAAACTTCACTCAAACTTAATTTTTCATATCTACCTCAAACAAATTATCAATATGAGAGAATGATTTAGTACCTAGAAATTTTGTTAATGATGTGTGTTTTAGATTGGTTGCAAGTGATGAGATTTTACCTTTAATGAAATTTGTATATAACAACAATTATCATTCCAATATTGGTATGACACCAAATAAGACTCACTAGGATAAGAAGTGCATAACTCTTCTCTATTAACATCAGGGTGGAGATAGTAGTGGGATCTCATTTACTACAACAAACCACTAAATATAGGAGAGGATGACAATGTCATTGAGTCATCATAAATCTCATGTTGCTTAGAGAAGAAGACCCTAAGAGTTTTCAGGTGGAGATTATATGTTTCCAAGAGTTACACCTACCACATGTGTAGGAAGATACATTAAATCAAAGAAGTGAGCTACTAAGTTCATTGGATTGTACTAGATCATTCAATGTATTGGTCATATTTATGTATTAATTTTACCACCACCTTTGGCTAACTTACATAATGTTTTCCTTGTGTCACAGTTAAGGAAGTATATACCTGATCCAAGCCACATCTTAGAATCAAATGAAGTTCATATTAAAGATGATTTATCGTTTGAGAATATTCTTATCTGATTGAGAAATATCAAGTTAAGCAGCTGAAAAATAAAGTCATCAACATAGTGAAACTAGTTTGGGACTACAAATTAGGATATTACACATGGGAGATGGAAGAGAGAACGAGAAAAGTTTATCCTTACCTCTTCATATGTGTATGGTTTGGTAAGGATAAATGTTAAAATTCTAATTTATGTTTAAGTATATAAACTAGAATTATAGATATTTAGTTATTCATTTTAAAAAACATACCATCTTTGTAATTTTTTTTTATATATATATTTTCCTTCTCTTTAGCTTTTTGTAGCTACTTTTTTCTTTATCAAATAGATATCTCCAACTAGAATGTGGCTTTAGCTAGACCAACTCTATTAGATCATATTTGCAATAGGAGTAAGTTTTTCCTTTACTCTAATCTTTTCCTACCTTTTTCTCTTTGGATCTACATGTAATCATAGAGTTTTACGTATTCAAATAGTTAATAATGTTTTTTCTCTCTATTAGACTAGTTCTTTAATAGTGCATCAATAGGATTTTCCAGTTCTTTCTCTTAGTTTAGGATAGTTATTGCTTAAGAAAAAATAAGATGCACATATTAAATATGTTAAGTAAATTATTTTTACCATAATTCTACTTATTGCAATTGAATATCAAATGTGACATGTTTTTATTACTTTTTTGTTGGGGTGACAATGCGGGGCAGGCTGTGTGGGCCGGCTTGCGGCCCGCTGTTAAAATGTGTGGGGTGGGCTGGACATTTTAGCCTGCCAGCCTGCATAGGCCTGCCCCGCATAACCCACAGCCTGTGCGGGTTAAAGTACGGGTTAGCCCGTCCTATCCCGTGGCTTGCATAGTATTTTTTTTATATTTTTTATTACTATTTTTTAAAATTTTTATTATTGTGTAGTATTATGTGTATTGAATATGACTAGATATTTTCATTCATTATTTGATGAATACTATATATTTAAAAGTACAAATTTAAATTTTATTTCATGACCTAATTTAATATATTTTTTCATAATATGTTTCCTTAATTACTTGTAATAGATAATAAATAATTAGTTTTTACATTCCATTTTGTAATTGTTATACTTGCATTCAATCTTTGATTTTGCATTATACTCAAATTCGGGATTAAAAGTTATAAAAAATATTTTATTTTTTTTTAAATTTTATGCCAACGAACCCACAGGCCGCAAACCCACACCTATGCGAGACTGACCAAACATTTTAACTCATTCATTATGCGGTCGGCCTCGCCCCCGCCCGCCCCGATTTGTTTTTGGTGGGTTAAATTTGGGAGCAAGCCAAAGCGGGACAGGTTAGTCCACTTTACCACCCCTACTTTTATGGTTACCAACATGTTTTAATCATATATTGATCTTTACTCATATTTAACATTAATGATTTTTATTAACATTTATATGATAGATAACAGTATGTCACATAGAGGAAACCATATTAGTAGGAGTAGGGGAAGGAGTAGACATAGAGGTACCACACCTCCTACCCCTAGTTCTCATTCCAATGAATCCACATTTTTATTATGTATTATTTTTATAAAAACTTAATCCAACGCATTTTTATTGGACTTAAATTTCTTTTAAATGTTGAGACTAAGTACATCCACATGGAATACTTACACAATTTTTTTATAACACTACACAAAATTATGTTTACTAATTTTTTTTTATAAAATAATAAAATTAATTAATAATTAAATTATAGATTAATTTAAAATTTAATTTAATATTAAAAATTAATTTAAATTCTGATTTAAA
Source organism: Lablab purpureus (assembly GCA_030347555.1). NCBI lineage: Eukaryota > Viridiplantae > Streptophyta > Magnoliopsida > Fabales > Fabaceae > Lablab > Lablab purpureus. The sequence continues at coordinate 26,410,284 of CM059263.1, forward strand.
AATTAATTTAATCATTATTTAAAAATCAAATTTATAATTTTTTAAGATCAATAGTAAGAAATATAGTTTTTATTATGATAAAAATTATTTTAAATATTAATATTTTTTAATTTAAATATTATAATAATTAATTATTTTTAAATTTAAATTAGTTTATATTTAATAAATTTATTGTGGTGTTAATAATTGATATTGTAAATTTCTTAAAAGGTGATCACGAGAAGAACGAATAAATAATTTACTTCAGCAGAAATATCGATGAGCATAGTATAGGGTTGTTTAGTTCATTTTTAAGGTAAGTCGTTATAAACCTCGTTCAAAATTAAATAAAAAAAATGTTATTGGAATTGATATGCAATAATATGTTCAAAATTAAATAAATTATTAGACCTATATACATACTTTTTTTTATAAAGGTTGGAGCATCTCATACGCTCCTTATTAATTTATATATTTTTTGTTAATAAAAGAATTATTAGAGCAAATGTATAAGAATTAATATCTCATCATGATTTACAAAAAGTAAGTTGAAATTTAAATAATTTTAATGATAAATTAAAATTTTATATACAGTTTTCTTATCGGCTAATAATGTTTTTAATAAAATTGTATAAATTTTTGTATAAAGTGTTGAAATGTTTGTAATACTTTTTATAAAATAAGATAATTAATTTATTTAAGTAATCATGTATTATGAATTTTTTAACTTGCTTTACAGTAATATTTTTACACAGCAATAAAATATTTTTTGTATGTACCACATGTGCTTTTGAATTTTAATATCAGAGAATGTTGGTTATATAAATAATATATATCATGAGTTGTATTGAAGTGGATTTTTGTGTAAAATATTTAAGTTTATACATTATTATAAAATATTAAAAATTCAGATAAAAAATTCATGCAAACAAGAATTAAATGATCTACGTGAGTTTCTTATACAAATAACATTATAAAGATGTTTTATTGATACTTATATGCTAATTGTCCAATTTTTTCCTAAAAGAAAACAAATCTGACGTAAGTTTGAACCCTAGCTATGTCAATGAACTCGGATTTACACCAAATAGTTTCTCGTTAATATTTATCCAATTTTATTTATTTGGGTGAATAAAACCGATAATTATGTGCCTTAAGTTAAACTTTACCACTATGTGAGAGAATTAATAATGAGATATAATATATTTTACTTATTTTAATTAATTAATTAATTAATTAATAATTACTACTACACTTTTGTCCATCAGTTCATTACTAAGGAAATTTAACCCAAAATTTTAAAGACATGGACCCGTTAGGTCTGACCAGAGACCAGAAATCTTCTTAATTGACTATTAATTAAAATAGTTTAAGGGAATAAAACCAACTATAAAAACTAAAGAAAATAAAAATAAAAGAATAATAGAGTTTTGAATTTCAAGGATCCAACCATTTGGAATGTTTTGCATGTGTTTTCTTTCATATGGAGGAATAATATAATTCATGAATAAATACTAAAACTTAAGCTAATAATGGAGGTTTTGTTCATAGCCATATAATCATTTTTTCCATATGTCTTGTTTGGTGAAGAAGGGCAATTCACAAATGATTGAGCTTTTTCTTGGCTTTTCTCATTGTCATATGCTTCTGCTAATTGTCCTTCAATAAAAACTAATTTTGAAAATTAATTTGAATGAGTTTAATTTCCATGTGTTATTACAATGTAAAAGATTTTTAATTATCCACTAATAAAAAATTATGAGACATTAATTAATTATCTAATAAAAATTCTCAAACACATGCTAACATTTATTATTGTTTGATCTGTAAAAACTATTTACAATGTGAATACATATACCATTTTTCTTTTTTAATATAAAAAATTTAACCCGTATGAAACGCCTCTAGTTTTAAGGTCAAAGTAATAATATTTATAAAAAAATATAACTTTGTAATGAATGTCTTCAATTTTAAAGTATGCGTTATTCCATTACACGGTCAAAATGTGCTTTTTTTTTATATCAGTTTTTGCTATCTGATAGTTGAACACGGTTTTCTTTGACTTCATAGTTTTCTTAACATTAACAGTGAGTTAGAAACAGTCAAAAGAGAAATTCAATTGAAGTATATTCTTTTGTTGGTTGGTATATAATTATATATATATATATATATATATATATATATAATTGTTCTGTAAATTAATATTGACCATGAAGGACTCCTTGAAGGATAAGACATTTGGTTGGGAAATCGAAAATGAAATAAAATAAACACTGAACAAATCTTATCATAACTAAATCTATTTTTATGACATTTTTTTCCTAGTTGTTGATATTATTAACTGTTACATAATACCATGAACCAAATCTTTTTATTATTTCATGATTAACAAACATAAAGTTTCACAAGAACAACACATGAAGAAGAACGTACTTCTAGAAATCATTTGAAACTCCTAGTACCTGGTTTTTTATTCGGGATCAATGATTATCAACTTTTTAATATCATTTTGTTAGTTTTATGGAAAAACTAACAACAATAATAATAATAATAAAAATACGTGCATATATTATACCAATCCATACAAAGGATAAGTTGTTCCCATATGATTTTCAGGATAAAATATGTACACACTCATATTAAACTACAATCCTTTAACATAAAGTTGTTCTAGTTAATGTCTGGTATGCAGAGTTTGAATATATAACAGTGTTTTGTGGTGTTTAAATGTGTAGTAGTTGGTAAATATAATAGATTATAAATTTTGTTTGAATTTGAATCATACTCGGGAGTAGAGTCTTAGAAAGAATGAACAGTGTTGCTTGTGCAATATTGTTTATAGAAAATGATAAAATCTAAACATTCAAAGTGTTATGTAAGAAGAAAGTATAGAAGCACGGGACATGGCTGAAGTTTGAAGTATACTGATTCTGGGAAGCATCAGAGGAAGCAATAATGAGTTCCAAAGGCAAAGAGAGAGGTGGCTGGGTGAAAGTGAAGGTGGTCAGAGAGATAACAGCAAAAGAGCTAAGGATTAAGGATTATGGAGTAAGGTTTTTGGCCAATAAGTTAAGGGCACAATGTGTTCTTATTTGCAGGCTTTTTTGGATAGAGAAGGAACTTACACACACAAAATTGGGTTAAGAGAGAGAGAGAGAGAGACACAGAGAGGAAGCAAAGCATGGAAGTCTTGAATAAATGGGGCCCTCAGAGAGAAGTGTGGGGTCCACACACACCGCCCATGCGCACGCTGTCTTTCTTACCAATATCAAACCCATCATCCATCATCCATCATCCATCATCGATCCGATTCCTTCGACCTAACCCTAACCCAAATGGGGTTTCAACTGAGGGAAATACTAAAAAGCCAAAAGGGAAAAAAATAAAAAAGAAAAAGAAAAAAAAAATAAAAATCACACAGCACCACCATCTCCCATATTAACCCAACACAAAAGCCCCCCCCAACTCGTTTCTCTCCCCTTCTTTTCCCTTTCTAAGAACTCTTTATTACCTTATTCCCTCCAAACCCTGAACTACCTCTCCCTTACTCCCATAAAGCTACCTCAGCTTCAGATGCCAATCATCAAATTAACCAAGCCCCTCTACTCATAGAGATCATAATAACCAAATGGTGTCTTTTTCAGCTCAAATTTTGGTGGGGTTTTGCAAAGAACCTTAATTTCTTCTCTTTCCTTTTATGTTCAAGGTAAGTAGTACTAAGTACCATGCTCCCAACACCTCAAAGTAAACAGCCTAAAGAAAACCAAACAAGCCCCCCCAAGAGAGAGAACACCATCATCACCTTCTAGATCTATATTTGTTATCTTTTCAATTAGTTTCAGCTTTTGGCTTCTGGGTGTTCATTGTTCAAGGCCTCAAAATCTAGGGTTGTGATAAATGGATCCTGTAGCAGCACAAGGACGTCCTCTCCCTCCCCCTTTTCTCACTAGAGATGTTCACTTACACCCTCACCACCAATTTCAGCCCCACCACAACCATCAAAACATGGAGGATGAAGCCTCCAATGGCCGCGGCCAGAAGCGAGATCGCGACGAGAACGCCGGCGGCGGAGGTGGGGTCACTACACCCCCGCACGCCGGCGGAGAAGGCCAGGAACCCGGGTCAGGAGATGGAGGAGGGAGTGAAATGGCGAGAAGGCCGAGAGGAAGACCTGCAGGGTCCAAAAACAAGCCCAAACCTCCCATTATCATCACAAGGGACAGTGCCAACGCTCTCCGATCCCATGTTATGGAAATCGCCAACGGCTGCGACATCATGGAGAGCGTCACCGCTTTCGCTAGGCGGCGACAGCGTGGTGTTTGTGTGCTCAGCGGCAGCGGCACCGTCACCAACGTCACCCTCCGACAGCCAGCTTCACCTGGTGCCGTTGTGACCCTTCATGGAAGGTTCGAGATTCTATCCCTGTCCGGTTCATTCCTGCCACCGCCGGCTCCACCAGCGGCGTCAGGACTAGCCATATACCTTGCTGGCGGACAGGGACAGGTAGTAGGTGGAAGCGTGGTGGGACCCCTTGTGGCTTCCGGTCCTGTTGTTATCATGGCTGCTTCATTTGGTAATGCTGCTTATGAGAGACTACCCTTAGAGGAAGAGGAAACTCCGGTAGCAGTTCCTGGCACCGGAGGATTAGGTTCGCCGGGAATTGCAGGGACTCAGCAACAATCGCAATCGCAGCCGCAACAGCAACAACAGCTTGTGGGAGATCCTAACAGTTCTTCTCTCTTCCATGGAGTTCCTCAGAATCTTCTCAATTCGGTTCAATTACCGGCTGAGGGTTATTGGGGTGGCAGTGCTCGCCCTCCTTTTTAACAAAATGTTTTACTTTCATGGGTTTTTCGGCTATCTTTGTTTTCTTATTTTATTTTTGTTCATGTCTCTCTCTTTTCTTTTCTTTTTTAATTTCGACTTTCTCTTTAAGATCTTCACTGTTCATTCTCCTTCTTGCTTAATTATAACTTAGTTTACTCTTAATTAAAGCCTTTGATCGGTGTTGAGTTGCAGAAGAATGTATAAATTCATGAATTTTCGGTGGGTTTTGATGATTATTACATATCTAAATTCTCGTTAATTAGTATGTAGTTGCTTCGAGACGAAGCAGCGGCAGCTATAGCATGTGCATTCTCTCACTCTCTCTCTTCATGTTTTTGCTGCAATTCCAGTATCTTGTCTGATAATTTATCAGTCAATCTTTGCAGGAAGTAGGAAAAGAGAACGGTTTTCTGTTTTCTTTTCTTTTCAATTTTTCCTTCATTTGTGCCTTTTTATCTGTTTGGAGTGGTTTTTCTAGGACTCCGAACCTAGATTCAGATTCTAAAACACGATCTAAAAATATAAACAACCCTACAGTAAAACATTATAACATAAATATATGAACTTATTCTAAATTTTATCTATTTGAAGAAAAAGTGTTGGACACAATAATTAGCCCTCTTGTACTTAGAACAACTAACTCAACCATCATTACCACTCACTCTCACTTTCTCTTCTACTAACACCATCATTACATCCAAACTCCCACTATTTCCAAACCCATACTCAAAATTAGCACCATCATTACCACCATGTCTCATGAATAACATATTTTTGTCCTTCTTTTAAGCATTGTAGTACTAGAAGAGCACCCGTTTTATCGCTGCAGTTAATTAAATGTTTAGAGTATTTTATTATTAGGTTGATAACTCTTAGAAAGTAACAGATGTTGGACAGTTAAATTCATGCATTTCTAGGAATAAGGGGAATGGTGGGGGTTATGGGCTTCACTATGTTTTGTCTGTCTCTGTGTGATTAGGGTTTACTAGTATTATGGTGGCAGAGATGAGCATTGGGTGTTGGGTCACACGTGCGCTGCTCTGGAAAAAAAAAAGGTTCCTTTTCGAGGCAACAACCGGAACAAACAGACCTCAAGAGCTAGCAAGAGTTAAAGCCTCTCCCTAAAGTGCCATTGGCATTAGACAAATAAAAGGGTGGAAGTAAAATCAAAAGTTTGAGGTAAGTTATACACTAGTAAGTAATACTATATAGTATATGTATATATTAATATTAATATTAATATATGGTTGTATATTGAAGGGGAGAAGAGAGATAAATAAACTCAGAGTTTTGTCTTGACTATAGAATAGATGCTCCTTGAAACCCTAGCTAGCTCTCTCTGCTTCTTTACACTGTTATTCCACCAATGCCAATATGTGCTTTGTTAATTTATTAATATCCATCTTTTCCTTGGATTCTATTCTTAGCCTTGTCCAGTTCCTCTAGCTCAGTTTTTCCATAGATCGGCACTTCCCAAAGATCATTCTCAATAATGAACCAACACTGCCTGAAAAAGTCTACATACAGCATTTCTTGTGTTAAGGGAGCCATTTTGGACACACTCTCACACTCACTGTTCATATTTCTTCGTCTGAAAAACATGCAATAATAGCATATATATATATATATATATATTTGCTTCGACTAATTGTTCTTCTTCTTCTTCAATGGATGAATCTTAGTTCTCTTATACTATTTTTATTTTTTTTATCTAATGAGAGAAATATTACTTTTTTTATCTTGTTAAAATATTGAGTATACTTATTTTTTAGTACACTGTAGTTTTATATACTTTCTGGAAGATTATATTATTACTCTTATTCAAGATGCAAATCCCATGACTCGTGATAAAAAAAACATATATATGTGCAATTAATTACACTGAATTCAATATCATTTTTTATTGAAGCTATTAAGCTAAAGAAAAGAAACCAGAGAATCTTGAATTTATCAGTACTTTAATTAGAGTCCTCTCATTCAGAATGAGAAACTGCTCTCGTGTAAGTAGTTTCATAGACTATGTTTTTTTTCTTTTCTTTTCTGTTTTTATTTTTTGGACCAAGCTCTGGTTCATTATCACTTCACGTCTAGCTAGCTTAGAGCATCAAAACCCTGGAATAAATACCGACACGTAGCTTTAGTTCTTTATCTTTCTTAATTTGATAATCAATAGCTTTTATACATGTTTTTAGATCTGTAATGTTCATATTGGTGGACCATGACTACTGTGCTTTAGATTAGATGATTATACCTTTCTGCTTCATCATGGTGAGCATCACTTGGAACTTGGAACTACATTATAATAATATAGTGCAATTTATGAGATAATAAGATTCCATTATAATCAATGTCTTTTTTCACCTGGGAAATTCATTATCTTTATCATAAAAACCTTGCCCATTTTATACCTTCATGTTCCAACTCTATAAACATCATCATATATGATTTCACAACCCTTCTGTAGTGTTGCTCTTCTTGGATAAAATTTGTGGATGGTATTTGTGATAGTGGAAAGAGGAGAGAAATTAATTTGTTCTTGGTGAAAACTAAATTGGAGGACAAAATGAATAAAGCTATTTATACAAATTGAATTCAAATAGCTTGAATTTCCAAAGAGCTCCACCATGCATGAAACCATTGTTACAGTGGCAAAATCATCTATCTATCTATCTCTTTTTATTACGAAAAATAAGAATAATTATAGGTTATTGGGATATATTGACAGGGAAGAAAAGATAAAATGCATTTTGTTGAGAAAAAGAAGCAACTCTACGTTAAAAACAATTATTTTAAATGTAGCTTATGAATCAATAGTTTAGTTCATCTATTACCAATTAGTTTAAATATAAGAATCACTCCTTTCAGTTTATATATAAGTAAACTATTTATCCTATTGCTAATTAGTTTTAGATTGAATTCTACTGTACTTAGTGTTTTTAAATAATTATTGGCTATTAAATAATTTTTAATGTTCATCATTTCTATTTTCAATTTATTTTAGATTAAATTTTAATATATTTAGTGTTTTTAAATAATCATTGGCTGTTAAATAATTTTTAATCTTGGTCAATTTAATTGGTAACAAATTTATTTTCTTATTTCTTGCAAATCAAAAAGACTTCTCACTTAATAGGCTTCCCACTTGAATATTATGAATATATTTTTAATCATAAAAGGTCAGAAAAAGGAAACATGAAATGAGAAAATAAAAAACAGTTGAACACGGTTTTAGTAACTATAATATAAACCAATTTTGATTTTATATTTTAAAAATCTTTTTATTTTGACTTTCCTCCTTCGAAATCTAGATTTTTATTATGATATACCACATGAATTAACACCTTATTTATCTTAAAAGAAAGTAAGTGACTATATTGTAATTGTAAAGCGAATGGTATGTGCCAACAAATATACTTGAACGTCAACTTCTAAAACTCACATTACTGTAATTTTCATATTTGTAGAGATTTTTCCTTCTAATATTTTGCATTTACAAAATTCATATATGAAAATAAGTAAGATATGAAAACTGAAAAAATCTTACGAATTTTTATAGAAAATTTGTAAAAAAATCTAAAAAGATATGAAAAATTGTAATAATGCTAAACCAATTAATATCTCAAATAACAATATTCAACACAATTGCAGTCTTAGTTTTAAAGTCCTTAAAAAAACTGCAAACTTACGAAACTGTAATTTAAAAATGAGGGAAGTGGAAAATCATGTCGTGCTTATCCTTTGTTGTTTTGGTATACGAGGTTCATTGTATCAGTTCCTCTTGAATAGGAAATTAAGGAATATGAAAGTATATATCTATCTAAGCGAATGGTACAAAAAATAAACGACTCTATCCAACATAGTGGAAGAGACAAGTTCAGAAACATTATTTAAACTGATATTGAGAAATAGGTTAAAGATTTTGGATATGGGCATCTTGTTTTTGCACTCTTACACGCTCAATCCAAACGCTATGATATTTTCAATTTGATGACCAATGAAAAGGACTACTTTTATGTTTATTATAAATAAATAACCAAACCTTTATGATAAGAGAAAAAATATACATATAGTCAAACACTAAAATATAAAATTTTGAACACTGATCATGACTGCAAAATTAGAAGCATAACAATCCAAATAAAAAAAGTTTTAAGTATATGGTGTATGAGGATCTAAAACTGGATTCAACATATCTAATATTCTTTTTTTAATACATGCATTGATTTGTTAGCGAGTGTCAATCCATATGAATTTTATCTTTATTTTTTGTCTTGACATAAACTTTCTCCACTCCAATGAATCAGATACTAATTTTACTTACAAGAGTATGATTATGCTCTGATTCAATAATATAGTTTGTGAAAATTTGAGTCTCATCCAAAGGTGTGTTAGAAATAGAATATTAAAGAGTGCAAGAGTGTAATATTTAGTGGGATTAAAGCTAAACTTTGATGGTGGCACTAGCCATAAAAATTTCTGTGATGGAATCAAGAGAGGAGTTGAAGAAGTGCACACATAAAAAAAGAGAAGTAGTAAGCAAGAAGATTTTGAAACAAGGCAGAAAGTTAAAATTATGATATGATCCCATGAGACAGAGAGAAAAACAGATGAGAAAAAGTGGGGGGAAAATTGAAGTTGAAGGAATCTTGTTCTCACATTTTTCAGAGTATGAACAGTAAGTTGATCCATTTGGCATTGTTTTGAGGCTGGGCTCTTGCACGTCTTAACAGGCGTGTGGTGGTTGCTAAAGGGTTAGATAAATACATGCATTTGAAACTTGAAAGTGAAGAAAAGTCTGTGTTTATCTGCAATTCACTCTGTTATAGTATTACATTCTGCATGCTGATGGACTAAGTTCAATCACATTAGACTAGACCTATTCTCAATAGCAGCCTTTACAAATGTGGCAGAAACTTTGTTTCCTAGTTGGATTGATGTTTCATCACCAACAACTTGCAAATACCTGACTAAAGTCTATATGCCGAATTTGATTAATTATAAATTGAAATATTCAATGGAATGAATTAAACGTATTATAATATATATATATATATATATATAGTATTAGTTCAAGTAATAGTGAACTTGGTCATTATATGTAAATGTCAAATTTAAGGTTTATGAGCAAACAACTTGGTTAAAATGGGAACTGTATGTTAAAGATGAGCAGCAAGGTTTGGTTAATTTGATTATACAACAATTTATAAGCGGTTTTATGTTTTTTGTTTTTTGAAAAAAGTCTAGGCTTTGATGGAAAGGCTGTCCTATAATTAAAGTTTCTAACTGGTTTCTAACAAGTTCTTACTCACTTTTAATGATTAAAATTAATTAAAAATTGATATGATTGTTAATAAGTGGGTCATATGCATTTTGTAATTTTCAATCAATTTTGACCAATTACATTTAAAAGAGTGTTATCAACATATATTTCTTATAAATTATACTAAAATTATTTATTAGTATTATGAAAAATCAACGCAAATTCATAAAAGTTCAATGTCAATTATTATTTTGTGTTGAACAAAGAATGAACAAGAAGTTAACTTTGCATCGGTTGAAGTTAACTACTTTGTGTTGATATAAAGAAATTGTCACTTATATAGAATTTATCAAATTGATTTTTTGGGTTGACTTAATTCCAATTTTTTCTCTTTCTCTTTTGCTCTAGATTTCTTACTGCATAATTTTTTTTATGATTGTGATGAAGGATTAAGAAATGATTATGTAAGGACTAGAAGGAGAAAATGGAATGGTCGAGATTATCTTATTACAATTTATTGATGAAACTATCTTTCTTAGTATAACACGTGTCTTGCAAACATTATTTAAAAAAAACTTTCTTTTACCAATTATATTATTGAGCCATAAAATGATGAAATTTGTCATTAATCGAATTAGAAACTAATTTAAAATCTAATTTAGTAAGAAGTTAAAATCTTGGTAGCTAATATTAGAAACTAATTTAGATTTAAATTTAAAAATCAATTTAGTCACCATTATATAGAAACGAATATCATTTTTTTAAGATTAATAACTACTAAAAAATATAGTTTTTATTATATTAACAACTATTTTAGATATCAATAATTTTTAATTTAAAAATAATTTCTAAATTAGTCACTATAATGACTAATTATTTTTTGTCTCTAAATTAGTTTATATTTAATGTATTTCTTATAGTATATCTATGGGTTATAAAGACTTAACTAAGAAGTTTTGAGATATTATCAAAACTTCAAGTTATTATTTCAAAAAATAAGGATAAAGGGATCATGGTGGATCAACCGAATATAGTAAGAAACAAACATTTTGAACTATAGGATCCTATGACTCCCTTTTGTGTATTTATGACTTCTAGTTAGGACTAATCCAAGAAGAATGAAGACATAAAAACCAATGGTTAAGATTTTGAAAGAAAATTAGCGTTTGATAAAACACAAACATTTATCTCTAGTTTGGAGGGATGCCTCATCAAATTCAACTGAGTATTGTCTTTCATGTCTCTAATTCCAAAAGTTGAAAATCCACAGGATATGAAGGATTACAAGCCTATTTTACATGTGGGAAGTATGTATAAAATTATAGTTAAGATTCTAGCAAATAGGCTTAAGAAAGTACTCACGAAAGTAATTGACAAAATCCAGTCTGCATTTCTTTTAGGTAGAAATCTTATTGATAGTGTTTTAATTGCAAATGAGGTGGTTGATGAAATTAAAAGAGGAAGAAAAGTTGTGTGATCCTGAAGGTGGATTTTGAGAAAGCATACGAATCTGTAAGATGAGATTTCTTACACTATATGATGAAAAGAACTAGATTTTGTGAAAAATGGATTGTTTGGATTAAAGGGTGCTTGGAATCCTCATATGCGTCTATACTTGTTAATGGCAACCCTATAAAAGAGTTTAAACAATCTGGAGAGCTTAGACAAGGTTATCTGCTTGCCCCAATGGTTGAGGAATTAATTGGTTTAGTTAGACAGACAAAAAATTTAGATATATTGAAATGGGTCAAACTGGGAAGAAGTGAAATAGAGATAAATTTATTACAATATGCTGATGGCACCTTGTTTTTTTTGTGAAAATAGTAGTAAGAACATCATTACAGTAAATTGTATATTCTAAGATGTTTTGAGACTGTTGCTGGACTAAAAGTGAACTTCTGTAAGAGCATATTAGGAGGAACTGGTGTGGAAAGCCGTCAATTGGATAGGTATGCTACAATTTTAAATTGTGCAAAGATGTAGATACTCTTCACATATTTAGGTATCCCAATAGGGAGTGATCCTAGAAAGGTGGGAATATGAGACAAAGTAATTCTTATAATTAGAAAAAGGCTAAGGAGATGGAAAAGAGCATATCTGTCGCTTGTAGGACGAGTATGCTTGATTAAATCTGTCATCACATCTCTTCCTTTATTCTTCTTATCCTTTTTCAAAGCACCAAAATTGGTGTTAGAGGAAATAAAAAAAATACAGAGGAAGCTTTTGTGGTGATGACGTAAGGAGGGCAAGAAAATTGCATGGATAAATTGGAATCAAGTATGTAAAGCAAAAAATGTTGGAGGGTTAGACATTAAGGATATCCAAGTTTTTAACACGACATTGAATACAAAATGGAAATGGAGATATGCTATGGAAAATCAGAGGTTGTGGAAAGAGATATTAGTCTCAAAGTATGGGGAGTGGAGGGATATAAATCAAGGAAATGAAGAAAACTAGGAATCCATTTGGTGGAGAGATATAAAAAGGGTCACTGGAATAGGCAGTAATCAAAACTAGTTCAAAACAAAATGTAAACTGAAAATTAGGGAATGGTACAAATATACATTTTTGGAAAGATAAGAGGATAGGTGAGACTCCTCTCATGGTAAAATACCCGAGAATATACCTTAATTCGAACTCCAGACATGCCTTGGTGAGTGAGCATGGGGGTTAAGAATAACAACACTTGAATCTAGAATATGTATTGGATGAGAGAATGGTTTCAATGAGAATATCTTGAGCTAGATGCACAAATGTTAGACATATAAGTCGCTAAACTAAGTGATTAAGGACAAGACACATGGAAAGGAGATGAATAAGGAAAATACACAATTAAATCTACTTACCAACTATTACAAAATAATGATAGTGGGGAAGATAACAGTTCCTTCAAAAGGTTATGGGAGACGAAAGCCACCCCAAGTACATTACATTTTTGTGTGGAGATTAGGTTTGAATAGCTTGATAACCAAGGATAATCTTGCACATAGAGGGGTAACGATCCCAAATAATTTATGTGGATTGTATGGTTTGGATAATGAGAATGTCAATAATCTAATTTTTAAGTGTAGAGTGTCATATCCAATGTGGAATTTATCCAATAACTCGGTGGGTGTTTCAAATGCTCATCACAATCAAATTTGGATGCATTTTAATCAATTTTTCTTGCCTGATGCAAATTATAAACAAAATAGGTTGTGAAAGAGTATGTGGGTTGTTGTGGTGAATAGTATTTGGGACCAAAGAAATTTAATTTTATTTAGTAATGATAAACAAGATGTTGAAGAGATTTTTGGATCTGCACAAATGAAAGCATGGACTTGGATTAGGAATAAATCTCTTAAGGCTTATTTCTCTTATTTTGATTGGTGTTTGTGTCCAATATCTTGCATCAAGGGCATAAGAAAGTAATATTGATATCCTTGGTAGAAAAGGATCTTATCCTCAAGCAGACATATAATTACAGTGGCCTCGCCCTTGTCAGGAGAAAGGCATGTCTTAAACAATGTTCATGCTTGTTGTCGAGTATTCTAATATGGGAGATGAAATAATACCTTCACAACAATGTGGCTTTTCTAAGAAAGTACTTATGAATAATAAACAAACAGGTTGACTAAAAATATATAGTGGATTTTTGTTAAAGGATTTGTATTTTGTATTTTAGTTGTCTATATGTTACTTGACTTGGATATTTGTTGTTGGATCTTTCAGCTCTGTTTTTTTTTGGGTTGTTTCACAAATATGGACTATGCTTGTAGGTTGCACCAAGCTTATCTTATTTTGGTAGGGAATTCATTTGTAATATGAGATTAAGGTCCCTTTTGTATATATCTTCTCTTTTTTAAAAGGGTTGAGGCACCCCTAGTGTCTCATTTTTTATAACAAAAAATTCTACAAGTTTTTCTTTAGAATCCCTAATGGGGTTGTTAGATTGATAAAGAATATCCAATTCAAATTTTTTGAGGGAGCCATGATACAAAAAGAAAGATAGCTTAGCTTAGTTGGAAAGATACGTGTTTGTGAAGATAACCCAAGAAGAATGAAGACATACACTAGTACAAAAAAGGTTTTTATATATGATATTTTGGGCCTTTTATGTTTGATTGAACCCCAAAGTCAATGCAGGAGACGTAAATTTACATTATAATAGACATTAGACATAAATTTACGTCTGTTATCTATTCATCTCGACGTAAATTTATGTCTGTGTATACAAGGTCAGACGTAGAAGGAGAATTAGAAGAATGGAAGATTCAGAACGTCACTCGAAGATGGAGAGTTATTCAACTTTTATAATAAGCTCGATGTAGAATTGTCACTTGACTTCAGAGAGAAAAAAATTATACTCAAACTTCATATCACTTTCAGAAGTGTATCAAAATATCTTAAATATCATATAAACCAAAGTAAAAATATACAAAGAGAAGTGGAGACTATTTATAATCTTTAGAGTCTGAAATTTCTATCCTAAATGCAACTCAAATGTACCTAAAATTACATATATCTAATTTTAGAAATCCTAATGGTTGGCTGAAAATGTAAATTAAAAAAAGAGGGAAAATTTAAAATTCAGATTTCAAAAGTAAAATCAAAAGAGATTCTCTCTTGGTCGAATTTTTCCCATGCTTATCATCCTTTGATTATGTTTTCCTTAATGTTTTTCTTGCTTTGATCAAGCTTCCTTTAGTCGAGATTGACTGGTCAAAATTGGGCTCTCTAATTGGACTTCAATATGTTATTCAGACTTTGAAAATATCCACTTGTATTTTTAGTGTTTACACCATGAATAGAAATATATTCTAATAAGTGGAGGATCTTGACAAAAAATTTTAGGAGAGCCAAAATAATATACTTAAACTAAGCACAATTGTAACGTCTAATCTCCATGCAAAGTCATCAAGCCATTAGAGTCCATTCTCCATACGCCGCAAGGTAGCATGAGTGAGCTTCTTTACTCCCATACGTGTACTGCACCACCCTCACCTTGCAGGCGAATGAAGTATACAAAAAAACTACACCTTCTTTAATCACCATCAAGATTAACCCTTGTCTTTCCCCTTCATCATCTCATTGTACACCTCATTCATCCACGTCACCCTCCTATGGTCATCCGATACGAATCTTGAACATGTGTCCTTGCTTAGTATGACCCTTCACTCCTCATTCATACTTCCCACAAACTCCTCTTCCACCCACATGTTTATCATACACCACACCTTCACACACGAACACCACCACCCTCCCATCGTCGTACCGTACGATTTAATCTTTATTGTCAAGCTCTAACTCTTGAAACTCATGCACACCACTGTTGGAATAAATGGCTGAGTTTAAGAGGGGGGGTGAATTAAACTTTCAAAGATTTTCGAAACCCAATGCCCAATTATGAAAAACCAGATTCGAATTGAAGATTTAAACCAGTTTTTATAGGTTCTTGAAATGCTCTTAATCAATTGATCTTATACCAAATTCAATTTCAATTCAAACTTCAATTACCGAATGGAAAGAGTTAAAGGGAAGAAGAACAACACAGCAGATTTATACTGGTTCACCTTTCAACAAAGGCTACATCCAGTTTCCTAAACAAACAAATTCAATCAATTCACTAAAAACCAGTTTTTACATGAACACTACATGCAAAACCGAAACCAGAAAGCTGCACCAAGTCTTGAACCCTACAAGACTTCTAAACACCTGTAAAACCCTATTACAAGATCTCTTAATCACCCTGATTAAGATACAAACACGCAGACTAACCAACACACACAAAAGATTGAATAAACACTGGAATTCTTCAATGCGAGAAGCGAAAAGCAGAGCATCGGCAAGAACGAAAAAGCAGAGCATGCACTTCTTGATTTGATTCGCACTCAATTGAATCTTGATCGTCTTGGAGTGATTAGCAAAATGTTTTAGAGTGTAATAGGAACGTTCTTGCTCAATGGGTTCTTTAGAAAATGTTTCGTCACTTAGTTCTTTGAGTTTCAAGATATATATAGAAAGCTGTTAAAGCGATTCTGCAGGAAATAGTCGGTTGAAATCGCGTTTTAGCTAGGTTGTTTTCATTAAAACCAATTTTCCAGTGAGCACCTTTTTCTGGAACATGAAATCGATCGATTGAAATCTCGTTTTAACTAGCTATTCGAAAGCTGGAATTCTCGAAACAAAGCTACCAGGATTTTAAGCGGTTTAAATTTCAAAACGATCGGCTGAAATTTCCCAAATACAAAGCTTTGAAAAGCGAAGAACAGATTAACTAGTTGAAATCAGATTTTTAACCGGTTAAAAATCGAGTTAAACCTTTGAAATCATTTTAAAACCTTTTTAAAACATTTCAAAACATTTTAAACTCAAGACTAAGACCAAGATAGATTGAAATGCATCTTACCACACAACCTAAGACTCTCCAATCCTAAGACAAAATCTTCATTCTTCAAGCACCAACATCTTCATCATTAAAGGTGGTTGGAGACATCAAATCCACTTGAAACCAAGTCTTCAAGTCCAACAAACTCCCCCTATTTGATGATGACAACCACTTGATGCATTCATTGTCTTTGAAGAATGTAGGAGTCCTGCAAAAAACAAAAATTCGAAAAATACAACAGCGAAATACAGACATACAGCGCAGAAATACATATACGAGTAAATACAACGACAATATACAGCGAAGCAACAACGGTCAGCGAGAAAATAGCAGCAACGAGTATTTTTCTTCAGATTCGCAGCGATAGATTCAGATTCTCCCCTTTCACTTGCACTTGCTCTTCATGTGCCTTCAAATGCATTCAATTCTTTCTCCCCTTTGGAATCATCAAATAGCACCAGGAAAAATAACATAGCATATGCGAGTAAAATAAGATTGTCCAACATACATGGGCATTATAACCCAATTAGAAACAGCAGCAACAACTAACTAACAGCACATGAACAAAACAAAATTTAAAAGAAAAGGCAAGCAGCAGCGGCTTGAGCTCCAACGGCGAGCAACAAGACGGACAATATGCGAGTACAAGACCATATGACCAACAGCGACGAATGACCGCATAGCGAAACTTCAGCAGCGAGAGATCGGTCATTATCTTCTCCACTATCATCACCAGGAGTAGCATAAGAACCCATATTTATTTGTGCAAGTTGGGCATGTAAATCTTCAATGCTTTGATCAATGCGCCCAAACCTATTCATGCAGTAGTTGTGATGATATTGTTGATGAGATTGGATCGAATCAAATCTTTGTAACACTTGTTTGTTCAAACAATGAAAGTGGAGGACCATGGTCAGCTGGAGGAACATAAGGTACAATATCTCCCATCATGGAGTAGTCATACGCACCGGGTTCGAATTTCCAGCTTCATCGGTTTCGGCTCCGGCACCAGCGAAGTTCCAGCGACATTTGGCCTCGCATTGACGACTTCTGTGCAGCGAGTCCAAGCTCCATTGCTTTTGGTAAAGCCAAACTTAAAGAGAAAGCCATTGTCCGGTGATGGGTTCGCCCTATGCTGATTTTACTGTTCACCTCTAATGTCCACACCAAAATACTCAAGGAATTTGGAAATTATCACGACATATGGAAGGCGATAATCGAGGCGACCTTTTGGACTTCATCATGTGATCTTTGATAATATGAATCCAGTTAATTCTCACAGATTTCATCAAACAAAAAATTAGAAGAAGATCACCTTCATTCAATGTAGCATGATTGCTTCCCTTGGAGTGATTATCCATGTGATGATAAATGTAAGCACCGCTTGCTGTCAAGGTAAGTCCACCAACACTGAAATCCACGAGCGGATCCTTGAGGATTCCTCAAACACTCTTTGTACGTCTGCACCTTGTTAAAGTCTTCCAAGGAACCACACAAACCCCTGCTAACCACAATGCCGTCAGTTTTGAAGCCCCCTACTCTTTTCCAAACAGAATTGTTTATGATCATTTCTGTTCCTTTCACTTTGGAAGTTAAAGCAGATCCATCATGTTTGAGATTTGTGTAAAATACTTTCACCAAATGCGGGTATATGAACCCATTTAATTCCAGAAATTTCTGCAGATCCGATGTTGAATCATGGCTATAATGTCGGTCGAGTCCTTCATCTTCCGACCACTAGGCCGAGCACTTTGGGTGAGTTTACGACCTTCCCTACTGATATGGGATTGAAACTTCTCAATCCTCTCTTCATCACCTTCGAACCAAGCTTCTATAGACCCATGTCTATAAGTATGAGTTGCTAGAATTTACGGTTCCTTATTTTTGGATGACCCGACCTTTTTGATCTCTTCCTTGGGTTGCTTGAAGATGCCATTTCGAGAAAAGATAAAGTGCGAGAGAAATAGAGTATAGAGAATGGATTATGCAGATTTTACACGGGCAAGGTGAATAACAATGAAGCAATGCACAGCACATGTATTTAACATTTCAGATTTTCAAATTTTTAACAAATTAATGTTTTATTCAGTCAAAGAGGGAATCAATTGCATTCGGTTGGAATATATGGGACGAGAGATATGTAGCGAGGCATAGTCTTGACCAAAGAATTCGATTGGTTGAATGAAATTCGTATTTGGAGAGAAACCAGTTAAAAAGTAAAGCAAAGGCACTACTGAAGACAAAACAGCGAGTCAAGATTCTTTGAATCGACTTTATCTATCATGTTTAAATGCACAATTCTCAATTAATCAACTTAAATGCACCAATTAAATGTGAATCAATGCGGTTTAACGATAAATTCGCTCAAATTTTAAACTTTGCATGGTGACAGGCAATTTCGATCGATTGATTTATGAAAAGCGGTGATTAAAGCAGAAATCCGATCTCGATTTAATGCGGATAAATGATTTTAAGCGGCCGAATCGACAGATTAGCCGACTAAAACAGAGACGAGATATTACTGCACATCCACTGCAGACCCCAAATTATGCGAAACAAGCGATTAAAAGCCGAAACAACTAACTAAAATCCTGAATAACATTGCAGATTTCACTTATAACATACAATATGCAAATCTAAGCGTAATCAATCAAAAATTATGCAGAATTAAGCATTCAAACACACAAACACGAGCATGATTAACGGCAGAAATGAATCACATACATGAATTACATCACATTTGAAACATCAAGGACACCTGACTCATTTCTTAATTGGAAAAACCTATCTTTTGGGAGTGGTTTGGTAAATATATCGACAAGTTGGTTATTAGAGTCAACAAATTCAATTATGCAATCACCTTTTTGAACATGATCCCTAATGAAATGGTGCCTTATTTCTATATGTTTCGTTCTAGAGTGCAAAATAGGATTTTTTGTTAAGTTGATAGCACTTGTATTGTCACACCTAATAGGAATGTGATCTAGTTTCAAACCATAATCAAAAGGCTGTTGTTTTAACCAAAGAGTTTGAGCACAATGGCTCCCAGCTGCAACATACTCGGCTTCAGCGATGAGACAAAGCCACACTAGCTTGCTTTTTGCTATGCCATGATACTAGACTACTTCCTAGTAGATGACAAGTTCCACTAGTGCTTTTTCTATCAAGTTTACATCCAACAAATTCTGCATCAGAATAGCCCACTAGATTAAAAGAAGCACCTTTAGGATACCACAAACCAACATTAATAGTTCCTTTTAGATATTTCAAAATTCTTTTGGCAATTGCGAAATGTGATTCTTTGGGATTAGATTGAAACCTAGCACACATGCATACACTAAACATTATATCGGGCCTACTAGCGGTTAGATATAATAGTGAACCAATCAAACCTCTATACTTAGTGGAATCAAAAGGTTTACCACTTTCATCGCATCAAGATAGCTGCTTGGTAGCCATGGGTGTGCTTGATTCTTTGCAGTTGTCCATCTCATATTTCTTTAACTGACTCTTTGCAATATTTTGGCTGATTGAGGAATGTTCCATGATCTAATTGCTTGACTTGTAAGCCTAAGAAGAAGTTTAGATCACCCATCATTGACATTTCAAACTCCCCTGCATAGTCTGCAACAAATTCTTCACAAAGCTTCTCATTAGTGGATCCAAAGATTATATCATCCACATAAACACTGCACCGAGTATAATGCTTGTCCAAAGACTTTCTAATGAACAAAGTTTTATCAACTTGGCCCCTTTCAAAGTTTTGAGAGATAAGAAAGTTACTCAACCTTTCATACCATTGTCTTGGAGCTTGCTTGAGTCCATAAAGAGCCTTTTTGAGCTTATATACATGGTTAGGCAATTTGTGATCAATAAATCCAGATGGTTGTGAAACATAGATTTCTTCATTTATATATCCATTCAAAAATGCACTTTTCACATCCATTTGATGAAGTTTGAATCCAATCATGCATGAGAAAGCAAGTAATAACCTAACGACTTCTAACCTAGCAACAGGAGCATATGTTTCCTCATAATCTATTCCTTCCTCTTGGTTATACCCTTTAGCTACAAGCCTAGCCTTGTTTCTAGTTATTACTCCTTGATCATTCATTTTATTTTTAAACACCCACTTTGTGCCAATTATATTCATGTTAGGTGTGCAAGGGACTAGTTCCCAAACCTCATTCCTTTTAAATTGGTTCGAGTTCATCTTGCATTGCCAAAATCCAGTTTTCATCCAATAAAGCATCATCGACACATTTAGGTTCAACTTGGGAAACAAATGCAGCAGTTAAACATGTATCATGCATAGACCTTCTTGTAGAAACACCTCTTTGAACATCTCTATCACATTTCCAATGGACCAGATTGCGAGGCACCCTCCATTCTTTAGGTAGATCATTTTCGCGAGAATTTAATTACGGTGCCGAGGATTTCGATCGAGTTCTTTCGATTTTCACCGGCTAAAATATCCACTGCAGCGGCTTTTTCGGTTTCTACATGTCCAGTTGATACACCTTCAATTAAGTTCTCTTCACACACTTTGCACCACTCACTTGCACCTTCATTTTGCACATTAGTCTCATAAAAAACAACATGTATTGATTCCTCAATGATAGCTAATCTCTTGTTGAAGATCCTATATGCTTTGCTATGTAAAGAATAGCCTAAAAACAATGCATCATCGGCTTTAGCATCAAATTTGCCAAGTTTTTCTTTGCCATTATTTAAAACAAAACACTTACGACCAAACACTCTAAGATGTGCTATGTTGGGTTTTCTCCCTTTGTACAATTCATAAGGGGTTTTCTTCAAAATAGGTCTTATCAAAACCCTATTTATTATGTAACATGCAGTATTTCTTGCATCAGCCCAAAAATATTTAGGGATGTTTGATTCATTAAGCATTGTCCTAGCTAGTTCCTCAAGTGATCTATTTTTCCTCTCAACAACACCATTTTGTTGAGGAGTCCTAGAGTGCTGAAAAGTTATGCTTAATCCCATATTTTTCACAAAAATGATTGAACTTTTCATTTTCAAATTCCCTCCATGATCACTTCTAAGAGCACTTATGCTTGCAGCTGTTTTCATTTTGTAAAACCTTGGCAAGTTTCTTAAAAGCATGAAATGCATCACTTTTATTTTTCAAAAACAAAGTCCAAGTAAACCTAGAATAGTCATCAACAATAACCAAAGCATAATAGTTTCCACCAATACTCATTGTTCTAGATGGACCAAACAAATCCATATGCAGCGAGTTCCAAAGGTTTTGTTGTTGACACATAATTTTTCAGATTAAAAGAAACTTTGGTTTGTTTACCCTTTTGGCATGCATGACAGATTTTATCTTTCTCAAATTTCAGTTTAGGTAACCCTAAAACAAGTTCTTTTGAAAACAGTTTTTCCAAATGGTTCATGTTAATATGTGCAGCTCTCCTATGCCAAAGCCATGAACTATCTTCCTTAGACATGAGACATGTAAAATTAGTTGCACACATATGATCAAGATCAAGCATATAAATGTTTTCAATTCTCTTGCCTAACATGCAGATTTTATCAGAATTTTTCTCAAAGATCTTGCAATGATTTGATTCAAAAGTGATTCTAAAACCTTTATCACATAGCTGGCTAATACTAAGAAGATTATGCTTCAAACCTTCAACATATAACACGTTTTCAATGAGGATTGAAGAAATGTTACCAACATCACCACTTCCAAGGATTTTTCCTTTATTATTATCTCCATATGTGACAAAACCTCCATTTTTCAAGGTAAGTTTGACAAACTTCCTTTTGTCACCACACATGTGCCTTGAACAGCCACTGTCTAGATACCACAATGATTCCTTGGCCTTCAAGAACACCTGCAAAACACAATCAATGGAGAGAATTTGGTACCCACATCAATTTGGGTCCAACAAAGTTAATAACCTTTCTACCACATTTTGGCTTCCAAATAAATTGACCACTAGGAACACCAAATTTTCTGATTTTGCATGATTTTGAAGTATGTCCCTTGTTCATACAATAGAAGCATGTAATGGATGAAGTGCTGGACGGTTTTCTATGTGAAAAGAAATTTCTATAAGCCTTTTGTTTCTTTTGAAAACCATTTTTAAATCCAAGTCCAGCTTTATTCGTTACACAATTTTTAAATTCTAAAAGTGTATCCAAGTTGGCTCTTCCCATGGTGAATTTAGCTAGAGATTTGTTCAAATACTCAATTTGATTTTCTAAAGTTACTGCGGTTTGTGCAGATTTTTCCAACATGTTCATCATTGCAACTTGAAACCTTGTAAATCATTTCCAGATTTTCAAAATCGGTTTTGAATTTTCCAACTCTTTCTCTAGCTCTTTCACCTTGTTCTCTAGCCAATTGTTCATACCTTTAAGCCTATTGTTAGAACAAGCAACCTTATTAGCCTCTTCATGCAATTCTAGAAAATTTTGCAGCAGCTGATCATAAAGAAGACCATTTTGAGTAGTGGAGGAACTTACACTACTTGCTGTATCACAATTAGCCATAAGACAAAGATTGACTCTTTCATCATCACTTGAAGAATCACTAGAGGAGATATCATTCTCATCCCATGCTATGTAAGCCTTCTTGGTTTTGAATGATCTTTCATGTTTCTTTTCTCCATTTCTCTCTTTGTTTTGTGAGTATGGACATTCGACCTTAATATGTCCCTGTTTTCCACAACCAAAACAAGTAAAGTTAGAAGAAGCTAAATCAGATTTTTATTATACCTCTTGTTCTTGTAGTCTTTGTTCTTGTATTTCAAGAACTTGTTGAACTTTCTAACTAAGAGGTTCAGATTTTCTGCATCACTTCCTCCATGTCCTTCATCCTCACTATTCTCCTCTTTGTGAACCAAAGTCTTCAAGGCAAGCCCTTTCTTTTTCTTGTCATTGTCTTCTTGTTTAGCAAGTCTATTCAACTCAAGCTCATGTTCCCTTAGCTTTCCAAAAAGTGCAGCAACACTCATTGTTGACAAGTCCTTGGATTCGAAATTGCTGTAACTTTGGGTTGCCAACTTCGATCCAAACATTTCAGCACTTTGATGTTCAACTCCTCTTTCTCAAACACTTTTCCAAGGCCGATCAGATGGTTTATAATGTGTGTAAACCTCTTTTGCACATCTGAAGCTGTTTCTCCAGGAAGCATTACGAACATCTCATACTCTTGGATTAAAGTATGTTTTCTTGCTCTCTTAACATCAGTTGTTCCTTCATGAGTAACCTCCAACACTTCCCACATCTCTTTAGCATTGGAACACTGTGAAACACGAAAGAATTCATCAAGATTAAGTGCAGATGTAATGATGTTCTTTGCTTTACAATCATATTGCACTTTCTTTTGTTCATCAGCATTTAAACTTTCCCATGGTTTCTCATCTTTAGGGATATACGGTCCATTGACTATAGCATTCCAAATCCCTATATCAATTGATTCAATGAAAATCTTCATTCTCACTTTCCAAAATGGATAGTTTACCCCAGAAAACATTGGTGGCCTGTTTATAGAAGCACCCTCCGCAAAAGGCAATTTTCCTTCGACCATGTTTGAAATTTTTCGAGAAAACTTGAATATTTTTCAAGAACCAGCTCTTGATACCAATTGTTGGAATAAATGGCTGAGTTTAAGAGGGGGGGTGAATTAAACTTTCAAAGATTTTCGAAACCCAATGCCCAATTATGAAAAACCAGATTCGAATTGAAGATTTAAACCAGTTTTTATAGGTTCTTGAAATGCTCTTAATCAATTGATCTTATACCAAATTCAATTTCAATTCAAACTTCAATTACCGAATGGAAAGAGTTAAAGGGAAGAAGAACAACACAGCAGATTTATACTGGTTCACCTTTCAACAAAGGCTACATCCAGTTTCCTAAACAAACAAATTCAATCAATTCACTAAAAACCAGTTTTTACATGAACACTACATGCAAAACCGAAACCGAAAGCTGCACCAAGTCTTGAACCCTACAAGACTTCTAAACACCTGTAAAACCCTATTACAAGATCTCTTAATCACCCCGATTAAGATACAAACACGCAGACTAACCAACACACACAAAAGATTGAATAAACCTGGAATTCTTCAATGCGAAAGCGAAAAGCAGAGCATCGGCAAGAGCGAAAAACAGAGCATGCACTTCTTGATTTGATTCGCACTCAATTGAATCTTGATCGTCTTGGAGTGATTAGCAAAATGTTTTAGAGTGTAATAGGAACGTTCTTGCTCAATGGGTTCTTTAGAAAATGTTTTGTCACTTAGTTCTTTGAGTTTCAAGATATATATAGAAAGCTGTTAAAACCGATTCGCGAGGAATTAGTCGGTTGAAATCGCGTTTTAGCCGGTTGTTTTCATTAAAACCAATTTTCCAGTGAGCACCTTTTTTACTGGAACATGAAATCAGTCAGTTGAAATCTCGTTTTAACTAGCTATTCAGAAAACTGGAATTCCTGAAACAAAGCTACCGAGGATTTTAAGCTGGTTTAAATTTCAAAATGATCAGCTGAAATTTCCCAAATACAAAACTTTGAAAAACGAAGAACAGATTAACTAGTTGAAATCAGATTTTTAACCAGTTAAAAATCAGTTAAACCTTTGAAATCATTTTAAAACCTTTTTAAAACATTTCAAAACATTTTAAACTCCAAGACTAAGACCAAGATAGATTGAAATGCATCTTACCACACAACCTAAGACTCTCTAATCCTAAGACAAAATCTTCATTCTTCAAGCACCAACATCTTCATCATTAAAGGTGGTTGGAGACATCAAATCCACTTGAAACCAAGTCTTCAAGTCCAACAACCACCTCATTCTTGTTCAAGTAGTAGTAGTAGTTGTTGTTTTCACAATTCCTTTGCTATCGGTGGAGTTAGACCCCTCACTAGAGAATCCTCTTGATTGGGAGTTTTCAGCAGCAAAGGAACAGTCATTGTCGGTTACTTCTACTTCTACATCGACTTCAATTCTAAAGATGATGTGTTCTTTTTGCAACAAGTCCTTTAGCACTGCTATTGAATAAAGAAGTGGCAAAAGCGATAGATTTGACAACAAGTTTGGGGCTCGAGTCTCACCTCTCCCTTATTAAGATTCGCCACGGATTCTAATTATAATCTCAATTAAAATTAGAATAAGAAAGTACATTTGATAAAAGTATTTTATCTAATCATGAGAATGAAACCGATTAAAATTGAAACCTTTTGGATCAATTTGGATTTTTTTTTCCCGAGAACTGAGCAATTCGAGTTGGATTGCAATTTGAAATTTTGGAATTGATCCAAACTAAAGCGAACCAAAATTAATGATTTAAATATTATTATATTACCTATTATCTCACTTATATACAAGAGATATGTATGTAAGAAGAAAATCTAATGTACCTAACTTAGTTCATGCATATAAATATGTGACAGAGGAGTAATATAATATGTTCAACATATGAATAAGGTTATCCTAGTAATGTTAATGTTACATTATTAGCCTTGGGAGAAAATGCTAAAACAAGATAAAATATTGTATATGTATGTGCAGGAGATTTGTTAGGCTTATGAGAGGTAGATTTTATGGGTTGTCTAGTATTTTTCCACAATGTATAAATATAATATGTATACTAATGAAAAATTATACAATAAACTGTTAAACTAATCCAAACCAAATAAGATTTTTATGTTCAAATCGAACCAAATTGAACCAAATCGAACCAAAATGAACCAAATCGAACCGCATGTAATTTTTATGTTTGGTTTGAATATATTTTTAACTAAAAGCTAAACTAAAATGCATGGCAAACACCTGTACATCTAATTATTTTTCATATAATAACATGCTTTTGATTCATTCATGAATTCATCATCCTCCCTTTTTTGGAAAGAATTTTTCTACAGATTTGTAAGACATGCATCAAAGGGAATACCACTCACATTAAATGTAGAACTAATAATATAAGCATATGGGTATATCTAATTCATATGCATTGTTATTTATTTTTAAGGGCTTGGAAAGGTCCATCGTCCCTAGGACTTTGGACTTCCTTTGAGAAGGAAACCTGTCATTTCTCAATTGAAGTCAAATCCAATCCCCTTGTGCAAAGATGACTTCCTATCTTTCTTAATTGTATGATCAACATATTAACTAAGCTTATTCTCAATATGTGCTTTGACTTTATTATGCAAGTCTTTAGTAAATTGTGATTTTTCAAAATCATCATTACATAACATAGAGTCCATATTTAAAAGAGTTATAAGGTAAGACGTGTTACTAGATTAAATCCATAAACAACCACAAAAAAAGAATAGGAAATTATAGACATTAATCATCTTATTATATGCAAACACGGTAGATAAAAATTCTCATTCTCTTATATTTCCAAAAATTAAATATCTCAATAGTCCAAAATGAAATCTTATTAACCAGTTATATATGATAAATTAAAGAAAATAAAAGTTTAGTTTCAAGTTTTTTCTTAATCTACTCGAGAAATGACTTAATAATTTTAAATCTCTATTAAAAAGTACAAGAATTTTAAGAATTTGATGCATTTTTAACTTAAAGAATATATATTTGTAACATGACATGCATCATGGACTTTGTAATAAAAATATAATAGCTCATCGTGTCAAATTTTTTCAATGTTACAAGGATAGAATTATTTCTCATCTTTCATTTTGGAAGCTCTGATACAAAATTCATTAATATATCTATTCAAGATAAATTAAGAGTAGGAAAAGAAGTATAGAATACGAGTTTAAAGAAATGTTAATATAAATA
Organism: Lablab purpureus; assembly: GCA_030347555.1. Lineage (NCBI taxonomy): Eukaryota > Viridiplantae > Streptophyta > Magnoliopsida > Fabales > Fabaceae > Lablab > Lablab purpureus. The sequence continues at coordinate 26,437,507 of CM059263.1, forward strand.
AAAAGGATCTTGTGAAAAGAATTGACAATATAAAGTGTTAAATTCCTTATAATATGATAGATGAAGAAACCAAAGAAATAATAAAATTTGAGATATGATTTTATTAATTAGAATAAAACTAAGTAAAACCTCAATAAATAAATTTTAATTATTTTAATTGAAGTTATTTCAAACAATTGGAATGGATCTCTTGGCGTTAGAAAAATATGAGATTCTCAACGGAAATGATCTTACTATTGATTCCATAAAACTTCCGTCTTATGTTAAAATATAGTATTTCATTAATAAAATCTATTTAAGGATTAAGATCTTTTCTGAAAAAAATTCACAAACAATAGGATAATCTTAGTATCTTACTGTATATAACATATAAACACCGATTCCTTTGTCAACGCTTGCAATCCCCTGTCGATTGTCTTATGTTTTCCAACTGTTTTCAAGCGAAACCGTTGTGCAGAGCTTCAATTGGGTCGGATCTTAGTATCAGTTTCAGTTCGGGTCTAGGCACCATGTTAAAGAATCATTGTAGTTGTAGCATGTCGTTCGCAGGACCTAGTTCAGTGTTTTTCCGCTCCGTTGCCAGCACTTGCAGCAAGAGGTAAACGTAAACTCTATGATTGTCTTTTATTTCTTAAATTTAAATACATGATTACTTTGTCATGGTTTTTGTATTGTACTGTGATCTTTTTGTGTTTTGAACATTTCTAATTCTGCCTTTGGTTTATGCGCATGCATATGTTGTTTCATTGGTATATCCGAAAAATAGGTTAATATGATGATAGTTGGCGAGGTTGTCGAGTGTTTCTTCACTGTGTTTCAGCAGTTATTTTCATGACAGTTTTTGATGAAATTAACATTTAGAAGAGACATGAGATTACTAAAAAGTGGTGGGAGTTATCTTTAAAAGTTAGGAACTGCATGTTTTGTTCAGTTTATTTTGGAGAATAATCATTTATCTTAGTCAGTTCCATGAGAGGTTTTGAAAAGTTAATCTTTTCTCAAACATGTACCAAAATCAGTGATTGGTGCCAACTGTGCCGAAAAGATATCAAATCATTTGGCCATCAATCCAAATTTTGGTTAGTTTAATCTCTATTTTTTGTTTGTGCAGGAAAGATCCCGGGAATACATACTGGAAGCCTCCACAAGCATATGCAAGAAATGATTTTCACCTCCCAATGAGCAGTTCAGTGGTTAAAAATAGGTGGATTTTCACCTCCCAATGCTCTTCCATATGAATTCTTTTCCCTGTTAAACTGTATACATTCCGTTTGTTATTATTCCAACAAGAAGTTACTTTCTGTATTATGTGTACTATGCTGGAACATTTGAAATCTTTTCTCCGGGTAGAATTTCTGGAAGCCTCAGGAATTGATTTTCTAACTCAACGCTTTGAGATTTAGTTTGGATATATATAAAAGGCTTGCGCACTCTATTAAGTTCTGTATCTGCAACGCAGTTTTATAACAATTTATATGATACAAATCTGCACCTGGCATGTATATTTTAATGCTTAAGGAATGTGCTAAAAAATAGATATGCTCATGCATTTCTAGCTTCATGGCTGGATTTTGCTGACAAACCTACACTTGGTACGCAAGTTTTGCAATTATGTTCACAAACATCTCAAGATGTACAGAGTAAAGTAAGCTTTGTTGCAACTTGTTCATGGAAATAAATTTTACATGTACTGTATTTGCAGGACATTGATTGAGGACATTAGGAGTCTGCGATTGATAACTGCGATTAAAACTCCATACTTACCTAACGGCCAATTTGATCTTGATGCATATGATAACTTGGTATCCATGCAAATTGCAAATGGCAGTGAAGGTATTCTTGTTGCCGGCTCAACTGGTGAAGGCCAACTAATGACCTGGAGTGAACAAATAATGCTTATTGCACACACAGTTAACTGTTTTGGTGACAAAGTTAAGGTTGTTGGTAATGCTGGAAGCAACTGCACCTCAGAGGCAATTAAGGCCACTGAGAGGGGTTTTGCCGTTGGAATGCATGCTGCACTTCATATAAACCCTTACTACGGCAAAACTTCTTTGGATGGTTTGGTTGCTCACTATAACAGTGTACTTTCCATAGGTCCTATCATTATATATAACATACCTACAAGGACTAATCAAGATATTCCTCCTAGTGTAGTTCAAACCTTGGCCCAAAGTCCTAATTTGGTTGGTGTGAAGGAGTGTGTGGGAACTGAGAGGATCAAACAATATACAGATCAAGGGCTTGTTGTATGGACAGGAATTGATAAAATAAGCCATGATGCTAGATGGGATTTTGGTGCTGTTGGAGTTCAATCTGTTGCTGGCAACCTGGTTCCTGGTTTGATGAGAGAACTCATGTGTGAAAGCAAGAATGTTACACTGAATTCAAAGCTGATCCCTATGTTTGATTGGCTTTCTCAAGAACCCGTCCCTATTGCTTTGAACACTGCTCTTGCTCAACTTGGGGTCATCAAACCAGTTTTCAGGCTACCCCATGTTCCCTTGCCTGTGGATAAAAGGATAGAGTTTGTCAATTTGGTGAAGCAAATGGGTCGAGAGCATTTTGTTGGAGAAAAAGATGCTCAAGTTCTTGATGATGATGACTTTATTATAGTTGGTCGATATTGAAGTAGATTACCATCTTCAAGTTTTGTTTAAGTTAACACTTTTGACCTTTTTATTATTTTGAAGGTTTGGTCATGTTCAAAAACCAGCTCATGTACCATAAGTCAGTTCAAACTTCAAACTTCCAAAGTTCATAGTAAAAGTAAAACAACATTTGGTTTCTCTTCAGTCCCATTTGTAGTGAGAGATGGTTCAAAATAGGTCCAACTTAATACTGCGTATGAATTTTGTTTGAATTTTGCTTAAATATTGGCACAAATGAATTAGACTCAACCAAACAAGGCAGAAATCAGAACTCTTCCCAAGATTGAAGATCAAGCAAGTGCAGTTTTTTTCACCTTGGTGTAACTTTAGTTTTGCTAATACTTTTATCTAAATCAATTTAGAGAAAATTTAGTTTAATTTTCAAAACGGTTTACTAAACATCCTCTAAATTTTATATTGTTTTCGAATTTTAGGAAATTAATCATCAATTTATTGACTATGAGATTATTTCCTGGTCCTAAAAGACCAACAACAAAGTAAAAAAAAGTTATTTATTACCCCTTTTCGATCATGATTCTTATATAATAGTTGTTTTAAAAAAAATGCAGTAGCTCTTTTGTAAATAAGAATAACTTTCACAATGATAATTGTATAGGAATTGTTGTCAAATGTCCGAAACAGCTTTGAAAATCATGATTCCATTACTAAATTGTCTATTTAAAATATCCATTACATAGATAATTGTCTATTTAAAATATCAGCTAGTGGTAAAACAATAGAAGTTAATATGTCGCTTGTTTATGTTGAATAAGTATATAGATATGTTTGGAGAAAGTTTTTTCTAAGCATTTCTATAAAGAAAAATAAAATCATATATTGAACTTAATATTTTTATAACATAAAATTAGTTTGTATATGAGATAATTTATAAAGGTTATTTTTATCTTTTTCTTCAAAATCTATTCAACTAGTATGTATTAATTTTATCTTATAAATAAGCTTTTTTCTTTTATAAATATTTATGAAAATTATTTCCTACAAGGAAATTTCATAATTTGATATACATACTTCATATTTTTATTTTAATTATATTTTAAAATTAAATATATATATATATATATATATATATAATTCTCTTGTTTAATGTATATGTTTTATATTTTTATTTTTAATTATATTTTAAAATTAAAAAAATATTATTGAAATACTAAAATAATCATACAGACGTTACGACAACAAGATAAGTCTTTTTAGAATTTCAATAACTTTCTTTTTTTCTTATATACCCCTATTAATTACTTTATTATTTGTATTAATATTAAATAGTAGAAAGAAAAATTAAATATTAGGAACTAGAAATTAATTCTCTTTTATTAGTCTCACTATTCATCTTTCACTATCATCTATTAATATCATGTTTTAATTTTTTATTAAAGTTGTAGCAACTAATGTAATTTTAATTCAAAATTTGTATTTGCAATTTGGTGGGAATTGAAAATTTTAATTAAAATTTTAAAATAAAATTTAAGCATAGTCGTTTGCAATCTAGTGGAAATTTAAAATTTTGATTGAAATTTTAAAATAAAATTTAAGTATAGTCATTTGTAATTTGTTAGGAATTAAATTTTTTTATTAAAATATTTATTTAAAACAATTAGTAATTGTGATTTAAAATTATTTAGAAATGAATTCAAAATGGTTTGAAATTCTAATCTCAATCAAGTTAAATTTCAATTAATTCATTTAATAGTAATTAATAAGAGTAAAAAAAAAGATTTATAAAAATTAAAAAAATTAATTACTTTTCTTGATTTTTGAGAACCTGTAAGCACTCCTTACAATTTGAAAAAGAGGCAGTAATATAATATATTACAAATCATTTATTATTGTGTATGTAATTACTATTATTAATTTTATTTTCTTAAAATTTGTAGAGACACAAATATTTTTTTCACTAATTATATTTAATTATATCTACCAATCAATTTTTTACATATAATTAAAATATCAACATTTCACTCCGATAATTTTTTTCATTCTTTCTATTTGCATTTAATGTTATCTACCTAACATTTAATTTTCTATATTTTTATTTCAAACATAACAACATTAATATTCTAATTTCAAATATTTCATCTTACTATCTCTTATATTTTCTAATAAAATATCATAAATTTAAAAGATATATGATAATCATAAGTCTCTCATCTTATCAATTTTTAACATAATTTATATATTTAATGTTATGACTAATTGCAAAGTAGATCAACTAAAATATAAGTCTAATAAATTAATATAAAAATTTAATAAAATTATTTGATAGTAAATATTATTATATAATTTTTAAATAATAACAATAAATTAAAAAATAATTTAAAAAAATTCTAAAATATTTTTTACCCCAAAAATATATATTATTTTTCTGGTATATATATAATCATATTTGAGATGAAATATATATATATATATATATATATTTTAATTATATTTAAAAAAATATAAATTACTCATATATTAGAAGATAATTATAAATTATACAATACAAATACTAATTATTATTTATATACTATTTATATTTATATTTATAGTTTATATTTTAAATATAAACACAATTTTTATTATATGAAAAAAAATTGAATACATGTGTATTTAATTTGTGTGTGAACTTGATTAGGTAGTTTTGTATTTCAAAAGAAAATTATCATAATACATTTTTTTCATTTTAAGAGTATGTTTTGTTGTAAAAAATAAAAATATTAAAAGTTAAAAAGTTAAAATTTTATGCAAATAAAAAAATATAAAAATATAATAAGATAAAAATGAAATAAAAATACAAAAACAACAACAATAACAAATCAATTTATTATATTAAGAAGAAAAATCATCTAATTTAATTCCATTTTTATTTAATTAAATTTTTTATCTCATGATAATATATATCTATAACTATAAATTTTAATTATAAGTGATTAATTTTTAATTCTTTTAATTAATAAGAATTTTTAATTATGAGTTAATAATTTTTAATTTTAATTAAAAAAATATTAATAAGAGAAAATATTTGAATAAAAACTATTTAAAATGATGATTTGTATATTTTAATTATGTGTCAAGAATCTATTAATAATACAATTAAAAGTTATAAAGATATCATCTTGAATGTAAGTAAGTAAAATATAAAAAATTATATAGAAGTAGAATGGTAATATATATATATATATATATATATATATATATATATATATATATATATATATATATATATATATATATACATTAACTTTATGCAAAGAAATTATTGATGAGACAGAAAAGAAAACCAAGAAACAAATGGATGATTTCTATCATTCTTGAGTATCTAAATTTTATACTAAGAGAATTGAGAAGAGTTACCCCATATGATATTATTAAATGAGGAAAAAGATGAGTTATAAATAAGTTTTTCCTACTTTATCTTACTTTTTATGACTCATGCACAAATACATTTGACATTCAAATTTTACTAAAGTATTTGACATTAAATTTTACCTACAAAATGCAGATGTTACTAATAATCAACAAAATTAAGAAACAATTGTAATAATACTATATTGAATTTGGAATACTTGCATGAAGAATTGAAAACATGAAAAGTATATAATCAATTATGTCTTTAAATATTATATATTATTAGGGCTTATAATATATAATTAACTATTATGGGAAGGTAATCCATCATATTCTTTTACATTCAATTCTTCATATAACTATTTTCTACACTCTATTCTTAATGTGAATCCATATATTAATATTAATATTAAAGTATACTAATTTATTATATAATGAGGTAAACATATATTTATATAAAATTGTATGGATGTAGTTTAATCTAAAATTAATTTAATTTTTTGCTATTCCTTAAATTTTTAGTCATCCTTAATAATTTTTCCTATTTTAAGAAAATAGCAAGTAAAATATATAACAAATAAATTGTATAGGTAATAAATAAAAAGTAATATAATGTAATAAAGGTTAAGTGTATTATAATTATATACCTATTGAATGTTCTTTCAATTTAATCTTTACTGCTTATTTTTTGGAATTTTTTTTATTATAATTTAGTATTTTTAATTGGTATGTGGAAATTTTATTCAAATGGTTTACAATTAATTATTTAAATATATTAAATTTTAAATGATTTTTAATATTATTTTAAATTTTATTAAATGATAAATTTATAATTCATATTTTAAATTTTAATTCATATTTATTCATTTTAAATTAAACTAAAAATATTTTGATAAAGTATAATAATAAACATTTGTTTTTTAATTTTTTTCACGTTAATAATCTAATGTACAACACACTTTTCTCTAATGTTTCCTTGCTTTTCTTTCTCCTATCGAGAAAATAAAATTGGTTGTTAGAACATATTAATACGAGTAACAGTTAGAACTAACTTTTCATATAAAAATATGTTTATATATATATATATATTTTATTTTTTTTAATATGTGATATCTTTATGTTTTGATAAACATCTTTGCAGAAAATTTTAAGAAAGAAAAATAAAAAAGAATTAAATTAATTATTTTATAAATTAATTTTTAACTTGAAAAGGTTACTTTTCTTTTTCAAAAAGTCTTCATCCAAAAATATTCGGTCTAATTACACCTTAGGTTAGGATATCTCTTTTTTTTTTAAAAAAATCATCATTTTTTTACATTGCTTTTAATTTTAATTGTTATCTCCATTTTCAATTCTTACCCAAGAACCTCATTTTCTTCATTATTCACATTATAAAGAAATAAATCTTACTGGTTCTTGTAACACTATCCACTGTTGAAAATGAATAAATGTCTATGTTGTTTCAATTTATTATGCATGAACATGTTACAGATTGTAAATTTTTTTGTATCATTTAGCCTTTTTTTAATAAAAATTATTTATTATTATGCTCATTATAGTTCCGATTAGGAAATTGATTTGGTCAATTTGTCAGGTTTTTTTTATGTACACTTTAATTGGGACAATTTGGTGGAGTATTTTTGTATTTTATTTACTTTACATGTTTGTTTTTAAATTAAGGAAATTGATTTAAATTAAACAATTTGTTATGTTTTACTTTTAAAAGGAATCACTTTATAGGTCCGACAACCTGGTGGGGACATTTTTTTTTTTCTGTTTGTTTCCTAATTTAGGTTTAGGAATTGATTTATCTAAACGTCAACTCTTGATTTAGGAAGAGTCACTTTAACTAATGCAAGTTTGTAAATAATTTATCTTTTGTTTATTTTCCTAATTAGAAAAATTAAAGAGTCATTTAATAAATAAGTCTTGTGGAATCTCGGTTTTAGTAAGGAATTTAGTTAAGAAAAACGTGAGGGTTCTCATTTTCCTTTGATTAAGTTTTATTTGTTATTATGTTTATTTTCTAGTTAAAAAGTGTACTTTCCATCTCTCAAATATAATTGTGATTTTAGTTTTATCAAATTTCAATTTCACAAATTAAATCCTCCAAATATTATAATTATATTAATTTTTATTATTTATATTGAGGAGTCTAAATAATCTTAGTATATAAAAATAAAATAAAAATTAATCATATAAAAAATATTTAAATAATACTCTCTTCGTTCCAAATTATAAAACAAACTTTTTAATGAAAAATTATTTCATAATATAAGGAGTTTTAATTTGATGATCTATATTAATATTAATATTAAATAGTAGAAAGAGAAACTAAAATCAGGAACTAAGAATTAATTATCTTTTATTAGCTTGACTCTTCATATTTCATTATCATCTACTATATTTTTAAGAATATTAATTTAACTTTTACCAAATCTATATCAATTGACATTTTCAAAGTTGCACTACCTATATCATATTAATTTAGTATTTCTATTTACATTTTGGTGGGGATTGAAAATTTTGAATGAAATTTTAAAATAAATTTTGAGCATAGTCATTTACAATTTGATGGGAATTCAAAATTTTGATTGAAATTTTAAAATAAAATTTTAGTATAATCATTTGCAGTTTGGTGGGAATTAAAAATTTTGATTAAAATATTTAATTAAAAAATTAGTAGTTTTGATTTTAAATTATTTAAAAATAATTCTGAAATGAATTCAAGACTCTTGAAATTCCAATCTCAATTAATGTACATTTTTATTAAAATATTAATTCATTTTATAAAAATTTCTGATTTAATTTTAATTAATTTAGTTAATAGTAATTAATAAGAGTAAAGATGGAAGATTTATAAAAACTAAACAAATTAATTACTTTTCTTGATTTGTGAGAATTTGTAAAGTACGTCTTATAATTTGAAACAATACTGTACCTAAAACCAAGTGATTATATTCTAACAAAAGCTTGTAATACTATCTCATATTTCTCCAATACCATATTTTGAGTGGATTATCTCCTTCCAAAGGCTATTAAGTCCACGTTTTAAAGTCCAAACCCATTTTGCAAGTAAGATTGTATTGCATTTTTTCAAATCTTTTATACCTAAATCACCCTCTTTCTGCCTATAGATTACCTCTCACTTGACCTAAGATATTTTCCTAAACTCTAAATCCTAAATATTTTCCTACCTTCCCCATCCCAATAGGAATTTCCTTTGGGTTTGTCTCATTTTATGCTCTACACATGCAAGTATTTTATACAAAGATAAGTAGAATAGTGGTAGCGCCATTAGTACTAACTTTATTAAGCACACCCTGCCTACTAAGAAAGGAATTTATCTTTCCATTTAGCCAACTTCGTTTCCATTTTAAGCATAATGTGTTTCCGAAAGAATTTTTTCCTTAGGTCTCCCCCCAAGATAAATAAATGGGCAAGACATTGTCTTGCAGTTAAGGATAGAGGATAATGTCTTTTGTAGAGGTTTCTGTATGTCTACACCACCCACTTTACGCTTGAGGAAGTTTACTTTAAGCATCAATATTCAAAGCATCTTAGAGTACTTTTGATGGTAATAATACTTGCACCTTTGCCTTATAAATAATAAGTGTAACATTGGCAAACTGTAAAAAATTCACTTTCACTTTATTTTGCTCAATCTTTAAATCTTTTAGGTTCTAACTACTTGTTTCCCTTCTCACTGCTCTAGCCAGTCCTTTAGCCACAATAAGGAACAGAAAAGGAGTTGATAGGTTCCCTTGTTTAAGACCCTTATATGGTTTGAACTCTTTTGTTGAGCTTTAATTAATCAATATGGAAATGGTTATCGATTCTATACATCCCTTCATCCATCCAATACATTTATTTTTAGAACCTAGCCTATCCATCAGATAGTATAAGAAATCTCATCTTACCAAATCACGTGTCTTCTCATAATCCACCTTCAGTATTGTACCTTTTTTCTTTTTTCTTTTTACCTCATCCACTACTTTATTGATTATCAACACAATACTTAGTAGCCCTCTTCCCTCTAGGAATGCTGCTTGTGATTGGCTAATGACTTATGGTAGCACACACTTAAGTCTACTTAAGAGGATTTTTTGCAACTATCTTATGCAAACTCCCAATTAGTAAAATTGGACTAAACTCATCAAGTGTTTAAGGATTTTCCACCTTAGGTACTAGTGTGAGAAATTATTTCACCGCTATTTCAATGTCATTTTTAAGTATTTCGCAATGCTTTTTAATAAAGTTAAAGTTGAACCCATCAGGGCTCGAACTTTTACTTCCTTCACAATTACACACTGCTTTCCTTAGTTCTTCTCCACTTATGTCCTCTAGTAGCATATTATTGTCATCATCTGTTACATATGGGAACACTACATTTCCTAACCTCATATCTACTCACTCCCCCTGCTTAAAGCAAGCTTTAAAGTTTTCTTTAATCTTAGATTTCACTACTATAGGGTCTTCTCACCATTTCCCTTTTATGTATAAACCTTTTAAGTCACTCCTAATTCTCTCCATCTTAGCCTAGAATGAAAATACTTTGTATTCAAGTCCTCTCCCCATGTAATCACTTGTCCCTAGCTTTTTGTCTCTCCAACATCTCCTATTTAAGGTTAGTATTCTTAATTTCAACTAACAAAGTCATTCTCTCTTACCTACCAACTTCATCCAACTTGTAATTTTCATCCATTATATCCAACTCCCCCACTTTTTTTATTATCAAATTTCTCATAACAACATCAATGTCCACAAAAGCTTATTTATTCCATACTTTCAATTCCGCTTTCAAACCTTTTATGTTCTCTTTCCTTGCCTACATATAAGTCTCTATATCGTGATTACCGCTCCACCTTTTCTTAACTTCTTCAGAATTTTGTATCCTGTGATTATATATCTAAAGACTTAAAAGGTTTGGGACCCCAATCCATAATGAATAATGTTCAGACACATTCCTTTCTAATACATATTCCTTATTTCCTGACCAATAATTTAACCATTCCTCATATACAACATATCTATCTAGCCTACTCATTGGTCTATACCATGTAAAGGTTCTCCCCAAAGTGGTATGTCTATTAGTTTCATATCTACTAGAAATTAGTTAAAGCCCATAATTTCACTTTGATTGTTCCTGACCACACCCCTACCTGTTCTCTCAGTCATTCCTATTTGTTTAATTAAAATAATCTCCTCCCATAGCCTTATTTTTTCCTTTATGTCACACGAAGAGTAAGTGTTCTTTTGGGTACATTTACCAATAATGACTATAAACCATTTTCCTATTATCACTCTATTATATTCAAACACACTTTTATTCCATATACTTAAAATCCTCCCAGCCCCATTCACTACTTAGTTATAAGCCTAGTTGATTTCATTATGTCCCCAAATATAAAAGTACACTTCTTTATTTAATACATTCATTTTAGTTTCTTGTATGCATGTCATTCCAACCCGCAGAACCTCCCATACTCCTAATATTCACTGTGATAATAATTATTAACGTTCTTTTTATCTTTGCCACCATTTTTGGGTTTTTTTCTCATTCTCCTTCTTTTTGATTCTTATAACTTTTCAATTATGATGTTTTCATCCCTATCATATTTGAACCTTGATTCTTTACCTAAATTTCATAACTTAACAACTTCAGAGTAATCATGCTTCTGCCATAACAATCTATTACAGTTATCTATACCTCAATCTAAAATTGAATTGCATAGTGATAAGGGTTCATTTTAATATTTAGCATATAAGGTGTTTGATGGAATGTCAATTAGAAGGAAAGCCTCAAGGAAGATTCCCACTGGACACGAAGATAATCCCGGAGGTTATCTAAGTGTGAAGGTTCACTTCACAAGGAGCTCAAGAGGAGAAGGGAATAACAAAACATAAAATCCAGCCAACACAAATTAAGACAAGGCTTGAATCATAAAGACATAAGAGTAAATGACATGAAAGTAAAGTGCTGGAAATTAAAGAGCATGAAAGTAAAGAACATGAAACAATAATGGAGGAAGAGATTGAGAGAAGGGGAGGGGAATGGAGTGCTACACGCCACTTGGGGGATGGTCCAACCCAAGATGAGTGGTGTTAGCCGCCACTTGAGCCGATAAGACTCCAAGAGGGGGAAGAACACCCAAGAACACAACACAAGCTCTAGGCTATGCAAGAATGCTCTCTATTTCATTAATGTTCAACCCTTTTACAAGAATGAGAGGCCTCCTTATATAAAGTTGAGGTGAGGACTTAGAGGGAATTACATTGGAAAAGATTCCTAAGCATATTCCACTCTTGGTGGCCAAGACTCACACATTCTAGAAGGTAGGGCACAAAAAATGGGTGGCCAATGATTGGGATGATGAGAGGACGTTTTCTAAGGGTTCTAGAAGGTCAAGATTGACTTCTTCACCCCACCTTGGATGTCCCAAACTTGGGCCTCAAGCCCAAGTGCTCCTTTGCTCCAAACAAGGCTTTACTTGTAGAAAAAGGGGTGTCAAAAGCAATCCTACAAAACCCAAAAAAGACATGAGTTTAGAAAATATTTAACAACTAATAGAAATGCTAAAAAGGCTAAACAAAAAGGGGAGAGGAGGAAGTGTCCCTTCTCATCATGCTTCTAGTAATCCTCCTTGGACACTCCTCTTCTTTATTTGTGGTCAGGGGCTCATCATCCTCCCCTTCTTGGAGAGAATTCAACCACGAATTTGCAAAACCTGCATCAAAAGGACTAAGATCACCAACATTAAAAGTGCTACTAACATTATAATCTGAAGGTAAATCTAACTCATATGCATTATTGTTGATCTTGCGCAAAACTTGGAAAGGTCCATCACCTCTAGGGTTAAGTTTGGACTTCCTTTGATTAGGGAACCTTTCCTTCCTCAAGTGAAGCCATACCCAATCCCCTGGTTAGAAGATGACTTCCTTCCTTCCCTTGTTGGCACTTTGTTGGTATTGACCAACCTTCCTCTCTATCCTAGCCTTGACTTGAGAATGCAAGTCTTGGATAATTTTTTACCTTTCCAACCATCTTGGCTAGTCCAAGCCTCATGAGTTGGGAGAGGGAGGAGGTCAAGAGGAGTTAAGGGGTTGAACCCATAAACAACCTCAAAAGGAGAGTGAGAAGTGGTGGAGTGAACCACCCTATTGTATGCAAACTCTACATGAGGAAGAAGATCTTCCCACTCCCTAGGGTTCTTGGAGATCATGCATCTCAAGAGTTGAGACAAAGTTCTATTGACCACCTCAGTTTGACCATTAGTTTGGGGGTGGCAAGTGGTAGAAAAGAGGAGTTTAGTGCCAATTTTCCCCCATAAGGTCCTCCAAAAGTGGCTTAAGAACTTTGTATCTCTATCATATACAATGGTCCTAGGCAACCCATGCAGCCTAACAACTTCCTTAAAGAAGAGATTTGCAACTAAGCATGCATCATCATCTTTGTGGCATGGAATAAAATGAGCCATTTTTGAAAAAGGGTCCACTACCACAAAGATAGAATCCTTTCCCTTCTTTGTCCTTGGAAGCCCAAGCACAAAATCCATGGATATGTCTATCCAAGGCAAAGTAGGGATAGGCAAAGGGGTATAGAGTCCATAGGGTTGGGCTCTAGACTTGGCCTTCTTGCATGTGATGCAATTCTCACAATGTTTCTATAGATGCTTTCTCATGTGTGGCCAAAAGAAATGTTCATTCAAAATGTCTAGAGTCTTAGAAGCCCCAAAATGTCCCATTAAACCTCCCTCATGAGACTCTTTCACTAGTGATGCTCTTAAGGACCCCTTGGGTATGCAAAGCCTTATACCCTTGAAAAGATAATCTTGGTGTAGGTAGAAGTCTTTGTAACCCCCTTTGGAGCATTCACTGTAGAGTATAGAGAAGTCATCATCATGAGGATACAATTCCTTAATGTGATCAAAACTAAGAAATTTAGTTTCAAGAAGAGTGAGCAAAGTGTGGCGCCTAGATAAGGCATCCGCCACTATGTTACTCTTCCCTTGCTTATGTTTGATCACATAAGGGAATTGTTCTATGAATTCTACCCACCTAGCATGTCTCTTGCTAAGCTTGCTTTGGCCTTTCAAAAATTTAAGGGACTCGTGATCACTATGGATCACAAATTCCTTTGGAAGAAGATAATGTTGCCAAGTTTGCAAAGCTCTCACAAGGGCATACAACTCCTTGTCATAGGTGGAGTAGTTGAGATGACTACCCTTAAGCTTCTCACTAAAGTAGGCTATGGGGTGGCCTTCTTGAAGTAAGATAGCCCCAACACCTACATTAGAGGCATCACACTCAACCTCAAATGACTTGGTGAAGTTGGGTAGTGCTAAAAGTGGTGCATTGATAAACTTTTCTTTCAAACTAGCAAAGGCTTTTGCTTGATCAATGCCCCATTTGAAGCCCACATCCTTCTTCACTATTTCACTTAAGGGGGCAGCTATGGTGCTAAAGTCTTTTACAAACCTCCTATAGAAACTAGCCAACCCATGAAAACTCCTCACCTCACTCACACTCCTAGGAGTTGGCCAATCCCTAATAGCTGCCACTTTTTCTTCATCTACTTGAACTCCATTGGAGCTCACCACAAACCCTAGGAAGACTACATGATCCATGCCAAAAATGCACTTCTCTCTATTAGCATACAAAGTCTCCTTCCTAAGGGTCTCAAGCACCCTTCTCACATGATGCATGTGCTCTTCTATAGACAAACTATATATTAAAATATCATCAAAATAAACCACAACAAACTTGCCTATAAAGGGCCTAAGCACATGATGCATTAGCCGCATGAAGGTACTTGGTGCATTAGTTAGCCCAAAGGGCATGACCAACCACTCATATAATCCAAGCTTTGTCTTGAAGGCGGTTTTCCATTCATCTCCTTCTTTGATTCTTATTTGATTATAACCACTCTTCAAGTCAATCTTAGAAAATATGGTGGCACCATGTAGCTCATCTAGCAAGTCATCAAGTCTTGGGATAGGGTGCCTATACTTGATGGTTATGTTGTTTATAGCCCTACAATCTATGCACATGCGCCAACTCCCATCCTTTTGGGGACAAGAATCACCGGCATAGCACATGGACTCATGCTATTTTGCACCCACCCTTTATCCATTAATTCCTCTACTTGCTTTTGAATCTCCTTAGATTCCTCAGTGGTTAGTTCTATAGGCTGGCCTATTAGGCAAGGATGACCCCGAATGAAATCAATTTGGTGTTCAATTCCTCTTAGAGGTGGTAACCCCTTAGGAGGCTCTTGAAAAACATCTTTGAAGTCATCCAAGACTAATTCCAATCTCCTAGAACAACTTGAGGGTTCATGAAAAGATGGAGATGACCCTAAGGTAGGGTAAGCTACATACATGGGTTTATTGGCAAGCATTACCTTCTTAACTCCCTTGTGGGAGATCATGATGCCCTTCTTCTTGGCCTCCTTGCTTGCTTTTTCTTTTTCCTTCTTTTCTTCTTTTCTTTTTTTTTTCATTTTCTTTTGGTCCTCACTAACTTCTTGAGGGGAGAGGGGTGCCAATGTGATCTTCTTACCATGGAAGCTAAAAGAAAATTTGTTGGTAAGGCCATCATGGAAGGTTTGTTTATCAAATTGCCATGGCCTACCCAAAAGAATGTGGGTTGCTTCCATAGGTACAACATCACAAAGTACCTCATCCTCATAAGTCCCTATTGAGAAGTTAATAAGGACTTGTTTATTTACCTCAATCTCACCCTCCTCACTAAGCCATGAGAGCTTGTAGGGCTTGGCATGAGGAATGGTAGGTAAACTAAGTTTGTCTACCACCCTTGTGCTAGCCACATTGACACAACTTCCTCCATCAATGATGAGTGAGCAAAGGTTGTTGTTAATGAGGCACCTGGTGTGGAAAATATTTTCTCTTTGGGAGTTATCAAGTTCCTTTTGAACTTGTCCCAACATGCGCCTCACTATCAACAAATCTCCCTCACAAGGCTTAACCTCTTCATCACTAGAGGAAGAGTGGGAGGAGTTCTCTCTAAAGGGGAAGGGGGAGAGGAATGTTCACTCTCAACCTCACCATTTTCCCTCAAGGTCATGGTTCTTTTAGTGGGGCAATTTGAAGCAATGTGCCCATACCCTAAGCATTTAAAACA
This sequence comes from Lablab purpureus, assembly GCA_030347555.1. Taxonomy (NCBI): domain Eukaryota; kingdom Viridiplantae; phylum Streptophyta; class Magnoliopsida; order Fabales; family Fabaceae; genus Lablab; species Lablab purpureus. The sequence goes on from CM059263.1 coordinate 26,453,649, forward strand.
TTTGATTGAACTTGACCTTTGGGAATTGGAGGGGTTGGGAGTGCCTCTAGCCGGATGGCTCCTAGAAGTGGACTCTTGGTGAGACTTGGAAGGCTTACTATCATGCTTTTCTTTGTTCCTATCCTTCCAAGAAGAGCTATAATAGTCATTGTTTGAGTGACCCCTCCTTGCACTATCTTTTCTTTTGAGTTGAGATTCAATTTTTAGTGCAAGGTGTAAAACATTTTCAATGGAGGAGTACTCATACAATTCTACTAAGTCTTGGATGTCTCTCCTCAAGCCACTAACAAACCTAGCTACCTTGGCCTCATTAGTTTCATCATGCAAACCAGCCTTAAGCAACAAAGACTCCAACAATTTAAAGTAATCATCCACACATAAATTTCCTTGTTGAAGCCGTTGGAGCTTTAAAAGGAGCTCCCTCCTATAGAAGGAAGGAACAAATCTAGTGCGCATCAAATGTTTAATGTCCATCCAAGAGGCCACGGGTGGCCCTTGGTAATTATCCATACAAACTTTATGCCACCATGTCATGGCATAACCCTCAAATTCTACCACTATTACATCAACTTGTTCTTGTCCCTTAAGAGGGTTCACATTCATTAATTGCTCTACTTTTGTTCCCCACTCCAAGTAGACATCCGGATTGTTGTCTCCATAGAATTTGGGAATTTTGATGTTGTGGTTAGGCTTCCTTTGAGGGGTGTTGCGCCTAGCCCTCCTTCTTCCATAGTAGCCCCAATCTTCTTCTTCCTCTCCATTGTAGCTAGGTGGGGAATGAGCCCGCCTTCTCTCCCTTTCGGCTTTCTCTTGCTCAAGTCTTTCAATGGTCTCTCTCAAGTGTCTTTCACTTTCTTTTCTTGAGATTTCCATCTCCCTTAGCAACTCCATGAGAGGCAATTCATTTTGGGACTTGAGTTGGGCCTCCAAGGTGATGCTCTTCTCTTTGGCTCCCTCGGGTGAGATAGGAGAAGATGTGGAAGACACGATTCCTACAATAAAAAATAAAATAACCGAAAACAACTAGACAAAGGCCAAAATAAAAAAAAAGATTTAATGGTTAGAAAGGAAACAAAAAAAATATAACTCTCAAAGTGTTTGGCTAACTTCCCAAAGATTGATGGTATGTTTCACTCAACTCTTTTGTGTATCAAGAGTGTTCCAACCCTTAATGGTGAACTTTAATCTTGAGTGGACTCAAATGAAGGATGTTCGGCCATCACACTCAAGAAACAAGAAAAAAAACTTCAAAGACAATACTTATAGAATTTCCTAAAGACAAAGCAAGAAAAGTTCAAAACAAGAAAGAGGCACACTAAGGAAAATACAATCAACTTAACAAGAGATTATAAAAGAGAAAAGCTTGAAAGAAAACTCATTGAAAACACTTAGAACATGCAGAAAAAATTTCCAGCAAACCACACATATCAAGAAGATTAGGATCCTACAAATGATGGTACTAATTTGTCATACTCATCCTTAAGCATACAACCATGTAGTTAAATTCTAGAATCATGCACTTGGTCACTTTTTCTTGCAATTTTCTTTTCAAAACAGCATATATAGCTCATGACCTTGGTGATTTTTTTTGCTCTTCTCAATGTTCTTTAATTGATTCTAGACTTAACATACACACTTGCAATGGTTGTAGATGATTATGAAGCACTTAGTTCCTATGTTTAGGTTCAACCAATCAATTCAAGTTACATGCAATTTTAGCTAAACATTTTATCAAACATGTTCAAGTATTGGAAACAAGGATAAGAAAACTCAAAGGGGAAAATTATATGACATGTGACTCAAGCAAAGGGAAAGCAACACAAAAAGACTCTAAACTTGACTCATCAAGCATATGATCAAACATGTAGCTTTCATGCAAAAACTAGTCCAAACTTGAGTTTTATGACTAGTATTCATGCACACACTCAACATACTTCATGGTAGATCATTTTGGCATGAAAATTAAGCATGTAAAACCAAAAAACAGCAAGCAACAATTCCAGAATTAGGTGCAGATTTTTTTGACGAAAATTAGCTATGGAACCAGTTTTGGATAGATTTTGTCATGGATTCACAATTTGCACAAGCTACCAATAATATATGGATGAAACAAGAAGACAAACACCTTGTAAGCATGAAAATTAAACCAAAGCTCTGATTACCAAATGATAAGGGTTCATTTTAATATTTAGCATATAAGGTGTTTGATGGAATGTCAATTAGAAGGAAAGTCTCAAAGAAGATTCCCACTGGACACGAAGATAATCCCGGAGGTTATCTAAGTGTGAAGGTTCACTTCACAAGGAGCTCAAGAGGAGAAGGGAATAACAAAACATAAAATCCAGCCAACACATATTAAGACAAGGCTTGAATCATAAAGACATAAGAGTAAATGACATGAAAGTAAAGTGCTGGAAATTAAAGAGCATGAAAGTAAAGAACATGAAACAATAATGGAGGAAGAGATTGAGAGAAGGGGAGGGGAATGGAGTGCTACACGCCACTTGGGGGATGGTCCAACCCAAGATGAGTGGTGTTAGCCGCCACTTGAGCCAAGGCTCAAGATAAGACTCCAAGAGGGGGAAGAACACCCAAGAACACAACACAAGCTCTAGGCTATGCAAGAATGCTCTCTATTTCATTAATGTTCAACCCTTTTACAAGAATGAGAGGCCTCCTTATATAGAGTTGGGGTGGGGACTCAGAGGGAATTACATTGAAAAAGATTCCTAAGCATATTCCACTCTTGGTGGCCAAGACTCACACATTCTAGAAGGTATGACACAAAAAACGGGTGGCCAATGATTGGGATGATGAGAGGATGTTTTCCAAGGGTTCTAGAAGGTCAAGATTGACTTCTTCACCCCCCTTGGATGTCCCAAACTTGGGCCTCAAGCCCAAGTGCTCCTTTGCTCCAAACAAGGCTTTACTTGTAGAAAAAGTGGTGTCAAAAGCAATCCTGCAAAACCCAAAAAAAACATGAGTTTAGAAAATATTTAACAACTAATAGAAATGCTAAAAAGGCTAAACAAAAGGGGAGAGGAGGAAGTGTCCCTTCTCATCATGCTTCTAGTAATCCTCCTTGGACACTCCTCTTCTTTATTTGTGGTCAGGGGCTCATCACATAGTGAGAAGATAGTTGACATGGTTTCATGTCTTTCCCTATATAGGGTGGTTATGGGTTTCTGTGTGTTCCCCTTTTTTGCTTTCTATCAACTTATTTCTCCTTTACACAAATTCCTTTGTGCGTTGAACTTTCTCAGATCCATAGAAGATTGATTAATCAACTTCATACACTTCGTATTGTCATTGGCATTATCACCTTTGGTGGCACTTTCATCATCACTTCTAGTGACACTACGGTTATCCAGTAGCTGAAAGTGGGATTGTGCTTCCTTATGTTTGGTAGCCTCATTCCTAACTACACCATTGTTATCACCCCTCATATCCCCTTCACAATTTTCATGCATTGTGCGCGCCTTAGGTTCTTCCTTTCCTCTAGACTTCCCTGTGTTGTTATTTTGAGTATTATGGGTTGCTTGGTTTTTGTCCCACCTAATTCTAAAGGAAATAAGTCCTCCAACTTTTCCTTTATCATATGGGCCTCTCTTTTGGTCCAATCCAGCTGCCGTTGTTCTTGGATTTTTCTGACCATCGCCACATCATCATTTTCCCCATCATGCACACATATTTCCTTACTTGTGTTTGTTTTTTTAATTTCTCTTACACCCTCTCTACCCTAGCTCTATTTTCCATTTTCGAGGCATTTCTAAGTCATTCTGACAACTTATCCAACGACTCTATTTTTCCATCTACAATGTTTGTGTTCAACTCTCTAGTCATGTTTTCTAACAATCAGGATTCCCTTGATCATCAAATCCAGCTTCTAATCCTCCATTTCATCAAAGTTTGAGGCTTCCATCTCTTATGTACCCATAGTTGAGTTGTTATCCTCTGGTTTTCCTCCTCCTTCCCAATATCTACAAGTATAATTTCCCCTCATCTACAAGTATAATCGCCTCTCGTGTAGCATTCCTCCTCTAATGTAATATCATATATTTTGCCATTAATTCTTATAGTCTCCCTATGATTTTCCTCACAACCAATTGGTAGTCTTACACATAGTATAGAAAATTTCACTGTTTCACATTCTGTTGCTACTTTATCAATGGGTACTAATCTTCCCGTTGGTACGAACAACTTCTTGAAACACTCCTCACTCAATAATGACTAAGGCAACCTCCTACATCTCACTCACACTCTTTTATGGCTAGCAATTTCCTTCTTAGACCATTGTTTAACTGATTCAAATATGTAGCATACCAGACTTCATTCTCTTCAATACATCGTCGTAGATTTATTTTTTATGTTCTAGTAAGATGAATCTGGTTATCTCTCAAGTATCTTACCCTAATCTGACATTTACCCTTCCCTCCCCCTCCATTATTATGTTCTTTACGGCCTAATGTAGATCACTCACATCATGTAATCTTTGTATGAGGCTCTCTTTCAGCCATTCCATTTGCAATTTTTTAGCATTCACTTCTAGTCCATTCCAACTCACCTCTTGATTGTTTTTTGCCTTTCCTTTACCTTTCACCACTTCAACATATGTTATATCTGTTGGACTTGAAGACTTGGTTTCAAGTGGATTTGATGTCTCCAACCACCTTTAATGATGAAGATGTTGGTGCTTGAAGAATGAAGATTTTGTCTTAGGATTAGAGAGTCTTAGGTTGTGTGGTAAGATGCATTTCAATCTATCTTGGTCTTAGTCTTGGAGTTTAAAATGTTTTGAAATGTTTTAAAAAGGTTTTAAAATGATTTCAAAGGTTTAACTGATTTTTAACTGGTTAAAAATCTGATTTCAACTAGTTAAACTGTTCTTCATTTTCAAAGCTTTGTATTTGGAAAATTTCAATCGACTGTTTTGAAATTTAAACCAGCTTAAAATCCTCGGTAGCTTTGTTTCAGAAATTCAGTTTCTGGAATAGCTAGTTAAAACGAGATTTCAACCGATCGTTTTCAAGTTTCAAGTAAACAGTGCTCACTGGAAAATTGGTTTTTAATGAAAACAACCGACTAAAACGCGTTTTAACCGACTATTTCCTCGCGAATCGCTTTAACAGCTTTCTATATATATCTTGAAACTTAAAGAACTAAGTGACGAAACCTTTTCTAAAAGACCCATTGAGCAAGAACGTTCCTAATACACTCTAAAACATTTTGCGAATCACTCCAAGACGATCAAGATTCATTTGAGTGCGAATCAAATCAAGAATTGCATGCTCTGTTTTTCTCGTTCTTGCTGGTGCTCTGCTTTCGCTTTCGCATTGAATTTCCAGGTGAATTCAATCCAATTCTTTGTGTGTTTGTTAGCTGCGTGTTTGTATCTTAATCGTGGTGATTAAGAGATCTTGTAATAGGGTTTTACAGGTGTTTAGAAGTCTTGTAGGGTTCAAGACTTGGTGCAGCTTTCTGGTTTCGGTTTTGCATGTAAGTGTTCATGTAAAAACTGGTTTTTAGTGAATTGATTGAATTTGTTTGATTAGGAAACTGGATGTAGCCTTTGTTGAAAGGTGAACCAAGTATAAATCTCCTGTGTTGTTCTTCTTCCCTTGAACTCTTTACTTTCGGTAATTGAAGTTTAAATTGAAATTGAATTGGATATATGATCAATTGATAAAGAGCATTTCAAGAACCTATAAAACCGATTTAAATCTTCAATCCGAATCTGGTTTTTCATAATTGGGCATTGGGTTTCGAAAATCTTTGAAAGTTTAATTCACCTCCTCTTAAACTCAACCATTTATTCCAACAATTGGTATCAAGAGCTGGTTCTTGAAAAATATTCAAGTTTTCTCGAAAAATTTCAAACATGGTCAAGGAAAATTGCCTTTTGCGGAGGGTGCTTCTATAAACAAGCCACCTATGTTTTCTGGGGTAAACTATCCATTTTGGAAAGTGAGAATGAAGATTTTCATTGAATCAATTGATATAGGGATTTGGAATGCTATAGTCAATGGACCGTATATCCCTAAAGAAGAAAAACCATGGGAAAGTTTAAATGTCGATGAACAAAAGAAAGTGCAATATGATTGTAAAGCAAAGAACATCATTACATCTCGCACTTAATCTTGATGAATTCTTTCGTGTTTCACAGGTGTTCCAATGCTAAAGAGATGTGGGAAGTGTTGGAGGTTACTCATGAAGGAACAACTGATGTTAAGAGAGCAAGAAAGCATACTTTAATCCAAGAGTATGAGATGTTCGTAATGCTTCCTGGAGAAACTGTTTCAGATGTGCAAAAGAGGTTTACACACATTATAAACCATCTGATCGGTCTTGGAAAAGTCTTTGAGAAAGAGGAGCTGAACATCAAAGTGCTGAAATGTTTGGATCGAGTTGGCAACCCAAAGTTACAGCAATTTCTGAATCCAAGGACTTGTCAACAATGAGTGTTGCTGCACTTTTTGGAAAGCTAAGGGAACATGAGCTAGAGTTGAATAGACTTGCTGAACAAGAAGACAATGACAAGAAAAAGAAAGGGCTTGCCTTGAAGACTTTGGTTCACAAAGAGGAGAATAGTGAGGATGAAGGACATGGAGGAAGTGATGCAGAAAATCTGAACCTCTTAGTTAGAAAGTTCAACAAGTTCTTGAAATACAAGAACAAAGATTACAAGAACAAGAGGTATAATAAAAATCTGATTTAGCTTCTTCTAACTTTACCTGTTTTGGTTGTGGAAAACAGGGACATATAAAGGCTGAATGTCCAAACTCACAAAACAAAGAGAGAAATGGAGAAAAGAAGAATGAAAGATCATTCAAAACCAAGAAGGCTTATATAGCATGGGATGAGAATGATATCTCCTCTAGTGACTCTTCAAGTGATGATGAAAGAGCCAATCTTTGTCTTATGGCTAATGGTGATACAGCAAGTAGTGTAAGTTCCTCCACTACTCAAAATGGTCTTCCTTATGATCACCGCTGCAAAATTTTCTCGGAATTGCATGAAGAGGCTAATAAGGTTGCTTGTTCAAACAATAGGCTTAAAGGTATGAACAATTGGCTAGAGAACAAGGTGAAAGAGCTAGAGAAAGAGCTGGAAAATTCAAAAACTGATTTTGAAAATCTGGAAATGATTTACAAGGTTTCTAGTTGCAATGATGATCATGCTGGAAAAATCTGCACAAACTGCAGAACTTTAGAAAATCAAATTGAGTATTTGAACAAATCTCTAGCTAAATTCACCATGGGAAGAGCCAACTTGGATACACTTTTAGAATTTAAAAATTGTGTAACGAATAAAGTCTGGACTTGGATTTAAAAATGGTTTTCAAAAGAAACAACAACCTTATAGAAATTTCTTTTCACATAGAAAACCGTCCAGCACATCATCCATTACTTGCTTCTATTGTATGAACAAGGGACATACTTCAAAATCATGCAAAATCAGAAAATTTGGTGTTCCTAGTGGTCAATTTGTTTGGAAGCCGAAATGTGGTAGAAAGGTTATTAACTTTGTTGGACCCAAATTGATGTGGGTACCAAATTCTCTCCATTGATTGTGTTTTGCAGGTGTTCTTGAAGGCCAAGGAATCATTGTGGTATCTAGACAAGTGGTCGTTCAAGGCACATGTGTGGTGACAAAAGGAAGTTTGTCAAACTCACCTTGAAAAATGGAGGTTTTGTCACATATGGAGATAATAATAAAGGGAAAATCCTTGGAAGTGGTGATGTTGGTAACATTTCTTCAATCCTCATTGAAAACGTATTATATGTTGAAGGTTTGAAGCATAATCTTCTTAGTATTAGCCAGCTATGTGATAAAGGTTTTAGAATCACTTTTGAATCAAATCATTGCAAGATCCTTGAGAAAAATTCTGATAAAATCTGCATGTTAGGCAAGAGAATTGAAAACATTTATATGCTTGATCTTGATCATATGTGTGCAACTAATTTTACATGTCTCATGTCTAAGGAAGATAGTTCATGGCTTTGGCATAGGAGAGCTGCACATATTAATATGAACCATTTGGAAAAACTGTTTTCAAAAGAACTTGTTTTAGGGTTACCTAAACTGAAATTTGAGAAAGATAAAATCTGTCATGCATGCCAAAAGGGTAAACAAACCAAAGTTTCTTTTAATCTGAAAAATTATGTGTCAACAACAAAACCTTTGGAACTACTGCATATGGATTTGTTTGGTCCATCTAGAACAATGAGTATTGGTGGAAATTATTATGCTTTGGTTATTGTTGATGACTATTCTAGGTTTACTTGGACTTTGTTTTTGAAAAATAAAAGTGATGCATTTCATGCTTTTAAGAAACTTGCCAAGGTTTTACAAAATGAAAACAGCTGCAGAGATAAGTGCTCTTAGAAGTGATCATGGAGGGAATTTGAAAATGAAAAGTTCAATCATTTTTGTGAAAAATATGGGATTAAGCATAACTTTTCAAGCACCTAGGACTCCTCAACAAAATGGTGTTGTTGAGAGGAAAAATAGATCACTTGAGGAACTAGCTAGGACAATGCTTAATGAATCAAACATCCCTAAATATTTTTGGGCGGATGCAGTAAATACTGCATGTTACATAATAAATAGGGTTTTGATAAGACCTATTTTGAAGAAAACCCCTTATGAATTGTACAAAGGGAGAAAACCCAACATAGCACATCTTAGAGTGTTTGGCTGCAAGTGTTTTGTTTTAAATAATGGCAAAGAAAAACTTGGCAAATTTGATGCAAAAGCTGATGATGCATTGTTTTTAGGCTATTCTTTACATAGCAAAGCATATAGGATCTTCAACAAGAGATTAGCTATCATTGAGGAATCAATACATGTTGTTTTTGATGAGACTAATGTGCAAAATGAAGGTACAGTGAGTGGTGCAGGTGCAGGTGAAGAGAACTTAATTGAAGGTGTATCAACTGGACATGTAGAAACTGAAAAGTCGCTGCAGGTGGAATTTCAGCCGGTGAAAATCGTAAAGAACCGATCGAAATTCTGGCACCGTAATTAAATTCTGCAGAAAATGATCTACCTAAAGAATGGAGGGTGCCTCGCAATCTGTCCATTGGAAATGTGATAGGAGATGTTCAAAGAGGTGTTTCTACAAGAAGGTCTATGCATGATACATGTTTAACTGCTGCATTTGTTTCCCAAATTGAACCTAAATGTGTTGATGATGCTTTATTGGATGAAAACTGGATTTTGGCAATGCAGGATGAACTGAACCAATTTAAAAGGAATGAGGTTTGGGAACTAGTCCCTTGCACACCTAACATGAATATAATTGGCACAAAGTGGGTGTTTAAAAATAAAATGAATGATCAAGGAGTAATAACTAGAAACAAGGCTAGGCTTGTAGCTAAAGGGTATAACCAAGAGGAAGGAATAGATTATGAGGAAACATATGCTCCTCGTTGCTAGGTTAGAAGTCATTAGGTTATTACTTGCTTTCTCATGCATGATTGGATTCAAACTGCATCAAATGGATGTGAAAAGTGCATTTTTGAATGGATATATAAATGAAGAAATCTATGTTTCACAACCATCTGGATTTGTTGATCACAAATTGCCTAACCATGTATATAAGCTCAAAAAGGCTCTTTATGGACTCAAGCAAGCTCCAAGACAATGGTATGAAAGGTTAAGTAACTTCCTTATCTCTCAAAACTATGAAAGGGGCCAAGTTGATAAAACTTTGTTCATTAGAAAGTCTTTGGACAAAGCATTATACTGGTGCAGTGTTTATGTGGATGATATAATCTTTGGATCCACTAATGAGAAGCTTTGTGAAGAATTTGTTGCAGCTATGCAGGGGAGTTTGAAATGTCAATGATGGGTGATCTAAACTTCTTCTTAGGCTTACAAGTCAAGCAATTAGATCATGGAACATTCCTCAATCAGCCAAAATATTGCAAAGAGTCATTAAAGAAATATGAGATGGACAACTGCAAAGAATCAAGCACACCCATGGCTACCAAGTAGCTATCTTGATGCGGATGAAAGTGGTAAACCTTTTGATTCCACTAAGTATAGAGGTTTGATTGGTTCACTATTATATCTAACTCGCTAGTAGGCCTCGATATAATGTTTAGTGTATGCATGTGTGCTAGGTTTCAATCTAATCCCAAAGAATCACATTTTGCAATTGCTAAAAGAATTTTGAAATATCTAAAAGGAACTATTAATGTTGGTTTGTGGTATCCTAAAGGTGCTTCTTTTAATCTAGTGGGCTATTCGGATGCAGACTTTGCTGGTTGTAAACTTGATAGAAAAAGCACTAGTGGAACTTGTCATCTACTAGGAAGTAGTCTAGTATCATGGCATAGCAAAAAGCAAGCTAGTGTGGCTTTGTCTATCGCTAAGCCGAGTATGTTGCAGCTGGAGTCAGTAGTGCTCAAACTCTTTGGTTAAAACAAGCAGCTTTTTGATTATGGTTTGAAACTAGATCACATTCCTATTAGGTGTGACAATACAAGTGCTATCAACTTAACAAAAATCCTATTTTGCACTCTAGAACGAAACATATAGAAATAAGGCACCATTTCATTAGGGATCATGTTCAAAAGGTGATTGCATAATTGAATTTGTTGACTCTAATAACCAACTTGTCGATATATTTACCAAACCACTCCCAAAAGATAGGTTTTTCCAATTAAGAAATGAGTTGGGTGTTCTTGATGTTTCAAATGTGATGTAATTCCTGTATATGATTCATTTCTGCTGTTAATCATGCTGTATTTGTGTGTTTGAATGCTTAAATCTGCATAATTCTTGATTAATTACAGTTAGATTTGCATATTGTATGTTATAAGTGAAATCTGCAACGTTATTCGTAATTTTAGCTAGTTGTTTCGGCTTTTAATCGCTTGTTTTGCCTAATTTGGGGCTGCAGTGGATGTGCAGTAATTTCTGTCTCTGTTTTAGCCTGCTGATCTCGTCGATTTAGTCGGTTAAAATCGTTATCTCGCATTAAACCAAGATCGTGATTTCTGCTTTAATCACTGCTTTTCATAAATCAATCGACCGAAATTGCTCGTCATCATGCAAAGTTTAAAATTTGTGCGAATTTGTCGTTATACTCGCATTGATTCACATTCAATTGGTGCATTTAAGTTGATTAAATGAGAATTGAGCATTTAAACATGATAGATAAAGTCGATTCAAAGAATCTTGATCGCTGCTTTTGTCTTGTAGTGCCTTTGCTTTACTTTTTAACCGGTTTCTCTCTCCAAATACGTGTTGCATTGAACTAATCGAATTCTCTGGTCAAAACCGTGCCTCACTGCATATCTCTCGTCCAATATATTCCAACTCGAATGCAATTGATTCCTTCTTTGATCGAGCAAAGCACTAATTTCTTAATAAATTGAAAATCTGCAATGTTAAATACATATGGGTAGCATTGTTACTTCAGCATTCACTTTACTCGTGCAAAAACACCGCATATACTGCTTTCGTGCATTTCTTTTTCTCGCTATGGCCTCCTCAAGCAACCCAAGGAAGAGATCAAAAAGGTCGGGTCATCCAAAGGTAAGGAACCGTAAATTCCAAGCAACTCATACTTATAGACATGGGTCTATAGAAGCTTGGTTCGAAGGTGATGAAGAAAGGATTGAGAAGTTTCAATCTCAAATCGAGAGGAAGGTCGTAAACTCACCCAAAGTGCTCGGTTCTCAGTGGTCGGAAGATGAAGGACTCGACCGATGTTATAGCTATGATTCAACATCGGATCTCGCGAAATTTCTGGAATTGAATGGGTTCATATACCCGGATTTGGTGAAAGTATTCTACACAAATCTCAAACATGATGGATCTGCTTTTAACTTCCAAAGTGAAAGGAACGTAAATGGTTATAAACAATTCGTCTCGGAAAAGAGTCGGGGCTTCAAAACCGATGGCATTGTGGTTAGCGAGGGCTTGTGTGGTTCATTGGAAGATTTTAACAAGGTGCAAACATACAGAGAGTGTTTGAGAAATTCTCAAGGTTCCGTTCGTGGATTCCAAGTTGGTGGACTTACATTGACAAGCAAGGGTGCTTACATTTATCATCACATGGATGATCACTCCAAGGGGCAGCAATCATGCTACAATGAATGAAGGTGATCTTCTTCTACTTTTTTGTCTAATGAAATCTGTAAGGATTAACTGGATTCATATCATCAAAGATCACATGATGAAGTCCAAAAGGTCGCTAGATTACCGTCTTCCATATGTCGTGATTATCTCCAAATTCTTTGAGTATTTTGGTGTGGATATTAGAGGTGAACGTAAAATCAGTATAGGGAGAACCCATCACCTGGACAATAGCTTTCTCTTTAAGTTTGGATTTACCAAAAGCAATGGAACTTGGATCGCTGCACAAGATATCGCCAACGCAGGGCCAAATTCTCGCTGAACGCTCTGCTGGTGCCGAAGCCGCAACCGATGAAGCTGGAAATTCTGAAGCCGGTGCGTAAGGATACTCCATGGGAGATATTGTACCTTATGTTCCTCCAGATTGACCGTGGACCTCCACTTTCATTGTTTGAACAAGCAGTGTTCCAAAGATTTGATGCCATCCAATCTCATCAACAATATCATCACAACTACTGCATTAATAGGTTTGGGCGCATTGATCAAAGTATTGAAGATTTACATGCCCAACTTGCGCAGATTAATATGGGTTCCTATGCTACTCCTGGTGATGATAGTGAAGAAGATAATGACTCGATATCACCGCCGAAGTTCTCGCTTTGTCACACCGAATCTCGCTGTAGTTGGTTTCAAGCATGTTGTCCCTCATGCTATTGTTATTTTCCGTGTCTCTCTTGTGCCTTTTAATTTCTGTTAGTTTGTGTTGCTGTTTGTGGTGTTAATTGGGTTAAATTCCCATGTATCTTGAACAATTTAAAATTTGCTGCATATGCTATGTTATTTCTTTTCTCCTGTGCTATTTGATGATTCCAAAGGGGGAGAAATTGTTGAATGCATTTGAAGGCACGTGAAGAGCAAGTGAAAGATGAAAGGGGAGAATCTGAATCTGCTAAGGGGGAGAATCTGCTGCTCGCTGATTTTGTTTTCTCTCGCCGCTATTTCTCCGATAAATTGTTTTACCACACTGTCTCGCTATTTCGCCGCTGTATTTTGTTTTGTGCAGGACTCCTACATTCTTCAAAGACAATGAATGCATCAAGTGGTTGTCATCATCAAATAGGGGGAGTTTGTTGGACTTGAAGACTTGGTTTCAAGTGGATTTGATGTCTCCAACCACCTTTAATGATGAAGATGTTGGTGCTTGAAGAATGAAGATTTTGTCTTAGGATTAGAGAGTCTTAGGTTGTGTGGTAAGATGCATTTCAATCTATCTTGGTCTTAGTCTTGGAGTTTAAAATGTTTTGAAATGTTTTAAAAGGTTTTAAAATGATTTCAAAGGTTTAACCGATTTTTAATCGGTTAAAAATCTGATTTCAACTAGTTAAACTGCTTCTTCATTTTCAAAGCTTTGTATTTGGAAAATTTCAACCGATCATGTTGAAATTTAAACCAGCTTAAAATCCTCGGTAGCTTTGTTTCGGAAATTCGGTTTTCGGAATAGCTAGTTAAAACGAGATTTCAACCGATCGTTTTCAAGTTTCAGTAGAAACAAGTGCTCACTGGAAAATTGGTTTTTAATGAAAACAACCGACTAAAACGCGTTTTAACCGACTATTTCCGCAGAATCGCTTTAACAGCTTTTCTATATATATCTTGAAACTTAAAGAACTAAGTGACGAAACCTTTTCTAAAAGACCCATTGAGCAAGAACGTTCCTAATACACTCTAAAACATTTTGCGAATCACTCCAAGACGATCAAGATTCATTTGAGTGCGAATCAAATCAAGAATTGCATGCTCTGTTTTTCTCGTTCTTGCCGGTGCTCTGTTGCTTTCGCATTGAATTTCCAGGTGAATTCAATCCAATTCTTTGTGTGTTTGTTAGTCGCGTGTTTGTATCTTAATCAGTGGTGATTAAGAGATCTTGTAATAGGGTTTTACAGGTGTTTAGAAGTCTTGTAGGGTTCAAGACTTGGTGCAGCTTTCTGGTTTCGGTTTTGCATGTAGTGTTCATGTAAAAACTGGTTTTTAGTGAATTGATTGAATTTGTTTGATTAGGAAACTGGATGTAGCCTTTGTTGAAAGGTGAACCAGTATAAATCTCCTGTGTTGTTCTTCTTCCCTTGAACTCTTTACTTTCGGTAATTGAAGTTTAAATTGAAATTGAATTGGATATATGATCAATTGATAAAGAGCATTTCAAGAACCTATAAAAACTGATTTAAATCTTCAATCCGAATCTGGTTTTTCATAATTGGGCATTGGGTTTCGAAAATCTTTGAAAGTTTAATTCACCCCCCCTCTTAAACTCAGCCATTTATTCCAACAATATCTTTATCCTTCTTCCTCCACATCTATTTTTTTTTCCTTTCTGTTAGTAGCGGAAGTATATCAAGAAGGGGGGTTGAATTGATATAAATGTTTATTGAAAACTTTTTCGTATCAGAAAAATTTACTGGTGCAGTTTACTGAGAAATAGCCGACTGATTATTGAAAAATAGTAGGTTAGTTCTTAATGCAGAATTTAACAGATGATGAAGGAAGAGAAAAGATAACACCAAGGATTATATTGGTTCGTTCTTTGTGCAAGAACTACATCCAGTTGGTGATCTGCAACTCCACAGATCTTAATCACTATCAGTAATGAAATCTTTACAACAATTCTTTCTTGAACACTACAAGAAACTCAAAGAACCTATTCTAAACACTATAGAACAGTTCTAAACCACTGACTCACTCTGAGTCACTGTGATCACCCCAATCATACAAAACAGGGTTCTAAAACCCTCTTACGAATCTCTACCCTGAGATTAAAGAATACAAAGAAAGGTGAAAGAAATATTCTTCTTGAAAAGCAAAAACAGTAAATGAAATTCTGCAGATTCCTTTGCTTTGAACGTTTGCAAATCTTGAGTGTATTCTCTTGAATTCTTTCGCACACTCAAATGTCCTTTAGAGTTGTATTTATAGACTAGAAGAGAAGTTTTGGGTCAGGCTCTTTTGAAAGCTTCAAAGGCGCATTCTGCACTTTTCTGCATAGAGAGGTCTGGAACAAAATAGTCGACTGAAGTAGCAAACCAGTTAGCTATTTTCATTAAACTTGTATTCTTGGTACATTAATGAAAATAGTCGACTAAAGCAACAAGATTAGCAGACTAATTGATGAATAATAAAAACAACAGATTATTATATTTCAATTAGCTAACTATATACAGAAAATCTAACATCTCCAGAAATGCTAAATAATAAAAAACCATTAATCACAAACCCAGCATATTCTCAAAACATCATCAAAGCCTTTTAAACATCATCAAATCTGAAATCATCAACACTTTCCATCCATGGACATCTTCACTCAAAGTTTTATTCTTGTGGTTCTGTTCCAAATGTTGTCTTTGATATTTTGGCGTATTGACATACAACTTCAAGTTATCGATCCTGATATTATCTAGATTGCGCTCCTGCATCATCGCATTTTGAACATCTAAGAAGCGAACAAACCCAAATCGCTTTCCCCACTTGTTCGTTGTTCTTGCTATGAATAGCTCATGGATTCTTCCTCATCTTTCGAAAATGTGCCACGTATGTTTTCACCATAGTTGTTCGAAAAGTTTCGAAAAGAAGAACGTAGTTCCCCTATTCCTCCAGTCTTCCATTCTCTAGCCAATGGATGAAGTTGCTAGATGTTTTCCTTTATCGCGACTAGTTTGGACTTCATTCATTAATAATGGCCTCTTGTTATACTCTAGATAATTTTTTCCTTTGAAGAACGCTTAAATGCCAATTCGTTAAAATTAATAGTTAAAGTCACCTCAAATTTAATCCACCATTTAAGTTGTCTTCCTATCATAGCCTCGTAGTGATGATAAAGAAACCTAAATTGCATGCTAATTACATGGTCAATTGCCTTAATAGCATGTATCCAACGAAATGTTTTTTTCGCTTTCTTCATACTTTTAAATTTTTATTATTAATTTTAATTACATTTTTTAATAATATTACATAATTATAATATGTGTATAGATATTAATGTTAACTAGAATTGGATATGCACATGTTGCACCCACGTAAATTTGCACTAAACAAAACTTATTTGTTATAGTCTACATTTTGAATGATTTTTAATATTTGCAAATCACATTTTCTGCAAAAACCTATAGCATATAAAGAAAAAAAAATCCACAAATACTTAGCCTTAAGGTTTTCGGTAGGAGGGCAAATTGGGCTTTAACCCATGGACCGGTCCACTAGCCTACCAAAATTTGGTGGGCTAGATTGAGATTTTCAACCCACCAACTCGCTTTGGCCCGTCCCGCTTGGCCCGTCACTTTGGCAGGCCAAAGGCAGGGTGGGAGCGGGCTAGCGACTAGCTTGCGAGCCCATTTTTTTAAATTTAAAATAAAAATAATTTAAAAGATTATTTTTTGTATTATATTATTTATGGAATACAAATTTACAATAATATTATAACTTAAACCATTAACACTTACAAAATAAGTTTCAATTATCAATTATAATAAAGTAATTTATCTTCTAAAGGTAATAATCATTTTAATTTATCCAATTGAAGACATTAATTTATCAATTAAAAGTATAAGAAAATATTTATATGGTTAAGTATGGTTTTTAAAATTATATATATTAAAATAAACATTAATTTAAAAAAAGGAATTAAAAATGCAAAAAAAAGTGGCAGGCTAGCCCGTCGGCTCACCAACCCACCCTTTGACAAGTCAGGAAATCCAACTGCATGGTGGTGACGGGTCAGCCCACCTCACACTGTTTTGGGCGAGTCACCGTGAGTCGGGTCAAAACGGGTCAGGCTAACCTGTTTTGCCACCCCTAATTTTTGGTTGGAGGTTGTGTCATGGTATATTATGTAGGTTTGCCGATGTCTCATTAGTTTTAAATATCTCTAGTGTCACCTCTCAAAATAATCTAAAATAATTTATACCCACAAAGATATATTAAATTTATTTACATAACAATCATTCATTTTCATAACAACAATTTATTCCATCCATTAAATAATACAAAATCAATAGAAATAAAAGATAAATTTTTAATTGAATTGGAATTTATGATAACTAATAGAAGACAAAAATATTAAATTTTATGTTAAATTGAGTTTGGTAATATATAATATAAATAAAAATTATCGAATTTTTGTTATTAAATTAAATTCGGTAATACAAGTGATAAGTAACTCACAATGTTCGAGAATAAAACTCGTTTCATTTGTAAATTATATGGACTGTATATAAAAAATCTCACATAAAATTTACTAAAAAAGTAAAGACTCGTTACTTATATAAGTTAATAACTTATTCACTTTTATCCAAATACTTAATTTTGATATAATCTTTCACTCAAATATAATCCTATTGTTTATTTTTAATTAACTATTAATTACATAATTTAATTTGTATATATGTGTTAAATTTTATGAATAAACGTAGCATCTACGAAAATGATATTTTGATGATGTTAATGGAAACATATTTTATTGAAGATTCTTTTGGTGTTGACTATGTGTATCTTTCTCACTGTGTGGATATATATACTAAAAATTATTTTAAACAAATTTCAAAATATGAAAATTAATTGCATCTACACTTTTATTTCAATATTAAATATATAAATCTTTGGATGATGATGAGTTGAAAGTAATACTATATTAATATTAAAAAGGGTTTTAAATCTTAATGAGTATTATTATAAAGAGGAACTTATTGATTTATTATAAGTACAAAATAGAAGTCATACACCACTATAAATTACTAATATATTATATTATTTTCAAATACACATATTATTTCTAAATTTTACCGAGAATATTTCTAGAGTTTCGATTTATTGTTGAAAGTAGTGTTTTAATAAAGATGTTATATGAAGTACAAACAAAAGAAAATCGTACTCCAATGAAATTATTAGAAGAATGTACTAATTTCAAATATACGCACCATTTCTAAATTTCATTGACAATCTAGCAGTTTCATCTAGTGTTGAGAGCAGTGTTTGAATATTAAAATTTCCTAACTATTTTTATATTAACTACTTTAAAAACATAAACTAATAAATTTATCATCCCATATGTATTTGAGAGTAAAATATTAAAAATATTTAATTTCAAAATTTAGTAATTTTGTTATTGATAAAAATAAGAGTTGACGTGTTTTATTAAATTAAACTATAAACATAATATTCACCTATAATCTTCCAGTTTTCTAAAACCACGTTGAAATATATTCTCAGTGAATTTGAGTGAGCACGTGGTTGATGCTGAAAATTTTGACTTCCTCTTCTTCAACTTGCTGTTATGTAGAAAAAAAGGGAGAAAATTTATAGTTAAATAATAGAGACGTATAGCTAAATATTAAGCATTATTATTATTATATCTTATAGAATATATATATATATATATATATATATAATTGAAAGGTTAGTCGATCAAATAATAATATTAAATATGAGAAACTATTTTTGAACACTAAGATTGAACTAACTGTTACAATAATAAGGAAATTCAAAGGAAGAGGAGATAAAAAAATGTGTGTAATAGTAAGGTGATGATATGATAATACATTTATTATAAATGAAGGAAGAAATGTTATAAAAATTATTGTTAAAAAATATAGTATTACATTGTAAAAAATATATAACTTTTAAAATGTGATTGATCATGGAAGACATTATTCCATAATTTGCTCTAAGAACTTTTTTGTTTACCAAAAGGAAATACATGATTAATAAGAACATAACACCAGGAAACCTAACAGGAATTCACAAAATAAAACTAATATAGTAACATTGCTCACTACCATTAGGTTTACAATTAAACTTTTGCAAGAAATTGATTGACTAATAAACTCACACTAAGAAGGAAATCATGATTTTAAAAGAAAGACAAGCATATATATATATATATAAGATTCAGGGCTCTTGAAGAAGGATCAGTGGAAGAGCCTTCAATTTCTCCTACTTTTTGGCCTTATAACATCTAAACTGTATTAGCTATTATTTGGTTTTGATGTTACTTTGTTGGGAGAACTTGTTTTGAAGCTGAAATAAGAGTGTCTGATTCTCTTTGTGAAGAAGCAGTGCTTGCTTCCTCAACTTCTCATTCTCCTCAATGATGCTTTGGTTCTCCATGTACAACTTCATGTTTCTCATCTTTATTTCTCTCTTCAAAATCATCCTTTTCCTCCTTCTTGCTTCTTGCACTTGTGCTCTTCTTCTGTATCAATATATATCATCAACCAAGGATCAATATGTAAGAATTTAATAATGTGCATGCAACTTCCCTTGCATTTCTATCACTTCATCACATATTACCAAATTACTATAAATGTTTAACTATCACAATCTTTACTACAATGTGTAAATCCTTAAAATGATGTCAGTAATTGATACTGGTGTAAAATATTCTTCATCAAATTATACTTGAAAAAAAAAAGTAAGGATCCTATTATCTTGTATGTTGATATTTTATTTCATATTATGTGATCCTATTATATATATATATATATATATATATATATATATATATATATATATATATATATTCTTTTATTTGTATTTTTCGAGATATTAAATATATGATAAAACTTTAGATGTAGTTTGATAGTATTTTCTGTGCTATATTCTTACATCAAAATTAAAATTTTATTTCAATAATTTATATTAACTTTTGATTCAAACATTTATCATGCAAAATCACTATAAATTTAAATATTCTTTTTCTTTTGTTCTGATACATGTACATAATAATGATGAATATTCACAAAAAACCAAAAACCAAGATAAATACAAAAGTTGTCATGTGAAATTTGAAAGTGGGAGAGGATCATCCCCCAAAAGAAACCATGCATAGACATATAGACAAATCTGAAAGGGACAAGAGAGAAAAACAGAAAGACAGTATTGAAAGGAACAAGTACCTTTTATGGAGGCTGAAGCGAAGGTGGTGGTGGTGGTGGTGGTGGTGGTGGTGGTTCTTGGAAGGCCATGGAGGGTGAAGGGCAACAACAAGGGGAAGATACGGTGGGTGTTGTGAAGAGAAAGAGCACATACCTTTATGAGTGAAAGAAGGTTGAGAGAGAGATATTTTGATTATCTATAGATGAGATAAAAGTGTGGGGAAGGAAGATGTGAAAGTGAGGCGCAACCATTGGGGTTGAAGGGGTTTATATATATAATAGGCACATAGGTGAGAAACTAATTGATGTGAGAAAGTAGAATTGAATTGAAGGGGAAAAAGAAGAGACATAGCTGTGGTTTTGTGTTTGTTTGTGGGGATGAGAGAGAGAGCAATGATGATGGAAGAAGTCATGATTACAAAGGGCAGCAATAGATGAGAAATTAGAGAAAAGAAGGGTGGTGAAGAAAATTTGTTCTTCTCTTAGTTCTTTAATTTCTTGGCTTCTTTGATTGCCTAGTTAGTCTATCAAGCTCAAACTTGGGTAGTGGGTAACTTAGAGATGAGATGAGAAGAGGAGTGGACACAAAAACAAAGTACTACACTCCTCCACCCAACTTCCTTTTATATATATATATATATATATATAAATATGAATTTAATTAAAAATTATATATTCATGTGATCATGTTATTGTTGTGGATATTGTGATAAAAATTACACTCACAAATGTTTTTAAAACTCTAAGTAAACCTAATAGCAAAGTATAATTCAAATACAATAAAGATAAGTCGAATATTAGTTCCATTTTAAGTAAGTAGATTTTAGTTTAACCAACAATAAGCTTCTAAAACCTAATTAAGTAATGAATGAAATTGAAGGAAAGAGGTTTAAAAGTATAATTAAAATGTATTAAGTAATAGTAGTTAGTGTAATGTGAGGAATTATAGAAGTTTCCCTTTGAATAGAAAGAGTGGTTAGGTGTTGAGAGTAAGCAAAGTGGGAAGATGAAAGTTGAAAGAGGAAATAGAGAAAAAATCACGTGGGGTGTTATGAAAATGGAGTGATAATAATTGCAGAAGACAATTTGGACATGATATTCAACGTGCCAACCTGCATTTACTTTCTGTTCATTTGGAAGGAAAGAATGGGCCATTGCATTGTATTGCATGGTTGATTATAGTCTGAAGATATAGTTATGGCTGCACCACTGTGCTCTCTGCATGCCTACTGTTTTCACCCAGTCCCAAACAGTACAACAACTCTCACACACTCAACAATTAATTAATTTATTAATTAATTAAAGATGCTTTTCTTTCCACAATTTATATAAATAACTTATAAATATCCAAATTTTTCATCTCCACTTAATACCTAGCTAAAAAAATATAAATTATAAATTTATAAAATATATATCATCTAATCATAAAAAAAATCAAAAAAATAAGCGTTAAATAAAAGAAAATATATGAGTATCATTCTTTTTTATATAAATTTTCAAATATTTGTGGGTAGGAAATACGGTCTTTGGATTGATTTTAATTAATTTAGATTTTTAAAAATATTTCAATGTTTAAATCGAATCAACCCTATTAATTTTGGTTCAAATTCTTCAAATTCAATTATATATAAATTTACAAAACTTTATTTATAACATAAAAACACATTTTTTTCTAAAGTTGCACACATAGTTATGCCATTAAAGTGGATAAATACTAGTTTTATATTATGATTTATCTATATGATAATTTTTAAAAATTCTGAAAAAATAATTATATCATAAATAAAATTTACTAAGTAATTAATAAATTATTTGTTTTGTACTGTTTATTGACTTTGTAAAACATAAATCTTATACGCAAACCAATTATTATTGAATTTGATTTGATTTGATTTGATTAATTCGACTAAGGTTAGATTTAATTTAGTTAAAAATCTGAACCAATTAATTAGTTTGGGTCGGATTCTGTTGATCCAAAATGATGAACCCCTTATAAAAAAATCCTAATTTAGTTTATGGTGTAGTTTCGCCAATTTTGAAATTAAACCATGTTTATAGGTTAAATTAAACGGCGTGTTTTTTAATTAAATGGAATTTTTTTATTATAACTTTCAACTAAAATAATGTCTCCTAATTTTTTGTTTTTTAAATAAATTTTGGGACTGTTTTATTAAAATGTTCAGAAATTAATTATTTCAAAGTATCATAAACTAATTTCAGGAATTTCTTTGTGAATAAAATAAAATATTTATTATTTAATAAGTTGAGTTTAGATAATAAAATGAGTGGAAATTCAGATGAGTGAATGTGTAACAAAACTAGAAGAAACAGAGTTTTTGCATGAATATGAGAAAAAATATGCATACATAATAAATTATATTGCTAAAATAAAATTAAATAAATAAATTTTATTATTATAATTGATTTTGACACTCATAATTAAGTATAAAGCAATATAATTAATTGTAGGTCACCCAAAATCAAATTGTTTACTCTTTTATAATAATAATAAGAAGAAGAAATACATTAATATAGAAACTAAAAAATAATAATAAAATTATAAATAATACTTTGTCTGATTAATAATTTTTTATCTCATTTTTTTTTTCGTTCTTTTCTTTTATGTTTATCCATTTTTTTAGTACAAAACGAAACATAAAAATTAACAACTTTTTTGTCGCATACATTAATGTTACTACGATTTAATTACAACAATTTCATAAAACGAACAATTATACCTTTTGTTTCAAATTTAGAGACTTAATTAAAAAAATAATGTTGGGACCTTTTTCTTATTAATTTAACCTTTTAAGTCGAATACAATTTTTGCTCGTGTTTTAATTAGTAACAGCTTCTGGTTTTCTTAAAAACTTCAATGCTTTGTTCACAAAGAGATTTAAAAGGGAAGTGAATGCTTCTTCTTCCTTTTTTTTTAATAAGCAAAGCATCTTAATGGAAAAGAAATCAAGCAGATCCAAAAATTTAAGAAAGAAGTTAAAAAATATAAAATTTAATAAAAATTTAATATTTTTTATTTAAATTTTACACGTCGATTATTCATGTCATAAAATTCATTCATAACACAATCATTTCTTTATAAAAAATTATATTTATTTTTTAAATAAGTTATGATTTTTATTTTAATATAATATGTATAATATATTTTAAGAAAATGTCACGGAAAAGGTGTAAACAATTTTTGGAAACTATAGGGAAATCCATGTTCGATTATTAGTATTTTTAAATATTTAAAATTCTTTTTCAATTAGAAGATTTTAATAAGTAGAAAGGATAATACTGATTAATTCCAATAATGATACACTAAAATGTTTGCGTATGAATTTAATTGATTAATATTTTTATATTATCTATTGATTTGGTGCACGTGTGGTTGCTAGATTGCACCCCAACATCTCAATGATGTAATAAATTTGTGGATAGTACATGATGCCTTTGTTTTCTTATTGTCTCCAGTAGACAAATATTTATCAAAATTGATTAAATGTGTTGACAATAGAGAGTGACTTAATTAATTAGTAACTTTTTATAAAGTAATTCACTACTAAATAAACAGGGACTAAGATGATTAGTTATTTCATATGTGAAAACAAGACGTGGCCAGAAATTCCCATAAATCATAAAAGAATTTATTCATTTGCTATTAATTATTTATCCTCTCATTAATATAAATATATAATATTCATTTATTACACAATTTTATAAAGTTTATATTTTATATATGGGTTGAAATATTTTAATTTTTTTATGTATGAATATATATTTTGTTACCGATAAAAAAAATTAGAAGTAGGGCATTAAGAAAAATGAATATAATGTTTGAATTGCAAGTAATAATCTAACGAAGGATGATACTTTAGACATTATTTATATACTTTAGATATTATTTATATTTTGAAGTTTGGTAATTACGTTGTGATTTTAATTTTATAAAGAGTTCCAATAAATTAAGGAATGTATATCACATATATTTTATTTTAACTTTTACTTTATGTAAGACTTTTAATAATATAGAACTAAGTTTTATAGTTGGATATTAAAGAATAAAAGTGATATAGATTTTTTTTCTATACAAAGACTTAAATATTTCATTATTAAGTATTTTAAGATAATATTGTTTGAAATATTGTTTGTTTAAATGTTAGACATATCTATTATGATTTTATCTTTAAAAGATACATGATGAATTAAAGGAGTAGGATGTCTACAAGTTTTTCTTGGAAGTGATTCTTAAATATTGTAAAACTTTTTGTTTATACTAAAACAAGTACCCAATAGGAAACTATGGTACTGAGTAAGAGTGGTATCAAATTCTCATTTTTGTCTTAATATTTGATATCAATGTTCTACCTTAAGTCATAACAGCATCAATAGTGTTAATCATTTGTATCTAAAGTATTATTCGCTTGATGCATTCATCAAAGTTTTATTCTTAAAAAACATTTTGTTGGCCTCAATTCTTAAATATATAAAAATTTTGGACATATTGAAGCAAAACCTTGGTCAAGGGCTAAAGGATAGTAGGGTCTCGAACCTGTATTTTTGTCCCCATAAAAGACATCATGATTTTGACTACAAGCTCACTAACATAATATCAATAAGGCCAATCACTATATTAATAATGTCCCCTCTAGAATTTAATGTTTTTTTTATTGTTTTGTTTTTAAAGACACTTCAGTAAGATAAGGGAATAAGGTGTGTGTAAGTTATCCTTGACTTCGAGTTTTAAGCAATATAACCCACTTAGACATATCCAAACGTGTTCTAACAAAAATGTATCTTTAAAAGTTAGACCAACCTCTTAATAAAGTAAAATTAAAAAAAAAAAGTCATTCTCTTGTAGGTATCATTATGAAATTTTGATATCCCAACTAGGTCAATACTCCAAAATTCACCATTTATTTTCTTGTAAAGAGAACATTATTATTAAAAAAAGAAAAAATAATAATATATATGGGAGACCAAACCAAAAGTTATGGTAAATCAAGAAAAAATAAACTTTGTTAGCCCAAACTAATTTCTTAATTAAGTAACATTTAATATCTTAAGAAAACATCAAGTTCATTTGAGATTAGTTTCAATCCAATCTTTTACTAGGTGATATTAACCTTAATATTCAATCTTGTAAAAAAAACTACTTAGACTAAGCTTTTATACAAGTCTCATTAAGAATTTGATAATGTGTTGGATAACTAATTTGACTATAATATATTTAAACTACTAATGAAAAGAATTTGAAAAAAATATATATTTCCCTTCTGTTTCGTCAATCTAAATTTGGTTTTATAAAAATAAATTGTGTATTTTTATTTTGATCATTGATTTAAAATATTAATGATACTTGTATTTTTATCTAGTTAGGTTGTACTCTCTTTTATCATTTACTAAAAAATGTCATATGTGTTTTTGACAACAGTTATACTACAAATTATATATGGTAATGATTTTTTTGAATCGTCATTGTATATCATATTTGTACAACTTCCTTGTTTCATTTTCTTTACATTTTCTTTGCATTAATATTACTTTTTCTTCTCTACTATTCTCTTCTATGTCGTCATTTACGTCTGTTGACATTTGTGTTGTTTACGTCATTGTTTATTATCCAGCTCCATCATTCTTTGCGTGTGTTTTCTTTGTGCCACCATCCGTACTCTTTCTACTCCACATAGATTCACATGTATTTACTTAGTTATATAGTTTATTTTCTTAAATATAATGTGTTTACATAGTTTGATAAATGATGCCCCAATTCAAATGCAAGTATGTAGGTAATATAAATATCTATTAAAAAGTTACATTGTGATTAATGAGAAAAATCAACAATTCAAATAAATTGAAATAGATATTTGAATTATTTGCAATTGAATTCTCTTCAAGTTTTTTTTAAATATTTTATTTGGACAATATAATTAAAATATTTTACATTTCAATTTTTTTTGTTTTGGTAAAGCAACCTGGCCTTTGGTGAACCTGACTCGACTCAATTTGAAGTGAACTCAACTTGACTTGATGAACCTGACTCAACATGGGCCTGATTGAGCTCAATTTGGACTTGTCTCAACTCATCACAACATAGACTCGATCAACCTTGGCTTGACCTGGACCTTCCCATCATAGGTCCAATCTAACTTTATTGTAGTCAACCTAACCTAACTTGACTTGATCTCAGACAATTTTATCTATATTGATTTGGAACCAACTTAGCAAAACCTGAACTAGACATATTAATGTAATTTCAATTTTCTCATTGTTTAAATGAATTTCAAATTTTATTATTTTAATTATTTAAAATATTTTTTTAAAATTGTTAAATTTCAATTTTTTTACTTTTTTATTTAAAAAATTACTTTACTTATTAAATAAATAAATTAGTCTCTTAAATTATGTTAAAGACTATAATATTTTGAGACTTGAATGAATGATCAATTACTAATAATGAAATATAAGAAAAAGAATTTGGATTCTCATAAAAACAAAACCAGATCTAACAAAGAATATAAAATAAAATGATCAATAAACACATAGAACAACAATTATAAAAAAAATTATCGTTATTTTTTTCAGCAGTTACAATCATGGTTGGAAATGTTTGATTTTGAATGATAACTAATCACAGTTCCAAGAATCATGATTCTAAAAGTACAAATTTCCAACCGCGGTTAAGAAAGAGGTTTTAATATTTTCAAATAGTGATTTTTTCTATTTTTTTTAATGAAAGAACCATCTTATATTTTTCTATTCTTAAATATCAGTTTATGGGGATCAATATTTAAATGATAAAATTATAATAATCAATTTTAAATTACTACTTCCTCTCTTTCTAAATAAATGTCCTTTTAGAAGAAGAAATTTGTTTCATATTATCTGTCATTTACAAATTTCAATGATACATTAATTGTTTTTTACTAACTATATTCTTATTTTAAAAAATATAAAAATGATTAAATGATTCTTTTTATGAGACTTTAATGGACCAGCTGTTTGTATTAACCAATTATTTTCTATCTTTTCATCTACTTTTTCGTCAATCAATAAATCACATTTAATTCTTTAAGGGTATTATTGGAAAAAAATTTAAAAATTCATTATAAGTTATAGGAGTTACTCTCTCCATTTCAAATTACAAGGCGTACTTTGGAAGAAAATCTTGTCTGATAATATAAGGCGTTTTAGAATTCCAATAACTTTATTACTTTTTCTTCCTTATATACCCCTATTAATCATATCATTATTTGTATTAACATTAATTAGTAGAAAGAGAAATTAAATATAAGGAACTAAGAATTAATTCCCTTTATTAATCTGACTCTTCATCTTTTACCATCATCTACTAATATATGTTTTAATTTTTGTATTAAAGTTACAGTAGCAACTAATTTTAATTCACTATTTCTATTTGCAATTTGGTGGAAATTGAAAATTTTGATTGAAATTTTGAAAAAAAAAATTAAGCATAGTCATTTACAATTAGTAGGAATTAAAAATTTTGATTGAAATTTTAAAATAAAATTTGAGTATAGTCATTTGCAATTTAGTGAAAATTAAAAAATTTGATTGAAATTTATTTAAAATAATTAGTAGTTCTGATTTTAAATTATTTAGAAATGATTATGAAATGATTTCAAAACTGCTGAAATTCTAATCTTAATCAATTTACAATTTTATTAAAAAATTAATTTATTTATAAATACTTCTGGTTAAATTTCAATTAATTTATTTAATAGTAATTAATAAGGGCAAAAATGAAAAATTTATAAAAAATTGAACAAATTAATTACTTTTATTGGTATGTGAGAATTTGTCAGTACACCTTATAATTTGAAATGGAGAAAATACTATTTTTATTAATTTGTGTAAAAAAATATTAAATTACTCTTATTTAGAAACTGAGAAAATAAAAAATTTGATCCTTAATTTTAAAAAATATAACAATTTGGTGCTCTCATTCGAATAAAACAAAAAACAAATTATATATAAGGTCAAAACAATCATATTTAGTGAAAGAAATTTTATTCAGAGACGTAAACTTTGAATACTGAATTTATTATAAACAATTAAAATTATATATTTCACTTGTGAAGTTAAAAGTTATGATTTGGGACTCTAAATACGTACTTTAGTTTGAAAACCAGATCCAACTTTTTTTCTTCCTTTTTCTTGAATATTTTATTACTCAAATAAATGCCTTTAGGTGTTTAGGGTTTCTCTGAGTTGCACTAATGAACCAAAACACCGTCATTAATCTTTAATGATTGCATTATTTGAAAACTTAACCCAAAAAGTGTCTTATTTATATATATACTGACAGGATTAGCACACATATTAACTTTTCCTTTTAGCTAGCTTATTAGAGACGTAATCAATATTAATTAAATTGTTCAATTTTAAACTGCTACCAATTTTACATTCCATTTTACACTATATTATTGGGTCATAGAGTAATTACCAAAAAATAATAATAGAATAATAAATAACCAATTTTTAAATATTTTTTTATCATCTTCGAAGTAAGAGCCACATGGAGTTCCATAGAAGTCACATGTGAATAAGATGAAACCAATTGATAAAGTATAAATAATAAAAAAAAGTAATTAATCTTATTTTAAATTTTGAGAATAACATTTAAAAAGAAATAAAAGAAATTAAAATGCAACACTTAAATTTTTTTATTAAAAATAATCAAAAAGTAGTTAATCTTATTTTAAATTTTGAGAATAACAGATAAAGAGAAATAAAAAAATTAAAAATACATCACTTCAAAAATTAATTCAAGAACTATAACAAAATTTTTGCACACTATTTAATAAATTTTTTCTTCTTCATTTTTTTAGTTCTATAAATATTAATAAAAAGTAAGAAAAAGTGCAGCAGTAAGTATATGTTCTTAAAAGTCGATATTACTATGAATTTTTAAATAATTATAAAAAAATATTATTTAAAAGCATTGTTTAATAATATAAAAAATTCATTAAATATAAATTAATTTAAGAATTAAAAAATAATTACTTATTATATTAAAAATTATTTTACAAATAAAAAATATTTTTTATTAATAATAAAATATATAATAATTATATTTTTTTGTGGTTAATAATTTTAAAAAATATAATTAATTTTAACTAAATTAATCAGAATTTAAATTAATTTTTAACATTAATTATAAAAAATTTAATTATTTATTAAATTAGATTGTAAATTATTTTCGAAATAAGTTAATAATCAATTTTATTATTTTAGAGATTAATAATATGATTTTTAAAAGTAATATTTTTAGTATATGATTATTGTTTAACACTATAAAAGAACTACATAAGGTATTTTGTTGTATTTATGAAAAAAATAAATGAGTGCAGTATAGAGGATACCTGTAATGAAGATGAAAGGGATAGTAGTGAATGAGGTTAGGTCCCTTTGTTTGTCACTTTTTCTTGAAGTAATTGAGTACCAAAGCCATACTCATTTATTTAGAAAATGAACCTCCATTTTGGCTTCATCTTCTTCTTCATCATTATGGCCACCATGCCCCCCCTTCAGCCACTGCCTGTGGTTTTTGTTCATTTCAAAATGCTATGTGTATAGTGGAAGCTATATATATATATATATATATTGCTCCAACTTCACCATAGCCACTTCACACATTCCCTTCAACTTGTCTGCATAAAAGACACAAAATAAAATATATATTAAGCTCACAATATATAGATCAATTTCAAACTTCTTGAGGGAAATTTATTTTTCTAATATGTACCTTTCAAATTTAAAGTAATTTAGCTAAAGATATACAACTTAGAAGTAATGAGAAGAATGTAGTTTGGAAAGCGAAGTGTCATGCTAGGGCAAAACGTGTGGGCCTTTACTTTGAGCTTAAATTAAGGGAGTCCTTTTCACGTTATTTAATTATATATATATATATATAGAGAGAGAGAGAGAGATATTATTTTTATGTTATGTTATGCTATACTATTATAAATATGGTCTTGAACTTTAAAATAGAAGTTTAAAATATTCTTTAAAAATATTAGTATATTTTTAAAGGTTAAATTTATTTCTAATCCTTAAACTATTTTTTAAAATTGTGTTTTGTTTTTTGGACAAATTTTGAAGCTATTTCGTTCTTATACTCTATAAATAGATATAAATAATCTTTGATAATAAATAAAAACATCTTTAAAAAGAGAAAAAAAAAAGAAAAAAAGTAAAAAAAGCTTAAGAGACAAATAATAGTGAAGCTAAAAATTATAAAGAAAAAAAATAAAAAAATAAAAAAGAATTTTAGCACATCATCAATGATCATCTATACGAGTTTATAAAGTATAAGGACGAAATAAATTTAAAATTTGTCTCAAGAACGAAACACAATTTTGATAAATAATTTAATGACTAAAAATATATTTAATCCTATTTTTAATACAGCTTTTGATTATGAATGAAATGTATTGATTATGAATGAAATGTATGATATATGAGGAAAATGAAGTAGATTGAAATTGAAGAAGGGTTATTGAAGGCCTCATGATGTGGTTTTGAAGATGGAATAGGTTAAGGCGTTGGATGAGGAGAAGGACCACTCACTATCCTTCACTCATTATTTCTTGTATTACTACAGCCAAAATACTACCAAGCACTACCACCAAATATCAAGATGTTCATAGTCAACTATGATATCAAAATCTCATCATATTTTCAACATCCTTTTTATTTCTACTCTATATTCTTTTTCTGTGAAAAACAACAACTATTCATCAATCTCTCTCTTTTTTTCAAACTTAATTAACACATTTTGTTCTTTTATAATTTTTTTTTGTGTGTGTAACTAATTAGACCAAGATTATTCATTCTCATTTTTTTTTTCAAATTGAGTATATATATATATATATATATATATATATATATATTGGTGTAGTACAAAGATACATAGATCACTCCAAATAATCTACACCTATCCAAGATCTTATTTTTTTTACTGTAATTGTTTTTTGTTAATGTATTAATGTATTATATTTTTTAATTTAAAATGTACATATATAGGTTTGGCGATTTTTACTTTCATGAGTGTACATCAATCATTTTTCTTTGGAATAAAAGTATTTTACTTTGGTGTAAATGCATTTTACTATTATCATCTTTCTCTTCTTAGACACATGCACTCCTTATAAAAATATTCATATTGTGTTTACAATTTGGACTTTAGGGAAACTTTAAGATTGCTTGTTACTTGAGAATACCTCTATGGTCGATGTAGAACCAAAAGCCGTATAACACACATGAGAATTTTTTTATTACTTTTTTTCATAAATATATATCTATATCTATATCTATATATCTATATCTATATATATATATATATATATATATATAAACGAAATATTAGAGTTGTTCCAAGCTGCATATAAAATATTGCTATTTACAATAGTGACTTATTTCATAAAGACTATTCTTACTTCTTTACTTATTTTTTGCTTACACTCTCATGTTTGTCCCACATCGGTGGTTTACATAATTCGCTCGCACTTTTGCTTTGCATGTCTTTAGTGAATAGGATAGTTCCTTACCGGTAACATCTCACTATGTTTGATCTTGTTAATTGGTAAAATATTAAGAATTATGTAAGTTGAAATAACTTAAAAGGAATTGGAATTCACAACTAAGTAATCTCAATTGTATTATTTTCTTGATTATGAAGATAATCAACTAATTAAGTGTGGGAGTATATGAACACCATAAAAAAACAGTAAATTATGATATTTGGTGTTTAGTAGGTGATTTCAATGTTATCAAGAAAAGTGAGAAGCGTTGGGGGAATAACAAAAGGGAGCTAATAGTTCATAGAAAATATAGAACGGTTAGATATATGCTTGGTGGAGAGGACCTTCACTTCGTCACTAAAGAGTAGGATAGACTATTAGTGTCCCAAATATTGTTTGGAAATTTTGGTCAGCAAGTAAATATTAAGTCTTAGATGTATGTTTGGATAAAATAATTATATTTTTCTTTCAAGTTAAAATTAAATTTTAAAATATTATTTTAAATTAAATTTTAGAAAAATATTAATCAATTTTAATATATATATATATATATGTATGTGTGTTTTACGACTTAACTCAATATAAGTTCGACTTAACTCGACTAAATATGGATCTGACTCTACTTGGTTTCGTGGATCTGACTCGACTCGACATAAGGTGATTCTGACTTGATTCGGTTCGAGGTGGATTTGACTCTACTTGGTCTAACATGGATCCACATCGACTCGACATAAGGTAATTCTGACTTGATTCGGTTCGAGGTGGGTCTGACTGTACTTGACCCGATATGAGCTCAACTTAACTCGACCTGACACGGGCCTAACTTGACTTGGCCTGACATGGGCTTGATTCGGGGATGAAGCCGACTTGACTCAACTGAAGGTGGGTCTAACTCGACTCAGTTTGACATGAGCTTGGCTCAACTTGACTTGAGATGGGTCTAACTTGGTTGGTATAATGTAAACTTGACTCGACTAGACCTAAGATTGACCCAACTCAACTTAGCTGAGATGAGTTTGACTTCACTCGACCCAATGTGGCCCTTACTTGAATCTATAGCGTGGGCTTAACTCAATTCATCCCGCACATGGGCGCAATTAGACTAGGCCCAATGTGGGCGAGACTTGACTCAACCTAAGGTGAGTCGACTTGACTTGACTCAATGTGAGCTCAACTTAACTCAACTCGATGTGAACCTTACTTAACTTTATCTGACATGTGTGTCACTCAATTCGACCTAACATGGCCCGATTTGACTTAGCTTAACGTGGGGGCAACTCAACTTACCTTGAGATGGGTCTGACTCAAGTCTACCTGATGTTGAACCGACTCAACTTAGTTTGATGTGGGTCTCACTTGCCTCAACCCGAGATGAGCCTATCTGGACTTTTTCTGAAGTGGGTTTCACTTGCTTTGACTTGAGGTGGGCCCAACAACTCACAATTACATGGCCCGACTCAACATGGTCGGACACGAATCTAACTCGACTCATTCTGACATGGACCCAACTCAACTTGGCTCGAGGTGGTCCTATCTCGACTCAACCTCACATGGACCTGACTCGATGTAAGTTCGACTCATCTATATGTGGGCCTAACTTAGCTCTACATGAACTTAACTCAACTCAACATAACATGAACATGATCAACTTTAGCTTAACTTAACCTTGCCCCAATCTGACCTGACCTAACTTGACTTGAACTCAACCTAATCCTATCCAGACTGATCTAGGATTGAGTTGGCCCTACATTATAATGATACTTTAATTTTCTTATTTTTTAAGTGAATTTAAAAATGTATTATTTTAGTTATTTAAAATACATTCTCAAAAATCTAAATTTTAATTTTGCTCTAATTTTCTTATTTAAATAACTCATTTTACTAAAACAAATTAAATTTATTAAATAAATGAATTACTTTTTCGCCTAACAAAAATACCTAGAGTAGTTTAATTTTAAGGTGGTTAGAATTCATGGTTTAATTTGTCTATTTTTTACATATAATTTATCTTTTTGTATATGGTTAGAGTACTCTATCTGGTTCCTCTTATAACATATTTTATTCTTGATAAAGAAAATCAGGTAAAAATTTCAGGTTTAAGTTTAAGCAAATTAAGGAGCATTTTTGTCTTCCATATAAAATTTTCAAATTAAAATTATATTTCAGTTGTTCTAAACGTATTTTCAAATTGAGAGTGGTTTGCAATCCTTTATATTGTTTTTAGGATGTGATGGTGATGTGTTATCTATAATAAATTAATGATGAGTAAGTAGAATAAAATGAATAATAATAATAATAATAATAATAATAATATTGCATGTAAAAGAGTATTATTATGTGAATGAAGTTGAAGTGTTGCAGTGGTTTCACATGCACTATGAATGGAAGTATGAAGTGGTAGGTGATGCACCTGATCAGAGCATGAATATATGAATCTTGTGGTCCAACTCAACATCACAATTTTCCCTTCATTTGAATAAGAAATTCATTTATGATTCTTTCTCTCTTTGCCTCTCAATTATCCAATGTCATTCATTGCTTTTGAAAATGGTACACATCCTCTCATCATCATCATCATCACACTTAGTTTTCTTTGTCTGTTAACATCACCATCATCATATAACCCACACTATCTGTTTGGGAAATGGAACTTTCACTGAAACTCCTGCTGGACCCTTCATACATATGGAAAAATCTAAACTTATTACACTCTCTTTTCAACTCATCAAGGAGAAGGGACAAACAAAAATACACTCACACAAAAAATATATTATAATATATGGTATCATAATCACAAAACAAGAGAGAGATCAGAAAAATTCATGTATTTTTTTTGGTAATTTTAAATAATTTAAATGAAAGTATATGTAGAAAATTGATGATTAAAAAACCTTGCTATTCATCACTGTATATTGATCTTCTTCCATCTGAACAAAGATCATGATGACAATTTTTTAAACAAGTGCAATTATAGCTCTGCATGAATTTGTACCAAACAGATGCTGGGACTTGGAATCTCATGCAGCACAGGAAAATAATTATTAATATATAATTTATTAATTACTCAATGAAAATGAAAATAAAATACAAATCTGGTATTTGTTGATATCAACAACAAAAGTAAATATAAATTTTAAATTCAAAAATAGAGGACGAGTATAATTAGACTTAGAACCATCTATCCTAATTATTATACGTGCATGTGTACAACTAGTATATAATAAATAGGTATTCTTATTATAAACTATATCATAAATTTTAATGTAGAAATTATATTTTAGATTTACAATAAATGATTTATGTAACGATATAAGGTTTTTTTAATTATTAAAAACATGAAAAAATGATAGATAAACTAGAAATGAATAAATTTACGTGTATTTAAGAAGAGTGAAATAATTTCTAAAGAAACTCTCATTTAGAAATAACTCTGAAAGTAAAGATTCAAGAGTAAATGTGAGTAAGAATAATTAGGAAAAATAATATTTGTATTTAGTGGTGTTCTAGCTTGACAAATTTTTATTAAAAAATAGAATATTTTTTAAAATTAAAACTAATATTTTTATTTTCATTTCTATCATTTTACTCTATTAAATTCGTTAACTATTACTATTGAATTGGGAGAGGAGATAACCCAAGTATAATTTAGGACAACATATAACTATATAAACATTTTAAAATCTTTCAAGACACCAACTTGAGTTAGGTTGATTTTAATTTATTACTTTTTCATTGCATCTCTATATATTATTACAATAATATTTATAGATATTGATCAAATATCTTTATTTCAGTACATGGTTTGATCTCTATATATAGTGATTTTGATTTTAGTATAAAGTAGAAAAAGTTTAAAATCAATTAGAACACCACATAACATGGTATAAGAGGATATGATAAAGATAAGATAGAATTTGAAACTTGCATTTTATGCATAACTTGACTATAATATATAAACAACAAATAGAAGTTATAGATTCATATTTTGTGAGCATATAAGAACAAGAAACAAGTGATAATATAAATAAATATTGTTCAAAAGAGGTAAGGATTGTGGGTAGACAAGAAAGATAACAGATTAAGATCAGCACACATGTAAGAAGGAAAAGATTTCTCATTAACAATGATTGTATCAACAAGTTACTCAAGAAATCCACAACATATTACTTTAAGAATTTTCTAAATATATCTTTCAAAACAAAGAAAATGGTTTCACTTACAATATCAAACCATGATGTTACATGTTAATTTTCTTCTTCATCTTTCTACTTTCTTCTCTCACTCCATAACTATAATGCATTTATTAAAATATATATGTCTATTATTTAAATAAATAAGTTAAATATTTTTCAAATTAGGTGTTTTCAATAAATTCTAAGTTTTTTTTGTAAAGAAATACATTATAGATTTGTTGTTTCTAGATATTTATAATTATTTTAATAATAATTTACAAATTAGACAATTTAAAATGATTTTTTTAAACTATATTTCAAATTAAATATATTTGGTATTTTAAATGGTGTACTTTAGAAAATATACATAGACTACGGAACTTGAAATATATTATAAATTTAGCCATTTAAAACCATGTTTTAATTAATTAGAAGGTGTTGATAGAGACATGTTTATTGCATTGTGAGAATAAGAGAAGAAAGTAAAGAATGAATGAATCACATGCATCACAAAAATAGACGTGGAATTGGCACGTAGAAAATTGCCCATAAAATGAGACTAAATAGCCAAGTTTTTCTCTCCTGCATATTTTCTTTATGCATCTCATACATAAATACATACATATAAATTTTTATTTTCTAGGTAATTTGAAAGTTTTAACTTTTAAATTTATAATTTAGAAATCAATTATATTCTTAATTATATAATTGAACAATTATTTGTTTATCGAAAAAAAATCTATATATTATGTATTCCAAAAAATATTTTTAGGAAGTAATTTTTATTATGTAATTTGAAATTTAATTTTTACATTAAAAAATTATAAATTGTATAATATGACAATCATTCTTTAATTGCACCATCTGAAAATAATTTTTCAAATAAAAAAAACCTTTCATCTAAAATAACTTATGAATTGCACAAGTCTTTTTTATAATTTTTTTAATTGTTTAATTTAAAATTACTTTTTATAAAAAAAATTGAATTACAAAATTCAAAATTTATTTGTTTCGCATGAATTAAATTTTTAAATTATATAATTCACAAATATTTTTTTGAATTACATAATTTAAAATATTTTTTTACATAAAGACAAATCTAACATGAAAGGTATTTTTATCTTTTACTCCTTGACTAGAAGTGCAATAGGAAATCCTTAGTGTGGAGAAGAAATTTCCCAACTTAATAACAGA
Source organism: Lablab purpureus (assembly GCA_030347555.1). Taxonomy (NCBI): domain Eukaryota; kingdom Viridiplantae; phylum Streptophyta; class Magnoliopsida; order Fabales; family Fabaceae; genus Lablab; species Lablab purpureus. The sequence continues at coordinate 26,490,570 of CM059263.1, forward strand.
TAATTAACCCGTAAAATATGAGCTTGGACCAAGTAAGAAACAAGCATCCTTACAAAAATAAACTTCATCATAAATACTTAAATTTTTATTATTATAAAATAAAATTAAGTTATAAATAAATTAACTTATATAAATGTTCTTATTATTTTTTAAATTTATTTTATAATTTATATATAAACTATTTAAACTTTTTTTTCTTAAAACTCTTATAAAAAATTACTTAAACAAATCCTAAGAAAGGTGAAGGCAATAGGTTATTCTCACCTTCTAACTATTAAGTTCACCTCCTTGATTTTTTTTACAAAAATACTACTAACAATATTTTATTATATATTCAAACAACATCTGTCGAAATACAAAAAAAAAAAATTGTGTATCTCGACACATCTATTATATATATATATTGACAAGATTTTATCTAAATACTCAATAGAAATATTTGTAACCAATATACTAATTTCATTACATCAATTTAAATTTATTTAAAACTATAAAATATGAAATAAAAAACTAAATGGAAAATAAAATCATATAAAATTGGTAACTTTCAATTAATTTGAACCATTAATAAAAATGTACTCATAGGAGTATATTATACAGGGTATTGTTGCCATTTATATTCTAAACAATAAAAATGAAACATATTTGTCAATGATATTCCTTTTCTTTAAAAAAAGTTAAAAAGGTAAATTCAACATTAAGGGGCTGGGAATAACAATGTCCAGGTAAGAGGAAGATGTGAGCAAACTGTATTTTTTTTGTCAGGAAATTCCATTCAAAAAATGAAAAAAAAATGGAAGATGATTCAAAATTTACTTCAGGTCAATTCAATTGACTATGAGACGGGATGGTTAAAAATGAAATATTTTTATAATAAATAAAAAATTTGAACCAAGTTCACTTACAATCGGATTCACATGAGTTGAGTATGTAATTTGTAAAAATTGAAAACTTTGAATTTATGAAAATTGAAAACTTTGAATTTATGAAAAATGAAAGAATGTATCATTTTTAATTCTTTTAATATATTATATATTCTATATAATGTTTAAATTTTAATTATAGGGTATTAGTTATTTTAATAAATATAAAATAAAACTCACTGAACCACTTTATTTGAGACCCAAATTATTTATAAGAAGTATAAAAGTAGGAAAAAGTCTAAATTTCCTATTTGGACACTTTAAATTTCGTATTCTATACATCTATTTCAAATTATATAATTTAAAATTTATACTTAGATTATGTAATTTGAAATCTGTACATATATTTTATCAAAAATGTAATTTAGAATATGTTTTGAAATTTAGAAATGAATTCACATACTGCAGGTTAAAATTAATTTTTAAATTATATCTAATTTAAATATATTTCTAAATTACATAATTCAAAATATATTACACATTATAAATCTAAATACATTTTCATTTCACATAATCTAAAAATACATTTTAAATTAAACAATCTAAAATATATTTACAAATCTCGAAATATATTCCAAATGATATAATCTAAAATCTGCATAAAAATATATTCTATATTAAACAATTCAAAATATATTTCTAAATTATACAATATGAAATAATACATTTTCAAATCTAGAAATTCATTTTAAATTGTAGAATCTAAAATATGATTTTAAATTCATTGAGTCATCACTGTTAAATAATTTCAGGATTTGGAAAACTAATCTATAAAACCAAAAGATTTCTAGGACAAAAAAATGCATATTTTAATCGATAATGTTAGTAGTTAAGCACTAAATGAGAATCATAATAGAAAGCTAAATTTAGCACCAAACTCGCAACTCAATATACATTTTTACTACTTTCTCAAAATGCTTCTTTAAATCAGAAGTGGGTAAGCATGAACAGACACTCAAATCAGTCTTAAGAATTCCCTTGTCCTAAACTTAAATTTTACACAAAAAAACAGCAGAGACAAAAATCAACCAGCTAGAGGATTAGCATGTATTGTTACACGATTGAGCCTTATCTCTGCAAGTGGTCGATCTCCTGTCCCAGTTTGAGTCTGCACGACAAAGAAGAGTATTATTTATTCTTTTGTGATTACACACACACATTCTCTAGACAAGTCGCATGCACATGACACCAAAAAAATGCAGATATTGGTTGAGTTGCCAAACTAAGCCAAGACCAAGAAAGCTGAGGCTCAGCTTAAGCTTCAACCAAATTTTTTATTAAAAGAGAAAAAGCAACTAAAATGACAGAAGAATAAGATACCTTTTCCATGAGATCAAGAACTTCAAATCCATGAATTACTCTTCCAAACACAGTGTATAGCCCATTTAAATGTGGCTGTTTTGCGTAAGTTATAAAGAATTGACTTCCATTAGTATTTGGACCACTGTTAGCCATTGCCAATATTCCCCTTGCATTATGCTGAAACATAAACGAGGGTAACTTGTTAACTAAAATATTCATCAGATGAAGAAAATGCCTTGCTTCATAAAAGCACATCAAAATGAAAATCCCGCCATTATCCTATGTCATACCACAGCACAAAATTGCCATCATAAACAAAATTATAAATTAACCACATTTGAATAGATGGTGAAATATAACAGCCTTAAGATGGCTGTATTTCAATACAATAAAATTGACTTTCATCAACCAAAAACAAATATGCAAATGAAGACATATATAAGTAAATATAGTAAAATTTACATAAAACTACAGTTAAAAGATGCTGGAAAATAACTCCTGTTTCAGGCAAAGAGATTGCTTAGTGTATTACTGTTTTCAGTTATAGGGATAACTCTCAAATACAAGAAATTGATTGGAGTAATCTACAAAGCCATTTGTCATAATAATGTTTTCAATTGTATCATCCTGACAACAGTATATCTCATTTCTAGTCAAATTTTAAGGCATGCTAACAAAAGTAGTATTCATCCTATGAAACCTTGTGCCATTTTCCATGCTCAAATTCCAATACTGACATTGGGAATCAACACAAACATAAGAAACATTTCAACCCTTTTGAGCAGAACTAAAATTACTTTACATCCTATCTCCTTCGTATTTTATTTTATTTTAAAAAAGCATCAAACATGAAATAGAAATCATATTTTATCCTATCTCAGACCTCAACACATCAATGAATTGCTACCTGACAGAACAAATGAACTCAAGGCATGGATTCATAGTGCTTGACTCACCTTCAGTGATTCTCGTATCTCATCATTAAATTTCTTGCCCCATATACTGGTTCCCCCTTTGCCAGTTCCAGTGGGATCTCCACCTTGAATCATAAAACCCTTAATGTTGCGGTGAAATATAGTCCCATCATAGTAACCACTTGCACACAGCGCTAAAAAGTTCTGGATTAAAACACAATTACACACCATAATTCAACTCTTAGTTACAGCCCCCTTCAATACAGAAAAAACAACAGTAAACCCTCATAAAGAGGACAATAGTGATATTCTTCAATTACTATTAAGCTAAGCCACGAATTCACACATTCAGCCAGTTAACAAGAACTATTAGATGATGACTGGACAATTCATATTTTATCTCAGTAAATGTAACTTACAATACACGTTTAAAATGCAAACATCCTATTTACACCCTAACAGTCCGAATTCATGACTGCGTGAATCAAGGACTTTTAAAATAGTATGCGATTGTAATTGTGGCCACATCAGCCGCATTTGTCTGCAGTTTCCTAGAGCATCAAGGACCATGGCAAAAATGCAACCGTGAAAGCAATTTAAAACCTTGGCATGATTACACACAATACATTTCCACTAATAAATTGCAGACCAAAGTGGTTTTGCTCACGGTTATAGACAAATCTTAGAACATTTTATTAGGTGTACACGGACAAAACTTAGAACAACTTATTAGGTATTTTCAGTGTTGCAATCATAATTGAAATTACACTTAGTATTAAGCACAACAAATATTTGTTAAATTCCACAAAAAGAGCAAGTTTATGTCAAAGTATTGTCACTACTTTCTACAAAATATTGTTACTCATGATACGACTCTCCTTCCCTCTCTCTGCTATCTTTCAAAAAATTCATTTGCATTCCCAGAAACTCCTGCCATTTTTTCAAATATTCTCATACTCTGCGTGTGACTTATCCCCATAGGAGAATCTATGCAAATACAAAGAGTCGACATTACAAACATCAACCCAACTAAATCCGACTTCCTTCTTTACTCCCATCCCTCTCATCTTTCTTCGCACTTCAGCAACTTTCTCCCACTTCCCTTTCTCAGCATACATGTTTGCAGTTAATACATATGGACCCAAACTTGCAGGATCCATTTCTATCAAACTACCAACAACTTTCTCAGCCCTCTCCAGATACCCATGTATTCTACAAGATCCAAGCTAACTTTGCAACACAGACAATCCAGGCCCTCCTGTAATCTGGTGCATCAACTCCTCCGTCTCGTCTAGTCATCCAGCACGGCCCAAAATGTCCACCATAATAGAACAGTGTTCTGAGGTGGGCTCGATTGAATGTTTCTTCACCATGGACTCAAATACTCTATGGCCTACATCAACCATGCCCTTTCCACCGCATGCGGCCAAAACAGAAATGAAAGTCATGAAGTCAGGAATTGTATACAAACTCATTACAGACTCAAAGTTTCCATGGAGAGCACAGGCAGATATTATTTCTGTCCAAGCAAACTGGGTTCGTTCAAGTGTCTCATCGAACACTCTTTGAGACTCAATAATGTCTCCACGCTTGCCATACATGTCAAGCAGAACCCCTGCAATAGTTGGGTCACTGGTTAAACCAAGTTTGGACTAGTAAGAATGGCATCGTTGCCCATGTTTTAATGATATACACTCAGCAGCAGCAATAGCAATAGCATTTAACACACTACCAAATATATAACGGTTGGGCTTTATCTCCTTTACTGCAGACAAAAATGTAAGGAAAGATTCTTTATACAAGCCATTTTGAGCATATCCTGAAATCAATGCATTCCAGGACACTGTTTCACGATAGTTAAGCTCCTCAAAAATCTTCTTTGATTCTTGAATGTACTCAAATTTGGAATACATGGTAACAAGGCTGTTGGAGACAATTTGATCTGACAAAAAGCAGCTTTTTATGCATTACCCATGAATCATTAGACCTTCTATCATTAAATTCTTGATTGTTACAGCATGCATTAATCCTGTAAATGTAACATCATTTGGATACAGGCCATCAATTCTCATGGCATTAAAGAGAGACATTGCATCTTCTTCGTCAATAGAAATCATTGTCGTCCAAGACACTACATTCCGATTACTAATGCCCTTCAAAACAGCTTTTGCCATCTTTAGGGGGACCTCACATTTTGCATAGCTTGACATCAAAACATTGCAAACTGATACATGTGTTCCATATCCCACTTTCAGGGTCAAACCATGTATTTGCCTCCCAAGCCCTAAGTTTCTCATTTGACCACAAGCTGAAACCGCACCTATAAGTGAAATATGGTCAATTAATATGTCATGACTTACCATGTTGACAAACAATAAAACTGCTTCCGACACATAACATTCCCCTTCTTGAGCATACCCTGGAATCATTGCATTCCACGAAACCAAATCTCCTTTGGGAATTTCGTCAAACATTCTCCTAGCCCCATCCAACATCCCCCACCTTGAATACATTGTTACAAATGCATTACCAACAAAAACTTCACAACCAAATCCACACTTAACCACAAGAGAATGCAATGGCCACCCAAGAGCAGTAGTATATGATTTAAACATTCTCACAAATTTCTATTATGATTTAAGCATTATGGGGTGTCTAAGTCCCATATCAAGTAGTATGAAATGTTCAATAAACAAACACTTGATGCTTAACAATAACTCTTCAATTGTTATGATTTTTCTAAAACTATTGTAACATAATTCTTTGCAGTGACTTTCCTAAAATTATTATAACAATTAGTATCAAAGCTAGGTCTTAGATGTTACTGAAAAGACTCTCAGGGACTGTACTATGTTGCTACATAGGCATTATGAGGTGCCTAAGTCTCGTAGTAGTGAATAGGACGAGATACTCGGTAAAGTATTTTTAAGTGTTTGATTATTTTCCTTAATAGCTAGCTTTTCGAGGGTGGGTTCAAACACTTGATGCTTAGCACGATTGCTGTGACTTTCCTAGATTCGATTGTGTGGATTTCCTAGAATCATCATAACAATTTCTCAAAACAATTCGCAATTTCGAAAACAAAAAATGACAGTATAATTGAAATTATGGGGAGAAATAAACCTCGGAGGTTTTGGAAACCTCGTCGCAGAAGATTTCGCACTTGATGTCCCCAAGGTTTGTGTGTAGAGTCACCGCCTGAAAAAAAAAAACCAACACAAAAACGAAAGCAGAGTGAGTTGGAAGAAATTGAATTAACAGATAGACACAAAAAGAGTGAGTGAATAAGATTGAATGAGTGATGCCACTTACCATTGCATACGAATTGATTTTATTCGAACGAACGAACGAGTGAGTTCTGAATAAAAACCTTCGATTTTGAATACTGGTAGATTCTTGCCGAAAGGGTTTACTTGCGTTGTGTTATTTTTTTGGGTTTGCGAATCAGGATTTCGAAAATAACCATTTCTGCAACCATGATTTTGCGATTTGTCTCCATGTCTAAAAAATTTAATAACTTTGTATTTCTTTTATTTTATTTTATTTTATTTTAGTATGATTAAAACTCAAACCTAATATATCAACGCAAAATATTGTTAAGAAAATAACATAATTAATTAAAAATAAAATAAACTATGTCAAATTGAGTTCAAGATTAAAATTAAAGGGGAAACAATTATAATTTATAAAAACACAAAATGATTTGGATTTAAGAAGAAATGATTAAAAAATATTTAGACAAACTGAAAATGGTTTGCCTTGAAAATTATATGTGACTAAGGTTTAGGTAAAAAAATTATATAAAAAATTTAAAAGAGAATAAAGTTAAGATTTGAGAGAAAAATCTTCCTGTAAAAGAAAACGTCGAAAATGATTAATAAATTTATTTTAAATATATATAAAAGTAAATGCTAAATTATGATAAATTACATGTTGTTCGGTATATATATATATATATATATATATATATATATTAACAAATATTCTTATGCTTAAGAAAATGTATTATGATTTATAATATAAAATTAATAATAGAATTTGTAAGAAATGTGTACCTCTATTTAAAAAAAAGTTCCAAAGACAAACTAAATTTTTGGGAGAATTTTTTTACATATTTTCTTATTATAAAAAACTTCCAGTTATTTATTAAGTATTAAAGTTCATGATATGAAGTTGACTAAATTTAGCGTTTCAAATGCAGTCGTTTGGATTAATGTGTTAATTGAATTTTCAATTAAAATGAACATAAATGTTTCAAAAAATATTATCCAATCAATCATTAAGAATTTTAAATATTCTTATATTATGGATTAAGGATATTTAAGTGTTGGTCTCTGAAAAAGGAGATCAAATTATTTCAGGAATAATTATGAGAAAGGTATTAATCTTTCTCCATCAAAGTGTTTAATACTAAATCATAATCACTATACCTTAAAAGATTTAACACATTTTAATCACTGTTTTTCCTTTTACAAGAAAATAAGTTAGGGCAAAACCAACAAAGTCAAACTTAAAAAGTCCCATTAACTTAACTGAATACAATTTTAAACCTGAAAAAATAATAATGAAGAAGATCAAGTTAGAAGTCCATAGCTCATCAATGTAAATTCCTCATTTAGTTAGGATTTGTTGCTCATGGTACCACTCTCCTTCCTTCTGTCTGCTGCATTTCAAAAATTCATTTTCAATCCCAGAAACTCTGCCATTTTATAAATATTCTCATACTCTGGATGTGACTTATCCCCAAAGCAAAATATATGCAAATTCAAGGAGTCAACGTTAGAATCATCACCCAACTAAATCCCACTTCCTTCTTTACTCCCCTCCTCCTCCCATGATAATGATGTACGGATAAAATATGAGTATCGGATAAGTATATGATACAACGATTCATCTTATCTTAAAAAATATACAATAAAATAAGTTTAGATATGTTTAAAATATTTTATAAATATATAATTAAAAATAATATTTTAAATCCTATCACAACTAATTATTTTTTAAATATTATCCAAATCAAACATATTAGATATTTTAAAATATTTCATAAATATATAAATTAAAAACAACAAATTATAGTTTTATACATTGTTAGATATAAAATAGAAATTATAAATCACTAGTTATTGTTTATTGTCTAGAAATAGAAATAGTATTAATTTCATCTTCATCTTGCGCATCATCGGTAAATAAGACAGATATCCGGTTCATCAAGAGATAATGCAGTCTCTTTTAAGGTTTCCATCATCATCAAAATCATCACATGCATCTCCACTAATGTCTCATATCTTAGAGCTCTCTTCATTATATTTTTTACTTTTCTTACCCAAAAGTCACAAATTATAGTATGCACTTAAACTAAGTCTTTTGCTTTTAGTATTCAACTTATTTCTTTTTAGTGAATGAATGAATAGGTACTTAATTCTTTCACAACATGATGATGAAGGTTGTACAAGAAGCTTCAATGCTAGCTTTTGAAATTAGTTTTGCATTTTTGAATTTTGTTGAATCAGTAAAACGTTTTAATTAATATTTATTTTTGTATGTTAACATTAAACTATCTTAAAATTGAATTAAATTTTTTTAAAATATTATTAAAATATTGAAACTGAATTAAATATTTTTTAAAATATTATTAAAATATTAAAATTGAATTTAGATTGGAGTCTCATAATAAAACAACTAGCACACTTAAGAGAAGTTAAGAATTTTCTACCCAAGAAAGATTTAAATTCTTACTACTACAGAAATAATATTTACAAGATTTTTTAAACATTCTCTTGAAGTTCAATTAAATATTTTTTTTAAATTATCATAATATTAAAACTGATTGGGATGGGACTTAACAATCAAGCACGCAAAGAGCTTGAGATTATTATTATCGAAAAAATAGATAATATGTTGAGATTACAATACTGAATCAACAGGTCATATACATGGAGCGTGATTTCACTTAACATATACGCTATCTTCATAGATTTTCAGCGCATCACCACATATGTGTGTCCCACCTCTTCTCCTTCTTATCTTTCTACGCACTTCAGCAACTTTCTCCCACTTCCCTTTCTCAACATAAGCCTGTGTTTAGATTTGGGGAAGTACTGTTCCCACGAATGGAAGAGGAAGTGACTCCTCCATTTGATTCCAGCGATATGCATTGATATGCCAGCTAGAATTTGCGACAAAATGCTTTACTAACGCCCTTCCTCATGTGTGAAGATTGGAGGAGAAAGCCAAGTGACATACTTAAAGTTACCATTTTATCCTTGTCTTTTTCTTCTTCCTTTTGCAGAGATTCCTTGCACACGTCCATTGTAGGACATGCATTCCTCGAGATTATATACCTCTCATGCAAGCTTTGACTACCTGCCTTGAATACCCATCTACACCATTATAAATGAGAGTGAACGCTGGAATTAGCTTCACGCATATGGTTGTTGTGTGGTTCTTTTGTTTGCTATCCTCTTCATGCATGTTGGAGCTTCTCGTTCTCGTGGGTTCATGTTGTTGGAGCTGCTCGTGGTGGTGCAATGTTACGGATCCTAGACATGAGGGCCAAGTCAGCGAGGAGAATGATTGAATAAAGGAATAAAGCAAGGGAGTGAGGGGTCGAATGATTGAAGATTCCCTTGTTTCCCTCCTTTCCCTTTCAGCCTTCCTTTTTCCTCATCCCCTTCTTATTGTATTGCAGATTTTCTCATTTCCTTGTAATGCACATGAGCACAGTACCTTTCCCTTGTATTGGTGACTCTTATTACTAAATCAAGTGCAATTGAAGTTATTAATGTTGGAATAAATGGCTGAGTTTAAGAGGGGGGGTGAATTAAACTCTTAAAGATTTTCGAAATTCAAGGCCAATTAAGAAAAACCAGATTCAGAATGAAGGTGAAAAACCAGTTTTTATAAGTTCTTCAAATGTTGTTAATCAATTGATCATATATCCGATTCAATTACAATTCAAATATCAATTGCAGAATGTAAAAGATTAGGGAAAGAAGATCAACAAAGAAGATTTATACTGGTTCACCTTTCAACAAAGGCTACATCCAGTTTCCTAAACACTCAAACCCAATCAATTAACTAAAAATCAGTTTTTACATGAACACTACATGAAAAACGAAAATCAGAAAAGCTGCACCTGATCTTGAACCCTACAAGACCTCTAAACACTTGTAAAACCCTATTACAAGAACCCTTAATCACCCTGATTAAGAGACGCAAACGCAGCTAACACACACACAAAGAATTGGATTGAATTCACCTGGAAATTCAGTGCAGTACAGAAAACAGAGCACGCAGCTATGAACGAAAAATAGAGCACGCAATCTTGAATCAATTAGCTATTCAATTGGATCTTGGACTTCTTGGAGAGATTCGCAAATTGATTTAGAGTATTAGAGAAACGTTCTTGCACAGTGGGTTCTTCTGAAAATGATTCGTCACCGAGTTCTTTGAATTTCAAGTTATTTATAGCAAAGCTGTTCCAGAGTTTTAAAACTGATTCTGACGAAAATAGTCGGTTGAAAACACATTTAAACCAGTTGTTTTCATTAAAAGGAATTTTCCAGTGAGCACCCCTTTTCAGAAATTTGAAAACAGTCAGTTGAAAATATGTTTTAACTAGTTATTCCAGAAAACTGGAATTTCTTAAGAAAAGCTCTAGGATTTCAACTAGTTTAAATTCAGAAAACAACTAGCTAAAATTAGTAAAAAACAAAGCTTTAAAAATGAAGAACAATTTAACTGATTGAAATCAGATTTTTAATCAGTTAAAAATCAGTTAATACCTTTGAAAACATTTTAAAACCTTTTAAAACATTTCAAATCATTTTAAAGCCCAAGATTTAAGTCCAAGATTAATTGAAATGCATCTTACCACACATCCTAAGACACTATAATCCTAAGACACAATCTTCATTCTTCAAGCACCCTCATCTTCATCATCAAAGGTGGTTGGAGACATCAAATCCACTTGAAACCAAGTCTTCAAGTCCAAGAAACTCCCCCTATTTGATGATGACAACCACTTGATGCATTCATTGTCTTTGAAGAATGTAGGAGTCCTGCACAGAACACAAAAATACAGTAGAACAGTATGGTAAGGAAATAGCAGAAAAAGAATAGCATTGTAGGAGCATTGCAGTATTTTCATTCACAACATTCACAGCAGCACTGACATTCTTGTAGTACCACAATCTCCCCCTTTCACCTGCGCTTCATGTGCCTTCAATGCATTCAACAATTTCTCCCCCTTTGGAATCATCAAATAGCACAAGAAATATAACATAGCATATGCAACAAATTTAAGAATTGTTCAAGATACATGGGAATTTGACCCAAATAAAAACAGCAACAACAACACACAAACAAACAGAAACTAAAGCAACAACTGCAACTTGGCTTTAATCAGCAGCAGCAACAACACAGCAACGCTAGCAGCAAACAGCAGTGACAGCTTCTCAGATACAACAACAACAAACTAGTTATTATTTTCTCCACCATCATCACCAGCAGCAGTATTATATCCCATATGTATTTGTGCTAGTTGGGCATGCAAGCCTTATATGCTTTGATCAATATGCCCAAAATGATTCATGCAGTAAGAGTGATGGTGTTCTTGATGAGATTGAATTGAATCAAACCTTTGCAACACATTTTTCTCAAACAATGATAGTGGAGTGCCACGGTCAACTGGAGGGACATAGGGAACAATATCTCCCATCATTGTGTACCCTTCTACATCAGTATCAGCATTTCCAGCTTCAGCAGCAGTTCCAGCAATAGCTCCAGCAGCACTTGTCCCTGCATTTCCAGCTTCTTGTCCAGCAGTCCATGCACCATTGCTTTTAGTAAAACCAAACTTGAAGAGAAAGCTATTGTCCAGCTGATGGGATCTCCCAATGTTGATTTTCTATTCACCTCTTATATCCACACCAAAATACTCAAGGAATTTTGAAATTATCACAGCATATGGGAGACGATAATCAGGCAACCTTTTGGACTTCATCATATGATCCTTGATTATATGTATCCAGTTAATTCTTATAGATTTCACCAAACAAAAAATTAGAAGAAGATCACCTTCATTCAACGTAGCATGATTGTTTCCCCTTGGAGTGATCATCCACGTGATTATAAAGGTTAGGACCCTAGCTGTCAAGGTTAATCCACCAACATGAAATCCCCTAACAGACCCTTGAGGATTCCTTAAGCATTCCCTGTAGGTTTGGACTTTGTTGAAAATTTCCAAGGAACCACACAAACCCCTGCTAACAACTATTCCATCAGTTTTGAAGCCACCCACTCTTCTCCAAACTGAGTTGTTTATGGTCATTTCCTTTCCTTTCACTTTAGAAGTTAGAACAGACCCATCATGCTTGAGATTTGTATAAAACACCTTCACTAAATCAGGGTATATGAATCCATTCAGCTCCAAAAATTTCTGCAGGTCTTGATGTTGCACCATGGATATAATGTCACTCATTCCTTCATCTTCCAGCCACTGAAAACTAAGAAATTTTGGTGGGTTTACAGTCTTTTTACTGATGTGGGATTGAAACTTCTCAATCCTCTCTTCATCACCATCGAACCATGCTTTAATAGACCCATGTCTATAAGAATGAGATGCTGGAATTTCAGGTTCCTTATTTTTAGATGACCCAGCAGTTTTGGATTTCTTCCTTGGGTTGCTTGAAGATGCCATTGCAGAAAAGAGAAAGTGCAGAGAAACAGAGTATAGGCAATGTATTATGCAGAGTTTTGCACAAGCAGAGTGAATAACAATGCATCACACATGTATTTATCAACTTAGTTTTTCAAATTTTAACAAATTAATGCATTATTCAGTCAAATAAGCAATCAAATGGAATATATGGGGCAGAGATATGCAGCAGGTATTGACTTGACCAAAGCATTGAGTTAGTTGAATGAAATTCGAATTTGGAGAGAGAAACCAGCTAAAAGCAAAGCAAAAGCACTACAAGACAAAACAGGAGTCAAGATTCTTTTAACCAGCTTTATTTATCATGTAACAGATGCACAATTCTCAATAAATCAACTTAAATGCACCAATTGAATGTGAATCAATGCAGTTTAACAGCAAATTCATTCTGGTTTTAAGTTTTACATTGTTCCAGACAATTTCAGTCAGTTGATTTGAAAGAAATAGCTGATTAAAACAGATATCCTGATACAGATTTAATGCAGATTAATGAATTTAACTGACTAAATCGACAATTAACTGGCTAAAACAGAAACAGAGATTACTGCACTTCCACTGCAGCCCCAAATTAGGCAGAACAACTGATTAAAAAACACGAAACAACTAACTAAAAACCTAAATATCATTGCAGATTCCACTTATATCATATAAAATGCAAATCTAATTGCAACAAATCAACAAATATGCAGAATTAAACGCTCAAACACACAAAACAGTATGTATAACAACAAGAATGAATCACACACATGAATTATATCACATTTGAAACATCAAGAACACCCAATTCATTTCTCAATTAGAAAAACCTATCTTTAGGGAGTGGTTATGTGAATCAACAAATTCAATTATGCAATCCCTTTTTTGAACATGATCCCTAATGAAATGGTGCCTTATTTCTATATGCTTTGTTCTAGAGTGAAAAATAGAATTTTTTGTTAAATTGATAGCACTTGTATTGTCACACCTAATAGGAATGTGATCTAGTTTCAAACCATAATAAAAAAGCTGTTGTTTTAACCACAAAGTTTGAGCACAACAGCTCCCAGCTGCAACATACTCAGCTTCAGCAGTAGAAAAAGCCACACTAGCTTGCTTTTTGCTATGCCATGATACTAGACTACTTCCTAATAGATGACAAGTTCCACTAGTGCTTTTCCTATCCAATTTACATCCAGCAAAATCAGCATCCGAATAGCCCACTAGATTAAAAGAAGCACCTTTTAGATACCACAAACCAACATTAATAGTTCCTTTTAGATATTTTAAGATTCTTTTAGCAATTGCAAAGTGTGATTCTTTAGGATTAGATTGAAATCTAGCACACATGCATACACTAAACATTATATCTGGCCTACTAGAAGTTAGGTATAAAAGTGAACCTATCAAACCTCTATATTTAGTGGAATCAAAAGGTTTACCACTTTCATCAGCATCAAGGTAGCTGCTGGTAGCCATGGGTGTGCTTGATTCTTTGCAGCTGTCCATCTCATATTTCTTTAACAGTTCTTTGCAATATTTTGATTGATTAAGGAATGTTCCATGATCCAATTGCTTGACTTGTAAGCCTAAGAAGAAGTTTAGATCACCCATCATTGACATTTCAAACTCCCCCTGCATAGCTGCCACAAATTCTTCACAAAACTTCTCATTAGTGGATCCAAAGATTATATCATCCACATAAACCTGCACAAGTATTATGTTGTCCAAAGACTTCCTAATGAACAAAGTTTTATCAACTTGGCCCCTTTCAAAGTTTTGAGAGATAAGAAAGTTACTCAACCTTTCATACCATTGTCTTGGAGCTTGCTTGAGTCCATAAAGAGCCTTTTTGAGCTTATATACATGGTTAGGAAATTTATGATCAACAAATCCAGATGGTTGTGAAACATAAATTTCTTCATTTATACAACCATTCAAAAATGCACTTTTCACATCCATTTGATGAAGTTTGAATCTAATCGTGCATAAGAAAGCAAGTAATAACCTAACAGCTTCTAGCCTAGCAACAGGAGCATATGTTTCTTCGTAATCTATTCCTTCCTCTTGATTGTATCCTTTAGCTACAAGCCTAGTTTTGTTTCTAGTTATTACTCCTTGATCATTCATTTTATTTTTAAACACCCACTTTGTACCAATTATATTCATATTAGGTGTGCAAGGGACTAGTTGCCAAACCTCATTCCTTTTAAACTGGTTCAGTTCATCTTGCATTGCTAAAATCCAGTTTTCATCTAGTAATGCATCATCAACTGATAAGGGTTCATTTTAATATTTAGCACATAAGGTGTTTGATGGAATGTCAATTAGGAGGAAAGCCTCAAGGAAGATTCCCACTGGACACGAAGATAATCCTGGAGGTTATCTAAGTGTGAAGGTTCACTTCACAAGGAGCTCAAGAGGAGAAGGGAATAACAAAACATAAAATCCAGCCAACACAAATTAAGGCAAGGCTTGAATCATAAAGACATAAGAGTAAATGACATGAAAGTAAAGTGCTGGAAATTAAAGAGCATGAAAGTAAAGAACATGAAACAATAATGGAGGAAGAGATTGAGAGAAGGGGAGGGGAATGGAGTGCTACACGCCACTTGGGGGATGGTCCAACCCAAGATGAGTGGTGTTAGCCGCCACTTGAGCCAAGGCTCAAGATAAGACTCCAAGAGGGAGAAGAACACCCAAGAACACAACACAAGCTCTAGGCTATGCAAGAATGCTCTCTATTTCATTAATGTTCAACCCTTTTACAAGAATGAGAGGCCTCCTTATATAGAGTTGGGGTGGGGACTTAGAGGGAATTACATTGGAAAAGATTCCTAAGCATATTCCACTCTTGGTGGCCAAGACTCACACATTCTAGAAGGTAGGGCACAAAAAACGGGTTGCCAATGATTGAGATGATGAGAGGACATTTTCCAAGGGTTCTAGAAGGTCAAGATTGACTTCTTCACCCCCCCTTGGATGTCCCAAACTTGGGCCTCAAGCCTAAGTGCTCCTTTGCTCTAAACAAGGCTCTACTTGTAGAAAAAGGGGTGTCAAAAGCAATCCTGCAAAACCCAAAAAAAACATGAGTTTAGAAAATATTTAACAACTAATAGAAATGCTAAAAAGGCTAAATAAAAGGGGAGAGGAGGAAGTGTCCCTTCTCATCATGCTTCTAGTAATCCTCCTTGGACACTCCTCTTCTTTATTTGTGATCAGGGGCTCATCATCAACACATTTAGGCTCAACTTGGGAAACAAATGCAGCAGTTAAACATGTATCATGCATAGATCTTCTAGTAGAAACACCTTTCTGAACATCACCTATAACATTTTCAATGGATAGCTCACGAGGCACCCTCCATTCTTTAGGTAGATCCTTATCTGCAGATTTCAGTTCTGGTGCCAGGATTTCAGTCAGTTCTTTCTGATTTTCATCAGCTAAAATTTCGTCTGTAGTAGCTGTATCAGTTTCTACATGTTCATTTGATACACCTTCAATTAGCTTTTCTTCACCTGCACCTGCACCACTCACTGCACCTTCATTTTGCACATTAGTCTCATAAAAAACAACATGAATTGATTCCTCAATGATTGCTAATCTTTTGTTATAAATCCTATATGCTTTGCTATGTGAAGAATAACATAAAAACAATGCATCATCAGCTTTAGCATCAAATTTGTCAAGTTTTTCTTTGCCATTATTTAACATAAAACACTTGCAGCCAAACACTCTAAGATGTGCTATGTTGGGTTTTCTCCCTTTATACAATTCATAAGGGGTTTTCTTCAAAATAGGTCTTATCAAAACCCTATTTATTATATAACATGCACTATTTACTGCATCCGCCCAAAAATATTTAGGAATATTTGATTCATTAAGCATTGTCCTTGCTAGTTCCTCAAGTGATATATTTTTCCTCTCAACAACACTATTTTGTTGAGGAGTTCTAGGTGCTGAAAAGTTATGCTTAATCCCATATTTTTCACAAAAATGATTGAACTTTTCATTTTCAAATTCCTCTCCATGATCACTTCTAAGAGCACTTATGCTGCAACTGTTTTCATTTTGTAAAACCTTGGCAAGTTTCTTAAAAGCATGAAATGCATCATTTTTATTTGTAAGAAATAAAGTCCAAGTAAATCTAGAAAAGTCATCAACAATAACTAAAGCATAATAGTTTCCACCAATACTCATTGTTCTAGATGGACCAAACAAATCTAAATACAGCAATTCCAAAGGTTTTGAAGTAGACACATAGTTTTTCAGATTAAAAGAAACTTTGATTTGTTTTCCCTTTTGACATGCATGACAGATTTTACCTTTCTCAAATTTCAGTTTTGGTATCCCTAAAACAAGTTCTTTTGAAACCAGTTTTTCCAAATGATTCATGTTAATATGTGCAGCTCTCCTATGCCAAAGCCTTGAACTATCTTCCTTAGACATGAGACATGTAAAATTAGTTGCACACATATGATCCAGATCAAGCATATAAATGTTCTCAATTCTCTTTCCTAACATGCAGATTTTATCAGAATTTTTCTCAATGATCTTGCAATGATTTGATTCAAAAGTGATTCTAAATCCTTTATCACATAACTGGCTAATACTAAGGAGATTATACTTCAAACCTTCAACATACAACACATTTTCAATGAGGATTGAAGAAATGTTACCAACATCACCACTTCCAAGAATTTTCCCTTTGTTATTACCTCCATATGTGACAAAACCTCCATTTTTCAAGGTGAGTTTGACAAACTTCCTTTTGTCACCACACATGTGTCTTGAACAGCCACTGTCTAGATACCATAATGATTCTTTGTCCTTCAAGAACACACTACTTGCTGTATCACAATCAGCCATAAGGCAAAGATTGGCCTTTTCATCATTACTTGAAGAATCACTAGAGGAGACATCATTCTCATCCCATGCTATATAAGCCTTCTTGGTTTTGAATGATTTTTCATGCTTCTTTTCTCCATTCCTCTCTTTGTTTTGTGAGTATGGACATTCAACCTTAATATGTCCCTGTTTTCCACAACCAAAACAAGTAAAGTTAGAAGAAGCTAAATCAGATTTTTTATTATACCTCTTGTTTTTGTAATCTTTGTTCTTGTATTTCAAGAACTTGTTGAACTTTCTAACTAAGAGGTTCAGATTTTCTGCATCACTTTCTCCATGTGCTTCATCATCACTATTCTCCTCCTTGTGAACCAAAGTCTTCAAGGCCAGCCCTTTCTTTTTCTTGTCACTATCTTCTTGTTCAGCAAGTTTATTCAGCTCAAGCTCATGCTCCCTTAGCTTTCCAAAAAGTGCAGCAACACTCATTGTTGTCAAGTCCTTAGATTCAGAAATTGCTGTTACTTTGGGTTGCCAACTTCTATCCAAACATTTCAGCACTTTTATGTTCAGCTCCTCTTTCTCAAACACTTTTCCAAGACCTATTAGATGATTTACAATGTGTGTAAATCTCTTCTGCACATCTGAAACAATTTCTCCTGGCAGTATTCTAAACATCTCATACTCTTGGATTAAAGTGTGTTTTCTAGCTCTTTTAACATCAGTTGTTCCTTCATGTGTTACCTCCAACACTTCCCATATTTCTTTAGCATTGGAACACTGTGAAACACGAAAGAATTCATCAAGATTAAGTGCAGATGTTATGATGTTCTTTGCTTTACAATCATATTGCACTTTCTTTTGTTCATCAGCATTTAAATTTTCCCATGGTTTCTCTTCTTTAGGGATATACGGTCCATTGACTATAGCATTCAAAATACCTATATCAATTGATTCAATGAAAATCTTCATTCTAACTTTCCAAAATGGATAGTTTACCAATGAAAACATTGGTGGCCTGTTTATAGGAGCACCCTCTGCAAAAGGCAATTTTCCTTCAGGCATGTTTGAAAATTTTCAGAAAACTTGAATATTTTTCAAGAACCAGCTCTGATACCAATTGTTGGAATAAATGGCTGAGTTTAAGAGGGGGGGTGAATTAAACTCTTAAAGATTTTCGAAATTCAAGGCCAATTAAGAAAAACCAGATTCAGAATGAAGGTGAAAAACCTGTTTTTATAAGTTCTTGAAATGCTGTTAATCAATTGATCATATATCCGATTCAATTACAATTCAAATATCAATTGCAGAATGTAAAAGATTAGGGAAAGAAGATCAACAAAGAAGATTTATACTGGTTCACCTTTCAACAAAGGCTACATCCAGTTTCCTAAACACTCAAACCCAATCAATTCACTAAAAATCAGTT
The DNA here is from genome assembly GCA_030347555.1 of Lablab purpureus. NCBI lineage: Eukaryota > Viridiplantae > Streptophyta > Magnoliopsida > Fabales > Fabaceae > Lablab > Lablab purpureus. The sequence goes on from CM059263.1 coordinate 26,509,680, forward strand.
TTTACATGAACACTACATGAAAAACGAAAATCAGAAAAGTTGCACCTGATCTTGAACCCTACAAGACCTCTAAACACTTGTAAAACCCTATTACAAGAACCCTTAATCACCCTGATTAAGAGACGCAAACGCAGCTAACACACACACAAAGAATTGGATTGAATTCACCTGGAAATTCAGTGCAGTACAGAAAACAGAGCACGCAGCTATGAACGAAAAACAGAGCACGCAATCTTGAATCAATTAGCTATTCAATTGGATCTTGGACTTCTTGGAGAGATTCACAAATTGATTTAGAGTATTAGAGAAATGTTCTTGCACAGTGGGTTCTTCTGAAAATGATTCGTCACCGAGTTCTTTGAATTTCAAGTTATTTATAGCAAAGCTGTTCCAGAGTTTTAAAACTGATTCTGACGAAAATAGTCGGTTGAAAACACATTTAAACCGATTGTTTTCATTAAAAGGAATTTTCCAGTGAGCACCCCTTTTCAGAAATTTGAAAACAGTCAGTTGAAAATATGTTTTAACTAGTTATTCCAGAAAATTGGAATTTCTTAACAAAATCTCTAGGATTTCAACTGGTTTAAATTCAGAAAACAGCTAGCTAAAATTAGTAAAAAACAAAGCTTTAAAAATGAAGAACAGTTTAACTGATTGAAATCAGATTTTTAATTAGTTAAAAATGAGTTAATACCTTTGAAAACATTTTAAAACCTTTTAAAACATTTCAAATCATTTTAAAGCCCAAGATTAAGTCCAAGATTAATTGAAATGCATCTTACCACACATCCTAAGACACTCTAATCCTAAGACACAATCTTCATTCTTCAAGCACCCTCTTCTTCATCATCAAAGGTGGTTGGAGACATCAAATCCACTTGAAACCAAGTCTTCAAGTCCAATAATTAATTCTCTCAATTTTTTAGCTTACTATTCTCCTTTAATTACTCTTCATTATTACTCAATTTCTATTGAAAAGTAACCATAATATTTGGTGCTTTCATTGCCACTCATCGCTCCCTCTCATGGTTGATAACACACGAATGAAAGAAATGTCAAATGACATAAGAGATTTGAAGTAGATTATGAGTCTCTTGGAACGAAGAGATCAGAACAGTAACGAAAGACTTCAAAAAATCGAGTCATCTTTGGAGGAGCTGAAGGCGCTCACCGTAAGCCCAGGATACAAGCCACCCCAAGTAGAAACCAGCAAACAAACATTTCAAGTGAGAAATGTCAAAGTTCATTTTCCAAGGTTTAATGGATCTGAGGTTCTGCACTGGATCTTTAAAGCAGAACAGTTTTTCGATTTTTACAATACTCCTGATGAAAACAGAATTTCAATTGTTGCCATACACTTGGAGAAAGAAGCAATACCATAGGTTTCAGATGGTAACAAGAACTCAACCATTTCAGTCTTGGAAAGACTTTACTAGAGCAATGGAGTTGGAATTTGGACCTTCTCCGTATGATTGTGGTCCTCACTGTTCAAACTGACTCAACAGAACTCAGTCCAAGATTACTACTCAGAATTCATGGCCCTTGCAAACCGTGTCTATGGAGTTAGTGCAGATGCTATATTAGACTGCTTCATTAGTGGCTTGAAAGTAGATATCACGAGGGAGATAATAGCTCAAAGTCCTTTATCCTTGTTAAAAGTTGTAGCTCTTGCTAAACTGTTTGAGGAGAAATACAATTATCAACCAAAACCATACTATAGACCATCTACACAAAACACAAACCGATTTATCCCCAAAATACAAAACACCCAACCACCATTGTTACCAACCCCCACAACCAGACTTATAATACTCAACCCAACAAACAATCCTATAAAGAAAATGACCACAACAGAAATGCAAATGAGAAGAGAGAAAGGGCTTTACTACACATGTGATGAGAAATTCGCCCGTAATCATAAGTGTCCTAACAGGCATTTCATGATTCTACAAGTAGAGGAAGATGAGACCATAAAAGCGAATACTGGACAAGCAGAAGATAGGTTTGCACAATAGCCTATTACAACTGAAGTAGACCATCATTTTCCTTTAATGCTCTAAGAGGACTCAGTTGTTTAGGCACTATCAGGTTCCAAGGAAAAATTAAAGGCTATGTAATTCACATTCTGCTAGATAGTGGAAGTTCTGATAATTTTCTTCAGCCTAGAATTGCTCAATTTCTGCATTTACCAATTGAAGCAGGACCTAAGTTCAAAATAATGGTAGTTCAATGGCTGCAGAGGGAGTCATTCCAGACTTGACGGTTGAGGTTCAAGGTCATAACCTACAAGTACCTGTTTACTTGTTACCTGTTGCAGGAGCATACCTGATTCTAGGAGCAGCTTGGCTTGCTACTCTAGGCCCTCATGTGGTAGATTACAATGCTTTTGGCTTTTAAATTCTTGCTGAATGGAAAATTCATCACTCTGTATGGTGAAAACCAGAATTGCCTCAACTGGCTCAGTTAAATCACATTAAGAGGATGTGCAACACTGATGCAATTGAAGAGGTGTTTGCAATCCGAGTGCAGCCTTGATGAACTGACTGATATGTCTCAAAGTGAGGAACCTGAAATAGCCTTGTTGCTTCACACTTACAAATCAGTCTTCAACAAACCTTTTGGACTACCACCACAGAGATCACAAGATTATCCCATACCCTTGTTGGAAGGTAGTAACCCTGTCAAAGTCAAGCCATACAGATATGCTCATAGCCAGAAGAATGATATAAAAAGAATGGTACAACAAATGCTCCAAGAAGGTATCATATAATCTAGTACTAGTCCTTTTTCTTCTCCTATACTGTTAGTGAAAAAGAAAGATGGATCTTGGACATTTTGTACTGATTATAGAGCACTAAATTCCATAACAATTAAGGAAAGTTTCCCTATGACAACTGTAGATGAATTGTTAGATGAATTATATGGTGCTAATTTTTTCTCTAAGCTAGACCTCAGATCAGGTTACCATCAAATACTAATGCATCGTGCAGATAGACACAAAACAACTTTTAGAACACATCAAGGGCATTATGAGTGGTTGGTCATGCCTTTTGGCCTAACTAATGCACCTGCAACCTTTCAACAGTTAATGAATCAAGTGTTCCAGCATCTTTTAAGAAAATGTGTGTTGGTTTTCTTTGATGACATATTGGTATACAGTGCTAGTTGGTCTAATCATTTGCAGGATTTGGAAACTTATTTACAGACATTACAGGCTAATGTTTTATTTTCAAAATTGTCCAAGTGCACTTTTGGCTCACAACAGGTGGATTACTTGGGACATTCAGTTTCCAACAAAGGGGTAGCTATGGATGTAGCGAAGGTGCAAGCAATTCTTTCTTGGCCTGAACCTAAAAGCCTTAAGCAGTTGAGAGGTTTTCTTGGCCTGAACCTAAAAGCCTTAAGCAGTTGAGAGGTTTTCTTGGCATCACTGGTTATTACAAAAAGTTTATCAAAAACTATGCGGTAATTGCTAACCCCTTGACAAATTTGTTGAAGAAGGATGCATTTCACTGGTCTCAAGAAGTAATTGCAGCTTACCAAGCTCTATAGAAGGCTATCACATCAGCACCAGTATTGGCCTTGCCTAACTTTAAATAGCCTTTTACTTTTGAGACAGATGCTTCAGGCACATGAATAGGAGCAGTCTTGAGCCAAAACAAGCACCCTATAACTTACTTCTCTAAGAAGTTAACTCCTAAAATGCAGCTTATTGTAGAGAATTATATGAAATTACTGAGACATTAGCTAAATTTAGACACTATTTGTTAGGTCACCAATTTGTCATAAGAACTTATTAGAAGAGTCGTAGACATTTGAATGACCAAAACATACAGACACCAGAACAGGAGAATTGGTTACACAAGTTCTTAAGCTATGATTTCATAATTGAATACAAGCCTGGTAAAGAGAACATTACAGCTAATGCTCTTTCAAGATCATTTCACATGCTTCTTCCACTTTTTAGACTGAATTCCTATAGGATCTTAGAGAAGCAATCAAAGATGACAAACATTGGCAAGAACAAATGGCTAAATGTGAGAGCAATTTGCGAGACAATAACAGTATCACATGCCAAGATCAGTTATTATACAGAAAAGGCAAATTAATAATCCCTGCAGACTCAAAGCTAATTCAAAAGATCTTGCAAGAATACCACAACTCTCTTATTGGTGCTCATTTAGGAATTGCAAGAACTACATCCAGAATCAAGAGTGAGTTCTATTGGCCAAGAATGAAAAGAGATATCATTGAGTTCATATAGAAGTGTACTGTCTGCCAACAAGCAAAACACTTGACTACTCATCCTAGTGGACTGCTACAACCCTTGCCAATTCCAATCAAATTTGGGAGGACATATCCATGGATTTTATTACTGGTTTACTTGCTTCTAAAGGGTACACAGTGATATTTGTAGTGGTGGATAGACTATCCAAGTACAGTCACTTTCGTCCATTAAAGGCAGACTACAATAATTTCAAAGTAGTTGAGATATTTATGAATTCAATTGTAAAACTACATGGCATGCCTAAGTCTATTATTTCTTACTAAGACAAAGTGGTCACAAGTAGATTTTGGCAACATTTGTTCAAATTGCAGGGCACTACACTACCTATGTCTACAACATATCACCCTCAGTCCGATGGGCAAACTAAGATAGTGAATAAATGCTTAGAAATGTACTTAAGGTGTTTCTGCTCTAAAAAACCTCATGTTTGGACCAGTATGTTAGCCTGGACAGAATATTAGTATAACACAACATATCACTCCAGCATAGGCATGACTCCTTTTAAAGTTGTATGGAAGAGATCCTCCAACACTGACTAGGTACAAACCAATGGATGATCACAATGCTGAAGTGCAGCAAGCATTACTGAGCAGGGATGCAATACTAGCTACTCTAAAAGATAATCTGTTGAGGGCTCAATCTCATATGAAGACCAATGCAGACAAGAAGAGGACAGATTGGCAATTTAATCCAGGTGATCTGGTTTAGGTTGAATTACAGCCTTACAGGCAACATTCAGTAAGCCTTAGAAGGAACCAAAAACTTAGCATGAAGTATTTTGGTCCTTTTAAAGTGCTAGAGAGAATTGGTGTTGTAGCTTACAAATTAGAGCTCCCTTCAAATGCAAAAATTCACTCAATGTTTCATGTGTCTCAATTGAAACCATATAAGGGCAATGAAACAATGTCTCACATTCCCATTGCTTTACTGAATGAGGAATATACAATGCAGGCTCAACCCAGGGCAGTACTGAAGAAAAGGGTCATCATCCAAGGGGGCAGCATAAACCTCATGTCCTAATCCATTGGCAAGGTCAAACTGCATTGGAAGCAACATGGGAAGATCAAGAAGAATTCATCAAATAGCATCCAACATTTAACCTTGAGGACAAGGTTAATTCGAAAGGGGGGAGTATTATTACGAATCCTAGACGTGAGGGCTAAGTCAGCAAGGAGAATGAGACAAAGTTGGTTAAAGAGGCAGGACACGTGGAAGTGCGCAGGAGCTCACAATTACAGCAACTGAATTCCATGCTGCAGGATTACTTTTGGCAGGGGAATAAAGGAACCAAAAAGCAAGAGAGTGAGGGGTTGAATGATTGAAGATTCCCTTGTTTCTCTCCTCTTCCTATCATTCTTCCTTTTTCCTCATCCCTTTCTTACTGTATTGTAGATTTTCTCATTTCCTTGTAATGCACATGAGCACAATACCTTTTCCTTGTATTGGTGATTCTTATTACTAAATCAAGTGCAATTGAAGTTATTAATACTCTTAATTTTTTAGCTTATTATTCTCCTTTAATTAGTGTTCATTATTTTTCAATTTCTATTGAAAAGTAACCATAATATGCAACTATGGTGGGTGGTGCTAGTTGTTACTGGCGTGAAGTGGTAAGATGCTCAAACTCTTCTTCCTTGCATGATGGATGAGTGAAGCTGCATGGATGAGAGGAAGCCATTTTTAACCTGCAAAAGCATCCATAGTCATTATACTTTACAAAAGAAGCACATAATCCATTATTCCTTGCAACATAATCGATTAGGTGCTTCTTTTGTGAAGCATAATCAATTATGACTTGCATCCATAGTCGATTTCGCTGTCTTTTTCGTGTTTGAGTTTTGGTTTCCATAATCCTGTAATTAATTCATGTTCCTCCTTGTGCAATTTTGATGGTTGTGGGGGTGCAACTATTCTATGCGGAGACAGTGTGTGGTGTGTGGTGGTGTGTAGTGCGACAACAATGAAGTTGGTTCTATCAAGCTTCATACGTGTTGGGCGAAACTGATTGGTGTGTTGTGATGGTGCTGGTGTTGTTTGCTGCTAGTGGTGTGTGGTGGTGGTTGTTGAGCATTGTGGTGATGCTGGTGGCGATTCTGTGAAGGTAACTATTGTGAGTTGTGTGGTGTTGGTTCCATAGTTGTTAGTTGGTAACTTGAAAAAGTAAGTATCTGACATTGCTCATTAGCTAGGTTGCATTTTGGTGTTTATCTAATAGCATGTGTGTTTATTATGTTTGTTAAGATGAATATTGAATAGACATGTCTTTGTAATTATTGAATAAAATTTTGTGTTTATTAAAATAAATGTTATGCTGAAAAATGATGATTAAATTTTTGTTAGGCTAAATAATATATTTAAATTTTTTTTAAAATGGAAATTTAGATTAAAATTTGTATAATTTTTTAAAAATATATTTATGTAAATATTTTTAATTTAGTATATACTAATTTAGATTAGCATTATAAATTTAGTAAATAGGCTTTATTCATTATTATTTGTGTTATAAAATATGAATTATTTTTTATACTGTAATTTAGATTAAAATTTATATAAATTTATATAAAATTGTGTAAATATGTTTATGTAAACAAAACTTCACAACCAAATCCACACTTAACCACAAGGGAATGCAATTGAACCCAAATAAAATCCCATGATCACCCCAACAAAATGAAAGAGCAGTAGTATATGGCCTGATCAAAAGCTATCCACGAAAATGCATAGAACGTGCAAAAAGCAAAGCATCCAAACTCTCCTCAAACCCGGAAAGCACAGTATTCCAAGACACTATCTCACGATAACTCAAATTCTCAAATACAAGCAAAGTCATACAGTACATTTTGATGAGAGAATTAGACACTGAAACAAGCGTAACAAAGTCACTACTCGATTAAGCCGACGCAAATGATCGCACTTAGCGTCGGCTGAACCGACGTTGCCTTCTACTTCAAATTTTGTGTCGGCCAGGCCGACACTACTTCATTATTAAATTTTTAATTATTTTAGCGTATCGTGTGCCAACGCAATATTAATAATTTTAAATTTTTAATTTAATTTGTGCATTGGCATAGCCGATGCTAAGTTATATTTTTATTTTTATTATTTATTTTACAACCTAACGTCGGCTTGACCGATTCTAACTTTTTTTTCTTTCCTTAACATATAGAGTTTAATTGGCCAACGCTAGTAACGTCGGTTACTAGCCGACGCTACATATCTATGATTTCTTGTAATGTTAAATGTACATGTTTCATGTTTTGTTCTTAATTATTCAATTTTAAAATAATAATTTCTCAATTTAGATATGTAGTTTCTCAGTTTAGAAGTAGTTGTCTAACATCTCAATTAAAGAATAACTATATAATTTATCAACTCTTACTTTTACAAAAATATTTATCTTTTTTGTATTTTAAAAAATTGTAATATTTATACCATTGTAATATAATAAAAATACAATACACATTTACATAATGTATTTTTCTGGTATAAAATAAAAATAATGATGTATTTACGTAATAGTTAAACTTATATTACAAATCCTAGTTTTGGTTTCGATATACTGGTTATTATACATTTTTAAAATTTATTACATAATTTTATATAATTATGTAATTTATATACAAAGAGCAACCAAAATAAAGAATATTTTCTTTACATATTATTAAAAAATATTTTTATATATTTTCTTCAATTTTTTTATATATATTTATATATTTATATGTTAATTAGTTAATCACAAATATTTAATTTGTAAATCACTATCTTTATATAATAAATTGATGTGTTGATGAAGTTATTAGGGCACACAAAGATTAAAAGTTCTTTTATTTTGAATTTTGTATGATAGATCAAATTTATTGTGATTATGTGTTATTGTTTTCATGGCCAATTGAATGTGAGACATGTATATGTATATTAATAAGTTGGTAATAGATTATAGATTTCTTCATCTTGTCTTTTTTTAAGACTTAATTATATTGTCAAAAACTCATTTGAAAAGGCTTTTAACAACAAAAGTAAACTAGATTAAACATAATTGACTATTATGTAACTAATACAAGAATAAATAATACAAGGAATACTCTTTCAAACAATCAATTATTCTTTAATTGATTATTAGAAGTGAGTTAATCAATCAAATATAATAATCAATTAGGTTATTCTTGTTTATATAAAAATTAATCAAATATTTTGTTTATTATATATATTTTTAATAAAAATTAATTCTTTCTCTCATTATTTTATTTTTAACATTTTATTATTATTATTTTTACTTTAAACAATATAATGAAAATATAGAAGTATAATAAAAGTTGCCCTCTTACATTTTTTTTAATTTTTTAAAAAATATATCGTTTACAATAAATTATGAAGTAAGTTATTTTATTAAATTTGTAAATCTTAACTATTGAAAAGTTATACATAAGAAAGGTTTTTATATTTAATTTTTTATTTATTTTAAACAAAACTAATTTTTAATTAAAAAGCGAGAAAATCATATTAAAAGCTAGGAAAAAACACAATGACAAAATTGTTTCTAATAATACTAGAAAATGAAAGAAATAACAACATAAAAAAGTTATCCGTTCGGGACAACAGCTGATTTGATACGAAGGGAGGGAACGAAGGAGAAGAGAGGCTAATCAAGCGAAGAGAAGAGAAAGAAAACCCTAGAATCTCACATGCCTCTCATCTCACCTGACTAATATCACATTCTTAACACTCAACACTAGGGGTGGCAAAGTGGGTTGGGCCGTGGCTGGCCTGCCAAGCTCGCCAAAGATATAAGCGTGGCGGGCTAGCATTTTCAACCCGCCAACCCGTATCAGCCTGCCCCGTCTAGCCCGCCAACCCGTCGGGCCAGGGGCGGGGTGGGGCGGGCCAGCCCGCGAAAAAAATATAACACCTCATTTACTCTCACTCATTCTCTTTAAATTTGGGAAAGTAGTTATATCTAGGGTTCCTTCAACACCTCACTGATTGTAATTTCTTTTGTAATAAACATTATGTCTTTTAGCTTGCACTTTTTAAATGTCATGTCACCATATACATCTTTAATATATTGTTGTAATTACAAAAATTCATTTAAATTGGACACAAACAAAATAGTTGCAAAGAAAAAAAAAGTCCAATTTAAAATCAAAGATAAAAAAATAAAATAAAAAATCCAAAAAATAGATTTTCCAAAAAAATGAAAAATAAAAAATATAGGCAGGCCAGCCCGCCAGCCCGCCAGACCCGCCTTATGACGGGGCGGGTTAGAAATTTTGGCCCGTATCACTATGGCGGGCTGGCCCGCCCCCCCGTTTTTGGCGGGCTCATGGCGGGGCGGGCCTAAACGGGCCGGGCTGGCCCGTTTTGCCACCCCTACTCAACACTATTAACATTAATATAATAAAAAATATTACATTACCTATTTTTAATCAAAATTCAATTAAAAGTTTAAAATTTAATGAGACTACATTTAAAAAATTCAATATTTATAATTAAATATTTAAAACTTAATAGAGACATATGATATATAATTAATCAATTATCAGAATAATTAATAGATTATTTAAATTATGTTTTTAATACATTTCAATGAAATAAATACATTATAATAATAACATAACGAAAATAAAATATTAGACAAAATTGATATATTTTTTAATATCCATCTATTATGGCAACTTTAAATAGTATATATATTTTCTATATTGTTAATAATAATATTAAATGTTCTAGTTCAAAAAGATTGTTCTCATCTATATTTATAGATTTATCTTTATGAATTTCATGCATATTTATGATCATTGATCATTTTTCATTACATGGATTTTGTTGATAAATTTGATTTGATGATGTTGCTAGAACAATGATGATTAAATGATGTTTCTGCAGTTTTGAATAACTGTTAGATTATCTTTTATTAGTTAGCTAATTCTGATATATTAGTATGTTATTTTCATTAATCTTTAATTAGTTAGCTAATTCTGATATATTAGTTTGCTACTCTCATTAATACAGGAAATATGCCAGGAATGTATTTTTAATGAATTCAGCTAACTATTTTGTTCCAGACTTTCCAGTATGACAGAAAAGAATATCAACCTATTGGAGTTTGTCTCTTTCTCTATAAATACAAGTCTCATGGGAGATTCAAAGTACAGAGAGAACAGAGAAGAGAGAATTACAAAAAAAAGGCTTTTACTTTCTCACAAATCCATTGAAGAATTCAGCTTTAGAAAGAATCAAGAAAAGGGTCTTCATTAGTGTATTCTGAATTTTATTGTTCTCTGGTTTGGGATAGTTTTGTGAAGTTACAAAACCTGTATTTTGGTGATTGGGGTGATCACTGTAGACTTGGTGTGAGTCTGGTTTAGATTGAATCCTATAGTGTTTAGAATTTCATCTTTTTGGTTTTGTTAGTCTTTAGAAGAGGGGTTCTTGTAAAGACTTGATCATTTAGTGTATTGTGATCTGTTAGTGTTACAGATCGAAACTGGATGTAGCTCTTGAAAAAGAGTGAACCAGTATAAATTCTTGTGCATTCTTTCTCTTCTTTAATCTTCTTTAATAAGTTTCTGATATAACTAATCGACTATTTTCTGTAATAAGTAAACTAATATGTTCTTGACAGCAAAAGAAAAATCTGATACTGAACAATTTTCGAAGAAAATCCTATATCAATTCATCCCCCTTCTTGATATATCTCTGAATCTAACAATTGGTATCAAAAGCAGGTACTTGAAAGATATTCAAGAGTGATCCAAGATGGTTGACAAGCTTCCCTTTGCTTTGCTGAAGGAGCCTCCCCCAACAGACCACCACTTTTCGTTGGAGCAAACTACTCCTTCTGGAAAGCAAGGATGAAGATTTTCTTTGAATCTGTAGACAAAGGTGTTTGACATGCTGTAATCAATGGTCCATACATTCCAAAATTAAAAGCAGAGGATGGAACAATATCTGAAAACCTTGGGAGACATGGACTGATGCAGAAAACAAGAGAGCACAATTCGATTGTAAGGCCAAAAATATCCTAACTTCTGCTTTAAATCTTGATGAATTGTTCAGGATATCTTAGTGTGCTACTGCAAAGTAAATGTGGGACATCTTGCAAGTAACCCATGAAGGCACATCTGAAGTGAAAAGAGCAAGAAAACACACTCTCATTCAAGAATACGAAATGTTTAGAATGCAGCCTGGAGAAAGCATCCAAGATGTTAAAAAACGTTTCACTAACATTGTAAATCATTTACTGGGTCTTTTTGATGATGAAGAACTGAATATCAAGGTCCTAAAGTGCCTAAACAAGAGTTGACAGCCAAAGGTTACTACCATTCTTGAAACAAAGGATTTATCTTTCATGAACACAGCAACATTATTTGGAAAATTGAGAGAACATGAACTGGAATTGAATAGACTTGATCAGCTGGAAAGTTCTGACAAGAAGAACAAGAGTCTTGCCTTGAAAGCCAAAGAATGCTTGAACAGTGATGGAGAGGAAAACGAAAATGACAGTACAGAATTCGCCATGCTTGTAAAGAAGTTTGGAAAATTTCTAAAGAAAAGAAACAGTTCAAGAGACAGATTTCAAGATCATCAGAAAAGGTACACAAGAAAATCTGATTTCAATTCTTCTAATTTCTCTTGTTTCAACTGTGGGCAGCTAGGACATGTGAAGATGGATTGTCCTCTCATTAATCAAAGAAAAGAAAGAAGCCCTGAAAGAAAAGAAAGAAAAGACAAAGTCTTTGAAAAACAAAATCTTCATTCAAGGAAAGGAAAGAAAGCCTATATGGCATGGGATGAAAGTGAATCTTGCATGTCATCTACATCAGATTTTGAATCTGAAAATCAAGCAAATCTTTATCTTGTAGCAAATGCAGAAACCTCAAGTCAGGTGAGTAACTGTGACACTGATCTCAGTGAAAATTGTGACACTTTATTAGATGCATTTAAAGAACTGCATGATGAAGCCAGAAAATAGGGTCATCAGATTAACAGACTAAAAGGATAAAATAGTTGGCTGGAAAATTAGATTGAATTTGAAAAATCTGAAACTGATAACAAAATCAACCCTGCTAATTGTGAAAACTGCAAGAATCTTCAAGATAAAGTTGCTTATACGATAAAAACCTTAGGAAAGTTTCAATTGGGACAAAATACTCTTGATCAACTATTAAACTCTCAAATAGGTTATTCAAACAGAACTGGTCTTGGGTATGGTAAATCTGTCAAACATTTTCCAACTGCTAAATATAAATCTTTCTCAAATAGCAAATTAAGAAAATGTTTTTATTGTATGAAAACTGGGCATACATCTAAATACTGCGATATAAAAAATATTTTGGTATTTCAAGAGGTGAATATTGTTGGAAACCAAAATTATTTGCTATTCCTAACTCAAAAGGACTCAACTTGTTTTTGGGGACCAATATATCTAAACTAAATTTGTTTTGCAGATATGTCAAAGAGCAAAGAAAGCTTTATGGTATTTAGATAGTGGATGCTCTAAACATATGACAGGTGACAAATCAAAGCTTATCAATTTCAAGGAATATAAAGCTGATTTTGTTACATTTGGAGATGATAACAAGGGTAAAGTAAAAGGTTTTGGAGATATTGGAAGTTGTTCATCCTCACAATTGAAAGATGTTCTATTTGTTGAAGGACTGAAACACAATCTGCTGAGTATTAGTCAACTATGTGACAAAGGTATGAAGATCACTTTTGATGCAGAATTTTGTGTGTAAATCTGCAGATATTGTCCCCATTAGAAGAAGATCAAACAATGTATATATGCTGGACATTGAATCCTCAAATCTCAAGAATATATACTTGTTAACCAAAGAGAATGAAGATTGGCTTTGACATTCTTTAATTAATCAATTTTAAAAATTTGAGTCAAGAAAATTAAAGAAAGGGATATATTGAGATAGAAAAATTAAAAAAATGAAAGAGAAGAGTAAAACGAAAGTTGTACACATTTCATTAATCTCAAATCCAATTACAATTTTCTTAATCACATTCTATCTCAATAAAAAATTGATTATAGTCATATTTCACATGCAACACTTGTAATAATTTAAGATATGAACAAAACTCTTAAACAACTATGAAAAAAATACTAACTAGATTACACTACTAGAATTTCTTTATTTTCATGAGAATTTTTCTACAAATTTGTTGTAAAAATTGGTAAGAAAAGAATTTCTTGCTATTTTTTTTATAAACTTTCTATAAATTTGTAGGAAAATTCTCATAAAAAATTAAAAATTTTAGTAGTTTTATAAGAATCTCATATAAAGAAACACAAAACCTAGATATAAAAATAATCATAAAAGAATTAAAAAGAGATCACTGAATATAAAAAAAACATTTCAAAAAAATTAAGAACAAAAGATAATGAAAAAATATTATTAAAGTGTTTTCATTAATAGAAAATAAAAAAATCAATTATGTCACTGCATTTAGGTCCAACACCTAAAAATACAACATGAAAAATGTGCAATGATATTTTTAAAAGTTTAATTAATTTTTTTATTAAACGTCTTGAGTCTAACACGTAAAATTTTATATTTATGTGAAATGTTTAAGTTATTTAAGTAAATATTGAGTTTTACGTTAAATCATCGGACTAAAATTTATTTTAAATCCTTTTAATACCTTTTTCTTCTTCTCCAGCAACAACGAGAGTATATTGTGCACTATAATGTTACACGTTGTTGCTTCATCTCTGTGTTTCATTTGTGGTGGTAGATGTTTCTTTTTTATTGGATTCAAGCATTATTAAGTCAATTATCATTGGAGTTAGTGTTCTATATTTATATTTTATTATTAAAATTAAAATTAGAATTATGATTATGATTATTTTGGGAATCTTAATATTTAAATTTTTATATATTTAATTTTAAAATTATATTTAGTTATTTAAATTTAAAATTTGAAATATTAAAATGAATTGTGCACAAGTGAATATTATAAGATGTTTAAAATTGTAATTTAGACTTTAGAAATAATAAAAATTATAGGGATTAATTAATTATTTTAGTCTTTAGGAGTTAGTCATTAGTTTGATTAAAATTTTAGAGATTAATTTATAGGAAATTTAAAAAATTTCTTTTATGGAAATTATAGCAAAAAAATAGTTTAAACCAATTGACAGGATTGAAATGTATTGTAGTATGTTTAATTGATATACTTTGTTTTCGTTGTAGTAATTTAATTTTGTTTGGATGTATATTGAATGAAATTTAGTTCTTGTTTGAGATTTACAAAATGGTTAAACATTAATCATTTTGTATTAAACTTTGAATTATTAAACTTTGAATTGTCTTAATAAGACAAATTGCAAAAATTATTTTTCATAATTTCTTTGGATGCATATTGTGGCGTGTTATTTATCACCATTTTCATTTCACGTACTTTGAAGATCAACGTGGAATGTTGCATAAATTTTATCAAATTTAAGATAATAGACTTGCATGTATTAGCAAATTATGAAAAATATTTTTCTGAATGAATAGAGCTTCACCTTCAATTCTAAAAGCAGAGTACAAAATAATGAGATTACCATTTAAGCTAAGTATGCACATTTTGCTAATTTTAAAGACAAATTATATTACGATATCCATGAATTATTTTGGAATCGTACAAGATAAATGAGAAATTGATTATCTAAAGTTTAGAGTATGATGTAAATGAATTCATAACAATACATGTATGTAAAAGAATTATTTATTGTTTACTTTGATAAATATAAGAAAGTCACCTTATAAGAATAAAACTTTTATTATAACATATCAAATGATAAAAATATTTTAGGTTAAAAATCTGTTAGATTCAGAGATATATCAAGAATGGGGATGAATTGATATAGGATTTTCTTCGAAAACTGTTCAGTATCAGATTTTTATTTTGCTGTCAAGAACATATTAGTTTACTTATTACAGAAAATAGTCGATTAGTTATATCAGAAACTTATTAAAGAAGATTAAAGAAGAGAAAAAATGTACAAGAATTTATACTGGTTCACTCTTTTTCAAGAGCTACATTCAGTTTCGATCTGTAACACTAACAGATCACAATACACTAAATGATCAAGTCTTTACAAGAACCCCTCTTCTAAAGACTAACAAAACCAAAAAGATGAAATTCTAAACGCTATAGAATTCAATCTAAACCAGACTCACACCAAGTCTACAGTGATCACCCCAATCACCAAAATACAGGTTTTGTAACTTCACAAAACTGTCCCAAATCAGAGAACAATAAAATTTAGAATACACTAATGAAGACCCTTTTCTTGATTCTTTCTAAAGCTGAATTCTTCAATGGATTTGTGAGAAAGTAAAAGCTTTTTTTCGTAATTCTCTCTTCTTTGTTCTCTCTTTGTACTTTGAATCTCCCATGACACTTGTATTTATAGAGAAAGAGACAAATTCCAACAAGTTGATATTCTGTTCTGTCATACTGGAAAGTCTGGAACAAAATAGTTAGCTAAACAACAAAATAGTTAGCCAAATTCATTAAAAACACATTCTTGGCATATTTCCTATATTAATGAAAATAGCAGACTAATATTTTAGAATTAGCTAACTAATTAAAGATTAATGAAAATAGTAGACTAATATCTCATAATTAACTAACTAATAAAAGATAATCTGACAGCTATTCAAAACTGCAGAAACACCATTTAATCATCACTGTTCCAGCAACATCATCAAATCAAATTTATCAACAAACTCCCCCTATTTGATGATGGCAACCTGCCAAACCTGTTAAAATCAAAGAAAATAGATGGAAGATTATCTCCCCCTTTGACATTAGCAAATAGGCATTGTTTTAATAAAGCATAAATTTAGGTGCAGATTATATTACAGACCCATAAATTGTTCATGAAACAGCAACATAAAAACGAAAATATTGAAAGGTAACAAAAGATATTAATCTTCATCTTCATCTTCATTATCCTCATCGTTATCACCCTCATCATCATCATCCTCATCATCATCATCCTCATCATCATCTTCATCATCATCATCATCATCATCAGTATCAGCATCCTCATCCATGGTAGCAGCAGTTTCAGAGGTGCCTTCAAAGGCTTCAACAGAAACTTGAATTTCTGCAAGTTGTTGCTGTATGAGTTCAATTTCATAATCAAAGTTTGTGAACCTTGCAACCATGGTTTCATGAGTGTTACGCTGCATAGAACCAAGAACATTAAGACGTGTAATAAACATTCTTTCAAATTCAGATAAAGGGATTCCTTGGTATGCAGGATGAGTTGTGTATGGAACCATCTGATATGCAGAGTAATCTTGAGGATTCCTTGAAGAGTTATCAGCATGTGTTGATGATCTGGGTGCAAAGGAGGATGAACCAGCTTCAAAAACCCATTCATCATCAATCTTTGTCAGCCCCATTTTTCTAAGGTAATAGTTGACAAAGATGTGCTTGTGATTGATGATCCTGGTTGTATCTCCTTCAGTGGAAATATTAAAGTTGTCTAGAACTTTGGAAATGAAGATTGCATAGGGAAGTTTGTGATCACTGAGTCGCTTTGCCTTGAACATATGTCCCTTGATGACATAGATCCAGTTGACTTTTATATTGTTCTTCATGCAATGTATTAGAGCCAGATCCTCTTCCATTAGCTCTGCGTGATTACTCCCCCTGGGTGTGAGCTGCCAAGCTATTATGAAGGCAAGAAGTCTATCATCACGTTTGATCTTCCCAACTTGGTATTTCAGCACAGCTTCTTCAACATTTTGCATGCATGACTTGAACACAGAATCTGTTAGAAATAAACGACAGTGTAAAAATCAAGAGGGGGGGTGAATTGGATTTTTAAGAAACTTTTTCTCTTTAAAATAATTTTCCAGATTTTAAATAAATGTTTTAAAATCAGGATGCGGATTATCCTTAACCTTAGATGAGCGCAGTTTGAATTGCAATTGTTAATATGATCCACAATAAAAAGAGATAGGGAAAGAGAAAGAACACATAGATTTATACTGGTTCGGATTAGGCCAATCCTACGTCCAGTTTCCAATCACCAAAAATACGTGATGATCACCCCACTATCTTTAATTGAAATTACAAACACCAATTCATGCAATAACAAATAAAGATAAAGGAAACACCTCCTTAGACACACTAAGGATAAAACACCTCCTCAGACACACTGAGGATGATTCCCACCTCTCTTGACACACAAGAGATGAACACACCTCCCTTAGAACAGTTCCAAGGGATGAATTTTACCCGTTCAGAAAAACAGTAAAAGAAAACACCTGATTGAGTGCTGTAACACCCCAAAAAAATACAAATAAACAAAGTAATTCACTAAATCATGCATCATCATTATCATAATAACATCTACTCAGATAAAGATCATACAAGCAAAAGATGAATATATGCATATACAATCATCCTCAAAAAGTTGTACAAAGTTAAACACATGCCCCGACAAGCAGGCAGTCTCAGATTACAAAAGAAATAAAGCAGCTAAAGGGGTCTAGCTTTTCTCTAGCTTGGCCCCACTGCCTGAAGCCACGTCTCTCCTGTCATCTGCTCCCGTGTCAAAACACGATCATAGCAGGTACAAATTCAAACCATGAAAGAAAAGGGGTAAGCCAAAAATCAATATTTTCATAATTAAGTCTATACACGAACATTAATTTAATCATCCACACTATTCAATCAATCAGCCTACCGAAGGCTATGGCAATCACAATCACACACATAAGACCGACGACTTCCGAAGACTCAGTATGGACTCGGACAACTGGAACTAACACCGATACACGACATGGGGATTAAATATTATATCTCAACCTCTACCACCATGTGAGTCAGGGTGAAAGAATTAGGCCTTTTCCCGTAGGTCATCCTAATCCAATCTCCGTCGACTTCTCACAACTGATGACAGTGTCTACGTGACTCTGATCATCAGTGAAGTCCGGATATTCCATCAGAAATCCCTAGTCCATACACACTACTATTATCACATACAAGCACAACACACCACAATCATTCAAACTTGTTCCACCTCAATATAACCCATTGGTCTTACCGCCGTGTACCTCATGAAATTATCCCTCCGGCCTTACCGCCAAGTAACCCTCAAATATCTTCATCACAACATATCATTCCTCAATTTCACATCATATAGCTCAACATATATCAATCTCATATAACACAAGTCATACATTCTTCAATTTCATAAAAGAAACACAACTGGTGCGGGGTTCTCGCTGGGCGAGAACATATCTCGCCTCGGGCGAGACCAGGCCGTAACCAATTCTTCGCCACCGGAAGTGGTCTCGCTTAGCGAGACCAGGGCTCGCCTGTGCGAGAGTTGGACAGAGACCAACTCTTGCCACTGGAAGACTCTCGCCTAAGCGAGAACAGGGCTCGCTGGGCGAGGGTCGACCAAAATTGGACAAAGATCTCCCTAAAACTTGGTCATTTCCCAACTTTGACCTCGCTCAATTTACACAATTTATAGCGCATAGCTTCATCACCGCCTAAAGCAATACAATCATACTCAGTTTGGGGCATTGGTCATCCCATTCAACATTCATTCATTACATAGAACAATTCCTGCCAATTTCTACTCATTAACTACTCACATTCATCACAACAAGTTGAGATTCAATCAAATTCATATCCAAATGAAATTCATCATACACATAACAATATATTCCAATTCACTTCTACTCAAATCAAGTTTAATTCAACAATTTATGAACTAAATGGTATTTCAACATAATGCATCAAGCTCACAAAAGAGAAACTCAATTTAACGCACAAAATGCCTTTCGCTTCACCTTAGCTAGAAAAGGAACCTAAGCAGATTCAATCCCTCAATCAACCGGGAATTTCCCACTTTTCATTGAAGCTTTTAAAGAGACTAAATTTAAGACTTCCCTTACTCGTTGCTCCCGCAGCTCCTCTATCGTCAAAAGTGCTCCTTTTTCCTCTAAGTGCTCACTTAGTACTTTAGGGGTACCTAAACGCAAAATGACGAGCATTAGCATTGTCCCAACACTTCACAGAGGAAGAGCAAGCCCAAAACAGCGCCGCGACATGAAATTGCGCGAAGAACGAAAAATCCCCAAATTGGAACCCTAAAAGGTGCGAATTTGAAAACTCACCTAATCGAAGATTCTCGATCGGCAAAACGTTGCTCTCGTGACGCTCGTCGCGTAGGCGGTCTCCGCTCTTCAATCGGACAACAAACCGTCAAGAAATCGAAGGGAGAAAGGAAGAAGAGAAAAGAGCTCTAGAGAATGAGTGAAAGAGGAGAGATAGTGTTCTTTGAATAATGAAGAACAAAAGGAATTAAATACTTAAGGACGTGGGTCCCACTCTTTTGTTCCTTAATATTTTAATACTCTATCCCTTTCTCAGTCAATTATTTTCTAGGTTCTTACAAGTGCTGAATGAAAGCTTAAGCACAAAGATCACCACTTCCAAAGACTTTGATCAACCTTGAGAGAGCAAGAAAGCGATTTTGAAAAACTATATCGCAAGAACACTTTGAATACTGTGTTTTTTCAGATGTGTTGAACCTAAGAAATTCTCTTTCATTTTATAATTCGAAAATACATCAAAGTTTCCATTCTTAGTTTGATTCAATATTGAATTCACAAAAACGAATTATTTAATCGATTATCTAAAAAGCTTAATCGATTATATCAGAGTTAAAAACTGGAAAACTCATTTTGCCTGATATAATCGATTAGATTAAGGCCTTAATCGATTATATTAATCCAGAATCAATATAATCGATTATCAAAAACACTTAATCGATTATTTTGTTCGTTAAACTATTTTGATTCAAATTTTAAGTGAAATAATCGATTAGACTTCATATCATAATCGATTAAAAGCGTAGAAAAACGTTTTTGCGAGAAAACGACTTGCTCTCATGTTTGAAATGGTCTTGAATGGGATTTATGACTTACTCTTTTCATCCATCACCCAAAACAGAAACTTCTAAACTTGAAACTCCAGCACTTGAGAAAATCTTCACCAATCTTCTCTCTTGAAAGCTTTAAACATCCTTTATGTCTTGCCTTTTCATCAAGCAACCTTCCTTTGTGAGATGACACAAGTCTTTAATGTTGTTTAGAGAACTTTAAACCTTCATCATCAAAACTTTGAATCTTCATGAAATATTGAGAGGACTTCATCAACACTTGTTCTTGAAATATGCCAACAGAATCTTTGTTGAACTCAGGCACAGAAGAAGTGTTTCCTTTGCTTATTTTGACACCTTCATTCTTCAAACCAGCCAGTCTTCTCCATAGAGAGTTGTCAATCTTTATCTCTTTTCCTTTGGCTTTAAAAACCAGCATGTTGTTTTCTGCTTTTAGGTTAGCATCTAGTATCTTAATCAAATCACTATAGAAATTACCTTCCATCTCAACAAATTGCCGCAGGCCTTGAGTTTGAAGAGCATTCTTTACAAACATCAGATTTTCAATATTTAGCCAAGTGAACTTGAGAATCTTGGGTATCAGCACCAGCTTTCTTTGCATTGTTAACTCCAGTGATTGAATAGTTTCAGCTTCTTCTTCATTTTCAGACACAGTTTCTTCTTCAGATTGATTTCCTTCATCATGCACAGGAGAAAGAATCCTTACATGAACTTTGAACCTCTTAGAAGGTTATCCCATAGCTGGGTTCGAAGATGCAGCAGCAGATGCAGAGTGTCTGTTGGTTTGTGCAGGAGAAACAGAGGTTGATCCTCTGTTGCGAGTTTGAATTTTGCAAACAGGAGACTTAGAAGCATGGGTTTTCATTCTGGTTCTTGATGATCTTCTTAGTCTCTCAACAACATTCACTAAAGGTGCATCTGAATCATCATCACTCTCAATCAAGAAATAGTCATTAGAAGACATTTTTGTAGAAAATTGCAGTGAAAGTATGATGCACAGAAAATGTGTGTTTAATGCAGATGAAGCAAATTAATAGGGAAGGTTTGAATAGCGTGGTCAAAAGCACAATAACTGTGAGAATATTTTGAACAAATATGCACTCAATCACAAATCTTAATAGCCAATAGTCAGAAATGCAGAAAGAATATATTGAAAAATATAAGTTCAGTTTTGGAAAACTAATAAAGCACTCTCACATATATTCATATATTTATAAGTGTCTAAGTTTTGAAAATAGTGGACCCAAGTACGAAATTTGATATGAGACAGATTTGGTTTAGTTAGAATTGGAAGAATTAAACTAGTTTGTTTGAATAACCAATTGAATCAGTTGCAGTAAATGAAATCAGTCAACTAGTCAAAGAAATTAATAGACTAAACTGACAACAATTATAGCAGTGGGTCAATTTAAATGAAATAAGTCAATTATTTAAAAAATTTAACAAACTATGTTATGCAACAATATAACATTTTTGTCAGTTAAATGAAATAAGTCAACTATTTCAAAAGAATTAACAAACTATATTATGCAGCAGTATAACATTTTTGTCAGTTAAATGAAATAAGTCAGCTATTTCAAAAGAATTAACAAACTATGTTATGCAGCAGTAAAACATTTAAGACAGATTCTTAATGTTTAAGATTCCTAATTCATTTCTTAATTTGAAAAACCTGTCACGACCTAATGCTTTAGTAAAAATATCAGCTAGTTGGCCATTTGTTGAAACAAATTCAATCCTACAATCTTTCTTTTTAATATGATCTCTTATGAAGTGATGCCTAATTTCAATATGTTTTGTTCTAGAGTGTTGAATGAGATTTTTTGTTAGATTTATAACACTAGTATTATCACAGAGAATAGGAATATAAGATAAATGCAAATCAAAATCACATAGCTGCTATTTTAACCAAAGTATTTGTGCAGTGCAACTTCCAGCAGCAATGTATTCAGCTTCTGTTATTGATAATGCAACACAAGCTTGTTTCTTGCTGGTCCAAGATATCAAGCAATTTCCAAAGAGATGGCATGTTCCACTTGTGCTCTTTCTATCTAATTTGCAACCTACAAAATCAGAATCAGTATATCCTACTAAATTTAGTTCATTACCAGTGGAGTACCATAGTCCAACATTCACTGTTCCTTTGAGGTATTTGAGAATTTGTTTTGCAGTAGTGAAATGTGATTCTTTTGGATTGGCTTTAAATATTGCACATAAACACAAAGCAAACATGATATCTGGTCTACTAGCTGTTATATATAGTAAGGAACTAATTAATCCTCTGTACATGGTGGCATCAACTGATTTTCCTTTTTTATCCATGTCAAGATAGCAATTTGAAGACATAGGAGTAGAGGCTTCTTTGCAGCTTTTCATATTAAATTTCTTCAACAACTCATTGCAGTATTTTGTTTGGTTGATGAATGTACAATTTTGCAATTGTTTAACCTGCAGCCCTAAGAAAAAATTTAACTCTCCCATCATGGACATCCCAAATTCACTTTTCATAGTGTCTGCAAATTCTTGGCATAGAGATTGATTAGATGAATCAAAAATTATATCATCAACATAAATCTGCACTAATATGAGTTCATTATCAACTTTTTTAGTGAAAAGAGTTTTGTCAATAACTCCTCTTTTAAAACCTTGTGATATGAGGAAAGTTGTAAGTCTTTCATACCATTGTCTAGGTGCCTGTTTGAGACCATACAAAGCCTTTTCAGTTTGTATACATGATTAGGAAATTTAAAATCAACAAATCTAGGTGGCTGTTCAACATATAATCTTCATTAATGAAGCCATTTAAGAAAGCACTCTTGACATCCATTTGAAAAATCTTGAAACCTTTAAGACAAGCAAAAGCAAGTAACAATCTAATAGCTTCTAATCTAGATACAGGAGCATAGGTTTCATCAAAATCAATACCTTCTTCTTGATTATAGCCTTTAGCAACTAATCTAGCTTTGTTCCTAGTGATTATCCCATTCTCATCAAGCTTGTTTCTAAGCACCCATTTAGTTCCTATAACATTCATATTGTTATTTCTAGGTACAAGAAACCATACATAATTTTTGATAAACTGATTTAATTCATCATGCATAGCAGAAATCCAATTATCATCAAGCAAGACATCTTTGATATTTTTAGGTTCAATTTGTGACACAAAAGCCATATGATTGCAGAAATCATTTAAAGAATTTCGAGTTGTAAATCCCTTTTCAACGTTTCCTATGATGTTGTCCAGTGATAGTCCTTTTTGAGTTCTCCAGGATTTAGACAGTACATTGTCTGTTGCAGAATAGTCAACTGTTCCAGAGTTATAGTTAACTTTTTCAATTTGTCTGTCAGCAGCAGCAGATTCTTCTGCATAATCATTACTCTTTTTTTATTTTTCAGATATATCATCATCTGTACCTGCAAGAGAAATACCTTCTCTCTCTTTTTGACATAAGAACTCATCAAATACAACATGAATTGATTCTTCTACAGTCAAATTTTTGTTGAATACACGATAGGCTTTACTGTGCATAGAATATCCTAAGAATATACCATCATCAGATTTTTCATCAAACTTACCTAAAGATGTTTTTCCATTGTTTAATATGAAACACCTGCAACCAAAAACTTTAAAATATGAAATGCTAGGAGTTCTACCATTCAATAGTTCATAAGGAGTCTTTTTGAGAATTGGTCTTATCAATACTCTATTAAGCACATAGCAAGCTGTGGAAACTGTATCCGCCCAAAAATACTTAGGAAGCTTAAATTCACTTAACATAGTTCTAACACATTCTTAAAGTGCTATATTCTTTCTTTCAACAACTCCATTTTGTTGTGGAGTTCTAGGAGCAGAAAAATTGTGAGATATGCTATGTTTTGAGCAAAACTTTTCAAATTGAATGTTTTGAAATTCAGTTCCATGATCACTTCTCAAAGAAACAATGTTAAGATCTTTTTCATTTGAAATAATCTTGACAAATTTCTTAAATGCATAGAAAGTTTCATCTTTAGAAGATAGAAATAATGTCCAAGTGAATCTTGAAAAATCATCAACAATGAAAGAACATAGGAATTGTTATCAAGACTTACAGTTCTTGATGAGGCAAAGAAATCAAAATGTAATAGCTTAAGTGGTCTTCTTGTTGAGATGATGTTCTTTGACTCAAAGAAGTTCCTTGATTGCTTTCCCTTTTGACAATATGCACATACTTTGTCTTTCACGAATTTGATAGTTGGAAGTCCTCTAACAAGAGTTTTGTAGCAGATTTTGTTTAATAACTCCATATTAATGTGTCCACAATAAAATATTTATTAATCTTTTAAAAAAATTATAAAACACAAACTCACTCTATCTCCTGATAGTGTAAAATCTATTTTTTCTTTAATTTTTGTACTTTACATATTAAAATACTTAATTACAATCAACAACTAAACTTAATTTATAAATATTTATGATTTAAATTGCGGTACTTAATTAAGAATGCCACAGGATATATTACTTGATAAATACGAACCAAGATGAAACTTTTAAGTATTATTTTTTTAAAATATAATTTAACAATGTAATATTACCAATTTAATTGATCACCTAAATTATTTAATAAATATATTGGCACCACATTATTTAACTTTGTTCTGTATCTTCAAGTCTACTAAACCAAACATCTTTAATTTCTTTTTCTTCTTCAAATTATGAAATTGGATCTCGAACGTAATTTGATCATATAATAATATCAACTTAATCTATCAAATTTATGATAAATTACTCATTAAATATGTGGATCTTAATTTCATAATTTCATGTATATAAATTACTGATTTTTTCAACATTGACACCGTTTCCTTATTTATTGTCTTAGTATAAAATATAACACAGTTTATTTTAGTATGTCAAAATTTTTAATATAATTGATCAAACAATTATTAAAAAATTATTTAAATTTAGATTCTCTAACCCTTAAATTATAGACTAGATTTTATTCTTTTTAACTTTGTTTTTAAAAATAAAATCAGAAACAAATTTAGAAAGAAAAAATAATTTATAAAATTAATAAAATTCAACATTAATTTTAAAAAGTAGACTAAATAATTTTTACTGAAAATTAAACTTTTTATATTTAAGAATTATTATGAAAAAGGATTAATAAAAATTAATATATAAATATAGTAATTGATAATAATTTTTTTTAAAATACTGTAATAATTAATAATGTCATTTTTAATTATTAATTTTAGAAAATATTATTTAAATAATCTTATGTATGATAAAAAATCATTTTTAAGTGATTAAAATCATGAATAATAAAAGTTCATATTTTGATAATTAATTTTAAATAATTATTTTACTAAATTAATAATTCAAACAAAAAAAAATTATTAACATTTTAAATTTATTAATTATTACATTTATAAATATTTTAAACAATACTAAATTACAATTTATAAATATTATAATATTTACAATTTATCAATTTTAAATTTTGAATTTTTCACATGGTTAATCATTTATAAGCTTAAATAATCAATTTAATAGTTATTTAAAATTAATTATAAAAATATGAACTTTTATTATTTAACATTTTAGTTACTTTAAAAAATACTTTTTATAATACACAAAAATTATTTAAATAATATTTTTAAATCTAATAATTAAAAATTATATTTACTAATTATTAGAGTACTTCTTTAAAAAAATTATTATCAGTTACTGTATTTATATATTAAATCTTATCAATCTTTTTTATAAAATTTTAAATATAAAAAGTATATTTTTCGATAAAAAGTATTTACTTTATTCTTTAAAATTAATATTTAATTTATTAATAATTATTTATTTTATAATTTTTAACTTGGTTTTTTATCTTATTTTCAAAAAATAAAATTAAGAAAATAAAATCCAATCCAAAATTTAATTTATAAAAAAATCCAAACTTTAATAATTTTTTAGTAATTATTTCACTAATTATATTAAAAATCTTAACATATTATAATAAAATATAATATATTGAAAAATATTTTACACTGTATTTTACTGGAATAATAAATAAGAAAACACTGACAGGTAAAAAAAATCACAAATTACTATTCCATTATAACAAGATCAACAACAATAATTAAAAATTAAAAATGACATTTGACAATGCAATACAGTCAAAGAATAAATTACTTAATAAATATAGAAGCATAAGGAGATTTCACTTTATTAATTAGTTTCAACTTTTTTAATGGAAAATTAACTTTAACTATACTCTACCCACTAAAATGTTTGTTTTTAATCCAAATCCACCCTCATATATTACATTGTGTTATAGAATAAGAGAAGAAAATTGAAATTTATAACAGCGATTCTTTTAAAAAAAATTGAAAAGAAAAAATTGGTAAAATATTATTAATTAAATAATAAAAGATGTAATTAAATTGAATAAAAAAAGTCTTTTCTATGATAAAGCAATGGTTGCTATAAAGTCTAAACCAAAATAAGTGTTCACGCGCCTAACATTGTTGAACAGTAGAGTGTATATAGTAAGATTTATTTTGTTTGTCTGAATGTGACTGCTGCAAAGTCTTGCAACTTAATAAGGTGTTTGTCAGAAACTTCTGACACATCTTTCTCTCTCTCCATTCTCTTTCTTCCTACTTACAATTGAAGTAAATGGAGGCAACTGCAGAAGCACTTCCGTGCCCAGCTTACCCTTTCCAAATTCTCTTTTAACATTTTCTCATTCACACTGAAAAGAAAAAGAAGCTTTTTTTTCCCCTTATCATCACTATCAGAGACAGACCCTCTGAAGAAAAAGGAGAAAAAAGCCCTCATGTGAATGTGACAATGGAAGCTAAGCCTCTTAGGATTGTTCCCTCTTCACACAACACTTCTGGTTTCTCTTCCACTCTCTCTTATTTTCCCCATCATCACATGTTCTTCGTTGCCACCTTTTTCATTCTTCTTTTTTGTTTTTTTTTCTTATTTCTGTTCTTATGTTTGTGTCTTTTTTGAGGGGTAGGAGGTGGACCCCAGAAGAAGATTGACATTGGACACGCCATGGAAGGTGATGGTGGTGGTGTTGTTGATGAGAGAAAGAGAGTTGTGGTCAAGGAAGAGAAAGAGAAAGAGAACTCTTCCAACAGTGATGAACTTCATCTTGGAGTTGATGCTTCTCATTCTGCGCCAATAAACTATGTGATCACTGAAGCTCAGAGACGAGAGCTTCACCACCAAGTTTTCATCTTCAATCACTTGACCTATAAACTTTCTCCTCCTCATCACCTTGTGCAATTCCCAAGTAACATGTCAGGTCTGTAAGAAATAACCTTTGATCAAGTGATCATGTCTTCTTTCTATATTATGTGTGTAAAAAGTTTTACTTTTTTAGAAAAACCGTGTTGTGTTGTGTTTATTATAGGATGAATCAGTGCCTTGTTTGATTCTGTTTTGAAATGAATTACTATATAGACTACCTGTTTCTTTTGGAGTTAATTGTTGGCTAAGTTTTGTTTTGTCTGGTGTCAAGATCTGGACAAAATGCTTGTTAGTGGATCTAATTAGTGTAGGGATCCATTTGGGATTTTGATATGTTCAAAGCTAATTCTAATTTTGTATTTTTTATGTTAAAAGGGTATGTTTGTTTATGTATGATGGATTTGTTTTTTATATTTTTGTTCATTGGTTTGGGTTACAGAATACAGTTTCCTGGGTTTTGATCATGGAAGTATGGTGGATCCAGAACCTCATAGGTGTAGAAGAACTGATGGAAAGAAATGGAGGTGCAGTAAGAGTATAGTTCCTGGTCAAAAGTACTGTGAAAGACACATGCATAGAGGTCGAAATCGTTCAAGAAAGCCTGTGGAAACATCTCAAGTTAAGTCCCAAGTTAAGTCCCGTTTGGCAACAAAAAATTCTACCAAGTCACCTACCAAATCAGCCTCAAAGACAGTTTTTGAAATTTCAAATCCAAACCTTATGGCCATTCAACCTAACACGCCTTCCAGCACCCCGCCAAGGAGCCTCAGCATTGACAATTGCTTTTCTATGAATAGGTCTAAAAATATGGCCAGGGCTGCCAACGACCTGGAGGTGTTTTCTTCCACCGCAGTGTCCCCTGGCTCAGCTCTTACCGCTGCAGTTGCTCCTAAGGTGGTGCCGACATGCAGCAGTGTGACATCTGTTGCTTTGGATAACAAAAGTTGTCTGAAGATATGTCACAAAGATAACCAGTTCAAGAACTGTGTCATTAACAACATATGCCATAGAAGTGATGGGAAAGGAAGTGGTGAATCAAATGGCATCTCCACTGGAATAAGCTTCTCTCCAACGAGTGTTCTTCAAGGTAAGTTTGATGTGGTTGGTTGCAACCTGAAATAATTTATGTGTTTTTCACTATTTGTTGTAGGACTCTAGGATTACAGACAGATCCCCATTCTTTCCCCACCCTGCCAGAACAACAAACTCAAAACCAATTAAACCTGTTCCATGGAGTGGGGTCAGTGACATGCCTCTGTCATGTCATGTTTCACTTGATCATGAGGCCTCCTGTAGCTCAAATGTTACTGAATAGTCTCCCATGGTCCTACCAATCCCTACTATCACAAAACAGAATCAATAGCAATATAGCATCATATAGCAAGTATGTTCTGTCCTCTTTACTGTCATGCTTTTTCTGTGGGGCCTAATTTAAATTTCAGAATCTTCGTGTCTTTGAAATGATCCTTAAGTGTACTAATAATTGTGTGCTCAATTAGTCTAGAATCTAGATGGACTTCTCCAAAACTTACTCCTAACTTTACATGCACATAAGACACCCTCATAGTCTCTTTGCTTTGAATTAGGTGTTCCACAGAATGCACTTATTTTTGTGTCTCCCTGTGACATTTTTCTAAAATGTTTGAGAATATTGGCCTTCATCATGTTAAGGTACAAGTGAAAGAAGCTGAATTCTATAGTTTGAATCACTTGCTGGGAGAAGATTCAAACCAAACATTAGTTTTTGAGTAGAGTTATGCAAAAGATTCATTAAGAGATCTCTAGATATCAACATTCCATTTTAAGAATAACGGTGAGTACTGTTTGCCATCAGAGACTACAATAGCTGCGTAGATGAGGCAGCATGTGAGTGATTACATTTACGCATATTATTAAATTGATACAAGAAAAGAAAAGTTAGTTCATCCCTGTTAAAGGACTTGACTGTGGTGGAAAAGCCTTACTCCTTCCCATCCCTATGCAAGGGATATGTATTACTAGAACATTTAACTTATAAATTATGTCAATATTTAACATAGTTAGTAGTCACATGGCTACTATCTGTATTTATTCTTTCATCTCAAACATTCAAATATGATCTAATAATGATCTATGTATTGTTCTTATTTCTCATAATAACCATTGGTAACTTCCTCCTTATCCATGTTAAAATTCTGTACTTCCCTGACTTGTAATTTGCTGCAACTACTTTAGAAATTGTATCTCCCATTTCTAAAAAAGATAAACGAAAAACACTATGCTGTACATCTCTTATGTAGTAATGTTATATTACTAAGTTACAAGGACAAACCTTTTATGAGAAAACTGATAGAAAATTCTTGTTTTTTCTGCTGCCATTTTCAGTTTTTGGTAACAGTCCTTCTTACCTCCATGACAAAGCCAACATAGAACCTGCACCCGATCGGTGTCGGAGAACAGACGGCAAGAAGTGGCAATGCAAGAGTGCTGTTCTTCCTGGTCAGAAATACTGTGCCACACACATGCACAGAGGTGCTAAAAAGCGTTTTGCAAACCATGAAATAGCAGCAGCCACTAGTACTTGTTCTGCAGTTACCAACCATGAAATAGCAGCTGCAGCTACTACTGCTACTTGTTCTGCCGTTACCATTGTCCGGGTGCCTTACTCTCCAGCCACAACCAACATGCAGAAAGCTCATTCTGCAATTCTAAGTACAAATCTTTCTATGTCTGTCCCAGCAAGTGCTCCTTTCATACAATGCAATGAGAAAGGTCCAAGTAACAGTGACACCGATACCACCATCAGTGACACCTTGCAAGAGTGTAGCTATTCCTCTTTCTGAGTCACCCTTTCTTCTTTAATCATGCTTCATGACCAAGTAACTTGTAACATTTGAGATCAATTATGTGTGAAGTGAACAATGATCTCCATGAAGAAAAAGAACAACCCTGTGTTTTCTAATCTTGTCATCTTCCCAAAGTGATAGTTCAAATTATGTGAAAATTTAACATTTATCAATCTCTATCCCGCGATTTAAATTCTTCATTTTTTTTGCTCTTTTGAATAACCAGGGAGAATTAGGACATCTGAATTTCCTATTTTGTTTTCATTAAAGGTGTTAATATTTTGGCCTATATTTCTCTTTTTTCTTTTCATTAAGGTTGATAATAATTTAATCTCAAATTGAAACAGTATAAGTATGATCAATGCTGTAGCTTAATACTTCTATCATAATTTTATCTATAAAAAGTGTTAAAGTGTTTCTATTCATTAAAGGCGACAATTTTGGGAACACTTTTAGGAACAAATGTCTTTGAAACCCACCATTGATTTCTTACAAACACTTTCAGAATGCATTATTGTTATAGTTTCTGAAAGGTTGGTTCTGGATCATGATTAAAAAGTTGATAAAATTGTCTCTCAAACTAAAAATAACTTCAATCCATTAATGTTAACAAAGTAAAGTGGCAACTGGAATCTCAATCTCCGGGAATCTTCTTTTCTAGTATTTTTTTTATTATTTTTTTTGTAGAAAAATTTGAATTGAATGTTAAAAGAAGTAACATTCACAAAAAATAAAGTTTTCCCTTTACTATAGAGTCTTAAACTTAACCACCCTTCTTTTTGTTTCTCTTCACCTTCTCTGTTTCCATCTACGGAGATCAATACTTTTTTAGATACTTACATATTTTTCTGAAAAATTCTTTATTATAGAACAGTTAGATCAATTCATAAGACAATATTTGTGTACACTTAAAAGTTTTAGTCAATCATAAATTATGTAAAAACAGAAAAGAAAAAAAATAATCATTATTTTTTATATTACATAAAAAAAAATTCTTAAATCCTAAACTCTAAATTAAAATGTATTTTATTATTTTTATTTTTAGAAATAAAATCTGTTTATGATATAGGAAAAAATTATTTTATTCAGTATTATAATATCAAAATTAACACAGAAAATAAATTATATAACCTCTAGGTAGAATATAATTATACTTAATAAAAACAAAATATTAAAATAAAGTATTGGATAAAAAATTTAAAAACAAAATATTTCGTAGATAATAAATATATAGTTTTAAGCAATTAAGTATTTACCATAGAAATGCATCCATTCACATTATTTAAAAAATTGAAATTTATAAAAGACTAAGTGGTCGCCCGGACTCGAACCGGAGACATTCAGTGTGTTAGACTGACGTGACAACCAACTACACCACAACACTGTTTCGCTTAAGATCTGTAACGTATTAATTTTAAATTCTTAAATAAATAATTGAATTTTTCTTTTTAAATGTGGCAGCATCTTATTATGATTTATAGATAAAAGGAGTAAAATAAAAATTTGTATAAATTTGTATTAAAGTAAAAATATTTTTTTATATTTTCAAAATAATCTTAAATGTAAGAAGTAGAAGAAAATTATGAAAATGTCTGAAACCAAAAAACTTCAATCAATTAATGGTAAGAAAGTAAAGAGGCAACTGAGCAGGCACGTGAAATATTTTCGTGAAAACACGTGCAATCTGCTGCCATTGGGAAACTTTTTTTCTCTCAATATATTTCAGTAAAAAGTAACTAAAATGAAATTTAAATCTGTTTTAACTCTATACAATCGGTTTATCTTTGCATTATGTTGAATGATATAGTTTAGTTATATTTAACACATTTTTATGTTAAAGATTACACGTCTTAAATGTGGAAATAGAAGAACTCAATAACAGATAATACAAAAAATTAATAAATCTGATTAAGATAGTCTCTTCAATCAGTTAGATACATTTTTAATAAAATGAAATTTAACTCTTAATCTACACAATCGATATAAAATAAGGTTTATACACCCACCTACATAATATAAATGGATAATTTCCATATTTTTCTCTTTTAAATTTTTTATTTTTATGTATTATTTTATGTATAATACAAAATTAAATAAAGTATTGTTTTATTTAAAGTATTGTTTATTTTAAAATTTAAAGTTTTATTACGGTTTTGTTTTTAAAAAATATTTTATAAAAATTAAGTGAATTAAAAATATATAAACTGTTTTTAATCTTAATTTTTAAATGATTTAAAATTATTAAGTGTATCGAAATAATTTATATACACATAATATATATAATAAATCTTTCTATATCATCAGATAATCAATTTTAAAATTAAAACAGTGTCAATAATTTGATTTGATATTTTAAAATTTTTTAAATTTATCTTCACCAACTCGTATAAACTCACTTAAACCAGACATAACATAAACCTACATGTTATGGAGAAAAATGGTGGAATTTTCCAACTACTGATGAATTCAAATCATATTCCTATTAGACAAAATAAATCACATATATTATTGAATAGTTATTATTATTAAGATTTTAAGAAAATGTCTAAATACTTTGTAACATGCAATACAGTTGTGAGTAATATTACAGAAAGAGAATATTTCTATAAGCTTTCACATGAATCCAATTTTGTCTCACTCCAAACAATGATATTGCCATGTGGCCTTTGAATCTAATGCACAGAATGCAATTCTTAGAATCTGAAATTTCTGCTATTTTTTTTCACTTTCTTTGAGGCCTTCAGCTACATCTAGTACTACTCTGGCATGCAATGTTTCACTTGATCATGAAGCCTCGTATATGTTAATGTTGCTATAGTTTCTTCACTAAATTCCCACAAACACAAAGGGGAATCTCATGTATCTTCTGTCTTGTTTCTGTCATGCTTATATTCTGTGGGGCCATATTCAAATTTCAGAATCTCATGCCATTGCCATCCTCTTTAAGTGCAATCTAAAACTCTGTGCTTAATTAGTCTACATGGACTTCACATTGCACTAATACTGTTAACTTTGGCTAAGGTGGTAAACAGTTTAACTTCACATTTTTCACAATTTTCTAAGGGCCACTAAATTAACCAAATTAGTGTTAGAAAATTATTTTGGTATACCTTTACAATAAAGTATTTTGAAACATCTTCTGCATCATTCATTTTATAAATATATAGGTAATTATTATTAGTTTATTATCGTAACATTTTTAGTTATACTATAATATTAAAATCAACTTATTTTTCTTTTCGACAAAAAACAATAGTTTTATACTTATGAATTTTAAAAATTAAAAACAAATTTTTTTATTAAAAGAATATGCAAATGTATCCAAAATTACCTATGCCAATTTTTAAAGAATTTTTTTCTTTTTATTTTTTTAATTGTTACTTTTAAAACATTTGGAAGTATTTTTAATTTAATTAATTAACTAATTTTTAAAATAATTCATTTTCATCATGATAAAAATAATGCATTTATTTACTAAATAAAGTAATTCTAATAAAATTATTTATATAATTAATTCATGTTTATAGTTTGAAAAAATTCTAAAACTACCATAAGTTTTATTTATATTTTTACAAACATTTTAACATATATTAATAATTTTCTATTTAAATAGGTTTTTGGGTTATGTTAAGTTTTTATATAGACGAAGTTAAACTAAAAAATTATAAAAATAAAATAGGTAAAATGTATATCATGTTTTTATAGTTAAGATTGAACTCAATTTAATCTATCTTATTGTCACTTTACATTTTACTTACCGAACATGTTATTTTTTTGGAGAATATTTGTATGTAAAAAAGAAATTTTTTTTTAATTTATTAATATAAAACCAAAAAAATATTTACCTAAAAAATATTAATTGTGTTGAAATATAAATTTAAAATATGTCAAATAATTTTTAAATAGTACTTTAATTTTTTTTATTAAATATTAAAAATAGTTTATCACAACATTTTTATTTTTAATATTAATGATAAATTATATTAATTTTAGTAAGTAAATATATATATATATATATATATATATATAATTTAATAATTTGCATAAGTAGTTATGAAATTTGTATATATTTTAGTTATAGTGTACATCAATTAGTTAATATATAATTATATCGTTAATTAATTCTAAGTCGTTCTATTAATAAAAAATATTTAATTCGTTTACATTAATTGTATTGTTGGTGTGACACCCTTTACCCCACATCATAATAGTGTACAATCTATAATAATAGTGTACATATTATACTTGACCACAAAAACGATACATAATGATTATGTTCACATAAATCTAAGAACTTCTTATATATTCATACACATTTTCCTTCACATAAGTTCACATTTATAGTCACAATCACTTAACACATGACTTTTATCATAAGTGGATAAAACAATATAATAATATTCAATTAACACATATTATCCTTAATTCATTATTAGGATTATGTCACCCTTGACTCATCCCCTAGGATATCACAAGAATATTTAAGGTGCTATAAAATAATCACAATATTATCAAATTAAGAAATTATACATATTATTTTTCAATTCAAATCATAAAGAGAATACAAGAATAAGTAGGAGTTAAACAGAAATAAAAGAGGAAACACTCTTTCAAGAACACACATAAAATAAGAAATTTGGTCAATCAATCAAAATATTATCAGATTAAGAAATTATAAAGAGCTTATAAGAGTAATTAGGAATCAAACATAGATGAAAGAGGAAAACTCCTCTTTCAAGAATACATCCAAATTAAGAAATTGGGGGCTAACTCCACTACCTAATTAATATGTTACACCTCAAAGTGAGTTCTCATTCCTCCTTACCTTTTTTATGTGCATACGGTACTCCCAATATTCTAAAATTTTCCCTCTTACTCTTCTCCCCTTCCTTGTTAAATAGAGAACAAAGAAGATAAAAAATCTCAAATTACTGGTCCTATGCGAACTGAATATCTCCCTACTCAGACCTTGTATCAACCATCCAACTGGTCATAATGGAGAACCAGGTGTCACAAACCATTTGTTAAATTTCCAGCTCGATCCAACAGTGAACGAATACTGATTTTACCGTAATAGTCTTGTGACAAAATGGGGATGACTTTCTTTCTTTCCCTCTCTCAAAGTACTGATATTCTTAATGACCTAAGACTTCAATATTTATTTAAATAAGACCTCATATTCTAAAATTAATTATTTTATAATTATGAAAATGAATACTATATATTAAAATTAAATATTAATCATAATTAAATTAAAAGTCCTGAAATTTCCTAAATTTTAATTAATCTCATAAAAAATTAGAGTGTCTCAGTTGGTTGATATATACTTTTATGATTTGATTTGAAATCTATAATAACTTATTTAAACATATATTTTGTATTGTAATTTTTAAATATCACATAAAATTATTTTCCAATAAACATATAAAATTGATCGTAATTGATGATTTTTTTTAAATTATAAACATGCATTAATTATTTAAATAATTTTACTAGAATTAGTTCATTCTGTAAACAAATATATTATTTTTATAGGGATGAAAATGAATTATTTTAAAGATTAGTTAATTAATTAAAAATAAAAATATTTATAAATGTTTTAAGAAAAAGAAAATAAAAAAAAGAAAGTTTTTAAGTACGAAAAAAATTGACTTGAGAAATTTTGAATGTATTTTCATATATTTTTTAATAAAAAAATTTATTTTTGATATTTAAAATTTATAACAGTAAGTACATTTTTTTTGAAAAAAAAAGTTAATTTTAATATTTAAGATTTGATGGGTAATGGGTAATAATTTTTGAAGTTTTAAATGGATTAATGTAAAATGAGATAAAAAAATTCTAAAAAACATAAAAAATAAAATGTAAAATTTATAATTACTTAACTTTTAAAAGTAAAGTTTATAATTTACTAAAAATATCATAATAACAAACTAATTATAATTAATTGTACAGTGATGAAAAGAATACTTCATGTTAGAGCTACTCACTTAATCTAATATAAAGAGAACAAATTGAAACCTTTTCATTTTTCGGACCAAATTAAAACCAAAAGTTCAGATCATGTAAACAACATCTGAGTAAAAAGAATTCAGTTTATCCTTTAAAAAACTTTTAAATTTATATATTGTGGTGGAAAAAGCTTCAATCCTTCTTCAATATATATTGCTTGTTATACTACGAACTATAAATTTAGATCAAGTATCATACATGAATTATTAAAATTAAAAGTGAGCTAGTAATTAACATAATCACATTAAAAGGTCATGCAAATTTAAGAACTTTCTTCAATTATTTCAGGAAAAAATAAGTGTAAACACATGAAATCTTAAAAGTTTAGTTTAGGGTTCAAAACTAAGTGGCGTCGCCCGGACTCGAACCGGAGACCTTCAGTGTGTTAGACTGACGTGATAACCGACTACACCACGACACCGTTTAGATCAAAACTTTTTCATTTAGTACTTCTTCTTATAATACGAGAATAATTTATTCATGAAATTAGGATGTACAAGCTAGTTGGTTTCTGAAGGTAAAAACTTGATAAAAGTGTCCTTAAAATTAAAAAGAAAAACTTCAGCCAAGTTACATATTTTGTGCTAATATTAACTTGGAACACATTTTTTTAATGGTTGAAATATTCGATTAAAACAATTTTTTTTAGTATGATATGGTGACACAACCCTAATAAGATTCAATGAGTTTTTTTATGCTAAAACTTTGGAACTTATACAGTAAGCTTTTATCTAATATTTAATATTTTTATTTATTTTCTTATCAAATATAAAATTCTTTGAAGTTATTATTTGTCTTTAAATAAATTAGAGTGTTTTTTTCAAGTGATAAAAAAGAGGATAAAATATATTTAATAAATAAGATATTTTATAATATGTCTATATTGTTATATTTGGTTAATATAACAATATGTGATTTCTATGCTCATACCTTATGATTTATTGCACTTCCTTGACGTTTTTAATTTTACTTTCTTGGAACTTTAAGTTGAATTTTACAGTTTTCATGAATGAAAGTAAATAAGTAAAATAGGGTGTTATATTTTCATTTTATAGCGGAAAAGTAAAATTTAAATGATTTAACTTTAACTTGTTTTTCCAATTCTAATTTTCTTAGATGTTTACATTGAGCTGACCCCCTTTTATGGTATGATTGATCCTGGAGTGGGATGGAGAGGTGCACAAGCTGTGAATTGAATTAAATTCAGCTCAATTGAAGCAAGAAAGAGGAATTACCAAAGCAGCTCAATTGCTGGCCTCATACAGCAGTGGTGAACAGTAAAAAAGAGAAGAAAATTACAGCAGCACAGTAATTCACCCAAGACAATTTCATACAGCATTGGCCATTGGGTGATGATGTGCGGGGCCCAATCACGGCATTAGGGTAGCTTTTGCAGCTATAAAAAGCTACGTCAGCAGTGCAGAGACATCACAGAGCGCGCACAAATTTCATTACAGCAAAATAGAATTTTACATAGGCGGCACAAAATTCCATAACAACAACTCAGGATGTCGTGACATAGGAGGGGCTGCGTTTCTTCTATTTCTTTTTAGTTTTCATTAGAACATTGCAGGAGAGATTGTATTTTCATGAATGTAGGATTGTTAAGGATATATCAGTTGATGAGACTAAGGAAGTGTGTGATCAGTGTTTATTGTTTCAAGAATGGTGAATGAACTACATAAATCTTCTTTTTAATTGCGTGCAAGTTTTTAACAGCAATTCGATTTCTACTGTTCTATTGCTTTTCGATATTTACTGTTTCACTACATTTCGATATTCCATTGCATTTAGATGTTCCTTTACTTTTCGCTACTCTATTGCAATTCGACATTCACTGGGTCAACATTTCGATTTTCATTGCATTTTCTAGCATTTCGATTTTCACTTTTTCTATTGTAGTTCGATGTTCACTGCTCAACAGTATTTCGATTTTCATTTTCTTTATTGTAGTTCGATTTTCATTGTTTTTCACTGCATTTCGATTCTCTCTGCATTTCATTGTCTCTCGATTTTCACTATTTCACTGCAACTCGATTTTATCTGCAATTCGATTTTCACTGCATTTTATCCTTTCGATTTTCGTTGTTTTAACAGCATTTCAATTTTCTGTTCTGCACTCTGCATTTCACATTTACTGATAGTGATGTTCGATATTCATAGCTTCCGATTGTTCATTGCATTTCGATTTTCATTGTTTTATATAACATTTCCTGCTTTAGTGATTTCGTTCATGTTCGAATAAGGAGCAGCGCATAACACTAGTTAAGCTGCTCCTGCAGTTGTTTTCTTTGATCGAACAAACCCCTCCCTTTTTTTTATTTTTTTTTATTTTTTTTTACATGAACCTCTTCGATTTATATTTTGGTATAACACTCCACTCCTTGGATTAACTCGAGTTGACTTCTATACTACATTAGTAATGGTTAGTCAGTTCAAAATACTTTGAAAAGTTTGCGCGACACAGGCTTTGTCAAATTGGCGCCGTTCTGACCATTAAATATTTCGATCAGGTTCATTGTTGTTTGTCTTGTTTTTCTTTCTTTTTTAATTTTCTTTTCTTTTCTTAGCTGCAATGTGGTTTGATTCCTCTGTTGTGATGATGTTTCATTGTGATTGATAACTGCGTACAATGTATGTCCAACTAACTGTTTATGACCAGGTCCAAAGCATCAGATTTATACCCACTAGATCTTGAGATTGAACGAACATATAGGCGGCTATTGAAATCACATAGTGCAGGATGTACTAAGCAAGAAGAGACAGATTCTGAAGCAGGAAGTTCCCATTCTGAATACAGGAGACGTGAAGACATGGCTGGTGAAAGAACTTTGAAAGAATTGGCCAACCCTGATATAGGCTACCAGCCCCTGTGCATTCAGTTACCACAGCTACCAGATGGTGCGGTAGGGTATGAATTGAAGTCTGGATTGATCCATCTTCTGCCTAAATTTCATGGATTAGCAGGGGAGGATCCGCACAAACACTTGATGGAGTTTCATGTTGTCTGTTCCACTATGAAGCCAGTAGATGTGCCAGAGGAGCTTGTTAAAATGAAGGCTTTTCCCTTTTCGTTATGTGATGCTGCTAAGGATTGATTGTACTTGCAACCAACTCCAATCACCACGTGGACAACTATGAAGAGGAGGTTCTTAGAGAAATTTTTTCCTGCATCCAGGACTGCATCAGTCAGAAAAGAGATAAGTGGAATACGCCAAATGCAAGGTGAATCATTATATGAATACTGGGAGAGATTCAACAAGCTGTGCTCATCATGTCCTAACCATCAAATCGCTGAGCAACTTTTGATACAATATTTCTATGAAGGACTTCTACCTATGGAAAGAAGGATGGTGGATGCAGCCAGTGGGGGCGCATTGATGGATAAAACTCCTGCTGCTGCTCGATATTTAATTTCCAACATGGCAGAAAATTCCCAGCAGTTTGGTGTGGAAAATACTAGCAGGTCAGTGCATGAATTGCAAACCAGTGTAGCAGATGCAACTGAGAACATGAGGTTGGAAAATAAATTGAATGAATTAACCTCTATGGTCAGACAATTAGCAGTGGGACAGCAAGTCAGTGCAGGACAACAGAAAATATGTGGAATCTGTGCTGCTGATCATTTTATAGATGTGTGCCCACAATTACAAGAGTCAAACAGCAGTGGAGTTTTTCAGTTGCAATTGAATTCCTTCAGAAATCAGTCCAACCAGCAGTACAGTCCTTATGCACATACTTACAATCCAGGTTGGAGAGACCACCCAAATTTGAGATATGGTGTAGCTCAGTCACAGCAGCCACGAGCCTCTTTTCCTCCACACCAGAATTTTCAGCAACCCCCAAACCAGTACCAGAACCAATTCCAGCAGAGGTATGTGCCTCCTCTCATTGCGAAACAATCAAGCTAATCCAGCTGCAACCACACCAAATGTCAATCCAGCAATACAAGGCAATGCAAACTTGTCTACAGAAGATATGATCAAACAAATGGCTGGCTGCACAAATGGCTGCCCAGATTGAACAGAACCTCACAGCTACAGTACAGGATCTCAAAACACAGTTGGGGCAACTTGCTACTGAAATGAATGAGATCAAGCAACAAGGATCAGGAAAATTACCTTCCCAATCTGTCCGAATCAGCATGGAAATGTCAGTGCCATAACATTTCGCAGTGGCAAGGAACTGGTTGATGGAAATCAGAAGATACAGAAACAGGGGACTGCAAGTCCAACAGTTCCACGTCCAGATCCCTCTATAGGACAACAACACCCAGTACAGCCAACTCCCTTGCCTTTCCCTTCTAGAGCTGCTGCTGTCACTAAAAAAAGAGCAGAAGACCATGATGACCTGATGAACATTTTTAAGAAGGTGGAGATCAACATTCCACTTTTGGATGCCATAAAACAAATTCCCAAATATGCAAAATTCTTGAAGGAGCTGTGCACGTACAAGAGAAATCTAAAGGAGAGACACTTCCAGACAGTTTAAGCTCTCTCTCAGTCCAGATTGCCTCCAAAGTGTGAAGATCCAGGACACTTTACAATTCCCTGCACTATTGGAGAGTTGACCATAGCTGATGCCCTCCTAGATTTAGGAGCCTCTATTAATGTGATGCCATCCATAGTCTACAAGATGTTGCATCTTGGATAACTGAAACCAACAAATGTGGTGATTCAACTTGCAAATAGAAGTGTGGCTCATCCCTTGGGCGTGCTGGAAGACGTGTTAGTCAAGGTAAATACATTGATTTTTCCAGCTGACTTCTACATTCTTGATATGCAGGATGAGAGTTCAATGCACAGATCTACACTGATTTTAGGAAGACCCTTCTTGATGACTGCAAGAACAAAAATTGATGTTTATTTTGGTACCATGACCATGGAATTTGGAGAAGATATAGTTCAATTTAACATCTTTGAAGCTATGAAGCAACCAGTGGAGAACCATTCCCTCTTGTATGAGCATCCAGTTTTTGTCTGCAAAACCATACAGCCACCTGAGGAAATTCATCCCTTTGCAGCAGTAGAACTAGGAACAAATTTTGACTTTGAATCTTTTGCTGAATTTTCTGAATTTCTGGATTTCCTTAATGTAGATAATGACACTTTCATAGATTGTGATTGCACTAATAATACCTGTACAACATGTCATGAGATAAATGCCATCACTAGTTCTTTGGCTAGTAATTCTGCAGGAAATGAGAGAGAAAATAGCCTGCCACACACACCAATTGAACACACAAAAGATGCAGCAGCAGAAAAATTCTAGGCAAAGCAGTTTGATCTCAAACCTCTTCCAGACACTCTGAAATATGTATATCTGGATGAAGATCAGCAATACCCAGTCATTGTTGCCCAGAACTTAACTGAGAACCAAGAAGGCCAACTGCTGCACCTCTTGAGGAAATACAGAAAAGCCATTGGATGGTCATTGGCAGACATTCCTGGGATCAGCCCATCTGTTTGTATGCACAGAATACTGTTAGATGATGAATTGAAACCCGTGAGGCAACCACAAAGAAGGCTAAATCCCACAATCCTTGGTGTAGTGAAGGAAGAGATTACCAAGCTACTGAAGGCTAGAATCATCTATCCTATCTCAGACAACACTTGGGTTTCACCAGTCCAGGTAGTCTCAAAGAAGTCAGGAATCACAGTGGTACAAAACAGAGAAAATGACTTGATACCAACCAGGATGACAAATCAATGGAGAGTATGCATAGACTACAGGAAGCTAAATCAAGCTACCAGGAAGGATCATTTCCCTCTCCCATTCATTGATCAAGTGCTTGAAAGATTGGCAAGTAAATCACATTACTATTTTCTTGATGGATTTTCTGGTTACATGCAAATACATATAGCACCTGAGGACTAGCATAAAACGACTTTTACATGCCCCTTTGGAACTTTTGCTTATACACGAATGCCCTTCGACTTGTGTAATGCACCTGCAACTTTCCAAAGGTGCATGTTGAGCATTCTTGCAGATTTAATTGAATATTGCATGGAAGTTTTCATGGATGATTTTACAGTTTTTGGCTCTTCCTTTGTTGAATTTTTACATCATTTAGAGCAAGTTTTGAAGAGATGCATTGAAGCTAATCTTGTTTTGAATTTTGAAAAATGTCATTTTATGGTGAATGAAGTAGTTTTAGGCCACCTCATCTCTGAAAAAGGAATCGAGGTTGACAAAGCAAAGATTGATGTAATTTCTACTATGCCTAACCCCTCCTCTGTGAGGCAAATTTGCTCTTTTCTTGGTCATGCAGGATTTTACAGGAAATTCATTAAAGATTTCAGCAAAATTGCTTTGCCACTGTCCAACTTGTTGTAGAAAAATGTACAATTTGAATTCTCTGAATCTTGCAAGAAGGCGTTTGAAGAGCTTAAGGAGAAACTCACCACAACACCTATTTTGCAGCCCCCAAACTGGGAATTCCCTTTTGAGCTGATGTGTGATGCTTCCGACTTTGCTTTAGGTGCCGTGTTGTCACAAAGGAGGGATAAATTTCCCTATGTCATTGCCTATGCGTCCAGAACTCTTGATGCAACTCAAAGCAACTACACAACAACAGAAAAAGAGTTGCTGGCCATTGTCTTTGCATTGGACAAATTTCGGTCATACTTGGTGGGGTCCAGAATTACCATATACACAGACCATGTTGCTTTGAAATACTTGTTGAAGAAAGATGATGCAAAACCAAGAATAATCAGGTGGATGCTTCTTCTGCAAGAATTCGATCTAGACATCAAAGACCGCAGTGGAGCATTGAACCAAGTTCCTGATCATCTGAGCAGAATTTCAGGGCACCATGATCCAATACCCATACGTGATGATTTCCCTGATACTTTCCTTTATGCCTTACATTCTTCCTCTCTCACTCCTTGGTATGCAGATCTGGTCAACTACCTAGCTTCAGGTATTCTGCCCCTACACGCATCTAAGGCTCAACAGCACAAGTTGAAGGCAGATGCTAAATACTATGTCTGGGATGACCCATATTTGTGGAAGTTTGGCAGTGACCAAGTCATCAGAAGATGTATTCCTAACAATGAATTTCAAGACATTCTTCAGCACTGCCATGACACCAGTTTTGGAGGACACACTGGATCTTATAGGACTGCACGGAGAGTCCTCGACTGTGGATTCTACTGGCCTACACTTTTTAGAGATGCACACAAATTTGTTGTTTCCTGTGAGAAATGCCAGCGAGCCCATGGCAACATAATAAAGAAGGATGAAATGCCTCAGCAACCCATTATCTTTTGTGAAGTCTTTGATGTATGGGGAATCGACTTTATGGGGCCTTTTCCAAACTCTGCTGGTTTCTCCTATATACTGCTTGCTGTCGATTATGTCTCTCGATGGGTGGAAGCCAAGGCCACACGCACCAATGATGCCAAAGTGGTGGTCGAATTTCTCAGGACTCACATTTTCTGCAGATTTGAAGTACCTAAAGCTATAATGAGTGATCAAGGCAGTCATTTCTGCAACAGAATTCTTGCATCCTTATTCCACAAATATGGAGTCACTCATCGTACTTCCACACCTTATCACCCCCAAACTAATGAGCAAGCTGAAGTATTCAACAGGGAGGTGAAGAATCTGCTTCAAAAATTGATCCACCCCCACAGAAAAAATTGGAGTCAACTGTTGGATGAGGCATTGTGGGCCCAAAGAACATCCTATCGAACACCCTTAGGTACGTCACCTTTCAGGGTAGTTTTTGGTAAGGCTTGCCACCTCCCAGTTGAAATTGAACACAAAGCTTATTGGGCTGTGAAGCAATGCAATTTGAATTTAAATGA
Source organism: Lablab purpureus (assembly GCA_030347555.1). NCBI lineage: Eukaryota > Viridiplantae > Streptophyta > Magnoliopsida > Fabales > Fabaceae > Lablab > Lablab purpureus. The sequence continues at coordinate 26,553,790 of CM059263.1, forward strand.
AGCTGGCACAGAGAGAAAACTGCAACTCCAAGAATTGGAGGAAATTAGGCTACAGGCCTATGAAAATTCAAAATTTTACAAAGAAAGGGTGAAGAAATACCATGATATGCAGATTTCCAGCAAAGAGTTATGTGAGGGGCAGAAAGTATTGTTGTTCAATTCTAAACTGAAGTTGATTGTTGGAAAATTAAGATCCAAATGGATTGGCCCCTACATTGTTACAAAGGTTTTTCCCCATGGAGCTGTGGAAATTTCTGATGCAGCTAATGGTGGAACATTCAAAGTCAATGGTCAACAGCTGAAAATATTTCATGAAAGCCATCCACAGCAGGACCCAACAGCTGTAACATTTATGCTTTTAAAGGAACCACTCACGGATGAAGAAGAGCTCCCATCAACAGCTACATAGCAGGACCCACTGTTTGTTTTGTCTTTCTCTTTCCTCTCACTCACATTGGGGACAATGTTTGTTTCAAGTGTGGGGGGGAGTGATTCTCGATTTTATTTTATTTGATCTGTTTTGTTTTGTTTTTCTAGTTCCATTACTAGAAGTTGTTGTTTTGAAGTTTTGCAGAATAAGTGCTAATCTGTTTGGAATATTGTCAATGACTCATTAATGGGAAGTTTTGATTTCCCCTGTCATGGTTAAAAGCCTTCCCTCTAATTAACATATGCATGCGATGAATTCAGCCGTTCTTTTTCAAAAGGGTTAGATGAGAATCAACTTGACACATAAACCTTGGTGAGATTTGAGCCTATATAGTTTTGTTGTGTGATACACCCATGATTGCAAGGCATTACAGGATTTGATCGAACTCTGCTGAACAACACTTGATTGATGATACTCTTGAAATGATTTAGGCCATTTTTCTGTTGCAGGCACTTAGCCAGACAACCTACCTTTCATCCAATTTTCCCATTGCACCCAGTTTTGAGCCTTATGACCCTTTTTCCTTGTGAAAACCCACCAAACCTCGCTGTCCTTTAACCAACTATTGAATCTGGAAAACAAGTGCAAGAACCAGCTGAGAAGTTTTAAATAGTTTGAATTATAATAAAGGTTTGCAGTTCACTACAGTAAGAAAATAAAGTACAGCTGAGCAAAATAGGAACTCAAATATTTTGTTCAAAATGCATCGAGCATAAAAAAGTTGGGCATCAAACATCAAAAAAGAAAGAAAAAAAAATCTGTAAACATCAAGAAAAATCTCAGCTGTAAACGATATATATCAGTCTTTGAAAATCTGTAGAGCTGCTGTCTTTGGAATCTCATGCTTGTTCTTAAGCCCGTTAGCCCAAGATCTTTCCAGCATCGATGGTTTAGCCTAAATTCCTTTTCCACCTTACCCTCACCTCAGCCACATTACAAGCCAATAAAAGTCCTTCTGGCCAAGAGTTGAAATCAATTCAAGGAATGGAATGTAGAGATCTTTCAAATTCAAAGTAATGCATGCTTCCATGAGGTACTGAGTGAATTTTTGAGCCAACAAACAGGAGAGTGTGTGTAAACAGTGCCTTGAGAGGTTTGTCACTTTGATTCTAATTCTGAACCGGTTGAAATCACTGCTGATTTGTTACATGTCACATGTTATTTTAGGTGCAAGTTCTGATAAGCTGTGATGGATGGAATTTTTCCTTGCTCATCGAGTTGTTGACAATTTTTCTTCATAGCATTTTCAGTACTTATGTTTTGCTCAGGAGTGCAAAAGTTTAAGTGTGGGGGTATTTGATAACTCGATTTCTATGCTCATACCTTATGGTTTGTTGCACCTCCTTGACGTTTTTAATTTCACTTTCTTGGAACTTTAAGTTGAATTTTACAGTTTTCATGAATGAAAGTAAATAAGTAAAATAGGGTGTTATATTTTCATTTTATAGTGGAAAAGTAAAATTTAAATGATTTAGCTTTAACTTGTTTTTCCAATTCTAATTTTCTTAGATGTTTACATTGAGCTGACCCCCTTTTATGGTATGATTGATCCTGGAGTGGGATGGAGAGGTGCACAAGATGTGAATTGAATTGAGATCAGCCCAATTGAAGCAAGAAAGAGGAATTACCAAAGCAGCCCAATTGCTGGCCTCATAAAGCAGTGGTGAACAGTAAAAAAAGAGAAGAAAATTACAGCAGCACAGTAATTCACCCAAGACAGTTTCATACAGCATTGGCCATTGGGTGGTGATGTGCGGGGCCCAATCAAGGTATTAGGGCAGATTTTGCAGCTATAAAAAGCTACGTGAGCAGTGCAGAGACATCACAGAGCGCGCACAGATTTTAATTACAGCAAAACAGAATTTTACAGAGGCACAAAATTCCATAATAGCAGCTCAGGATGTCGTGACATAGGAGGGGCTGCTGCGTTTCTTCTATTTCTTTTTAGTTTTCATTAGAACATTGTAGGAGAGATTGTATTTTCATGAATGTAGGATTGTTAAGGATATATCAGTTGATGAGACTAAGGAAGTGTGTGATCAGTGTTTATTGTTTCAAGAATGGTGAATGAACTACGTAAATCTTCTTTTTAATTGCGTGCAAGTTTTTAACAACAATTCATTTTCTACTGTTCTATTGCTTTTCGATATTTACTGTTTCACTACATTTCGATATTCCATTGCATTTAGATGTTCCTTTACATTTCGCTACTCTATTGCAATTCGACATTCACTGGGTCAACATTTCAATTTTCATTGCATTTTCTAGCATTTCGATTTTCACTTTTTCTATTGTAGTTCGATGTTCACTGCTCAACAGTATTTCGATTTTCATTTTCTTTATTGTAGTTCGATTTTCATTGTTTTTCACTGCATTTCGATTCTCTCTGCATTTCATTGTCTCTTGATTTTCACTGTTTCACTGCAACTCGATTTTATCTGCAATTCGATTTTCACTGCATTTTATTGCCTTTCGATTTTCGTTGTTTTAACAACATTTCGATTTTCTGTTCTGCACTCTGCATTGCATATTTAATGATAGTGATGTTCGATATTCATAGCTTCCGATTGTTCATTGCATTTCGATTTTCATTGTTTTATATAGCATTTCCTGCTTTAGTGATTTCATTCATGTTCGAATAAGGAGCAGAGCGTAACAATAGTTAAGCTGCTCCTACAGTTGTTTTCTTTGATCGAACAACCCCCCCTTTTTTTATTTTATTTTATTTTTTTTACATGAACCTCTTCGATTTATATTTTGGTATAACACTCCACTCCTTGGATGGACTCGAGTTAACTTCTATACTACATTAGCAATGATTAGTCAGTTCAAAATACTTTGAAAAGTTTGCGCGACATAGACTTTGTTAAATATGTCTATATTGTTATATTTGGTTAATATAAACTTCTAATTAATGTGACAATTTTATACATTTTGAAACAAGTCTTTTAGTTAAGGGTTAATTTTGAAACAAGTCTTTTTAGTCAAGGACTAAGGGTTAATAGTGACTTCAAACCTCTTTTTTTTTTCAACACATATATACAACATTGATGTTTTAACCTTAAATATGTTTAGATAAGGTTAATTATCACATGTATATATTGTTTGCTTTGGAAAATTATTTTGTCATAAAAAAAATTCCAATTAGTCAAGAGAAGATAATGTTTATAAATTATCTTTACTTCAAACTTCGGTAACGTTAAGTGCAACATCCTTATTTTTAAATAATTATGTTATTCATTTCATATTTACTTTGAATAAAAGAATTTAGAAAATTTTACATTTTAGTTCCTATGATTAAATTCAAATTTAAAATAAAAAAATTTACATTTTATATAAATAAAGCCTGAATATAGATAAACAAATAAAGTAGTTTTAAGAAACATTATGATAAAGTAAAATTAAAATAATAATAATAAAATAAGAAAAAAAAGAAGGAAAAAATAATAAATAACAAAGTTTAAAAAATTAATTAAAAAAGTTTTAAAAAATAATAAAAAGATAAAAAAATTAATTAAAAGAGTTAAAAGAATCTTAAGGGATAAAAAATAAAAGAAGAGATAAAAAGAAATAAGAGTGAGGATTATAAGAAAGTTTAACTTTTTAAAATCAGTCCTAACTCTAATTCTAGTGTCATTTCCATTAAGTTATATTTATTTATTTAGTTTATCTTTAGTTAATTTTTTTATCAATTTATATTTATATTATTTAGTTTATATTCCTGATTTTTTTTATTAATTTATATATTTAATTTATTTCCAGTTTTATATAAATTATTTTATCAATTTATATTTATATTATTTAATTTATTTTTAGTTTGATACTAGTATTTTTATCAATTGATTTTTATATATATATATTTATGTTATTTACTTCCATTTTATGTATTGGTTTTTTTATTCATTTACACTTTTCTTATCTAATTCACTTTCAATTAGATATTAATTCTTTTATTTTTATATTTTATTATATATCATTTATTACTAATATATTTTATTTTCTTTTAAATTCATATATATATATATATTTGTTTTTTAATTATTTTTGTGATATATTTATTTTTATGTTCTTTTGTTTTAAATTATTTCTTATGATATATGGATTCAAAACTAATTATTTATTTAAAGTTCTTACTTTAATTTTGTTTTATTTCTTTTTTATTTTATATTATTTTTAAATTAGTTAAAACAAAAGATGGTGTATTTAAAGGTCATAAAGTTTTGTAATGCTTGAAAATATCAAGGAATGTGTAAGTTGAATTGAGAAAAAGCCATAGATTCTCTTCTACGAATTAGGACTATGCTAACGCTTGAGTCTCTGAATTGAGAAGTCACAGTTTGGTACACTACGTGATGAAAGGTAGGGACCATGATGCGGTTTAAGAAAGTACTTACTAAGTAGTTGTATATCTGGATAGTTAGGGTCTATGAACTTGAACTAGGATATTTCATAAGTCAAACTTAGAACTATCTGATATTTGTTCAGCATTGCCAATGTTAGGTAGTGAGTATATATATCTTTTGTGGGTTGGAAAATGACTTGTTGATGAATTTGATTTGATGATGTTGCTGGAACATTGGTGATTAATTGATGATTATGCAGTTTTGAATAACTGTTAGATTATCTGTTATTAGTTAGCTAATTCTGATATATTAGTCTGCTGTTTTCATTAATCTTCAATTAGTTAACTAATTCTGATATATTAGTCGACTATTTTCATTAATATGTCAAGAATGTGCCTTTAATGAAATTAGCTAACTATTTCGCTGTTTAGTCAACTATTTTGTTCCAGGCCTCCCAATATGCAGAAAACATAATAGCGCCTGTTGAAGCTCATATCTTTCTTTATAAATAGAAGTCTCGTGGGAGATTCAAACTACTGAAAGAATAGCGAAAAGAACAGAGAGAAAACAAAGAAGAGAGAATCAAGAAAAGCTTGCTCACAAATCTTTGAAAGATTCAGCTTTAGAAAGAATCAAGAAGAGTCTTGATTAACAATTTTTGAATTGTTTTTGTTCTCTATGTTGAGATCATTTCGTGGGGTTACGAAACCTGTATTTTAGTGATTGGGGTGATCACTGCAGACTTGGTGTGAGTCTGGGATTAGATCGAATTCTATAGGGTTTAGAATTTCATCTTTGTGGTTTTGGTAGTCTTTAGAAGAGGGGTTCTTGTAAAGACTTGATAATTTTTAGTGATTTGAGATATGTTAGTATTACAGATCGAAACTGGATGTAACTCTTGAAAAAGAGTGAACCAGTATAAATTCTTGTGCATTCTTTCTCTTCTTTTATCATCTTTAATAATTGTCTGATAGAACTAATCGACTATTTCTCAGAAATCAGTTAACTAATCTATTATTGACTACATCAGAAAAATCTGAAACTTCACAGTTTTGAAAGAAAATCCAATATCAATTCATCCCCCTTCTTGATATATCTCTGCGTCTAACAATTGGTATCAAGAGCAGGTACGTGAAAGATATTCAAGAGTGATCCAAGATAGCTGATAAGCCTCCCTTTGCTGAAGGAGCATCTACCAACAGACCACCACTCTTTGTTGGAGCGAACTACCCCTTCTGGAAAGCAAGGATGAAGATTTTCTTTGAATCTATAGATAGAGGCGTTTGGGATGCTGTGATCAATGATCCATACATTCCAACATTGAAGGCTGAAGATGGAACAATAACTGAAAAACCATGGGAGACATGGACTGATGCAGAAAACAAGAAAGCACAATTTGATTGCAAGGCCAAAAGCATTCTAACTTGTGCTTTAAATCTTGATGAATTTTTTAGGATTTCTCAATGTGCAACTGCTAAGGAAATGTGGGACATCCTACAAGTCACCCATGAAGGCACATCAAAAGTTAAGAGAGCAAGAAAACACACTCTCATTCAAGAATACGAATTGTTTAGGATGCAGCCTGGAGAGAGCATCCAAGACGTACAGAAACGTTTTACTCATATTGTAAACCATCTGCTGGGTTTAGGAAAGAAATTTGATGATGAAGAACTCAACATTAAAGTTCTAAAGTGCCTAAATAGAAACTGGCAACCAAAGGTCACTGCTATCATTGAAACAAAGGACTAATTTGTTATGAATACAGCTACAATGTTTGGGAAATTGAGGGAGCATGAACTGGAATTGAGTAGACTTGATCAGCTGGAAAATTCTGACAAGAAGAACAAGAGCCTTCCATTGAAAGCCAAAGAATGTTTGAAGAGTGATGAAGAGGAAAACGAAAATGATAGTACATAATTTGCCATGCTTGTAAAGAAGTTTGGAAAGTTTCTAAAGAGGAAGAACAACTCAAGAGATATATTTCAAGAACAACAGAAAAGGTACACAAGAAAATCTGATTTCAATTCTTCTAATTTCTCTTGTTTCAACTGTGGGTAGCTAGGACATGTTAAGATGGATTGTCCTCTCATGAATCAAAGAAAAGAAAGAAGCCTAGAAAGAAAAGAAAGAAAAGACAAAGAGAAACAAATTCCTCACTTCAAGAAAGGAAAGAAAGCATACATGGCTTGGGATGAAAGTGAATCTAGCAGGTCATCTACTTCAGATTCTGAATCTGAAAATCAAGCAAATCTATGTCTTGTTGCAAATGCTGAAACATCAAGCCAAGTGAGTAATTGTGAAACTGATCTTAGTGAGAATTATGACACTTTATTAGATGCATTTAAAGAACTACATGATGAAGCAAGAAAGCAGGATCATCAGATTAATCGACTAAAAAGACTAAATAGTTGGCTAGAAAACAAATTACTGGAACTGGAAAACCAGATTAGCAGACTAAAAGATGAAAACAGTCGACTAAAAAATAGAGTTCTGGAACTGGAAAACCAGATAGAATCTGATAAGTCTGAATGTGATAAAATCAATCCTACTAAGTGTGAAAACTGCAAATCTCCAAGATAAAGTTGCTTATCTGATAAAAACATTAGAAAAGTTTCAATTGGGACAAAATACTCTTGATCAACTACTAAACTCTCAAATTGGCTACTCTAACAGAAATGGTCTTGGGTATGGGAAGTCTGTAAAACATTATCCAGTTGGTAAATACAAATCTTACACAAATAACAGATTTAAAAAGTGTTTTTATTGCTTGAAAATTGGACATACATCTAAATAATGCTATATAAAGAATTTTGGCATTTCAAGAGGAGAATACTATTGGAAACCCAAATCATCTGCTATTCCTAACTCTAAAGGACCCAACCTGTTTTGGGGACCTATATATCTAAACTAAATTTGTTTTGTAGATCTGTCAAAGAGCAAAGAGAGCTTTATGGTATTTAGATAGTGGTTGCTCTAAACATATGACAAGTGACAAATCAAAGCTAATCAATTTCAAGGAATATGAAGCTGGTTCTGTTACATTTGGAGATGATAGCAAGTGTAAAATAAAAGGTTCTGGAGATATAGGAAGCTGCTCTTCTTCACAAATAAAAGATGTTCTATTTGTTGAAGGGTTGAAACATAATCTGCTGAGTATCAATCAACTATGTGACAAAGGTATGAAGGTCACTTTTGATGCAGACTTTTGTGTTATATACAATTGTAAATCTGCAGATATTGTCCACATTGGAAGAAGAACAAACAATGTATATATGCTGGACATTGAATCCTCAAATCTCAAGAATATATGCTTGTTGACCAAAGAAGATGAAGGTTGGCTTTGGCATAGAAGATGTTGACACATTAACATGAAATTATTAAAAAAAATCTGCTGCAAAAGCCTTATTAGAGGCCTTCCAAATGTCAAATTCGTGAAAGACAAAGTTTGTGCATATTGCCAAAAGGGAAAGCAATCAAGAAACTCCTTTGAGTCAAAGAACATCATCTCAACAAGGAGACCACTTGAGCTATTACATCTTGATCTCTTTGGTCCATCAAGAACTGTAAGTCTTGGTAACAATTCCTATGTTCTTGTCATTGTTGATGATTTTTCAAGATTCACTTGGACATTATTTCTATCTTCCAAAGATGAAACCTTCTACGCATTTAAGAAATTTGCCAAGATTATTTCAAATGAGAAAGATCTTAACATTGTTTCTTTGAGAAGTGATCATGGAACAGAATTTCAAAACATTCATTTTGAAAAGTTTTTCTCAAAACATGGCATATCTCACAATTTTTCTACTCCTAGAACTCCACAACAAAATGGAGTTGTTGAAAGAAAGAATAGAACACTTCAAGAATGTGCTAGAACCATGTTAAGTGAATCTAAGCTTCCTAAGTATTTTTGAGCGGATGTAGTTTCCATAGCTTGCTATGTGCTTAATAGAGTATTGATGAGACCAATTCTCAATAAGACTACTTATGAACTTTTGAATGGTAGAACTCCTAGCATTGCATACTTTAAAGTTTTTGGTTGCAGGTGTTTCATTTTAAACAATGGAAAAGCATCTTTAGGCAAGTTTGATGAAAAAGCTGATGATGGTATATTCTTAGGTTATTCTATGCATAGTAAAGCCTATCGTGTTTTCAACAAAAAGAATTTGACTGTAGAAGAATCAATTCATGTTGTATTTGATGAGTTCTTATGTCAAAAAGAGAGAAAATGTAATTTCTCTTGCAGGTTCAGATGATGAAAGGACTGAAAAATCAGAAAAGAATGAAGATTATGCAGAAAAATCTATTGATGCTGACAGACGAACTAAAACAATTGACTATAACTCTGGAACAGTTGACTATTCTACAACAGACAATATTTTGTCTAAATCCTGGAGAACTAAAAAAGGACTATCACTGGACAACATCATAGGAAACGTTGAAAAGGGAGTTACAACTCGAAATTCTTTAAATGATTTCTGCAATCACATGGCTTTTGTGTCTCAAATTGAACCTAAGAATATCAATGATGCTTTGCTTGATAATAATTGGATTTCTGCTATGCATGATGAATTAAATCAGTTTATCAGAAATGATGTTTGGTTTCTTATACCTAGAAATAACAATATGAATGTTATAGGAACTAAATGTGTGTTTAGGAACAAGCTTGATGAAAATGGGATAATCACTAGGAACAAAGCTATATTAGTTGCTAAAGGCTATAATCAAGAAGAAGGTATTGATTTTGATGAAACCAATGCACCTGTAGCTAGATTAGAAGCTATTAGACTGTTACTTACTTTTGCTTGTCTTAAAGGTTTCAAACTTTTTCAAATGGATGTCAAGAGTGCCTTTTTAAATGGCTTCATAAATGAAGATGTATATGTTGAATAACCACCTGGTTTTGTTGATTTTAAACTTCCTAATCATGTATACAAACTGAAAAAGGCTTTGTATGGTCTCAAACAAGCACCTAGACAATGGTATGAAAGACTTACAACTTTCCTCATATCATAAGGTTTTAAAAGAGGAGTTATTGACAAAACTCTTTTTACTAAGAAAATTGATAATGAACTCATATTGGTGCATATTTATGTTGATAATATCATTTTTGGTTCATCTAATCAATCTTTATGCCAAGAATTTGCAGATTCTATGAAAGGTGAATTTGAGATGTCCATGATGGGAGAGTTAAATTTCTTCTTAGGACTGCAGGTTAAACAGCTGCATAATGGTACATTCATCAATCAAACAAAATACTGCAATGACCTGTTAAAGAAGTTTAGTATGGAAAGCTGCAAAGAAGCCTCTACTCCTATGTCTTCTGCTAGAAATAAACGGTAGTGTAAAAATCAAGAGGGGGGGTGAATTGGATTTTTAATAAACTTTTTCTCTTTAAAATATTTTCCAAATTTTAAATAAATGTTTTAAGACATTCTCTTTCATTTTATAATTTGAAAATACATCAAAGTTTCCATTCTTAGGTTGATTCAGCATTGAATTTGCAAAAATGACTTATTTAATCGAGTATCTAAAAAGCTTAATCGATTATATCAGAGTTAAAACTGAAAAACTCATTTTGCCTGATATAATCGATTAGATTAAGGCCATAATCGATTATATTAACCCAGAATCAATATAATCGATTATAAAAAACAATTAATCGATTATTTTGTTCGTTAAACTATTTTGATTCAAATTTTAAGTGAAATAATCGATTAGACTTCGTATCATAATCGATTAAAAGCGTAGAAAAATGTTTTTGCGAGAAAACTACTTGCTCTCAAGTTTGAAATGGTCTTGAATGGGATTTATGACTTACTCTTTTCATCCATCACCCAAAACAGAAACTTCTAAACTTGAAACTCCAACACTTGAGAAAATCTTCATCAATCTTCTCTCTTGAAAGCTTTAAACACTCTTTATGCCTTGCCTTTTTTATCAAGCAACCTTCCTTTGTGAGATGACACAAGTCTTTAATGTTGTTTAGAGAACTTTAAATCTTCATCATCAAAACTTTAAATCTTCATGAAATATTGATAGGACTTCATCAAAACTTGTTCTTGAAAAATGCCAACATCTTCAAATTGCTATCTTGAGATGGATGAAAAAGGAAAATCAGTTGATGCAACCATGTACAAAGGTTTAATTGGTTCATTGCTATATATAACAACTAGCAGACCTGGTATCATGTTTGCTGTGTGCTTATGTGCAAGATTTCAAGCCAATCCAAAGGAATCACATCTCACTGCTGCAAAACGAATTCTCAAATACCTAAAAGGAACAATGAATGTTGGGCTATGGTATTCCACTGGTAATGAACTGAATTTAGTTGGATATACTGATTCTGATTTTGCAGGTTACAAATTGGATAGAAAGAGCACAAGTGGAACATGCCATCTCTTTGGGAACTGCTTGATATCATGGACCAGCAAGAAACAAGCTTGTGTAGCATTATCTACTGCAGAAGCTGAATACATTGCTGCTGGAAGTTGCACTGCACAAATTCTCTGGTTAAAACAACAGCTATGTGATTTTGATTTACACTTATCTAATATTCCCATACTTTGTGATAATACCAGTGCAATTAATCTAACAAAAAATCTCATTCAGCACTCTAGAACAAAACATATTGAAATTAGGCACCATTTCATAAGAGATCACATTGAAAAGAAAGATTGTAGGATTGATTTCATTTCAACTAATGACCAATTAGCTGATATTTTCACTAAGCCATTAGGTCGTGACAGGTTTTTCAAACTAAGGAATGAATTAGGTATGCTAAACATGCTGCATTAGATAGTTGGTTAATTCTGTGAAATAGTTGACTTATTTCATTTAACTGACAAAATTTTATACTACTGCAGAATTTAGTTTGTTAATTCTTTGAAATAGTTGACTTTTTTCATTTAACTAACAAAAATGCTATACTGATGCATAAAATAGTTTGTTAATTTCTTTGAAATAACTAACTTATTTCATTAAATGTGCCCACTGCTATTATTTCTATCATATTAGTCTATTAATTTCTCTGACTAGTTGACTGATTTCATATACTGCAACTGAATTCAATTGGGTATTCAAGCAAACTAATTAATTCTTTCAATTCCAACTAAACCTAATCTGTCAAAGATCAATTCGTGCTTGGGTCCACTGTTATTCAAAGCTGAAATAGTAATAGATGCATGTGAGAATGCTTTATTAGTTTTCAAAAATTGAACTTCCATTTCTCAACATATTCCTTCTGCATTTTCTGACCATGAGCATCTGTGATTGAGTGCATATCTGTTCAAAATATTCACACAGTTATTATTCGTTTGACCAAGCTACTCAATCCTTCTATATTAATCTGATTCATCTGCATATTACATACCATTTCTGTGCATCACACAATCACTACAATTTTTCATCAAAATGTCTTCTAATGACTACTTCTTAGTTGAAAGTGATGATGATTCAGATGCACCCTTAGCAAATGCAGTTCAGAGGTTGAGAAGGTCATCCAGAATTCGAATGCCAACACACACTTCACAGACTCCAGTTAGAAAAACTCAAAATAGAAACAGAGGATCAACCTCTGGTTCTCCTGCACAGCCCATAAGGAATCCTGAATCTGCTACTGGATCTTCAAACCCAGCTGTGGGAAAATTTCCTAAGAGATATAAGGTTCATGTGAGGATCCCTTCTCCTGTGCGTGCTGAAAAAAATGATTCAGAAGAAGAAAGATTCAGAAGAAGAAACTGAATCTGAACGTGAAGAAGGTGCTGAAACCATTGAGTCATTGGAGCTAAAAATGCTTGAGAAAGCTGGTGTTAATACCAAAAATTCTCAAGTTCAATCGGTTGAATAACAAAAATCTGATTTTTGTTAAGAATGCCCTTCAAACTCAAGGGCTGAGGCAGTTTGTTGAAATGGAAGGTAATTTTTACAGTGATTTAATTAAGCTTTTCTATTCTAATCTGAAAGCAGAAAACAATATGCTGGTCTCTAAAGTCAAGGGAAGAGAAATAAGGATTGATAACTCCTTATGGAGAAGGCTAGCTGGTCTGAAGAATGAAGGTGTCAAGATAAGTAAAGGAAATACTTCCTCTGTGCCTGAATTCAACGAGGAATCTGCATTTAAATCCTGCATGCGAAATGCGAGATGAAGGCTGTTCGAAATTCAATGTTGGTAAGATTAAACGTGATGAAAGACTACTTGCTTTCATTATTGCTTGGCGACTCACACCCGAGGGAGTAATCATGCTCGACTTATGGAAGAAGATTTGGCCTTGGTTCACTTGCATGAAGAATAACATAAAAGTCAATCTGGATATATGTCATCAAAGGACACATGTTCAAAGCCAAATGTCTTAATGATCACAAGCTTCCATATGCTATCTTCATCTCAAAAATTCTGGACCACTTCAACATTTCCACTGAAGGAAAAACTACCAGAATTATCAATCATAAGCATATCTTTGACAACTACTACCTTAGGAAAATGGGTCTGTCAAAGGTTAATGATGAATGGATTTTTGAAGCTGGCTCTTCTTCCTCTGCACCTAGATCATCTATCCATGCTGATACTTCATCAGGGAATCTCCAAGATTATTTTGCATATCAGATGGTTCCCTATATAGCACCTCCTGCATACCAAGGAATTCCATTATCTAAATTTGAAAGAATGCTTATTTCATGACTAAATGTTCTTGGTTCTATGCAGAGAAATACTCATGAAACCATGGTTGCTAGGTTCACCAATATTGATTATGAGATTGAGCTCATACATCAACAACTTGCTGAGATTCAAGTTTCAGTTGAAAACTTTGAAGGAACCTCTGCAAATGCTACTGCCATGGATGAGGATGCTGCTGATGAAGATGATGATGAGGATGATGATGATGAAGATAATGATGAAGTTTAATCTCTGCTGTCATTAATGCTTTTAATATTTTCGCCTTAATGCTGTTGATTTCTGAACAATTGTTGGGTCTGTAATATAATTTGCACTCATATTTTATGCATTATATAACCTACTTAAATACTTTGCTAAATCTGCACCTATTTGCTAATGTCAAAGGGGGAGATAATCTTCCATCTATTCTCCTTGATTTCAATAAGTTTTGCAGGTTGTCATCATCAAATAAGGGGAGTTTGTTGATGAATTTGATTTGATGATGTTGCTAGAACACTGGTGATTAATTGATGATTATGCAGTTTTTGAATAGCTATTAGATTATCTGTTATTAGTTAGCTAATTCTGATATATTAGTGTGCTGTTTTCATTAATCTTCAATTAGTCAACTAATTCTGATATATTAGTCGGCTATTTTCATTAATATGTCAGGAATGTGCCTTTAATGAAATTAGCTAACTATTTCGCTGTTTAGTCGACTATTTTGTTCCAGGCCTCCCAGTATGCAAAAAATAGAATAGCGCCTGTTGAAGCTCATCTCTTTCTCTATAAATAGAAGTCTCGTGGGAGATTCAAACTACTGAAAGAATAGCGAAAAGAACAAAGAGAGAACAGAGAAGAGAGAATCAAGAAAAGCTTGCTCACAAATATTTGAAAGATTCACCTTTAGAAAGAATCAAGAAGAGAGTCTTGATTAGCATTTTTTTGAATTGTTTTTGTTCTCTGTGTTGAGATCGTTTTGTGGGGTTACGAAACCTGTATTTTAGTGATTGGGGTGATCACTGCAGACTTGGTGTGAGTGTGGGATTAGATCGAATTCTATAGGGTTTAGAATTTCATCTTTGTGGTTTTGGTAGTCTTTAGAAGAGGGGTTCTTGTAAAGACTTGATAATTTTTAGTGATTTGAGATCTGTTAGTATTACAGATCGAAACTGGATGTAGCTCTTGAAAAAGAGTGAACCAGTATAAATTCTTGTGCATTCTTTCTCTTCTTTTATCATCTTTAATAATTGTCTGATAGAACTAATAGACTATTTCTCAGAAATCAGTTAACTAATCTGTTCTTGACTGCATCAGAAAAATCTGAAACTTCACAGTTTTGAAAGAAAATATCAATTCATCCCCCCTTCTTGATATATCTCTGCGTCTAACATGACTGATATTCTTAAAAAAAAATTATGATTGTACTAAGGTTTTAATGATAAATAGTCAGTTACCTAATCACTTCCCAAGTTACTTTTGATATTTATAGTGGATCATCAGAAATGGAATATGAATCCATATGTTTGGTAAAGTGAGTTTGAGTCCTGTTGGCATATTTCAAGTCCAGAGTTTTATGTGACCTACAGTTTTGATGATGAAGTTTTTAGGAAGTTTCAATCAACATTAAAGACTTGTGCCATCTCACAAAGGAAGATTGCTTGATAAGAAAGGAAAGGCATAAAGAGCTTTCAAAGCTTTCAAAAGAGAAGATTGATGAAGATTTTCTCAAGAGCTGAAGGATCAAAGGTAGAAGGTTCTGTTTTGGGAGTAGGATAAAAAGAGTAAGTCATAAATCCCATTCAAGACCTTCCCAAACAAGAGAGCAAGGTGTTTTCTCGCAAAAACGTTTTTCTACGCTTTTAATCGATTACCATACGTAGATAATCGATTATTTAACTTAATATTTGAATCAAAAATGTTTAACGAGCAAAATAATCGATTAAGTGTCTTTGATAATCGATTATATTGATTCTGGGTTAATATAATCGATTATGGCCTTAATCTAATCGATTAAATCAAACGATATTTGTTTTCCAGTTTTTAAACATGATATAATCGATTAAGCTTTTAATATAATCGATTAAATGAGTCGTTTTTGCAAAATTAATTTTAAATCAACCTAAGAATGGAAACTTTGGAGCATTTTCGAATTATAAAATGAAAGAGAATGTCTTAGGTTTAACACATCTCGAACAAACACAAAATATTCAAAGTGTTTCTACGCCTTAGCTTTTTCAAAGCCGCTTTCCTGCTCTCTTCAGTTTGATCAAGTATTTGGAAGTGGTGATCATTGTGCTTAAGCTTTCTATCCAGCACATTTCAGGTGTATTCTTTTACTTGTTTTTACGTAAAGGAAAATTCATCCCTTGGATCTGTTCTAAGGAGGTGTTTCATCTCTTGTGTGTCAAGAGAGGTGGGTTTCATCCTCGAGTGTGTCCGGGAGGTGTTTCATCCTTAGTGTGTCCGAGGAGGTGTTTCAGTTTATCTTTATTTGTTATTGCATGAATTGGTGTTTGTAATTTCAATTAAAGATAGTGGGGAAAATCATCACGGATTTGTGGTGGTTGGGAACTGGATGTAGGATTGGCTTAATCCGAACCAGTATAAATCTCCGTGTTCTTTCTCTTTCTCTTTATCTCTTAATTGTGGATCATTATTACAATTGCTAATGCCAACAGCGTTAATCAAAGGATTGGAAAAATTCACATCCAAGTTTTTAAAAGTTTTTCAAAACCTGAAAATTTATTTAAAAGAGAAAATTAGTTTAAAAACCCAATTCACCCCCCCCTCTTGGGTTTTACACTGCCGTCTTTATTTAACAATTGGCCTCAGAGCTGGTTTTTTTGAAAGTTATTCAAAAACAAGATCCTTATGGCAGACAAAAATCAAACTTTTGCTGAAGGTGCATCTATTCATAGACCACCACGTTTTACAAGTGAAAACTATCCTTTTTGGAAAAAGAGGATGGAAATTTTTCTAAGGTCTAATGATCAAGGCGTTTGGGATGCTGTTGTAAATGGTCCATTTATTCCTATGGTTGTTATTGAAGAAGCGCAGGTACCTAAGAAGAAAGCAAATTGGAGCAAGGACGAATACAACCAGAATCAATGCGACATAAGGGCATGTAAGATGATAGCATCTGCCTTAACCATTGATGAGTTTTACAGGTTATCGGATTGCACTACTGCAAAGGAGATGTGGGACACTTTAGAAGTCACACATGAAGGAACGGAAGAAGTGAAACGATCAAGGAAGAACACCTTGATTCAGGAATATGAAATGTTTCGTATGATCAAAGGAGAAACCATATGCGACGTACAAAAGAGATTTACTCACATCGTAAATCATCTCAAGGCATTAGGTAAGAAATTCGATACTGAAGAATTAAATGTCAAAATTTTGAAATCTTTGGACAGGACTTGGCAACCTAAAGTGACGGCCATCACGGAATCAAAGAACCTGTCAAACATGAATATGACAACTCTCTTTGGGAAGCTTAGAGAACATGAAATGGAGCTAGGCCGCTTCAACGGTGAAGAAGAGGACGTTAAAAGGAAAGGTATTGCCTTAAAGGCTCAATCCATTAAAGAGGAGAGCAGTGACACTGATGATTCAGAAGATGATGATCTTAAGGAATTTGTAAAGAAATACAAAAAGTTCATCAAGAAGAAAGGCAACCATAAGAAAGGTAAGAAATTTGAAAATTCAAATTCTAACGATAACTATAAATGTTATGGTTGTGGCAAAAAGGGGCACATGAGAGCAGATTGCCCAAATTCCAAGAAACCTGAAGAAAGGGAAAAGAAAAGCAAGAAGTTCTTCAAAAAGAAGAAGAGAGCATATATCGCTTGGGACGAAAATGAAGTGAGTTCTTCTGAAGGTTCAAGTGAATCAGAAGAAGAAGCAAACATTTGTCTCATGGCAGATGATGATATGGAATCCACGTGCAGTGAGGTAAGCGATTATGATCTCCCTAATGATTATGATGAATTGCTTGAAGAATTTCTCAATCTTTGTAAAAAATCTGAAAAGCTTTTTTCGGTTCATAACAAATTGAAAAATGATTTTAAGGTTCTTGAAAAGAAAATTATTGATTTGGAAGAAGAGAAAAAGGTTTTGAAAGATGATTTGGAAAAGGCAAAAATCCCTTGCAAATGCAAAACAAAAATTCCTGTTTGCGAAAATTGTAATGAACTTGCTAACAAGGTTTCTTATCTTGAAACATCTCTTTCAAACATTACAATGGGTAATAAAAATTTAAATAATGTTTTGAAAGTACAAAAAGGTTTATATGAAAAAGCAGGTCTTGGTTACAATTTCAGGTATAATCATAAACCTACCAAAACTGTTTTTGTGAAAGGAGAATCGTCTAATTCAAATCAGGTTTTTGAAAATTCTAATTCTTTTAAACAAAACGTTTCTACAAAGAAAGTTTATAAAAATGCATATTTCTCAAGAAGAACAAATGTTCCTACATGTTTTTATTGTATGCATAAAGGTCATTCTGTTAATAGATGCAATATTAAACGTTTTAGTGTTCCTAATGGGAGATACAAATGGGTTCCCAAAGGAAAAATTGTTTCTAACCCATGAGGACCCTAATAAATGATTTTAGGGAACCAGAATTTTTCTTGTTTATAATGCAGGCTGGTTCCATATCCAAAAGGCCTCTTTGGTGATGAGTTAGCAAGTGATCAAGTTTATGAAAGAAAGCAAAAACATCAACGAGTTGGCATATTTACCAATCTTTTATCTCAAGTAAGATTTTATGAGCTTAAAAAGGTTCCAGGTAAGTGTTGTTGTTGATTTTGATGTTATTTCAGCGTTTTACGAAAATTTACGTATTTAATCGATTAGGTTTCGTGTATTAATCGATTAAACGCGGTGTTTGTAAAAATGTTTTAAAACATAATCGATTAAGTTTATGACATAATCGATTAAATCGCTGAGGAGCAATTTAATCGATTAAGGAATGCACATAATCGATTAAATTTCTGGGTTTTCGTTTTCTGGAAAATTTTTGAAGGAAAATAATCGATTAAATGAGAATATAATCGATTAAATGCACCGTTCTGTGTTTTTCTGCAAATCTGATTTTCGAACGTTGGCCATGTTTTCACGTGTTTTGTCTTTTCTAAACGGTTATATTTGTTCCCAACGGATATATTTTCATTAAATCAACGTTTTATGAACCGGATTTCATTCTATAAGTAGCTGGTTTGAGAATCAAAGTGACTCATTCACTCTCTCTCTCACTCTTGCTGTTTCTGCTGTTATTTGCTGTCTTGTGCGAATTTTAATTCTCTGTGTTGTCTCTGTTATTCCATTATCTTGTTGTGCAATTTCTCTTGTCTTTTATATCACCGAAATGGCTGATCAAAGAAGAAGGAAGATGCCATCAAGGAGAAAGGGCAAGGAGCCAATGACTTCTCAAGAAAGGAGACCTCCAACTCTAGCTGGTTGGATTTCAGATGAAAATTTGCAAATTGCCTTTGTTAACAAGTGGAAGGATAGAAAAATTCTTACCCCTAAATTCTTGTCTTGTGAATTTTTTAGATCTCATGGTTTTCAATTTCAGGAATTTTTAGTAGGAAGTGGACTACAACAATTTGTAGAGATGGAAGGGGCATTCTACCCAGATTTGGTTAGAGTGTTCTACATGAACTTGACATCAAGAACTGCAAGTCCAAGCACCAAAGTGAAAGGTGTAAGGATCTTCCTTGATGAAGATTTGTGGAACAATGTAGCTGGTCTCTCAACTCAAGGCATAAACATCACATATGGCTTTGAGGACTTCAACAAGTTGGAAAATTCTGCAAGGATCCTAATCTACAAGTTGAGAACTTGTATAAAGTTGGTAATGTAAAGTTAAATGAAAGAATGCTGCATTATGTTATTGTTTGGATTTTAGTTGCAAGAGGCACTAATCATGCCCAACTTACTAAGGAAGACATTCTTCTAATGTATGGATTCCTTAATAATGTAAGCATAGATTGGCCCTCAATTATCCTTGATAATATGTTTAAAGCCATTAGGCTTTCCTCTTTTGCATTACCCTATGCTGTGTTTGTTTCTAAGATTCTAGAATACAAAGGTGTTGATCTTGAAGGGGAGAATAAACAGATTTTGCTAAGCAATAGCAAGATTGGTAAAAATGTTCTAAGGCATATGGGCCTCATAGAACAAGGCAGCAGGTTTACCCAAAGAGAAGAAGGAGCTGCTGCCATGGAAGAAGATGATGAAGACCAACCTCAACCTCAACCTCAATTTCAACCTCAACCAGGATCAGTGGAGGAGCTTCTCATATCAAGAATGGATTCTATGATGAATCTTCACTCCAAGGAATTTCAAGGCCTTTCTCATCAACTCTCAAGGCTTAATAGAAGAATGTATAGAGTTGAAAGAAAGATGGAAATTGAAGAACTATCTCCTGAAGAAGATAATACAACATCCTCAAGAGGCAAACAGCCAGCAAATGTTGAGGAAGATGAAGAAGATAGTGAAGAAACTGAATAGGCTACAAGTTCACTTTTCCTTAGCTTGTTCTTCATTATTTTCCAAATTTTTTTTTTCTCTCTATAATTTTATGTATATTAATTTGCTTCTGCTGTAATTATCTCTGAAAATGTAATCTTTTTGAAAATGATAAAAATAAAGGGGGAGAAAATATTTTGTCTTGATTGAAAATCTGTCTAGTTAATATAGCTATTAAGAAAATTAATTTCAAGGAAGCTTTAGGAAATAATTCAAATAAGTGCCTTATATAACTAAACAATTAAGAGCATAGTTTAAGGGGGAGCTTTTAGAAATAATTTCCACTCATTAATTCCTTGAAATCTCTTTTTCAAAATTCAAATTGAAACTTAAATGCTATATATGACTGCCTATTTTATTTCCTTTGTGGACTAATATTTATGATGGAGATATCCATACATTATTTTCAAGATTTTTAGGATATTAACACAAGTCTCTAGGTTTCTTTTTATCATCATCAAAAAGGGGGAGATTGTTGGCATATTTCAAGTCCAGAGTTTTATGTGACCTACAGTTTTGATGATGAAGTTTTTAGGAAGTTTCAATCAACATTAAAGACTTGTGCCATCTCACAAAGGAAGATTGCTTGATAAGAAAGGAAAGGCATAAAGAGCTTTCAAAGCTTTCAAAAGAGAAGATTGATGAAGATTTTCTCAAGAGCTGAAGGATCAAAGGTAGAAGGTTCTGTTTTGGGAGTAGGATAAAAAGAGTAAGTCATAAATCCCATTCAAGACCTTCCCAAACAAGAGAGCAAGGTGTTTTCTCGCAAAAACGTTTTTCTACGCTTTTAATCGATTACCATACGTAGATAATCGATTATTTAACTAATATTTGAATAAAAAATGTTTAACGAGCAAAATAATCGATTAAGTGTCTTTGATAATCGATTATATTGATTCCGGGTTAATATAATCGATTATGGCCTTAATCTAATCGATTAAATCAAACGATATTTGTTTTCCAGTTTTTAAACATGATATAATCGATTAAGCTTTTAATATAATCGATTAAATGAGTCGTTTTGCAAAATTAATTTTAAATCAACCTAAGAATGGAAACTTTGGAGCATTTTCGAATTATAAAATGAAAGAGAATGTCTTAGGTTTAACACATCTGAACAAACACAAAATATTCAAAGTGTTTCTACGCCTTAGCTTTTTCAAAGCCGCTTTCCTGCTCTCTTCAGTTTGATCAAGTCTTTGGAAGTGGTGATCATTGTGCTTAAGCTTTCTATCCAGCACATTTCAGGTGTATTCTTTTACTTGTTTTACGTAAAGGGAAAATTCATCCCTTGGATCTGTTCTAAGGGAGGTGTTTCATCTCTTGTGTGTCAAGAGAGGTGGGTTTCATCCTCAGTGTGTCTGGGGAGGTATTTCATCCTTAGTGTGTCTGAGGAGGTGTTTCCGTTTATCTTTATTTGTTATTGCATGAATTGGTGTTTGTAATTTCAATTAAAGATAGTGGGGAAAATCATCACGGATTTGTGGTGGTTGGGAACTGGATGTAGGATTGGCTTAATCCGAACCAGTATAAATCTCTGTGTTCTTTCTCTTTCTCTTTATCTCTTAATTGTGGATCATTATTACAATTGCTAATCCCAACAGCGTTAATCAAAGGATTGGAAAAATTCACATCCAAGTTTTTAAAAGTTTTTCAAAACCTGAAAATTTATTTAAAAGAGAAAATTAGTTTAAAAACCCAATTCACCCCCCCCCCTCTTGGTTTTTACACTGCCGTCTTTATTTAACAAGTCCTACAGTTGTAGGTTAAATTTTAGGCTCTCATTGTCTTTTAATGTATGTTAAGTTTATTAATATTGATATTTGAGGCTTACAAGGACCCCACCCCTTTTAATATTATTTTGTTGTATGTGCATGTAGTGTGACTAGAAGATGAATCTACTCAGTAGAAGTTGTTCATGAAAGTTTTGAAAAATATTTTCTAAGATGTTGACTTTGAAATTTTTAGTTGTAATATCATTGAGAGACATTTGTTGTGAGTGGCATCAACTTTTCCATGGTAAAGGCCGGTTGGCTAGAGGCCATGTGGGCCAAGTCACAATCGAATCGTGACGTTTGGACTGTACGCTCTCAAGTAGAAAGGGTTGTGTTCTAACTAACGACTATAAATTTTGGTGTAGTGGTAAACTCTCAACAATATTAAATATATAGATAGTCCTCTTCTTGATGTAGAACTCTTAGTATTTGATAATATTACAAACATATGGGTGAGGAGGGGGGGAGGGGGGGCGAGGGTTCACATTAGTAGAACAAGTCTACGAGTTAAGGCTTAAGGAGTATGAGTGACATAGAACCTTCCTTTTTGTCCCCACAAATAGTGTCAATGTTCCAAATTCCAAATTTATTTTTCTCTTCTAGCAGGTCGCTCAAACTCGTATAGGAAAAACCACATCCACTTAGCTTAACCACATTTTTGTGGGCAACCTCTTATGCAAGTTCTATACTACTGTGTCTCTCAAAGCTAGTCAATCTCTAATACAATTTCTATAAGTGTTTAATAAAGACCTTTTAAGAATATTTAAGAATTTAACTGTTATAGAATGCTACTCTTTAATCTATAAATGTATATGAATGTATTCATAAAGTAAGAGAATAATACACAACAATAAGTAATTCATTTTCAAATTATTTTCTTACCATAAATTTTCATTCCCAAATTATTTTCTTATTATAAAATTTCTACACAATTTGTAATAGCTATAAAATACCATAAAACTTAATTCATAGACTATTAGATAAAAATATCACCTTTAAAATACCACCAAGACATTTATGCCATACTAAAAAAATGAGTCCTTGATGTTAACATATCTTTGAATGATAGTTAAAATAACTGATGGATCAAAATCTCATTAAAAGATAAAGAGAATGAGAACTTCAAATTAGAGAACTCTCCAACCACTTTTTGCATTGATGGCCTCAACTTTGGTTTGGAACACAAACATCTAAATGCTATTGTTACTGCAAGCATTATGTCTTGAGCCTCTTTTCAAAACTCAGGAAGAGGAAGACGTGAATCTAAGATGTCCTTTAACAACATGTTTTGATTAGCTGAGTTTGATATGTTGGAATAAATGGCTGAGTTTAAGAGGGGGGGTGAATTAAACTTTCAAAGATTTTCGAAACCCAATACCCAATTATGAAAAACCAGATTCAAATTGAAGATTTAAACCAGTTTTTATAGGTTCTTGAAATGCTCTTAATCAATTGATCATATACCAAATTCAATTTCAATTCAAACTTCAATTACCTAATGGAAAGAGTTAAAGGGAAGAAGAACAACACAGCAGATTTATACTGGTTCACCTTTCAACAAAGGCTACATCCAGTTTCCTAAACAAACAAATTCAATCAATTCACTAAAAACCAGTTTTTACATGAACACTACATGCAAAACCGAAACCAGAAGCTGCACCAAGTCTTGAACCCTACAAGACTTCTAAACACCTGTAAAACCCTATTACAAGATCTCTTAATCACCCTGATTAAGATACGAACATGCAGACTAACCAACACACACAAAAAGATTGAATAAACACTGGAGTTCTTCAATGCGAAACGAAAAACAGAGCATCGGCAAGAGCGAAAAGCAGAGCATGCACTTCTTGATTTGATTCGCACTCAATTGAATCTTGATCGTCTTGGAGTGATTAGCAAAATGTTTTAGAGTGTAATAGGAACATTCTTGCCCAATGGGTTCTTTAGAAAATGTTTCGTCACTTAGTTCTTTGAGTTTCAAGATATATATAGAAAGCTGTTAAAACTGATTCTGCGAGGAAATAGTCGGTTGAAATCGCGTTTTAGTCGGTTGTTTTCATTAAAACCCATTTTCCAGTGAGCACCTTTTCACTGGAACTTGAAATCGATCAGTTGAAATCTCGTTTAACTATCTATTCCAGAACTGGAATTCTCGAAACAAAGCTACCAGGATTTTAAGCTGGTTTAAATTTCAAAGCAGATCACTGAAATTTCCCAAATACAAAGCTTTGAAAAGCGAAGAACAGATTAACTAGTTGAAATCAGATTTTTAACCGGTTAAAAAGCAGTTAAACCTTTGAAAACATTTTAAAACCTTTTTAAAACATTTCAAAACATTTTAAACTCCAAGACTAAGACCAAGATAGATTGAAATGCATCTTACCACACAACCTAAGACTCTCTAATCCTAAGACAAAATCTTCATTCTTCAAGCACCAACATCTTCATCATTAAAGGTGGTTGGAGACATCAAATCCACTTGAAACCAAGTCTTCAAGTCCAACAAACTCCCCCTATTTGATGATGACAACCACTTGATGCATTCATTGTCTTTGAAGAATGTAAGAGTCCTGCAAAAAAAAAAAATTCGAAAAATACAGCGGCAGAAATACGAGTATACGAGTAAATACAACAGACAATAGCGAGCGATTAGGTGGTAAAAACAATATAGCGAGAAAAATAGCAGCGAGAAACAGAACAACAGCAGCAGCAGATTCAGATTCTCCCCCTTTCACTAGATTCTCCCCTTTTCACTTGTGCTTGCGCTTCATGTGCCTTCAAATGCATTCAACAATTTCTCCCACTTTGGAATCATCAAATAGCACACGAGAGAAAAAAAAAAAAAACATAGCATATGCAGCAAATTATAAATTGTTCAAGATACATGGGAATTTAACCCAATTAAAAAAAAGCAACAACAAATAAGCACATACAGACACACAACCAAACAGCAATGAAATGCAAAAACATGAATGCAAAGCGATACTGACAGCATGATTTTGCAGCGGCGATTAGTAGAATCTGTGTAGCGGCGAGTTGAATTAATGCACCAGACAACGACAAATGCACCAGCAGCAACAACAGCAAAAACCAGCATTACAAAAATAACAGCACACAGCAACAGTACTTCAGTTACAGCAGATGCACCAGCAGTAATGCAGCAGCAGACAGAATGAATTAATGCACCAGCAGCTGTACTTCAATTATGCAGCAACAGCAAATACATCAATTATGCAGCAACAGCAATAGTTTTACTAAAAAAAAGCAAATACAGCTTTTCTTCCAAAACACCAGCAAATACAGCAGCAGTATTAACAGCATTTTCAATAACAGCAAGTGCACCAGCAACAGCAACAGCAACAACATTCCAAAAATCCAGCAAACACAGCAGCAGCTTTACTAAAAAAAAACAGTAACAGCACCAGTACTCCAAAACCAGTAAACAGCATCAGCAACAAGATTTAACAGCAACAACATCTCTCTATTAGTTGCAGAACCAGTTTAATCATCATCCTCTCCATCATCATCATCAAACCAAGCTTCAATAGAACAATGTCTATAAGAAGGAGGTGCTGGAATTTCAGGTTCTTTGTGTTTAGATGACCCAGCAGTTTTGGATTTCTTCCTTGGATTGCTTGAGGAGGCCATTGCATAAAGAGAAAGTGTAGAGAAGCAGTATAGGCAATGTATTATGCAGAGTTTTGCACGAGCGAGGTGAATAACGAGTGAAGCAATGCACAACACATGTATTTAACATTTCAGATTTTCAGGTTTTATCAAATCAATGCTTTATTCAGTCAAAGAAGCAATTAAAATGCATTCAGTTGGAATATATGGGATAGAGAAATGTAGCAGGCACAGATTTGACCAAAGAATTCAGTTGGTTGAATGCAACACGTATTTGGAGAGAGAAACCAGCTAAAAAGTAAAGCAAAGGCACTACAAGACAAAACAGCAGTCAAGATTCTTTGAATCAGCTTTATCTATCATGTTTAAATGCACAATTCTCAATTAATCAACTTAAATGCACCAATTAAATGTGAATCAATGCGGTTTAACGATAGAATTCGCTCAAATTTTAAACTTTGCATGGTGACGAGGCAATTTCGATCGATTGATTTATGAAAAACAGTGATTAAAACAGAAATCCCGATATCGATTTAATGCGGATAAATGATTTTAACCGGTCGAATCGACGATTAACTTGCTAAAACAGAGACAGATATTACTGCACATCCACTGCAGCCCCAAATTATGCGAAACAACTGATTAAAAGCCCGAAACAACTAACTAAAATCCTGAATAACATTGCAGATTTCACTTACAACATACAATATGCAAATTTAACTGTAATTAATCAAGAATTATGCAGATTTAAGCATTCAAACACACAAAAACAGCATGATTAACAGCAGAAATGAATCACATACATGAATTACATCACATTTGAAACATCAAGGACACCCAACTCATTTCTTAATTGGAAAAACCTATCTTTTGGGAGTGGTTTGGTAAATATATCAGCAAGTTGGTTATTAGAGTCAACAAATTCAATTATGCAATCACCTTTTTGAACATGATCCCTAATGAAATGGTGCCTTATTTCTATATGTTTCATTCTAGAGTGCAAAATAGGATTTTTTGTTAAGTTGATAGCACTTGTATTGTCACACCTAATAGGAATGTGATCTAGTTTCAAACCATAATAAAAAAGCTGCTGTTTTAACCAAAGTGTTTGAGCACAACAGCTCCCAGCTGCAACATACTCAGCTTCAGCAGTAGACAAAGCCACACTAGCTTGCTTTTTGCTATGCCATGATACTAGACTACTTCCTAGTAGATGACAAGTTCCACTAGTGCTTTTTCTATCAAGTTTACATCCAGCAAAGTCTGCATCCGAATAGCCCACTAGATTAAAAGAAGCACCTTTAGGATACCACAAACCAACATTAATAGTTCCTTTTAGATATTTCAAAATTCTTTTGGCAATTGTGAAATGTGATTCTTTGGGATTAGATTGAAACCTAGTGTTGGAATAAATGGCTGAGTTTAAGAGGGGGGGTGAATTAAACTTTCAAAGATTTTCGAAACCCAATGCCCAATTATGAAAAACCAGATTCGAATTGAAGATTTAAACCAGTTTTTATAGGTTCTTGAAATGCTCTTAATCAATTGATCATATACCAAATTCAATTTCAATTCAAACTTCAATTACCGAATGGAAAGAGTTAAAGGGAAGAAGAACAACACAACAGATTTATACTGGTTCACCTTTCAACAAAGGCTACATCCAGTTTCCTAAACAAACAAATTCAATCAATTCACTAAAAACCAGTTTTTACATGAACACTACATGCAAAACCGAAACCAGAAAGCTGCACCAAGTCTTGAACCCTACAAGACTTCTAAACACCTGTAAAACCCTATTACAAGATCTCTTAATCACCCTGATTAAGATACGAACACGCAGCTAACCAACAACACACAAAAAGATTGAATATACCTGGAGTTCTTCAATGCAGAAACGAAAAACAGAGCATCAGCAAGAACGAAAAACAGAGCATGCACTTCTTGATTTGATTCGCACTCAATTGAATCTTGATCGTCTTGGAGTGATTAGCAAAATGTTTTAGAGTGTAATAGGAACGTTCTTGCCCAATGGGTTCTTTAGAAAATGTTTCGTCACTTAGTTCTTTGAGTTTCAAGATATATATAGAAAACCGTTAAAGCTGATTCTGAGGAAATAGTCGGTTGAAATCTCGTTTTAGCCGGTTGTTTTCATTAAAACCCATTTTCCAGTGAGCACCCTTTTTCGGAACCGAAATCGATCGGTTGAAATCTCGTTTTAACTAGCTATTCCGAAGACTGAAATTCTCGAAACAAAGCTACCGAGATTTTAAGCGGTTTAAATTTCAAAACAGATCAGCTGAAATTTCCCAAATACAAAGCTTTGAAAAGCGAAGAACAGATTAACTAGTTGAAATCAGAATTTTAACCAGTTAAAAATCAGTTAAACCTTTGAAATCATTTTAAAACCTTTTTAAAACATTTCAAAACATTTTAAACTCCAAGACTAAGACCAAGATAGATTGAAATGCATCTTACCACACAACCTAAGACTCTCTAATCCTAAGACAAAATCTTCATTCTTCAAGCACCAACATCTTCATCATCAAAGGTGGTTGGAGACATCAAATCTACTTGAAACCAAGTCTTCAAGTCCAACAAACTCCCCCTATTTGATGATGACAACCACTTGATGCATTCATTGTCTTTGAAGAATGTAGGAGTCCTGCACAAAACAAAATACAGCAGCAAATAGCGTAACGAGTGTGGTAAAAACAATATAGCGAGAAAAATAGCAGCAGAAGCAGAGCAGCGAGCGAGATTCGATTCTCCCCTTTCACTTGATTCTCCCCCTTTCACTTGCACTTGCTCTTCATGTACCTTCAAATGCATTCAACAATTTCTCCCCCTTTGGAATCATCAAATAGCACCAGAAAAATAACATAGCATATGCAGTAAAATAAGATTGTTCAACATACATGGGCATTATACCCAAAAAAAAAAACAGCAACAAATAAGCACATACAGCACACAACCAAACAGCAATGAAATGCAAAAACATGAATGCAAACAGTAACAGCAGCATGGTTTTGCAGCAGCATTAGTAAAATCTGTGTAGCAGCGAGTTGAATTAATGCACCAGCAACAACAAATGCACCAGCGAGCAACAACAGCAAAAACCAACATTACAAAAATAACAGCACACAGCAACAGCACTTCGATTCATAGCGAGATGCACTAGCGAGTAATGCAGCAGCGAGCAACGAATTAATGCACTAACAGCTGTACTTCAATTATGCAGCAACAGAAAATACATCAATTATGCAGCAACAACAATAGTTTTACTAAAAAAAAACAGCAAATACAGCTTTTCTTCCAAAACACCAGCAAATACAACAGCAGTATTAACAACATTTTCAATAACAGCAAGTGCACCACAACAGCAACAACAACAGCATTCCAAAAATCCAGCAAACACAGCAGCAGCTTTACAAAAAAGCGAGTAACAGCACCGAGTAAGCAGACATCGACAGCGAGTTTAACAGACAACAACATCTCTCTATTAGTTGCGAGAACCGGTTTAATCATCATCCTCTCCATCATCATCATCAAACCAAGCTTCAATAGAACAATGTCTATAAGAAGGAGGTGCTGGAATTTCTGGTTCCTTATTTTTGGATGACCCAGCCTTTTTTGATCTCTTCCTTGGGTTGCTTGAAGATGCCATTTCAGAAAAGATAAAGTGCAGAGAAATAGAGTATAGAGAATGGATTATGCAGATTTTACACGGGCAAGGTGAATAACAATGAAGCAATGCACAACACATGTATTTAACATTTCAGATTTTCAAATTTTTAACAAATTAATGTTTTATTCAGTCAAAGAGGGAATCAATTGCATTCAGTTGGAATATATGGGACAGAGATATGTAGCAGGCATAGTCTTGACCAAAGAATTCAGTTGGTTGAATGAAATTCGTATTTGGAGAGAGAAACCAGTTAAAAAGTAAAGCAAAGGCACTACAAGACAAAACAGCAGTCAAGATTCTTTGAATCAGCTTTATCTATCATGTTTAAATGCACAATTCTCAATTAATCAACTTAAATGCACCAATTAAATGTGAATCAATGCAGTTTAACAGTAAATTCGCTCAAATTTTAAACTTTGCATGGTGACAGGCAATTTCGGTCGATTGATTTATGAAAAATAGGCGATTAAAGCAGAAATCTCGATCATCGATTTAATGCGGATAAATGATTTTAATCGGTCGAATCGATGATTAGCTCGACTAAAGCAGAGACGAAATTACTGCACATCCACTGCAGCCCCAAATTATGCGAAACAACTGATTAAAAGCCCGAAACAACTAACTAAAATCCTGAATAACATTGCAGATTACACTTATAACATCCAATATGCAAATTTAACTGCAATCAATCAAAAATTATGCAGAATTAAGCATTCAAACACACAAACACAGCATGATTAACAGCAGAAATGAATCACATACATGAATTATATTACATTTGAAACATCAAGGACACCCAACTCATTTCTTAATTGGAAAAACCTATCTTTTGGGAGTGGTTTGGTAAATATATCAGCAAGTTGGTTATTAGAGTCAACAAATTCAATTATGCAATCACCTTTTTGAACATGATCCCTAATGAAATGGTGCCTTATTTCTATATGTTTCGTTCTAGAGTGCAAAATAGGATTTTTTGTTAAGTTGATAGCACTTGTATTGTCACACCTAATAGGAATGTGATCAAGTTTCAAACCATAATCAAAAAGCTGCTGTTTTAACCAAAGTGTTTGAGCACAACGACTCCCAGCTGCAACATACTCGGCTTCAGCGATAGACAAAGCCACACTAGCTTGCTTTTTGCTATGCCATGATACTAGACTACTTCCTAGTAGATGACAAGTTCCACTAGTGCTTTTTCTATCAAGTTTACATCCAGACAAAGTCTGCATCCGAATAGCCCACTAGATTAAAAGAAGCACCTTTAGGATACCACAAACCAACATTAATAGTTCCTTTTAGATATTTCAAAATTCTTTTGGCAATTGCGAAATGTGATTCTTTGGGATTAGATTGAAACCTAGCACACATGCATACACTAAACATTATATCGAGTCTACTAGCGGTTAGATATAAAAGTGAACCAATCAAACCTCTATACTTAGTGGAATCAAAAGGTTTACCACTTTCATCCGCATCAAGATAGCTACTTGGTAGCCATGGGTGTGCTTGATTCTTTGCAGTTGTCCATCTCATATTTATTTAACGACTCTTTGCAATATTTTGACTGATTGAGGAATGTTCCATGATCTAATTGCTTGACTTGTAAGCCTAAGAAGAAGTTTAGATCACCCATCATTGACATTTCAAACTCCCCTGCATAGCTGCAACAAATTCTTCACAAAGCTTCTCATTAGTGGATCCAAAGATTATATCATCCACATAAACCTGCACCAGTATAATGCTGTCCAAAGACTTTCTAATGAACAAGGTTTTATCAACTTGGCCCCTTTCAAAGTTTTGAGAGATAAGAAAGTTACTTAACCTTTCATACCATTGTCTTGGAGCTTGCTTGAGTCCATAAAGAGCCTTTTTGAGCTTATATACATGGTTAGGCAATTTGTGATCAACAAATCCAGATGGTTGTGAAACATAGATTTCTTCATTTATATATCCATTCAAAAAGCACTTTTCACATCCATTTGATGAAGTTTGAATCCAATCATGCATGAGAAAGCAAGTAATAGCCTAACGACTTCTAACCTAGCAACAGGAGCATATGTTTCCTCATAATCTATTCCTTCCTCTTGGTTATACCCTTTAGCTACAAGCCTAGCCTTGTTTCTAGTTATTACTCCTTGATCATTCATTTTATTTTTAAACACCCACTTTGTGCCAATTATATTCATGTTAGGTGTGCAAGGGACTAGTTCCCAAACCTCATTCCTTTTAAATTGGTTCGGTTCATCTTGCATTGCCAAAATCCAGTTTTCATTCAATAAAGCATCATCAACACATTTAGGCTCAACTTGGGAAACAAATGCAGCAGTTAAACATGTATCATGCATAGACCTTCTTGTAGAAACACCTCTTTGAACATCTCCTATCACATTTCCAATGGACAGATTGCGAGGCACCCTCCATTCTTTAGGTAGATCATTTTTGCAGAATTTAATTACGGTGCCGGGATTTCGATCGATTCTTTCGATTTTCACCGGCTAAAATACCACTTGCAACAGACTTTTTCGGTTTCTACATGTCCAGTTGATACACCTTCAATTGAGTTCTCTTCACTGCACTTGCACCACTCACTTGCACCTTCATTTTGCACATTAGTCTCATAAAAACAACATGTATTGATTCCTCAATGATAGCTAATCTCTTGTTGAAGATCCTATATGCTTTGCTATGTAAAGAATAGCCTAAAAACAATGCATCATCAACTTTAGCATCAAATTTGCCAAGTTTTTCTTTGCCATTATTTAAAACAAAACACTTGCAGCCAAACACTCTAAGATGTGCTATGTTGGGTTTTCTCCCTTTGTACAATTCATAAGGGGTTTTCTTCAAAATAGGTCTTATCAAAACCCTATTTATTATGTAACATGCAGTATTTACTGCATCCGCCCAAAAATATTTAGGGATGTTTGATTCATTAAGCATTGTTCTAGCTAGTTCCTCAAGTGATCTATTTTTCCTCTCAACAACACCATTTTGTTGAGGAGTCCTAGGTGCTGAAAAGTTATGCTTAATCCCATATTTTTCACAAAAATGATTGAACTTTTCATTTTCAAATTCCCCTCCATGATCACTTCTAAGAGCACTTATGCTGCAGCTGTTTTCATTTTGTAAAACCTTGGCAAGTTTCTTAAAAGCATGAAATGCATCACTTTTATTTTTCAAAAACAAAGTCCAAGTAAACCTAGAATAATCATCAACAATAACCAAAGCATAATAGTTTCCACCAATACTCATTGTTCTAGATGGACCAAACAAATCCAAATGTAGCAGTTCCAAAGGTTTTGTTGTTGACACATAATTTTTCAGATTAAAACAAACTCTGGTTTGTTTACCCTTTTGGCATGCATGACAGATTTTATCTTTCTCAAATTTCAGTTTAGGTAACCCTAAAACAAGTTCTTTTGAAAACAGTTTTTCCAAATGGTTCATGTTAATATGTCCAGCTCTCCTATGCCAAAGCCATGAACTATCTTCCTTAGACATGAGACATGTAAAATTAGTTGCACACATATGATCAAGATCAAGCATATAAATGTTTTCAATTCTCTTGCCTAACATGCAGATTTTATCGAATTTTTCTCAAAGATCTTGCAATGATTTGATTCAAAAGTGATTCTAAAACCTTTATCACATAGCTGGCTAATACTAAGAAGATTATGCTTCAAACCTTCAACATATAACACGTTTTCAATGAGGATTGAAGAAATGTTACCAACATCACCACTTCCAAGGATTTTCCCTTTATTATTATCTCCATAAGTGACAAAACCTCCATTTTTCAAGGTAAGTTTGACAAACTTCCTTTTGTCACCACACATGTGCCTTGAACGACCATCGTCTAAATACCACAATGATTCCTTGGCCTTCAAGAACACCTGCAAAACACAATCAATGGAGAGAATTTGGTACCCACATCAATTTGGGTCCAACAAAGTTAATAACCTTTCTACCACATTTTGGCTTCCAAATAAATTGACCACTAGGAACACCAAATTTTCTGATTTTGCATGATTTTGAAGTATGTCCCTTGTTCATACAATAGAAGCAAGTAATGGATGAAGTGCTGTACGGTTTTCTATGTGAAAAGAAATTTCTATAAGCCTTTTGTTTCTTTTGAAAACCATTTTTAAATCCAAGTCCAGACTTTATTCGTTACACAATTTTTAAATTCTAAAAGTGTATCCAAGTTGGCTCTTCCCATGGTGAATTTAGCTAGAGATTTGTTCAAATACTCAATTTGATTTTCTAAAGTTCTGCAGTTTGTGCAGATTTTTCCAGCATGTTCATCATTGCAACTTGAAACCTTGTAAATCATTTCCAGATTTTCAAAATCAGTTTTTGAATTTTCCAGCTCTTTCTCTAGCTCTTTCACCTTGTTCTCTAGCCAATTGTTCATACCTTTAAGCCTATTGTTAGAACAAGCAACCTTATTAGCCTCTTCATGCAATTCCAGAAAATTTTGCAGCAGCTGATCATAAGGAAGACCATTTTGAGTAGTGGAGGAACTTACACTACTTGCTGTATCACAATCAGCCATAAGACAAAGATTGGCTCTTTCATCATCACTTGAAGAATCACTAGAGGAGATATCATTCTCATCCCATGCTATGTAAGTCTTCTTGGTTTTGAATGATCTTTCATGCTTCTTTTCTCCATTTCTCTCTTTGTTTTGTGAGTATGGACATTCAGACCTTAATATGTCCCTGTTTTCCACAACCAAAACAAGTAAAGTTAGAAGAAGCTAAATCAGATTTTTATTATACCTCTTGTTCTTGTAGTCTTTGTTCTTGTATTTCAAGAACTTGTTGAACTTTCTAACTAAGAGGTTCGGATTTTCTGCATCACTTCCTCCATGTCCTTCATCCTCACTATTCTCCTCTTTGTGAACCAAAGTCTTCAAGGCAAGCCCTTTCTTTTTCTTGTCATTGTCTTCTTGTTCAGCAAGTCTATTCAACTCAAGCTCATGTTCCCTTAGCTTTCCAAAAAGTGCAGCAACACTCATTGTTGACAAGTCCTTGGATTCGAAATTGTCTGTAACTTTGGGTTGCCAACTTCGATCCAAACATTTCGAGCACTTTGATGTTCGGCTCCTCTTTCTCAAACACTTTTCCAAGGCCGATCAGATGGTTTATAATGTGTGTAAACCTCTTTTGCACATATGAAACTGTTTCTCCAGGAAGCATTCTGAACATCTCATACTCTTGGATTAAAGTATGCTTTCTTGCTCTTTTAACATCATTTGTTCCTTCATGAGTAACCTCCAACACTTCCCACATCTCTTTAGCATTGGAACACTGTGAAACACGAAAGAATTCATCAAGATTAAGTGCAGATGTAATGATGTTCTTTGCTTTACAATCATATTGCACTTTCTTTTGTTCATCAGCATTTAAACTTTCCCATGGTTTCTCATCTTTAGGGATATACGGTCCATTGACTATAGCATTCCAAATCCCTATATCAATTGATTCAATGAAAATCTTCATTCTCACTTTCCAAAATGGATAGTTTACCCCAGAAAACATAGGTGGCTTTGTTTATAGAAGCACCCTCTCGCAAAAGGCAATTTTCCTTCGACCATGTTTGAAATTTTTCAGAAAACTTGAATATTTTTCAAGAACCAGCTCTTGATACCAATTGTTGGAATAAATGGTCGAGTTTAAGAGGGGGTGAATTAAACTTTCAAAGATTTTCGAAACCCAATGCCCAATTATGAAAAACCAGATTCGAATTGAAGATTTAAACCAGTTTTTATAGGTTCTTGAAATGCTCTTAATCAATTGATCATATACCAAATTCAATTTCAATTCAAACTTCAATTACCGAATGGAAAGAGTTAAAGGGAAGAAGAACAACACAGCAGATTTATACTGGTTCACCTTTCAACAAAGGCTGCATCCAGTTTCCTAAACAAACAAATTCAATCAATTCACTAAAAACCAGTTTTTACATGAACACTACATGAAAAACTGAAACCAGAAAGCTGCACCAAGTCTTGAATCCTACAAGACTTCTAAACACCTGTAAAACCCTATTACAAGATCTCTTAATCACCACCGATTAAGATACGAACACGCAGCTAACCAACACACACAAAAGATTGAATAAACCTGGAGTTCTTCAATGCGAAACGAAAAACGAGCATCGGCAAGAGCGAAAAAGCAGAGCATGCACTTCTTGATTTGATTCGCACTCAATTGAATCTTGATCGTCTTGGAGTGATTAGCAAAATGTTTTAGAGTGTAATAGGAACGTTCTTGCCCAATGGGTTCTTTAGAAAATGTTTCGTCACTTAGTTCTTTGAGTTTCAAGATATATATAGAAAACTGTTAAAACTGATTCTGCAGGAAATAGTCGGTTGAAATATCGTTTTAGCCGGTTGTTTTCATTAAAACCCATTTTCCAGTGAGCACCCTTTTTCTAGAACTGAAATCAGTCAGTTGAAATCTCGTTTTAACTAGCTATTCCAGAAGACTGAAATTCCTGAAACAAAGCTACCAGGATTTTAACTGGTCTAAATTTCGAAAACAGTCAGCTGAAATTTCCCAAATACAAAGCTTTGAAAAACGAAGAACAGATTAACTAGTTGAAATCAGATTTTTAACCAGTTAAAAATCAGTTAAACCTTTGAAATCATTTTAAAACCTTTTTAAAACATTTCAAAACATTTTAAACTCCAAGACTAAGACCAAGATAGATTGAAATGCATCTTACCACACAACCTAAGACTCTCTAATCCTAAGACAAAATCTTCATTCTTCAAGCACCAACATCTTCATCATCAAAGGTGGTTGGAGACATCAAATCTACTTGAAACCAAGTCTTCAAGTCCAACACCTAGCACACATGCATACACTAAACATTATATCAGGCCTACTAGCAGTTAGATATAATAGTGAACCAATCAAACCTCTATACTTAGTGGAATCAAAAGGTTTACCACTTTCATCTGCATCAAGATAGCTGCTGGTAGCCATGGGTGTGCTTGATTCTTTGCAGCTGTCCATCTCATATTTCTTTAATGACTCTTTGCAATATTTTGACTGATTGAGGAATGTTCCATGATCTAATTGCTTGACTTGTAAGCCTAAGAAGAAGTTTAGATCACCCATCATTGACATTTCAAACTCCCCCTGCATAGCTGCAACAAATTCTTCACAAAGCTTCTCATTAGTGGATCCAAAGATTATATCATCCACATAAACCTGCACCAGTATAATGCTGTCCAAAGACTTTCTAATGAACAAAGTTTTATCAACTTGGCCCCTTTCAAAGTTTTGAGAGATAAGAAAGTTACTTAACCTTTCATACCAGTCTTGGAGCTTGCTTGAGTCCATAAAGAGCCTTTTTGAGCTTATACACATGGTTAGGCAATTTGTGATCAATAAATCCAGATGGTTGTGAAACATAGATTTCTTCATTTATATATCCATTCAAAATGCACTTTTCACATCCATTTGATGCAGTTTGAATCAATCATGCATGAGAAAGCAAGTAATAACCTAACGACTTCTAACCTTGCAACAGGAGCATATGTTTCCTCATAATCTATTCCTTCCTCTTGGTTATACCCTTTAGCTACAAGCCTAGCCTTGTTTCTAGTTATTACTCCTTGATCATTCGTTTTATTTTTAAACACCCACTTTGTGCCAATTATATTCATGTTAGGTGTGCAAGGGACTAGTTCCCAAACCTCATTCCTTTTAAATTGGTTCGAGTTCATCTTGCATTGCCAAAATCCAGTTTTCATCCAATAAAGCATCATCAACACATTTAGGTTCAACTTGGGAAACAAAATGCAGCAGTTAAACATGTATCATGCATAGACCTTCTTGTAGAAACACCTCTTTGGACATCTCCTATCACATTTCCAATGGACAGATTGCGAGGACCCTCCATTCTTTGGGTAGATCATTTTCTCGAGAATTTAATTACGGTGCCGGGATTTCGGTCGAGTTCTTTCCGATTTTCACCGGCTAAAATACCACCTGCAGCAGCTTTTTCGGTTTCTACATGTCCAGTTGATACACCTTCAATTAAGTTCTCTTCACCTGCACCTGCACCACTCACTTGCACCTTCATTTTGCACATTAGTCTCATAAAAAACAACATGTATTGATTCCTCAATGATAGCTAATCTCTTGTTGAAGATCCTATATGCTTTGCTATGTAAAGAATAGCCTAAAAATAATGCATCATCAGCTTTAGCATCAAATTTGCCAAGTTTTTCTTTGCCATTATTTAAAACAAAACACTTGCAGCCAAACACTCTAAGATGTGCTATGTTGGGTTTTCTCCCTTTGTACAATTCATAAGGGGTTTTCTTCAAAATAGGTCTTATCAAAACCCTATTTATTATGTAACATGCAGTATTTATTGCATCCGCCCAAAAATATTTAGGGATGTTTGATTCATTAAGCATTGTCCTAGCTAGTTCCTCAAGTGATCTATTTTTCCTCTCAATAACACCATTTTGTTGAGGAGTCCTAGGTGCTGAAAAGTTATGCTTAATCCCATATTTTTCACAAAAATGATTGAACTTTTCATTTTCAAATTCCCCTCCATGATCACTTCTAAGAGCACTTATGCTGCAGCTGTTTTCATTTTGTAAAACCTTGGCAAGTTTCTTAAAAGCATGAAATGCATCACTTTTATTTTTCAAAAACAAGGTCCAAGTAAACCTAGAATAGTCATCAACAATAACCAAAGCATAATAGTTTCCACCAATACTCATTGTTCTAGATGGACCAAACAAATCCAAATGCAGCAATTCCAAAGGTTTTGTTGTTGACACATAATTTTTCAGATTAAAAGAAACTTTGGTTTGTTTACCCTTTTGGCATGCATGATGATTTTATCTTTCTCAAATTTCAGTTTAGGTAACCCTAAAACAAGTTCTTTTGAAAACAGTTTTTCCAAATGGTTCATGTTAATATGTGCAGCTCTCCTATGCCAAAGCCATGAACTATCTTCCTTAGACATGAGACATGTAAAATTAGTTGCACACATATGATCAAGATCAAGCATATAAATGTTTTCAATTCTCTTGCCTAACATGCAGATTTTATCAGAATTTTTCTCAAGGATCTTGCAATGATTTGATTCAAAAGTGATTCTAAAACCTTTATCACATAGCTGGCTAATACTAAGAAGATTATGCTTCAAACCTTCAACATATAACACATTTTCAATGAGGATTGAAGAAATGTTACCAACATCACCACTTCCAAGGATTTTCCCTTTATTATTATCTCCATAAGTGACAAAACCTCCATTTTTCAAGGTGAGTTTGACAAACTTCCTTTTGTCACCACACATGTGCCTTGAACAGCCACTTGTCTAGATACCACAATGATTCCTTGGCCTTCAAGAACACCTGCAAAACACAATCAATGGAGAGAATTTGGTACCCACATCAATTTGGGTCCAACAAAGTTAATAACCTTTCTACCACATTTTGGCTTCCAAATAAATTGACCACTAGGAACACCAAATTTTCTGATTTTGCATGATTTTGAAGTATGTCCCTTGTTCATACAATAGAAGCAAGTAATGGATGAAGTGCTGGATGGTTTTCTATGTGAAAAGAAATTTCTATAAGCCTTTTGTTTCTTTTGAAAACCATTTTTAAATCCAAGTCCAGCTTTATTCGTTACACAATTTTTAAATTCTAAAAGTGTATCCAAGTTGGCTCTTCCCATGGTGAATTTAGCTAGAGATTTGTTCAAATACTCAATTTGATTTTCTAAAGTTCTGCAGTTTGTGTAGATTTTTCCAGCATGTTCATCATTGCAACTTGAAACCTTGTAAATCATTTCCAGATTTTCAAAATCAGTTTTTGAATTTTCCAGCTCTTTCTCTAGCTCTTTCACCTTGTTCTCTAGCCAATTGTTCATACCTTTAAGCCTATTGTTAGAACAAGCAACCTTATTAGCCTCTTCATGCAATTCCAGAAAATTTTGCAGCAGCTGATCATAAGGAAGACCATTTTGAGTAGTGGAGGAACTTAAACGACTTGCTGTATCACAATTAGCGATAAGACAAAGATTGGCTCTTTTATCATCACTTGAAGAATCACTAGAGGAGATATCATTCTCATCCCATGCTATGTAAGCCTTCTTGGTTTTGAATGATCTTTCATGCTTCTTTTCTCCATTTCTCTCTTTGTTTTGTGAGTATGGACATTCAGCCTTAATATGTCCCTGTTTTCCACAACCAAAACAAGTAAAGTTAGAAGAAGCTAAATCAGATTTTTTATTATACCTCTTGTTCTTGTAGTCTTTGTTCTTGTATTTCAAGAACTTGTTGAACTTTTTAACTAAGAGGTTCAGATTTTCTGCATCACTTCCTCCATGTCCTTCATCCTCACTATTCTCCTCTTTGTGAGCCAAAGTCTTCAAGGCAAGCCCTTTCTTTTTCTTGTCATTGTCTTCTTGTTCAGCAAGTCTATTCAACTCAAGCTCATGTTCCCTTAGCTTTCCAAAAAGTGCAGCAACACTCATTGTTGACAAGTCCTTGGATTCAGAAATTGCTGTAACTTTGGGTTGCCAACTTCGATCCAAACATTTCAGCACTTTGATGTTCAGCTCCTCTTTCTCAAACACTTTTCCAAGGCCGATTAGATGGTTTATAATGTGTGTAAACCTCTTTTTCACATCTGAAACTGTTTCTCCAGGAAGCATTCTGAACATCTCATATTCTTGGATTAAAGTATGCTTTCTTGCTCTCTTAACATCAGCTGTTCCTTCATGAGTAACCTCCAACACTTCCCACATCTCTTTAGCATTGGAACACTGTGAAACACGAAAGAATTCATCAAGATTAAGTGCAGATGTAATGATGTTCTTTGCTTTACAATCATATTGCACTTTCTTTTGTTCATCAGCATTTAAACTTTCCCATGGTTTCTCATCTTTAGGGATATACGGTCCATTGACTATAGCATTCCAAATCCCTATATCAATTGATTCAATGAAAATCTTCATTCTCACTTTCCAAAATGGATAGTTTACCCCAGAAAACATAGGTGGCCTGTTTATAGAAGCACCCTCTGCAAAAGGCAATTTTCCTTCAGCCATGTTTGAAATTTTTTAGAAAACTTGAATATTTTTCAAGAACCAGCTCTTGATACCAATTGTTGGAATAAATGGCTGAGTTTAAGAGGGGGGGTGAATTAAACTTTCAAAGATTTTCGAAACCCAATACCCAATTATGAAAAACCAGATTCAAATTGAAGATTTAAACCAGTTTTTATAGGTTCTTGAAATGCTCTTAATCAATTGATCATATACCAAATTCAATTTCAATTCAAACTTCAATTACCTAATGGAAAGAGTTAAAGGGAAGAAGAACAACACATCAGATTTATACTGGTTCACCTTTCAACAAAGGCTACATCCAGTTTCCTAAACAAACAAATTCAATCAATTCACTAAAAACCAGCTTTTACATGAACACTACATGCAAAACCGAAACCGAAAGCTGCACCAAGTCTTGAACCCTACAAGACTTCTAAACACCTGTAAAACCCTATTACAAGATCTCTTAATCACCCTGATTAAGATACGAACATGCAGCTAACCAACACACACAAAAAGATTGAATAAACCTGGAGTTCTTCAATGCAGAAACGAAAAACAGAGCATCAGCAAGAACGAAAAACAGAGCATGCACTTCTTGATTTGATTCGCACTCAATTGAATCTTGATCGTCTTGAAGTGATTAGCAAAATGTTTTAGAGTGTAATAGGAACGTTCTTGCCCAATGGGTTCTTTAGAAAATGTTTCGTCACTTAGTTCTTTGAGTTTCAAGATATATATAGAAAACTGTTAAAACTGATTCTACAGGAAATAGTCGGTTGAAATCGCGTTTTAGCCGGTTGTTTTCATTAAAACCCATTTTCCAGTGAGCACCTTTTTTACTGGAACTTGAAATCAGTCAGTTGAAATCTCGTTTTAACTAGCTATTCCAGAAACTGGAATTCTCGAAACAAAGCTACCGGGATTTTAACCGGTTTAAATTTCAAAACGATCGCTGAAATTTCCCAAATACAAAGCTTTGAAAAACGAAGAACAGATTAACTAGTTGAAATCAGATTTTTAAACAGTTAAAAAACAGTTAAACCTTTGAAAACATTTTAAAACCTTTTTAAAACATTTCAAAACATTTTAAACTCCAAGACTAAGACCAAGATAGATTGAAATGCATCTTACCACACAACCTAAGACTCTCTAATCCTAAGACAAAATCTTCATTCTTCAAGCACCAACATCTTCATCATTAAAGGTGGTTGGAGACATCAAATCCACTTGAAACCAAGTCTTCAAGTCCAACATGATAAAGATGAAATTAACTCTCCAGGATGCTTTCCCATTAATGTTTCTAAAGCCACCACTCCAAAGCTGTAAACATCACATTTTTCTGTGATAGCTAATGTATAAGCAAACTCTGCAATGCACACCAAGAAATTAGGAAAACTATATCATTAAATAAACTTTTGGTTGTCATTGATAGGTTTCACTTATAATAGAAATAGCACTTTACCTGGGACAATGTAGCCATATGTTCCAGCTACAAGGTTTGATTTGAAGAATCAGGATCAAAGAGTCTAGCTATACCAAAGTCTGAGATAAAAGTTTCAAATTTAGAGTTTAATAGAACATTACTACTTGTTACATCTTGATGAACAATTTGAGGGTTGCAATCATGATGCATGTGGGACAAAGCATGTGCCATTCCTTTAATGATATTCACCCTCTTACTCCAATCTAATTCCTCAGCTTCCATGTTGTGATTCAAGACATAAAATAAGCTTTCTCTTTCCATGTACAAATAGACCAGGAACATGCACTGATTATGGAGGCAAAAGACGTGAAGTTTTACAATGTTTTTATGACAAATTTATGTTAATATCTTCACCTCATTGCGAAAACTATTGTCAAATGAAGGACTTTTAGGTTCCACTCTGTGAAGTTTCTTCAATGCAACAATTTTTTCACTCAGCAGTTGAGCTCTATAAACACTA
The DNA here is from genome assembly GCA_030347555.1 of Lablab purpureus. Taxonomy (NCBI): domain Eukaryota; kingdom Viridiplantae; phylum Streptophyta; class Magnoliopsida; order Fabales; family Fabaceae; genus Lablab; species Lablab purpureus. The sequence continues at coordinate 26,595,888 of CM059263.1, forward strand.
CCGTATGCTCCCGTCCCAATGCAGTACTTGATATCAAAGTCCTCGGTCGCTTCAATAATGTCTTCAAATGCAATTTTACCATCATAGTTCCATATGGAAAACATTTCTCCATTCTTTGTTGATATTGTTTCATCTTTGTTCTTAGACACGCATCTTATGAAATATAATGTAGAGAGAAACACCAAAAAAGAACGAAGAAAATAATTGGAAGAACAAGTACCACGAAAGCCTTGTTATTTGTAGTTTGAGGATGAGTTTTTTGGACAATGTGGCATCGCATGAAATTTGGCATGTGGTAACTAATTAAAGAGTTTTCCTGAAAATAACAATACTTTGGAAACTCTGAATGAAGCTCTTGTGAGAAGTCAAAGGAATTGTACGAAAGATTTAAAAATGATATATTAGCAAGTTCCTTATGGAGTTCACCCGTTATATTGTTATAGCTAAGATCCAACATATTTAGTATGAAATTTTCTTGTGATGAGGGATGCAGAAGTTCACCACTGAAAAAATTATATTTAAGGTTAAGGTTAAGAAAACAACTAATTTGGGGGAGACTTCCTTTTATAAAGTTGTCGCTTAAATCTAGATCTATTGTATAGCCACAATTTAGGAAAGGAGGTAGGATTGTAAAATTGTTGTGGGAAAGGTCTACTAAATCCAAATTAGTGAAGTTTTTTACAATCTCTAGAGTTGTTGAGCTCGAAAGAAAGTTATAAGATAGATTTATTATGCTTAAAGCTTTCAAATTCCATAATTCTAAGAGAATGGGACTAGTAATTTTGTTAGAATTAAGCAAAAGAATCATCATCAACTTCAATCGACCCAAACTAGAAGGTATAGAACCACTGAGTAAATTGTTTGAGAGATCTAAACTCTTTAAACGTGTTAAATTTGCAAATTCTATTGGAATTTGAGCAGTAATTTGGTTAAAGCTAAGGTTGAGTGATGTTAAATTTTCTAATTGACCCAATGTAGAAGGTGTTATACCTTTAAGCTTGTTAAAATCAAGATGGAGAATGTACAAATTCTTCAAATGACCCAATGTAGATGGTATTGAACCTGTTAGAGAATTATTAAAAAGAGATAACATCTGTAATTGTGTCAAGTTACCAAGTTGTGATGGTATTGAACCTGTAATTGAGTCAAAGCATGAAAATGATGAATCAAATTTTTTTATTGATAGAATTTACAAGGCATAAGACACTCAAAAGAATTGCAAGTTTTGAAAGTACATGAAGGAATCACAAGAAAGAGACAAGTTAGATTCTTGTATTGGCAAGAAAGAGATGAGTAAATTAAGTTAGAGATATAATTAGATGTTACCTTCAAGACTATTTGAATAAAGAGAGAGATGTTCCAAATCCTCTAATTGACCCAATGTAGATGGTATTGAACCTGTTAGAAAATTATCAAAATGAAATAACATCTGTAATTGTGTCAAGTTACCAAGTTCTGATGGTACTGAACTTGCAATTGAGTCAAAGCATGAAAAAGATGATTCAGATTTTCCTATTGACAAAATTTACAAGGCATAAGACACTCAAAAGAATTGCAAGTTTTAAAGTGCATGAAGGAACGACAAGAAAGAGATGACTTAGATTCTCGTATTGGCAAAAAAGAGATGAGTAAATTACGTTAGAGATATAATTAGATGTTACCTTCAAGACTATTTGAATAAAGAGAGAGATGTTCAAAATCCTCTAATTGACCCAATGTAGATGGTATTGGAGCTGTTAGAGAATTATCAAAAGGAGATAACATCTATAATTGTGTCAAGTTACCAAGTTCTGATGGTATTGAACCTGCAATTGAGTCAAAGCATGAAAAAGATGATTCAAATTTTCTTATTCACAGAATTTACAAGGCACAATACATTTAAAAAAATTGCAAATTTTGAAAGTGGATGAAGGAACGACTTACCATGGAGATGATTGTGGACATGTCAAGAAAGGTAAGGTTTGTAAGTGTACTTATTTTTGTGGGGATGATTCCTCTGAGACCCATTTCAGATAGACTCAAATAGACTAAATTGGAGAAGGCCGTGATGTTCAAGTTCTGAATCCAAAGTAATTATTTTGATGACGAATCTCCGACAACCTTATGTTAATATGAGTAACACTTCCAGCTTCATTGGAAGAGATACACTTCCAATCACAATGGTCTGTGATATTTGGGTAATCATTCCACCAACCCTGTCGAGCAATGCTTGACGTTTGTGATTAAAGGATGAGAAAATGGAAGAAGGTGGAATGGTGCCACCAATCACAGATGGTAGCTCAGCCATCATACAGAAGGCCAAAACTAGTAAACTGCAAACACAGTTTGCCATAACTTGGTTGATTCAGATTCAAGTCAATGCTTCACTTAGTGATGAACTCTTTTATAATACTATCGCCCCTCCTCGGGCTTGTTGGTATATATAACAGTGGCCTAGCGTACCTTGCACGAGCATGTATGTATACATGAAGTCTTCCAAGGCTGAATTGAATGTACTTTCGCTTTCTGCAATTGATGGGGACACAATTTGTCCAAATTTGTAAGTTAACAAGTCCCTGATGTTGGTGTGTGAAGAAAGATCATTAGAGAATTGAGACATGCAAACTTTAAGACTTGGATGCATTTACAATTTTGTATATATGAATGACCAACTTTGTGTCGAACACGACAATTAATGTGAAAGTTGAAAAGTGAATTGATAAGAAGGAGGGACCATGTTTGTGGAAGATAGAATAAATAAAGTGTTATATGGTGCGATTATGATCAGAAAGTGAAGTGATTGGTTAATTACTTCTGATATTGACTCTGAGGGGTACACATACATTTTCTTGCAAGTTGTTTTTCTATCCTCCGATGCAGTAAGATACAAAGTGGTTCATTGCAGAATTAAATGCAGTTTGTTCTGCATTCTGCACTTGGCATGTCTATAATAGGAGCAGAAAAATGCTAAGTTTTTACATGAATATCAAGGACACGACATGAGTATTGATGAGACTAGAAAGTTAATATATTAAATCTTAGAAACTTAATATATTAAAATAATTTTAATCAATTTTAAAATTTGAGTTAAAAAATTATGAATTTATCACACACATATAAGTAATGAGAAATATTAAATAAAAGATAAAACTAAATTGTTTTAATAATTAATCAAGAAACGTGTGTGTTCCAAAGTTTTGTAGAATGAACAGGTTCTATATCAGTTTATTATATATGTCAGGTTTCAACTTCATGAATCAATCATACAAAAATAAATTAATCTTGTTATGAACCTATTTTGTTTGTAAATCAATTTTTCCAAGCTAATTGTAGAACTATGTTTGCAGAAATAACAACTTTAAAAGTAGTCCCTAGCTCAACTTCATCCTAATAGTTGTCCTTTTATGAAAATATTCTAGATTGTTTGTAAACACTTCAAAATTCTCCCTTCTGTTAATGTATTTTTCTTACTTTTTTTAATATAAATCCTAAAAAATGGCTTTCTGGACTTCTTTTAACTGTGTTTCTGGTTGTGGCCTCTTAACCCTATTTTTGTCCTCGTATAAACATTTTAAAATAAAATTTATGAAAGTCCCAACTTCTAGGCATAATGTTTTTATGCTAGAAGGATTTTCTTTATATTGGACTCCTAACCCTATTATTCCTTCTATCACCCGAAAGGACGTGTTGACGAGTGAAGAAGCCTAATGGTGTGCTACTTGAACAACTTAACACCTTATTTGATATTATCATTGTTAGAATATATAGGGTTTCCTATTCTAGTGTAATGGGATCAACTCATCTCTTATATCTCTTTTATAAATAAACGCTCAACCTTATGTGATATACACATAAGAGAATTCATCTTATACCTTTCTTCCGCCGTTGTCGCCACCACTGTCGTTATTTTTGCTGTTGCCAGCGCTGGCCCCGACGTTGCCGCCATTGTCGTAGACGCTGTCATTGCAAATAGTCGTATCTCTATCGTCGAAACAGTGCATGTCCTCTACACTTCGTTGTCGTCGCCACTGATCAGATCGGTGCCACCACTACCGGCATCGTCTCGCCTAGGCGACTCTGACAAGACCAAGATCGGCCCAAGACCAAGATCGGCCCCATAGGAACTCCCACACGCCGCTTGCAGGAACACGCCCAGCCTTGTTGCCGCTGTGCATGACGACGCATCTGCCGCTGTCTTTGACAGTGCTTTACATCGCCGGCGTCGCCGTATCATCCTCATTCTGGATTTATGCTCGGATCCTTGATTGGAGTTTGTTTGACAATTTTCCTTATTTTTAGGGTTTCTTTCTCTCCTCCTGCAGCTTTCTCTCTCCTCAATGTCTTCCTTTGCTCCTACACCTCTTCCATCCATCTATACCAATTATGTCAATGTGCATCTGACAAATTATGAGACATGGGCATCTGACATCCAACTTTGGCTTGAGAGTCAGGGTTACAAAGATCATCTCATTAAGACCATGAATAATGTTGTTGAAACGAGTGCTCCGAGTGGACGAAGATTGATGCTCATTTATGTATAGTAATTAAATCTACCATTGATTCCTTGTTAAAGTAAATATTTCGTACTTATAAGTATTGCTCCAACGTTTGGAATCAGGCCAAACTATTGTACACTAATGACACTCAACGTCTCTATGGTGTTTGTCATAATATGTTGACACTCGTCAGTCATAATATGGTACAATGGCTCAATATCTGGATAAAATTCATTCTTTTTTTCATAATTTCAATGAGTTATTACCTCTTGCCTCTACTCCTTCTGAAGAAATCGAGCAACGGTCAAAATTCTTCATGTTACTGGCATTACATGGTCTTCCTGCTAACTATTCACATGTCTAAGATCAAATTTTGGGGTCTCCAATTGTGCCTACACTGACAACCACATCTACCACCCTCTTACATGTGTTGGGTAAGTCTGCAACTGAAACACCTACTACAGGTACCTCCGATGAATCTTCTATCCTGGTTTTTCACCATGATAACCGCAATCGTCCTCGGAAACAAAGAAAAGGGCGAATTCAATGTGATCACTGTCACAAGTATGGTCATGTCAAAGTAAAGTGCTATGCTTTATATGGTTGACCTCCAAAATCTTTGTGGTTGTCCATGTTGCCCATCCACCATAAACTATTATAGACCCCACACCACCTTCTGTTCTAGGTCCCCCACCATCTGATAACTCGACTCAATATGCTATCTTTAATGAGTTTCTAAAATGGTATAAGGATCGTCAGAGCTTGAGTTCCACTGCTTCTATTGTGCATTCAGGTACTTCCTTTGCTGGCCTAACTCAATCCAACTCTCTTAGCCTTTAGGTTCTAGACTCTGGCACCACAGATCACATTACTAGTAATAAATCCTTCTTTACATCCCTATCTACTTCGGGTTATTTGCCCTCTGTCACCATGGCTAATGGCTCTAAAGCCCTTTCCCATGGCATTAGTACCATTCAACTTCTTCCTTCCCTATCTATTCATAATGTCCTTTATGTCCCTAGATCTTCTTTTAATTTATTATCTCTTAGTCGCCTCACCCGTTCCCTTGATTGCACTATCTCCTTTACTAAAGATTTTAGTTTTTTACAGGATCAGAGTTCGGGATGTGAGTCTCATGGCTTTTATCATCTATGGACAATTGCCCATGTTGGTTCGGTCATGGAGTCTTCTTCTCTCATTCATACTCAGCTGGGTCATCCTAGCCTTGCCAAGATGTAGAGCTCATTCCTAGTCTGTCCAAGTTCCTTACTTTTTCTTGCGAGTCGTGTCAATTAGGCAAACACAATTGTAGTTCTTTTCCAGCTAGTGTCTCACAACGTGCTTCTTCTCCATTTGCCTTAGTTCACTCTAACATTTGGGGACCTAGTCGTGTCCAGTTTAATTTAGGATTTCAATATTTTGTCACTGTTATTGATGATTACTCAAGTTGTACTTGGTTTTTCTTGATGAAAATTCGTTCAGAGTTATTTCCTATTTTTCAGAAATTTTTTAAGAAATGAAAACTCAATTTGGTGTTTTTATTCGAATTTTACATAATGATAATGCCCATGAGTATCTTTCCCATTCTTTTCAAAGTTTTATAGCGTCTTATGGAATTCTTCACCAAACTTTGTGTGCTTAGACACCTCAACAAAATGGAGTGGCTGAGTGCAAGAATGGACACCTCATTGAAACAACTCGCATAATTGTAATTCATCATAGTGTTCCTCAGTGTTTTTGGGGAGATGCTATTTTAAGTGTCTGTTATCTAATTAATTGTATGCCTTCCTCTGTTTTAGAAAATAAAATACCTCAATCAATTTTTTCTCCCCATGAACCTCTCCACTCTTTATCTCCTAAAGTTTTTGGATCAACATGTTTCGTTCACACCTTAGGTCCTAATGTTGACAAACTTTCCGCTAAGTCTCACAAATGTGTCTTTCTAGGATTCACTAGGTCATAAAAAAGGTATAAATGTTTTTCTTCATCTCTCAATCATTATTTTATGTATGCAGATGCCACTTTTATTGAGTCCACTCTCTATTTTAAGATCACACCTTCTACTTCTGCACCTCCTTATCAAAAAGTCATTATTCCAGTTCTATGTGAGTCTCAGGTTGAGTCTAGTATAGCTCCTTCATCTCCACCATCACCACCACCTCTTCAGGTATATCAACGTCGTCAGACTCCTCAGCCTCCTATTGACTCACTTCCGTTGTCGACTCCTTCGTACCCTCCGATTCCGTCAACTGAATCTAATTTTCCCATTACTCTTCGGAAAGGAATACGCTCCACTCGCAATCCTTCTCCTTATTATACTAATTTGAGTTACCACATATTATCTTTTTCAATTTATACCTGCCTGTCTTCTATTTCCTCTGTATGCATCCCTAAAACAGTAGGTGACGCCTTTCTCATCCCGGTTGGCGACAGGTCATGCTCGAAGAACTGACTGCACTTCAGAATAGTGGAACTTGGGACCTCGTCCTTCTGCCATCTGGAAAATTTTGTTGTTGGTTGCAGATGGGTCTTTGCTGTCAAAGTGGGTCCTGATGGAACTATTGATCGTCTCAAAGTTCAGTTAGTAGCTAAAGGTTATACATGACTTAGATTATGGTGACATTTTTTCATCGGTTGCAAAGATGGCCTCTGTACGCTTATTCATTGTCATGACTGCTCTTAAAAACTGGCCCTTGTTTCAATTGGATGTCGAAAATGTTTTTCTTAACAGTGATTTGCAGGAAGAAATTTATATGGAGCAACTTCCAGGTTTTGTTGCTCAGGGGGAGTCTTCTGGAGTGATATGTCGTCTCCGCAGATCTCTATATTTCCTAAAGCAATCTCCCAGGGTTTGGTTTGGAAAATTTAGCATGGTTGTTAAGAAATTTTGAATGTTTCGCAGTGAAGTAGATCACTCAGTCTTCTACCGCCACTCAAACGCTGGATGTATCTATCTAGTTGTGTATGTTGATGTTATTGTACTCACAGGAAGTGATCACCATGGCATCTCACAAGTTAAAAACATCTTTGTCAGCACTTTTAGACTAAAGACCTTGGCAGACTCAGATATTTCTTGGGGATTGAAGTAGCACAATCTAATAATGGAATAGTAATTTCTCAGAGGAAGTATGCACTGGATATTTTGGAGGAATTTGGATTGATGAATTCAAAATCTACTGACACACCCATAGATCCTAATGTCAAACTTCCACCTAATCAGGTGGAGTCCTTCTCAGACCTTGAAAAGTATAGAAGATTAGTTGGGAAATTGACCTACCTTACAATTACTCATCCAGACATTTCTTTTGTTGTCAGTGTGGTAAGTCAATTTCTTAACTCTCCATGCAGAGATCATTGGGATGTTGTCATTCGTATACTGAAATACATTAAAGGTTCTCCTGGAAAAGGTTTGTTGTATTAACACAACAACCATACTAATGTTGTCGCCTACTTGGATGCTGATTGGGCAGGCTCTCCTGTTGATAAGAGATCTACCTTTGGGTATTGTGTTTTTATTGGTGATAATTTAATCTCTTGGAAGAGTAAGAAACCAAGTGTTTTGACAAGATCCACTGCAGAAGCAGAATATAGATTTATGGCCTCCACTAGATGTTAGCTTATTTGGCTTACACAACTACTTAAGAAATTACAATTTGGAGAAGTCACCCAAATGACGCTCATATGTGACAATCAAGCTAGCCTTCACATAAGCTCAAATCTTGTCTTTCATGAAAGGACAAAACTTATAGAGATTGATTGTCATTTCATTAGAGAGAAAATAGTGTTTGGAAAGATCAAGGCTGAGTTTGTTAATTCTAGTGATCAATTAGCAGATGTTTTTACTAAGTCATTATGGAGTCGTAGAATTGATTATATTTGTAACACGCTTGGTTCATACAATTTATATGCTCCTGCTTGAGGGGGAGTGTTAGAATATATAGGGTTTCCTATTCTAGTGTAATAAGCTCAACCCATCTCTTGTATCTCTTTTATAAATAAACGCTCAACCCTATGTGATATACACATAGAGAATTCATCTTATACCTAATTATCAATAATCATCTTATTAGTTAGAATTCTGATCCACAAACTTGAAAGTCTTTATATGTATTTTAATTATGACCTTTCTCTTTACATTTATATTATGATACACTCATATTGGTGTTATTACATTATTTTGAATTGAAAGAGAAATATTTCTTTCTAGGGAAGAAATGGCTCGTTGGTCAAAAAGAACTAAAAGCTACAAAAGCTACCTTGAAGAGAAATGCCAAAGGCAAGCAATCTTCAACCTATGCATGAAACAAAATTATCATAATACATTTGATCTAACTTTAACTTAAAAAGAAAGTGAGGGAAGATGACTGGGAAAACACTCCCAATGGAAATTATTAATGTGGTTTTAGAAAAAAAACTCATTCAAGACACTCAACTTCAACTGGTTGGGCTCTCAATGTCGAAATAGTGGACAACTTGCAATCTGCTCTAGGAAAATCAAAGTAGGGTGTTGCTTTTCCTCATGCTCTACACAATCGCTCGCATAATTTATTTGAAGTTGACTTATAATTGTTAATCAAGATGTTGGGAATCAAAATCAGTAATTAAATCCAACGTTTACTAAATACGACTTGTGTTTTGGCTATCATGGAAATGATTTGTGCATAAAAAGTCAAATCGTGCGCAAAACAAAAGTTAATCTCTAAAAAATGAAAGCTACTACTAAAATTTCTTGTTTAGAAAAGGAAGTTGAAGACCGAAAAGAGAAAGCTAACGCAAAAGAAATTGTAAATTTGAAGAAAGAAAGTGAGTCTCTGAAGAAGAATGTGGACATGTTAACTAAGACAAAATTTGATCTCTGCAAAAAACTTAGAGAAGCACAAGACAAACATTATTAATACCTCCTAACTTGGAAAACTAAAGAAAAATCTTAGTAAAAGACCAAAGAAACCTTGAAAATTGAGATTGTGAAAACCTTCAACATAGGTTTTCAGGTGTAATATTGTAGTTAAAAGTGGTCATTTCGAACTTTGATACATGAGTCCTAGACCCATGCAAGTTGAGTCCTTTTAATCCTAGGCTCATACTCATGTGGATCCTTCCATAGTCATACGAGGCTCTTGCACTATTTTAGGCATTCACACACATTTATGGAAAAGTTTTCAACATTATTTTCTTCCAAAAGAGACTCTCATACCTTAGTAAGATCTTCCACACTTTTATGGAGAATTTATTTTAACGGTATAATTTTATTCACCATTTTTAAAAAATACTTTAAATTGATGTGATGTTATGATAAAAAAATTGATTTTTTACCTTTAAATTTAAAAAGCATTTTATTTTTTTATCTCCATTAACCAAGTTACATTGCTAAAATAGATATGTTAACAATAAATATAAAATAATAAAATTAAAAAATTCTAAAATTTAAAAATAAAACAATATTTAAGCCTATCTTTTTATATAGATATTTTTTCGTTTAATATAAGAAATATTATTTAACAACTTCAATATCCATTTTCACCTAACTGTTATAAAATTTAACAATTAATTAAATTATTTATAAACTAATAATTTAAAAATTGAAATATTATCAAATTCACTAACTATATTACAAATTAAATATCATTTTATTTTTAAATTTAATTAAAAAATATTCATATTATAAACTAATAATTAGTTATCATTGTTTATGTAATATTTCAATTTTTTTTAGAGAGAGGAGAGAGAAAGATCAGATTTCCTTCTTCCCTCTTCTTCCTTCAAAACCCTCATTTTCCATCTTCTTCTTCTTCTTCTTCAGAGAACGCCGCTCTCTGCCCATCCTCTCCTCAAACTGAAGCCACCTTTGTGCTCCTTGGAACGAGACAGAGACATTCAATCGAACAATTTCCCGTTTCGGTAAGTTTTTGTAACTTAGGGTTTAAGGGGTAGGCATTTGGGGCTTTTTGTATTTCTGAGTAGGATTTCGAAATTGGGAGCTCTTTTGTGTTCCTTTGCAACCCAAATTCATGTATAGGGATCTAATTTTCGTTTTGGGGCAGAATTTTGTACAATTAGGTTTCTTTGCGTAGCTGGAACAGAGTGTTCGCATGTACAATTTGGGGCTTTGCTGTTTTGAGCTTGGGAGAAGCTCTTTTCCCTAATTTCAAGTAAGGCTTGCTTTGGTCAATTCTAGTCAGTTTGATATGTTTAAGTGAAGAAATTCCAATTGGGATAATTATTAGATTTAGGTATTTCTGTTGTTTTGGTAGTACTTGTGTAGTGGAGAATTGTTGTTTGATTTTACTGGTGTTGATGGTAATTATATCCATGTGAACCTGTGTAATGATATTTGTTTATGTTTTATGAGAAAGTATTGATGAATTACTATGTTTATCTGTTTGGAATGAGTTAGTGCTTGAGTACATGTTATTGTGGAATGTCATTGTGTGGATTATATAGTCTTGTACTGCAAATGTGAATCTTGACGATTAGAAATTGGGTTAAACTGATACAGGTATATGAAACTTTGGATAAGTCCAAGTTTCAAAGAACTGCTGTCCAAAATCTCTTTAATGTGAATTTTCTAATGATTGGAACTGTATATCTTGAACATGTATTTTCTTGTGAGATTGAATACCTGGGATTTTATGTAGCATGAATGATTAATGTTTATGAGTGTAAGGCAGTAAGACCTGATGAGTTAAGACACAGGCAATGAGACCTTGATGAATTAGAAATTGGCTGTGAAATGGGAATTATCTTATGTGTGCTTGTATGATAGCTTAGTGTGTGCAGAACCAAGGAAAAGCCGAATAGGGCATCCTGACTCCTAAGGTGATCTGAGTCACATAGACCAGTCACTTGTGGTGTGGAGTTGAAGGAGGTACCCCACAGGATTGATAGTAGGCTTCGGCCAGAGTGCAATACCTGTGACGGTGCTACCCTGACTGAGATGATTCTTTATATGATATCAATATTGGCATGAGGTCCACTGTTCCTCATCAGGTGGTTAACCCTACTTGTCCGAGTTCTGCACAGTCTTCCGGAAGGTGTCTGTCTGTGTGTATGTGATTGTAGATACTAGGCTCTCTGGTGAGTCCTAGTTAGGATTGATTGTAAATAATTGTTTTCTTTAAATTATGATTGAAGTGTTATTCTGTATAAATTGGCTCACCCTTGTTTTTGTTGTATGTTGATCCTCTTGGGATCTTGCCATGATCGTGTTCTACATGTGAGCATATTCCAAGTCTGATGTAGGTGATGGTAAGTCCTAGTGAATTAGGCTCACAAGGCAATGATTTTCTATCTTTGGAATGCTTTTTTTTGGAATTAATATAAGTTTCTAGTTCTTTTTCTTTATGTGTGGGGTTCTATCCTCCTTTTTGTTCTATTTTCATATTTGAAATACTTGTTGTAAGGATGACTGTATGAATCTTAATGTAAATTCCCTTTTCTCTTTCATGCATTTTTTGGGTTGTTACAGTTTATGTTCATAATTTATTAATTAATTAAAATATTTTAAATTATACATTTTGAATTAAAATACAATAATATCATTATGAAATTTATACCATTGCCTATTTTCAGTTTTTTTTACTAATATCCTCACTTTTTTAGAATGTTATTTTTTTTTAAAACTTTTACATTATTCAAAAATAGTATAGCCTGTCTTCACGTATATTTTAAATTTATTTTAATTTCTTAAAACTGTTTTAACTTTAGTATAAAAATTTAAAAATCGATAAAAGCAATTAAGACTTACAAAGGCCCAAATGAGAAATTGGTTATTCACTATTATTTAGGTAAATGATTAGTTTGATAGACATGTTAGGTAAATGACTAGTTTGATAGCCTCATATCATGTCATGCACGGAAAATATAATACAAAAATATTTAAAAGAATTAAAACTTTAAAATATAACGAATTGAAAATGATTTAATGTTATAAATGGTAATAATAAATATAATATTTAATATAAATTTTTATATATTTCAAATAAAATTATTTATTGTAGAATTTGCATTTAAACCATCATAACTAAAAATTTCTCATGAATTTTTAAAATACAATTGTTTATATGTAAATATAGTTGTTGGTAAATAAATTTTCATATAAGATAAAGTCTGGTATTGAAAAATTTGTCTTCTTTAATAGATAATGTTTCATTACTTAAAATTTACACTTATCTTATTTATAGTTTGATTTTATTGTGTAGACCATTTAATTGATCCATATTACATAACAACATTAAAGGAGTTTCTACCTTTAATTACAGGTGATTTTGAAATAATCATGAATAATAGATGGAATGAAGTCTTTCAATATAAATTTTTTTATACCTATCTCTATTATGTTGGAATTTGAACACCAATATAAAATCTTAAAATAGGAGCTAAAATAACTCTTGTTGTTTAAGTTTTCAAGGATGTTAGGATAGAAAAAATCAATATCACTAAAAGCAGATTCAGAATATGAAAAGAATGTTTGTAGGTATTTTTAACTTTACTTTACCTTCTCTTGAAGATCCTACAAAGTTATTTCCAACTTTCAAAAGTCATTCACTAAATGTTTTTATTATAGGCTTGTAGTCATAAGAGATTTCTTATTAGGTCTAAGCCAAAAAATTTTACATATGATCAAGGATAAAAGAAATTAATTGTTGAGTTACTACAACAAGAGTTTTTTATTATATTAAGAGGTATTTTAAATTTTAAACCTCGAATCCACAATTCTTCCATTGGAAGTAATGGATAAGTAATATGTTGGAAGCAACATTGAAACAAATTTGACTCTTAAAAAGTAGAGTAGTTGTGCTTCAAATACATGTTTTACCTATACTTCCACAACTGTACATAAAGAAAAAAAAATTAGCAATTACTTCCATTATCAAACTTCTTATCATCCATGATGGAAGAAAGATATTGATTAAATAATTGTGACAAATAAAAGAGAACCAAACTTCAACTCTTTCACAATAAGTCTTAACTAAATTTGTATGAGAAAAAAGGTGTTGGTGGATAATCCTTCATACTCTTACCATTGTATTAAAAGATTTATTCTATTTCTGCCAAATAAATGTCTTTGATATGTCTATCAATTAAGGTTAATTTTGCAGAGTAAAAAATTTAAAATAAGATTCAAAATGTTAATCAATTAGATGATAACTTAGACATTCCAGAATTATTCTTTGTTTGTAAAGAATATCATCATGCAACTCTTTCTAACATTTTTTCCACACAAATTCAAACCTAGACATATTGTTTGAAATTGAAAGAATAGAAAACAACCTCTTGACTAGAAGCCATTTATTTGTGTCATGAATTGCATCAACAAATTCTCCGTCATCATGCAACAAACTAAATGCACAACATGCATCTTGAAGGGTTGGGTATTACTCCAATCACTGTGCTAACATCTTAAAAATTCAGACAATTCTTCTGAATATTTAGTACATGTCATAAGTAATAGTCTTTACTTTACCAATAAGAACATGAGATAGTCTACCAATAACAAACATTTGCTTATGAGGTTGTCAATTACTCTCTTTTGAACTCCACACAAACTTTATAGGAACTTTGCATATGTGAGATTTTTCCATTAGGATATTTTCGATTCGATTCCATCCAATGCAAGAACATTTATTTTGTAACTTTCTCTATGCAAAACAATAATACCTGCTTATGCCACAGGTTGATGATCCTTCAGTTGAAAAGGAAGCTAGGTAAGAAAAGGTTGCTAAATTGAATATAAGAACTCAATAACCTCTATAAAACTTCATAGGAATAAATGTATTTATAATCATAGTATGATATAATCTCATCAACATACACACAATCATAGTATAATGTAATCTCATCAACATATGCATTATCCCATTCTTGATATATTGACCATGAAGCATGCAAAATTGTTAAAAAAGCTTTGAGTTTCTATGTTTATCATGTATCTATATGAAAATATACCTATCAATATTTTCATAAGTTTTGGAATTGGTTTTTGATGCATAAAAAGTAATATGTTTACATGAGGCAAGTCATGCTTATGAAAGTCACAAATTACAAACATCTTAAAATTATAAGAAACAAGTATAAATTTTAAAAAAATAAAATAAATTAAATTAAAAATTGTAAAACAAAAAAAATCCTATAATTGATGAATTTGAAAATCTCACATGAAGGACTTTTTTGTTTTTTAGATCTTTAATCAGTCACCAAGCTTAATCTAAGAGGATCTTTTGGCTTTAACCTAAATAAGTTAAAAAATCTCTTGATTTTAAGCCATTTGGATTTCAAGTCATTGTAATGAAATAAATAGTTAGTCCTACATAGAGGTACATGAAAGTATTATTAGTTGTTAAGTGGTAGTAATACTAGTCTTAGGTTGACTGAAACAAATGAATCTCAACTTTTGTTTAAGCATCAACCAAAAATTGTTAAAATAAGCTTTTTGATAGAAAAATAACTAGAGATTTACAACCCATGTATTGAATTCTATATGAAAAAAATTCACAGTGTTACCATAGTTTTATTCCTTTTCCTCTCCAACCTTTTTGTAGTCTGAAATTAGAATACCGAGCAGTAAATCATCCACCAATGTACTTCTCTTGTTTAAACCCAATTTGAAACCAAACTTACTATCAGAAAGATAGATAGAAGGATTCAGGTAAGATCCAATATAGATCCAAATTTCTTTTCACTCGTGGGATTCAGGTGATTCGAGAGACCATTACGGCTCCACTCTTCTCGAGAACTCATACATCCTTTATCAATATACGGACAATTATCTCTTGAGCTTAGGTTTCAGTTTGCCTCTATTGAAAAAAATGGAGTTCCTAACAGCTAAGAACTATGAAATCGCCCCTCCCAAACTATTTGTTGTTCTGAACTTGTGCTTGTTCCCCTTCTTCTTTCTACCATGGCAAGTGTTTGTGAAATAAAATTGATGAGAAGAAAAAACAAGTGATTAAGAGATCTTCCTGGTAATCTTGACACTTCTCGTTGCACAAAACAGGGGTGGGTGCTCTTAGTATTGAGGAAATAAAAGTCCAAGAAATTTATTCTTCTTATGGCTAGATCCAACCTTCTTCTAGTTTCTGTGGAAAAGAACAGAGAAAGAAAGAGAATCTCATGTTCTTCTTTTTGGGAAGATTAGGAAAATCCTATTGATTGCATATTTCTCTAGACCCCGAAAAGAGCATGAATGCTATGATCTCGCCATCACCCGAAGAATGGAAGAGGCGATCTCATAATTCTTTTGTTTGTTTGTCACATCTTCCATTTTTTTCTATAGAAGCTGAACCGAGACCTGAGGTCAGGAGATAGGGATGTATGAATCAACGATAAGAGAGAAGCCGTAGTAGTTCCCTGGTCGTCTGAATCCTACAAGTGAACATAAGTCGGATCTAGTTTGGATCTCACCTGAATCTCCTTCTAAGGGTAAGTTTTTCAAACCCCTGTTCAAACAGATGAAGTAGGTCATGCTAATGTGTCTTGGAAGATTAACATCTCAGAGTTAGGTGTCAATGAACACATGAAGCTATCCACGTGGTTAAGATTCCTCACAATCCAGACATGCAATTGTTAGATGTGGGTCATACTTTGGAGCTAATAGTTCTGTCATGGGCTAAAAGCAAGAGAAACCCCGATTTTTTTTCTAAAATATTATGTTTTTAAAAAATATATATAGAGATATACCCTTTGGCAGATTATCTACACAGATAATAGGGTTTACTGTTCATGTCAGAATTCGGTTCCCAGAAGATCGAATTCTGACTTACGAAGTGTCCACGTTGCCCATTTTGCCACTCAGAATTCGGTCCCTGGGGAACCAAATTATGAGAAGGCTATTTAAATTTTCTTTTCCTTTTGTCACTCAGAATTTGGTTCCCCGGGGACCAAATTCTGGGAAGGCTATCTTAATTTTTTTTCCTTTTGCTACTCGGAATTCAGTTCCTGGAAACAAGTTTTTTATTCTTTTTCGTCTCTGAGAAATACCGTTCCACATATGAGAATGACTGTTCTACGCTCCAAACAAGGCTACAAAGGCAACGTCGACAGTTCTCACCGGACTCATGTTTTGTTTTGTACAAATTACACGAACATGAAAGGAAAAGAAAAAAAATATAAAATAAACCTACTTAGAATTCGGTTCCCGGAGAACCGAATTCCGAGTGGTGTAAAGCAAAAAATAAAATAAAAAGGCCTATCAGAATTCGATTCCTAGGGAATCGAATTCTGAGTGGCCCAACGAAAATAAGTTAAAATGTGCTACTCAGAATTCGGTTCCCCAAGAACCGAATTCTGAGTGTCACATTGTGCCCATGTGGACACCTTGTAAGTCAGAATTTGGTTATCTAGGAATCGAATTTTGACTTGAACAGTAAACCGTATTACCTCGGTAAATAATTTTTCAAATAACATATATGTGTAAATGTTTTTTAAAACAGTGATATTTAAGAAAAAAATCAAGAAACCCCACCCCTCTTTTTTTTCTTTTCTCACCCATCCATGTTGCCACATATTTTTTGAGAGGTCCTTTGTAGCATGACATAATTTTTTTAAAAATTAAAAATCTTATAAATTAAAATGAAAATTAAATAAAATAAAAATGATTAAATATTTTTAAATGAAAAGAAATCTACTAAGTGTGTTCATAAATTGGATTTTGAAAATCCAATTTAGATCTAATAAAAAAGATTTGATCAAAAATTTAAATCCATTTTAACTAGATAAAATTAATTTAGATTTTTTTTAATCCAATTAAAATGGATTAAATAAGGTTAAATCCATATTAAATTCACTTTATTAATTAAATTAAATTTAGATTAATTTTTCAAATGAGATTTAAATTAAGAAATTTGAACACTCTCATACTCAACACGACCTAGACTTAGGCTAAAGTTTCAAAAATAGACCTTACTTCCAATAGGTGTCTCATCCCATACTTTTAATTTTGGTTCTTTTAAAAGTTTAGCATCATGGTCCCTTGTTATGTGGTAAAGAAGAGTTTTCTATTGTCTTAAGAAATATTTTAAACCTGAAATGGACAATTCTAGTTTTTAGAAGTACCAAACAAGTAATATACTCGAAGCAACATTAAGACAAATTTAGAAAATAATGTAGTAGTGTTCCAAATACAAATTTGAGAGAAGAATAATTCTTATTATATCATAAGGCTCTAGTGATGAAAAAATGTAATCTATTTATGGTCTTAGTTTTTCTCTTTAGCTTTGGAGTTTTGTAAGTCTTGGACGTAATCATTGTGCTAGATTTGTCATCTTTATTTATTTTTCCCAATTGGGCTCTTTGAATGCAGTAAAATCCAACAGATAGATATACCATGTCTTTCAAGGCTGCAATAGTAAGATTGGTGTGGGACACACAGTTTGATCAAATTTCTGTGGAAGACAAAGAGTCCATAACATAGATAGACTAAATTGGAGAATGCAGTGAAATCAAGGTTCTGAATACGCTTCAACTCTTCTGATGGAGGAATATCCAAAACCATTGTAGAGTGGGAACAACATAAGAAGCTGCAACTGAATTCCAATCTTTGTACAGAACACAGTAATCTTGAGAACTTTGAATGCAGTAATATTAGGGAGATACATGACAAAGTCTTTCAGTGCTGCAGTATTGGTGGGGACATGGTTTGGTCAAGATTATGTGGAAGACTAAGTCCACAACTTGAAGAGGACTCACAGTAAAGTTTATCTTCAAATGTCTTTTTAGATGGTCGATTTTAGAGACTACGTGTCAAAGATAAAAATCTTAGAAAAAACAAATTCCTTCGTGGTCAAGTCAGCCCAATTCTCAGTAAATCAAGCTAATGGGAAAAAAATCTTCTCATAAAAATTTCTTCCAGGTGTTAAAGTTAACCATAAATGTACCAGGTGAACTCGAACAAATTATATTCTCATTGTTTCTTGCCTTCATGTAGAATATTTTATAAGGGTACGTGAACATATTTCAAAATATTAACAAATTTCTTAATTACTTGCTTTCATAAACATTTGACTAAGAATGCAGCTGGCTACTATGTAGTTGTGTCTTTAGTAACAATGGTCGAAATACATCTAAAAAAACTAACTTGCTCTTTTTCATAGCCATCTAGTCTGAAGCTGATGTTAGAGATGGCTTAGACTCTATGGATGAACAGATGAACAAGTCTAACCTATAATAATTAATATTAACAAATATTCAGAAGCCATAGGATGGCAACCAAAGAACAAATATTGGGATTTCTCTCTCATTTCATTCTTTAAACTTGGATGAACGATTACAAATCTGGTGTCATCAACCCAACCAAAATGGTATTGACAATTTGAGACTAGAAAATTCTCTAACTACCTTTTGTATTGATGGCCTAAACTTTGGTTTGGAACACAATGTAAAAATTATATCTTCAACGTCTTTTTAGAAGTTAGGAACATGAAATCTCGATGAACAATTGGTACAGTACAAACATGATGCATATAGCATAAAGCATATGTCATTCCTTTAATGACATTCACTGTCTCACTTCAATTCATCTCCCCAACTTCCACATCCTTATTCAAGACATAAAATAAGTTATATCTTCTCATATATTGATAGATAAGAAACATGCATTATGGAGGAAAAAGTAATGAAGCTTTACAATATTTCTATGATGGATTTTTGTTAACATTTTCTCCTCCTTCCAAAAGATATTATCAAAAGATGAATTTTGAGATTCCATTTGGTGAAGTTTATTTAATGCAACAACTTTTCTAGTTGATAATTGGACTCTATAAATGAAGCCATATGCATAGGTTCCAGTGTGCAGTACTTGATGTCAAAGTCTTCAATTGCTTTAATGATACCTTCAAACGCAGTTTTATCGCCATAGTTCCATATAGAAAATAAGTCTTCATTCTTTGCTAAGTTTTTATCAAATTTGATTCTATTCCATATAGAAAATAAGTCTTCATTCTTTGTTAAGTTTTTATCAAATTTGATTCTAGACTTGTATCTTGTGAAATATAACACTAGAAGAATTACAATAAGAAAGGTGAAGATAATGGTGATGGGAAGAGAAATTTCAATGCTATGCTTAACTTCATTGGTATGAGAATTGGTTAAGAGGAAACTAAAGCACGATGGAAAATTTGGTGAGTGTCTTGAAAAAGAACAATAATCTCATGAGTGTAACTTGAACTCAAGGTCTAGTGAAAAGCGAAAAGAATTGTATGAAGGATGTATATTTGATAGATGGACAAGCTCCTTATCTAATTTACTAGTTAGATTATTATAACTAAGATCTAACTTATCTATTGTAGAATTTGTATTAATAGATATTTTAAATCTTGAATGGAAAATTCTTCCATTAGAAGTAACAAACAAGTAATATGCTGGAAGCAACATTGAGACAAATTTGATCCTTAGAAAACAGTATAATTGTGTTCCAAATAATACATGTTTTACCTATGTCTCCACAACCATACAAAAATAAAGAAAATAACAATTGCTTCCATTATCTTATGATAAGAAAACTTTTGATCATTCGTGTTGGAAGAAAGATATTTGATTCAACAATTGTAGAAAAAATTGCATTGGTGGATAATCCTTCATACTCTTACTATCATATTGAAGGATTTATTCTATTTTGGCCAAACAAAGATCTTTGTTATGACCATCTTCTGCAGAAATAAAAAAGTTCAAATAAGATTCAAAGGTTAATCAATTAAATAATAATATGGACATTTCAAAATTCTTCTTTGTTTGTAAAGAATATCATCAAATAACTCTTTTCAATAACTTTTCCACACATATTCAAACCTAGACATATTGTTTGAGATTGAAAGCATAAAAAAAAACTCCTAATATATTGACCAGAAGTCCATTTATTTGTCACAAATTGCATCAACAAATTGTCTATTATCATGCAACAAACCAAGTGCACAACATGAATCTTGAAGGTTGGATATTATTCCTTTCATTGTCCTAATATCTTTAAAATTCAAAAAATCCTTCTGAATGTTTAGTACAAGACATAAGTAACATACTTTAATTAAATGAATACAATAAATTAAAAAGTCCTTATAAAGCATTACACTTGACCTAGGTTGACTAAAACAAATGAATCTTAATCTTTCAGACTCAATCAACTTTTGTATATGCATCAACAAAAAAGTGTTGAAATAAGATTTTTGACAGGAGAATAATTGGAGATTCACGGTCTTATTCCACTTGAAAAAGAGATCCAAAGAGTGTTACTTTAATTAGTCTTTCTCCTTTCCTCTGGAGTCTTTTTGTCATCTGAAACTAAACTATCAAACCTAAAGTCTACATGACATATTTTTCCTATGTCATCTGCATGACATATTTCTCCTTTTGAAATTGGAGTTTCAAAGACAAGAAGTGGACTATTTAACAACCAATCATTTTAATCTTCTTATGGTTAGATCCAACCTCCTGATTTTGTAGAAAAGAGAAAGAATTCATGCCTTTTAGGAAGGATTAGGAAAATCTTATTGACTGTAATTTTCTCTAAAACCCTTGGGAAATATATGAATTTTACAATCTCTCCATCACCCCCCAGAATGAAAGAGGGGATATCCTAACATAGTATATTTGTTAGGTGCTTCATTTTTTCAATAGAAACTAAACCTAAACTTGTATTCAAGAGATAAATGTTCCTGTACTAATAAGGGATGCATGAATTATACAAGAAAAGAGAAGCCACAATGATCTTCTTTGATTATCCAAATTCGATAAATGTAAAGAAAGTTAAATCTACATTAGGTCTAACTTGAATTGCCTCATCTATCTTCTTGAGGATAAGTTAAATCATAAGTAATAGACTTTACATTACTAATAGGAACATGGGATAGTCTACCAATTACAAACATTGAGAAGATCAAAGTCCAACGAGTCAGTGTTTAACAGTCAAGAATCTTATTCTTCTTTTGGCTAGATCTAACATTTGTTTGATTGTTGTGGAAATGAGAAAGAACCATGTTCTTCCTTTTAGAAAAATTAGGAAAATCCAATTGATTGCATATTTTTCTAGACCCCAGAAAAAATATGAATGGTACAATCTCGCCATCACCCGAAAAATGGAAGAGGGGATCTCATAATTCTTGGTTTGTTTGTTAAGTGTTTTTCAATAGAAGCAAAACTAAAACCTGTGTTCGAGATTGTCCATGTATGAATTAGCGATAAAAGAGAAGTTGTAATAGTTCTCTCAGATAATTTGAATCCCAGAAGTGAAGAGAAAGTTGGAGATACTTTGGATCTCACATGAATCATCCTGTCTATCCTCCTGAAGGTAAGTTTGGTTTTAAATCCCGATACAAACAGAATAAGTAAGTCATGTTAATGTGACTTGAAGAATTAGCATCTCAAAGTTAGATGTTCATGAGCACATTAAACTATCCATGTTGCTAAGATCTCTCACATGAATGAGTAATGCTTTTAAGTTATAATATTAGTTTTGTCCTAAAGAAAGAGAATTCCTACCTCTCTTTCCTATTTTTTTTAACTCCATCCACATAGTCTCTAATTTTTTAGAGGAGATCTACTGTAACATGACATATTAAATTATTCTAAAAAATTATAATAATTAATAATTTTATATAAATTTATAAAATATATATTATTGATTATTTCATTAGTTGATTTTATAATTTTGTAATAAGTAATTATACTATATTATATTATATAAAATTATATAAAGTTATATTTTTATAATTTTGTAATAAGTAATTATACTATATTATATTATATAAAATTATATAAAGTTATATTACATTATATAAAATTATATAAAGTTATATTACATAATATAAAATTATATAAAGTTTTATTATATTATATACAAGTAAGAAAAATTGTAAATTGACTTAATTAAATATAAATTATAATTTCTTATTGATTTTATAATTTTGTAATTAGTTTATTGAATAATACATTTTAAATAATTTGTTTGATTAGATTATATAAATCAATAAATAATTTATTGTTCAAATTATACAAATAATATATTTTTTTAAAAAAATACCGTTTAAAGTATAAAAAATTATAATTTTATATAATTTAAATATATAAAATTAATAAAATTGTAAATTTATTGAATTGTATATAATTTTATATAATTTTTAAACAATATATTTAAAAAATATTATGTTTAAATTATAGAAATTTATAATTTTATATGTTAATTATTTAAAGTTATATTATATTTTACAAAATTGTACAAACTTAATAAAATTGTAAAGTAATTAAATTGTGTATAATTATATACAATTTCATAATATATATATATATAATTTTATTATTAATTTATTAAATAATATTTTTTAAATTAAATAAATAATATTTTTTAATTCATTTTATTGTTTAAATTATAAAAGTTTATGAGAGTAAGAATCTTAGAATGAGTTTTGATAATATTTGCGGATAATCCTTCAAACTCTTACCATTATATTAGATGATTTATTCTATTTATGTCAACTAAAAGTTTTGGATATTTTCATCAATTAACATTAATTTTGCATAATGAAATAGTTAAAATAACATTCAAAAGGTTAATTTAAAATAGTAAAAAAATAAAAAAAAACTCAATTAATTTATATCCTAATAATTTTATAACTCTTCTTTATTTGTAAAGAATATCATTAGACAACTCTTGTATTTTTTTTCATACAAATTCAAACCTAGATATATTGGAAATAAAAAAATAGAAAAATCTTCTATTTATTGATCAGAAGTTGAATAATTTGTTTCATGAATTGCATCAATAAATTTTTTATCAAACTGCAACAAATAGTGTACAACATGCATCTTTGAAGGTTGAATGTTTCTTGATTCAACTTTCTAAATGTTTAGTAGAAATCATAAGTAATAGTCTTTACCATGACCAACATGTCTACCAATAACAAAACTTTCCATACAAATTTTGTTGGAACTCTACATATGTGAGATTTTTTCCATAAAGATATCTCCTGTTTGATTCCATCCAACTTAAGACATTTCTCTTGTAATTTTCTCTATGAAAAACACTATATATTTCATCAAGAGATGTACAATAGGAAGTCTAGTGAAAGAAAGTTGTTTAAATTGAATATCAAAACTGAACCACCTCCATGAAACTTCACAGGAAGAAATGTATCTACTATGATATAATCTCATCAACATATACACACAATTCATAGTATGGTATAATCTCATCAACATATGCATAATCCCATTTTTCATACATGGAGACTTCTTGTTCAAAAGGTCACATTGATTATGAAGCATGCATTTCTGAACTACTATAGAAAGCTTTGAGAAGGTATTTCTATAAAAATATATACATTATCTTCAAGAGTCTTAGACTTGGCATCTCATTCATAAAACATAATATGGGAGCATGAGGCAAGTCATGTTTTTAAAACTCTAAACATTACAAACATATGAAAATTATGAAAAAAAAATTACGCATTTTCAAAAAATTTAATGAATGAAATAAATTAAAAGGTCCTTATAAAGCTTTACACTTGACCTAGGTTGACTAAAACAAATGAATCTCAATCTTCAAGACTCAATCAACTTTTGTATATGCATCAACAAAAGAGTGTAGAAATAAGATTTTTGACAGGAGATAATTGGAGATTGATGGTCTCATTCCACTTGAAAAAGAGATCCACAGAGTGTTACTTTAATTAGTCTTTTTCCTTTCCTCTCGAGTCTTTTTGTTATCTGAAACTAAACTATCAAACCTAAAGTCTACATGACATATTTCTCCTATGTCATCTGCATGACATATTTCTCCTATGTCATCTGCATGACATATTTCTCCTTTTGAAATCGGAGTTTCAAAGACAAGAAGTGGAGTATTTAACAACCAATCATTTTAATCTTCTTATGGTTAGATCCAACCTCTTGATTTTGTAGAAAGGAGAAAGAATTCATGCCTTTTAGAAAGGATTAGGAAAATCTTATTGACTGTAATTTTCTCTAAAACCCTTGGAAAAAACATGAATTTTACAATCTCTCCATCACCCCCAGAATGAAAGAGGGGATATCCTAACTTAGTATATTTGTTAGGTGCTTCATTTTTTCAATAGAAACTAAACCTAAACTTGTATTCAGGATATAAATATTCCTGTACTGATAAGGGATGAATGAATTATACAAGAAAAGAGAAGACACAGTGATCCTCTTAGATTGTCCGAATTCCATATATGTAAAGAAAGTTAAATCTACATTAGGTCTAACTTGAATTGCCTCATCTATCTTCTTGAGGATAAGTTAAATCATAAGTAATAGACTTTACATTACCAATAGGAACATGGGATAGTCTACCACTAGCAAACATTGAGAAGATCAAAGTCGGACGAGTCAGTATTTAATAGTCAAGAATCTTATTCTTCTTTTGGCTAGATCTAACATTTGTTTGATTTTTGTGGAAATGAGAAAGAACCACGTTCTTCCTTTTAGAAAAATTTGGAAAATCCAATTGATTGCATATTTTTCTAGACCCCAGAAAAAACATGAATGGTACAATCCCGCCGTCACCCGAAAAATGGAAGAGGGGATCTCATAATTCTTGGTTTGTTTGTGTCGCAATCGGGGTCACGACGGGACAACAAAAAAAAACTTTCTAAAAACAGAGGAGTCGCCACCATAGCTTATTTAGGAAAACTACATAAAACCTTTTTAACAAATTTGGTCTTTGGAACCAAATTCGGGTTCGGGAGTCGATTATGCATAGGAAAGGTGTCAGCACCCTACGACGTCCGTCCTAAGACCACCTTTAATTAAATGTACAAAAGTAGTATAATTCTTAAAATATTTATTTTTCCCCAAAAATCAAACAAAGAAATGTGTAAAATTTTTATTATTTATTATTTTTAAAGTAAGAAAATATTTATGAAATTATTTATTTTGGCTCGACAAGGATTGCCCTTACTCCTATGTATTTCCATTTGTTATGAAAAATCAGGGTTACATAGTTTTTTTTGTAAAAGAAATGTGGGTGTGGAATATGTTTTAGTTTTAAAATTTTAATAGATTTTTTGGTATTTTGATGAGATTTATGTTTAGTTCACGCGCTTTAGAGTGTAAGATAGTGTGGATGACCAAACTAGATACACTTACTAATTATACAATGAGTGAAGATAGTATAAATTATACATCCATATTGTAGATTGTTGCATGAATTTTCTTTGGAGAGAAAATTTAACTGTTGTAAGACTTATTATACTTAAATTATATTTTAAAAAAATATGGGATATAAGATAATGCACACGATCATACATATATTTTAAATAGTAGTATTAAGAATTAGGTATAGGATGAATTCCCTGATGTGTATTTCACATAGGGTTGTGTGTTTATTTATAACGGAGATACAAGAGATGGGCTGAGCCCATTACACTAGAATAGGAAACCCTAGATATTCTAACACTCCTCCTCGAGCTGGAGCATATAAATTGTATGAACCAAGCTTGTTACAAATATAATAAATTCTATGTCCCCGTAATGACTTAGTAAAAACATCTGCTAATTGATCATTAGAATTAACAAACTCAGTCTTAATCTCTCCAGATATTATTTTTTCTCTAATGAAATGATAATCAATCTCTATGTGTTTGATCCTTTCATGAAAGACAGGATTCGAGCTGATGTGAAGGGTAGCTTGATTGTCATATATGAGAGTCATTTGAGTGACTTCTCTAAATTGTAACTCCTTAAGTAGTTGTTTAAGCCAAATAAGCTCACATGTAGCGGATGCCATAGATATGTATTCTGCGTTTGCACTTGATCTTGCCACAACACTTTGTTTCTTACTTTTCCAGGAGATTAAATTATCACCAATGAAGACACAATATCCAGAGGTGGATCTCCTATCAACAGGAGATCCGGCCCAATCAGCATCTGAGTAGGCAACAACTTTGGTATGGTTACTGTGTCCATACAACAGACCTTTTCCAGGAGAGCCTTTGATGTATTTCAGTATACAAATGACAACATTCCAATGATCTATGCAAGGAGAGTTAAGAAATTGACTTACCACACTAATAGCAAAAGAAATGTCTGGACGAGTAACTGTAAGGTAGTTCAATTTCCCAACCAATCTCTATACTTTTTAGGGTCTGAGAAGGGCTCCTCCTGATTAGGTAGAAGCTTGACATAGGATCCATTGGTATGTCAGTAGATTTTGAATTCATCAACCCAGTTTCCTCCAAAATATCCAATGCATACTTTCTTTGAGAGATCACTATCCCATTAGTAGATTGTGCTACTTCAATCCCCAAGAAATATCCGAGTCTGCCAAGATCTTTAGTCTGAAAGTGTTGGTAGAGATGTTGTTTAACTTGTGAAATGCCATGATGATCACTTCTTGTGATTACAATATCATAAACATACACAACTAGATAGATACATCCAACACTTGAGTGGCGGTAGAAGACTGAGTGATCTGCTTCACTACGAATCATCCCAAATTGTTTAACAACCATGCTAAACTTTCCAAACCAAGCCCTGGGAGATTGCTTTAAGCCATATAAAGATTTGCGGAGACAACATACCATTCCTGAAGACTCCCCCTGAGCAACAAACCCCGGAGGTTGCTCCATATAAATTTCTTCGTACAAATCACCATTGAGAAAAGCATTTTTCACATCCAATAGAAAGAGAGGCCAATTTTTCAGAGCAGCCATGGCAATGAACAAGCGTACAGAAGCCATCTTTGCAACTGGTGAAAAGGTGTCACCGTAATCTAAGCCAAAGATTTGTGTATAGCCTTTAGCTACTAGGCGTGCTTTAAGACGATCAACAGTTCCATCAAGACCGACTTTGATAGCGAAGACCCACCTACAACCAAAAACCGATTTTCCAGAAGGTAGAGAGACGATGTCCCAAGTTCCACTATTCTGCAGTGCACTCAGTTC
Organism: Lablab purpureus; assembly: GCA_030347555.1. Lineage (NCBI taxonomy): Eukaryota > Viridiplantae > Streptophyta > Magnoliopsida > Fabales > Fabaceae > Lablab > Lablab purpureus. The sequence goes on from CM059263.1 coordinate 26,623,246, forward strand.
TTCGAGCATAGCCTGACGCCAACCGGGATGGAACAAGGCATCATCTACATTTTTAGGGATGGATACAGAGGAAATAGAAGAAAGGCAGGTATAAAAAGAAGGAGATAATCTATGATAGCTTAAATTAATATAGCGAAGAGGAGGTTTATGAGTGGTTCGTATACCTTTCCGAAGAGCAATGGGAAGATCAGATTCAGTTGGCAGAATCGGAGGAACCGAAGGAGTTGACAACGGAAGTGAGTCAGATGCTGGAGGTGTTGGTGGAGGTGGAGGTGGTGGAGCTATACTAGACTCAACCGGAGGTTCACATATAAGGGGAATAATAGTTGTGTCAGAAATAGGTGTAGAAGTAGAAGTGTTGGTTTTAAAATAGAGAGGACTCAATGAAAGTGACATCTGCAGAGATAAAATAACGATTAAGAGATGGAGAGAAGCATTTATACCCTTTTTGTGACCTAGTGAACCCGAGAAAGACACATTTATGAGACTTAGTGGAAAGTTTGTCTACATTAGGTCCTAAGTTATGAACAAAACATGTTGACCCAAAAACTTTAGGTGACAAAGAGTGGAGAGGTTCATGTGGAAACAAAATTGAGTGAGGGATTTTATTGTCTAACACAGAGGAAGGCATGCGATTAATAAGATAGCAAGCACTAAGAACAACATCTCCCCAAAAACGTTGAGGAACATTTCCATGTAGTAACATAGTTCGAGTTGTTTCAATTAGATGTCTATTCTTGCGCTCAACCACCCCATTTTGTTGAGGTATATAAGCACACGAAGTTTGGTGAAGAATGCCATTAGAAGCCAGAAAAGTATGAAAAGAATGAGAAAGATACTTGCGGGCATTATCACTATGTAAAATGCGAATAGACACACCAAATTGAGTCTTTATTTCACTAAAAAAATTTTGAAAAATAGAAAACAACTCTGAACGATTTTTCATCAAAAATAACCAAGTACACCTTGAGTAATCATCAATGAAAGTGACAAAATATTGAAATCCTAAATTAGACTGGACACGATTGGGTCCCCAAATGTCAGAGTGAACTAAAGCAAATGGAGAAGAAGCACGTTGTGAGACACCAACTGGAAAAGAACTACGACTATGTTTGCCTAATTGGCATGACTCGCAAGAAAAAGTAGACAACTTGGACAGACTGGGAACGAGCTGTTGCATCTTGGCAAGGCTAGGGTGTCCCAATTGAGCATGAAGGAGAGAAGAAGACTCCATAACCGAACCAACATGGGTAGCTGTCCGTAGATGATATAGACCATGAGACTCACATCCGATGCCAATCGTTCATCCCGAACTCCGGTCCTGTAAACAAACAAAATCTTTAGTAAAGGAGATAGTGCAATCAAGGGAACGAATAAGACGACTAAGGGATAATAAATTAAAAGGAGAACCAGGGACAAAAAGGACATTATTAATAGATAGTGAAGGAAGAAGTTGAATGGTACCAATGCCATGGGAAGAGGCTTTAGAGCCATCAACCATAGTGACAGAGGGCAAATAACCTGAAATAGATAGGGATGTAAAGAAGGATTTATTACCAGTGATGTGGTTTGTGGCGCCAGAGTCTAGAACCCAAGGACTAAGAGAGTTGGATTGAGTTAGGCCATCAAAGGAAGTACCTGAATGACAACAGAAGTAGTGGAACTTGAGCCCTGACAATCCCCATACCATTTTAAAACTCAGTGAAGATAGTAGGTGTAGACGAGTCATCAGATGGTGGAAATCCTAGAGCAGACTGTGGTAAGGGGCCCGGAGTTGGTGATGGAGAGGCAGCATGGGCTACCGCACCAGATTTTGGAGGACGACCATGTAAGGCATAACACTTTTCTTTGACATGGCCATACCTATGACAGTGATCACACTGAGGTCGCCCTTTTCCTTGTTTTCGAGGAGGATTGCGGTTATCATTGTGAGAAACAAGTGCAGAAGATTCATCAGATGTACCTGTAGTAGGTGTTTCAGTTGTAGGCTTAGCCGGCACACGTAAGAGGATGGAAGATGTGGATGTCAGAGCAGGCACAAGTGGAGATCCCAGAATTTGATCTCGAACATGTGAATAATCAGCAGGAAGACCATGTAACGCCAGTAACATAAAAAACTTGGACCGTTGCTCAATCTCTTCAATAGGAGTAGAGGCAGGGGGTAATAACTCATTAAAATTATGAGAAGAGAGAATGAATTTTACCTAGATATTGTGTCATGCTCCCATCAAGACGTGTTTGACTGGATAATATAAACATATTATGACAAACACCATAGAGACGTTGAGTGTCATTTGTGTACAGTAGTTTGGCCTGTTTCCAAACCTCAGAGCAATACTTATACGTACGGAAGATTTGCTTTAACAAGGAATCAATGGTAGATTTAATGACTATGCATAACTGAGCATCAATCTTCGTCCATTGGGAGCGCTCGTTTTCAGGGGCACTATTCACGGTCATAATGAGATGATTTTCGTAACCCTGACTCTCAAGCCAAAGTTTGATATCAGATGCCCACGTCTCATAATTATTACCATCTAATTTGTCAATGGGAAGATGCATATTGACATAATTAGTATAAATAGACTGAACAGACGTAGGAGCATATGAGGCTATGAGGGAAGAGGAAACTACTGGAGGAGAGAGAAAGCTACTGTAGAAAAGAGAGAAACCCTAAAAATAGGGAGAAAAATCAAACGAACTCTAATAAAAAATATGAGCACAGATCCAGGACGGGGAGCCAGAGACGGCGACAGACGTGCCGCCACGCGTGGCGGCGGTGACGCGCTGCACGCTCCTTCAGGTGGCGCGTGGTGGCCGACGGCGTTGATCCACGTCGCGCCGGAGTCGCCTGGACGAGACGAAGTCGGTGGTGGGGTCGCTGTTCAGATCGGAGGCGGCGGCAGCGAAGTGCAGTGTGTTGGCATTTTTCAAGACAAAGAGTTTATAAAGTTCTCCAGAATTGTTATGAAGACTTAAAGTTTTGATGATGAAGTTTTAGAGTGATTCAATCAACATTAAAAACTTGTGCCATCTCACAAAGGACGGCTGCTTGGTAGAAAAGGAAAGGCATAAAGAGCATTCAAAGCTTTCAAGAGAGAAGATTGATGAAGATTTTCTCAAGAGCTGAAGGATCAAGAGTAGAAGGTTCTGTTTTGGGTGTTGGATAAAAAGAGTAACTCATAAATCCCATTCAAGACCTTCCCAAACAAGAGAACAAGGTGTTTTCTCGCAAAAACGTTTTTCTACGCTTTTAATCGATTATGATACGTAGATAATCGATTATTTAACTTAAAATTTGAATTAAAAATGTTTAACGAACTAAATAATCGATTAAGTGTTTTTGATAATCGATTATGGCCTTAATCTAATCGATTATATCAGACGAAATTTGTTTTCCAGTTTTTAAACATGATATAATCGATTAAGCTTTTAATATAATCGATTAAATGAGTCGTTTTTGTGAAATCAACCTAAGAATGGAAACTTTGGAGTATTTTCGAATTATAAAATGAAAGAGAATGTCCTAGGTTCAAAACATCTGATTAAACACAAAATATTCAAAGTGTTTCTGTGCCTTAGCTTTTCAAAACCGCTTTCCTGCTCTCTTCAGTTTGATCAAGTCTTTGGAAGTGGTGATCATTATGCTTAAAGCTTTCTATCCAACACTATTATCAGGTGTATTCTTTTACTATTTTTCTAAACGGGAAAATTCATCCCTTGGATCGGTTCTAAGGGAGGTGTTTCATCTCTTGTGTGTCAAGAGAGGTGGGTTTCATCCTCAGTGTGTTTGGGGAGGTGTTTCATCCTTAGTGTGTCTAAGGAGGTGTTCCTTTATCTTTATTTGTTATTGCATGAATTGGGTTTGTAATTTCATTTAAAGATAGTGGGGTGATCATCACGCATTTGTGGTGGTTGGGAACTGGACGTAGGATTGGCTTAATCCGAACCAGTATGAATCTCTGTGTTCTTTCTCTTTCTCTATCTCTTTTTTATTGTGGATCATATTAACAATTGCAAACTCAAACCGCGTTAATCAAAGGTTAAGAAAAATCCTCATCCAAGTTTTTGGAAGAATTTCAAAATCTGGAAATTTATTTAAAAGGGAAAATTTTATTAAAAATCCAATTCACTCCACCCCTCTTGGTTTTTACACTGCCGTCTTTATTTAACAATTGGCCTCAGAGCTGGTTTTTTGAAAATTACTCAAAAACAAGATCCTCATGACAGATAAAAATCAAACTTTTGCTGAAGGTGCATCTATTCATAGACCACCACTTTTTACAGGTGAAAACTATCCTTTTTGGAAAAAGAGGATGGAGACTTTTCTAAGGTCTAATGATCAAGGCGTTTGGGATGCAATTGTGAATGGTCCATATATTCCTATGGTTGTTGTTGAAGAAGCACAGGTACCCAAAGCGAGAGCAAGTTGGACCAAAGATGAGTACAACCAAAATCAACGCGACATAAGGGCGTGTAACATGATAGCATCTGCTTTAACTATTGATGAGTTTTACAGGTTGTCGGATTGCACTACAGCGAAGGAGATGTGGGACACTTTGGAAGTCACACATGAAGGAACGGAAGATGTAAAGAGATCAAGGAAAAATACCTTGATTCAAGAGTACGAGATGTTCCGGATGAGCAAAGGGGAAACCATATATGATGTTCAAAAGAGATTTACTCACATTGTAAATCACCTCAAGGCGTTAGGTAAGAAATTTGATACTGAAGAATTAAATGTGAAAATTTTGAAATCTTTGGACAGGACATGGCAACCCAAAGTGACGGCCATCACGGAATCAAAGAATCTCTCAAATATGAATATGACAACTCTCTTCGGAAAGCTTAGAGAACATGAAATGGAGCTTGGACATTTCAAAGGAGAAGAAGAAGACGTCAAGAGAAAAGGTGTTGCTCTTAAAGCAAAATCTCATAAGGATGAGAGTAGTGATACAGATGATGATCTTGAATGCAGTGACATCAACTTGTTCGTCAAGAAGTACAAAAAGTTCATCAAGAACAAGAACAAAGGGAATTTCAATAAAGGTAAGAAAACTGAAAATCTAAATTCTCTTGATAACTTTAAATGCTATGGTTGTGGAAATAGGGGACACTTGAAGTCAGATTGCCCCAACATCAAGAAAGATGAAGAAAAGGTCAAGAAATACAAAAAGCCTTTTGATAAGAAGAAAAAGAAGGCATACATCGCTTGGGAAGATAATGAAGTGAGTTCTTCTAGTGCAAGTGAATTAGAAGAAGAAGCCAACATTTGTCTCGTGGCAGATAATGATGATGTTGAATCCACATGTAGCAAGGTAAGTGATTTTGGTCTTCCAGATAATTATGATGAGTTGCTTGAAGAGTTTTTAGAATTATGTGAAAAATCTGAAAAACTTACCTCTTTTCATAATAAATTAAAAAGTGACTACAAAAGTCTTGAAAAGAAAAATTCTGATTTGGAAGAAGAAACAAAAGTTTTAAAAGAGGATTTGGAAAAAGCGAAAATTCCTTGCAAATGCGAAACCAAAATTCCTATTTGTGAAAATTGTAGTGTTCTTGCTAACAAGGTTTCTTATCTTGAAACATCTCTTTCAAACAATACAATGGGTAATAATAATTTAAACAATGTTTTGAAAGTGAACAAAGGTTTATATGGAAAAGCAGGACTTGGTTACAATTTCAGAAATAATCATAAAACAACCAAAACTGTTTTTGTTCAAGGAGAATCATCAAATTCGAAAAAGATTTTTGAAGTTCCTCATTTCGTTAATAAAACAAATGATCTTAAAAGGAAGTTTTACAAAAATGCATATATTCCAAGAAAAACAAATGTTCCTATATGTTTTTATTGTATGCATAAAGGTCATTCGGTAAATAAATGCAATATTAAACGTTTTAGTGTTCCTAATGGGAAATACAAATGAGTTCCCAAAGGAAAAGTTGTTTCTAACCCATGAGGACCCTAATAAGTGACTTTAGGGGACCTAAATATTTTTTGTTTATGATGCAGGTTGGTCCCAAGTCCAAAAAGTCACTATGGTACCTTGATAGTGGTTGTTCAAAACACATGACGGGTGATAAAAGCAAATTCAAAAGCTTCAAAAAGAAAGAACAAGGTTTTGTAACCTATGGCGACAACAACAAGGGAAAAATCATTGGTAGTGGAATGATTGGAGAATCCTTAAAGATTCATGATGTTCTTCTTGTTGATGGGTTGAAGCACAATTTGCTAAGCATTAGTCAACTTTGTGATAAAGGTTTAAAGGTAACGTTTGATAGTGATCTTTGCAAAATTCATCACAAGGACTCAAATGAAATCGCTCTCATTGGTAAGAGACACAATAACATCTATTTGATTGACATTGATTGTGCATCTACATCTAGTAATTTGTCTTGTTTAGTTGCGAAAGAAGAGGATCCATGGTTATGGCATAGAAGAGCTGCTCACATTCATATGCCTCATCTAAGTAAACTCATATCTAAAGAGTTAGTAATTGGTTTGCCAAAACTGGTTTTTGAAAAGAACAAAATATGTGCAGCTTGTCAAAAGGGAAGCAAACTAAAAATTCTTTTAAATCTAAAAATGTTGTTTCCACTTCAAAACCTTTAGAATTACTGCACATGGATTTATTTGGTCCCTCTAGAACAAAAAGTTTTGGTGGCAATTATTATGCTCTTGTGATTGTTGATGATTACTCTAGATTTACTTGGACTCTCTTTCTTTCATCTAAAAGTGATGCTTTCAAAGAATTTAGAAAATTTTCCAAGGTTATTCAAAATGAAAAAGATTTGAAAATCAAGTTTTTAAGAAGTGATCATGGCGGTGAGTTTCAAAATGTTTCTTTTGAAAATTTTTGTGAAGAACAAGGAATTTCTCATAATTTTTCAGCACCAAGAACACCTCAACAAAATGGTGTAGTTGAAAGGAAAAATAGATCTTTGGAAGAACTTACAAGAACTATGTTGAATGAAAATAATTTACCTAAATATTTTTGGGCTGATGCCGTAAGCACCGCTTGTTATGTTTTCAATAGAGTTTTAATAAGACCTATTTTGAAATTAACTCCTTATGAGCTTTTCAAAGGAAGAAAACCAAATATTTCTCATTTCAGAATTTTTGGATGCAAATTTTTTGTTTTGAATAACGAAAAAGATAGCCTTGGGAAATTTGATGCTAAATCCGATGAAGCTACATTTTTAGGTTATTCTTTGCATAGTAAAGCATATAGAGTTTTTAATAAAAGGACTTTAAATGTTGAAGAATCTATACATGTTGTCTTTGATGAATATCTAGACCTTGAGGAAACCCCTCTTGAGTAAAAAAGGTTCTTTGTAGATGATGAAGGAGTACATCAAGAAGAAACTCCTTTAGAAGAAGTTGTTGAAGAAATCAAATTGGATGAGAATCCTCCTCATGATCTACCAAAAGAATGGAGACCACCTAGGAATATGTCTTTGGACAATGTCATTGGAGACATCTCAAAAGGTGTAAGAACAAGGAGGAACGTGAATAATTTCTGCATGAATGTTGCTTTTGTTTCACAGGTTGAACCAAAGAATGTAGAAGAAGCATTGACAGATGAACATTGGTGTATAGCAATGCAAGAAGAGCTAAATCAGCTTTGAAAGAAATCAGTATGGGATTTAATTCCTAAAACTAACAAAATGCAAAGTTATAGGCACAAGATGGGTTTTTAGGAATAAGCTTGATGAAGATGGAAATATCACCAAGAACAAAGCAAGGCTGGTTGCAAAAGGATATAGACAAGAAGAAGGCATAGATTATGATGAAACCTATGCTCCAGTAGCAAGACTTGAAGCTATCCGCTTGTTGCTAGCATATGCCTCCATTATGGGATTCAAATTATTTCAAATGGATGTAAAAAGTGCTTTTCTAAATGGATACATCAAGGAAGAAGTCTATGTAGAACAACCTCCAGGCTTTGAAGATTTCAAAAATCCTAATCATGTCTACAAGTTGAAGAAAGCCTTTTATGGACTCAAACAAGCCCCAAGATCTTTGTATGAAAGGTTAAGTAATTTCTTACTTGAAAATAATTTTAGAAGAGGTAAAGTTGATTCCACTCTTTTTATTAAGAAATCAAAGAAACATCTTCTTATTGTTCAAGTTTATGTTGATGATATCTGTTAGCAGCGGAATAATATCAAGAAGGGGGGGTTGAATTGATATGCAGCTTTTATGAAAACTAATTCGTAAAAGAAAAACTACTGGTTCAATTTGCAGAAAATTAGCCGACTGATATTCGCGAAATAGTAGGTTAGTTCTTAAAGCACAATATATCAGATGATGAAGGAAGAGAGAAAATGACTCAAAGATTTATACTGGTTTGTTCTTTATGCAAGAACTACATCCAGTGTGTAATCTGCAACTCTGCAAATTCTAATCACTAACAAAAATTGTATTCTTTACACAAAATCCTTTCTTGAACACTACAAGAAAACTAAGAAACCTATTCTAAACACTATAGAATAGAAAACCACCCACAGACTCAACCTGAGTCTCTGTGATCACCCCAATCACGATCACGAGGTTCTAAAACCCACTTATGAATCTCTAACCCGAGATCAAAGAATACAAAATACAAGTGAAAGAAAAAAATCTTGATTGAACAAGAAAAACTAAAACTCTTGCGTAAATCTTCTTTCTCTTGAAAGTTGTAGCTCTTGAGAGTTTTTTCTTGAATCTTTTTCGCTTCTAGATGCGTGCACGAAGGATATATTTATAGGCCAACCGATATGCAATGGGTCTTCACCTTTGAAAGTCCTAGGGCCGCGTTTTGTGCGTTCATCGCATAAGGTTGGTGCCAAGAACGTAATAGTCGATCGAAGACTCGGATCGAGTGTGTTATTTTCATTAAACCTCGTGTCCCCGGTACATTTAATGAAAATAGTCGACTAAAGAAGTAGAATTAGTAGACTAACCGATGAATAACAAAAACAACAGTTTATCATTATTCATATGATTAATCTATACAAGTAATCTATCATCTTGAACAATCTTAAAAACATTTAAACAAACATTTAACCACGCATCCAACACAGAATTAAACACAATTAACAAGTTAACAAACATCATCAAATCTCAAATCATTCAACAAACTCCCCCTATTTGATGATGTCAACCTGCAAAACAAAACAAACACAAAGAGAAGAGATGGTAGATTATCTCCCCCTTTGGCATTAGCAAATAGCAGGTAATGCAGTTATATAGTGTTCAAATAAGTGCAGATTAAGCAGAAAATAGTTGTAACAGTTAATACAGACCCATTAAATTGTTCTTAAAGCTGAAAAAATAATGCATAAAATCATAAATTTCAGCAAAGAAAATCATTCATCATCCTCGTCTTCATCCTTTTCTTCATCCTCTTCTTCAGCATTATCACCATCCACTTCCATAGCTTCAGTAGTGGTTTGCGCATTTGGACCAGCAAAGCTCTCAGCAGTGACTTGCAACTCAGCAAGTTGGAGTTGGATTAATTCGATTTCTTCATCTATATTGGTGAACCTGGCCACCATGGTCTCATGCATATTATGCTGCATAGATGTTAGATCATTAAGACGAGATAAAAGCATTCTTTCAAATTCGGACATAGGGACTCCCTAATACGAAGGTGGTGCACAATAGGGAATCATCTGGTATGTTGTATAATCTGTCTCGTGTGCTGATGAGGTTCCTGCATTGAAAGTTCCTCCATGTCCAGAAGAAGTGCCAGCTTCATAGGTCCAATCTCCATTTACTTTGGATAGTCCCATCTTCCGCAGATAGTAATTGTCAAACTGTGTTTGTGATTGACAATTTTCATAGTTTCTCCATCAGTTGGAACATTGAAGTAGTCAAGGAATCTGGATATCAGTATGGCATAAGGAAGTCTGTGATCATTCAACCTTTTTGCTTTAAACATGTGACCTTTAATCACATGGACCCAATTCATAATAATTCGATTTTTTAAGTAGTGCAACATAGCCAAATCCTCCTCCATAAGCTGGGCATGATTGCTCCCCCTAGGTATGAGCTGTCATGCGAGAAAGAAAGCCAGCAGCAGTCTATCGTCCCTCTTCATTCGGCCAACATTGTATTTTAGAATCATGGCCTCATCACAATGACGTAGGCAATCTTTGTAAACAGCTTCTTTGTTGAAGTTTGGCAATGAACTTGTGTTGCCTTTACCGATTTTTAATCCATTATTCCTCGCCCAACGAATACCCTCCATATGGTATTATCAATGCGAATCTCCTCGCCTTTACGTTGGACACAAGGACACCATTTTCGACTTTCAAGTTAGTATAGAAAATATTAACAAGGTCAACATAAAAGTTACCTTCAAGCTCTACAAACTGTCGAAGATTCTGTGCTTGAAGAGAGTTTCGCACAAAACTCAGATTTTCCGTCTCCAACCAGCTAAACTTCAAGATCTTTGGAGATAGAATTTGTTTCATCATCATCCTTTGTTCTACAGAAACAACAACTTCAGTGTTTTCTTCTTCATCAGCTTCATCTGACTCAGTCTCCTCATTGGCTTCTTCTGTAGGAGGAGAAGGAGGTGGTGGAGGATTCATCCATTGAGGGAGTTTCACCCTCACTTTATACCTTTTTGGAAACCTCCTTTCCGAAGCTTCAGCTGTTTGCTTAAGAATCTCAATAGGATCTGCTTGAGTCCCGGAAGTAGATCCCCTGTTTCTTCTACCTGATGAAGCAGCTGTTGAGCGTGAGGATGTTTTGTTCCTCATTGATCTTCTTATTCTTTGAAACAAGTTTCCAATAGGAGCATCAGAATCATCACTGTTCGTCATTTCAAACTGGAGAGAAAAAGATGAACTGATAGAGGGTATGCAGAAATATAGAGTATGGAGAATGCAGGTTAAGTCTGTTAAAAATGCCAACATATATAGACAATATATGAGAAATGTGTGCATGTTCAGCAGTGAATAAATGGTCAAAATATTTTGAGCAGATTTGGACTCAACCACAGGTGCTCAGATTTCAGAAGAATGCAGAGAATACTTTGAAAAATGGAAAAACAAAACTGAAACCCAATAAAGTGTATACACATCCACCTATTACTGCTCAAGCTTGAATAACTATGCACGTAATGCGAGATTGTACGTAAATGGCTTAAATTTGATTTGATTAATCACCGATTTCTTGAACCGCAATTTGAATTAAGTTGTGGTTACGTAAATTAATCGCCTAGTCAATGCAATTAATGGGTTTGTTCATATTCAAACAACATCTGCACAAGCAATTAATGAAATGAATCTGTTATTTCAAGAAAATAAGCAGTGTTATTTTCGTAATAAGTAATGCCTTGTCGTCGCTTAATGAAATAAATGGACTGCTTCAGAAATTAACACACTCGAAATCTGCAATGAGAAGATAACATTGTCGCTTAATGAAATAAATCGATCAAGTTTCATGAAATTAACACACTCGAAATCTGCAACAAGAAGATAACATTGTCGGCTTAATGAAATAAGCACACTATTTCATACAATTAACAAACTAATCAACTCAAAGAGAGAAAATTTTAAGAGATATGATTGATATTCAGGATACCCAATTCATTTCTTAGTTTGAAAAATCTTTCACGACTAAGTGGCTTAGTGAATATATCAGCTAGCTGATCATTTGTAGAAATGAATTCAATCCTACAATCCTTCTTTTCAATATGATCTCTTATAAAATGATGTCTTATTTCAATGTGCTTGGTTCTAGAATGCTGTATAGGATGTTTAGTTAAGTTGATTGCACTTGTATTATCACGTAAGATTGGTATATCGTAAAGATGTAGATTGAAATCACTTAGTTGTTGCTTCAACCATAGAATCTGTGTTGTACAACTACCAGCCTGCAATGTACTCGGCTTCACTGTTGAGAGTGCAACACATGCCTGTTTCTTGCTTGTCCACGAAATTAAACAATTTCCAAGTAAATGACATGTTCCACTGGTGCTTTTTCTGTCTAATTTGCAACCTGCAAAATCAGAATCAGTATATCCAACAAGATTTAGCTCATTATCAGTAGAGTTCCATAGTCCCACATTCACAGTTCCTTTGAGGTATTTCAAGATACGTTTAGCTGCTGTGAAATGTGACTCCTTGGGATTAGCTTGGAATCTTGCACAAAGACAAACAGCAAACATGATATCAGGTCTGCTAGTTGTGATATATAGCAAGGATCCAATCAGCCCTTTGTACATAGTTGCATCAACAACCTTCCCAGATTCATCAACATCAAGATAGCAGTTTGATGACATTGGTGTATTTGATTCTTTACAGCTCTCCATATTGAACTTTTTCAGCGAATTCATTGCAGATTTGGCTTGACTAATGAAGGTTCCATTTTCCATTTGTTTCACCTGCAATCCTAGGAAGAAATTCAATTCTCCCATCATGGACATTTCAAACTCGCCTTGCATAGATTCTGCAAACTCTTGGCACAAAGAGGGATTAGATGACCCAAAAATTATGTCACCAACATAAATTTGCACAATCATAAGGTCATTAACAACTTTCTTGGTAAAAAGAGTTTTATCCACAGCTCCTCTTTTAAAGCCTTGTGATATGAGAAAGGTTGTAAGCCTTTCATACCACTGTCTTGGTGCCTGCTTAAGACCATACAAAGCCTTTTTGAGTTTGAAGACATGATTAGGAAGCTTAGAGTCAATAAAACCAGGTGGTTGTTCAACATATACATCTTCATTTATGAAACCATTAAGAAAAGCACTTTTGACATCCATTTGATAGAGTTTAAAGCAATTAAGACATGCGTATGCAAGTAATAGCCTAATAGCTTCTAATCTAGCAACAGGTGCATAAGTCTCATCATAGTCTATGCCTTCTTCCTGATTGTAACCTTTAGCTACCAGTCTTGCTTTGTTTATAGTGATAATACTATTTTCATCTAGCTTATTTTTGAAAACCCATTTACTTCCTATCACATTCATTGTATTATTCCTAGGAACTAGTTTCCAAACATCATTCCTAACAAACTGATTTAGTTCTTCATTCATAGCAGTTATCCAGTTATGGTCAAGCAATGCATCATTAATATTCTTTGGTTCTATTTGAGAAACAAATGCCATATGATTGCAGAATTCATGTAAAGAGTTACGAGTAGTCACTCCCTTTTCAACATTCCCAATGATGTTGTCCAGAGATAGTCCCTTATGCGTTTTCCAGGATTTGGGTAATGTACTATCTGCTGCAGGATAGTCGACTGAACCAGGATTATAGTCGACTTGTTCATCCTGTCTGACAGTTTTAGCAGCTTTTTCTGCAACATCTTCATTCTTCTCGGATTCCTCAGGCTTCTCATCATCAGAACCTGCAAGAGAGTTACCTTTTCTCTCTTTTTGGCATAAAATCTCATCAAACACAACATGGATAGACTCTTCAACAGTTAAATTCTTTTTGTTAAAGACACGATATGCTTTGCTAGTCAATGAATAACCAAGAAAATGCCATCATCGCCTTTCTCATCAAATTTACCTAATGAAGCTTTTCCATTGTTGAGAATGAAGCACCTGCATCCAAAGACTTTAAAATATGCAATACTAGGTATTTTATCATTCAAAAGCTCATAAGGTGTTTTATCTAGTATAGGTCTAAGCAAAACTCTATTGAGTACATAGCAGTCAGAGATCGCATCCGCCCAAAAGTACTTTGGTAGCTTTGACTCACTCAACATAGTCCTTGCACATTCCTCGGAGAGTCCTGTTCTTTCTTTCAACAACTCCATTTTGTCGTGGAGTTCTAGGTGCAGAAAAATTGTGAGATATGCCATATTTATAACAAAACTTTTCAAAATGCATATTCTGAAACTCAGTTCCATGATCACTTCTTAAAGATACAATTTTAAGATCCTTTTCATTAGAAATGATCTTAGCAAATCTTTGAAAGCATGAAAAGTTTCATCTTTTGAGGAAAGAAAAAGTGTCCAAGTATACCTTGAGAAATCATCAACTATCACAAGAACATAAGAGTTGTTTCCAATACTTACTCGTTCTTGAAGGGCCGAATGCATCAAGGTGCAACAGTTCAAGAGGTCTCCTAGTTGATATGATATTCTTTGATTCAAATGAACTTTTGGACTGCTTTCCTTTTTGGAAATATTCACAGACTTTGTCCTTCACAAATTTCACATTTGGAAGCCCTCTAACAAGACTTTTACAGCTTATCTTGTTCAACAACTGCATGTTGACATATCCACACCTTCTATGCCATAACCAGCTATCATCTTCTTTAGTTAACAAACAGATATTCTTGTGATTTGAGGAGTTGATGTCCAAAGCATGTAGACATTGTTTACCCTTCTCCCAATGTGCACTATATCTGCAGCTTTACAATTGAAAATGACACATGAATCTGCATCAAAAGTGACTTTCATACCTTTGTCACATAGCTGACTTATGCTTAGGAGATTGTGTTTTAGTCCTTCAACATAAAGTACATTTTTAATCTGTGAGGAAGTACAGTTGCCAATATCTCCAGATCCTCTAATTTTTCCTTTGCTATTATCACCGAAAGTAACATCTCCAGCTTCACATTCCTTGTAATTCATTAACTTTGATTTATCTCCTGTCATGTGTTTGGAGCATCCACTGTTCAGATACCATAAGGTTCTTTTTGCTCCATGATAGACCTGCAAAACAAGGTTTAATTGACAAATTTAGGTCCCCAAAACCATTTGGGTCCTTTCAAGTTAGGAACAGCATGTGTTTTGGGTTTCCAATAAAATTCACCTCTTGAAATCCCAAAATTCTTGACATAGCAAAACTTAGATATATGACCATGTTTCAAATAATAAGAACATGTTTTAAATTTGTTCCTGGGATAATATTTGTTCTTTGCAGTATGATAACGTTTTTCATAGCCAAGCCCATTTCCATTTGAATAACCAATTTGAGAATGTAAAAGTTGATTTAAGGTATTATGACCAATTTGAAATTTTGCCAATGTTTTGATCAAATAACCAACTTTATTTTGAAGGTTAACACAGTTTTCACAATTCACAGATTCATTTTTATCAGTTATGGATATTTCAGAATCTTTCTGGTTTTTTTGTTGCAGTACATTATCTTTTAGTTGACTGTTTTCATCCTTCAGTCTACTATTTTGATCTTCCTGTTCCTGCACTTTATTTTCTAGCCAACTATTTAGTCCTTTTAGTCGATTAAACTGATATTCCATCTTCTTTGCTTCATCATGAAATTCAATGAAGGCATTAAACAGAGTGTCATAATTCTCACTCATATCAGAATCACATGAACTTACTTGACTAGCAGTATCTTCATTGGCTACAAGACACAGATTGGCTTGATTTGCAGATTCAGAATCTGAACTTGAAGATTTACTGGAATCACTATCATCCCAGGCCATATAAGCTTTCTTCCCTTTCTTGAGATACTGATTTCTTTTGTCTTTTCTCTCATTCTTTTCTGGACTTCTTTCTTTTCTTTGATTTAAAAGAGGACAATCTGCCTTAACATGTACTAGCTGTCCATAATTAAAACAAGAAAAGTTAGAGGAATTAAAATCTGGTTTTCGGTTATACCTCCTCTGAAATTTGTCCTTTGAACTGTGTTTCCTTTTAAGGAATTTACCAAACTTTTTGACCAACATAGCAAACTCAGTACTCTCATCATTTTTCTCTTCATCACTCTTGATGGACTCCTTTGCTTTTAGCGCTAAGCTCTTGCTCTGTTTTTCAGAATTTTCAATTTGATCCAGCCTATTCAGCTCCAATTCGTGTTCTCTGAGTTTCCCGAACAAGGTAGCAGTGCTCATGACTGTCAAATCCTTTGTTTCCAGGATAGCTGTAACCTTTGGTTGCCAACTCCTACTCAAGCATTTAAGGACCTTTATATTGAGCTCTTCATCGTCGAACTTCTTCCCTAATCCAAGCAAATGATTCACTATGTGCGTGAATCGTTTCTGCACATCTTGGATGGTCTCACCAGGCTGCATACGAAACATCTCATACTCTTGTATGAGAGTGTGTTTTCTTGCCCTTTTCACCTCAGTTGTACCTTCGTGTGTCACTTGAAGGATATCCCACATTTCTTTGGCTGTGGTGCATTGTGAAACCCTAAAAAATTCATCAAGGTTAAGACCAAAAGTTAAAATATTCTTAGCCTTACTGTCGAACTGTGCCTTCTTGTTCTCTGTTTCAGACCATTGTTCCCATGGCTTTTCAACCAGCTGTCCATCTTCACCTTTGATGGTAGGGATATATGGACCATTAACCACGGCATCCCACACACCCCTGTCAACAGACTCGAAAAAGATCTTCATTATGGCCTTCCAGAATGGATAATTTGCTCCTACAAAGAGAGGGGGTCTGTTGGTGGAAGCACCTTCAGCAAAGGGAAGCTTGTCTCCCATCTTGATAAGAACTTGAGTACCTTACAAGAACCTGCTCTGATACCAATTGTTGGCAGCGAAATAATATCAAGAAGGGGGGGGTTGAATTGATATGCAGCTTTTATGAAAACTAATTCGTAAAACAAAAACTACTGGTTCAATTTGCAGAAAATTAGCTGACTGATATTCACGAAATAGTAGGTTAGTTCTTAAAGCACAATATATCAGATGATGAAGGAAGAGAGAAAATGAATCAAAGATTTATACTGGTTCGTTCTTTATGCAAGAACTACATCCAGTGTGTAATCTGCAACTCCGCAGATTCTAATCACTAACAAAAATTGTATTGTTTACACAAAATCCTTTCTTGAACACTACAAGAAAACTAAGAAACCTATTCTAAACACTATAGAATAGAAAACCACCCACAGACTCAACCTGAGTCTCTGTGATCACCCCAATCACAGTCACAAGGTTCTAAAACCCACTTATGAATCTCTAACCCGAGATCAAAGAATACAAAATACAATGAAAGAAAGAAAATCTTGATTGAACAGTAAAATCTAAAACTCTTGCAGAAATCTTCTTGCTCTTGAAAGTTGTAGCTCTTGAGAGTTTTCTCTTGAATCTTTTTTTACTTCTAGATGAGTGCATGAAGGATATATTTATAGGCCAACTGATATGCAATGGGTCTTCACCTTTTGAAAGTCCTAGGGCTGCATTTTGTGCGTTTACTGCATAAGGTTGGTGTCAAGAACAGAATAGTCGACTGAAGACTCAGACCAGTGTGTTATTTTCATTAAACCTGTGTACCTGGTACATTTAATGAAAATAGTCGACTAAAGAAGTAGAATTAGTAGACTAACTGATGAATAACAAAAACAACAGTTTATCATTATTCATATGATTAATCTATACAAGTAATCTATCATCTCGAACAATCTTAAAAACATTTAAACAAACATTTAACCATGCATCCAACACAGAATTAAACACAATTAACAAGTTAACAAACATCATCAAATCTCAAATCATTCAACAATATCATTTTTGGATCAACTAATGATGATCTTTGCCAAGAGTGTGCTAGAAATATGCAGGGAGAGTTTGAAATGTCCATGATGGGAGAATTAAATTTCTTTCTTGGTTTGCAAATCAAACAATTGAAGAAAGGCATATTTATATGTCAAACAAAGTATTGCAACGAAATCTTGAAGAAATTTGAGATGGAAAGTTCCAAGGAAGCTGCAACTCCCATGGCCACATCGTGTTATCTAGACCAAGATTTAAACGGTAAGGCGGTAGATCAAACATAGTATCGAGGTATGATCGGATCATTACTTTATCTTACTGCCAGTAGACCTAATATAATGCAAAGTGTGTGTGTTTGTGCTAGGTTTCAATCCAACCCTAGAGAGTCACACCTAAAAGCCGTTAAGAGAATCCTTAAGTACCTTAGAGGAACAAAATCCTTTGGTTTATGGTACCCTTCAGGAGCCTCACCTAGTATTATAGGTTTTTCGGACTCAGATTATGGTGGTCGTAGAATTGATAGGAAGAGTACTAGTGGTACATGTCATCTTTTAGGATGTTCTTTAGTTTCATGGCATTCTAAGAAACAGGCTAGTGTTGCTCTTTCAACCACGGAGGCCGAGTATATAGCAGACAGGGAGTTGTTGTGCTCAAATACCGTGGATGAAGCAAAGAATTAGAAGATTTTGATATCTTTTAGATCATATCCTCTTAAGTGTGATAACACTAGTGCCATTAATTTGACTAGGAACCCTATCATGCATTCTAAGACAAAGCATATAGAAATTAGACATCATTTCATTAGAGATAATATAGCTAAAGGTGATTGCATCATAGAATACATAGATACCAAACATCAATTAGCTGATATCTTCACCAAACCTTTGCCTAGAGATAGATTTTATGAGCTTAGAAAAGATCTAGGAATTGTTGATGATAAATCTGTTGTTTGATTGATGTTTATTGTTGTTTTTTATGTAAATTCTGTGTTTTACGAAAAATTACGTATTTAATCGATTAGGTTTCGTGTGTTAATCGATTAAACGCGCTGTTTTTGAAAATGTTTTATAACATAATCGATTAAGTTCATGACATAATCGATTAAATCGCTGGGGAGCAATTTAATCGATTAAGGAATGCACATAATCGATTAAATTTCTGGGTTTTCGTTTTCTGGAAAATTTTGAAGGCAAATAATCGATTAAATGAAGAACATAATCGATTAAATGCACCGTTTTGTGTTTTTCTACACACTGCTTTTTCGAACGTTGGACTGATTTTCACATGTTTTGTTTTATTCCAACGGCTATATTCTATTCAAACGGCTTTATTTCAATTAATTCAATGTTTTATGACCGGATTTCCTTCCTATAAATAGCTGGATTGAGAATTAAAAGTGCTACACTCACTCTCTCTCACTCTTGCTGATTTTCTGCTGTCATTCCTTTTCTATGCAAAATTCTATCTCTGTGATTACTCTGTTGCTTTGTTATTTCGTTGTGCTTTCTCTTTTGTCTTTTTCTACAAACAAATGGCTGATCAAAGGAGGAGAAAGATGCCTTCAAGGAGAAGAGGCAAGGAGCCCATGACCTCCCAACAGCAAGAAAGAAGACCTCCAACACTTGCTGGTTGGATTTATGATGAAGACATGCAGATTGGGTTTGTTAACAAATGGAAAGACAGGAAGATCCTTACTCCCAAATATCTATCTTGCAATTTTTTCAGAACTCATGGTTTTACTTTTCAGGAATGTTTAGTAGCAAGTGGACTGCAAAATTTTGTGGAGATGGAAGGAGCATTCTATCCAGATTTGGTTAGAGTATTTTATATGAACCTGACCTCAAGGACAGCTAGTCCTAGCACCAAGGTGAAGGGTGTGCGAATTCACCTTGATGAAGAGGTGTGGAACAATGTGGCTGGACTATCTTCTCAAGGCATCAACATCACTTATGGCTTTGAGGATTTCCACAAATTGGTGGAGTTCAGAAAATTCTACAAAAATCCAAATTTACAAGTGGAAAACTTGTACAAAGTTGGTAATGTTAAGCTTAATGAACGCATGTTACACTATGTAATTGTTTGGATTCTTGTTGCTAGAGGCACTAATCATGCCCAACTTACTAAGGAGGACATTGTTTTAATGTATGGCTTCCTTAATAATGTTAGCATTGATTGGCCCTCCATTATCTTGGATAATATGTTTAAAGCCACTAGGCTTTCATCTTTTGCTTTACCCTATGATGTGTTTATCTCAAAGATTTTAGAATATAAGGGTGTAGACCTTGAAGGGGAGAACAAGCAGATTTTGCTTAGCAATAGCAAAATTGGGGAGAATGTTCTAAGGCACATGGGCCTTATAGAACAAGGAAACAGGTTTAGGCAAAGAGATGAGGAAGTTGCTGCAATGGAGGAAGATGATGAAGAACCACCACCTCAACCTCAACCTCAACCGGGATCCATGGAGGAACATATTCTTTCAAGGATGGACACCATGATGAGTCTTCAAACAACTCATTATGATGACCTTTGCCATAGACTCTCAAGGCTCAATAGAAGAGTTCATAGAGTTGAAAGGAAGCTGCAAATTGAAGATATATCTCCAGAAGTAAAATTTCTACTCTGCGCTGCCTCAAGGCAAAAACGTAAAAGAAACCCTAATTCCTACTACTGTTGCCGTGTTGCCCTCTGTGTTCCTTCCTCAGCTGCCCTACTTGTAGCTGCATTACATGGGCACGAAAACCTAGACCCATTGGGCCCAAAATCCAAATTGTGACGTGGCAGCTCCTCTTGAAGTCCATGAATTAATTCCAAGCCCAAAATAATTTTAAACTGCCCTGAAAATAAAAATTGGAATAATTAAACTTAGAAAAATCAAATTAATTAAAATATGAATTTCTGGTCCAAATATAGCCCTAATAGAAATTAGTACAAAATATAAACAATTAAGCACAAATTAGAGATGAAAACAAGTACAGAAAGGTAAGAAAATAAGGGAAAATAATGACTCATCAAGCATCATCATCCTCCATGAGACAAATGTTTGCTTCTTATTCCGAATCACTTGTACTTTCAGAAGAACTCACCTCATTATATTCCCAAGCAATGTATGTCTTCTTTTTCTTCTTGTCAAAAGGCTTTTTGTGTTTCTTGACCTTTTCTTCATCTTTCTTGATGTTGGGGCAATCCGACTTCAAGTGACCCCTTTTTCCACAACCATAGCATTTAAAGTTATCAAGAGAATTTAAATTTTCAGCTTTCTTACCTTTCTTGAAATTTCCTTTGTTTTTGTTCTTGATGAACTTCTTGTATTTCTTAACGAACAGGCTGATGTCACTACATTCAAGATTGTCATCTGAATCGCTACTCTCATCCTTGTAGGATTCCGCTTTAAGAGCAACACCTTTCCTCTTGACATCTTCCTCTTCTCCTTTGAAACGTCCAAGCTCAATTTCGTGTTCTCTAAGCTTTCCAAAGAGAGTTGTCTTGTTCATGCTTGTGAGATTCTTTGATTCCGTGATAGCCGTCACTTTGGGTTGCCATGTCCTATCCAAAGATTTAAAATTTTCGCATTTAATTCCTCAGTGTCAAATTTCTTACCTAACGCCTTGAGGTGATTTACAATGTGAGTAAATCTTTTCTGAACGTCAAAGATGGTTTCCCCTTTGCTCATCCGGAACATCTCATATTCTTGGATCAAGGTATTCTTCCTTGATCTCTTGACATCCTCCATTCCTTGATGTGTGACTTCTAAAGTGTCCCACATCTCCTTTGTTGTAGTGCAATCAGACAACCTATAAAACTCATCAACAGTTAAGGCAGATGATATCATATTACACGCCCCTATATCACATTGATGCTCATTGTACTCATCCTTCGTCCAACTTGCTCTCACTTTGGGTACCTGCACTTCATTAACAACGGTCATAGGAATATATGGACCATTTACAATTGCATCCCAAACGCCTTGATCATTAGACCTAAGGAAAATCTCCATTCTCTTTTTCCAAAAAGGATAGTTTTCACCTGTAAAGAGTGGTGGTCTATGAATAGATGCACCTTCAGCAAAAGATTGATTTTTGCTTGCCATAAGGATCTTGTTTTTGAGTAATTTTCAAAAAACCAGCTTTGAGGCCAATTGTTAAATATAGACGGCAATGTAAAAACCAAGAGGGGGGGTGAATTGGATTTTTAATCAAATTTTTCCCTTTAAAATAAATTTTCGAATTTTGAATAATTTTCAAAAACTAGAATGCGGATTTTCCTTAACCTTTGATTAGCGCAGTTTGAATAGCAATTGTTAATATGATCCACAATAAAAAGAGATAGGGAAAAAGAAGAGTACACAGAGATTTATATTGGTTCGGATTAAGCCAATCCTACGTCCAGTTCCCAATCACCACAAATGTGTGATGATCACCCCACTATCTTTAATTGAAATTACAAACACCAATTCATGCAATAACAAATAAAGATAAAGGAAAACACCTCCTTAGACACACTAAGGATCAAACACCTCCCCAGACACACTGAGGATGATTCCCACCTCTCTTGACACACAAGAGATGAACACACCTCCCTTAGAATAGATCCAAGGGATGAATTTTCCTGTTTAAAAAATAGTAAAAAGAATACACCTGATAATAGTGCTGGATAGAAAGCTTAAGCACAAAGATCACCACTTCCAAAGACTTTGATCAACCTTGAGAGAGCAAGAAAGCGGTTTTGAAAAGCTAAGGCGCAAGAACACTTTGAATATTTTGTGTTTTATCAGATGTGTTGAACCTAAGACATTCTCTTTCATTTTATAATTAAAAAATACTCCAAAGTTTCCATTCTTAGGTTGATTTAGCATTGAATTCGCAAAAACGACTTATTTAATCGATTATCTAAAAAGCTTAATCGATTATATCAAAGTTAAAAACTGGAAAACTTATTTCGCCTGATATAATCGATTAGATTAAGGCCATAATCGATTATATTAACTCAAAATCAATATAATCGATTATCAAAAACACTTAATCGATTATTTAGTTTGTTAAACAATTTTGATTCAAATTTTAAGTGAAATAATCAATTATCTACGTATCATAATCGATTAAAAGCGTAGAAAAACATTTTTGCGAGAAAACAACTTGCTCTCATGTTTGGAAAGGTCTTGAATGGGATTATGACTTACTTTTTTCATCCATCACCCAAAACAGAACCTTCTAAACTAGAAACTTCAGCTCTTGAGAAAATCTTCATCAATCTTCTCTCTTGAAAGCTTTAAACACTCTTTACGCCTTTCCTTTTCCATCTAGCAACCTTCCTTTGTGAGATGATACAAGTCTTTAATGTTGATTAGAGCACTTTAAATCTTCATGAAATATCTAGAGGACTTCATCAACACTTGTTCTTGAAATATGCTAACATATTCAACAACAACTTTCTAAACTTCAAGTTACAGTGGAAAGCTTTGACGGCTCCTATGCACCAAACACTGCTGCAATGGAAGAGGATACTGCTGAAGATGATGATGATGATGAAGATGATGAGGATGAAGATGATGATGAAGCCTGATTTTTACTGTTTCTGCTTTTATTTCCGATATTATGCTTCTGCATTTTGAACAATTTGGGTCTGTAATATTACCTATACACATATTTTCTGCTATATTTGCTATATAAACCTGCTTAAATCTGCTAATACTGCTTATATATGCTATTTGCTAATGTCAAAGGGGGAGATAATCTTCCATCTCTTCTCCTTGTGTTTCTAATGGTTTTGCAGGTTGACATCATCAAATAGGGGGAGTTTGTTGGTGATTTTGGATTTGATGATGTTTAAGGATATTCTGGAACTTTGATGAATGATTATGATTGTGATAAGATGTTAGATTATCTTTTTATAGTTAGCTAATTGAGATATAATAGCCTGCTGTTTATGTTAATCATCAATTAGTCTACTAATTCTATTATGTTAGTTGACTAATATCATTAATGTATCAGGAATTTGGTTTTAATGAAAATAGCTAACTGTTCTGTTGTTTAGTCAACTATTTCGTTCCAGGATCTCTTTTATGCAGAAAACAGCAGAACGCGTTTTGAGCCTCTCAACAGAGCAACACCCAAAGCTCTTCTTTTTGCCTAATTTCAAGAGAGTTTTGTTTTTACTTTTCATTGTATTCTTTTGATCTCTGGGTAGAGATTTCTTAGTGGGTTTGCGAACCCAGTTATCTGTGATCGGGGTGATCACATTGACTCAGTGTGAGTCAGGGTTTTAAGATCAGTTCTATAGAGTTTAGAATAGGATCTTTGTGTTTCTTTTAGTCTTTAGAAAAGATTTTTGTAAAGACTTCATATTTGTTAGTGATTAAGATCTGTTAGAGTTACAGATCACCAACTGGATGTAGTTCTTGATTAAAGAACGAACCACTTTAATCCTTGGTGTTTTTCTTTGTGATCCTTCATCATCTTTTAATTACTGATAAGGGTTCATTTTAATATTTAGCACATAAGGTGTTTGATGGAATGTCAATTAGGAGGAAAGCCTCAAGGAAGATTCCCACTGGACACAAAGATAATCCCGGAGGTTATCTAAGTGTGAAGGTTCACTTCACAAGGAGCTCAAGAGGAGAAGAGAATGACAAAATATAAAAACCATCCAACACAATTTAAGACAACGCTTGAATCATAAAGACATAAGAGTAAATGACATGAAAGTAAAGTGCTGGAAATTAAAGAGCATGAAAGTAAAGAACATGAAACAATAATGGAGGAAGAGATTGAGAGAAGGGGAGGGGAGTGGAGTGCTACACACCACTTGGGGGATGGTCCAACCCAAGATGAGTGGTGTTAGCCGCCACTTGAGCCAAGGCTCAAAGATAAGACTCCAAGAGGGGGAAGAACACCCAAGAACACAACACAAGCTCTAGGCTATGCAACAATGCTCTCTATTTCATTAATGTTCAACCCTTTTACAAGAATGAGAGTCCTCCTTATATAGAGTTGGGGTGGGGACTTAGAGGGAATTACATTGGAAAAGATTCCTAAGCATATTCCACTCTTGGTGGCCAAGACTCACATTCTAAAAGGTAGGGCACAAAAAACGGGTGGCCAAAGATTGGGATGATGAGAGGACGTTTTCCAAGGGTTCTAGAAGGTCAAGATTGACTTCTTCACCCCCCCTTGGATGTCCCTCCTTTTCTCCAAACAAGGCTCTACTTGTAGAAAAAGGGGTGTCAAAAGCAATCCTTCAAAACCTAAAAAAAACATGAGTTTAGAAAATATTTAACAACTAATAAATATGTTAAAAAGGCTAAACAAAAGGGGAGAGGAGGAAGTGTCCCTTCTCATCATGCTTCTAGTAATCCTCCTTGGACACTCCTCTTCTTTATTTGTGGTCAGGGGCTCATCAATTACTGTATGTTGAACTAACCTACTAATTCACTATAATCAGTCAACTATTTTGCTGTAATCTGCATCAGTAAATTTCAGAAATTCAATAGTTTCAAAAGAAATCCATATATCAATTCAACCCCCCCCCCTTCTTGATATATTTCCGCATCTAACACATATCTTGGTAGGACTAGGCGAAAACACCCTTAAACTCTTACAACAAATGAATAAACTTATTTCGTGTTTCCTTTGTTACATTAGTGTCTATCTTAACTTCTTTTTGCTTATTTTTGTTTCCCAAATTAATTATCTTTGTTGCCTCTTGATGTGGTTTTATTTCCCTTGTTTAATGTTCCACTAGTCTTAATAACTTAGGAGAAGGATCCCAAATTTCTTTATAATCATCTTTCGTATGATCAATAGGATGATCATGCATCTTTGAAGGTTGAATGTTTTCTTGATTCAACCTTCTAAATGTTTAGTAGAAATCATAAGTAATAGTATTTACCATGACCAACATAGTCAGCCAATAACAAAACTTTCCATACAAATTTTTTGGAACTCTACATATGTGAGATTTTTTCCATAAAGATATCTCCTGTTTGATTCCATCCAACCTAAGACATTTCTTGATGAGCCCCTGACCACAAATAAAGAAGAGGAGTGTCCAAGGAGGATTACTAGAAGCATGATGAGAAGGGACACTTTCTCCTTTCCCCTTTTATTTAGCCTTTTTAGCATTTGTATTTGTTGTTAAATATTTTCTAAAATCATGTTTTTTTTTGGGTTTTGCAGGATTGCTTTTGACACCCCTTTTTCTACAAGTAGAGCCTTGTTTGGAGGAAAGGAGCACTTGGGCTTGAGGCCCAAGTTTGGGACATCCAAGGGGGGGTGAAGAAGTCAATCTTGACCTTCTAAAACCCTTGGAAAATGTCCTCTCATCATCCCAATCTTTGGCCACCCGTTTTTTGTGCCCTACCTTTTAGAATGTGAGTCTTGGCCACCAAGAGTGGAATATGCTTAGGAATCTTTTCCAATGTAATTCCCTCTAAGTCCCCACCCCAACTCTATATAAGGAGGCCTCTCATTCTTGTAAAAGGGTTGAACATTAATGAAATAGAGAGCATTCTTGCATAGCCTAGAGCTTGTGTTGTGTTCTTGGGTGTTCTTCCCCCTCTTGGAGTCTTATCTTGAGCCTTAGCTCAAGTGGCGGCTAACACCACTCATCTTGGGTTGGACCATCCCCTAAGTGGCGTATAGCACTCCGTTCCCCTCCCCTTCTCTCAATCTCTTCCTCCATTATTGTTTCATGTTCTTTACTTTCATGCTCTTTAATTTCCAGCACTTTACTTTCATGTCATTTACTCTTATGTCTTTATGATTCAAGCCTTGTCTTAAATTGTGTTGCTGGTTTTTTATATTTTGTCATTCTCTTCTCCTCTTGAGCTCCTTGTGAAGTGAACCTTCACACTTAAATAACCTTCGGGATTATCTTTGTGTCCAATGGGAATCTTCCTTAAGGCTTTCCTTCTAATTGACTTTCCATCAAACACCTTATGTGCTAAATATTAAAATGAACCTTTATTATTTCTCTTGTAATTTTCTCTATGAAAAACACTATATATTGCATCAAGAGATGTACAATAGGTTGATGTTAATGATCCTTCAGTTAAAAAGGAAGTCTAGTAAAAGAAATTTGTTTAAATTGAATATCAAAACTGAACCACCTCCAAGAAACTTCACAGGAAGAAATGTATCTACTATGATATAATCTCATCAACATATACAAGCAATTCATAGTATGGTATAATCTCATCAACATATGCATTATACCATTAAGGTCACATTGATTATGAAGCATGCATTTCTGAACTACTATAGAAAGCTTTGAGAAGGTATTTCTATAAAAATATATACATTATCTTCAAGAGCCTTAGACTTGGCATCTCATTCATAAAACATAATATGGGAGCATGAGGCAAGTCATGTTTTTAAAACTCTAAACCTTACAAACATATGAAAATTATGAAAAAAAATTAAGTATATTCAAAAAATTAAATGAATGAAATAAATTAAAAAGTCCTTATAAAGCTTTACACTTGACCAAGGTTGACTAAAACAAATGAATCTCAATCTTTAAGACTCAATCAACTTTTGCATATGCATCAACAAAAAAGTGTTGAAATAAGATTTTTGATAGGAGAATAATTGGAGATTCATGGTCTTATTCCACTTGAAAGAGATCTACAGAGTGTTACTTTAATTAGTCTTTTTCCTTTCCTCTCTAGTCTTTTTGTCATCTGAAACTAAACTATCAAACCTAAAGTCTGCATGACATAATTCTCCTATGTCATCTACATGACATATTTCTCCTTTTGAAATCAGAGTTTCAAAGACAAGAAGTGGACTATTTAACAACCAATCATTTTAATCTTCTTATGGTTAGATCCCACCTCCTCATTTTGTAGAAAGGAGAAAGAATTCATGCCTTTTAGGAAAGATTAGGAAAATCTTATTGACTGCAATTTTCTCTAAAACCCTTGGAAAAAACATGAATTTTACAATCTCTCCATCACCCCCGAGAATGAAAGAGGGAATATCCTAACTTAGTATATTTGTTAGGTGCTTCATTTTTTCAATAGAAACTAAACCTGAACTTGTATTCAAGAGATAAATATTCCTGTACTGATAAGGGATGCATGAATTATACAAGAAAAGAAAAGAGAAGCCACAGTGATCCTCTTGGATTGTCCAAATTCCATAAATGTAAAGAAAGTTAAATCTACATTAGGTCTAACTTCAATTGCCTCATCTATCTTCTTGAGGATAAGTTAAATCATAAGTAATAGACTTTACATTACCAATAGGAACATGGGATAGTCTACTACTAGCAAAAATTGAGAAGATCAAAGTTCAACGAGTCAGTATTTAATAGTTAAGAATCTTATTCTTCTTTTGGCTAGATCTAACATTTGTTTGATTTTTGTGGAAATGACAAAGAACCACGTTCCTCCTTTTAGAAAAATTAGGAAAATCAAATTGATTGCATATTTTTCTAGACCGCAAAAAAAACATGAATGGTACAATCCCGCCGTCACCCGAAAAATAGAAGACGGGATCTCATAATTCTTGGTTTGTTTCTCAAGTGTTTTTCAATAGAAGCAAAACTAAAACCTGTGTTCGAGATTGTCCATTATGAATTAGAGATAGAAGAGAAGTTGTAATAGTTCTCTCAGATAATTCGAATCCTAGAAGTGAAGAGAAAGTTGGAGATACTTTGGATCTCATATGAATCATCCTGTCTATCCTCCTGAGGGTGAGTTTGGTTTTAAATCCTTGTAGAAACAGAATAAGTAAGTCATGTTAATGTGACTTGGAGAATTAGTATCTCAAAGTTAGATGTTCACGAGGACATTAAACTATCCATGTTGCTAAGGTCTCTCACATGAATGAGTAATGCTTTTAAGTTATAGTATTAGTTTTGTCCTGAATTAAAAGGAAGAGAATTCCTACCTCTCTTTCCTATTCCTATTTTTTAACTCCATCCACATAGTCTCTAATTTTGTAGAGAAGATCCACTGTAACATGACATATTAAATTATTCTAAAAAATTATAATAATCAATAATTTTATATAAATTTTTATAAAATATATATTATTGATTATTTGATTAATTGATTTCATAATTTTGTAACAAGTAATTATACTATATTATATTATATAAAATTATATAAAGTTATATTATATTATATAAAATTATATAAAGTTATATTACATTATATAAAATTATATAAAGTTATATTACATTATATAAAATTATATAAAGTTTTATTATATTATATACAAGTAAGAAAAATTGTAAATTGATTTAATTAAATACAATTTCTTATTGATTTTATAATTTTGTAATTAGTTTATTGAATAATACATTTTAAATAATTTGTTTCATTAGATTATATAAATCAGTAAATAATTTATTGTTCAAATTATACAAATAATATATTTGTTTTAAAAAATACTGTTTAAATTATAAAAATTTATCATTTTTTATAATTTAATATATAAAATTAATAAAATTGTAAATTTATTGAATTGTATATAATTTTATATAATTTTTAAACAATATATTTTAAAAATATTATGTTTAAATTATAGAAATTTATATTTTTCTATATGTTAAATTTTTAAAGTTATATTATATTTTACAAAATTGTACAGACTTAATAAAATTGTAAAGTGATTAAATTTGTATAATTGTATACAATTTTATAATATATATATGTATATATAATTTTATTATTAATTTATTAAATAATATTTTTTAAATGTTTTTAAATTAAATAAATAATATATTTTAATTCATTTTATTATTTAAATTATAAAAGTTTATGAGAGTAAGAATCTTAGAATGAGTTTTGATAATATTAGTGGATAATCCTTCAAACTCTTACCATTATATTAGGTGATTTATTCTATTTATCTCAACTAAAAGTTTTAGATATTTTTATCAATTAACATTAATTTGGCATAATCAAAGAGTTAAAATAAGATTCAAAAGGATAATTTAAAATAGTAAAAAAACAAAAAAAACTCAATTAATTTATAACCTAGTAATTTTATAACTCTTCTTTATTTGTAAAGAATATCATTAGACAACTCTTTTTGTTTTTTTTTCATACAAATTCAAACGTAAACATATTTGAAATAAAAAAAATAGAAAAATCTCCTATTTATTGACCAGATGTTGAATAATTCGTTTCATGAATTGCATCAATAAACTTTCTTTCAACCTGCAACAAATAGTGTACAACATGCATCTTTGAAGGTTGAATGTTTCTTGATTCAACCTTCTAAATGTTTAGTAAAAATCATAAGTAATAGTCTTTACCATGACCAACATAGTCTACCAATAACAAAACTTTCCATACAAATTTTGTTGGAACTCTACATATGTGAGATTTTTTCCATAAAGATATCTCCTGTTTGATTCCATCCAACCTAAGACATTTCTCTTGTAATTTTCTCTATGCAAAACACTATATATTTCATCAAGAGATGTACATTAAGTTGATGTTAACGGTCCTTCAGTTCAAAAGGAAGTCCAGTAAAAGAAAGTTATTTAAATTGAATATCAAAACTGAACCACTTCCATGAAACTTCATAGGAAGAAATGTATCTACTATGATATATTCTCATCAACATATACACACAGTTTATAGTATGGTATAATCTCATCAACATATGCATGTTCCATTTTTCATACAGGGAGACTTCTTGTTCAAGAGGTTACATTGATTATGAAACATTAATTTCTGAACTACTATAGAAAGTTTTGAGAAGGTATTTCTATAAAAATATATACATTATCTTCAAGAGTCTTAGACTTGGCATCTCATTCATAAAACATAATATTGGAGCATGAGGCAAGTCATGTTTTTAAAACTCTAAACATTACAAACATATGAAAATTATGAAAAAAAAATTACCCATTTTCAAAAAATTAAATGAATGAAATAAATTAAAAAGTCCTTATAAAGCTTTAAACTTGACCTAGGTTGACTAAAACAAATGAATCTCAACTTTTGTATACGCATCAACAAAAAAGTGTTGAAATAAGATTTTTGACAGGAGAATAATTGGAGATTCATGGTCTTATTCCACTTGAAAGAGATCCACAGAATGTTACTTTAATTAGTCTTTTTCCTTTCCTCTCGAGTCTTTTTGTCATCTGAAATTAAACTATCAAACCTAAAGTCTGCATGACATATTTCTCCTATGTCATTTGCATGACATATTTCTCCTTTTGAAATCGGAGTTTCAAAGACAAGGAGTGGACTATTTAACAACCAATCATTTTAGTCTTCTTATGGTTAGATCCAACCTCCTGATTTTGTAGAAAGGAGAAAGAATCCATGCCCTTTAGGAAGGATTAGGAAAATCTTATTGATTGCAATTTTCTCTAAAACCCTTGGAAAAAACAAGAAGTTTACAATCTCTCCATCACCCCCCAGAATGAAAGAGGGGATATCCTAACTTAGTATATTAGTTAGGAGCTTCATTTTTTCAATAGAAACTAAACCTAAACTTGTATTCAAGAGATAAATATTCCTGTACTGATAAAGGATGCATGAATTATACAAGAAAAGAGAAGGCACAATGATCCTCTTGGATTGTCCAAATTCCATAAATGTAAAGAAAGTTAAATCTACATTAGGTCTAACTTGAATTGCCTCATCTATCTTCTTGAGGATAAGTTAAATCATACGTAATAGACTTTACATTACCAATAGAAACATGGGATAGTCTACCACAAGCAAACATTGAGAAGATCAAAGTCCAACAATTTAGTATTTAATAGTCAAGAATCTTATTCTTCTTTTGGCTAGATCTAACATTTGTTTGATTTTTGTGAAATGAGAAAGAACCATGTTCTCCCTTTTAGAAAAATTAGGAAAATCTAATTGATTATATATTTTTCTAGACCCCAGAAAAAACATGAATGGTAGAATCCCGCCATCACCTGAAAAATGGAAGAAGGGATCTCATAATTCTTGGTTTGTTTGTGTCGCAATCCGGGTAACAACGGGACGAAAAGAAAAACACTTTCTAAAATCAAAGGAGTCACGACCATAGTTTATTTAGGAAAACTACTGAAAACCTTTTTTAAAAATTTGGTCTTTGGAACCAAATTCGAGTTCGGGAGTCTGTTACGCGTAGGGAAGGTGTCAGCACCCTACGACGTTCGTCCTAAGACGATTACCTTTACTTAAATTTACAAAAGTAGTGTAATTCTTAAAATATTTATTTTTCCCCAAAAATCAAACAAAGACATGTGTAAAATTTTTATTATTTATTATTTTGAAAGTAAGAAAATATTTGTGAAATTATTTATTTTGGCCCGAAGAGGATTGCCCTTGCTCCTACGTATTTCCAGTCGTTATGGAAAATCGGGGTTATGTAGTTCTTTTTGTAAAAAGAATGAGGGTGTTGAATATGTTTTACTTCTAAAATTTTAAAGGTTTTTTTGGTATTTTGATGAGAATTATGTTTAGTTCACGCGATTTAGAGTGTAAGATAGTGTGGATGACCAAACTAGATACACTTACTAATCATACAATGAGTGAAGATAGTATAAACTATACATCCATATTGTAGATTGTTGCATGAATTTTCTTTGGAGAGAAAATTTAACTTTTGTAAGACTTATTATATTTAAATTATATTTTAAAAAAATATGGGATATAAGGTGATGCACATGATCATACATATATATTGAGATATTTAATTTATTTATAAAAGTGATTTTTAATAGTAGAATATAAGATGTCACAAACGGTCATACCTATATCTAAAATTTATTTAAGTATATATTTTTGAAACAACATTAACTATTACATATAAGATGACGTATATGGTCATACATATATTTTAAATGATTTATTTTAATTTATTATGTTTAAATTATTTCTAAACTTTAAATGATTATTTTTTAAAGTTCATTTATATAAAAAAAATACAAGATATAAGATGATGTGTATGATCATACATATACCTAAATGATTACTTTAATTTATTATATTTAAATTATTTCTAAATTTTTAATAATTATTTTTGAAAGGTTATTTATATATATAAAAAATACAAAATATAAGTCGATGTCTGTGATCATACATATATCTAAATGATTTACCTCAATTTATTATATTTAAATTATTTCTAAATTTTAAATAATTATTTTTGAAAGTTTATTTATATATAAAAAAATAGGAAATATAAGATGATGCGTATGATCATACATATATCTAAATTATTTGCCTTAATTTATTATATTAACGTTAAAATAAAAAAAAATTAATAAAGGAAAACGCTATTTTTATTATGTTAAAGTAGAAATACATATTTAATTAATAGACATTAGATATAGGATGATGTATATAGTCATATATATATATATATATATTGTAAGGTACACAATTACATTAAAAAAAATACACATGATAATATATTTAATTAATAATTTGATATATCAAGATGAAGTAAAATACACCTAAATATCAAATCTACTATCAAGAATTAATTAAATATTAATACGGAATTTTTATAATTTATTATCACATCATAATTAATAAGATAAAAAAACTCAATACATTATATATTTTTCATCAAGAGAAGAATCCTTAAGTCATAAATGCAAAATTAGGAAGGAAAGAACTAGACTTATCATCCTATATAGTACTAACCATCAAGAATTTTGAATTCAAACCAACGATTAATATACTAATAGCTAGGAAGATAACTCTTATTTAATGTAATCTACTCATTAATGAAAATATAATCATTGTAAAAACAAGTACTCGTTTGCACCCATAATAACAATAACAATTGGATATATGTAACAATCATTTTTCATTGTTAACCAAAAGTAACCGACCCTCA
Source organism: Lablab purpureus (assembly GCA_030347555.1). Classification (NCBI taxonomy): domain Eukaryota; kingdom Viridiplantae; phylum Streptophyta; class Magnoliopsida; order Fabales; family Fabaceae; genus Lablab; species Lablab purpureus. The sequence continues at coordinate 26,656,476 of CM059263.1, forward strand.
AAATTTTTCTTGCCATGGCATGCTCGTTCATATGAGTTCCAAAAGACCCCTCGTGAACTTCCCTTAATATTTGTTCTGCCTCTTATAGCTCTGATACCAAATGATGAATGGCTAGCAGGCATTACAAGTGATTTAGGATCTATCAAACATGATTAGAGATTTGTATAAACACTTTGAACGGTTCAAATGATTTAGAAATGGGTAAAAACGATTAAAACTTTAAACACTTTAATTGATGCAAACTCAAGAAGATCAAGTTTTAGGATGTTTCAACCGATTAAAATCAAGATACATGTTTGAGGAGGCCATAGGAAATGAAAGCAAGCATTTTAATCGGTGGAAAATTGATTAAAATGAAGAATGAAGGTGCAACTATGAAGAACATTCAAGAAAATGAAAAGAGAAAACATGGAGAAGACAATAAAATGAAGAACACTCCACTTTCATAAAGAAAGATAAGTGCACAAGGACAATCACCACTTGAATTATGGAAAACTCAAGATAAGATTCTAGAAATGAGGCTTACCTCTTGAACTTCAAAGAGAATTAGCTCTTTCTCTCAATTACTCTTCAAAGTTATGTTACAAATGAGACTCACACCCTTATATAGAAAGGGAAAACAAAAATACATGCACATGGGTGGAATTCTAAAAGGTTAGGCCATGTTTGGAAGATGCTCCAAAGCTTCCCAAACAAGGCCCTTGTTTTTTATACTATCCATGTGTCCAAACAAGTAGCCTTTTATTTCTATTTCAAAGAAAGACATTAAACTAACTCTATTTTTATTTACAAGGAAATTACAAGAGCTATTAATATTTCTAATCTCTTCTTCAAGCTTCTTGTACATTTCCCTTGTTTTCCTTCCTTCATTTTTCTTGGAATTTCTTTGTAAGATCTTCTTTCTTATTTTTCTTTTCTTATTTTCAATGGTGACTCCTCCTTGCATGGGTTGAGGTTCTTCATGAATTGAGATCACATCATCAACGCATCTAAGGAGTACCATATCGTGATTTCTCTTATAAAGAACATCTCCATTTAGTAGGAAACTTGAGGCTAGTCTTCTTAATGTCCTCTTATCATTTTCAGAGGCTGTTTCGGATATTCTCGATCTTTGAGGTAGTGTTTAATATCAAAATACCAAAGTTTCCCATCTGACTCCTCTTCAATTAAAAAGCAATAGGCAAGTTGTTCATGACTCTCCATTCTTATCAATAACAACTTTTTGTATTGATTTAGTTCAAACATCGATGACAAGGTGGCTAAAGCATCAACCAACTGATTATCCTCTCCAGGAATATGGTGAAATATAATTATATCAAAATACTCCATCAATCCTTTGATGTAGGCCTGATAAGGGATCAAATTTTTATCCCTCGTTTCCCATTCTCCTCTTAATTGGTGGATGACCAATGCCGAACCACCATATACTTCTGAATTTTTCGCTTTCGATTCAATTGCTGCTTGAACGCCCATAGCATAGGCTTCATATTCTGCAACATTATTAGTACAACTAAAACACAACCTCGTTGTCATTGGAATATATTGGTCTTCTGGAGATATGAGTACTGCCCCAATTCCATGTCCTAATGTTCTTATCTGTACCAATTTCGCTTTCATCAAAGAGAGCTAAAATATCTTCATCAGGAAACTCAGGTTGCATGGGTTGATAATCATTGATGGGTTGGTGAGCCAGGTATTCTGCTAAAGCACTGTCTTTGATAGCTTTTTGGGTGACATACAAGATGTCATATTCTGACAATAACATCTGCCATCGAGGTATTCTACTAGTAAGGGCTGGCTTCTCAAAAATATACTTGATTGGGTCCATTTTAGATACCAACCAAGTGGTGTGACTCAACATATATTGTCTTAGTTGGTGAGACACCCATGCTAATGCACAACAAGTTCTCTCTAACAAAGAATATCTTTGCTCACAACTTGTGAATTTCTTACCTAAGTAATAAATAGCATGCTCCTTTTTACCCGTTTCATCATGTTAACCCAAAACACAGCCCATTGATTCATCCAATACTGTCAAATATAGTATAAGGGGTTTCCCTGATATTGGTGGGAGTAGTATTGGAGGCTCTCGTAAATACTGTTTGATCTTCTCAAATGTTGTTTGACAATATTCATTCCACTCCATTATGTGATTCTTGCGCAACAGTTTGAATATTGGCTCACATGTGGCAGTTAGCTGGAAGATAAATCTAGCAATGTACTTTAATCTGTTGGCATATTTCAAGACCAAGAGTTTATGAAGTTCTCAAGAATTTTTATGAAGTCCTAAAGTTTTGATGATGAAGATTTAGAGTGAATCAATCAACATTAAAGACTTGTGCCATCTCACAAAGGAAGGCTGCTTGGTAGAAAAGGAAAGGCATAAAGAGCATTCAAAGCTTTCAAGAGAGAAGATTGATGAAGATTTTCTCAAGAGCTGAAGGTTCAAGAGTAGAAGGTTCTGTTTTGGGTGTTGGATAAAAAGAGTAAGTCATAAATCCCATTCAAGACCTTCCCAAACAAGAGAGCAAGGTGTTTTCTCGCAAAAACATTTTTCTACGCTTTTAATCGATTATGATACATAGATAATCGATTATTTAACTTAAAATTTGAATTAAAAATGTTTAACGAACTAAATAATCGATTAAGTGTCTTTGATAATCGATTATATTGATTTTGGGTTAATATAATCGATTATGGCCTTAATCTAATAGATTATATCAGGCGAAATAAGTTTTCCAGTTTTTAACTCTGATATAATCGATTAAGCTTTTTAGATAATGGATTAAATAAGTCATTTTTGCGAATTCAATGCTAAATTAACCTAAGAATGAAAACTTTGGAGTATTTTTGAATTATAAAATGAAAGAGAATGTCTTAGGTTCAACACATCTGATAAAACACAAAATATTCAAAGTGTTCTTACGCCTTAGCTTTTCAAAACCGCTTTCTTGCTCTCTCAAGGTTGATCAAAGTCTTTTGAAGTGGTGATCTTTGTGCTTAAACTTTCTATCCAGCACTATTATCAGGTGTATTCTTTTACTATTTTTATAAACGGGAAAATTCATCCCTTGGATCGGTTCTAAGGGAGGTGTTTCATCTCTTGTGTGTCAAGAGAGGTGGGTTTCATCCTCAGTGTGTCTGGGGAGGTGTTTCATCCTTAGTGTGTCTAAGGAGGTGTTCCTTTATCTTTATTTGTTATTGCATGAATTGGTGTTTGTAATTTCATTTAAAGATAGTGGGGTGATCATCACGCATTTGTGGTGGTTGGGAACTGGACGTAGGATTGGCTTAATCCGAACTAGTATAAATCTCTGTGTTCTTTCTCTTTCCCTATCTCTTTTTATTGTTGATCATATTAACAATTGCAAACTCAAACCGCGTTAATCAAAGGTTAAGAAAAATCCACATCCGAGTTTTTGAAAGAATTTCAAAATCTGGAAATTTATTTAAAAGGGAAAATTTTATTAAAAATCCAATTCACCTCCCCCTCTTGGTTTTTACACTGCCATCTTTATTTAACATAATCTACCCAAGAAACCACGAATTTCTTTTTTTGTGCGCGGTGCTGGCATTTCTGGAATTGCTCATACCTTGTCGAGATCAACTTCTATTCCTTTTTGGCTGACTACAAACACTAACAATTTTCCAGATTTCACACCAAAAGTGCATTTAGTGGGGTTTAGTCTAAGCTTAAACTTCCTTAACCTCTCAAACAACCTCTGTAGATTAACAATATGCTCATCCTCTGTCCTAGATTTGGCAATCATATCGTCCACATAAACTTCAATCTCCTTGTGCATCATATCATGAAACAAAGTCACCATGTCTCTTTGATAAGTTGCTCCTGCATTCTTTAATCTGAATGACATCACCTTATAACAAAATGTTCCCCACAATGTGACAAATGTGGTTTTCTCCATGTCTTTGGGTTCCATTTTAATTTGATTATAGCCAGAGAAGTCGTCCATAAAGGAGAAAAGCAAAAATTGTGTGGTGTTGTCAACCAAAGTGTAAATATGCGGTAAAGGGAAATTATCTTTGGGGCTAGCTCGATACGAGTCACGATAATCCACACACATCCGGACTTTTCCATCCTTCTTTGGGACTGGGACTACATTAGCTACTCATGCAGGATACTTTGCTACTGCTAAAAAACCAAATCAAATTGGCTTTTCACTTACTTTTCGATCTTTAGAGACATCTCAGGTTTCATTCTTCTCAATTTTTGTCTAACCGGGGGACATTCAGATTTTAACGGAAGTTTGTGTTGCACTATAGCGGGATCTAGCCCAGGCATATCTTGCTAGGACCAGGCGAAAACACCCTTAAACTCTTGCAACAAATGAATAAACTTATTTCGTCTTTCCTTTGTTACATTAGTGTCTATCTTAACTTCTTTTTGCTCATTTTTGTTTCCCAGATTAATTATCTTTGTTGCCTCTTGATGTGGTTTTATTTCCCTTGTTTCATGTTCCACTAGTCTTAATAACTCAGGAGAAGGATCCCAAATTTCTTTATAATCATCTTCCGTATGATCAATAGGATGTATGAAATCATGATATTTAATATTGACATTGTTATTTTCAAAGGATTCACTATTTGATCTGCATTACGAATGAATGGGCTAAAATAAATGGAGGGAAGAGATAAAAATGGATGTGGTGTGAAATTATGGCTAAATTGTGTTTGGTGGCTAGCTTGGAATTGGAAAAATGTTGCAGTTTGGTGAGGTGGAGAGTGATAAACAGGCATGACATTAGCAACATATGGAAATTGAGTTGTCGGATCTGGATATCGATAAGGAACTGGAGTATATCTTGCCCACGTTGATGCAGAAGTTGTTTCATGAGCTTCGACTTCCCTCTTCTTTCCAAAATTAGATCCTGATTTCTTTCACAGATGGGCCATGTGCAATTTTCCCACTCTTCATTCCAATTTCTACTTTTTCCCCAATTACAACATCTGCAAAATGTGAAGGAACACCACCCAGCATATGACCATAAAAAGGAGATTGTAAGGTTTCTATGAACATAGCTACCATCTCTTTATCATGTAGAGGAGGTTCCACTTGCGCAACTACTTCTCTCCAACGTTGAGCATACTCTTTGAAGGTCTCAGACTCCTTCTTTGTCATACTTTGCAACTACAACCTATCTGGAGCCATGTCAACATTGTACTTATATTGCTTCAAGAATGCATCTACTAAGTCTTTCCAAGATCGAATCTAGGTAGGTTCGAGATGCATGTACCAATTAAGAGCCATGCCTGCCAAGCTATCTTCAAAGAAATGGATCAACATCTTATCGTCATAGGCAAGTGCAACCATCTTCCAACAATACATAGGTAAATGGCTCTTTTGACAAGTGGTTCCTTTATACTTTTCAAACTTTGGAACCTTGAACTTTGGTGGTATCGTCACATTTGGAACTAAGCATAACCCTGCAGCATCACCAAATCCATAACTTCATGTTCCCTCTATGGCCCTCAGCCTTTCCTCTAGAATTTCCAACTTACCTCTTACCCCGAGATCTTCAGCAATTATCTTTTGGGATTCTTTTCCCTTCATCAAATTCAAAAGCCTTTTGCTGCATAATAAATTGACCAGTTTTTCCATTCACATTTCCTCCTTCCACATGGGTTGAAGACAAATGGTTGGTGGATGCACGAGTTTGAATTGGGATCGAAGTATGATCGTGAGTACTTGCTAGAGGCTTGTTGTTGCTCGCATGATTTGCAGTGAGTATAACTTGATCCCCCTCAGGGTATTCTTCGGTTGGTGGAGTATATCCTGGAGGCAAACCATATAGGGGAAAGGGTTGTGCTTGAGCATCTTGATGAGATGTGCATGCATTAGGGTCCATCCCCGAGTAGAATCCCAAGGGGTAGGAAGAGGTTCCTTCTTTGTCTCAAACAGTAAGAGTTTCTCTAGTGGTTTTCAAGGTTTTTAACGTTTTCAAAATTTGGCTTATTTGGTCTTTCAGTTGGGAGATGTCAGCTTTCATTGCCTCTTGTGCTTCTTCCCAGTCTTCCATGACTTTCTTATTGGCACGAGTCCTATAAGGGTGTCGTGGTGGTTTTGTCGTTATATTTATGCACAATTTCTCCTATTATTTTATTAACATGCATTAGATACTAAGAAAAAGAAGAAAGGGAAAAATATGCATGTCATGTTTTTTTATAAACAAAGAGTTAGATTGAGTAATGTTTATTCATTTATTCTACTCTTATGATGTTATGATGCTACATGTTATGCATGAGATGCAATCAACAAACAATCCTTGTGCATGTATTTGTGAATTATCTTTCTATGCACATGATCATTGAGGCCAAGGCAATGTATATCTTTAGAAGGAAACAATAGTGAGGAGTAACGTGATTCAATATTCTCCCTTTGTGCCTAGATTAAGGTTTATAAGAGTAATATTCAAGGATCTAAGGCCACTTATGCATACTCACAAAGGGTGGCTCCTATGCTTAAAGATACAAGGTTACTGGAACTATGGCTCACTTCATAGTAATTCCCATAACAGTTAGAAGTCAACTAGGTGTGGGAAAACAAATTTAGAGAATAGGCTGCAGCTGGGGTTCTCACAATAGCCAAACAGGAAGTACATCCCAAGTGACATTGCTACACAACCCCTCTACTTCTAAGTTTACTCAGACCCGGGTATAGGGTCCCACTCAATGAAAGATATGCAATAATGTGTGTGTGTGTGTGAAGAGAGCATATTATACATACCCAAACCCTCACCTGCGAAACAACCAGAAAAAGTCCCAAGCAGATATAATATTTGTTCTCTACCCTAAGGTCCAGTGATTCAATAACACAATGAATTAAAACACATTAAGATGATATCAAAACAAACATATATGAAAATTCTAGAAAAGGGGAAAAATCAAATATAAAAAATAACAACATACATTTGCATATTTAACTAAATAGGTATGACTCTAAAAAATTGTCCCCAGTGGAGTCACCATCTGTCGCAATCGGGGTCACGACAGGATGACAAAAAAAATACTTTCTAAAAATAGAGGAGTCGCCACCATAGTTTATTTAGGAAAACTACAAAAAACCTTTATAAAAAAATTGGTCTTTGGAACCAAATTCGGGTTCGGGAGTCTGTTACACGTAGGGAAGGTGTCAGCACCCTATGACGTCCGTCCTAAGATGGTTTACCTTTAATTAAATTTACAAAAGTAGTGTAATTCTTAAAATATTTATTTTTCCCCAAAAATCAAACAAAGACATGTGTAAAAATTTTATTATTTATTATTTTGAAAGTAAGAAAATATTTATGAAATTATTTATTTTGGCTCGAAGAGGATTGCCCTTGCTCCTACGTATTTCCAGTTGGTATCGAAAATCAGGGTTATGTAGTTCTTTTTGTAAAAAGAATGTGGGTGTTGAATATGTTTTAGTTTTAAAATTTTAATAGATTTTTTGGTATTTTGATGAGATTTACGTTTAGTTCACGAGATTTAGAGTGTAAGATAGTGTGGATGACCAAACTAAATACACTTACTCATCATACAATGAGTGAGCATAGTATAAACTATACATCCATATTGTAGATTGTTGCATGAATTTTCTTTGGAGAGAAAATTTAACTTTTGTAAGACTTATTATATTTAAATTATATTTAAAAAAAATATCGGATATAAGATGATGCACACGATCATACATATATCTTGAGATATTTAATTTATTTATAAAAGTGATTTTTAATAGTAGAATATAAGATGTCACGGGCGGTCATACCTATATCTAAAATTTATTTAAGTATATATTTTTTAAACAACATTAACTATTACATATAAGATGACGTATATGGTCATACATATATTTTAAATGATTTATTTTAATTTATTATGTTTTAAATTATTTCTAAACTTTAAATGATTATTTTTTTAAATTTATTTATATAAAAAAATACAAGATATAAGATGATGCGTATGATCATACATATATCTAAATGATTATTTTAATTTATTATATTTAAATTATTTCTAAATTTTTAATAATTATTTTTGAAAGTTTATTTATATATATATAAAATATAAGATATAAGATGATGTGTGTGATCATACATATATCTAAATGCTTTGCCTTTATTTATTATATTTAAATTATTTCTAAATTTTAAATAATTATTTTTAGAAGTTTATTTATATATAAAAAATACGAGATATAAGATGATGTGTATGATCATGCATATATCTAAATGATTTGCCTTAATTTATTATATTATAGTGTAGAAATAATAAGAAAAACTAATAAAGGAAAACTCTATTTTTATCATGTTAAAGTATAAATACATATTTAATTAATGGACACTAGATATAAGATGATGTATATTCATATATTATAAGGTACACAATTACATTAAAAAAAATAGACATGATAATATATTTAATTAATAATTTCATATATCAAGATGAAGTGAAATACACCTATATATCAAATGTACTATCAAGAATTAATTAAATATTAATACGGAATTTTTATAATTTATTATCACATCATAATTAATCAAGAGAAGAATCCTTAAGTCATAAATGCAAAATTAGGAAGGAAAGAACTAGACTTATCATCCTATGTATAGTACTAACCATCGAGAATTTTGAATCCAAACGAACGATTGATATACTAAAAGCTAGGAAGATAACTCTTATTTAATGCAATCTAGTCATTAATGAAAATATAATCATTGAAAAAAAGTACCTGTTTGCACCTATAATAACAATTGGATATATGTATATATAATATGTTAACTATATGAAATGAGAAAAATACCTATAAGGACTTCCTTTCTTGACAAATCTTCAACAAGGCTTCTCTTAATGTTTCAATATACTCCTATCTCATTTCTTTGATCTTTTGTTCTCCTTAGAAAGAAGAAAAGAAATTGTGTTCTCTCTTTCTTTCAAGTTCTCTCCTTTAAGAAAACTTTTATCTCCCTCTCTCAATTCTAGGTTTTTTCTCCTTCTTTCTCAAAAAAATATAAATCCCTCCTCTCACTACTAGAAAATTAGAAAATAGTGACCGATATCATTGACTAAAAATTTTAGTCACTATCACTAACCGAATCAGTGACTGATTTTTTGTTTTTGAATTAGTGACTGATTTGGTCATCGAATTTTCAGTAAGAAAAAATCATTTAATAAATCAGTGACTATTTTATTAAATTTTTTATTTTATTAATTAAAATACTAAAGCAATATTATTTCCCCCTTTAATTTTCCAGACATTCACTTTTTCCCTCCCAAATATTTTGGCACGATTATTTGGGAAATTGACTGAAAAAATATTTTGGCACAATTATTTGGGAAATTGATTGAAGCTTTCATTTTGTAGCACATCTCGTTTTGTTTGCCACTGGAGATTATCACACAAACAGCACATCTCGTTGAAGCTCAACTAGGACCTGAAAGAGATCCAATAAATCGACGCTTGTCCCTCTCTAGACTCAACCCATGATCCAATTCCAGAAACACATGGTTGAGGTAAGTCATTATTCCTTTCGTCCTGTTCAAGGTTTTGCCCAAAAATTCCCTTATTTCGCACCACTCTCAGTTGATTCCTTGCTGTCCTAACCATAGCGTCTTCGCCGCTGCCTTGCGGTTGTCACATAGCTATTCCAGCATCATCTATTTCTTGTTCGTCTTCGTTTTGAGCTTTAATCGTAACCGTCACCAGTTCAAACCCTAAATCTTACGAGGTAACAATCTTCAACCTTAAACATGATGAGCTCGAACCCTAACCCTCACGATCTTGAATCCTAACCTCACGAGCTGGAACCCTAACCCTCACGAGCTCAAATCGTAGCCTCACGAGCTCAAACCGTAACCCTCACGAGCTCGAATCCTTACCCTGACAAACTCGAACCCTAACCCTGATGAGATCGAACCCTACCCCTGAGGAGCTCCAACTGTACCCCTAACCTTCGCGTCTTATAGGTTTGTATTTCTGTTTTATGTAGGTTTGTATTTTCTCTAACAACCATTTCTATTTGTTTTTCGTGCAGACGAAGTAACCTGTCAAAGATTACCCACGCGGTTTAGGGGCTGTTGTTCATGATAAGGTATGATTAATGTGTACGCTTTCAAAGCTCGTAACTTATTTTCATGAATGTCTCCAACAGTGATTATTGCAGCACAATTCCTACATCTGAGCATATTCCATTTATATATATATATATTTTAAATTCTTACTGATTTTAAACATAAAAGATTTACGTATATATTTTTCTCTAATTCTCATGAACAATTCAATATTTACACCTTGAAAGGTGAGTCTCATATAATAGAAAACATAATTTTGTGTATTTGGGGAGAACGATGTTGTTTTATGGTAAGAAAAGATATCTTACTAGCTTATATAGAAGGAATTTGCATAAAATATTCCATTAGTTTTGTTCTGTCACTGCTGCAATTTTTGTGCAATGTTATCTCTTTCATTATCTATTAACCTAATGAATCACCCAATGACTGTAATGGAAGAAGCAACTCTCATGCTATGATTGTGAATTTGTCATCATCCTACGTCTTTTCAGTTATCACCATTGCACCATCTATCAATTTTAAAACTTACTAATTAAATAAAATTTAGCTAGATTAATTTGTTTTAAATATATTTTACCTTTTATTTTATTTATTATAAAACTCAATTAACTTAATTAGAAAGACACAGCATTCGGTAAATACAAATATCACTTTCGTTATAATCATGTCCTAGACATTTTTCAATATGTTCCACTAAATCTTATTCAAATAATGAATTGTCTTCTACTAAAGTAGGTCCCTGATATATCTCTCATGTGCCTTCTTTTTGTTTCTTTAATGTTTGGGGTGTGGGAAGGGAGGAATAACAAGTAACTCAATAACTTTTTCTGCCATACACTACTCTATTTAGGACTTCTTTATGACTCTGTGTTTCTCTCCCTGTTTCGTAATAAAATAATTTGTCATTGTTGTGTTGTCTTTTATCATATCAATGGGTTTTTTTCATTCATTTATTGAAGACCTTATTCATTTTAATGTTTTTTCTTCATTTGTGTGTAGGCAGTACTAGTGTAGCAATGAGTCTCACCTATCTATATTATAATGAGTTTGTGTTGGTCTTTTGGTATTGCTTATGATATCATCTCTGTTTGTATACATAATTGTTGTTAGTGTTGTTCTGCAGCTTGTTGCCTGAATTTTCTGCACAAGAATTTGGATCATTTTAGGCCTTGAAACTTGATGAGGAGCCTGCTGTTGTACCTAATGTAAGTGAGATTTGTTTTTTTTTTACTTTTATTGCAAATATCATTTTATTTCACTCCTGGTATGATGGGAATCCTGAGGTTTAAATCTCCCTATATATCTACATTGTTTTGTATGATGGGCCCCAAATACTAAAAACTGTGTAACTTCTGGTAAAGTATGTTTCCTAAATTTTACTTTTTAAGTTAAGAATGTCGAAATGCTTTAACATTCCACAATCTGCTTTACTTCTACTTCAGAGAAAAGAGTTTAGGTTCCAAATCTTGTCTTCGTATCTCTAACTTCCCATTTATTTTCTCTCTTCATTCCCCAATTACGTATGCCGAAAAAATATGCATTGTGGCACTAGCTCTAGAGCAAGTTCACATCCAATACTGCAGTAAAAAAGACAAGGGCTGGAAGCCAATCTTGGTGAATGGGAAAACCTGTTAATCTTGTCCTGTCTGTGTTCTCATCCTAGTTGTGACATATGCTAGATTGCTTAAATATATGGAATACAAACTACACAAAAATCATTTTTCATACTTCCTAGGGAAGAATATCTCACTCCAAAAGGAATTTATGTTATAGTTTATCTTGGAAAGCTGCCTTAATTGCAGTCACCCTTAACTTGCCTTTTTTGCAGCCTCTTTAGGGCTGCCAGTCTGACATCTACAATATATGGCTAAAATAGAAATTATAAAATGTTGTAATATCCTAATATCTCCATAGTTATTAGGAAAAATATCTCCAGAATCTACACATTCATTTTAGTTTATTTTTATTTCCTTTCTAAAGAAAGTGTGATGAGTTGAGAATGTAATTGTTATTATTGTAATCAATACAATATTTCTTTTCTCTCTCTTTTTTTTCAAGTTAAAACCTAAATGGTCCTCACCTTACAGATCATTTTGTGATGTTTGGTTGGCTCTAGCCCCAAATTCTAAGAGTTTAAATCACAATTCATGATCCTCTTAAAGAGTAAGAAACACAGAGAACCACATGAAATAGAATGCTTCAGCAATAGCAGTGAGTAAAGCAATGGGTTTGATAGGATTTAGAAATAGAAACACTTAAAAACAAGCATTTTGTCATCAAGGATAAAAACTAAGAGTAATATCTGTATAGAACTCTCACTGTTGGTTTCTTAGTACTGCCTCATTGTCCATCACAGAGGCTGAAAGGAAGTTCCCAGGCTTGAAAGACCGCAGATTTTCCTTGATCCACTTCCCATATGGGTTTGACAAGGCTACTCGTTTTTTAACCTCTGTATTCTCATAGACCTACCACAAAAAAATATTTTGGAATGTAAAATAATCCCAAAGACATTAACTATCTACAAGAAAACAAAACATTGACTATTTAAAAAAATCACTATAAAAACAGGGATGAGCAAACACAATTTCAAACAGGGATGAAGCAAGGTCCTTAATTCGTGAATGGCTTGTTCTTGCCTACTTTCATTACTGTCTTCCTTATGTGATGCTTTTGAATTCAATCTTAATAACATTCAGTGCAAAGTACTGTTGCTAATGGTTGTTGTGTTGCAATAGTGTCTTTTTATGTTTATTTAACCTGGGTTTCAAGTGTCTGTCTCGGACAAGACAAGCAAAATAACTTTGAAATGACTGCAATCTGTACTAAAACATGGTTGATATCCTCGCACAAATATTTCTTTTACTGCATTGAAACATGCATACAACCTTTGGAACTCTAGGTTTCGTTGATTTTAGGTTATACTTCTAATTTTATTATGATTTTTAGATTTTTCTGACTCTACTCATTGAACCAGGATTAACATTATAAGATTCATCCATTATTTTCATCAATGACTCCTATGAGCATGTTATAGTTGCATTGTTTTAGTAGGCTCCACTTTGTAAATCTCCATCAACTCTACCTTTGTTCTAGCCCATGACATTTCAGAATCCTATCCATGCTTGCTTTCCAGCCTTTCAGCAATCCAAACAAAAGTAGCTTCCGTATTTTTGGTTTGTTTTATGAAGTTGGGTACAATATTGTAGGTTTGATCTTAGATGTCTATTAGTTATTCATAATTATATTTCTTGATTTGTTATTCTATTTTTGCTCTTTTAATAATTATAAATATAAACATGGTTGATCAATAAAATATTATATTCCTTGTTTTTAGTTCAAAATATTTCAACTTATTCTATTTACCAGTCTTTCCTATTTTATTCTTTCTGATGAACTGTGATGGTTCTATCAAGTTCATTGTGTCCCTTGCAACCAAAGAGTTATTGTCATCTCACATAGTTATAAAAGGGCTATGTGGTGTTCAGAGAGAACGATTGAGGATACATGAAATATGTCTCAAGAGTACTCCACATCTGGGTGAGTATTTTATTTCAATAATTTGATATTTTTTGGCCAAAAACATCATTTTCATTTCTATTGTTGTTATGAAAGTATTTTTATTAGTAAGAGGGAAAGAATATCCTAGGAAAACTAGCATGAAATAACTTGCATTAGAAGACAGGGAATGTATGTCCTTACAAGAAAGTCTCCAATTGTTATATGTCCTAGAAGCAAGCCCTTAGAAGCTAAAAGTGTATATGAGAAGAACAGTACTGAGAAAGAAGGATAAGAAGGAGAAGAAGGAAAGCCCCTGAGATGTTGAGAGTGCACACGAGATGAATAGTACTGATAATAGAGAGACAATTCTATTTCCTAACAGCAACATAAAAGCACCATCCTTCACCCAACTCCACCAAAAGAGATAAAGGGCACTTCTGCCCAGAACCTTACCCAATTTACTCCCTCCTAAGCCTTCTGCTAATGCAATTTTGGAAAATTACTTCAAATTAAGAAGAAATACCAAGAATTCTTTGGAAGCCTGGAATGAATAATACATAATACCATATTGATTAGTTGCTGGCCATTGTAAAATTGAACGACTTTATATTTTATTTTGGTGTTGTCTGTACAACCAAATAGTTTGTAATCTCTATTAAATGCTTGTTTTAGTATATGCAGTGAGAGCTTCAATTAGGATGCTTTTGATTTGCTGACAAATGAAGAACTAGATGATACAAAGTTCCAGATATATTTTAAAAGAAGCACTCAATTTGGCTAAACCTTATTACGGAAAACAATCATCAAGCCCAATCAAGCTTGTACCAAGCATGAACTCTTACTCTGTTTCTGGAACTGCTTATGTGTATTGACCACTAAATAGCAGACAAAGTAACAAACTACTTGGATTTGACTTGGCTTGAACTGAGTTATTTCCCATGAGCTGTTTTTTAATGTGCATCAAGTGCACCCTTAAGCATTTGTACTGGACTACCATCTAAATGGCATGCTTCATGCTCCATTTTTGACCCGTGATGCTCTTTTGTAATGCCTTCAGTTTTACATTTCATGGTGTTGTTTTATTCTGTTCTTTGAAGAAATTTATGCTTAGTCAAGATGAGGTTTTCTCTGTACTGTATCTTCGTGAATAGAGATGAAATATTTTCAATTTTTTTAATTCCCTCAACATTTTGGTTTAGTTTTGAATTATTTTGTGCATATATTTTTAGTACATCATATTTCAAGTCCATTTTTATAGCAGAGTATGTACTTTGGTTAATTACTTGTAGCATTTAGTTTATATTTTTCTGCTACATTATTTAATAAAAGTAGAGTGCTTTAAGATGTATGGCAAACTATTTTTTTAGTTGAAATTGTCTCTTTTAACACCTTATAGATCTGCATTTGCAATTGTCTCTTTTTCTGCTACATAATATCATGAACTGTTTTGTTTTAATAGTATACATTTATACTCTTGATTTCTTTAATTTCAAGCAAGTAGAATGTTTTGCAAAGGACAAATCAAGATAGATAATACACTGGTCTTTGTTAAAGATCCTTAACTTCTTCCTCTTAAACATATGCTATACAATAAGAGTTGACAACAAATTGATTTATGGTGCACATTGTTAATTTCTTGTTAATTGTTAGTATCCCTTATTTCAAATTGTAGCTCTTTGTCACCACATGGTTTGAGCACTTTGTGTATCACACTAATTTTTCTTCACCTTTTTTCAGACCCTAGAGTTAACCTTTCTTTGGTTGCGGGAATTGTACATAACTCTCCACGTATTGGTCTTTTCACCTTTCTGTAAGTTGTTATTCTTTGAAATCAAAGTTCAGTCTATAAACATGGTTGACGTTGATCTTATTTGTGGTTTAGCATTTTATTTACAACTCACTGGAAGCCATTTTTGCGTCTTTCTGGATGATGGATTCTTCTGTTCATAACATTAGGTTTCAAAGAACAATTTTTTATTAATTCTATGGTTTGTTCATTCATGTAATTCATGATTAATTGACTCTTTTAAAAGGAGTAGGTGACTCAGTTTGTGAGTTAATGTTTATATGAAAGGGTTACTAAAATTTTAATTTGTTATTTTTAATACATGAAAAACCTTTATTTTTCTATTATAAATAAAGGTCTTTATTAGAAAACAAGGTTGTAGTTCCACGACTTTGAGTTCATATTTATTTCAACGTCTATTATAAATATAGCAAAGTTGTCTCTGAACATTAAAGTGGCACAAAGTTTCAAGCACTATTATAAGATTATAGTTTTACATATATTGTAAAAGAAATACGAAGAAAAGAAGGAAAACTTTAAATAAGATAAATAATGTAATGATTCAAATAAAAGAAAATATTAAATAAATAATGGTGTATATGATATCACATAACATTGTTTATGCATTTTGAAATCTTTAATTTCAAGCCTATTAGTAATTTATACGTTATATAGAAAATTGTTAAACTAATTTTAGTTTTTATATTATCATATCTAATGAAATAGAGTTAAAAATTTTAATATTGCAAAATTAAATGGGTTAATTGGTTTAAAGATTCACACCACACATAGTTTCCAATAATTAATATTTTGTTTGAAAGTTAAATTAACTCTTTTTTTATTAAACCTCGCTCAAGTAATCTAGATATATAGTAGGGTGTCTATAAACTTATCCTCCATTTTGAAATGTATGTAAGTGAAATGAAATGAATTGGACAAAAATAAATTCATTGAAGTAAATTGTCAAAAAAAAAAGAAAAAAGAGAAATATACTATTTTTTAAAACATGTATTTTTTTTTACATATTTTTAAAAAAAAAATTTAAAGCATGCCTAAGAGCTGCTCCATGGTTAGTAATTTGAATAGTTTTATGAAGTACTTTAGTAGGTCTTGAACTATAAGATTGAAATACACTACATGTTATGGAGAAAGATGTTTTATATAAAACCAAATTTTAGACGTCATTCTAGAAAGAACAAATAGTTATAGAAAAATGAAATATAATTTGCGAGCATAGTACTCCTTTCCATGTATTTACCAAATCCAATGTTAAAAAAGTATAGAAAGCTATAAAATTGGTTTTTGAATGTGGCATTTCACAAATTCTAATAACATGAAATTCATTTATTACAGCCTAAATTCGGGACTAATGCTACTTTTATTTAAATATACAACAAAAAATTATTGACACCGTGTTAGTAACAAGAAGTTATTGTAGAGCATATAGAATATATATTGTACCCTATATTTTCTTCTTTCAAAACCTTAATTGAATATGAAAAAGTAATGTAAAACAATTAGCACTACCTTTAATATCTACAATGAGAATATTTCTTTCTTTTGTTTTAGAAACTAAAGAAAAATAACCACACACGTCTTTCTTTGTTAAGAATAAAATTTAATATAATGTATTATTGGTATTGAAATATGATATTCGTTTAATATATGACAGAATATGGATGTTCGTCAAAATCGTAGTTGGATGTATAATAGACTTTTACCTGGTCGAAAGGGGTACACTGATGCATTTTTAAATGGTGTGGCTGAGTTTGTGTCTTTTGCTCTTGAGCAAACAAACTTGTCAACAGGGAAAATTAGATGTCCATGTAGTAAATGCAAAAATCTTAGTTTCTTCAACTTTGAAGATGTTAAAGTTCATCTCTATCGAAGGAGATTTATGCCTGGTTATTGGTATTGGACATGTCATGGAGAAGTTGATCCAACTTTATGTCATATGTATAACACTTATCCAAATTCAAGTAGTAATACACATGAGGGTCACAGTCAAGACTTTGACCACATGATTCATGAAGCTATTGGCGCACAGTTTGTAGACCATTATAATGAACAAAATGAGGAGTTTCCAAATACTGAAGCAAAAAATTTTTATGATTTGTTACATGCTGCACAAAAACCACTATGGCCAGGATGTACTAATCACACTGAATTATCTGTTGCTGTTAGATTATTAACAATTAAATCAGAAGGAAACATGTCCCAACGATGTTTTGATCAAACATTAGCTCTTTTGAAAGAAACACATCCTGCAAATAATTTCATACCAGAAGATTACTATAGAACCTTAAAATTGGTTTCAAAGCTTGGTTTATCTGCAAAAAAAAATTGATTGTTGTGTTGATGGGTGCATGTTATTCTATAGAGAGGAAGATAAACAATTAATAGAATGTAAGTTTTGTCACAAACCGCGTTACAAGACAAAAAAAGTGGGTAGGGGTAAACATAAAAATGTTCCAGTGAAGAGAATGCATTATTTACCCCTCATTCCTAGGCTTAAGAGATTATATGCTTCAATGAGTTCTGCTCCATATATGAGGTGGCATTATGAAAATAAAAGAAAGGAAGAGGTTTTGTGTCATCCATCAGATGGAGAAGCATGGAAACACTTTGATGAAAATTTTCCTAATTTTGCATCTGAACCAAGAAATGTAAGATTAGGGTTATGTTCTGACGGTTTCTCACCATATGGTCAATCAGGCAAACCATATTCTTGTTGGCCAGTAATTGTAACTCCCTACAATTTGCCACCAGAATTGTGCATGACTACTCCTTATATGTTTTTAACTTTAATTATCCCTGGGCCTAAAAATCCAAAGCACAAAATAGATGTCTATTTGCAACTGTTGATAGATGAGTTAAAATTATTATGGGATGAAGGTGTGTTAACCTTTGACATATCAAAAAAACAAAATTTTATCATGAAAGCTGCACTAATGTGGACTATCAATGATTTTCCTACATATGGTATGTTGTCTGGTTGGAGTACGTCAGGAAGATTAGCATGTCCATATTGCATGAATAATTCAAAGAGTTTTTGGTTGGACAATGGTCGTAAATTTTCTTGGTTTGATTGTCATCGTCAATTTTTACCTATGGATCATGCATATAGAAGAAATAAGAATGCATTTTTAAAGAATCGAATTGAAGATTGTCGCCCTCCATTGATGTTGTCTGGGGATGACGTGTGGGAACAAGTTGCTTATTTTCCCAAAGTAACCGAGGAAGTACGATTTACCTGCCATGGTTGTGGTGTAGATCATAATTGGATAAAACAAAGCATTTTTTGGGAGTTACCATATTGGAATTCCAACCTATTAAGTCATAATCTTGATGTGATGCATATTGAAAAAAATGTCTTTGACAATGTCTTTGATACAGTCATGGACATCAAAGATAAGACCAAAGATGACATTAAGGCAAGAATGGATTTAAAAAAGTATTGTAGGAGAAGGGAGTTAGAATTGCAACAACTACCTAATGGGAAAGTTGTAAAGCCTAAAGCAAATTTTTCTTTATCTAAGGAGCAAAAAAAATTAGTGTATAAATGGATTCTTGACTTGAGAATGCCTGATGGTTATGCCTCAAATTTGCGTAGATGTGTAAACATAGAGCAAGGGAGAATGATTGGAATGAAAAGTCATGATTGCCATGTATTTATGGAGCAATTATTGCCTATTGCTTTTAGTGCACTGCCAAATCAGGTTTGGAGACCTATAGCTGAGTTGAGTAAATTATTCAAAGATTTATACTCAACTATTTTGCGAGTGGATGATCTGTTACTGATGGAACAAAACATTGTCATTACATTATGTAAATTGGAACGATTCTTTCCACCTGCATTCTTCAATTCCATGGAACATTTACCTATTCATTTGCCTTATGAGGCAAGAATAGGAGGTCCGGTTCAATATAGATGGATGTATCCATTTGAGAGGTAAGTTCTTTAGTATATTTAAATTTGAAAATGCATACTTTTCTTCTATGAAATTAGTGATTAATTATATGATGATGTTATATTAGGTACTTGAATAAGTTAAAAAAAATGGTTAAGAACAAGGCACGTGTAGAAGGGTCAATATGTGAGGCATATATGGTGCAAGAGACTTCTCATTTTTGTTCATATTATTTTGAGTCTCATGTGCAAACAATGAGAAATAAAGTTAGTCGCAATGACGATGGAGGTGAGAATGAAGAAGTAGACAAAGTATCAACAATTTTTAGTCATCCTGGTCGTTCTAGTGGAACTTCTTCGACTCGATATTTAAGTAAGAAAGAATTAGAAGTTGCACATTTGCATATATTACTCAATTGTGAGGAAGTTCAACAATTGATCAAGTAAGTATCTAAATTGATTTTGACATGCATATTTTAAGCATGATAGAACTAACATAATGCTATGTATAAATAATAGAATATTTGAACAATTTCTAGAAGTACTAAATCCAAACATCAGTCAACGAGAAATTCAGGCTAGGATTGGTTCTTATTTTCCAAGATGGTTTCAAAGATATGTAAGTATTCAAAACATTTTGTAAATTAAATTATCACATTAGTAATGTATGTGTTGACATGTATGACTACATTAACTTTTTTCTTATCATTTATTTAGGTTCAAGATAGAACAAATATGGTTCAGAGTCATTTTTTGCATGGCTTATCATGGGGTCCACGGAAAAAGGTTTTCACTTGGCCCATTTATTTTGTCAATGGTTTCAAGTTTCATACAGAAGAATGGAGCCTTGGAAAACAAACAATTAACTGTGGAGTTTGTGTTAAGGGTGAAGATAATGGAGATGAAGAAAATTATTATTATGGTATCATTAAAGAGATTATGCAACTTGAATACATAGGAGAGCCAACAAAACAATTAGTTGTATTCAACTGTCAATGGTTTGATTTTGAGAGGAATCGTGGTGTAAAAGTTCATAAGGAATATGATATTGTGGAAGTTCATCATCGTAAAAGGTATTTGAATTATGATCCTTTCATACTTGCAGCAAATGCAATTCAAGTGTATTATATGTCTTATCCTCAAAAAATAAAGGAAAAGGTATATTGGTGGGTTGTCATTAAAACCAAAGCAAGAAGTATGGTTAATGACCAACATATGCTAGAGGTTGCATATCAAGATGACCTTTCTAATACTCAATTTGTGTCAAGCGATGAACTACTTGGTCAATTAAGAGATGATGAAGGTGGATATGAAGAAGTAATAGGGAATGAATTACTCAATGATAATCAAGACAATATGGAAGATGAGGCACAATTCAGTGAAACTAATAATGAACAAGAGAGTGAATTTGATGATGAATATATATCTGATGATGAATATATATCTGATGACGAGGATGAAAATGGTAGTGATGGTCATGAATTTCATCAAGAAATTGATGATGATGATGATGATGAGGATGAGGATGAGGATGATAATGAATGATTTTTGTATTTGAATTTTCACCATTATTTAACAAATGTAAGAAAATATGATATTGTCATAATCAACATACAGTTTATTGTATTTTTCATCATTTTTTCTTATTCAACATATATATTATTTGCTTAAAAAAATTTATTGTTGTATGTACAGATGTCAGAAAAAAAATGAACAAAACTTATTCTAAGAAGTCGTTTTGTAAGGCACCAACTATCTGGGACTGTCGAAGAACATGTTGGATCTACTCCTTCATTGGGAGGTCAGTCTCGTCAAGCTCCTTCAGTTGGACCACAAGTTCCTCCTAGTTCACTCCCTCGAGCAAGTTCTATTTCTGGTCCTCTTGCAGCACATGTTACTCCTTCACTGCGAGGTGACTCTAGTGAATCCCGTTCAGTTGGACCACCAGTTGGTCCTACTCCACAATAGGGACCAACTTCTACTTCCGGTTCTCTTGCAGCACCACATTGTACTCCTTCTGTTGGACCATGTTTTGGTTGTACTCCATCTCTAGGAGCATGTAATACTACTCCACCTTTAGGAACACATGCTACTATTCCACCACTTAGGCCATCAAATCCTACTAATTCTAAAGATGGAGGACAACCTCTTGTTTCCCCACAAAGTCTTCAAGCATCTAACCCTTGAACACAGGAAACAATTGCTTCTCATGAAGATCAGAATGCATCAGATGTCCAAAGCACTAGTCAGAAGCCTGTTTTAACACTTGATGGATATGGGTAAATGAATTAAAATTTAAAAATGTTAAGTTTTGTTCAAAATTTATATATAACTTGTATTTATAATTGTAATTTTGTTGTAGGTTTTTGCCCTCACACTTTGCAGCTAATGCAATTGGTGATATCTTTAAAAGCCATTATATTGAAGCATGGCCATCATGGAAGAAGGTACCGAAATCACTAGAGACATGTGGTTCACAGAGTTCATGGTATGTTATTACATTACTTGTTAACTTTAAACTAATTACTAATTCTTACATTTCTTTTAATTTTAACTTGTTTTATTTTTTTCTATAGAGAAAATATACTATTTGTCCATTTGACCATAGGTGGGCAAGAAGGAACTTTGAAATGAGAGGTGCAAGCATATTGAAAAGTTCATTGAATAAGGCTCGCATGACAATGAAGAAGCCAAATTGGCTTGCGGAAGATGTATGGGATACCTTATGTCAACATTGGGGATCAAAACAATATAAACACAAAAGATTAACTGCAAAAGCAAATCGAGCTTCTGAATGTCGAGGATTTGGAGTTTCACTCCATACAACTGGCTCTATTAGCATTTCTCAACATAGAGAAAATCTGGTAAATAGTTTTTCAACCATTTTTATTATGCAATATACTTCCCATTGTATATTTTAAACAAACTTGGGAAATTTCAGGTCTTTGATTTGAATTTATGGTTTTCTTGGTATTCGTTACTACCTTCCTTATACTTGGTTTGTTTACTGGTGTACATGTTGGTATCCATTATTTTCCTTCTTATAGTTAGTATTGTTGTTGGTTTGTTTACTGGTGTACATGTTGA
Source organism: Lablab purpureus (assembly GCA_030347555.1). Taxonomy (NCBI): domain Eukaryota; kingdom Viridiplantae; phylum Streptophyta; class Magnoliopsida; order Fabales; family Fabaceae; genus Lablab; species Lablab purpureus. The sequence goes on from CM059263.1 coordinate 26,678,825, forward strand.
ACTTTAAAATGCCTTTCTTTCGCATTCAAACTTTTAAGCTAATATATACATTAATTATGAAAACCTCTACCCATTTGGCTATGGAAAGAATAAACAACATTACTTACTTCCCATTTGGTTAATGGTACACATTTTTTATTTAATATTCTTTATGACACTAAGCATTATGACAAGTTTAGAAACTTATTTATTTTTATAATGGATATCGTTATTTCTAAATTCTTATTTTGTTCTTATTTTAGACAAAGTTGAATGGAAAATGTCCTACTCCATCGGAGTTGTTTCACCATACACACCAACGGAAGGACAAAACATGGGTTGATCAAAGATCAGCACATGTGGATGTAAGTCACAAATATGATATGTTAATTTGTCTACCATTGATGTCTTCCCTTTCCAATTTATTACTACTTCTTTTTTTATTATAGGCTGAGTTTACCCGTGCATGGGAACAAGCATCTCATTCAGCATCTATTACAGGAGTGTCTCCACCTGATGAATTACAAGTTTGGTGTGAAGTTGCTAGAATAAACAAAGGCAAGGTGTATGGACTTGGATCTGAGTCGAGCAAAGCAATTAGGAGACAGTATTATCACGATTCTAATTCAACATCAGTCGAAGCTATGAAGGAAGAGATTGAACAACTAAAAAATAAGTTAGAAGCTGTTGAAACTGAGAGGGATGTTCTTCGTGATAGGATGATCAATAATGAGAAAGAAATTCAACAAAATAGCAAAATGTTGCAACTTTTGATGGAAAAAATGGATGTTCAAGCTTCTCATACCTAAATTCGAACTTTATTGTACTTACAACTTATTTAGATTTTACATTTATTATTAGTTAATATTGAAATTATGTAGTACACTTGAACTTGTTTAAATATGAACTTGTTTAGATTTGATGAATTTTGAAGAACATATCATGTCCAATTTTCAAGAACATTTGATATTTCAACTACTCTTATTTTGATGAATATTGTAAAATATTATGTATTGAAGTATATTTAATGCTTTTTATCAGGTTTAATTTTTAAAGAATTCCAAAATTAAAAAAATAAAAACTATTATAACAGATGACTCGATTTAGTGACTGATAAGCTTGTTCCCAAATTGGTCACTAAATCAGTCACTAAATCATTCACAGAATTGGTGACTAAACCAGTCATTGAATCGGTGGCTAAATCAGTCACATAATCAGTTACTATATCAGTCACGAAATTGGAAACTAAATCAGTCACAGAATTGGAAACTAAATCAGTCACAAAATCGATGACTAAATTAGACACAAAATCAATGACTAAATCGGTGACTATATTCGGTGATTAAATCGGTGACTATATTCGGTGACTAAATCAGTGACTATATTCGGTGACTAAATTGGTGGCTATACATCAGCGACCAACGAAATACCGACTAATGCTCATTAGTGACTAAATCGGTCACTCTTTCAATTAGTCACTAATTTTTTTCAATTAGTCACCGATTTTTCGGTCACTATTTCCAGTTTTTCTTGTAGTGTCTCTACTCTAGGTTTTTTCTCCTTTCTACTCTAGGTTTTTTCTCCTTCTTTCTAAAAATAAATCCAAAAATCCCCTCCTCTCTACTCTTGTACCCCTCTTTATATAAGTTGGGTGAAGAGAGTGAAATAAAAAAAATGAAAAATAAAAAACTGAATATTTGAAAGTTAGTGGGATATAGGTAGTGGAGAAATATAAGGAGAATAAGTCTTCTAGAAAGAATGGAGGTTGTGAGAAAGTGGAAGTTGTGGGAGAGTAAAAATCACCCAAAAAGGAGGAGAAAAAGAAAGAAAACAGAAAAATAAAAATAAAAACTAAAAAGAATTTATGATATATTTAAATTACAAACTCTCTCCTTTTTTATTTTAAATTATCATATTATTTTATTATATATAACATATATGTTAAATAAAAAGAAAACATTTTTGTTATAAAAAACATATTTTATTATTATAAAAATATTTCTATTTTATTACTATTTGTTTACTCATCTTTATTTTTATTTAATATTTTTAATTTTTTTTATATTTTTTAAGTTAAGTTTATTTCATTAGTTTCCTATCGTTATTATTTTTCGGACAAAATGAAGTGTTGACAGTTTGTTAAGCGTTTTTCAATAGAAGCAAAACTAAAACCTATTTTCGATATTGTCCATGTATGAATTAGTGATAGAAGAGAAGTTGTAATAGTTCTCTCAGATAATTCGAATCCAAGAAGTGAAGAGAAAGTTGGAGATACTTTGGATCTCACATGAATCATCCTGTCTATCCTCCTGAGGGTAAGTTTTATTTTTAATTACCGGTACAAACAGAATAAGTAGGTCATGTTAATGTGACTTGGAGAATTAACATCTCAAAATTAGATGTTCATGAGCACATTAAACTATCCATGTTGCTAAGATCTCTCACATGAATGAGTAATGCTTTTAAGTTATAGTATTAGTTTTGTCCTGAATTAAAAGGAAGAGAATTCCTACATCTCTTTCCTATTTTTTAACTCCATCCACTTAGTCTCTAATTTTGTAGAGAAGATCCACTGTAACATGACATATTAAATTATTCTAAAAAATTATAATAATTAATAATTTTATAAAATATATATTATTGATTATTTGATTAATTGATTAATTGATTTTATAATTTTGTAATAAGTAATTACACTACATTATATTATATAAAATTATATAAAGTTATATTACATTATATAAAGTTATATTACATTATATAAAATTTTATTATATTATATACAAGTAAGAAAAATTGTAAATTGATTTAATTAAATATAGTTTCTTATTGATTTTATAATTTTGTAATTATTTTATTGAATAATACATTTTAAATAATTTGTTTGATTAGATTATATAAATCAGTAAATAATTTATTGTTCAAATTATACAAATAATATATTTTAAAAAAATACTGTTTAAATTATAAAAATTTATAATTTTATATAATTTAAATACATAAAATTAATAAAATTGTAAATTTATTGAATTGTATATAATTTTATATAATTTTTAAACAAGATGTTTTAAAAATATTATGTTTAAATTGTAGAAATTTATAATTTTATATATGTTAATTATTTAAAGTTATATTATATTTTACAAAATTGTACAAAATTAATAAAATAGTAAAGTGATTAAGTTGTGTATAATTGTATACAATTTTATAATATATATATATATATATAATTTTATTATTAATTCATTAAATAATATTTTTAAATTAAATAAATAATATATTTTAATTCATTTTATTGTTTAAATTATAAAAGTTTATGAAAGTAAGAATCTTAGAATGAGTTTTGATAATATTAGCGGATAATCCTTCAAACTCTTTCCATTATATTAGATGATTTATTCTATTTATGTGAACTAAAAGTTTTGGATATTTTCATCAATTAAAATTGATTTTGCATAATGAAAGAGTTGAAATAAGATTCAAAAGGTTAATTTAAAATAATAAAAAAATCAATTAATTTATAACCTAGTAATTTTATAACTCTTCTTTATTTGTAAAAAATATCATTTAGACAACTCTTTTTAGTATTTTTTTCATACAAATTCAAACCTAGACATATTCGAAATAAAAAAAATAGAAAAATCTCCTATTTATTAACCAGAAGTTGAATAATTCATTTAATGAATTGCATCAATAAATTTTCTATCAACCTGCAACAAATATTGTACAACATACATCTTTGAAGGTTGAATGTTTCTTGCTTTCACCTTCTAAATGTTTAGTAGAAATCATAAGTAATAGTCTTTACCATGACCAACATAGTCTACCAATAACGAAACTTTCCATACAAATTTTGTTGGAACTCTACATATGTGAGATTGATTTTTTCCATAAAGATATCTCCTGTTTGATTCCATCCAACCTAAGACATTTCTCTTGTAATTTTCTCTATGCAAAACACTATATATTTCATCAAGAGATGCACAATAGGTTGATGTTAATGATCCTTCAGTTGAAAAGGAAGTCTAGTTAAAGAAAGTTGTTTAAATTGAATATCAAAACTGAACCACCTCCATGAAACTTCACAGGAAGAAATGTATCTACTATGATATAATATCATCAACATATACACATAATTCATAGTATGGTATAATCTCATCAACATATGCATGATCCCATTTTTCATACATGGAGACTTCTTGTTCAAAAGATCACATTGATTATGAAGCATGCATTTCTGAACTACTATAGAAAGCTTTGAGAAGGTATTTCTATAAAAATATATACATTATCTTCAGGAGTCTTAGACTTGGCATCTCATTCATAAAACATAATATGGGAGCATAAGGCAAGTCATGTTTTTAAAACTCTAAACATTACAAACATATGAAAATTATGAAAAAAAAAATTACGCATTTTCAAAAAATTAAATGAATGAAATAAATTAATAAAAAATCCTTATAAAGTTTTACACTTGACCTAGGTTGACTAAAACAAATGAATCTCAATCTTTTAGACTCAATCAACTTTTGTATATGCATCAACAAAAAAGTGTTGAAATAAGATTTTTGACAAGAGAATAATTAGAGATTCGTGGTCTTATTCCACTTGAAAAAGATCCACAGAGTCTTACTTTAATTAGTCTTTTCCCTTTCCTCTCGAGTCTTCTTGTCATCTGAAACTAAACTATCAAACCTAAAGTCTGCATGACATATTTCTCCTATGTCATCTGCATGACATATTTCTCCTTTTGAAATCGGAGTTTCAAAGACAAGAAGTAGACTATTTAACAACCAATCATTTTAATCTTCTTATGGTTAGATCCAACGTCCTGATTTTGTAGAAAGGAGAAAGAATTCATGCCTTTTAGGAAGCATTAGGAAAATCTTATTGACTGCAATTTTTCCTAAAACCCTTGAAAAAAACATAATTTTTACAATCTCTCCATCACCTCACCTCGCAAAATGAAAGAGGGGATATCCTAACTTAGTATATTTGTTAGGTGCTTCATTTTTTCAATAGAAACTAAACCTGAGCGTGTATTCAAGAGATAAATATTCCTGTACTGATAAGGGATGCATGAATTATACAAGAAAAGAGAAGCCACAGTGATCCTCTTGGATTGTCCAAATTCCATAAATGTAAAGAAAGTTAAATCTACATTAGGTCTAACTTGAATTGCCTCATCTATGTTCTTGAGCCTAAGTTTGATTTCAAACTCCTGTTCTAATAAGAGAAGTAGACCACCATGCTAATGTGTCGTGGATGATCCAAATCTCATAATTAAAGCATTAATGAGAATATTAAATTATCCATACAGTTGAGAGTCCACACTCACATGATTATTGAGATGAGTTATGCTATGGAGCTAATAACCCTACAATTATATGCAAGACAAACATCATTCATCTTCTCCTTTTTTTCACTCTATGTTACCACTTATTTTTTTAAAACCAAGTTTTAAGTGACATTACATTAAAAAAATCGTTTTTTCTTAAATAAAAGATATATTAATTAAACTAAAAACTAAATTAAAAATATTACATTTTTTAAATGAAATAAAAATTGATAATATTAAAGAGTGATGATTCATCATAACTTTTTATTATTTTTTAATTTACAAGATTATCATCTCTTTTTACTTTTTTGTTTGAAATAATTTTTCTTTTTAATCAAGCATTTCTCTTGTCATAAATTCTTAGGTTTCTACCAAGTAGTTTAACTATTTAATAGAATCAATAATTCAAAAATTTATTTATCAAATCATTATGGAAAACTATAAAAATTTATAATTTTATACAAATTTATAACATATATATATATATATTATTGATTAATTGATGATTGATTAATGTTATAATTTTTTAATAAGTAATTATATTATATTATATAAAATTAATAAAATTTTCAATTCATTGAATTATAGATAAATTGATTTTATAATGTTGTAATGAATTTATTAAATAATATAATATTTTTATATTTAAATTATAAAAATTAAAATTTTATATATTTTAATTATATAAAATTGTAGAAAACTATATTATATTAGATAAAATTGTATAAAATTGATATTGTAAATTATTTGAATTATATATAATTTTATACAATTTCGTAACATATCTTATCGATTAATTTTATAATTAGTTTATTAAATAATATATTTTAAAAATTATTATTTAACTTATAAATAATATATTTAAATTAATTTTTTTACTAAAATTATTAAATTTTATAGTATTATAGAAATTAATTGTATAAAATTATATTAGATTATATAAAGTTTTATAAAATTATTACAAGTATAAATAGTGTAATTAAATTATATTTATATAATTTAAACAGTAACTAAATTGTTTTATTATTGGATAGAAGGAAAGAAAATTTCCTTTCGAAATAAACCATACTCATTATTTATATTTCCGTGACTTGTAAACATTTTTTTATATATAGTATTGATAGATTTATAGAAGAGTTGTATTATTTGATTAAAATTTGTTTATATTATTAAAGTGAGAAATGTTATAATATAAGAACTTATTTGCAATTTAATATTTTTCATAGCTTCAAAATCCTTTTCTGCATTCTATTCTTCTCTCTCTGCAACCTCTCATTCCAAATCCAATCCATGTTTGTTTCAGTGGGCAACAGCAGCATCAACATTGGTGTCTCAACTCCAATAATGGCCACAATCATCCCTTCTCCTTCCTCCAAACTCATCAAATTTGATTGTGAATTATGGATGGAGCTACTTGTAACGGGTTATATCATTGTTTTGGAGATTTTCATCTTTCTGTTGGATGAATTCTTGTGATTAACTAGCTTCATTATAGTTCTATCTTTACCTCTCTTCTTCTAAATTTTAACTAGTTTTCTGGTTCAATTTTCTGAATTTTCTAAATTTTAACTAGTTTTCTGGTTCAATTTTCTGATTTTAAACTATATCTTCTGCAATGTAATGGAATTCCTATTTTATTACTGTGATTCAATACTATAAATAAATTTCTGCCATAGATTGCTTTAACTTATCAATTCTTTCAATAGTTATTACCATTGTGGAATCAAGCTGAAGATTTTATGCTCGTTGATATTTATGTTTAACTGTTACAGTGCCGTGGAAAGGCTTCTGATACGTGAAATGATAGAATAGAAAAGAAACCAATACGGTCTGGTGGTGGAAATGGTTCAGGAAAGGACAAAATTGATGAACACAATGACACAGATGTGGGTCACACTTTTGAAGTAATTGTTTTGTCCTGAGCTAAGGGACTAAGAGCAACAGAAAATCTATCCTTATCTTTTCTTTTTTCATCCCATTTTTTGCCACATTTTTTGAGATAACGTTCTTTGTACCATTACATATTTTTTTAAATTCAAAATCTTATAAATCAAAATAAAAATTAAACTAAATAAAAAATATTATATATTTCTAAATGAAAATAAATCTACTAAGGATGATCATAGATTAGATTTTGAAAATCCAATCTAGATCCAATAAAAAAGATTGGATCAAAATTCAAATCCATTTTAACTAGATAAAATTATTTAGTTTTTTTAATCGAATTAAAATGGATTAAATAAGGTTAAATCCATATTAAATCCACTTTTTTAATTAAATTAAATTTAGATTCATTTGCTCAAATGAAATTTAAATTTAGAAACTTGAGCAGAGTCAAACTCAGGACCTAGGGTCATGTAGGTTAGGCTTGACCAGAACCTCAAGATTTTGACCCGACACAGCTTGATCTGGGTCTGTAGTGAATCGACATTACTTACGCCTATGCCAATTTGGTTGAACCAAGGACCGACTCGATAGTACCTAAGCTTTTCGAATCGACATGATCGAGACTTAGTATAACTTGGCTTGACCTGAACTAGAATAGATTCGAGTTGACTAACCCATGCCAACTCAAGTGGACTAGGCCCAAGTTGACCCGATAGGACTCAGGTCCTTTTCTACTCAAGTGGACTATGTCCGAGTTATTCCATTATTTATATGATGGTCAATTTTTCTGGACATGGAACTTAAAAAATGTTGAATTGAAAGCTATGATATTCTTTACAAATATTGACTTTTCTCATGATTGTTGCTATTAGATCAAGTAGAACAATAGGCGACTTCTGTAATTTAGAAAAATTGATTTTTTCATCCATAGAACCAAAACTAAATTTTATGCTCATTGATCATCTAGTTTCGCATAAAGTCTTTTTTATCCACATTGAGAATATTTAAAAATGGGATCATGTCCCAAATTTTTGTCAATTATATTCAAATATAAATCTAAAAAAAATATTTTTCAAATAAATAAAAATTAATTATTTATATGAAGATTTCTTTATCTTATTTAGATAAGTTGAGTTTATAGTGCTAAAATTATGAATTCCTAAAATATATATGTTAATAAACAATAAAATGTTAAAAAATAATCTATAAAGAGGCATGAAATTTTAATGTGCAGAAATTAAAAAATCTTAACTATATCAAAGAATGCTTGTTAATGGATTCATCTTTGCAAATTTAAATCATGATAAATCTTTATAAATTGAAAATTAAGATAAACATTAATTTACCTTTAATAAATGATGAAAATAAATAAAAGTATATAATGAAGATGATATTTATACCTATCTAATTCTAGAATAGATTAATTAAAATCAAATAGATTATGAGATATTGATTGAATAAGTTTTTTTTTACATGCTTTTATTATATCATCTCATCATCATATATTTATAGGAAGAAATGTGTCTATTGTGATATAATCTCATCAACATCAACATATACATACAATTCATAGTATGATATAACATATGCTTGATTTCATTTTTCATACATGGAGACTTCTTGTTCAAAAGGTCACATTAATTATAAAACATGTATTTCTAAATTCTACAAAAAGCTTTGAGAAGGTATTTCTACAAAATTACACACTTGTCAATATCTTCAAGAGTTTTAGACTTGGAATCTGATTCATAAAAAGTAATATCTGAACATGAGGCAAGTCATGTTTTTAAAACTCTAAATATTACAAACATATGAAAACTATGAAAGAATTACACATTTTCAAAAAATTTAAATGAATGAAATAAATTAAAAAAAAACTTATAAAGCTTTATCCTTAACGTATGTTGATTGAAACAAATGAATCTCAACCTTTCAGACTCAACCTTTGTATATGCATAAACTAAGGTTACATTTTCCCAAGTGTGTTTGTGCCCCCTTTTCTTTTTACCATGAAAAGTTTTTGTGAAATAATTCCGATGAGAAGAAGTAAGACATTAAGAGAATCTCTTGGCATAATCTTAGACACTCTAAGATCCTTTTTCAAACTTGCTCCTCTTTCCAAGAAAGATACATAAATAGTCACATCTCATTGCATTGATTAAGATGAATGTTCTCATTTGTAAATCAAAGTTTTAGATGATATTATGGATGTAGCTACTTGTAATGATAACCTACATATAATTGGAATTACGGTTATACCATTGTTTTGGAGATTGTCATCTTTCTATTGGATGAATTCTATGATTGACTAATTTCATTACAGTTTTATTCTTACATCTCTTCTTCTAAATTTTTACTTGTTTCATTATAGTTCTTGTTCAATTTTTTGTTCTTGACTCCATCTTTTCCAATGTAATGGAATTTCTACTTCATTACTATAATTTAATACTATGAATAAGTTTCTGTGTCATAGATTGCTTTACATTATGTACACTTATCAATTCTCCCGGTAGCTACGATTATGGAATCAAGCTAAAGGTTTTATACTTGTTGATATTTGTGTTTAATTGTGGCAGTGGCCGCAGAAAGGCTTTTAATATGAGAAACAAAATAAAAAAGAGGAGGTAATAGAGGCCACATATATTAACATACACACTTTGTGAAAATGTTCCAGATTATATGTACACACTTCAAAATTCTCCCTTATGTGAATGTATTTTTTCTTACTTTTTTTAATATAAACCCTCAAAAATGAATTTCTAGGCTTCTCTTAACAATGTTTCTAGTTGTGGCCTCTTAACCCTGTTTTTGTCCTCATATAAACATTTCAAAATAAAACTTATGAAAGTCCCAACTACCAGGCATAATCTGATAACGGTCTATCCGGGACCCACACAAAAGGATCTTGAAGGGGAACCTTTGCATTCTTAAGGGGCGATGACTAGGTCTAGGAGTCAAATATTGGAAATGGACATCTCCAAGAGGTTCATGGCACTCCATGGAAGATTGTAATTGAGGAACATAAGGATAAAGAACTAGAACTATCTTTTAGATTTGTTTTTGGCCTTAAAGGCTTGTAATTTTGTTTTAATGATTTTGTAAGTCTCTGGATCTGACCTTAAATTCAAAACAAAGTGTCGTAAGATGATTGAGAAAACACTTCTAAAGAAAATTATTAATGTGGTTTTAGGGAAAAAAACTCATTCAAAACACTTAGCCTTTACTGGTTGGGCTCTTGATGCCGAAATAGGGGACAACTTGCAATCTGCACTAGGAAATCAACTTGGGATGTTGCTTTTCCTCATGCTCTACACAATCACTCTCATAATTTATTTGAAGTTGACATACAATTGTCAAGCAAGATGTTGGAAATCAAATTTAGTTATCAAGTCCAATGTTTACTAAATAGGACTTCTGTTTTGGCTATCATGTAAGGTATTCATGCATAAGAAGTCAAATTGTGCACCAAACAAAGGTTAATCTATAAGAAAAGAAGCTCCTACTAAAATTTCTTGTTCGGAAAAGAAGTTGAAGACCAAAAATAGAAAACTAATGCAAAAGAAGTTATAAATTTGAAGAAAGAAGATCAGACTTTGAAGAAGAATGTGGACATGTTAACTAAGACAACATCCGACCTCCGCAAAAAACTTAGAGAAGCACGAGACAAAAATTCTTAATACCTCCTAACTTGACAAACTAAAGAAAAATACTACTAAGAGATTGAGGAAACCTTGAAAATTGAGATTGAGAAAACCTTTGACATGGGTTTTCAGGCGTAATAGTGCATTTGGAAGTGATCCTCTCGAACTTTGATACATTAGTCCTAGACCCATACAAGTTGAAAGTGATCCTTTTAATCCTAGACTCACTCATTTGGACCCACCCAAAGTCATATAAAACTCTTGCACTATTTTAGACATTCCCACACACTTATGAGAAAATTTTCTAACATTACTTTTCTCTAAAGGAAACTCTAATACTTTAGCCAAATCTTCCACATCTCTATGCAGAAGTTATTTTAATGGTACAATTTCATTCACCATTTTCTTTCAAAAATACTTTAAATTGACGTTACCTTGTGAGAGAAAAAATTGATTTTCTTACATTTAAATTAAAAAAAAACATTTTCTTTTTCCTCCCCATTAACCAAATTACACTGTTAAAGTAGATATCCATCCATGTTAACAATAAGTATAAAATAAAAAAATAAAATATATTTAAGTCTACCTTATTATATAGACATTTATCTCTTTTAATATAGGAAATATTATTCAACAACTTCAATATCCATTTTAACCTAACTGTTATAAAATTCAATAATTAATTAAATTATTTATAAACTAATAATTTAAAAATTGAAATATTATCAAATTCACTAACTATATTACAAATTAAATATCATTATATTTTTAAATTTAACCAAAAGTATTCATCTTATTAACTAATAATTACTTATAATTGTTTATGTTCATAATTTATTTATTAATTACAATATTTTTAATTATAATACAATAATATCGTTATAAAATTTACACCATTGCCTATTTTCATTCTTTTACCAATATTCTCAATTTTTTACAACGTTATTTAATTTAAAAAAATATATATTATTCAAAAATAGTATAACTTGTCTTAACGTATATTTTAAATTTATTTCATTTTTTTAAAACTATTTTAAAAATTTAAAAATCCATAAAAGCAATTAGCCCTTACAAAGGCCCAAATGATAAATTGGTTATTCATTATTAAAAATGAAAAGAAATTGCTAAAAATCGGTTACCCTTCCTTATCTTAATAGTAATGTATATTATTTAGGTAAATAACTAGTTTGATAACCTCGGATATCATGTCATGCACGGAAAAAATAATAAAAAAAATTAAATGAATTAAAACTTTAAAATATAACAAATTAAAAATAATTTAATGTTATAAATGGTATTAATACATATGATATTTAATATATATTTATTGTAAATATTTATATATTTCACAATAAAAATATTTATTATAGAATTTATATTTAAACAGTAATAACTAAAAATTACGTGGAGTCCTTTTTTCTCCTGATTTTTTTGTCTACATGTAAATGTAAACGTAGTTGTTGGTAAATAAATTTTCGGATAAGATAAAGTTTCGTCTAGAAAATATTGTTGGCAATGTTTGATTACTTAAAATTAAAGTTATTCTTCAAATATTTTAATAACTTGGATTCTTATCGATAATGGCTCCGGGTACCCTTTACTTCCTTTTCTATCACTCACTTTCTCTTTTAGCCACATGTTGTGGCCTTTTCTTATCAGACACTACGTGTTTGTTAAAATGCCCCACTGATGTTTGCTTAGTTTTTTACTTGGATTGACTGGAAAATTGATTTAACCGAATTGGGTTTACTCTGAATTTGGAAACTGTTTTTTTGTTTTCAGGTATACGAAGATGGGGTTTGCTGGTAATGTTGAACCATGTTTTATTGTTCCGACAGTGGTTGCAGTTAATGAGTCATTCCTAAATCAATCCAGGGGTTCTTCTAAAGGCAATTGGGCGGCCCAGCACAATGCTGGGGTTATGGCGGATCTCGATTTTTTTATTGGGGATGAGGCACTTTCCAAGTCCCGATCTAACAGCACTTACAATCTCAGCTACCCGATTCGGCATGGACAGGTTGAAAATTGGGATGCCATGGAGCGCTTCTGGCAGCAGTGTATATTCAATTATTTGAGGTGTGATCCGGAGGATCACTATTTCCTATTGACTGAGAGTCCATAACGTCGGTTATGTATATAACCGACGTTGTATGCTATGTGATATTTAACGTCGGTTCAAATGGAACCGATGTTGAAAATATTACTTTTAACGTTTCCTTATTCAACGTCGATTTTGGGGCCATCGTGAAATTATCCCGAGAACCGACGTGGATTGTGGTTCCTGTAGCAGTGAATTGATTAACAGCATTTCAAGAACCTATTAAAACTGGTTTTAATCTTCATTCCGCAACTGGTTTTTCATATTTGGGTTTTGAATTTCGAAAATCTTTGAGAGTTTAATTCACCCCCCCTCTTAAACTCAGCCATTTATTCCAACAATTGGTATCAAGAGCTGGTTCTTGAAAAATATTCAAGTTTTCTAAAAATTTTCAAACATGGCTGAAGGAAAATTGCCTTTTGCAGAGGGTGCTTCTATAAACAGGCCACCAATGTTTTCTGGGGTAAACTATCCATTTTGGAAAGTTAGAATGAAGATTTTCATTGAATCAATTGATATAGGGATTTGGAATGCTATAGTCAATGGACCGTATATCCCTAAAGAAGAGAAACCATGGAAAAATTTAAATGCTGATGAACAAAAGAAAGTGCAATATGATTGTAAAGCAAAGAACATCATAACTTCTGCACTTAATCTTGATGAATTCTTTTGTGTTTCACAGTGTTCCAATGCTAAAGAAATGTGGGAAGTGTTGGAGGTTACACATGAAGGAACAGTTGATGTTAAAAAAGCTAGAAAGCATACTTTAATCCAAGAGTATGAGATGTTTAGAATGCTTCCAGGAGAATCTGTTTTAGATGTGCAAAAGAGGTTTACACACATTATAAACCATCTGATAGGCCTTGGAAAAGTGTTTGAGAAAGAGGAGCTGAACATCAAAGTGCTGAAATGTTTGGATCGAAGTTGGCAACCCAAAGTAACAGCAATTTCTGAATCTAAGGACTTGTCAACAATGAGTGTTGCTGCACTTTTTGGAAAGCTAAGGGAACATGAACTTGAGTTGAATAGACTTGCTGAACAAGAAGATAATGACAAGAAAAAGAAAGGGTTGGCCTTGAAGACTTTGGTTCACAAGGAGGAGAATAGTGAGGATGAAGGACATGGAGGAAGTGATGCAGAAAATCTGAACCTCTTAGTTAGAAAGTTCAACAAGTTCTTGAAATACAAGAACAAAGATTACAAGAACAAGAGGTATAATAAAAAATCTGATTTAGCTTCTTCTAACTTTACTTGTTTTGGTTGTGGAAAACAGGGACATATTAAGGTTGAATGTCCATACTCACAAAACAAAGAGAGGAATGGAGAAAAGAAGCATGAAAAATCATTCAAAACCAAGAAGGCTTACATAGCATGGGATGAGAATGATATCTCCTCTAGTGATTCTTCAAGTGATGATGAAAGGGCCAATCTTTGCCTTATGGCTGATTGTGATACAGCAAGTAGTGTAAGTTCCTCAACTACTCAAAATGGTCTCCCTTATGATCAGCTGCTGCAAAATTTTCTGGAATTGCATGAAGAGGCCAATAAGGTTGCTTGTTCAAACAATAGGCTTAAAGGAATGAACAATTGGCTAGAGAACAAGGTGAAAGAGCTAGAAAAAGAGCTGGAAAATTCAAAAACTGATTTTGAAAATCTGGAAATGATTTACAAAGCCTCAAGTTGCAATGATGAACATGCTGAAAAAATCTGCACAAACTGCAGAATTTTAGAAAATCAAATTGAGTATGTGAATAAATCTCTAGCTAGATTCACCATGGGAAGAACCAATTTGGATACCCTTTTAGGCTTTCAAAATTGTGTAACAAATAGAGCTGGACTTGGATTTAAAAATGGTTTTCAAAAGAAACAAAAGCCTTATAGAAATTTCTTTTCATATGGAAAACCATCCAGCACTTCATTCATTACATGTTTTTATTGTATGAACAAGGGACATGCTTCAAAGTCTTGCAAAATCAGAAAATTTGGAGTTCCTAGTGGTAAATATGTTTGGAAGCCAAAATGTGATAGAAAGGTAACTAATTTTCATGGACCCAAATTGATGTGGGTACCAAGTATTTTTCATTGATTGTGTTTTGTAGGTATTCTTGAAGGCCAAAGAATTATTGTGGTATCTAGATAGTGGTTGTTCAAGACATATGTGTGGTGACAAAAGGAACTTTGTCAAACTCACTTTGAAGAATGAATGATTTGTCACATATGAAGACAATAACAAAAGGAAAATACTTGGAAGTGGTGATGTTGGTTATTTTTCTAATAGCAAAGCACATAGGATTTATAACAAAAGACTAGCTATCATTGAGGAATCAATACATATGTTGTTTTTTATGAGACTAATGTGAAAAATGAAGGTGCAGTGAGTGGTACAAGTGCAGGTGAAGAGAACTTAATTGAAGGTGTATCAACTGGTCATGTAGAAACTGATAAAGCTGTTGCAGGTGGAATTTTAGCTGGTGAAAATCAGAAAAAACTGACTGAAATCCTGGGACCAGAATTAAATTCTGCAGAAAATGATCTACCTAAAGAATGGAGGGTGCCTCACAATCTGTCCATTGGAAATGTGATAGGTGATGTTCAGAGAGGTGTTTCTACAAGAAGGTCTATGCATGATACATGTTTAACTGCTGCATTTTGTTTCCCAAGTTGAACCTAAGTGTGTTGATGATGTATTACTTGATGAAAACTGGATTTTGGCAATGCAAGATGAACTTAACAAATTTAAAAGGAATGAGGTTTGGGAACTAGTCCCTTGCACACCTAACATGAATATAATTGGCACAAAGTGGGTGTTTAAAAATAAAATGAATGATCAAGGTGTAATAACTAGAAATAAAGCTAGGCTTGTAGCTAAAGGGTATAACCAAGAGGAAGGAATAGATTATGAGGAAACGTATGCTCCTGTTGCTAGGTTAGAAGCTGTTAGGTTATTACTTGCTTTCTCATGCATGATTGGATTCAAACTTCATCAAATGGATGTGAAAAGTGCATTTTTAAATGGATATATAAATGAAGAGATTTATGTTTCACAACCATCTGGATTTGTTGATCACAAATTGCCTAACCATGTATATAAGCTCAAAAAGGCTCTTTATGGACTCAAGCAAGCTCCAAGACAATGGTATGAAAGGTTAAGTAACTTTCTTATCTCTCAAAACTTTGAAAGGGTCCAAGTTGATAAAACTTTGTTCATTAGGAAGTCTTTGGACAGCATAATACTTATGCAGGTTTATGTGGATGATATAATCTTTGGATCCACTAATGAGAAGCTTTGTGAAGAATTTTTTGCAGCTATGCAGGGGGAGTTTGAGATGTCAATGATGGGTGATCTAAAATTCTTCTTAGGCTTACAAGTCAAGCAATTGGATCATGGAACATTCCTTAATCAGTCAAAATATTGCAAAGAGCTGTTAAAGAAATATGAGATGGACAACTGCAAAGAATCAAGCACACCCATGGCTACCAGCAGCTATCTTGATGCGGATGAAAGTGGTAAACCTTTTGATTCCACTAAGTATAGAGGTTTGATAGGTTCACTGTTATATCTAACTGCTAGTAGGCCAGATATAATGTTTAGTGTATGCATGTGTGCTAGGTTTCAATCTAATCCCAAAGAATCACATTTTGCAATTGCCAAAAGAATCTTGAAATATCTAAAAGGAACTATTAATGTTGGTTTGTGGTATCCTAAAGGTGCTTCTTTTAATCTAGTGGGCTATTCGGATGCAGACTTTGCTGGATGTAAACTTGATAGAAAAAGCACTAGTGGAACTTGTCATCTACTAGGAAGTAGTCTAGTATCATGGCATAGCAAAAGCAAGCTAGTGTGGTTTTGTCTCATCTGAAGCCGAGTATGTTGCAGCTGGGAGCTGTTGTGCTCAAACTCTTTGGTTAAAATAGCAGTTTTTTGATTATGGTTTGAAACTATATCACATTCCTATTAGGTGTGACAATACAAGTGCTATCAACTTAACAAAAAATCCTATTTTGCACTCTAGAACAAAGCATATAGAAATCAGGCACCATTTTATTAGGGATCATGTTCAAAAAGGAGATTGCATAATTGAATTTGTTGATTCACATAACCAACTTGCTGATACTTTTACTAAACCACTCCCTAAAGATAGGTTTTTCCAATTAAGAAATGAGTTGGGTGTTCTTGATGTTTCAAATGTGATGTAATTCGTGTATGTGATTCATTTCTGTTGTTATTCATGCTGTTTTGTGTGTTTGAATGTTTAATTCTGCATAATTGTTGATTAGATGCAGTTAGATTTGCATATTATATGATATTAGTGAAATCTGCACTGATATTCAGAATTTTAGTTAGTTGTTTCGGGCTTTTAATCAGTTGTTTTGCCTAATTTGGAGTCTGCAGTGGAAGTGCGAGTGATATCTGTTCTGCTTTAGCCGGTTAAACTGTCGATTTAGTCGATTAAATGAATTAAATCGAGTATCGAGATTTCTGTTTTAATCACTGCTTTCTCATAAATCAACTGACTGAAATTGCCTGACACCATGTAAAGTTTAAAATTTGAACGAATTTGCTATTAAACTGCATTGATTCACATTTAATTGGTGCATTTAAGTTGATTAATTGAGAATTGTGCATCTGAACATGATAAATAAAGCTGGTTCAAAGAATCTTGACTGCTGTTTTGTCTTGTAGTGCCTTTCTTTTACCTTTTAGCTTGTTTCTCTCTTCAAATACGTATTGCATTCAACCAACTGAATTCTTTGGTCAAGTCTGTGCCTGCTGCATATCTCTGTCCCATATATTCCATTTTAATTGCTTCTTTGACTGAATAAAGCATTAATTTGTTAAAAACTGAAAATCTGAAATGTTAAATACATGTGCGTAGCATTGTTGCATTAGCATTCACTCTGCCTGTGCAAAAACTCTACATAATACATTGCCTATACTCTGTTTCTCTACACTTTCTCTTTTCTGCAATGGCCTCTTCAAGCAACCCAAGGAAGAAATCCAAAACTGCTGGATCATCTAAACACAAAGAACCTGAAATTCCAGCACCTCCTTCTTATAGACATTGTTCTATTGAAGCTTGGTTTGATGATGATGATGGAGAGGATGATGATTAAACTGGTTCTGCAACTAATAGAGAGATGTTGTTGCTGATCGTTGTTCTATCGGTTTTGAGATACTGGTGTCGTATTCGTGGTTTTTGAAGTAAAGTCGCTGATGTGTTTGCTGGTTTTTTGGAATGTCTGTTCGTTGGTGCACTTGTCTGTTATTGAAAATGCTGTTAATACTGCTGCTGTATTTGCTGGTTTTTTAGAGTAAAACTATTGTCGTTGCTGCATAATCGAAGCATTTGCTGTTCGTTATTCATCGAAGTACAGCTCATCGGTGCATTAATTCATTGCTTCTGCTGCATTCATCGCTGGTGCATCCGTTATAACTCGAAGTGTTGTTGCTGTGTGCTGTTATTTTTGTAATGCTGGTTTTGCTGTTGCTGCTTCTGGTGCATTTGTTGTTGTTGGTGCATTAATTCAACTGCTGCTACACAGATTCTGCTGATGCTTGCATTGTTGCTGTTTGCATTCATGTTTTTGCATTTCATTGCTGTTTGGTTGTGTGCTGTATGTGCTTATTTGTTGCTGTTTTTTAATTGGGTCAAATTCCCATGTATCTTGAACAATTTTTAAGTTTCCTGCATATGCTATGTTATTTCTCTTGTGCTATTTGATGATTCCAAAGGGGGAGAAAGTATTGAATTCATTTGAAGGCACACACATCATGAAGCACAGGTGAAAGGGGGAGACTTCTGCTTCTGCGCGCTCTGCTATCTGCTATGATCGCAGCTATTTGCTGCTATGTAAAATGGTGTTGCAGTATTTTCTAAACTACTGCTATATTTCCTTACCACCATATTGTTCTGCTGTATTTTTGTGTTTTGTGCAGGACTCTTACATTCTTCAAAGACAATGAATGCATCAAGTGGTTGTCATCATCAAATAGGGGGAGTTTGTTGGACTTGAAGACTTGGTTTCAAGTGAATTTGATGTCTCCAACCACCTTTGATGATGAAGATGATGGTGCTTGAAGAATGGAGATTGTGTCTTAGGATTAGAGAGTCTTAGATTGTGTGGTAAGATGCATTTCAATTAATCTTGGACTTAATCTTGGGGTTTAAAATGATTTGAAATGTTTTAAAAGGTTTTAAAATGTTTTCAAAGGTATTAACTATTTTTTAACTGATTAAAAATCTGATTTCAATAAGTTAAACTGTTCTTCACTTTTAAAGCTTTGTTTTTTGGAAATTTTAGCTGACTGTTTTCGAAATTTAAGCTAGTTAAAATCCTGGTATCTTTGTTCAAGAATTCCACTTCTCTGGAATAGCTAGTTAAAACGGGTTTTTAACTGACTGATTTCAAGTTTCAGAAAAAGGGTGCTCTCTGGAAAATTGGTTTTAATGGAAACAACCAGTTTAAATGCGCTTTCAATCGACTATTCTCGTCAGAATCAGTTTTAACAGCTTTGCTATAAATAACTTGAAATTCAAAGAACTGGGTGACGAATCATTTTTAGAAGAACCCACTGAGCAAGAACGTTTCTCTTACACTCTAAATCAATTTGCGAATCTCTCCAAGAAGTCCAAGATCCAATTGATTGTGAATTGAATCAAGATTTGCATGCTCTATTTTTGCGTTCAGTTCTTGCTCTGTTTTCGTTTCTGCACTGAATTTCCAGGTGAATTCAATCCAATTCTTTGTGTGTTTGTTAGCTGCGTGTTTGTCTCTTAATCAGGGCGATTAAGGGTTCTTGTAATAGGGTTTTACAAGTGTTTAGAGGTCTTGTAGGGTTCAAGACTAGGTGCAGCTTTCTGGTTTTCGTTTTTCATGTAGTGTTCATGTAAAAACTGATTTTTAGTGAATTGATTGGATCTGTGTGTTTAGGAAACTGGATGTAGCCTTTGTTGAAAGGTGAACCAGTATAAATCTGCTGTGTTGTTCTTCTTCCCTTGATCTTTTACATTCGGCAATTGAATTTTGAATTGTAATTGAATTGAATATATGATCAATTGATTAACAGCATTTCAAGAACCTATTAAAACTGGTTTTAATCTTCATTCTGCAACTGGTGTTTCATATTTGGGTTTTGAATTTTGAAAATCTTTGAGAGTTTAATTTACCCCCCGCTCTTAAACTCAGCCATTTATTCCAACACTAGGGTCACCCAGGTTGGACTCGACCAGCACCTTGAGACCTTGACCCAACACAACTTGATTTGGGTGTGTGTTTCCTATTTGGTTGAATCAAAGGTCGACTAGATAGTACCCAAACTTTTTGACTCAACATGATCTAGGTTTAGTACAACTTGACTTGACCTGAATTAGAATAGACTCGAGTTGACTAACCCATGCCAACTCAACTGGACTAGGCCCAGGTTGTCCTGATAAGACTCAGGTCCTTTTCAACTCAAGTGAACTTGGTTCGAGTTATGTGATGGCCAATTTTTCTGGACATGGAAGTAAAACAAAATACTGAATTGAAAGCTATGATATTTTTTACAAATATTGACTTTTCTCATGACTGTTACTATTAGATCAAGTAGAACAATAGGAGACTTTAGTAATTTAGAAAAATTGATTTTTCCATTCATATAACTAAAACTAAATTTTAGACTCATTGATCTAGTTTCACATAAACTCTTTTCGATTCACATTGAAAACATTTAAAAATGGGATCATGTTCCAAATTTCTGTCAATTATATGCAAAATATAAGTTTAAGAAAAAAATTTCAAATAATTAGAAATTAATTATTTATATGAAGATTTCTTTATCTCATTTAGATAACTTAAATTTATAGTGATAAAATGATGAATTTTTAAAATATATATGTTAATAAACCATAAATATTAAAAAATAATTTATAAAGAGACATGAAATTTTAATGTGCAGAAATTAAAAAATCTTAACTATATTAAATTTAGAATATCTCAAAAATGGTTAGAAACAAGTATTTCTTCTATTATGTATCCTTAAATAATCAAATATTTAAGTGATGATTCACCATGATTTATTGTTAAATTTAATTTATAATTAAATCAATTTTTTTATTTTTTCATTTACAAGATTATTATCTCTTTTTATTTTTTAAAATAATTTTTCTTTTTAACCAAGTATTTCTCTTGTGATAAATTCTTAGGTTTCTATGAAGGGTATTGAACTATTTAATAAAATCAATAATTCAAAAACTTATTTATTAAATCATTATGCAAAACTATAAAAATTTATTATTTATACAAATTTATAATATATATATATATATATATATATATATTATTGATTAATTGATGATTGATTAATGTTATAAGTTTAAAAAGTAATTATATTATATTATATAAAATCATATAAAGTTATATTATATTATATTATATAAAATTAATAAAATTGTCAATTCATTGAATTATATATAAATTGATTTTATAATGTTGTAATGAGTTTAAAAAATAATATAATATTTTTATGTTTAAATTATAGAAATTTATAATTTTATAAAATTTAATTACATAAAATTGTAGAAAACTATATTATACTAGATAAAATTGTAAATTAATGGAGTTGTATATGATTTTATACAATTTCATAACATATCTTATGGATTGATTTTATAATTTTATAATTAGTTTATCAAATAATATATTTTAAAAAATTATTATTTAACTTATAAATAATATATTTGAATTAATTTTTTTTCTAAAATTATAAAATTTTATAGTTTTATAGAAATTAATTGTATAAAATTATATTATATTATATAAAGTTATATAAAATCAATAAAAGTATAAATAGTGTAATTAAATTATATTTATGTAATTTAAACATTGAATAAATTGTTTTATTATTGGATAAAATTAAAGAAAAGGTTGCTTTTGAAATAAACCATACTCATTATTTGTATGTTGATGGCTTATAAATATTTTTTTATATATAATATTGATGGATTTATAGGAGAGCTGTATTATTTGGTTAAAATTTGTTTATGTTATTGAAAAGAAAGTGAAAAATGTTATAATATAAGAACTTGTTTGCAATTTAATATTTCTCTATAGATTCAAAATCATCTTCTGCATTCTATTCTTATGTTTCTGAAACCTTTCATTCCAAATCCAATCCATGTTTGTTTCGGTGGACAACAGTAGCATCAAGATTTTAGGTCACTGTGCTATCTTCCTACAGAGGTTTTCTTTATCTTTTCACTTCTTCCAATGTCTCTATTTAAATGTTGTGAATTTTAAAGGAATTGTTTGGTCTTCGAAATTTGATTGTGAATCGAAGGTTTAGATGATGCTAGGAATGTAGTTACTTGTAAGGGGGTTATATCATTGTTTTGGAGATTGTAATCTTTCTCTTATATTCATTCTTGTGATTGACTAGCTTTATTATAGTTCTATCTTTGTATCTCTTCTTCTAAATTTTCACTAGTTTCTTTGTAGTTCTGGTTCAATTTTCTGTTCTTGATTATATCTCCTGTAATGTAATGGAATTCCTACTTCATTACTGTGATTCAATACTATGAACAAATTTCTGTCATAAATTACATATTGTTTTAAGTTGTCAATTCTCTCAGTAACTACCATTATGGAATCAAACTGAAAATTTTATGCTTGTTGATATTTATGTTTAACTGTGACAAAGGCTTTTGATAGGTGAAATGATATAATAGAAAAGAAATAAGAGGATAGAAAAGAAAACAAGAAGGTGTGGTCAAAGTGGTTAAGGAAGGTATAAAATTGACGTTCTTGGTAGATTCTTGTAAGCTTAATTCTATTTCTGTCACAAAAATGTCTTTGATGTGTTCATTAACAAACATTAATCTCACATAGTCAAAAAGTTAAAATAAGATTTAAAAGATTAATCGATTAGATTTTAACCTAGACATTCCAGAATTCTTCTTTGTTTGTAAAAAATATCATCATAGAACTATTCTCAACAATTTTTTCACACAAATTTAAACCTATACATAATGTTTGAAATTGAAAGAATAGAAAAAATCTTCTAAAAGCCCGTGTCACGAATTGCATCAATAAATTTTCTATCATCATGCAACGAAACCAAATGCATAACATCTTCAAGGTTGGGTATTACTTCATTCACTAAGCTAACATCTTGAAAATTCAAGCAATCCTTCTGAACTTTTAGTACATGTGAGTCATAAGTAAGTCTTTACTTTACCAGTAGGAACATGAGATAATAAACCAATAGCAAACATTTGCTTTTGAGGTTGTCAAGTCTTCTGAATTCCACATAAACTATGTAGCAACTCTACATGTGAGATTTTTCTTCAAGATATTTTCGGTTTGATTCCATCCAATCCAAGAACATTTGTTTTGTAACTTTCTCTATGCAAAACAATATCTATTTCATCAAGATCTGCATACACCATAAATTGATGATCATTTAGTTGAAAAGGAAGTCTGGTAAGAAAATGCTGTTAAATTGAATCACAAGCACAAATAAATTTATAATATATAATCTCATCAACATTCACACAATCATAGTATCATATAATCTCATCAACATATGAATAATCTCATTTTTCATACATTGATCATCAAACATGCACAATTGTTTAAAAACACTTTGAATTCAATAAGCTAATTGACAGAAGAAGAATAATCAAAGATTTACAGGACATATCTTGAATTCAATATTAAAAAAATTAAAGAGTGTTACCTTAGTCTTCTTCCTTTTCCTCTCCAGTCTTTTTGTTGTCTGAAATTAGAATATCAAGCAACAAATCCTCTACTAATGTACTTCTCTTGTTTAAACCCAAATTTGAAATCAAACTTTTTATCAGAAGGATAGATAGAAGGATTCAGGTAAGATCTAATGTAGATCTAAATCTCTTTTCGCTTGTGGGCTTTACGTGATTCGAGAGACCATTACAACTCTACTTTTCTCGAGAACTCACACATCCCTTATCAATATAAGGACAATTATCTCTTGAGCTCAGGTCTCGATTTGCATCTATTGAAAAAAAAAGGAGATCCTAACAACTAAGAACTATGAAATCGCCCTTCGCAAAGCAGTTTTTATTTTGAACTTGTGTTTTTTCCCCTTCTTCTTTCTACCATGGCAAGTCTTTGTGAAATAAAATCGATGAGAAAAAAAAGCAAGCCAATAAGAGATTTTTCTAGCACAACCTTGACACTTCTCACTACATCAAACAATTGAAAGCATGAATAATGTTAAGATCCCCCGACACCAAAAGAATGGAAGAGGCAATCTCATAATTCTTTGCTTGTTTGTTAGGTGTTCCTTTTTTTTCAATAGAAGCTGAGCTAAGACCTGAACTCAGGAAATAACTGTCTATGTATTGATAAGGAGGGATGTATGAATCAGCCATAAGAGAGAAGCCATAATAGCCCCTTGATAGTCTGAATCCCACAAGTAAACAGAAAGTTGGATCTAGTTTTGATCTAACCTGAATCTCCAGAACTATCCTTCTAAGGGGGTAAGTTTAGTTTGTTTCAAACCCTTGTTTATACAGATGAATTAGGTCATGTTAACCTATCTTGGAGGATTAACATCTCAGGAATAGGTGTCAATAAGCACATGAAGTTATCCATGCAGCTGAGATAAATGACTCACAATCCAGCACAATGACACAATTTTCAGATGTGGGTCACACTTTTGAGCTAATTGTTTTGTCCTGGGCTAAAAGCAAGAAAAACTTCATCCTTATCTTTTCTTTTTTCACCCCATCCATATTACCACATATTTTTTGAGATAAGGTTATTTGTACCATGACATCATTTTTTTAAACTCAAAATCTTATAAATCAAAATGAAAATTAAACTAAATAAAAAATATTATATATTTCTAAATGAAAATAAATCTACTAAGGGTTATCATAGATTAGATTTTGAAAATCCAATCTAGATCCAAGAAAAAAGATTGGATCAAAATTCAAATCCATTTTAACTAGATAAAATTATTCAGTTTTTTTAATTCAATTAAAATGGATTAAATAAGGTTAAATCCATATTAAATCTATTTTTTTAATTAAATTAAATTTAGATTCATTTTCTCAAATGATATTTAAATTTAGAAAGTTGAGCATAGTTAAACTCAGCACGACCTAGGGTTATGCAGGTTGGGCTTGACTAGAGCCTCGAGACCTTGACCCGTCACAGCTTGATCTGGGTCTATGTTGAATCCTTGAGCCTATGCCAATTTGGTTAAACCAAGGGCCGATTCGATAGTACCCAAGCTTTTTGAATCGACATGACCCATACTTAGTATAACTTGGCTTGACCTGAACTAGAATAGACTCAAGTTGACTAACCCATGCCAACTCAAGTGGACTAGGCCCAGGTTGACCCGATAGGACTCGGGTCCTTTTCAACTCAAGTGGACTATGTCCGAGTTGTTCCATTATTTACATGATGGTCAATTTTTTTGGACATGGAAGTAAAAAAATATTGAATTGAAAGCTATGATATTCTTTACAAATATTGACTTTTCTCATGTTGCTATTAGATGAAGTAGAACAATAGGCGACTTTTGTCATTTAGAAAATTTGATTTTTTCATCCATAGAACCAAAACTAAATTTTATACTCATCGATCATCTTATTTCATATAAAGTCTTTTCGATCCACATTGAGAACATTTAAAAATGGGATCATGTCTCAAATTTCAGTCAAGTATATTCAAATATAAATTTAAGAAAAATATTTTTCAAATAATTAAAAATTAATTATTTATATGAAGATTTCTTTATCTTAGATAAGTAAGATAAGTTTAGTTTATAGTGCTAAAATGATGAATTCCTAAAATATGTATGTTAATAAACAATAAAATGTTAAAAAATAATTTATAAAGAGACATGAAATTTAATTGCAGAAATAAAAAAAAATCTTAACTATATAAAGCAATGCTTGTTCATGGATTTAAATCATGATAACTCTTTATAAATTGAAAATTAATGTAAACATTAATTTATCTTTAATAAATGATGAAAATAAATCTTTAAAACTATATAATGAAGATGATATTTATACCTACCCAATTCTAGAATATATTAATTAAAATCAAATAGATTATAAGATATTGATTGAATAAGTTTTTTTTTACATGATTTTATTATATCATCTCATCAACATATATTTATAGGAAGACATATGTGTATTATGATATAATCTCATCAACATATACATACAATTCATAGTATGATATAAAATATGCTTGATCCCATTTTTCATACATGGAGACTTTTTGTTTAAAAGGTCACATTAATTATAAAGCATGCATTTCTAAACTATTACAAAAAGCTTTGAGAAGGTATTTCTACAAAATTATACACCTGTCAATATCTTCAAGAATCTTAGACTTTGCATCTGATTTATAAAAAGTAATATCTAAACATGAGGCAGGTCATGTTTTTAAAACTCTAAAAATTACAAACATATGAAAATAATGAAAGAATTACACATTTTCAAAAATTTAAATGAATGAAACAAATTAAAAAAAAACTTATAAATCTTTATCCTTAACCTAGGTTGATTGCACTGCTACAGGAACGGTATTCCACGTCGGTTCTGGAGGCATTTTCACAACGACCCCAAAATCGACGTTGAACAAGATGTCGTAAAAAGTAATATTTTTTACATTGGTTCAAACTAAGCCGACGTTGCATAGTCATGAGCAAACAACGTCGGTTACACAAATAACCGACGTTGTAAGTCTATATACTTTTCTACGTCGGTTATATGTATAACCGATGTAGAAAGTTTGTGCCTATTCTAAAATACAGTTTCTATTTTCTTATTTTCCCTAAATTTTTGTACCTGCACATTTAAAATCAGACCAACAAACAATTTTATATATCACACCTCAAGCATTTGAAAACATTTCAAATCAATTTTCAATTATTATAATTACATAAACTTGATCTATTTACATAATTACAATTGTGTAAATAAAATTACAATATAGTATACAGTTGCCTATTTCTAATGTCTAAAAATTTTTGTGCCCATTTTTCTCTAACTTGATTGATAGACTCTTTAGGCAAGGGCTGCGTGTCATTGAATACCTGGAACAAAATGAAAGCATGTTAAGTACATGACAAAGTAGGAAACTTTACCAATAGGGTTTTGGAGGACTAACCTGTCTCCAAGTATCTCTAATATTCCCAAAAACTATAAGCCACATCCAATACATTACGTAGTAGCCACATTCGTAGCTACCCGTTTGTCTATTAACCTATAATCAATTGAACAAATCATTAGTTGTGAAAAATACATATTCAATATTATAATGATATTAGAGAATTCAAAGTAACCTTACATTTAGGATTTCCCAATGTGGGTTAGTGGCTTTGCTGATGTGCATTCCATCAATGGTACTGCACACCTTAATAGCACTGTTGAGAAGTTATTAGTCAATATATGAACATTACTTATATTTGAAAACACAAACTTTCGAATACTTACCTATTCAAAATATTCTTCAAATCAGTATCTAGTTTTTAATTCATAGAATAAAACCAATATACCGTCTTCTCTGGACGACTGATGAGGAAGAATTGCCAATGATGCCTAGAAAAATAACATGTTTAGAATATAACTCAATCACAATAAAAACACTAATAAATTTATATTGACTTACTGGAATAAATAAGCTCCAAGATATACCTGCCTTTTGGATGCCTGGATCCAATTTTGGCTATATCTTTGGACTTCTTCCCTTTTATTTCCAGCTTGTTGGATTGACTGAGGCTCAAAAAATCCATAAACATATGAAGCTCCCTGCTCCTCAGCTAATTCATCCATCATCCTAAAAAATGAAAAATAATAATATTTTATATATTAAATAATCAAATTGAAATTATAAAAATAATAATAAATAAATATATGTACTTACATTGTCCAAAGTTGTAAAATAGAGATGTTGAGATCCTTATTACCCAATGTCACCTCTGAGATGTCAGCATATGAAATGTAGAGAGAGAATCTTGCATTATCTATCCCAAATCTCCTAGCATCCCATTGAATCTTAAAGGAGTTTCCATAATACTATGCAGAGGCATGGATCAACTCAACAATTGGACTTTTTAGGAGAGCTGCTTATTTTCCTTTAGTATGTTCAGAAGCAGCAGCACTTTTAGGCTTCTGAACATCCTACATGTTTAAAACAATACTGATTAGTATACAAATAACATTTTTAGAAGTCATTAACATAAAAAATTACATACCTTTTCTGAAAGTTGTCAGACTAAATGTTCGGGCCAAGCAATGAATGTGTGAAGGGCCTGTCCCACTTTTTGTACCTCATCAGTAGGCACAGGGACTTGAGCATCAACATCTCGAATCTCTTCTACCACCACTCTCAATAAACCAGGTGCCAAAGGCACACTGTGGATGGTAGAAACCCCTTCCTGAACTGAACCAAGGGCCACCAATCTTGGTTCAAGCAACCCATCCTCCACCAATAAGGCGCACTGTTTCTTCTCAACTGATGGACCAACTGTGGATGCATGATATATTTCAAGTTACAATAAGGATTTTACCTGTCGGTGCAGGTGCATGTGCAGCAGCAACAACAGGAGAAGCTAGAATAGGAGCAGCATTAGTGGAAGTACTTCCCATTGTACCAACAGATGGAGGAGATGGTTGAACGTATTGGTGGGAAGATGCCATCCTAGCTGCCAAGTCTGGAAAAATGCTAAGTAACTGCTCCTGAACCTGTGCTACGATGACCGGTGTCAGCTTCGCTGTGAGCTTCTTCTTGAACTCCTCTTCACTAATTGTTGAGCTTTGGGTATTCTTTACTGGTGACCCAAAATATTGTCGAATACCCACACCGATCCCCACACCCCGAACACGGCCGGGGTGTTCATCTTTACCAATAGCAGTGGTTAGTATATCCTGACTACCACATGGAACAAAAGTTCCCTGTGTACACTGCTCCTCCAAGGAATCCTACAATAAATTTAATACATTATATATAAATATACAAGTCTGAGAAATTAATCATATTAGAGTTAAAGAATAGTAACTTACAATCCTATCAGCAATCTCTTTAGCCTTCTCAGATGTCATCTCACCGGAAGGCTTTTGACGAGCTCTCTTCCAAGTTTCATGACGTTTAGGAGGAGATGGTGGGGGGAGATCATCCTGGCTTATACTAGAACTGGCTAGCTCTTTTTCTCTAAATACAGCCTTCTCATCCATCATTCTCTCATCCAGGAGACCATACCCCCCACGAGACAGATGGTTGGGGGTCAAATTCTTCTTCTAAATCTCCTTGGCCTTTAATCTTTTCTCCTGCAAAATCATTGATATTAGAATATAGTACAATAACTTAATAAATTTAAATTAATTCATACCTCCCACTCCAGGCTAGTCCTAATCTCCACAAATTTCATCTAGTCCTCCTCAGATATGCCATATCGTTGGCAAGGAGTAAGTCCCGCTAACGACATCCTCAGCATAAACCCATCTCGTAGTTAATGTGGACTTGAACTGCCTCCACATTTTTGCAATGCTGGACATAATCTTCCTCTTAACTGTCTTCGAGTTTTCAATATCAAAATACTTCTGCAAAAATAAAACATAATTAGCATCAAAATTAAAAATCAATATTCAAGAAAAGACAATTGAAAATAGATTTAAATTTACCAAAATGTCCTGCCAAATCAAATTCTTCACGGTGTCCTCAACATTATTCAGTCTGGATGCAAAATAGATACCTAAACATAATCATTAGTTACATGAAAATAAGAATTATATGTAAATATGTAAAAAAAGTTGAAATATACACTTAGAATTACCTTCTCCCGTGCAACGGTACCCAAGTAGCTACTGAACTAGGTATGATGCGGACCAGACACCTTCCCAGTGTGGGGATCAACAGACACACTCATCTTCTCTCTTGTCATGTGTCTGGCTGTCAAGCTCACTAATCGTGTAGCTTGCCTAGTCCTCCGGGGGAGATGTTGGAGGAGGTGAGGGAGGAGGTGGCGGGGGAGGAGCTGAAGGAGATGCCATGTGTCTGTAAAGAAAATATATAGCAATATAATTTATAAATCGTAAATATACAAACATAAAAAAAATACATAAACAAGTTAAAGTAGAAACATACTTAGACAACTAAATTTTCCCATATCCCTTCATCATGATCATTACGAGTTGCATGGACCACATCCTCTTCTACATCTTCAATACTACTAGACAGTCGTGGTGAATTAGGAATGACAATGAAATCATCTGACTCATCTTCATTTTCATGGTTCACATCAATCCCTTTGCCTTGGAGGACCACAGACCACCTATCATTACATGGGTCGGTCACATAAAAAACTTGTTTTGCTTGATATGCCATGATGAATGGTTCTTCCTTATGACCTAGCTTCTTAAGGTCTATCATAGTAAAACCCATTTCATCAAATTGAACACGGTATTGCTATCAACCCAAACACATTTAAATAGAGAAACTCTAAATTTACTGTAGTCAACCTCCCAAATTTCCTCAATCACTCCAAAGTAACTTATGGATGCCATGATGGGGTTTTTATCCTTTGAACTAGAAAAGTGCATGGATGTGGCCTCAATAGATACTCCACTATTTTGAACTATGCTATTGTCATCTTGTGACTTTGTGTAAAAGGAATATCTATTAATGTCGTACCCAGTCCAAGTGATGACGTTATGTTTTTGTCCATGAGCTAGCCATTTCAATGTATCAGATGCATGCTGATCTGAAAAAATTTGGCTTCTAAACCAACTGACAAACTTGTTGTTATGCTCCTTCACCAACAACCGTTCACCCATTTTGGGGTTTTCGATCCTCAACATTGATTGATGAGCAGATATGTAAGGAAGAACTTCATCTGTATTATTCAAAATATACAAGTGTGCCTGACTCAACTCAGTAGTATCCTTTGGTTGAACTTTTATACCACGAGTACCCTTTCCATTTATCCTATCATCATGTTGACTTGTAGGAACACCCACGGCTTGTGCTTTTGCCAAGTATTCTGATTAAAATTCTGTAGCTTCTTCTACAATATACCTTTCAACTATAGAAGCTTCAGGTCTGTATGGATTCTTAGTATACCCTTTGAAGATTTTCATGTATCACTCAATTGGGTACATCCACCGCAAATAAACTGGGCCACATAACCGTATCTCTCTTACAAGATGAACAATTAAGTGAACCATAATATCAAAAAATGATGGAGGAAAATACATCTCCAATTGACATAGTATAATTGCTGCCTCATTTTCCAACTGATCCAATGATTTTTCATCAATTACCTTGGCACATATAGAGTTGAAGAAAAAACACAGACGCATAATTGCATTTCTCACATTCTTCGGGGGTATGCCACATATAGCTACAGGTAAGAGTTGTTGCATCAAAACGTGACAGTCATGTGACTTTAACCCAATTAGTTTAAGATCTTTCATTGACACAAGACTCCTAATATTTGAAGAGTATCCTTGTGGAACTTTAATACTCCGAAGACACCGACAAAAACTAGTCTTCTCTTTTTTGGACAAAGTGTGACATGCTGGTGGAAGATATGTTCTCTTGCCTTCAGATCTTGGATGCAATTCTGGACGTATTCCCAATTCACAAAGATCTTGACGAGTATTCACTTCATCCTTTGTCTTACCTTTGATGTTCAAAAGTGTGCTAATTAGAATATCACATACATTCTACTCATCATGCATCACATCAATACAATGACGTACATCTAGATGACACCAATATGGAAGTTCAAAAAAATTGATCTCTTCTTCCACTTGCTTCTATCAGTTGATTTCTTTTGGGTCTTTCCAAATGCAACATTTATGTTTTTCACTCGATCATAAACTTCCTCATCTGTTAACGATGTCTTAGAAATTTCATCCTCCTGGCAATCGTTAAAAGCTTTCTTCAATCTTTGATATGGGTGGTTAACTGGAAGGAATTTTTTGTGTTTATTATAAATTATCTTCTTCCCATGTTTCAATTGCAGATAACTTGTATCTTCTTCACAAATAGGACACGCATGATGACCCTTGACACTGTATCCACTCAAGTTACCATATGCTGGGAAGTCATTTATGGTACAAAATATCATTGCATATAACTTGAAATTCTCCTGTCGATACCCATCAAACACCTCTACTCCTTCCTCCCACAACAATCTTAAGTCATCTATCAAAGGACTTAAATAAACACCTATGTCATTTCCTGGCTGTCTTGGACCTGCAATCATCATAGATAGCATAACATATTTTCGCTTCATGCACAACCAATGTGGAAAATTGTAGATCACCAATAAAACTGGCCATGAATTGTGGTCAATGCTTAAGTTACCAAAAGGATTCATTCCATCTGTAGCTAGTCCAAGTCTAAGGTTTCTTGCATCACTACCAAAACTTGGAAATAGACGATCAATTTTCTTTCACTGTGGAGAATCAGTCGGATGTCGAAGTTGTCCATCACGTTTCTTTGCAACTGAATGCCATATGAGATTTTTTGAATCTTCTTCATTAGCAAACAATCACTTAAACCTTGGAATTATTGGAAGATACCATATAACCTTTGTAAGAGGACCCTTTTTATCACTATCTTCACCAAAACCATCACCATCCTTGACTTTGTAACATGATACACCACATTTTGGACACTTGTGAAGAGATTCAAACTCTTTTCTGTATAAAATACACTCATTAGGACAAGCATGTATCTTTTTATATTCTAAACCCATTGGACAAAGTATCTTCTTTGCTTCATACATACGATCAGGCAATGTGTTCTCATCTGGAAGCATCTCTTTCAAAAGTTCTAACAATTCATTGAAACTTTTATCACTCCAACCAAACTTTGCCTTCAAATTGACCAATCTTAATACAAAAGACAATCGTGTGAAAGTTGTACATCCAGGATACAAAGGCGTCTCTGAATCGGTCTTCAATTTATCATATACAGGTGCATGTGCTTGAAGAAAGCTCTCCTGACCCACATCACGAAGCATATCCTCTATTCGATCTTCCATACTGACATCCTCCTCCTCCACAGTTTGTGATACTACTGGAATATCAATAAGTTCACCGTGCCATGTCCATGTGGTATAATTTTTCATGATCCCCTCACAGATAAGATGTTCTCGTATTATATCTATGGTTTGAACTCTTCCATTAACACACTTAACACAGGGACAATAAAATCTTCAGACCATTTCGTTAAGAAAAACTCAAAAATTGTTCAACTGCATTCTCATACTCTTCTTATATACGACTTGCATTCATCCAACTTCGATTCATTTTCAGATTTTAGACTACAATTAAGAGTTAATAAAAGACTTATCGGTCATCAATGAATTTAATATCATTGATTACTATAATGAAAATTATCAGCAGAATTTGCTATAACATTATTTAGTGGAGTTTGCTCTATAAGAGAGACAAACCCATTGTAACGAAATTTCAGTAGAGTTTCCTCTGTTATTTTACGAAATCCAAATTTTCAAACAACATCAAATATCTCAATAAAGCCGAATGGGCACAGCTAGATTATCAGCAGCATCTTGTACAGGCATTTCAATAAACTCATCATACAACCACTATTTTAGAAAACAATAAATTAAAAAAAAAACATACAAACCTAGCGGCGGCAGCAGCGACGAAGGGGCTGACAGCAAGGGAGCAGTGTTCACTCAAGCGGTGGTGGTGACGACGACCTGCTCTGTCAAGGGAAGCTCATACCGGTGGCAAAGGAGAGCTTCCAGGCGGTGGTGACGACCTTCGCGTAAGGGGAAGAGCTTCACGCAAGGAGAGGAGCTTCGCGGCGACGGGGTTGACGACGGTGAGGGGGAGGAATGACGTCGCTGTCGTAGAGGAGAGGGAGGCTCGTGGCAGAGAACGAAGACGACAAACAGGGAGTGCGTCGAAGAATAGGAAAAGTGAGGAGGGAAAGGGGGGGAGTAGGTTTTAAAGGAGTTTCTACGTCGGTTGTAACCCAAAATCGACGTCATAAGTGCAACGTGAAGCGTTCTACGTCGTTTCGGACTACAACCGACATAGTAGTTTGAACATTCGACATCGGTTCTGCAAATAATCGACGTCGAATATACAATTCAAATATTCTACGTCGGTTTACGCATACAACTGACGTAGAATGGTCAATTCAAATTTTTCTACGTCGTTTGTGTTGCAATTGACGTAGAATGCTTACGTTAAATGGTAATTCTGTAGTAGTGTTGAAACAAATGAATCTCAACCTTTCAAACTCAACCTTTGTATATGCATAAACTAATATTACATTCTCCCAAGTGTGTTTGTGCCCCCTTCTTCTTTTTACCATGAAAAGTTTTTGTGAAATAATTCTGATGAGAAGAAGTAAGACATTAAGAGAATCTCTTGGCATAATCTTAGAAACTTTAAGATCCTTTTTCAAACTTGCTCCTCTTTCCAAGAGAGATACATAAATAGTCACATCTCATTACATCGACTAAGGTGGATGTTCTCATTTGTGAATCAAAGTTTTAGATGATGTTATGGATGTAGCTACTTATAATGAGAACCTACATATAATTGGAATTACGGTTATACTATTGTTTTGGGGATAGTCATCTTTCTGTTGGATGAATTCTTATGATTGACTAATTTTATTACAGTTTTATTCTTACATCTCTTCTTCTAAATTTTAACTTGTTTCATTATAGTTCTTGGTTGTATCTTCTGCAATGTAATGGAATTTCTATTTCATTACTGTGATTTAATATTATGAATAAGTTTATGCGTCATAGATTGCTTTACATTATGTACACTTCTCAATTCTCCTGGTAGCTACCTTGAAAAAAGAGAGGAAGTAACAGAGGCCAAGTATATTAATATACACACTTTGTGAAAGTGTTCTAGATTGTATGTACACACTTCAAAATTCTCCCTTGTGTGATTCTTACTTCTTTTAATATAAACCCTCAAAAATGAATTTCTAGACTTCTCTTAACAATGTTTCTGGTTATGGCCTCTTAACCCTGTTTTTGTCCTCATATAAACATTTCAAAATAAAACTTATGAAAGTCCCAACTACTAGGCATAATCTGATAGCAGTCTATCTCGAACCCACACAAAGGGATCTTGATGGGGAACCTTTGCATTCTTAAGGGGCGATGACTAGGTCTAGGGGTCAAAGATTGGAAATGGACATCTCCAAGAGGTTCATGGCACTCCATGTAAGCTTGTAATTAAGGAACATAAGGATGAAGAACTGGAGTAGTTATCTCTTAGATTTGTTTTTGGCCTTGAAGACTTGTAATTTTGTTTTTATGATTTTGTAAGTCTCTGGATCTAACCTTAAATTCAAAACAAAGTGTCATAAGATGACTAGGAAAATACTTCTAAAGAAAATTATTAATGTGGTTTTAAGGAAAAAAGTCATTCGAAACACTTAGCCTTTACTGGTTGGACTCTTGATGCTGAAATAGGGGACACCTTGCAATCTACATCAGGAAATCAACGTGGGATGTTGCTTTTCCTCATGCTCTACACAATCAGTCGCATAATTTATTTGAAGTTGACTTACAATTGTTAATCAAGATGTTGGGAATCAAACTCAGTCATCAAGTCCAGTGTTTACTAAATAGGACTTGTGTTTTGGCTATCATGGAAGGGATTCATGCATAAGAAGTCAAATTGTGCGCCAAACAAAGGCTAATCTATAAAAGAAGAAGCTCCTACTAAAATTTCTTGTTCAAGAGAGAAGTTGAAGAAAAAGAAAACTAACGCAAAAGAAGTTGTAAATTTGAAGAAAGAAGATGAGACTTTGAAGAAGAATGTGGACATGTTAACTAAGACAAAGTCCGACCTCCGTAAAAAACTCAGAGAAGCGTAAGACAAACATTCTGAATACCTCCTAACTTGGAAAACTAAAGAAAAATACTACTAGGAGATTGAGGAAACCTTGAAAATTGAGATTGAGAAAACCTTCGACATGGGTTTTCAGGCACAATAGTGCATTTGAAAGTGATCCTCTCGAACTTTGATACGTTAGTCCTAGACCCATACAAGTTGAAAGTAATCATCTTAGTCCCAGACTCACTCATTTGGACCCACCCAAAGTCATATCTTGCACTATTTTAGACATTCCCACACATTTATGAGAAAATTTTCAACATTGGAGAAATACCTTAGCCAAATCTTCCACATTTTTATGGAGAAGTTACTTTAATGGTACAATTTCATTCACCATTTTCTTTAAAAAATACTTTAAATTGATGTGACGTTGTGAGAGAAAAAATTGATTTTCTTACATTTAAATTAAAAAAAAACATTTTCTTTTTCCTCCCTATTAACCAAGTTACACTCTTAAAATAAATATCTATCCATGTTAACAATAAATATAAAATATAAAATATAAAATATTTAAGTCTACCTTATTATATAGATATTTATCTCTTTTAATATAGGAAACATTATTCGACGACTTCAATATTCATTTTAACCTAACTGCTATAAAATTCAATAATTAATTAAATTATTTATAAACTAATAATTTAAAAATTGAAATATTTTCAAATTCACTTACTATATTACAAATTAAATATTATTATATTTTCAAATTTAATTAAAAGTATCGTATTATAAACTAATAATTATTTATCATTGTTTATGTTCATAATTTATTTATTAATTACAATATTTTTAATTATAATACAATAATATCGTTATAAAATTTACACCATTGCCTATTTTAATTCTTTTACCAATATCCTCAATTTTTTACAACGTTATTTAATTTTTAAAAAATTTTAGATTATTCAAAAATAGTATAGCCTGTCTTAACGTATATTTTAAATTTATTTCATTTTTTTAAAACTATTTTAACTTTAGTATAAAAATTTAAAAATTCATAAAAGCAATTAGTCCTTACAAAGGCCCAAATGATAAATTGGTTATTCATTATTAAAAATGAGAAACATTACTAAAAATCGGTTACCCTTCCTTATCTTAATAGTAATGTATATTATTTAGGTAAATAACTAGTTTGATAGCCTCGGATATCATGTTATGCACGGAAAAAATAATACAAAAAAAGTTAAATGAATTAAAACTTTAAAATATAACGAATTAAAAATAATTTAATATTATAAAGGGTATTAATACATATGATATTTAATATATATTTATTGTAAATATTTATATATTTCACAATAAAATTATTTATTATAGAATTTATATTTAAACACTCATAACTAAAAAGTACGTGCAGTCCTTCTTTCTCATGAAAATGTTAATGTAAACATTCATAAAATTATTTATTATAGAATTTATATTTATATTTGTCTACATGTAAATGTAAACATAGTTGTTGGTAAATAAATTTTCTAATAAGATAAAGTCTCATCTGGAAAATATTGTTGGTTGATTACTTAAAATTAAAGTCATTCTTCAAATATTTTAATAACTTGAATTCTTAGTCTCCTTATTTATAATCTGATTTTATTGTAAAAATCATTTAATTGATTCATATCATAACAATATTAAAGGAGTTCTTACCTTCTGCTGAGATAATCATGAATAATAGATGGAACGAAGTGTTTCAACACAAAAACTTTCATATCTATCTTTAATAAGGAGGGAATTTGAACACCAATATATTTTTTCTTTATAACATATTCATGTCATATGTTTGTTTAGTTATGAAACAATATCAAAATAGGAGTTATAATAATTTTTAATATGAAATGTTGTTTAAGTTTTCAAGGATGTTAAAGATAGAAAAAAAATAATATCACTAAAAGTATATTCAGAATTTGAAACTAAGAGCATATTCAGAATTTGGAATAAGAATATTTGTAGGTATTTTTAACTTTACTTTAGTTTCCGTTGAATATCCTGCAAAGTCGTTTCCAACTATTAAAAGTTATTCACTAAATTTTTTTATTATATACTTGTTGTCATGAGAGATTTGTTACTAGGTCTAAGCCACAAAACTTTACAGTATGATCAAAGATACAAAGAATTAATGGTTGAGTTGCTATAATAAGAGTTTTCTATTATATTAAGAGGTATTTTAAATTTTAAACTTTGAATAGACAATTATTCTATTTGGAAGTAAAAAGTAAGAAACATTGAAACAAATTTAACCCTTAGAAAATAGTGTAGTTGTGTTTCAAATACATGTTTTACATATACTTCCACAACTGTACAAAAAGAAAAAAAATTAGCAATTGCTTTTATTATCTTGTCATAAGCAAACTTCTGATCATCTATGATGGAAGAAAGATATTGATTCAATAATTGTGACAAATATAGGAGAACAAACTACAATTGTTTTAGAGTAAGCCTTAATGTAAAAGATTTAATTGAGAAAAATAGTGTTAGTGGATAATCATTTATACTCTTACCATTGTATTGAAAGATTTATTATATTTCTGCCAAATTTGTAGAGTCAAAAAGTTAAAATAAGATTCAAAATGTTAATCAATTAGATGATAACCTGGACATTTCAGAATTCTTCTTTGTTTGTAAAGAATATCATCATACAATTCTTCCCAACAATTTTTTCATACAAATTCAAACCTAGACATATTGTTTGAAATTGAAAGAATAGAAAACAACCTCCTAACGAATTGGCTAGAAGCCCATTTATTTGCGTCACGGATTACATCAACAAATTCTCTATCATCATGCAACAAACCAAATGCACAATGTGCATCTTCAAGGGTTGGGTATTACTTCAATCACTGAACTAACATCAACATTTAGACAATCCTTTTAAACATTTAGTACATGTCATAAGCAATAGTCTTTACTTTATCAATAGGAACATGAGATAGTCTACCAATAGCGAACATTTGCTTCTGAGGTTGTCAATAACCCTCTTTTGAATTCCACACAAACTTTGTAGCAACTTTGCATATGTGAGATTTTTCCATCAAGATATTTCTGGTTTGATTCCATCCAATCCAGGAACATTTGTTTTGTAACTTTCTGTATGCAAAACAATATCTATTTCATCAATATCTGCATACACCATAGGTTTAATGATCTTTTAGTTGAAAAGGAAACCTCGTAAGAAAATGTTGCTAAATTGAATATAAAAATTCAACAACCTCCATGAAACTTCACAAGCATAAATACATTTATAATATAATATGATATAATCTCATCAACATACACACAATCATAGTATGATAAAATCTCATCCACATATGCATAATCTCATTCTTCATACATTGATCATCAAACATGCACAACTGTTTACAGAAGCTTTGAATTTCTATGTTTATCATGTATCTATGTGAAAATATACCTGTCAATATTTTTATACGTCTTGAAATTGGTTTCTGATGAATAAGAAGTAATAAGTGAACATGAGACCAGTCATGCTTATGAAAGTCACAAACTACAAACATCTTAAAATTATAAAAAAAATTATAAATCTTCAAAAAACCTAAATAAATGAAATAAATTAAAAATTGTAAAACAAAAAATCTTATAATTAATGAATTTGAAAATTTCACATAAAGGACTTTTTTGATTTTTAAATATGTAATCAATTTATCAAGCTTAATCTAACACCTACACAATATATCTAGAGGATCTTCTGGCTTTAACCTACACAAGTTAAAAAAATTTCTTGATTTTAAGTCATCTGGGTTTCAAGTTATTGTAAAGAAATAACTAGGATACCCAAAATATTTACAAATAGCAAATGCATCCTTTTAATTGTTTAACATATGTGTTGGTCCTCCAATAGAGGTACTATTAGTTTTTCAATGGTAGTAATATTAGTCTTAGGTTGACTGAAACAAATGAATCTCAACCTTTATTTTTGCATAAACTAAAAATAGTTAAAGTAAGGTTTTTGATAGAAGAATAATCGAAGATTTACAACCCATGTCTTGAATTCAATATGAAAAAAATTCACAAAGTGTTGTTACCTTACTCTTCAGTCTTTTTGTTGTCTGAAATTAGAATATCAAGCAACAAATCCTCTGCTAATGTACTTCTCTTGTTTAAACCCAAATTTGGAACCAGACTTCTTATCAGAAGGTTAGATGGAAGGATTCAGGAAAGATCTAATGTAGATATAAATTTCTTTTCGCTTGTGGGCTTCAGATGATTCGAGAGACTATTACGGCTCCACTCTTCTCGAGAACTCATACATCCCCTATCCATATAGGGACAATTATCTCTTGAGCTCAGGTCTCAGTTTGCCTCTATTGAAAAAAATGAAGGTGCTAATAGTTAATAACTATGAAATCGCCCTTCCCGAAGTATTTGTTATTCTGAACTTGTGCTTGTTCCCCTTCTTCTTTCTAGCACAACCTTGACACTTCTCACTGCACCAAACAGTTGTAGAAAGTATGAATGTTACAATCCCCATGTCACTGTAAGAATGGAACAGGTGATCTCATAATTCTTTGCTTGTTTATCAGGTGCTCCATTTTTTTCAATAGAAGTTGAACCGAGACCTGAGCTCAGGAGATAGCTGTCCATGTATTGATAAGGAGAGATGTATGAATCAACGATAAGAGAGAAGCCATAGTAGTCCTTTGATCGTCTGAACCCCACCAGTGAACAGAAAATTGGATCTGGTTTGGATCTCACCTGAATCGCCGCATCTATGTTTCTGAGGGTAAGTTCGGTTTCAAAACCCTTATTTATACAGATGAAGTATGCTAACGTGGCTTGGAGGATTAACATCTCAAGGTTAGGTGTCAATAAGCACATGAAGTTATCCATGCAGCTGAGATAGATTACTCACAATCCAGCACAATGACACATAACCAATTGTCAAAACTGGGTCACGTTTTTTAGCTAATTATATTGTCCTAGGCTAAGGGCTAAGAGCAACAGAAATTCTATCCTTATTTTTTCTTTTTGACCCTATTTGTTGCCACATATTTTTTGAGATAAGGTCCTCTGTTGCATGCAATAAGTTTTTTTTAAAATTAAAAATCTTATAAATCAAAATGAAAATTAAACTAAATTAAAAAATATTATATATTTCTAAATGAAAAGAAATCTACTAAGGGTGATCATAGATTAGATTTTAAAATTCTAGTCTAGATCCAATAAAAAAGATTGGATCAAAATTCAAATCCATTTTAACTAGATAAAATTAATTTAGCTTTTTTAATCCAATTAAAGTGGATTAAATAAGGTTAAATCCATATTAAAACCACTTTTTTAATTAAATTAAATTTATATTTATATTTTTAAATGAGATTTAAATTTAGAAACTTGAGTACAGTCAAACTCAACACAACTTAGGGTCACCTGAGTTAGGCTGGACCACAGCCTCGAGACCTTGACCCGACACAACTTAATCTGGGTCTGTGTTGCCTATTTGGTTGAATCAAGGATGAACTAGATAGTACCCAATTTTTTGTATGAAGAGGAATAAATGATAATCTTTCTTCCATTCTAATTCATAATAAAATGAATGATTATCTTCTTTTATTTTTTTATTCAAAATTACTTTTCTTTTTAACCAATTATGTTTTTGTCATAAGTTCTTTGTTTTCTTTTCCAATAAAGGTGAACTATTTAATGTAATCAATAATTTAAATACTTCTTTATCAAATCATTTTAGAAAAATATAAAAAAATTATAAAAATTTATAATATATATATATCTTATTGATTAATTTTATAATTTTGTAATAAGTAATTATATTATATTATATTGGTATAAAATCATATAAAGTTATATTATATTATATAAAACTAATAAAATTGTAAATGGATAGAATTATATATAATTGATGTTATAATTTTGTAATGAGTTTATCAAATAATGTAATCATTTTGTATTTAAACTATAGAAATTTATAAGTTATATAATTTAATTATATATAATTATTAAAAATTATATTATATTTATATAAAGTTAATAAAATTGTAATTTGATTGAATTGAATATAATTTTTTATAATTTTATAATATATATATATATATATATATATATATATATTATTGATTGATTTATTATTTTGTAATTAGTTTCTTAAATAATAAATTTTAAATAATTTTATTGTTTAAATTATTAAATATTATAATTTCATAAAATAAAATATTTTTATATTATATAAAATTGTATAAATTAATAAAAATATAAATCTTGCAATTAAATTATTTTTATATAATTTAAACAGTGAATAAATTAGATTATTATTGAATAGAAAGAGAGGGAAAGTTCATTTAAGTTTGAAGGAAATCAGACTTATTATATATATTTTTTGTGATTTATAAATACCTTTTTACATATAATGTTTATAATAGAGTTGTGTTTTTTGAGTAAAATTTATTTATATTAAAAAAATAAAATTCAAAATGTTATAATATGATGACTTGTTTGTAATTTAAGATTTTTGAATGGCTCCAAAGTTTTCTTTTCCATTGTCTCAAAGAAGTTTGTTTGGA
Source organism: Lablab purpureus (assembly GCA_030347555.1). NCBI lineage: Eukaryota > Viridiplantae > Streptophyta > Magnoliopsida > Fabales > Fabaceae > Lablab > Lablab purpureus. The sequence goes on from CM059263.1 coordinate 26,721,190, forward strand.
TGAACAACAGCAGCATCAATATTTTGTTCAATTTCATCTTTTCGTAATGAGAATCTATCTCCTTTTTTTCATATTTAAAATTATGGTTATACCATTTTATTAGATATATTGTAATTCTTGTAATTGAACATTTTAATGAATGTATTGCATAAAGTAAGAAAAAATAATCAAATCAAAGTGTAATTTGCTTTAAAAAAAAATTTTATAATTAAAATATTGTCTAGATAAAATTTTTATTGAAAGATAAAGAAGATGAGAAGAATTTTAAATTAGAGAACTTTCTTACCATTTCTTGTATTGATGGTCTTAAAATCTTATTGAAAGATGAAGAGAATGAGAATTTTAAACTAGAAAGCTCTCCAATCATTTCTAGCCTTGATTGCCTTAAAATCTCAGGAAATATAAAGAGGATGAGAATTTTAAATTTGAGGGATCTCCTATAGCTTCTAGCATTCATGATCTTAAAATTTCATTGAAGGGTAAAGAAAATGAGAATTTTAAATTAGAGAGCCCTCCGACCACTTCTTGCTTTGATGACCTTAAATATGATTTGAAATGCAAACATCTAAATGCTATTGTTACCTAAGCATTATATATTTTAATATATTTTAATTTGTTTTATTTATTAGTTTTATTTTTTATAATATTTTAATATATTTTAGTCTATTTTATTTATTAGTTTTATTTTTATAAAATTTAAGAATTTTAATTTCTTAAATAATTTTTTATCCAAACAACATATTTCATTAAAAAATAGTCCAAATCCATTATAAATATCAATGAACAATTACAAGGTTGCAATCATGATGCATGTAGGACAAATGTCATTCCTTTTATGATATTCACCTTTTTACTCCAATCTAGCTCATCGGCTTTCACATCGTGATTCAAGACACAAAGTAAGCTTCCTTATTCCATACACGAATAAAACAAAAACATGCGCCGATTATGAGGCAAAAGGCATGAAGCATAACGATGCTTTTGTGACGGGTTTCTATAAACATCTTCACCTCATTATGAGAACTATTGTCAAACGATGAATTTTGAGATTCTATTCGATAAATTTTCTTGAATGCAACAATTTTTCCACTCGGCAATTAGGCTGTATAAACATTGTCGTATGCTCTCATCCCAAAACAATACTTGATGTCGAAATCCTCTATTGCTTCAATAATGTCTTCAAGTACAATTTTAGCATGGTAGTTCCATATAGAAAATATGTCTTCATTCTTTGTTGATATTTTTTCATATTTGGTCTTAGACATGCGTCTTGTGAAATATAATGTGGTGAGAAGCACCAAAAGAATGAAGAAAATGATAGGAATAACAAGTAACAGGAAAGCCTTGTTATTTCTAGTTTGAGTATAGGTTTCATGAACAATGTGGCATGGTGTGAAATTTGGCATGTCGTAAGTAATTAAGGAGTCTTTCCTAAAAGAGCAACAGTATGAAAACTCGGACTTACGCTATTACAAGAGGTCAAATGGATTGTACGAAAAAATAAAAAATAAAATAGTATATCATTAAGTTCCTTGTGGAATATACTTGTTAAATTGTTATAGCTAAGATCCAAGTTATTCAATATGAACATTTTGTGTGATAAGAGACGTGGAAGTTCACCATTGAAAAAATCATGACTAAGATTAAGGGTATGAGAACAACTAATTTGGAAAGGGATGCTTCCTTTTATCAAGTTTTAACTTAAATTCATTTTTTGTATGTAAGAACAATGTATGAATGAAGATAGGATTGTAAAATTGTTGTGGGAAAGATTTATTACTTCCAAATTATTGGAGTTTTTTGCAATCTCTAGGGGTGTTGAGCTCGATAGAAATTTAATGAGTTTAAAATTGTCAAATTTCCTAATAAATTACGTAAATTGTGCAATTAAATTATATACAATTTAAATAGTAAATAAATTGTTTATTATTAATTACAAAGAAGAAAATATGTGAATGAAGTTTTGGAAGCAACATACTTATCTCATATATTCATCAATCTTAAAAGACACTTTTTTTTATTGATTCATAAGAGTTGTGTTATTTGGATAAAAAAATTGTTATTGAAAATAAAGTAATAAATGATATAAAATAAGAATTTCTTTGTAATTTAATATTTTTTATTGCTGCAACATTTTCTTCCACCTTATATTCTTTTTGTCTCTTCAATCTCCAATTTCAATCCAAATTATTTTTGTAACATGAATATTTTAAGTTACTATTCTTATTCTCCTTCATCTATGTGTCCTTATTCTTCCAAAAGTTTAGCAAAATGTGGAGTTTTTTGATTTGTACTACATGAGTTTTCTATTGTGTTTAAAGATATTTTAAATTTTGAAACAACCAATTGTTTCATTTGAAAATAACAAACAAACAATATCTTGGAAGTAACATTGAGATAAATTTGACCCTTAGAAAATATTGTAGTTGTGTTCCATATACATTACCTATATCTCCACAATCATATAAAAAAACAAGTATTTTCATTATCTTGTCATAAACAAGCTTCTATAATTCATAATGGAAGAAAGGTAAATGATTCAACAATTGTGACAAATATGTGCCATCAAACTTCAATTTTTTCACAATAAGTCTTGAATGAAAGTTTGTAAAAGAATCTATTAAAAAAAATGACATCGGTAGATAATCCTTCAGACTCTTCTCATCATATTAATATTAAAGGACTTTTTCTATTTCTGTCAAACAAAAGTCTTATCACCATTGCTTAACATTAATTCTATAGAATGAAAAAGTTAAAATAAGATTCAAAAGATTAATCTAAAAATAACAAAAATAAAAAAAAATCAAATAAATAACCTAAACATATTATTTGAAACCAAAAGAATAGAAAACAACCTCCTAATGGAAGCCCTTTTAAAAGACGCTATTAAGGAACATATAGAACTCTTTTTATTCCAGGAACAAGTAGAAAAAAATTGATGAATCATTAAAGAATTTTGTAATTTAATTTTCAAATTTTTAGAATTAGTATCTTTTAATATCATTTTATTTCATTTGAATATTATATATAAGAAATTCGAATCAAAATGGAATAAATCAAATAGAAGGATAAGGTAGAAATTGCATATAGATATGCAAACAACTTGCGTCCAATAGGATTTGAACCTATACCTAAGGTTAGTTATTCACCTCACAAATTAGATCAATAAATTTTTTTTTACACCCATCCATGTGGTCATGTATTTTTGTTAGATGAATTTTCTATATTGTGGCATATTCAAATAAAAAAGGTCTTATAAATAAAAATGAAAACTAAAATAAATGAAAAATATTGTATAATTCTAAATTAAACAAAATGTACTAAAAATAGTTAAATGAATTTTATCAATATCCAAACTTTATTGTATTGTATATAAAAAAATAATTCATAAGAATAAAATAACAAATATTGTAAATTATGATAATTTGTAATTTAAACGAAGAACATTAATTCAAAGAACGATGAATTTAGTATCTAAAATGATATATTGATAATATAGTGAACAATATCTCCAACAACTAACATAACAACTTTAGAAATAGTAAGAAGATTATAAGTTCTATTAACAATGTTTCTTTGATAAATAAATTTCATCTTTAATTTAGAAAATGAACCTTATTTAAAATATCATTGCATAGCAAATTATTCTGCAGTCAAACATTCTCTTGCGTTGTCTTTCACTTTCACGAAGAAATTGTATTTGTATATAACTATACAAAATTTAAAACATCACAATTGTACAAAATTGGACTATTAGTTATTGAAAAGCAAAAAACTTTTAATGGAATGATAATTTTGACAACCGAGAAAAAAATTGAGAGAATTGTTCCATTATTGATAACCAATTCTTGACATGAAAGTAAAAAAAAATATTAAATATAAAATTATGATATTCTTTACAAATATTTTTTTCTCATTATTCTTACTATATAAATAAGGTTAAAGATATGAATCTTATAAAATTTTCCTATTGAATTATGTTCACATGACATAAAATTTAAGACTTGTTTTACATATAAATAAAAAGTTATTTTGTTATATTGAAAATATATATATTATAATAATAAAACACAATGACATGAATTTGAGTGTAAGTTTTATTATAATAATTAGAAATATATATTACGTAAAAATAAAACATAAATTAGAGTTGAGTTTTATAAAAAACTTAGCATTAGAATAAAATTTGTAAAAAAAGTCTCATGACATCTAAAATGAGAGTCTCTTTAAGAAATCTTCGCAATTTAGGCAAATTGATTTTTCTATCTATACAACAAAGATGAAAGACTAAATTTTGAAACACGAAAAACTTCACGTTGAAAATACTTAAAAAAGTGAAATCTCCATTATATTAAATTTGTGACAATTAAATTCAACTTAAAAATCTAAATCTAAAAAAAAATGTTTTCAAAAATAAAAAATTATTGATTTATATAAATAGTAATTCCTTGTCCAGATAATTTGACTTTATAATGTTGAAATGATGAATTTCTAAAATAAAATAATAAATATATTAATAATACAATTAAATGTTAAAAGTATTAATATGTAAAGGAAAATAAAATTTTAGTATACATAACCTACTTTATTGAGGAAGTGAAATGGTCTCGATATATTATATAAAATATTATTAAAATAAAAAAATTAAATTATGAAACAAAAGTAAAAAATTAAAATGTAAAAGAAATATAAAAATTCTACCCTACTTTTTTAAAGAAGAGATATCTCCCTTAATATTATTATTATGGTAAAAAATGAAATATTGTCAAACAAAAAACTAAATATTGAAAAAAATAAAAAAAATATAGAAATTCTAACATACTTTCTAACAAAGAAGAATTGATAAGGTTAAAAAGTGATAATTTACCATCATGTTAAATTGAATTTACAATAAAATAAAGATTATTCCATTTTAGTTTATAGAGGTTTGTGTTTGTAATGATGGAAGAGATCAAAGTTCAATAAGTCAATTATTTAACAATCAAGAATTTTATTCTTCTTATTGTTAGATCCAATCTTCTAGTTTCTATGCATAGCAAAAAGTAAGAGAATTTCACATTCTTCCTCCTGAAAAGAATTAAAAAAATTCTATTGATTGTAATTTTATCCAAATCCTCGAAAAAAGCATGAATAATACAATTTGTCGTCAACCCAAAAATGAAAGAGGTGATCTCATAATTCTTGATTTGTTTGTCCGATGTTCCATTTTTGTCAATAGAAGCTAAACCGAAATATCTACTGGAGAGATAGTTGTCCATAAATTGATAAGGAGGGATGTATGAACTATCAATAAGAGAAATTTGTACTAATCCTCCCGAGTTGCTGGAATCTCACAAAGTGAAGAGAAAGTTGGATCTACTTTGGATCTCACCTTAATCACCTATCTATCCTCTTGAGGATAAGTTTTTTCAAATCCGAGTTCAAATAGAAAAAGTAGGTCATGTTAAGGTGTCTTAGAGGATTCACATCTTAGGATTAGGAGGTGTCATGAACACATTAAATTATCTATGCAGTTGAGAACCCGCACAATCCTGACATAATGACGCAATTATGTTATTAAGCTAATAGTTTGGCCAACACTAAAAGTAAGAGAAACTCCATTCTTCTCTTTTTTTTCTTCACCTCATCCATGTCCCCATGCATTTTTTTTGAAACCAGGTCTTGTATAACATGACATAAAAATGTTTTTTATAAATTAAAAAAAATCTTATAATTCAAAATGAAAACTAAATGACATGAAAAATATTATATATTTCTAGATGAAGTGAAATCTACTAAAATTTAATGGTAGAAAGAAGAATTAGACAATTTTTATAATATCCGAACTTTATTGTATTATATATACAAAATACTCTAAAAGATATAATAATAATAATGGATATTACAAACTAAAATAATTTTGATGAAGAACATTAATATGAAGATGGCTAGATTTAGTGTATAAAACAATATCTAGTCAACATGTGAAATACCAACAAAATTTATTCAAAAAGTAAATTTTATCTTTAAGCAAGAAAATTTACCTTGCTTAAAACCATCATTGTCTACCAAAACCATTAGGATATTGTATTAATCAAGAATTGTCTTTCATGAAGAAAGTATGTTTCTACCAAGATCAGTGCCACTTCTATCACTCAGTGACACTCCTATATAATATAACACCAAATTAATAAGCTCATTATTAAAGTATTTCAAATTATAATCATACAAAATTTAAAATATCACAATTTTCATTTGACTAGTCAAATTTTGTTATCAATCTCATTTTTCAGTATCACACATGCAACTATGCAAATTTTGACTTATGGTTATCAAAAGGAAAAAGAATTCCAATTAAATGATAATTACAAAAGAGCAATTCATCTTTCTAAAAGTGACACACTACAAACATCTTAAAATTATAAAAAAATATTATACATTTTCAAAAATTTTAAATAAAGGAAATAAATTAAAATTGTCAAACAAATTTTTTTGTAATAGATGAGTTTGAAGATTTCACGTGTAAGGACTTTGCTAAGATCTTCTACTTTTCTTTTCAAATCATTAATAAAATCATCAAGCTTAATCTTGAACACGCTAGTATGTTAAACATATCTGGATGATCTTCTGACTTTAACCTACATGCGTTAAGTTAATAAATCTCTTGATTTCAAGTCATCTGGGTTTTAAGTTATTGTAATGAAATAACTTGGATACTCAAAATATCTAAATCGTCCCATCTATCCTCCTGAGGATAAGTTTGGTTTCAAACCTTGATTCAAAAAGAAGAAGTAGGTCATGCTAATGTGCCTTGGAGGATCACATCCCATGATTAGGAGGTGTCGATAAGCACATTAAACTATCCATGTAGTTGAGAGCCCTCACAATCCAGACACAATAGAGATGAGTCAGGTTATTAAGCTAATAGTTTGTCCTCAACTAAATGTAAGAGAAACCCCATTCCTCTCTTTTCTTTTTTTTCACCCATTCATGTCTCCCCACATTTCTTTTTAAAATCAAGTCCTCTGTAACATGACACACACAATTATGCAAATTTCAACTTCTGATTATCAAAAGACAAAAGACTCTCAATGGGATGATAATTTTTACCACTAAGAAGGGAAGATTTAAAGAGTTGTTTCATTATTTATATGATGATCAACCTTTTCAGACATGGAAGTAAAAAAAACTTTGAATTGAAAACTATGATATTCTTTAAAAAATATTGACTTTTCTCATGATTATATGTCACATGTAAGGACTTTATTGAGATTTTTTTTCTTTCCAAATCGTTAATAAAATCATCAATCTTAATCTTGAACATGATACACATATCTGGATGATCTTCTAACTTTAACCTACAAGTGTTAACAAATATCTTAATTTCAAGTCATCTGGATTTTAAGTCATTGTAATGAAATAATTTGGATACCCAAAATATCTAAATCGTCCCATCTGTTCTCCTGAGGATAAGTTTTGTTTCAAACCTTGGTTCAAACAGAAGAAGTAGGTCATGCTAATGTGCCTTGGAGGATTCACATCCCAAGATTAGGAGGTGTCGATGAACACATTAAATTATCCATGCGACTAAGATCCATACACAATAGAGACGAGTCAGACTATTGAGGTAATAGTTTGTCTTCCACTAACAGTAAAAGAAACCTCATTCCTCTCTTTTCTTTTTTTCACCCCATCCATGTCTCCACATTTTTTTAAATCAAGTCCTTTGTAACATGACATAAAAAACTCTTTTTTTTTTAAAATAAAAATTCTATCACTCAAAATGAAAAACTAAATGGAATGAAAAATATTATATATTTCTAGATGAAGTGAAATCTACTAAAAATTTATAATAAGAAAAAGAATTAGAAAAATTTAATAATATTCAATTTTTTTTGTATTGTATATAAATAATACTCCACAAAGATATGAAAATGGATATTGCAAACTAAAATAATCTTGATGAGGAACATTAATCCAAAGAAGACTAGATTTAGTCTCTAAAATGATATCTAGTCAACATTATCTCCTACAATAACTCTAGAAATAGTAAGAACATTATAAGTTCTACCAACAATGTTTATTTAACAAGTAATATTTATCTTTAACTAAGAAAATTGATCTTACTTAAAATCATCATTGCTAGCACAACCATTTTGATAGGATATTGTACTCATCAAGCGTATATTTATACTGATATCAGTAACACTCTTATAATTCAATGACACTTTTATCACTCAATGACACTCGTGTCACACCTACAATCCTAAAACGAATAAGCTCATTTTTAAAGGTAATTCAAAAATAATTATACAAAATTTAAATTGAATGAATAATTGTGTTTTCACTCTTGATAATATTATTGCTGTTAAAAATGAAATATTATATGAAAATCAAATCTTACAAAAGAAAATGAGAATGTAAAAAAGTGTAGGAATTCTTTATTTTCTATAAGAAAGATGAAATATTTAATATAATGAATGATTTAAATTCTTCTTATCAAATCATTTTGAAAATTATACAAATTTATAATTTTTACACATTTATAATATATATATATATATATCTACAAATATTATTGAATAATTTTATAATTTTGTAGCAACTTACTATATTATATTGCATAAAATCATATAAAGTTATATTGTATAAAACTAATATGATTGTAATGGATTGAATTATATATAATTAATTTTATAACTTTGTAATGAGTTTATTAAATAATATAATAATTGTTTAATAGGCATTTTGCTCTCAATATTTTGTGAGAATTTGTAATATTTTTTTATGTTTATTTTTTTCTCAATTGAGTCCCAAATTCTATTAAAATCTATTAATATGATTTTTTTTGTCAAAAATTCCTAGATTGTAGTATCGTATTCGGCCTTTTGTCATTATTCAGATGTCACAAGTTAACTTAGATGCATCACACCTCATATAGTTAACACCGTTAACATTAATCTAACGAAAAGGATCACATTGACAGATTTTAATAACTCAATTGAGAAAAAAAAAATAAACACATAAAGTTATTGCAAATTCTCACAAAATATTGAGACCAAAACGCCTATTAAACTTATAATAATTTTATGTTTAATCTATAGAAATTTACAGTTTTATATAATTTAATTATATATAATTATAGAAAATTATATTGTATCATATAAAATTAATAAAATTGTAAATTGATTGAATTGTATATAATTATACAATTCATAATATATATATATATATATATTTTATTAATTGATTTTATAATTGTTTAAATTATAAAAGTTTATAATTTTATGCAATAAATTATTTTTATATAATTTAAACAGTAAATAAATCATTTTATTATTGTATAAAAAGAGAGAGAAAGTTCTCGAAGTTTCCAAGGACAAGACTCATTATTTTCGTGTTTTATAAACAATCTTTTATATATATATATATATATAATATTGATGATTTATAACAGAATTGTGTGTTATTTTGATAAAATTTGTTTAATTATAAAAATAAAGTTGAAAATGTTATAATATAAGGATTTGTTTGGAATTTAAAATTTCTCCATAGCAGCAAAATCCTCTTCTCCTGTCTCTGCCATCTCCAATTTCAATGTTTGCTCGGGTAAGCAACAGCAGCATCAATATTTTACGTCAGTGGTGTTCTCCTCGGTCCACGTGTCCTCAATCTTGAATTTTGTTCTCTTCAGCTCCAATGGACAATGGCCGCAACAACCCCTTCTCCTAAGCTCACACCTCTCCCAGGTTGCTTCTCATCTCTCCTTCGCTTTCTCTTTCACTTTTTTCGGAGTTGTTATGAAAAGTTTAGATGACGCTAATGAGAACTTGAAATTATCGGTTATACCATTGTATTGGATTTTAGTCTTTCTGTTGTGGATGAATTCTTGTGATTGAACATTATTTTGATGTTTTCACTACTCAAGGAGGTGAAATATAGACGTTTTGTTGACTTTGCATGGTTGGTGATCCAAAGCATCTCTTGGACGATGATGCAGTTATCTTTGAATATGTAGTCATGTACAAAACCTTTGAGGAATCTGCTAGATAAGACTGGTAGAGTGGGTATATTGTAGCTTTATTTCAGGGAGATGAGTTTGGCATAACACAAGTTATTTAGGAAATGTGCTCCTTCCCGTGGCTTCACTATCCTAGCTTTGACCTTGAGAACAAGGTCTATTTTTAAAAATGGGGGGAGGTGAGGTAATTTAGTGACTGTTGAGTCTTGTGCTGAATCTGTCTAGTTGGTTACAACGAGGGGCAGTTGGAGATCAAAACAATAAAAGTGGATTGAAATTAGAGATAGATTTAAGACATGTAAAACAGTAAAAAGAGAAGGAAGGCAAGGAATCAATTAGTATTCCCTTCAGTTGGAGTTCAAAACAAGAATAGTGGATTGAAATTGGAGATAGATTTAAGACATGTAAAACAGTAAAAAGAGAAGGAAGACAAGGAATATATTAGTGTTCCCTTCTAAGGACTGCACTCTATGGTATCCCTTTTCATTCTAAATTTCCATCTCTACATTCTTTCTTCTATGATTTAACTAGTTTCATTTAGTTCTGATTCAATTTTCTGTTTTTGCTATATGTTCTTCAATGAAACAGAATTCCTACTGATTATTGTGATTCAATATTATGAATAAGTTTATGTATCATGAATTGCTTTTACATTATGTACACTAGCTACCATTATGAAATCAAGCGTAAGATTTTATGGTTGCCGATATTTATGTTTAATTGTGGTAGTGATTATGGAAACGCAAACAAAATTTACTTTGTCTTGTCATATATGATTAATTTTGTTTGTTTTAAAAAACTTGGCATAATAAAGATTCTCTTGTTCTGTACTATATTCATATTTGAATGGACAATTTTTTCATTTAAAAAGTAACAAACAAGAAATATGGTTGGAAGTAACACGAGACAAATTTGACACTTAGAACGAGACTAGTTGTATTCAAAACAAAAAATATTTTATGTTTTTCCCTATAATCATATAAAAAGAAAAAACTTTAAGAACTACTTCCGTTATCATAAGAAAATATCTCATCAATTTTTATCATGGAATATATGACAAATATGTGCGATCAAAATTCAATTCTTCTACAATAAGTTTTGACTAAAATTTTGTGACAAAATCAATTGAGAGAAAAAACATTGATAGATAATCCTTTAAACTCTTACCTATTGAATGATTTATTCTATTTCTATTAAACAAAGGTCTTTGGCATTTCTATCGAGGTCTTTGATATCTCCGTAGGTTAACATTAACTCTGCAAAATAAAAAAGTTAGAATAAAATTTAAAAGATTAATCCAAAATAGTAAAAAAAGAAAAAAAACATTATGATAACTTGGTGTTTTCGATGATTTTTGGTTCAATAGAATCGAACGTCAACTTAACGTTTAATCACCTACTTGCAAATACGATTTGTGGATTACTTTTTAGGTTAGCAGTGATTATCACTTTCAATCCTCCTTTTTAATTTCTTTTTGGTTTTTAATTGAAGAACTTGCAGAAAGCTTAAATAACTTTAATGGCGAAAATAAACAATCCTAACCCATTACAAAGTGCAGTAAATGTAAAGAAAGGCAATAAATGAGTGCGGAAGGAGTAATTTTATTAATTACCAGGGATAGAACCAACACAAATGCAAAAAATCTAAAACGTAGGCTAAAAACGTTAGAACTATGCAGTGCTTCGTCATTTCTGCTCTCGTTTGCTCTCTGGCTTTCACTTACAAAAGTCTAACCCCTATTATGTTCCCCGCGCTGTCTATTTATACTATCTCATTACAAATAACCGTCAAAAACAGTTTTCCCCACGTTCCCCACTCTTAAATTCTTACACACGTATTTTTCCCTTTTACAAGAATGACGTGGAAATACCCCAAATGTCTCAATGTCTATCCTTCACGTTCCTCGATTATCCCAGCTTTCTCGATCTCTAATCACGTATCTTCATCAGTGCTTTCGATCTTTTACCACATCTTCATCACTGAATCGCAACTAAGTCTCTTTGCTTAAATCTTCGATCTTTTACCACTGGATTCTGCCGGTCTCGATAGCTATATTGATGACTCTCGATATTTATCAATTTAAATCACCATCGATAACAGATGCCCCCAAGATAATATCGACATAAATGCACATACATTCGATCATTATCTTGTACGAGGAAACAAAATGAAACATTCCTAACATCTCTGACTTGGCATTAAATGAGACGTCGTTTGGGGTTCCCGCAAAAACCCCTTTACCTACCCCTGTCAAATCGTTTCAGAAAATCCTTTGCGAATCCCAACCAAATATTTAAAAAATAGCTTTTTTCTGTTTTTCCCTCCGCGACGTTATCTCTTCAGGGTTTATAAAAACCCTACCTTTAGCCTTCATCTTCACACTTGCACTCAGCTCTCAAAATCTCTTGCCTTTTCAGTTCTCTCATCGCCCTTTGTGCATACTTCAGCGAAGCTTCAATATCTTCTTTCTTTCTCCATACTCACCCTTTGTTCTCTCAAATGGCCTCATCAGACGTTACCATCATCCCCGACGCCGAGCTCCTTGAGTTCAACGGAGCTAAGTATCTCCCTTTCCCGGGGTTGGAAGAGGAAATGAAGAAGCTTTGGGCTTCTCAGGTACTTCTTCCCTTCTCCCTTTCTGGCACCTCTTCTGCATTCGTCGATCCTTACCGGCCCAATTTTTCCTTGGACTCTATCAAGGACTTCTTTCCTTCCACGCCCAAAGGATTATCACTAATCACCGGAGCATCGATCAGACTAGATTTTTTGGAGCTTACATCAAAAGTCTATCGAACCGGTCCGACCAATTAAAGAACCAATTACTCAAATTGGTTGAAGAGAGTGGAGGCAACTTACAGCGATCATTGGAAGAGGATAAAAAATTTTGATCTCATTCAACTCAGCAAACTCGACATATCATCCTTCGATATGTCGATGTTCCTAGCAGCAGTCCATCTATGGAATAAGGACTTGCATACCCTAGAGTTGCCGTGTGGCCCACTCTCGCCTACACTCCTCGATGTCACTGCAATAATGGGGCTCAAACCCGGTGGGGAAGTCTACACGCTTGCCGCATTCCCCATCGATTCCGAGTTTGAAACAGAGATCGATTGGTCTCAGAAAGCTTACGGCCACTTCTTGGGGCACCATTGCAATGAGGATCCCGATGCAGCTGTGTCGGAATCGGAGCACGTAGCTTTCCTTGTGTATTGGCTCCATACACAAGTTTTTTGCCCCCGCTCAATCCAAATTTCCTCGAACATGTTCAATTTGGCATGTCTACTACATCGAGGAAGGCCCCAGATTAGTCTCGCAAAGCTTCTGCTGGCCCACGTCTACTTCGCCTTTCATGAAGCCGCAGATACGGGGCCTATTTGGTTTATTCAGCTGTGGTTGAACTCAATACTCGAGGGAATCCTCCCCCCTTCCGACAAAGCACCATCGACATATCCCTTGGAAGGGGCTCGATTGACTACTTTGCTTCCTCGCAAGATGAAGCCGTCTCGAGAGAATTATGAGAGGTGTCTCTCATATTTCCTAAGTAAGGAGCAATTTTCTGAAGACTTAGCTCCTTTCTCGAAGACCACTCTCCAAGGGCCAACCTGGTTACGCCAACGATTCCCAGCTCCAACACCAGGCGCCCAAAAAGAACTTATCGATATCTGGAGGAACTTTCTTGCATGGGACATAGTGGTCGGAGGTTTCCAGATGAAAGACGTCATGTTCTTTCCTTACCAACCACAGCTGCTATCGAGGCAATTTGGCCTCTGCCAAATGTTGCCATTTCCTCGGTTAAGTGACCCTCATCTCCACAACCTTGTCATTACCGAGAAGACTCTTCAAAAAGAGTTGAAGGTCGTGCTCCCGAAGAAGAAGCTTACCCTCGAGCCGTATCCATTCGAGCCACACAAGAGTTCCATGATTGGTGGACTTGGTGGTTTTTCTCCAATCATGCTAGTATTGATGTTATTTTATTAAGATTAACCACCTCCCCATCTCTTGTGCAGGATCCCAGCAAATCGAAGAAAGGTAAATGGACCCACTGCCTTCAAATTATTAAATTCGAGAATTTTTACCAAGAGTGTTATAACCTTGTACATTTGAGGGCCACCATTTTAGTAGTAGCTCATTCTCTTAGACGTAAGGTAGATAAAAATCGAGAGTCTTTTAAAGTTATAAACCCTTTAGGCAAAACCACTTTCGAAAAATATTGCCCTAAAAACCTCCCGATTTTTCCCTCGGCACCTTTTGGAGTAGCCAAACCCTTAACTCACCCCAAATGGGTTAGAGAACTTCGTTCCGAAAAAAAGCTATATCGAGCCGATTACGAAAATACCAAAACAAACGTAACCGTTTCTCGATTATCCTATTTCCCTTACCTAAATTGTCGAGAGAACGAGCTACCTACATGGTTGCAACACATTAAGTACACAAGGATTTTGACTCCCACTCTTTGGGGTGAGAATTCTTATCACTTATCTTAATCGATATTTGTACCTTGTGTGTAACTAACCTTTATGTTCGATTTGTATTTCAGCTAAGCCGAAGAAACTTCCTGAACCAACCGAAGACTGGGAGAAAGATGATGAGGGAACCCAGTCTCGACCTGAGGCGGCTTCTTCGATTCCCGCCAAGTCCACGAAGAGAAAATCTTCGAAGCCCCTGAGTTCCAAATCCAAAGTCCTGAGGACTCAGGTAAATATCTCAAAATGTCTTTCGACATTTTATCTCATCGATTCTCTAAATCTTATTTCATTTATTATTTTCAGGCACAACCGGTGCCAACTCGGGTTTCTTCTTTCGAGAGTGAAGAGATTCCTCTCGTAAGAAAGAAAATACAAGCCTCTCAACTACAAGAGGTATCCCTTATTTTCTTCTCATACTTTATCGATTTTCAATATCATCGAATATCTTTCACGCATTCTCGGACGATACCTTATTTTAGGTTACCTCGACCACAAACATTTCCAGTAACCTGGACTCTCACATCGAGGCAACCTCTATCGTTGAGACAACGGCCCCGGCTCCTATCAGTCCAACGCTTCCAACCCCAATTAGTCCAACACTCCCAACCCCTATTAGTCCAATAGTCGATGTGTCGGTAAGGGTTCGATAAATATTTTATGTCGAGACTCGATATTTTATTACTATTATTAACTTGACTCTTTTACTTTATTTTACAGGATCCAACATCGACTCAACCTTTAGCTGATGTCATCCCCGAGGAAGATGACTTGATCATCATCGGAGGTAAGCCCTCTAAACTTATGTTAATTCAAGTTTTCCTTGAATATTTCATTTATCTTACCTTGTAATTTTATGCAGGGGATGCTGTAAACTCACCTGTCGAGGATTCGATCACTTTAAACGTCGAGGTACCCAGCGCCGACGTCCCAGAGGCTGATCTTGCCCCCGAGGGCAATGTTATCAATGAAGAGGTCCTTCCTCCTCAATCACCTCTTGCCGTCGAAGCGGCAGACCTTCCTCTTTCACCAAGTACATTTGAGCATCGAGAGGCTCAAGAGGAAGAGAGGCAAGGTCAAGGGTCACCTCACATACTCTCAACCGAGACGATCCCTGAGCTAAGCAACTTGACTAGCACATTAGAGGAGATCGAAAAAGACCCATTCTCTATCCTCAATATGTTAGACTCCTTCTCGGATCCGTCTCGGATAACAAGCTCGACGTCCCAGCCTTCCACTTCAACTTCAACGTCTGATGTCGATGCCGTAGTGAAGAATTTCAGAGCAACGACATACTCCACTCCCTTGGACATCCTCGTCCAAACACCTCAACTAAAAAGGGAGATTCAAGAGATCGTCGAAGAGATCTCAAAGTTTGAACCCAAGACCCTACCATCCGGCTTTGAAGCTGAAGTACAAGAGTTCGTCTACCTCTTCAACCATGCTCGAGATATTCAAAAGAAGAGAAGACAACTCGAGACTCGAAAGGCAGATTTCGAAGCCACCAAGATTATGGGAGTAAACACTTTGAACGAACACAAACGTTCAATCGAAGATGTTAACTCTCAAATGTCTTCAATCAAGAATGATAAGGCTTCGTTTTCTAAAAAGAGGGCGCAGATCAACTCCGAGATCGAAGCTTTGAAGCTTTAACTTATCGAGCTCGACACACAAGAGAAAGAGTTGGGCAATAAAGAGGCACAACTACAAGAGAAGCGACAATCTTCTCTATCTCAGGCTAAGTCGTCTGCCATCGACCTATCAAATACTTTATCCGAGATAGGCAAGATAGATCAAGACTTAGAAGATGTCACTATCTCTTGGAATCAAAATGCTCGTGCTTTTAATGTACATGTTTCCGAGCATCGAGACAAACTTGTCTCTTAGTGTAGAATCTGTATTTTTGTAATTTAATTTTTATTATATTTTTTCTTTGTACACATTTACCCCATGTACATTACATATATTTAATCAAAAAGTTCATTTAAACTTCTCTTATATTTTATTCATGTGTGGTTCGTAAGGCTTTAAATACTTCCCATTTATTGTTAATGTCGATTTCCCTGTTTCACAATCGATAATCTTATAAGCGTTACCTGATAAAACCTTTATAATCTCGTAAGGTCCTTCCCAACTTGGAGACCACTTTCCATAACGCTTCGATTTCTTTTCCATGGGTAAAATCACCTTCCACACAATATCCTCTTCTTCAAAGGACTTACTCTTAACCTTTTTATTATAAACTCGAGCAATTTTATTCTTTTGTTGAATTAAATTCTCTAAAGCATTCAACCTTTCTTCGTTCAACTCATTTAACTCGTCGAACATCAAATTCCAATAATCTTCGCTCGAGATTTCTCCTTGCCTTTGAATTCTTAAAGACTGTAAATTAATCTCAATGGGCAATACTGCATCTTGTCCATAAACTAACTTAAATGGTGTAGTCTTAGTAGAATTCTTAGGAGAATTTCGATATGCCCATAACACTTGGCTTAATGTTTCATGCCAATTTTGAGGTTTATTTCCAATATGCTTCTTAATCAAACTAATTATCACCTTATTTATCGCTTCCACTTGACCATTAGCTTGTGCGTAATAAGGTGTTGATGCTAGTAGTTTGATATTTCTTGATTCAGCATATTGGACTACTCGTCTCCCAGTAAATACTGTACCTCGATCAATCATAATCGATTCTGGTATCCCAAATCGATGTACGATGTGATCTTCAATAAAATCGATCACATCCTTTTGTTCCCCATCTTTTAAAGGGATAGCTTCCACCCACTTAGTAAAATAGTCTACTGCGACTATTCAGAACTTATGACCCTTCGATGAATGAGGATGAATTTGACCTATCAAATCGATAGCCCATCCTCTAAAAGGCCATGGTTTCACTACCAAGTGTAACTCACTTGCGGGGATTCTTTGTATTGGCCCAAATTTTTGACATTCTTCACAAGACTTTGCATAATTTATACAATCTTGTTTAATCGATGGCCAATAGAAACCTTTTCTCAAAATTAACCATCTCATTTTTTCCCTTGCAAAATGAGCACCACATAATCCACTATGAACTTCGGCCATAGCTATATAAGCTTCATTTTCACTTAAGCAATGCAAGAAAACCCCATCGACGCTTTTCTTAAATAATTCATCACCAATTAATATATAACTCTTTGCTCGATACATGATCTTTCGATCTGTCGGAGCTTGTGGGTATTTTAAATGAGTTATTAATGGTAATCTCCAATCATCTACGTCAAAATTTGTAATACAACATATATCGAGATTCTTAGGCAATTTTTTACGAATTTCAATCATCTTTTATAAATTCTCTATTGACAATTTATACTTAGATGCAATTTGTGCTAAATCATTTGCCTCTACATTAAATTCTCGATGAATATGTTCAAAGTGTATTTCATCGAACCCTTTTATTAACTCATGTACCTTCGATAAATATGGTACTAGATTAAGGTTCAGACACTTGTATTCTTGCATTACTTGTTTAATTACTAGCTGAGAATCTCCTCTTACCAAAACATTCTTAGCTTTCATTAATTGTAAAGTTTCCAAACCCACTATCAAAGCTTCATATTCAGCTTCGTTATTCGAGCAACTCGGGATTATTTCAAACAATAATCTTGTAGGAACATGACTTGGAGATATTATTAAAATTCCTACTCCCGTTCCTTTATCATTACTCGATCCATCGAAATACAACAACCATCGATGAGTTTCAATGTAACAGTCGATTAAGTTATTAATGGTATGTTCTGCCATGAAATCGGCAACTATTTGTCCCTTTACTGATTTTAATGGTTCAAAATTTAAAGTGAACTCAGTAAAAGCTAAAGACCATTTACCAACTCGACTATGTAAAATGGGTTTCGATAAAAGAAACTTCAACACATTTTTTTTTGAATAAACAATCACTTCATTAGGTCTCATATAATATTTCAATTTACAGCATGAGAAATACAAGCAAAGACCTAATTTCTCGATAGGAGTATATCGAGTTTCAACACTAATTAACAATCGACTTAAATAATAAATTGCGCTTTCTACTCCATCTTCATCTTCCTAAGCTAACATGCTAGCTATAGTATCTTCCGATGCTGAGATATATAGCTTTAAAGGCTTTCCTCGATTTATCGGCTTCAGTACCAGAGGATTGCTCAAGCTTTTCTTAATTTGCTCAAGCGCTTCTTGATGTTGAGTTTCCCACTTGAATTTTTCTTCTTTCTTCAAACTCAACAATGGAGAGAACACGCGCGTCTTTCCAGATAAGTTGGCAATAAATCTCCTCAAGTAATTTATCTTCCCCAACAATGATTACAATTGTTTTATGTTCTTTGGGGGAGATATCTCGAGAATTGCCTTAGCCTTATTCTTGTCGACTTCGATGCCTTTCTTGTGAACTATGAATCCAAGAAATTCTCCTGCATGTACACCAAAAGCACATTTTAGTGGATTCATTTTCAATCCATGCTTTCGCATTCTTTCGAAAGAAAATTTTAAATGCTCAAAGTGAGCTTCTTTCGATTTGGATTTCACAATTATATCATCGATATAAATTTGCATAAAATCATCAATTAAATCATGAAAAATTAAATTCATGGCTCGCTGGTATGTTGCCCCAGCATTTTTCAAGCCAAATGGCATGATTAACCATTCGAATGTTCCCAATGCCCCGGGCATCGAAATACGGTTTTCGAGATGTCATTTGGGGCTATAAAAATTTGATTGTACCCCGAATATCCATCGAGAAGACTTAGCATTTCGTTGCCTGCTACGGAATCGATTAACATTTCCGCTATAGGCATCGGATATTCATCCTTAGGAGTGGCAACATTAAGATCTCTATAATCTATGCACACTCTCATTTTGCCATTTTTCTTAATAACAGGAACTATATTAGAAATCCAATCGACATACCTGGCTGTTCGGATGAATTTTGCTTTCAGCAGCCTTTCAATTTCTTCTTTGATCTTGCTTAGGACCTCAGGTGCAAACCTTCAAGGCGTTTGTTTAATAGGCTTCTTTCCCTCGATTAGAGGTAATCGATGCTCTACTAAACTTCTGTTTAATCCTGGCATTTCATCATAGTCCCATGCAAAGCAATCTTTGTACTCGGTTAGAATGCTGATTAACCTCTCTCGAGACTCTTGGGTTAATAACCTACTGATGAATGTAGGTCTTTTCACATTCTCATCTCCCAAGTTAATCTCTTCAAGAGGATCTTGAGCCCCGATCTTACTTGTATCGGTGATTGTCTTTTCAAATCCTAAAGGAGAATGATCGTAGATACAATCTAATTTCTCCTCTTCATTATTGAAAGCATCAAAACCTAAGTCGACTTCAATATTCGACTTTATTTCCTCTACCCTACTTATTTGTTCTTCTTGACTCGATTCATTTTCCCTTTCATTAGCATATGCTGCTAATCGAGCCAAGAACTCCGAATATGGTTTATCCGGCATCATCATCGGCCACTTCGAGGTTGGCCCCCTCTTCAATCAGAAAACCTCGCTCTAAGTCCATCTTCAAATGGCGAGGTGCAAATGACTTGCAATTAAAGTCACTTGTATCTTCAAATGTAAATGGCCTTGTCACGGCCATTGTCTTCAACGGTTGGTCAGCCGTCGAAACAAACGTAGTGTAAACACACTGGTTTGCTTACACCACCTCAAGCTGACCCTCTCGATTCCACAGGAATAACTTCTGATGAGCAGTCGATGGCACTGCCCCCACCCCGTGAATCCATTCTCGACCCAAGAGCACATTGAAATTTGCTCTTGAGTATAAAACTACAAATACAGTAGGCCTCCTTATTGTACCTATAGTCACATCGAGCTCAATCATCCCTTCAGAGCTCGATGCCTTTCCGCTGAAGTCAGAAACCATCACATTATGAGGAATTAAATCCTCCTTTGTCTTACCAAATTTGTGCAGCATATTACTTGGTAATATGTTAATAGATGCACCCCCATCAACGAGAATCTTGTCAAATTTAAGACCTTCGATTTGTGCCGTTAACATAAAAGGTTTTAAGTGAAACCTCATCTCTTCACTCGGGGGATCTATAAATGCTGCATCTTGATCAGGCGAGACACAGGCTACTTGAGTTACCCACACAACATTGGGTTTCAATCCAGGCTCATAGTAGTCTTCAGCTTCTTCTAACATCCTTGTTGTTCGTCGATCCCTCTCTACTACTGGAGCAAATTCTGATGGAAGTATCGAGATGACTCCCATGTTCATATCTCCTTCCAAGTCATGATATGCAGCTTTCGATGGTCCTACCCATTCCCCCATCTCCGGCCTCATATACCCCGAGAAGTTCCTCTTGTTGAGCTTCTTCCATTGGGTTTTAGACATGTTCATTTGCTCCCAAGGAGCCTCATAGTAATATTGAGGTTTTTGATAACCTCTTCCTCTAGCGTAGGATATTTTATCGAATACCCTACCCCTCGATCCTCTTCCTCTCGGAACTTGAGGAAAATATGCTTCCCTTCGTACCCATTGATTCAAGGGTACTCGAGCATTCGGCATATAAGTTCTTGGAGATGCAACCTGAGGGTCAGATTGCACCTTTTTCCCTTTATCTGACGCGGCCTTCGCGTCTTCGATCTTCTTCTTCTTAGACTCCGCAAATGCAGTAGCAGCTGATTTGTCAAATATTGCACTGCATCGAGGACAAAGAGCTACCGTCTCTTCCTCGGTCTTCTTCTTAATTAAGAAGTCCAATAATGTATCCCCAGCCTTGGGATATATTGGCTTCTCATAGAGCTCGAACTCCTCTAGCTCTTGATCAATCTCGTCCATTTCCATATTGAGGTGTTCAGAGTCGACATCATCAGTAACGTCGACCATGAACGCCTCAAAAGCATCAGAAGATCCAACACCTTCAGTAGTGTTGGCACGTAGTACAGGTTCCACTACGTTGATTTGGACTTTAAATGGATCAGAATCCACGTCCATTGGCTTTTCTTCGAACTTGAGCTGCCCTTTCTCAATTGCATCCTGGATAACATTCCTGAAATGAATACAATTGTTAGTCCAGTGTCCATATACATTATGAAATTTACAATATTTTCTTCCTTGTCTTTGTTCTAGAGTTGGCAATTTATGTTCTTCTGTTAATTTGATTTGTTTATCTTTTAACAGAATATCAAAAATTTTATCAGCTTTGGTTACATCAAAGCTATAGGTCCTGTTAGCGAGTTTGTCTTTTACTCGCCCTTGTTGTAACAATTTACAAATATAGGGCTGACCTACTTTTAACTCTGCCAAATTCGCCTCTTCCTCACATATTGACTCTTCCTCTATTGAATCTGGCACTTCGACATATGCTACTTTTTCTTTTTTATTAGGCCTATCAAATTTTCGATATCGCTCATTTTCGTATTTTATTTGTTCGATTCTTCAAACTTTATCGGCCAATTGAGCCATATCCCGTAAAGGTAAATTGACTAATTTCTTCCTAATCGGGAATTCTAAACCAGAAGCGGCCATTCTCACCAACTCATACTCTAGGATTTGAGTAAAGCATCTCGATTTCATTTGTCTAAATTGATTAAGGTAATCATCTATGCTTTCATGATTGTACCTTTTGATGCTCATTAAATCGACAAGGCTAACTCTATTTTCACCCCTAAAGAATTGGTCATGGAACATTCTTTCGAGTTGATTCCAATTATAAATAGAATTAGGGGGTAGCGTCATGAACCAAGTGAATGCATTTTTTGTTAGAGAACTAGGGAAATATTTCATCCTTAAGTCCTCAGTCATATTAATATTACCACATTCTATCTGGTATCGAGCCACATGTTCTATTGTGGACTCTCCAGTATCCCCAGAGAACTTGGTAAATTTTGGGATTTTGCAACCCCTGGGTAATTCTGCCTCTAACACGAAGTTAGGGAAGGGTGATACAAAATAGGGCTGTTCCACACGCCCCATTTCTAACCCTTGTTGGTTCAAAAACCTGTCCAACACTTGATTAATTTGTTCATGTTGATATGGACCTCCGAGCCGATTTGGCTCTTCTACCACTTCAGGTCCTCGGTCATTTTGTCTTTGACCCACATTATCAAGTGTTTGACCTCTTCTTAACAATCGGAATTCACCCAATCGAATGTGAGGTCCTTGGTTTTGATCATTTACGGGAGTTTGATCCCTCATATTTTCTCCAAGTCTAGGGAAAACTAGTGCATCCCCTATTCGAGTCATTTGATCTGCCAACCTTTGAAAACTGTCGTTAGTAGTTTGCACTAACGGGTTGAGCACAGTTGTTATTTGTTGAGACAACATGTTAACCATTTCAAAATTACTATCATCCATCTGTTGTCTTATCACATCGAGTGATGCACTCGATATTCCAGTATTGACATTTTCGATATCATGATGATTTCTTTCGAAATGCTCATTATTTAGTGCGTATCTTCCCTCTTGATACCCTCTTTGATTGTCTCGACCCGATCTTGGAGTCGGCTGCCATCTCGGCATACCCCAAGGGAACCTATCATTATGTGATGTCCCTTGTTGTCTAGGCATTGATGTTCCTGCCCCCGTGCTATTGTTAAACACTGGTGGGGGTATCGGTTCTAGCCTAGCAGATACATGGGGACCAACACTAGTCATCATCGGACTAGTGATCGATGCACCCTGAGTCGACACAGTACCCTGTGTCATGATCGGAGTATTGATATTACTGGGTGGCCCTTCAGGCATCCCAGTATTCGCTAAGTTACTCCCTTCATTTCTATTAACGTCGGAAACGACGTTATTCACACTATTTTGATTATTCATTATTACCTTACCACTTCTTAATAACATGCAAACAATTAATACTACTAAAGTGGATTTACAGAACTAGCCAATTAAGGAGTCCCACTGGGTGTGCCAATTTATTTTCGATGATTTTTGGTTCGATAGAATCGAACGTCAATTTAACGTTTAATCACCTACTTGCAAATACGATTGTGGATTACTTTTTAGGCTAGCAGTGATTATCACTTTCAATCCTCCTTTTTAATTTCTTTTTGGTTTTTAATTGAAGAACTTGTAGAAAGCTTAAATAACGTTAATGGCGAAAATAAACAATCCTAACCCATTACAAAGTGCAGTAAATGTAAAGAAAGGCAATAAATGAGTGCGGAAGGAGTAATTTTATTAATTACCAGGGATAGAACCAACACAAATGCAAGAAATCTAAAACTTAGGCTAAAAACGTTAGAACTATGCAGTGCTTCGCCATTTCTGCTCTCATTTGCTCTCTAGCTTTCACTTACAAAAGTCTAACCCCTATTATGTTCCCCGCGCTGTCTATTTATACTATCTCATTACAAATAACCGTCAAAAACGGTTTTCCCCACGTTCCCCACTCTTAAATTCTTACACACGTATTTTTCCCTTTTACAAGAATGACATGGAAATACCCCAAATGTCTATCCTTCACGTTCCTCGATTATCCCAGCTTTCTCGATCTCTAATCACGTATCTTCATCAGTGCTTTCGATCTTTTACCACATCTTCATCACTGAATCGCAACTAAGTCTCTTTGCTTAAATCTTTGATCTTTTACCACTGGATTCTGCCGGTCTCGATAGCTATATTGATGACTCTTGATATTTATCGATTTAAATCACCATCGATAACACTTGGACATTTGAAAATTATTCTTTGTTTGTAAAAAATATCATCAGAAAACTCTTTATAGAAATTTTTTTCACACAAATTCAAGCCTAAACATATTATTTGTTTTAACTCAAAAGAATCGAAAAAAAATTCATTGACTAGAAGTCCAATTGCTCACTTCATGAATTCCATCAATAAATTCTTTATCATTCTGCAACAAATCAAGTGCATAACATCCATTCTTAAAGGTTGGATATATTATTTTATTCACTGTTCTAATATCTTGAAAATTTGTTATTTCATTCCGAAAATATGTTTAGTAGAAGCCCTAAGTGTCTTCACCATTACCAATAGGTACATGAGATATTCTACTCAAAGCAAAAACTTTTCTTTCAAGATTGTGAATAATTTTCTTTTGCATTCCACAAAAGCTTTGTAAGGAACTCCGCATGTGAGTAATAACAAATCGGTCTATTATTTTCTACAACCATCGAATCTACGGTAAAAAGACAAAACAAAACACATCAACTTGTTAATATTTCTAAGAATATTTTGCTTAGAGACAAGTTAAAAAAACAATAAAAACTTTGAAAATTGAAGAAGAACGTATTAAAGAATATTGAGTTATGTATTAACACTACTAGAAAAATATTTATTACCTGCATATTTTTTTACAAAATTTTTTTGGCAAAAAATACATATGAATTTTGTTGTTAAAATTTTTTGGCAAAAAACATATACACTTTTTCATGTAAAATATTTTTTTGCAGAAATCATATACAAATTTTTTTGAAAAAAAAATTCTACTACAAATTCATGTGAATCTTCCTGTATAAAATTATTGGCAGGAAATTATATTATCAATACTTACAAAATTACTTACATTTATATCAATTATATCCTTCTTTTATAAATAAAAATTTACAACAAAAAAATGTTAAAATTTATAAATAATTTCATGCAAATTCTTTTATAAACATAAATTTGTAGATAAACATACATATATTTTTTAAAATATTTTCTATTAACATAATTTTGTTGTGAAATTTTTGGCAGTAAATAAATTCTCCTTGCAATTCTTTTTTTTGTTTAGGAAATTGGAAAGAAATAAAATAGATTTTGAATTATTGTAAAAAAAAAATATTTTTGTATCCTCTCTCGCTCAAACACTTTCGTTGTGTATCCTCTCTCGCTCAAAGCAAATTTCTTTTGCAGATCTACCGCTCTTCTACCTCCAGGTTCTCTCTCGCCTAACCCTACTCTTTCCTCCTCTTTTCTTCTAACTTCATGTAATTCTTAAGCAATTTCACTCTTCTACCTCCAGGTTCTCTCTCGCCTAACCCTACTCTTCGTTTTCTTCTTGCAGAGCTTCCTACTCCACTTGCATCCATGTGCTCCATCTTCGTTTAGTTGCTCCTTCGAGGTTCGTTGCTCCTTCGAGGTTCGTTCTTATAAATGTTTCTTACGCGTTCATTCTCCTTTGAGTTAATGTATTTGCATTGACGTTAATTTTTTATCGATTTAGTTTACACAACGAACCATTGTCTTGAGACTTTCCTCAAGCCATAAATTCCCCCCTGTAAGTTCTCTCCCTAATTTGAAGAATCATGTGGAGGATGATATCCTTGAGAAATTTCCGTATAAATCTCATAATTAGAAATGCATTGTTGATATCTAAGCTAAATGCGACATTTACTGCAACAAATGAAAGGATACTAATGTTGTAATTTTTTCCACTGGAGGAAAATGTTTCTGTAAAATCCAAACCAGCTTGTGTGAATTCGTTTGTTATCAAATGCTCATGTATCAGTCCTTAGACGTATCTGCCTTGTGCTTAATTTTGTAAACACATCTACAACCAATTGTGTGTTGATCAAGTGGAAGTGGAATAATACTTATTGTTGCCTTCCATTGCTTTTTTGCTATTCCTCTGTCATGGCATTTTGCCAATGTGCAAATGTGACTGTTTGAACATAAAATGTGCAAGATGTGGAACTGCACAAGTTCGATTTTCTGGCCTTCATTTAGGGAGTTGAGGAAGCCAGCTTTGAGGTTGGAAAAGGCAGAATCATCTGGCGCAAGGATGGTTATGCCCCCACTCTTGACTGTTATGAGTTGTGAGTTGATGTTGTTCATGATTTCTGTGGTTTTGAGGAGGCGGACTAGTGTTGAGAACATTTTGGCCTTTTTGAGGATTCTGGTATGTCATCGGGGATAGAGTCAGGGGAGTCTGAAGACTGAGGTAAGGAGGGCACTGATGGTTTTGGTCATGGTGCTGCAGCCTTTGGGGTATGAGGAGTTTTTGCTGCAGGGGCTTTTGGGGCTGCTGTAGGTGCAGGTGAAATGGCGAAGGTGGTGGAGGAAAAGAGTAGGAAGAGTGAGAAGGAGAAAAGGATTGGTTGTTTCATCTTTAGTTGGCAATTAAAGTTTGTAGATAGGGTAGATGATTGTGGAAGAATGTGTGAATGATTCTTGCAGTTGTTTTTTATGTGTTGGATTTGTGAAGGAGAGGGGTTATATAGAGATTAAAGGCCAAGTATGCTGGGGGACCAAGATGGGGTGGTCCAATTTTGTTGTTGGACTGTGATCCAACAATATTAACGGACTTGGAATATTTCTCCTACAAGTGTTCTTAGAGGCATCCACAGTGATGTATAGTAACTTCTATCTATATTGCAGGTTGATCTTAAATAGAGTGAGATTTGTCCTTGGTAATAGAATATACCAATTAGGGGTATATATCTAATAAAATGCCTATGGACAGTGTCATCACCTTCAAGTTGTTGGGAAATTATATTCTTTGGTCCGGGCTGCCAGTATCACCAAACGTGATTCTCCCAGTACCATTAGATCCAAAACACATTGAAAAGGAATTTGAGATGAGCCCTTCTTTGGCTAGGATGCTAGGAACAGATCTATTATCCATTCCAAGTCCAAATAGGCCATTTGGAGTTTCCCACTTTGAAACACACCAGTTTGAACTTGGCCACAACTACAACAGATTAATTAATACCAATACAATCAGAAATACTAAAAATCAAATGGTAATTACAGAAAGCAGTTTCAAAAGAAAGACAATCAAACATTCGATTTTCTTCACTGTGTTTTAAGTTTTGTTATAATGTTTTTTTTTTATCTTAACAGCTGAAATTTCTATAAAATTCTTCTAAAGTATGAGGTTCTTTTTCACTGTGTTGCTAGGATCTTTGTCTTCTTCTCGTGCTCAATTGGATCTTTTGGAGCAACTTACATATACAAGCTCACCAAACACGGGTATTTAAGCTAACATCTTCTATTTAAATCAATGATATGTGAAGGGGACACAAATTAGTTGTCTTCTGTGCTTGTTGTAATGCCTTTTTTATCCCTGTTAAAAGCCCCTTCTCTGTTTTATTGTTTACTTTTTGGTTTAAACGAAAGAAATATGCAGAAAATAGACACATGGCTAGAGAATGGGTTTGTATTTGTTGCAGTATATTCAGTCTGCAAAATCATGTTGATACCTTGAAGAATGGGTAATGGATTTATGCATTTAATTATTAGAAAAACTTTGATGCTATTATACTTTGTGTCTTATACAGGTGTTGAAGGATGCTCTATTTCTAGAAAATGGGTTGATAGTTGTTTTGGTAATTATTTTTCTATTTCTATTGTTTTGGTTGTTTTAAATTTGAAGGTTTGTGCATGAGATTTATTTGACTGACAAGTGATTCTATTTCAAATTGGTGAGATGATTAGCAGATTTGAGAAGAAAGGTTTCTACTTAAAAGGTAAATCTTTAGATAAATGTTTAATGGTATACCAAACTTTGTTGTGATTTGTTAGAGCAACGTAATATTAGAACCTATTGTCTTTGTTTCAGATCTAGACTTAATAGTTTTAGTTCATGATTTTGTGTAATTTTTTTTTGCTTATACCTCATATTGGAATTGAATTCTTGTCCTTATACAAGATTGTGAACGTCAAAATCTTGGTTTGAGTATGAGTTATGATCAAGTTTTTTAATTTGTAAATATTGTTACAATTTATCTTTCGAAAGGATGGAAGTAATTTGAGCTTCTATATTATTATAATCTACATTAGTGAATGAAGTGTTGTCTTGCTCTGGTTCTGAATGATGAGTTTCTTACCTAAACTATCATTTCTTGAATAAATAATATACAATTAAACCATGAAACTTTCTATTATGCTATTTATCACTCTCTTTCTGGAAGGACAAAGAACTTGGCGTTATAATCCTTACAATAATTATCTGTTACTGTAAGCAATTGTGTGTACCAATCATGTCATCGTGAACATAAAATCATTACAGTTTGTTAGAGATTGGTATTATCTGACTGATTACAGACTTAATTATCTCTTTTTTTTTTCTTTCTTGGCTAGTAAATTCATACTCCACATATATTTAGAAATTGTTTAGATCAATTTTTTTTTCATGAATTCTACTTAGAAAAGAAAAAGAAAATTTGATTTTAATTTTTTCATATATTTTATGGATAAGCTCATTTTTATAACTTTTTTAAAAAATTGTTTTTAATTGATATATAAGCTAATTTTTATTTATAAAAAAAATAATTTCATTTTTTTTTATTTTTTTTTCTTTTCTATAAAGCCTTTATTAATTTGATTCAAGAGGTTGAATTTTACTTATGTTAAAATCACGTAGAAAAAATTACATTTCTTTATCTCTCAAAAATATCGTTAATGATTTGATCAAAACTGCAGTGTTTATTGCAACTGGAGTACTATTTTATTATCATGAATTGATCCATGGAAAATTGCCGGGTCCGATTTTTTTTATGTTCTCTTCGGCATTTAATTAACTACTTGAATAATTATTTGGTTATTTATCAGATGACCATGCTAGAGATCTCTTTGGTTATTTCCTTGAAAAATAGTAAAAAATAAAATTACAAATAATATTTCCTGACTTATCTATTTTCAAAATAGTAACAAGAAATTATAATATTTTATAAAAGTAATATGAAAATAAAAATTTATAAATTTTAAAATATTATTAAAAAATTCCTGCAAATTTTCTCTCAAAGATATTAATAGAAAAAATGTACTTACAAATTTAATTTAGCAAGAAAACATAACTGGACTTTTTTTTTACAAGAAATTACTTGTGAATTTAAAATTTGTAAGAAAATTACTTTAGGAAATTTAAATTTGAAGGAAGAAGTACTTGCTATTTTTAAAATGGATATTTTTGTAAAAAAGTTTGCTGCAAATTTTTTTAGCATGAAATGTTGCTGTGAATTTATATTTTGCAGGAAATTTCTTGCAAATTTTTAAATTCCACGATAACTAATTATCCACGAGTAAATTACCTATTAATTAAAATTTACAGAAAAAATAGCAGGAAACTCTTTTCATGCAAATTTTTATAACAAATTTGCAAGAAAATTCTCATGAAATATAGAAAATTCTAGTAGTGTAAGTGTTTAATGAAAACTTTAAGAATATTTAATAGTATTAATGTAAATATTTATATATGTAAGTGTTATAGTATTTTAAGAGTTACTATGTATGGATGTATTTCAAAATGTAAGTGTTATAGTATTTATATAAAGTAAGAAAAAAATTAAAAAAAGAATAATTTATTCCCAAATTATTTTCTTGTTTTTATAAATTTTCTACATGATTTACACTAGTTAGAATTCATCATAAAACTTAATTCCAACCATTAGATACCAATATGACCTTTGAAATATATCACCCACACATTCTATGCCATAAGTAAGAAAGTTCATCCCTAATATTCACATATCTTGTGATAGTTAAAACAATTGAGGAATCAAAATTTCATTGAAAGGTAAAGAGAATGAGTTCAAATTGCAGAACTTTCCAACCACTTCTTGCATTGACGGCCTGAATTTTGGTTTGGAATGCAAACATCTAAATGCTATTGTTATTGTAAGCATAATATCTTGAACATCATTTCTATAATTAGGAAGAGGAAGACGGGAATATAAGATATCCTTCAACAACATATTTTGAGTAGCTAAGTTTGATAAAGATGAAATTAACTCGCCAGGACGCTTTCCAATTAATGTTTCCAGAGCCACCACTCCAAAACTGTAAATATCGTATTTTTCCATGACAGTTAATGTATAGGCAAACTCTGCAATGCACCAAGAAATAAAAAAAAAGTTAATTCAACTTCTCAAACTATATCATTAAATAAAATTTATGATGTCATCGATAGATTTCACTTATAATAGAAATATCACTTGACCTGGGGCAATGTAGCCATATGTTCCAACTACCAAGGTTTGATTTGAAGAATCAGGATCAAGGAGTTTAGCTGTGCCAAAGTCCGAGACAAAAGCCTCAAATTTGGAGTTTAGTAGAACATTGCTACTTGTTACATCTCGTTGAACAATTGGAAGGTTGAAATCATGATGCATGTAGGACAAAGCATGTGCCATTCCTTTTATGATATTCATCCTTTTACTCCAATCTAACTCCGTAGCTTCCACATCGTGATTCAAGACATAAAATAAGCTTCTTCTTTCCATGTACCAGTAGACTAGAAACATGCACCGATTATGGAGACAAAAGTCATGAAGTTTTACAATATTTTTGTGACGAATTTCTGTTAACATCTTCACTTCATTGCAAAAACTATTTTCAAATGATGGATTTCGAGATTCTATTCGATGAAGTTTCTTCAATGCAACAATTTTTCCACTCTTCAATTGAGCTCTATAGACACTACCGTATGCTCCTGTCCCAATGTAGCACATGATGTTAAAGTCCTCAGTTGCTTCAATAATGTCTTCAAATGCAATTTTACTATCGTAGTTCCATATAGAAAACATGTCTCCGTTCTTTGTTGATATTGTTTCATGTTTGGTCTTAGACATTTGTCTTGTGAAATATAATGTGGAGAGAAACACCAGAAGAATGAAGAAAATGATAAGAAGAATAAGTAACATGAAAGCCTTGTTATTTCTAATTTGAGGATAGGTTTCATGGACGTGGCATGGCGTGAAATTCAGCATGTGATAACTAATTAAGGAGTCTTTCTTAAAAGAGCAACAGTCAAAGTGAAAGTCTTGCGAGAGGTCAAAGGAATTGTACGAAAGATTTAAAATAGGTATATTAGCAAATTCCTTATGGAGTTTACGTGATAGATTATTATAGCTAAAATCCAAGCTATTTAATATGAGAATTTTGTATAAGTTCATAAAAGTATAATAGAGAAGAAGTGGAGTGACTATTATGGCTTCAATCTAAATTGAAGCAGCAGTATGATGAGAGATATGGAAGTTCTCCACTGAAAAGATTATGACTAAGGTTAAGGCTAAAAATACAACTAATTTGGGAAGGGGTGATCCTTCCTTTTATGAAGTTGTAGCTTAAATTCACTTTCATTGTATAGCGACAATGTAGGAACAGAGATAGGGTTGTAAAATTGTTATGGGAAAGGCCTACTACTTCTAAATTAATGGTGCGTTTTGAAATCTCTAGAGCTATTGAACTAAAAAGAAAGTTGTGAGATAAATTTAGTAAGTTTAAAGCTGTCAAATTCTGTAATTCTAAAGGGATGGGACCAGTAATTTTGTTAGAATCAAGACAGAATTTCCTCATCGACTTCATTCTACCCAAACTAGGAGGTATTGAACCAGTAAGCAAATTCTTTGAGAGATGTAATTCCTCTAAACATGTTAAATTTCCAAATTTTGTCGGTATGAGACCAGTAATTTGGTTAGAAATAAGGTAGAGATGTGTCAAATTCTCTAATTGACCTAGTGTTGACGATATTGAACCTGTAATTGGGTCAAAGTATGAAAGAGATGAGTCAGGTTTCCTATTAAGAGAATTACAAAGAATAATACAATCAAGAGAATAGCTAGTTTTGAAAGTGCATGAACCAACAACTTACCTTGGAGACTATTGTAGGACAAGTCCAGAACGGTAAGGTTTGTAAGTGTGCCTATCTCTATGGGGGTGCTTCCTCTAAGACCCATTCCACTTAGAAACAGAGTCAATAAATTGGGGAAGACAGTCACATTCAAGTTCTGAATCCAAAGCAATTCTTTTGATAGACTAATATTCAACAATGAACTGTCAATATGAGTAACACTTCCAGCTTCATTGCAAGAGATACTCTTCCAATGACAATGGTCTAAGGTTTTTGGGTGATCATTCCACCAACCGTTGTGGAGCAAAGCCTCTCGTTCATGATTAATGGATGAAGAAATAGAAGAAGGAGGCATGGTGCCACCAATCACGGATGGTAGCTCAGTCATCATGTAGAAGGCCGTAACTAGTAAACTGAAAACACAGTTACCCATAAGTTGATTGATTCAGATTCAAATAGATGCTTCAGTTAGTGATGGATGAACTCTGTTATAGCTTGTTGGTGTATATGTACCTTGCATGGTCATGTATGTATATACGAAGCCTTCCAAGGCTGAATTGAATGTAATTCTGCTTTCTGAATTGCTGGGGACGCAATTTGACCATGTCTGCATGGAAGTTAACAAGCCCGTAATATTAATTTGTGAAAAAAGCTCTCTGGAAAATCGAGACACACAAATTTAATACTTGGATGTTGACTAAGTTTTCTCATTCAGCAAATATTCTTTTCAGTTTTTTTTAAATAAATTGTTTCCGTTACTCATGTTTAAGGGTTTCTGTTTTCGTGCTATTTGATCGGGTAGTTCCTGATTTTTCGTTTATCAGTTGTAGAGCTAAGCCTCTATTTTCGTGCTATTTTTAAATAAACTTGGCTCATTTTTACATTATTGAATAAGAATTAAAAAGACTAGTAGTGCCCTCTATTTTTTTAACAAGTGGTATCCAGAGCTGGTTGGCATCATTACAAAGAAGCAAATGGCAAATACGGATAGCAAGTTCGTGCAGCTTGCCATTCCAAAATTGAATGAGCACTATGACCACTGGGCT
This sequence comes from Lablab purpureus, assembly GCA_030347555.1. Classification (NCBI taxonomy): domain Eukaryota; kingdom Viridiplantae; phylum Streptophyta; class Magnoliopsida; order Fabales; family Fabaceae; genus Lablab; species Lablab purpureus. Next base: position 26,754,214 of record CM059263.1, read on the forward strand.
ATGCTCATGGAGAATTTTCTAAGATCAAAAGAGTATTGGAATCTCATAGATCCAGGGATTCCTCAACCCACTGATGAGGATATTGAGAAGAAGAATTTGGAGGAGTTGAAGTTGAAAGATTTAAAGGTGAAAAACTATTTATTTCAAGCTATCGATCAAACTGTGCTTGAAACAGTTTTGAAAAAGGAGACCTCAAAGGACATTTGGGATTCTCTTAAACAAAAGTTCAAAGGTACAACAAGGGTAAAACGCGCCCAACTACAAGCTCTGCGACGAGAATGGGAGATTCTACAAATAAAGAATGGTGATTCAATCAATGACTACTTTGCTCGAACCCTCATAATTGCAAATAAGATGAGAATGCATGGTGAAATGATGTCTGACCTCAACGTTATTTAAAAGATCCTTCGTTCAATGACCTTGAGGTACGACTATGTAGTGTGCTCCATTGAGGAGTCTCGTGACTTGGGTTCCATGACTATAGATGAGCTACAAAGCAATCTTTTAGTACATGAGCAGCAAATGAATGGGCATAATTCTCACGAAGAGCAAGTCTTGAAGGTTGCACAAGATGAAGAAAATGTTGGGCGTGGTCAGGGAAGAAATGCTTACGAGGTGGAGCGGCACGAGGAAGAGGGAGAGGCAGAGGAGGTAGACAGCTTATAGATAAAGCAACAATAGAATGCTATTATTGTCACGAGTATGGACATTTCCAAAGCGAATGCCCAAAGAAACCACAAAGTAGTAGAGCAAATTATATTGAAAGTGGTGAAGAAGAAGTGTTATTAATGGCACAACTTCTAACAGAGGAAAGGCCAAGTACGCAAGAGATGTGGTTCATTGAATCAGGTTGTAGCAACCACATGATAGGTAGAAAGGATTGGTTTTCTTATTTTGATTCCTCATTTTCTGATGAAGTAAAATTGGGGAATAACTATGCCCTAACTGTAGCTAGGAAGGGTATTGTTAAACTCCTAAATAATGAAGTCATGCATGTGGTTACTGATGTCTTTTATGTTCCTGAGTTGAAAAATAATTTATTCAGTGTGGGTCAACTTTTGGAGAAAGGATTAGATATTGAAATGAAACAAAACAAGTGTGAAGTGTTTCAAGGAGAACCTTTAATCTTTGAGACCTTCATGACTGCTAATTGTATGTTTGCTATTTCTGGAAAATTTGGAGTCTCTCACAACTATTTTTAAGCAAGTTCAATATCACTAACTCAAGTTTGACACTCTCACTATGGCCATTTGAGCTATAGTGGTTTAAGAACATTATTAGACCTTGCTATGGTGAAAGGGCTGCCTGTCTTTAAGTCCCCAACTCAACTTTGTGAACACTGTCTCAAAGGAAAGCATCAAAGAGACTCATTTCCACGACAAAGTAGGTGGCGTGCATCTCAATTGTTACAGTTAATTCATTCTGATATTTGTGGGCCTATCAATCCTACATCTAATGGAAATAAAAGGTACATGCTCACTTTCATTGATGATTTGAGTAGAAAAGTTTGGGTGTATTTTCCTTTTGAGAAAAGTGAAGCATTTGATGTATTTAAAAAATTTAAAGCATTGGTTGAAAAGCAAGCTGGTGTTGTTGGCATTTTTCAAGAACAAGTGTTGATGAAGTCCTCTCAATATTTCAAGAAGATTTAAAGTTTTGATGATGAAGATTTAAAGTTCTCTAAACAACATTAAAGGCTTGTGTCATCTCACAAAAGAAGGCTGCTTGATGAAAAAGGCAAGGCATAAAGAGTGTTTAAAGCTTTGAAGAGAGAAGATTAATGAAAATTTTCTCAAGTGCTGGAGTTTCAAGTTTAGAAGTTTCAGTTTTGGGTGATGGATGAAAAGAGTAAATCATAAATCTCATTCAATACCATTTCAAACTTGAGAGCAAGTAGTTTTCTCGCAAAAATATTTTTCTACGAAGTCTAATCGATTATTTTACTTAAAATTTGAATCAAAATAGTTTAACGAACAAAATAATCGATTAAGTGTTTTTGATAATCGATTATATTGATTCTGGGTTAATATAATCGATTATGGCCTTAATCTAATCGATTATATCAGGCAAAATGAGTTTTCCAGTTTTTAACTCTGATATAACTGATTAAGCTTTTTTTAGATAATCGATTAAATAAGTCGTTTTTGCGAATTCAATGCTGAATCAATCTAAGAATGGAAACTTTGATGCATTTTTGAATTATAAAATGAAAGAGAATGTCTTAGGTTCAACACATCTGATTAAAACACAATATTCAAAGTGTTCTTGCGCTATAGTTTTCAAAATCGCTTTCTTGCTCTCTCAAGGTTGATCAAAGTCCTTGGAGGTGGTGATCATTGTGCTTAAACTTTCATTCAGCACTCAATCAGGTGTTTTCTTTTACTATTTTCTGAACGGGTAAAATTCATCCCTTGGATCTGTTCTAAAGGGAGGTGTGTTCATCTCTTGTGTGTCAAGAGAGGTGGGAATCATCCTCAGTGTGTCTGAGGAGGTGTTTCATCCTTAGTGTGTCTAAGGAGGTGTTTCCTTTATCTTTATTTGTTATTGCATGAATTGGTGTTTGTAATTTCAACTAAAGATAGTGGGGTGATCATCATGTATTTGTGGTGGTTGGGAACTGGACGTAGGATTGGCCTAATCCGAACCAGTATAAATGTCTATGTTCTTTCTCTTTCCCTATCTCTTTTTATTGTGGATCATATTAACAATTGGAATTCAAACTGCGCTCATCTAAGGGTAAGGATAATCCTTATCCTGATTTTAAAACATTTATTTAAAATCTGGAAAATTATTTAAAAGAGAAAAAGTATTAAAAATCCAATTCACCCCTCTTGATTTTTACACTGCCGTTTATTTCTGACAGGTGTATCTATCCAAATTTTGCGTACTGACAGAGGAGGAGAATATACCTCCAAGGAGTTTGTTGAATTTTGTAATGAGCAGGGTATTCAAAGACAACTTACTGCCTCATATACACCATAACAAAATGGTGTAGCTGAGAGGAAAAATCAAACCATAATCAATATGGTTAGAAGTGTCCTAACAGAAAGAAAAGTTCAAAGAGTTTTTTTGGCCAGAAGCTGTAAATTGGGTGGTCCATATTTTGAATAGAAGCCCAACTCTTGCAGTAAAAAACATCACACCTGAGGAGGCATGGAGTTGAATGAAGCCATCTATTTCTTATTTTAGAACCTTTTGCTGCATTGGTTTTGTTCACGTACTTGACCAGAAAAGAAGCAAACTTGATGACAAGAGTATTAAATGTGTGTTGTTGGGTGTGAGTGAGGAGTCTAAGGCCTACAAACTTTATGATCCTCTTAATAAGAAGATTTATGTGAGTAGAGATGTTAAATTTCAAGAGGATGCAGCTTGGGAATGGGGTGAAGCTGAGACCAACAAAATGATTAATGAAAGTGATCACTCAAAAGAAATTTGTCCAGCAGCAGAGGAAGTAATTCAAACAAGCCCGAGTGATGCAGTAATGACTAGTACAATAGTTACAAATTCAGATTCAAATGTCTCTGATATTCCATCAAGAACTGCCAAAATTTCAACTGAAGGGAGGAGGGTTAGAAAACTACCAGCATGGATGAGAGATTAGGTCACTGGTGAGGATTTAACTAATGAAGAAGATATAAATTATGCAATGTTTGCAGGTGCAAACCTAGTAACATACAACCAAGCATAAAAAAGTCAACATTGGAGAGATGCAATGGATGCTAAAATTGAAGCTATCCAAAGAAATGATACATGGGAGCTTGTTGATCCACCACCGAATTCCAAAATTGTAGGTGTCAAGTGGATTTTCAAGACTAAGCTGAAGGAAATGGGGGAGATTGACAAATTTAAGGCCAGATTGGTAGCAAAAGGCTGCACTCAAGAGGAAGGGATCGACTATACAGATATTTTTGCTCTAGTAGCCTGTCTTGAAACCATTAGAACTGTTGTTGCACTAGTAGCCACAAAGAGATGGACTATTTACCAACTTGATATTAAGTCAGCCTTTCTATATGAAGCAATCAATGAAGATGTCTACATAGAACAACCACTAGGCTATGTTTTTCAAGGACGAGAACACCAGGTATACAAATTAAAGAAGGCTCTATATGGCCTTAAACAAGCTCTTAGGGCTTGGTACAACAAGCTCGAGTCTTATCTTACAGCTAATAAATTTCTCAAGTGCCCACATGAACACACTCTATTTGTAAAGAAGAAGGAAGTTGGTAAAATCTTAATTGTGTGTTTATGTAGATGATTTGATATACACAGGTAGCCATGAATCTTTATTTCAAGAGTTTAAAACTATGATGATGAATGAGTTTGCCATGACTAACTTAGGCAAAATGAGATATTTTTTGGGCATCAAAGTTTTGCAAAGCTGTGATGGAATTTTTATTGGGCAGAAGCAATATATAAAAGATGTGTTGGACAAATTTAACATGCTTGATTGTAATTTGGTGCAAAACTCCATTGTTCCAGGGACTAAGTTGTTGAAAACAGATACAGGAGTAGAAGTTAACAGCACGTTATTTAAGCAACTTGTAGGTAGCCTCATGTATTTGAATGCTACAAGACTAGATATTGCACATTCGGTCAGCTTGATAAGCCGCTTTATGGAACATCCTAAAGATAGTCATTTTTTGGCAGCAAAGCGTATCTTGAGATATTTACAACGAACTCAAGATTTAGGAATTTTCTACAAAGCTGGTGGAGGAAATGAAGAATTACTTTCTTATACTGATAGTGATTATGCAGGGATCTTGAAGATAGGAAGAGCACATCTGGTTATGGTTTCATGCTAGGAGGTGTGATTTCTTGGACATCAAAGAAACAGCCAGTGGTCAGTTTATCCACAACTGAAGCAGAGTTTATAGCAGCAGCTTTGTGTGCTTGTCAGTGTGTTTGGCTCAAAAAATTTTTAGAACATCTGGAACACTGCCAGGAAGGAGCTACTGTACTGTTTTGTGACAATGCCTCTACCATCAAGTTGTCCAAAAATCCAGTCTTGCATGTTAAAAGTAAACATATTGATGTAAGATTCCATTTCTTGAGAGATTTATGCAATGATGGTGTTATAAAGTTAGATTACTGCAACACAAAAGAACAACTCGCAGATATAATGACAAAGTCACTTAAGGTTGATAGTTTCCAGCATTTTCAAAGTGCACTAGGCATGCTTGAACAACAAAAGATAAACTGTTGCAAGGAGCATACAGTTTAAGGGAGGGAGTGTTGACTGAGTTTTCTCATTCAGCAAATATTCTTTTAAGTTTTTTTTAAATAAATTGTTTCCGTTACGCATGTTTAGGGGTTTCTGTTTTTATGCTATTTGATCGAGTAGTTCTTGATTTTTCGTTTATCAGTTGTAGAGCTAAGCCTATAAACTTGGATCATTTTTACGTTATTGAATAAGAATTACAAAGACCAGTAGTACCCTCTGTTTTTTTAACATTGGATGCATTTACAGTTGTCCTTTTATATGACTGATTCTGAAGACTACTTATTCAGCATACAAGTCTATAATATATGAAAATGACTAACTTCGTGCCTATCACGGAAATGTGGAAATTTTTCTCTCGATTTTCCTAGTTAGAAGGGACATAGGAAGACACGGTTTTGCTAAATCCTGGAATTGGAAAATGTTGGTAGGAAGGAGGGGCCATGCTTGTGTCTTCATCCAATATTCCACATTGAAGACTTGACTCTCTCACACCTCCAATGCATAAGATACAAAGTCCTACATTTCGCAATTAAATGAGTTTGTTTGTATTCTGCAGTTGGTAATTTTTTTTTTCTAACGTCAAATTTAAAAAAATTAGGTTTAATAGACATTTTGGTCCCACTATTATATGAGAATTTGTAATGTTTTTCCATGTTTATTTTTTTTCTGAATTGAGTCCCAAATTTTATATTTTTTTCTGAATTGAGTCTCAAATTTCATTTTTTTTCTCAATTAAGTTTCAAATTTTATTAAACCTGTCAATGTGATCCTTTTTGTAAAAAATCCACATATTGTAGTGTTCATATTCATGTTTATATTTGTACCCTTTTGTTATTATTCACGTGCCACGAGTTAACTTGAATGTGTTACGTCTCATATAGTTAACACTGTTAAGATTAATCTAACAGAAGAAATCATATTGAAGATTTTAATAAAATTTAGGACTTAATTGAGGAAAAAATTAAATATGGAAAAACATTGCAAATTCTCAAAAAATATTGGGACCAAAATGTCTATTAAACCAAAAAATTATAATTATACAAATTTTAAAATAAAATATCATTAAAATTATATAAATGTCAAATAATAATAGAGTGAGTAAAACAATTATGTATAATTAAAATTTTATAACAATTACAACGTTTATTGTTTTTCCAAATAAGAGAAAAAGTATATAAAATTTAATAAACTTAATTAATATTAAATAAGTTAAATAATTAAGAAAATATAAGAAATTATGTAACAAAAGAAAAAATATTTAAATAAAACAAAACAAAAATATTAAAAACTATTAAAAAATAGTATTTTATATTAGTTAATAAATTAATTATGTTTTAATAATTTAAATAAAAATGTATGACAAGAGTGAAGGAGGGGTACTTCTTTCTTTAACTTTATAGAAAACATTTATATTTGATTGAAGATATACCAAAATTCTTGTCTATGGTATCATAGTAACTAAAGCTCAAGAAGAAAATGACCATCGAATTCTTAGCCTTAGACAAAGAGAATCCTCTTAAATACTATATATATATATATATGGAAAATATCCATTAAAATTATAATAAATTTAAATAATATTCGTACAAGAAGTTTATTTACAATTTTAAATTAATAATATGTTATATAAAATTAAAATTAACAGGTGACAAAGACATTATGTAAATAATTTTTTGGTTTAATAAGTTTTTTGTTTTAATTTTGGTTTAATAGGCATTTTGGTCCTAATATTTTGTGGAAATTTGCAATGTTTTCCCTTGTTTATTTTTTTTCTCAATTGAGTCCCAAATTTTATTAAAATCTATCAATGTGATCCTTTCCATTAGATTAGTGTGAACAACGTTAACTGTGTCAGGACGTGGCACACGTGTCATCTTGTAATTGGTTGATATATTTTTTTGTTTTAATCATATCCTTCTCCCTCCTCCTCTCCCTCCCAATCTTGGAACCCGTGGTAGCAGAACTTCTCAAATCCATGAACCCCAAATCCTCAAACTCGTTCACCACACAGATGGAATTGTTATCCTCCATGGCAATAGCATCCCTCACCCGTTTCTCATCCACGGCAAAAGGAGCCCCCACATCAGACCAACACCACACCATCTTCTTCTCCCTGAAATCCAAAAAGACTGATGTAACAGTTGTCATTCCTAGGAAACATAGTAGCCACCAACAAACAATTATTCCCTCACAACCACTGAAGCTTGTCAGCATCCCCAAGAGACCACCCCAAAGGCTAGTAGAAAAAATCAATTTGCTTCCCAGTAACCTGGTCACATTGAATTTCACCCTGTCTTTCTGAATCCCCATCACTCGGTTCCTCCGAATACTGTGGCTTTTCCAGAAACCCTGGTGGGAAGGGAGATGGGTGTTCAGTTCAACGCCTATGCGCTCTGCGGGGTTGAATTGAATGGAATGGAATGGAATTGGATGATGGATGAACAGGGAAAAGCAGGAGGGAGAAGGATACGATTAAAAAAATATATATCCAACGAATTACAAGAAGACACGTGTACCACGTTCTGACACAGTTAACGTCGTTTACACTAATCTAACTGAAAGGATCACATTGATAGATTTTAATAAAATTTGGGACTCAATTGAGAAAAAAAATAAACAAGGGAAAACATTGCAAATATCCACAAAATATTACGATCAAAATGCCTATTAAACCTTTAATTTTTTGTGGGTATTTTTGGAATGTGTTTCTACTATTATTTTTTTTTTGAATATAGTTTCAATTTTTGTTAAAATCAATCAATATGGTCACTTATCTTAAATTGATGTGAACGATGTTAAAAGAATGATCACATAGTACATAAGAGAACACACGTGTTAGATGCATAACATGTCAAAGAGAGAAAGGGGAAACAAAAAAAGAAAAAGAGACAAATGAAATAATATTCTTAAACTTGATATGTGCATCTGACATATGTGTATTGTAATGTGTTACGTCATCATTCTTTTAATGTCATCCATATCAATCTAATAGAAAGGACAACTATATTAATTGATTTTAATAAAAATTTAGACTATATTGAAAAAAAAGATAATAGTATGAATACACTATAAAAATCCACAAAATATTAGGACAAAAAAGTTTACTAAACTTAATTTTTTTATTCGAAAGGTGTCAGGTTTGAATGATTATCATGTAAAAAAGATAATAGTAAAAATAGATTGTAAAAATCCATAAAATATTAGGACAAAAAAGTCTATTAAACTTAATTTTTGTATTGGAAAGGTGTGAGGTTTGAATGAATATCTATTCATATGAGAATTACTAATTAATCTCTATTAATTATAGATTATTAATCTAATAATTGTGTTTTTTATATATATATGGACCATGTACGAAGAAAGAGTTAAATACATGAAATTAACCAAATAATTTATAAAATATGAGATTATAAACATTTTAATTTTAATTATCTGTGTTTTAATTGAGATTATGATATTTGATAAGTTTTGATAGTTTCAATTTATGATTTTTAATTCTTATTAAATAAATATTTTTAAAATAGAATGAATATATATATATATATAAAAGCAAATGATTATTATAATTTATATTCCCATCAATATAAATAATTTGATTTCCAAATAAATGTATAGATAAAAGACATTTTATTTCTTTTAATTTCTTATAAAATGAAAATTTTCAACTTTAGATAACATGCATAAACAACTTTTATGATATGTATTTTTAATATAGAATAAATATCTATATTTAAGGAAATGATTATTATATTTCAATTAATATAAATAATTTGATTTCCAAATAAACATGTAGATAAAAAACATTTTATTTCTTTTAATTTCTTATAAAATGAAAATTTTCAAAATAAGCAAAAGGGTTAAATCTGTTTTCAGTCCTTGAATTATTTGTTAAAATTGTGTTTTGTCCCTGAGCAAAAAGAAGAGAAACTCTATCCCTCTCTTTTTCTTTTTTTCACCCATCCATCTCACCACGTATTGTTTGAGAAAAGTTTATGTAACATGACATAAAAAAATTCTTTTTTAAAATAAAAGATTTTATAAATCAAAAATGAAAACTAAACTAAGTAAAAAAATACTATATATTTCTAGGTGAAGTTAAATAAACTAAATAGGAGTGATTATGGATTGAATTTTTAAAAATCGAGTCTAGATCCAATTCAAATCCAATAAAAATGATTGGATCAAAATCCAAATCCATTTTAATTATATGAAATTAATGTATATTTTTTATCCAACTAAAGTGTATTAAATAAGGTTAAATCCATATTCAATCTACTTTCTTAATTAATTTAAATTTAGAATCATTTTTTCAAATGAGATTTAAATTTAGAAACATTGTCAGACTTAGCACGACCTAGGTTCAGGTCGATTGGGCTTGACCTAGACCTTTACCAACTAGGCCAAACCTCGAGCCAACACAGCTCGACGCGCAACTAAATTGACTTAGCTCGTTCCTAGTCTGTGTTGAACTGGCTCAACCTGAGTATGTGCTAACTCGACTTAACCTCAAGCTGATTCGATGGTACCCAGGCCTTTTTGAACTCAACATGACTCGGCCTTGGTATGACTTGGCTTGACATGGGTCAGAACTGACTCGAGTCAACTAACCCATTTCGATTCACGTGGACCAAACCCAGGCCAACTCAGCAGGACTTCGGCCCTTTTCGACTCAATAAGATCCAAACTTGTAATGAAGATCTGGGACCCAATTGATAGGGTCAACCTAGAAAGATGAATTAGGCCTTGGAGAACTTAAGTCAACTTGATTTGGGTTAACTCGGGTTGATTGGGCCTAAGCCAACTCAGGTTCATTGGGCCAGGGATGACTTGGGTCGACCAAGAATTGACTGACTTCGGTTGACAAAGCCCCTTGGTTGATTTGATTTGACTAGCTCGCAAGCCAATTTGGATCAACCTAACCTTGGCCAACTCAGGTCGCCTAATACCTAGCTAACTCTTGTTGATTGATCCCAGTCTAATTCGATCCCGGTCGACTAGGCTTTTAGTTGACTCGGGCTGAGTAGGGTTACCAAGCCCAAGTTAACTTAGGTCGATTGAGCCTTGGTCAGCCTTAGGCCAACTCAAATTGACAAGATTCGAGCTGACCCAAATTGATTAGGCCTAGACCGACTTAGGTCCACCAGTTCCTAAGATGATTCATTTAGACTAAGCCTGGGGCAACTAGGCTCGAGTCAACTTAGGTGGACCTAGTCCATGCTAACTCGGGGGGATTGGACCCATGCTGACTCTAGTTTGTTAGGAATAGGCAGACTCTTGTTAATCGAGCCTTTGTCAAATTTTGTTTATTAGGATAGAATCGACTTGGGTCGATCATCTCCAAGGTCGATTTCGGGTGAATAAGCTCGGGCTTAATCAGGTTAACTATGCTAGGTTGACTCGGGTCTACCTAGGTCGGGTCAATTATGCTCAACCTAAGCCAGGCCGACTCTGGTCAACATGGATCATACTGATTCAACTTGATCTGGTCCCTGGCCTACTCAGATTGAATTAGGCTCAAGCCATCTCGGGTAAATCCGAGCCTATGCCAACTATGCCTAACTTGAGATTGGACTGACTTTACTCGACTTAGATTCGACTCGACCTAATATTTTATAACTTGAAATTACTAAAATACATCTTAATCTTAGATTTTTAAAATCCAAAAAATTATTTAATCTATATTCAATCCAAATCCAATTAAATGGATTAGATTTTAAAAAAAATCATCAAAATGAATTTAAAGTAATATAAATTTGGATCGATATGGATTAGATATTTCAATGTGGTCATCATAAGTATATATTTTATTATTAATTGATGATTGATTCATTTTATAATTTTGTAGTAACCAACTATATTATGTTATATAAAATTATATTATATTATACTATATAAATTAATAAAATTGTAAATTGATTGAATTATATATAATATAATAATTTTATGTTTAAACTACAGAAGTTTACAAATTTTTATAATTTAACTATATAAAATTATAAAAAGTTATATTATATTATATAAATTAATAAAATTGAAAATTGTTTGAATTGTATATAATTTTATACAATCACATATAATATATATATATATTATTATTATTGATTGATTTTATAATTTTGTAACTAGTTTATTAAATAATGAATTTTAAATTTTTTTGTTTAACTTATATAAATAATATATTTTATTTAATTTTACTTTTTAAATTATAAAAAATTATAATTTTATACAAATAAAATTGTATTATATTATATAAAATTAATAAAAGTATAAATGTGTCAATGAATTATATTTATATAATTTAAAGAGTAAATAAATTGTTTTATTATGTGATAGAAAGGGAGAAAAAATTACTTGAAGTTTTGGAGGGAAGACTCATTATATATATATATGTTCGTGTTTTTATAAATACATTTATATATATATATACATAATATTGATTGATTTATAAAAGAGTTGTGTTATTTGAATAAAATTTGTTTATATTATAAAAATAAAGTAAAAAATATATAAGGACTTGTTTGTAGTACCATTCTATTATTATGTCTATGTAATCTCTAGTTCTAAATCCAATCCATAGTTGTTATTATGGATATATAAGGGCAACATCAACATTAATATTTATGCCAGTATGGTCTCTGCTTCTAAGTATTCTAATTTTGTAGTTTTTGTTCTATAAAGTATTTTCAAATAATTAAATAAATGAAATAAATTAAAAAATTGTTCAACACAAAATCTTGTAATGGATGAATTTGAAAATTTATTTGGACACTTTTGAGACTTTAAACTATTAATATTTTTTTTTGGTTGAAAGTCCTTTTAATGAAATAATTTGGATACTTCAAATAGGTGCCTCCTCCAATAAATGTAATAGAAAGTATTATTAGTTACTAGGGTGGCAAACAGGCCAGCCGGCCGTTTAGGCCCGCCTCGCCATGAGTCCGCCAAAAGCGGGCGGGCGGGCCAGCCCGCCACAGATGATACGGGCCAGAATTTCTAACCCGCCCAGTCATAAGGCGAGTCAGCGGGTTAGCGGTCGGCCCGCCTATATTTTTGTTTTTCATTTTTTTGAAAAATCTATTTTTTGGGTTTTTTATTTTATTTTTTTATCTTTGATTTTAAATTGGACTTTTTTTTTTCTTTGCAACTATTTTGTTTGTGTCCAATTTAAATGAATTTTTGTAATTACAACAATATATTAAAGATGTATATGGTGACATGACATTTAAAAAGTGCAAGCTAAAAGACATAATGTTTATTACAAAAGAAATTACAATCAGTGAGGTGTTGAAGGAACCCTAGGTATAGCTACTTTCCCAAATTTAAAGAGAATGAGTGAGAGTGAATGAGGTGTTGTATTTTTTTGCAGGCCAGCGGGCTGGCCCGTCCCGCCCCGCCCCTGGCCCGACGGATTGGCGGGCTAGACGGGCCGGGCTGATACGGGTTGGCGGGTTGAAAATGCTAGCCCGCCCCGCCTATATGCTGGCGGGCCAGCCCGCCGGGCCCAACCCACTTTGCCACCCCTATTAGTTACCCTATAGAGCTTCATCACAGTTTTGTCGTTAAAAGACACCTCAAAGGATTAAGGGAGGAAAGGGTATATATATTGTCATTGACCCCAACTCCTAAACGATTTGGAACTATTGGGTGTATCGGAATAAGTCCAGGAGTTGAGGACTAAGGGGAATGAGGATTCCAATTTGGAACTCCCTTTTGTTTCCCTTTCAATCTAAGGTGATGGCAGGATCCTACTTTTGGAGCCTTTTTGTTTCATAGTTCTTAGTCTGTTTGTTAGAATGTTCCATTTTTTTTAATAGAGGACAAACCTAATGCACGCGAGAGATAATTATCCATGTACTATTCTCGAGAAGAAATCACTACTATTGTCATATTCAATGTGCAAATGTAACTTGCATTAACTGATGATAAAAATATATTATATATATATGATTTGTATTCAATACAAAAGAAAATCTCTACTAGGACAAAATTCTATTATGAGATATAAAAACATATATAAATATATGCATATAACTGCTACTTCATCTTCAAATCTAGTCCTGGGACTTAGAAGTATCTCTCTCACCTATTAAAATATCTGCACCCATGTAGTAAAACATGATCATCGCAGGCCAAATAATCGGCAATTGTAGGGTAAGCTAATAATTCAAAAATATAACAACACAAAATAATAGTATTTGTGTAATATCCATCATCACATCATTCTCATGCACATTTATCATAAAACATACTTAAATGCTCTGAAATCTAATGCATCTTTAATAATTGAAAAGTAACAACACAAATCATGTAATACACATAGCCACAACATTCTCATCCACATTCAAAATGTTCTAAAAAGAAAACATCTTCTGGAAGACACAGCTACTATACCCGAACTCAGAGACTAACACTTGTGGGTCGCATTGTGGTCGGCTACTATACCGGCACAATAACACTCTGACCACCCTACCCACAGGGTAGCACTACTGTCAACCCTACTCTGGCCCTGGCCTACCTCAATGTAGCCTCAGAGTAGGTCTTCAGCATTCCCCCCTCAACTCCTCACCACCTGGCATCTTAGTCTACGTGACCGGGACTACCAGTGGAACCTGGGATCTCATTGAATCCACTCTAGCATAGCTCACCACCTAAAATGCAAGTTGTACCTCCTCGGGTACCAAACATCTCATCAACACACATCAGTAGATTATGGGCACCAACCCCATGCTCTACTCGGCCTCACATAAAGTTGTACCTCCTCGGGTATCAACATCGGTAGATTATGGGCACCAACCCCCGGCTCTACTCGGCCTCACATAAAGTTGTACCTCCCCGGGTATCAACACATATCGGTAGATTATGGGCACCAACCCTTGGCTCTACTCGGCCTCACACAAAAACATCATAGGTCATACATAACCAATCAATTTTTCTCAATTTTATTTAGAGATAATAATCTAAATTTATAAAAAAGAATAGGATTGAGACCAAAACCCTCCAGGGAAAGAAACTTTCGTTTCTACCCCTCAAACAAATTTTCCATTCCACTGATTATCAACAAACATCCAAATATCAACTTAAATATCATAAACAATACAAAAACAAGGTTTTTCACACATTACACTCAATACAACAATAATATACAAAACATACTAATTATATATATATATATATATATATATATATAACATTAATTTTCTTAATATCAATTTATATATTTTTGAACATTAACTTCCCCAACCTGGATTTTCTTTGTTCCTCGATCAGATGAAAACAAACTGCAAATACCAAACCTTGGCTTCTCTTTTATCTCAAAATTCTGGATAACATCTCCCCATAAAGAGAATTTATTGAGAAAAATCTTCAAAGACCATAAACTTTCCAAAAGAAAATTCTTAAGAATAAACGAACCTAGACTTACCCGTTCTCAAAACTGATCGGGTAGAACTCCTCCTTACACTGTTAGCCTCCTATTGCTTCTTGTGGATCTAGAAACCGTTAGGGTTTTTAGTATTTAAAACCTTAGAGAAAGTGTAGAGAGAATGGAGAGAGAATAGAGAGAATGGAGGTATGCGAAAACAAACTACCCAACTAGTCTTTTGTTTTTATATATTGTATTATCTTTATAATATGATATCTTTATAATCTAATATTTGTATAATCAAATATCTCTATAGTCCAATATCTTTATAATCTAATGTTTTTATAACTGAATATCTTTATAATATAATATCTTTATGACCTAATATTTTTATAACCAAATATCTTTATAATCTAATATTTTTATATTCTAATATCTTTATATTCTAAAATATTGAAGTATTACAGTAATTCCTTGTCAAGATAATTTGACGTTATATGATAAATTTCTAAAATGAAATAATAAATATGTTAATAAGCAATAAAATATTAAAAATATTAATATGTAAAGACAAATTAAATTTTAGTATACAAAACCTCCTTTCTTGAAGAAGAAAAATGGGTCTTGATATATTATATAAAATATTATTAAAATAAAAAATCAATTTCTACAAAAGATGTAAAAGAAATATAAAAATATTTTGATATATCCCTTAATAATATTATTATTATGGTTAAAATAAATATTTTTAAATAAAAAACTAAATATTAAAAAAAATTAAAAGAATATAAAATTTCTAAATTACTTTTTTTACTGAGAATGAGAAAATGATAATGTTTAGAAGTGATATTTCACCGTATTTAAATTTAATTTATAATAAAATAAAGATTAAAATAAATTATTATTTTTTCCATCTTCTTATTTAAAATTATCATTCTTTTTAATTAAGTATTTTTATTTTCATGAGTTCTTTATTTTTTATTAGTTTTTTATTTTTATTAATTAAAAATAAAATACTCAATTGAACTAATAATTCAAATACATGTTTTATTAAATCATTATGAAAATTATAGAAATTATTAATTTTATACAAATTTATAAAATATATTTTATTGATTAATTTATCAATTAATTTTATAATTTTGTAATAACTAATTATACTATATTATTTTAACATCAATATAGTTCTCCTTCATTTATGTGTTCTTAATGGTTCTTCCAGAAGTTTAGTAAAATAAGGAGTTCTTTATTTTATATTACATGAATTTTTTATTATATTTAAATATATTTTAAATTTTTAATGGACAATTGTTTCATTTGAAAGTAACAAACAATCAATATGTTGGAAGTAATATTGAAACAAATTTTACCCTTAAAAAATAGTGTAGTTGTGTTCTACATGCATCTTTTACCAATTAAAATGAAATGAAAAAAAAAACACCAATTACTTTCATTATCTTGTCCTAGGTAAACTTCTAATCATTCATCATGGAAGAAAGGTATTAATTTAATAATTATGACAAATATGTGCGATCAAACTTCAATTTTTTCACAATAAGTTTTAACTATAAGTTTATAAAAGAATCAATTGAGAAAAATGACGTTGGTGAATAATCTGTTAGCATATTTCAAGACCAAGAGTTTTTGAAGTCCTCCAGTTTTTTTATGAAGACCTAAAGTTTTGATGATGAAGATTTAGAGTGATTCAATCAACATTAAAGACTTGTACCATCTCACAAAGGAAGGCTGCTTGGTAGAAAAGGAAAGGCATAAAGAGCATTCAAAGCTTTCAAGAGAGAAGATTGATGAAGATTTTCTCAAGAGCTGAAGGATCAAGAGTAGAAGGTTCTGTTTTGGGTGTTGGATCAAAAGAGTAAGTCATAAATCCCATTCAAGACCTTCCCAAACAAGAGAGCAAGGTGTTTTCTCGCAAAAATGTTTTTCTACGCTTTTAATCGATTATGATACATAGATAATCGATTATTTAACTTAAAATTTGAATTAAAAATGTTTAACGAACTAAATAATCGATTAAGTGTTTTTGATAATCGATTATATTGATTCTGGGTTAATATAATTGATTATGGCCTTAATCTAATCGATTATATCAGACGAAATTTGTTTTCTAGTTTTTAAAAATGATATAATCGATTAAGCTTTTTATATAATCGATTAAATGAGTCGTTTTTGCGAAATCAATACCAAATCAACCTAAGAATTGAAACTTTGGAGCATTTTCGAATTATAAAATGAAAGAGAATGTCTTAGGTTAAACACATCTGATTAAACACAAAATATTCAAGTGTTTCTGCGCCTTAGCTTTTCAAAACCGCTTCCCGCTCCCTTCGGCTTGATCAAGTCTTTGGGAGTGGTGATCATTGTGCTTAAGCTTTCTATCCAGAGACTATTATCGGTGTATTCTTTTACTGCTTTTCATAAACGGGAAAATTCATCCCTTGGATCGGTTCTAAGGGAGGTGTGTTCATCTCTTGTGTGTCAAGAGAGGTGGGTTTGATCCTCAGTGTGTCTGGGGAGGTGTTTCATCCTTAGTGTGTCTGAGGAGGTGTTCCTTTATCTTTATTTGTTATTGCATGAATTGGTGTTTGTAATTTCATTTAAAGATAGTGGGGTAATCATCACGCATTTGTGGTGGTTGGGAACTGGATGTAGGATTGGCTTAATCCGAACCAGTATAAATCTCTGTGTTCTTTCTCTTTCTCTATCTCTTTTAATTGTGGATCATTATAACAATTGCAAATTCAAATCACGTTAATCAAAGGATAAGAAATATCCACATCCGAGTTTTTGAAAGAATTTCAAAATCTGAAAATTTATTTAAAAGAGAAAATTTTATTAAAAATCCAATTCACCCCCCTCTTGCTTTTTACACTGCTGTCTTTAATTAACAATTGGCCTCAAAGCTGGTTTTTTGAAAGTTACTCAAAAACAAGATCCTCATGACAGATAAAAATCAAACTTTTGCTGAAGGTGCATCTATTCATAGACCACCACTTTTTACAGGTGAAAACTATCCTTTTTGGAAAAAGAGGATGGAAATTTTTCTAAGGTCTAATGATCAAGGAGTTTGGGATGCAATTGTGAATGGTCCATATATTCCTATGATTGTTGTTGAAGATGCGCAGGTACCCAAAGCGAGAGCAAGCTGGACCAAAGATGAGTACAACCAAAGTCAATGTGACATAAGTGGTGATCATTGTGCTTAAGCTTTCTATCCAGCACTATTATCAGGTGTATTCTTTTTACTGTTTTTCATAAACGGGAAAATTCATCCCTTGGATCGGTTCTAAGGGAGGTGTGTTCATCTCTTGTGTGTCAAGAGAGGTGGGTTTGATCCTCAGTGTGTCTGGGGAGGTGTTTCATCCTTAGTGTGTCTGAGGAGGTGTTCCTTTATCTTTATTTGTTATTGCATGAATTGGTGTTTGTAATTTCATTTAAAGATAGTGGGGAAAATCATCATGGATTTGTGGTGGTTGGGAACTGGATGTAGGATTGGCTTAATCCGAACCAGTATAAATCTCTGTGTTCTTTCTCTTTCTCTTTATCTTTTAATTGTGGATCATTATTACAATTGCTAATCCCAACAGCGTTAATAAAAGGATTGGAAAAATTCACATCCAAGTTTTTGAAAGTTTTTCAAAACCTGAAAATTTATTTAAAAGAGAAAATTTCTTTAAAAACCCGATTCACCCCCCCCTCTTGGTTTTTACACTGCCGTCTTTATTTAACAATTGGCCTCAGAGCTGGTTTTTTGAAAGTTATTCAAAACCAAGATCCTTATGGCGGACAAAAATCAAACTTTTGCTCGAAGGTGCATCTATTCATAGACCACCACTTTTACAGGTGAAAACTATCCTTTTGGAAAAAGAGGATGGAAATTTTTCTAAGGTCTAATGATCAAGGCGTTGGGATGCTGTTGTAAATGGTCCATTTATTCCTATGGTTGTTGTTGAAGCGCAGGTACCTAAGAAGAAAGCAAATTGGAGCAAGGACGAATACAACCAGAATCAATGCGACATAAGGGCGTGTAACATGATAGCATCTGCCTTAACCATTGATGAGTTTTACAGGTTATCAGATTGCACTACTGCATAGGAGATGTGGGACACTCTAGAAGTCACACATGAAGGAACGGAGGAAGTGAAACGATCAAGGAAGAACACCTTGATTCAGGAATATGAAATGTTCCGTATGAGCAAAGGAGAAACCATATGCGACGTACAAAAGAGATTTACTCACATCGTAAATCATCTCAAGGCGTTAGGTAAGAAATTCGATCACTGAAGAATTAAATGTCAAAATTTTGAAATCTTTGGACAGGACTTGGCAACCTAAAGTGACGGCCATCACGGAATCAAAGAATCTGTCAAACATGAACATGACAACTCTCTTCGGGAAGCTTAGAGAACATGAAATGGAACTTGGACGTTTCAAAGGAGAAGAAGAAGACGTCAAGAGGAAAGGCATTGCTCTTAAAGAGGAATCCGACAAAGAGGAGAGTAGTGATACTAATGATTCAGAAGACGATGATCTTGATAAATTTGTAAAGAAATACAAGAAGTTCATCAAGAAGAAAAGCAACCATAAGAAAGGTAAGAAATTTGAAAGTTCAAATGCTAACAATAATTATAAATGTTATGGTTGTGGCAAAAAGGGGCACATGAGAGCAGACTGCCCAAATTCCAAGAAACCTGAAGAAAGGGAAAAGAAAAGCAAGAAGTTCTTCAAAAAGAAGAAGAAAGCATATATCGCTTGGGACGATAACGAAGTGAGTTCTTCTGAAGGTTCAAGTGAATCAGAAGAGGAAGCAAACATTTGTCTCATGGCAGATGATGATGTGGAATCCACGTGCAGTGAGGTAAGTGATTCTAATCTCCCTAATGATTATGATGAATTGCTTGAAGAATTTCTTAGCCTTTGTAAAAAATCTGAAAAGCTTTCTTCGGTTTACAATAAATTGAAAAATGATTATAAGATTCTTGAAAAGAAAATTATTGATTTGGAAGAAGAAAACAAGGTTTTGAAAGATGATTTGGAAACAGCGAAAATCCCTTGCAAATGCAAAACCAAAATTCCTATTTGTGAAAATTGTAGCGTTCTTGCAAACAAGGTTTCTTATCTTGAAACGTCTCTTTCAAACATTTCAATGGGAAATAAAAATTTAAACAATGTTTTGAAAGTACAAAAAGGTTTATATGAAAAAGCAGGTCTTGGTTATAATTTCAGGTATAATCATAAACCCACCAAAACAGTTTTTGTAAAAGGAGAATCATCAAATTCAAGCAAGATTTTCGAAATCCCTAATTCGTTTGATAAACAAAATGATTCTAACAAGAAGTTTTATAAAAATGCATATGTTTCAAGAAGAACAAATGTTCCTACATGTTTTTATTGTATGCATAAAGGTCATTTTGTTAATAGATGCAATACTAAACGTTTTAGTGTTCCTAATGGGAAATATAAATGGGTTCCCAAAGGAAAAATTGTTTCTAACCCATGAGGACCCTAATAAGTGATTGTAGGGAACCAAATTTTTTTTTCTTGTTTATATTGCAGGCTGGTTCCATATCCAAAAGGCCTCTTTGGTGATGAGTTAGCAAGTGATCAAGTTTATGAAGGAAGTCAAAAACATCAACGAGTTGGCATATTTACCAATCTTTTATCTCAAGTAAGATTTTATGAGCTTAGAAAGAATCCAGGTAAGTATTGTTGTTTTACGAAAATTTACGTATTTAATCGATTAGGTTTCAATCGATTAAACGCGGTGTTTGTGAAAATGTTTTAAAACATAATCGATTAAGTTTATGACATAATCGATTAAATCGCTGGGGAGCAATTTAATCGATTAAGGAATGCACATAATCGATTAAATTTCTGGGTTTTCGTTTTCTGGAAAATTTTTGAAGGCAAATAATCGATTAAATGAGAATATAATCGATTAAATGCACCGTTCTGTGTTTTTCTGCAAATATGATTTTCGAACGTTGGCCATGTTTTCACGTGTTTTGTCTTTTTTAAACGGCTATATTCGTTCCCAACGGATATATTTTCATTAAATCAACGTTTTATGACCCGGATTTCATTCTATAAATAGCTGGTTTGAGAATCAAAGTGACTCACTCACTCTCTCTTTCACTCTTGCTGTTTCTGCTGTAATGTGCTGTCTTGTGCGAATTTTAATTCTCTGTGCTGTCTCTGTTATTCCATTATCTTGTTGTGCAATTTCTCTTGTCTTTTATATCACCAAAATGGCTGATCAAAGAAGAAGGAAGATGCCATCAAGGAGAAGGGCAAGGAGCCAATGACTTCTCAAGAAAGGAGACCTCCAACTCTAGCTGGTTGGATTTCAGATGAGGATATGCAAATTGGCTTTGTTAACAAGTGGAAGGATAGAAAAATTCTTACCCCTAAATTCTTGTCTTGTGAATTTTTAGATCTCATGGTTTTCAATTTCAGGAATTTTTAGTAGGAAGTGGACTACAACAATTTGTGGAGATGGAAGGGGCATTCTACCCGGATTTGGTTAGAGTGTTCTACATGAACTTGACATCAAGAACAGCCAGCCCAAGCACCAAAGTGAAAGGTGTAAGGATCTTCTTTGATGAAGATTTGCGGAACAATGTAGCTGGTCTCTCAACTCAAGGCATAAACATCACATATGGCTTTGAGGACTTCAACAAGTTGGTAGAATTCAGAAAATTCTGCAAGGATCCTAACCTACAAGTTGAGAACTTGTATAAAGTTGGTAATGTAAAGTTAAATGAAAGAATGTTGCATTATGTTATTGTTTGGATTTTAGTTGCAAGAGGCACTAATCATGCCCAACTTACTAAGGAAGACATTCTTCTAATGTATGGATTCCTTAATAATGTGAGCATAGATTGGCCCTCAATTATCCTTGATAATATGTTTAAAGCCATTAGGCTTTCCTCTTTTGCATTACCCTATGCTGTGTTTGTTTCTAAGATTCTAGAATCCAAAGGTGTTGATCTTGAAGGGGAGAATAAACAAATTTTTCTAAGCAATAGCAAAATTGGCAAAAATGTTCTAAGGCATATGGGCCTCACAGAACAAGGCAACAGGTTTACCCAAAGAGATGAAGGAGCTGCTGCCATGGAAGAAGATGATGAAGACCAACCTCAACCTCCACCTCAATTTCAACCTCAACCAGGATCAGTGGAGGAGCTTCTCATATCAAGAATGGATTCTATGATGAATCTTCACTCCAAGGAATTTCAAGGCCTTTTCTCATCAACTCTCAAGGCTTAATAGAAGAATGTATAGAGTTAAAAGAAAGATGAACATTGAAGAATTATCTCCTGAAGAAGATAATACAACATCCTCAAGAGGCAAACAGCCAACCAATGTTGAGGAAGATGAAGAAGATAGTGAATAAACTGAATAGGCTACAAGTTCACTTTTCCTTAGCTTGTTCTTCATTATTTTCCAGCTGCTGTATTTTTTTCTCTCTATTATTTTCTTGTATTAATTTGCTTCTGCTGTAATTATCTCTGAAAATGTAATCTTTTTGAAAATGATAAAAATAAAGGGGGAGAAAATATTTGTTTTGATTGAACATCTGTCTAGTTAATATAGCTTTTAAGAAAATTAATTTCAAGGGAACTTTAGGAAATAATTCAAATAAGTGCCTTATATAGCTTAAACAATTAAGAGCATAGTTTAAGCGGGAGTTTTTAGAAATAATTTCCACTCATTAATTCCTTGAAATCTCTTTTTCAAAATTCAAATTGAAATTTAAATGCTATATGACTGCCTATTTTATTTCCTTTGTGGACTAATATTTATGATGGAGATATCCATACATTATTTTCAAGATTTTCAGGATATTATCACAAGTCTCTAGGTTTCTTTTTATCATCATCAAAAAGGGGGAGATTGTTGGCATATTTCAAGTCCAGAGTTTTATGGAGACCTACAGTTTTGATGATGAAGTTTTTAGGAAGTTTCAATCAACATTAAAGACTTGTGCCATCTCACAAAGGAAGGTTGCTTGATAATAAAGGAAAGGCATAAAGAGCATTCAAAGCTTTCAAGAGAGAAGATTGATGAAGATTTTCTCAAGAGCTGAAGGATCAAAGGTAGAAGGTTCTGTTTTGGGTGTTGGATAAAAAGAGTAAGTCATAAATCCCATTCAAGACCTTCCCAAACAAGAGAGCAAAGTGTTTTCTCGCAAAAACGTTTTTCTATGCTTTTAATCGATTACCATACGTAGATAATCGATTATTTAACTTAAAATTTGAATTAAAAATGTTTAACGAGCAAAATAATCGATTAAGTGTCTTTGATATGTTAAATAAAGACGGCAGTGCAAAAACCAAGAGGGTGGGGTGAATTGGGTTTTTAAAGAAATTTTCTCTTTTAAATAAATTTTCAGGTTTTGAAAAACTTTCAAAAACTTGGATGTGAATTTTTCCAATCCTTTGATTAACGCTGTTGGGATTAGCAATTGTAATAATGATCCACAATTAAGAGATAAAGAGAAAGGGAAAGAACACAGAGATTTATACTGGTTCGGATTAAGCCAATCCTACATCCAGTTCCCAACCACCACAAATCCGTGATGATTTTCCCCACTATCTTTAATTGAAATTACAAACACCAATTCATGCAATAACAAATAAAGATAAACGGAAACACCTCCTCAGACACACTAAGGATGAAACACCTCCCCAGACACACTGAGGATGAAACACCTCCCGGACACACTGAGGATGAAACACCTCCCCAGACACACTGAGGATGAAACCCACCTCTCTTGACACACAAGAGATGAACACACCTCCCTTTAGAACAGATCCAAGGGATGAATTTTCCCTTTACGTAAAAACAAGAAAAGAATACACCTCAAATGTGCTGGATAGAAAGCTTAAGCACAATGATCACCACTTCCAAAGACTTGATCAAACCGAAGAGAAGCAGAAAGCGGCTTTGAAAAAGCTAAGGCGCGTAAACACTTTGAATATTTTGTGTTTGTTCGGATGTGTTAAACCTAAGACATTCTCTTTCATTTTATAATTCGAAAATGCTCCAAAGTTTCCATTCTTAGGTTGATTTAGAATTAATTTCGCAAAACGACTCATTTAATCGATTATATTAAAAGCTTAATCGATTATATCATGTTTAAAAACTGGAAAACAAATATCGCTTGATTTAATCGATTAGATTAAGGCCATAATCGATTATATTAACCCAGAATCAATATAATCGATTATCAAAGACACTTAATCGATTATTTTGCTCGTTAAACAATTTTTATTCAAATTTTAAGTTAAATAATCGATTATCTACGTATGGTAATCAATTAAAAGCGTAGAAAAACGTTTTTGCGAGAAAACACCTTGCTCTCTTGTTTGGGAAGGTCTTGAATGGGATTTATGACTTACTCTTTTATCCAACACCCAAAACAGAACCTTCTACCTTTGATCCTTCAGCTCTTGAGAAAATCTTCATCAATCTTCTCTCTTGAAAGCTTTGAAAGCTCTTTATGCCTTTCCTTTCTTATCAAGCAATCTTCCTTTGTGAGATGGCACAAGTCTTTAAAGTTGATTGAAACTTCCTAAAAGCTTCATCATCAAAACTGTAGGTGTCCATAAAACTCTGGACTTGAAATATGCCAACAATCTCCCCCTTTTTGATGATGATAAAAAGAAACCTAGAGACTTGTGATAATATCATGAAAATCTTGAAAATAATGTATGGATATCTCCATCATAAATATTAGTCCACAAAGGAAATAAAATAGGCAGTCATATAGCATTTAAGTTTTAATTTGAATTTTGAAAAGGAGATTTCAAGGAATTAATGAGTGGAAATTATTTCTAAAAGCTCCCCCTTAAACTATGCTCTTAATTGTTTAAGCTATATAAGGCACTTATTTGAATTATTTCCTAAAGTTCCCTTGAAATTAATTTTCTTAAAAGCTATATTAACTAGACAGATTTTCAATCAAGACAAAATATTTTCTCCCCCTTTATTTTTATCATTTTCAAAAAGATTACATTTTCAGAGATAATTACAGCAGAAGCAAATTAATACACAGAAAATAATAATAGAGAGAAAAAAATCTGGAAAATAATGAAGAACAAGCTAAGGAAAAGTGAACTTGTAGCCTATTCAGTTTCTTCACTATCTTCTTCATCTTCCTCAACATTTGTCGGCTGTTTGCCTCTTGAGGATGTTGTATTATCTTCTTCGAGAGATAGTTCTTCAATTTCCATCTTTCTTTCAACTCTATACATTCTTCTATTAAGCCTTGAGAGTTGATGAGAAAGGCCTTGAAATTCCTTGGAGTGAAGATTCATCATAGAATCCATTCTTGATATGAGAAGCTCCTCCACTGATCCTGGTTGAGGTTGAAATTGAGGTGGAGGTTGAGGTTGGTCTTCATCATCTTCTTCCATGGCAGCAGCTCCTTCTTCTCTTTGGGTAAACCTGTTGCCTTGTTCTATGAGGCCCATATGCCTTAGAACATTTTTACCAATTTTGCTATTGCTTAGCAAAATCTGTTTATCCTCCCCTTCAAGATCAACACCTTTGTATTCTAGAATCTTAGAAACAAACACAGCATAGGGTAATGCAAAAGAGGAAAGCCTAATGGCTTTAAACATATTATCAAGGATAATTGAGGGCCAATCTATGCTCACATTATTAAGGAATCCATACATTAGAAGAATGTCTTCCTTAGTAAGTTGGGCATGATTAGTGCCTCTTGCAACTAAAAACCAAACAATAACATAATGCAACATTCTTTCATTTAACTTTACATTACCAACTTTATACAAGTTCTCAACTTGTAGGTTAGGATCCTTGCAGAATTTTCTGAATTCTACCAACTTGTTGAAGTCCTCAAAGCCATATGTGATGTTTATGCCTTGAGTTGAGAGACCAGCTACATTGTTCCACAAATCTTCATCAAGGAAGATCCTTACACCTTTCACTTTGGTGCTTGGACTTGCAGTTCTTGATGTCAAGTTCATGTAGAACACTCTAACCAAATCTGGGTAGAATGCCCCTTCCATCTCTACAAATTTTTGTAGTCCACTCACTTCCTACTAAAAATTCCTGAAATTGAAAACCATGAGATCTAAAAAATTCACAAGACAAGAATTTAGGGGTAAGAATTTTTCTATCCTTCCACTTGTTAACAAAGGCAATTTGCAGATCTTCATTTGAAATCCAACCAGCTAGAGTTGGAGGTCTCCTTTCTTGAGAAGTCATTGGCTCCTTGCCCTTTCTCCTTGATGGCATCTTCCTTCTTCTTTGATCAGCCATTTCGGTGATATAAAAGACAAGAGAAATTGCACAACAAGATAATGGAATAACGAGAGACAGACAGAGAATTAAAATTCGCACAAGACGAGCAAATAACAGCAGAAACGACGAAGAGTGAGAGAGAGAATGAGTGAGTCACTTTGATTCTCAAACCAGCTATTTATAGAATGAAATCCAGTTCATAAAACGTTGATTTAATGAAAATATATCCGTTGGGAACGAATATAGCCGTTTAGAAAAGACAAAACACGTGAAAACATGGCCAACGTTCGAAAATCAGATTTGCAGAAAAACACAGAACGGTGCATTTAATGGATTATATTCTCATTTAATCGATTATTTTCCTTCAAAATTTTTCGAAAACGAAAACCCAGAAATTTAATCGATTATGTGCATTCCTTAATCGATTAAATTGCTCCTCGGCGATTTGATCGATTATGTCATAAACGTAATCGATTATATTGTAAAACATTTTCATAAACACCGCGTTTAATCGATTAACACACGAAACTTAATCGATTAAATACGTAAATTTTCGTAAAACGCTGAAATAACATCAAAATCAACAACAATACTTACCTGGATCCTTTCTAAGCTCATAAAATCTTACTTGAGATAAAAGATTGGTAAATATGCCAACTTGTTGATGTTTTTGTGCCTTCCTTCATAATCTTGATCACTTTCTAACTCATCACCAAAGAGGCCTTTTGGATATGGAACCAGCCTGCAATATAAACAAGAAAAGTTCTGGTTCCCTAAAATCACTTATTAGGATCCTCATGGGTTAGAAACAATTTTTCCTTTGGGAACCCATTTGTATCTCCCATTAGGAACACTAAAACGTTTAATATTGCATCTATTAACCGAATGACCTTTATGCATACAAGTAAAAACATGTAGGAACATTTGTTTTCCTTGAAACATATGCATTTTTATAAAACTTCTTTGTAGGCACGTTTTGTTTAAAGGAATTAGAATTTTCAAAAACCTTATTTGAATTAGACGATTCTCCTTTCACAAAAACAGTTTTGGTAGGTTTATGATTATACCGAAATTATAACCAAGACTCGCTTTTCATATAAACCTTTTGCACTTTCAAAACATTGTTTAAATTATTATTGCCCATTGTGATTTTTGAAAGAGATGTTTCAAGATAAGAAACCTTGTTAGCAAGAACACTACAATTTTCGCAAACAGGAATTTTTGTTTTGCATTTGCAAGGAATTTTCGTTGTTTCCAAATCATCTTTCAAAACGATTTTCTCTTGTTCCAAATCTGAAATTTTCTTTTCAAGACTCTTGTAGTCATTTTTTAATTTATTATAAACCAAAGAAAGCTTTTCAGATTTTTTACAAAGATTTAGAAATTCTTCAAGCAATTCATCATAATCATTTGGAAGATCAGAATCACTTACCTCACTACACGTGGATTCCACTTCATCATCTGCCATGAGACAAATGTTTGCTTCTTCTTCTGATTCACTTGAACCTTCAGAAGAACTCACTTCATTGTCGTCCCAAGCAATATATGCTCTCTTCTTCTTTTTGAAGAACTTCTTACTTTTCTTTTCCCTTTCTTCAGGTTTCTTGGAATTCGGACAATCTGCTCTCATGTGCCCCTTTTTGCCACAACCATAACATTTATAATTATCGTTAGAATTTGAATTTTCAAATTTCTTACCTTTCTTATGGTTGCCTTTCTTCTTGATGAACTTTTTGTATTTCTTTACAAATTTATCAAGATCATCGTCTTCTGAATCATTAGTATCACTACTCTCCTCTTTGTCGGATTCTGCTTTAAGAGCAATGCCTTTTCTCTTGACGTCTTCTTCTTCTCCTTTGAAGCGTCCAAGTTCCATTTCATGTTCTCTAAGCTTTCCAAAGAGAGTTGTCATGTTCATGTTTGACAGGTTCTTTGATTCCGTGATGGCCGTCACTTTAGGTTGCCAAGTCCTGTCCAAAGATTTCAAAATTTTGACATTTAATTCTTCGAGTATCGAATTTCTTACCTAATGCCTTGAGATGATTTACGATGTGAGTAAATCTCTTTGTACGTCGCATATGGTTTCTCCTTTGCTCATACGGAACATTTCATATTCCTGAATCAAGGTGTTCTTCCTTGATCGTTTCACTTCTTCCGTTCCTTCATGTGTGACTTCTAGAGTGTCCCACATCTCCTTTGCAGTTGTGCAATCCGATAACCTGTAAAACTCATCAATGGTTAAGGCAGATGCTATCATGTTACATGCTCTTATGTCGCATTGATTCTGGTTGTATTCGTCCTTGCTCCAATTTGCTTTCTTCTTAGGTACCTGCGCTTCTTCAACAACAACCATAGGAATAAATGGACCATTTACAACAAAGATCCCAAACGCCTTGATCATTAGACCTTAGAAAAATTTCCATCCTCTTTTTCCAAAAAGGATAGTTTTCACCTGTAAAAGTGGTGGTCTATGAATAGATGCACCTTCAAAGAAAAGTTTGATTTTTGTCCGCCATAAGGATCTTGTTTTTGAATAACTTTCAAAAACCAGGCTCGATACCAATTGTTAAATAAAGACGGCAGTGTAAAAACCAAGAGGGGGGTGAATTGGGTTTTAAAGAAATTTTCTCTTTAAATAAATTTTCAGGTTTTGAAAAACTTTCAAAAACTTGGATGTGAATTTTTCCAATCCTTTGATTAACGCTGTTGGGATTAGCAATTGTAATAATGATCCACAATTAAGAGATAAAGAGAAAGAGAAAGAACACAGAGATTTATACTCGGTTCGGATTAAGCCAATCCTACATCCAGGCTCCCAACCACCACAAATCCGTGATGATTTTCCCCACTATCTTTAATTGAAATTACAAACACCAATTCATGCAATAACAAATAAAGATAAACGGAAACACCTCCTCGTACACACTAAGGATGAAACACCTCCCTGCACACACCGAGGATGAAACACCTCCCTAGACACACCGAGGATGAAACACCTCCCTGACACACCGAGGATGAAACCCACCTCTCTTGACACACAAGAGATGAAACACCTCCCTTAGAACAGATCCAAGGGATGAATTTTCCTTTACGTAAAAACAAGAAAAGAATACACCTCAAATGTGCTGGATAGAAAGCTTAAGCACAATGATCACCACTTCCAAAGACTTGATCAAACCGAAGAGAGCAGTGAAAGCGGCTTTGAAAAAGCTAAGGCGCGTAAACACTTTGAATATTTTGTGTTTGTTCAGATGTGTTAAACCTAAGACATTCTCTTTCATTTTATAATTCGAAAATGCTCCAAAGTTTCCATTCTTAGGTTGATTTAGAATTAATTTCGCAAAACGACTCATTTAATCGATTATATTAAAAGCTTAATCGATTATATCATGTTTAAAAACTGGAAAACAAATATCGTCTGATTTAATCGATTAGATTAAGGCCATAATCGATTATATTAACCCAGAATCAATATAATCGATTATCAAAGACACTTAATCGATTATTTTGCTCGTTAAACATTTTTTATTCAAATTTTAAGTTAAATAATCGATTATCTACGTATGGTAATCGATTAAAAGCGTAGAAAAACGTTTTTGCGAGAAAACACCTTGCTCTCTTGTTTGGGAAGGTCTTGAATGGGATTTATGACTTACTCTTTTTATCCAACACCCAAAACAGAACCTTCTACCTTTGATCCTTCAGCTCTTGAGAAAATCTTCATCAATCTTCTCTTTTGAAAGCTTTGAAAGCTCTTTATGCCTTTCCTTTCTTATCAAGCAATCTTCCTTTGTGAGATGGCACAAGTCTTTAAAGTTGATTGAAACTTCCTAAAAACTTCATCATCAAAACTGTAGGTGTCCATAAAACTCTGGACTTGAAATATGCCAACATGATAATCGATTATATTGATTCTAGGTTAATATAATCGATTATGGCCTTAATCTAATCAATTATATCAGACGATATTTGTTTTCCAATTTTTAAACATGATATAATCGATTAAGCTTTTAATATAATCGATTAAATGAGTCGTTTTTGCGAAATTAATTTTAAATCAACCTAAGAATGGAAACTTTGGAGCATTTTCGAATTATAAAATGAAAGAGAATGTCTTAGGTTTAACACATCTGAACAAACACAAAATATTCAAAGTGTTTCTGCGCCTTAGCTTTTTCAAAGCCGTTTTCCTGCTCTCTTTAGTTTGATCAAGTCTTTGGAAGTGGTGATCATTGTGCTCAAGCTTTCTATCCAGCACATTTCAGGTGTATTCTTTTACTGTTTTCTTTAAACGGGAAAATTCATCCCTTGGATCGGTTCTAAGGGAGGTGTGTTTCATCTCTTGTGTGTCAAGAGAGGTGGGTTTCATCCTCAGTGTGTCTGGGGAGGTGTTTCATCCTTAGTGTGTCTGAGGAGGTGTTTCCGTTTATCTTTATTTGTTATTGCATGAATTGGTGTTTGTAATTTCAATTAAAGATAGTGGGGAAAATCATCACGGATTTGTGGTGGTTGGGAACTGGATGTAGGATTGGCTTAATCCGAACCAGTATAAATCTCTGTGTTCTTTCTCTTTCTCTTTATCTTTTAATTGTGGATCATTATTACAATTGCTAATCCCAACAGCGTTAATCAAAGGATTGGAAAAATTCACATCCAAGTTTTTGAAAGTTTTTCAAAACCTGAAAATTTATTTAAAAGAGAAAATTTCTTTAAAAACCCAATTCACCCCCCCCCTCTTGGTTTTTACACTGCCGTCTTTATTTAACAATGATTATGATGAATTGCTTGAAGAATTTCTTAGTCTTTGTAAAAAATCTGAAAAGCTTTCTTCGGTTCACAGTAAATTGAAAAATGATTTTAAGGTTCTTGAAAAGAAAGTTATTGATTTTGAAGAAGAGAAAAAGGTTTTGAAAGATGATTTGGAAAAGGCGAAAATTCCTTGCAAATGCAAAACAAAAATTCCTGTTTGCGAAAATTGTAATGATCTTGCAAATAAAGTTTCTTATCTTGAAACATCTCTTTCAAACATTTCAATGGGAAATAAAAATTTAAACAATGTTTTGAAAGTGCAAAAAGGTTTATATGAAAAAGCAGGTCTTGGCTATAATTTCGGATATAATCATAAACCTACTAAAACTGTTTTTGTGAAAGGAGAATCGTCAAACTTAAATCAAGATTTTGAAAATATAACCTTCTTTAATCAAACAAACGCTTCTACAAAGAAAGTTTATAAAAATGCATATTTCTCAAGAAGAACAAATGTTCCTACATGTTTTTCCTGTATGCATAAAGGTCATTCTGTTAATAGGTGCAATATTAAGCGTTTTAGTGTTCCTAATGGGAAATACAAATAGGTTCCCAAAGAAAAAATTGTTCCTAACCCATGAGGACCCTAATAAGTGATTTTAGGGAACCAGGATGTTTTTTTCTTGTTTGTATTGTAGGCTGGTTCCTCTTATCAAAAAGCCTCTTCGGTGTTGAGATAGCAAATGATCAAGCTTTGAAGGGAGGCAAAAACATCAACAAGTTGGCATATTTACCAATCTCTTATCTCAAGTAAGATTTTATGAGCTTAGAAAGGTTCCAGGTAAGTGTTGTTGTTGATTTTGATGTTAATTCTCTGTTTTACGAAAATTTACGTATTTAATCGATTAGGTTTCGTGTGTTAATCGATTAAACGCGCTGTTTTTTGAAAATGTTTTTTAACATAATCGATTAAGTTCATGACATAATTGATTAAATCGCTGGGGAGCAATTTAATCGATTAAGGAATGCACATAATCGATTAAATTTCTGGGTTTTCGTTTTCTGGAAAATTTTGAAGGCAAATAATCGGTTAAATGAAGAACATAATCGATTAAATGCACCATTCTGTGTTTTTCTGCACACTAGTTTTTCAAATGTTGGACTGTTTTTCACGTGTTTTGTTTTATTCCAACGGCTATATTCGATTCAAACGGCTCTATTTTCATTAATTCAATGTTTTATGACCAGATTTCCTTCCTATAAATAGCTGGATTGAGAATTAAAGGTGCCACAGTCACTCTCTCTCACTCTTGCTGTTTTTCTGCTGTCATTCCTTCTCTGTGCGAAATTCATTCTCTGTGATTACTATGTTGCCTTGTTATTTCGTTGTGCATTTTCTTTTGTTTATTCTACAATCAAATGGCTGACCAAAGAAGGAGAAAGATGCCATCAAGGAGAAGAGGCAAGGAGCCAATGACCTCCCAACAGCAAGAAAGGAGACCTCTAACTCTTGCTAGTTGGATTTCTGATGAAGACATGCAGATTGGGTTTGTCAACAAGTGGAAAGACAGGAAAATTCTTACTCCCAAATATCTATCTTGTGATTTTTTCAGATTTCACGGTTTTACTTTTCAAGAATTTTTAGTAGCAAGTGGGCTGCAGAATTTGGTGGAGATGGAAGGAGCATTCTATCCAGATTTGGTTAGAGTCTTTTATATGAACCTAACCTCAAGGACAGCTAGTCCAAGCACAAAGGTAAAGGGTGTGAGAATCCACCTTGATGAAGAGGTGTGGAATAATGTGGCTGGACTATCTTCTCAAGGCATCAACATCACCTATGGCTTTGAGGATTTCAACAAATTGGTGGAGTTCAGAAAATTCTGCAAAGATCCAAATTTACAAGTGGACAACTTGTACAAAGTTGGTAATGTTAAACTCAATGAGCGTGTGTTGCACTATGTAATTGTTTGGGTTTTAGTTGCTAGAGGCACTAATCATGCCCAACTTACTAAGGAGGACATTCTTTTAATGTATGGCTTCCTTAATAATGTTAGCATAGATTGGCCCTCCATTATTCTTGATAATATGTTTAAAGCCACTAGGCTTTCATCCTTTGCTTTACCCTATGCTTTGTTTATCTCAAAGATTTTAGAATATAAGGGTGTAGACCTTGAAGGGGAGAACAAGCAGATTTTGCTAAGCAATAGAAAAATTGGGAAGAATGTTCTAAGGCACATGGGCCTTATAGAACAAGGAAACAGGTTTAGGCAAAGAGAAGATGAAGCTGCTGCAATGGAGGAAGATGATGAAGAACCACCACCTCAACCTCAACCTCAACCGGGATCAATGGAGGAGCATATCCTTTCAAGAATGGATACCATGATGAGTCTTCAAACAACTCAGTATGATGATCTTTGTCATAGAATCTCAAGGCTCAATAGGAGAGTTTATAGAGTTGAAAGGAAACTGGATATTGAAGACATATCTCCAGTAGAAGACAATGCAAGATCCTCAAGAGGCAAACAGCCAGCAAATGATGAGGAAGATGAAGAAGATGAAGGAGATAGTGAAGAAACAGAATAGGCTACAAGTTCACTTACTCCTTAGCTTATCCTTAATTATTTTCCAGCTGCTGTAATTGTTTTTTTTCTCTCTATAATTTCTGTGTAATTAATTTTCTTCTGCTGTAATAATCTCTGAAAATGTAATCTTTTTGAAAATGATAAAAATAAAGGGGGAGAAAAATATTTGTTTTGATTGATAATCTGTCAAGTTTTCTAGCATTTAAGAAAATTAATTTCAGGGGGAGCTTTAGGAAATATTTCAAATAAGTGCCTAATATAGCTTAAACATTAAAGAGCAAAGTTTAAGGGGGAGCTTTTAGAAATAATTTCCAGTCATTAATTTCCTTGAAATCTCTTTTTCAAAATTCAAATTGAAAATTAAATGCTATGTGACTGCCTATTTTATTTCCTTTGTGGACTAATTTTTATGATGGAGATATCCATACATTATTCTCAAGATTTTCAGGATATCAATCACAAGTCTCTATGATTCTTTTTATCATCACAAAAAAGGGGGAGATTGTTGGCATATTTCAAGACCAAGAGTTTTTGAAGTCCTCCAGTTTTTTTATGAAGACCTAAAGTTTTGATGATGAAGATTTAGAGTGATTCAATCAACATTAAAGACTTGTACCATCTCACAAATGAAGGCTGCTTGGTAGAAAAGGAAAGGCATAAAGAGCATTCAAAGCTTTCAAGAGAGAAGATTGATGAAGATTTTCTCAAGAGCTGAAGGATCAAGAGTAGAAGGTTCTGTTTTCGGTGTTGGATAAAAAGAGTAAGTCATAAATCCCATTCAAGACCTTCCCAAACAAGAGAGCAAGGTGTTTTCTCGCAAAAACGTTTTTCTATGCTTTTAATCGATTATGATACATAAATAATCGATTATTTAACTTAAAATTTGAATTAAAAATGTTTAACGAACTAAATAATCGATTAAGTGTTTTTGATAATCGATTATATTGATTCTGAGTTAATATAATCGATTATGGCCTTAATCTAATCGATTATATCGATCTAAATTTGTTTTCCAGCTTTTAAACATGATATAATCGATTAAGCTTTTTATATAATCGATTAAATGAGTCGTTTTTGCGAAATCAATACCAAATCAACCTAAAAATGGAAACTTCGGAGCATTTTTGAATTATAAAATGGAAGAGAATGTCTTAGGTTAAACACATATGATTAAACACAAAATATTCAAAGTGTTTCTGCGCCTTAGCTTTTCAAAACCGCTTCCTCGCTCTCTTCGCTTGATCAAGTCTTTGGAAGTGGTGATCATTGTGCTTAAGCTTTTTATCCAACGACTATTATCGGTGTATTCTTTTTACTGTTTTTCATAAACGGGAAAATTCATCCCTTGGATCGGTTCTAAGGGAGGTGTGTTCATCTCTTGTGTGTCAAGAGAGGTGGGTTTCATCCTCAGTGTGTCTGGGGAGGTGTTTCATCCTTAGTGTGTCTGAGGAGGTGTTCCTTTATCTTTATTTGTTATTGCATGAATTGGTGTTTGTAATTTCATTTAAAGATAGTGGGGTAATCATCACGCATTTGTGGTGGTTGGGAACTGGATGTAGGATTGGCTTAATCCGAACCAGTATAAATCTCTGTGTTCTTTCTCTTTCTCTATCTCTTTTAATTGTGGATCATTATAACAATTGCAAATTCAAATCACGTTAATCAAAGGATAAGAAATATCCACATCCGAGTTTTTGAAAGAATTTCAAAATCTGAAAATTTATTTAAAAGAGAAAATTTTATTAAAAATCCAATTCACCCCCCTCTTGGTTTTTACACTGCCGTCTTTAATTAACATAATCCTTATTTGATTATTTCTACCAAACAAAGGTAGTTGATATTTCTATTGGTTAACACTAATTCTATAGAATCAAAAAGTTAAAATAAGATTCAAAAGATTAATCTAAAATAGTAAAAATATAAAAAAATTAATTAAATAACCTAGATATTCTAGAATTCTTTTTTGTTTTTAAAGAATAACAGCTAAAAACTCTCTCCAACATTTTTTCCATACAAATTTAAACCTATATATATTGTTTTAAACTAAAAAAATAGAAAACAATTCACCTCACAAATTGCATCATTGAATTCTCTACCATCATGCAACAAACCAAGCGTAAAACATACACCCTTGTACTTCAATAATGTAATAAAATAGCTTGGATACCCAAAATATTTACAAATATCTAATACATCATTCTAAATTCTTAACATATATGTTGGTTCTCCAATTACTTGGAAGTATTATTAGTTGTTCAGTGGTAATCATATTAGTTTTAACACAAATTAAGCACTCATAACTTAAACAAATGACTCTCAATCTTTGATACTCAATCTTTGTTCATGCATCAACTAATTTTTTTTAAAGAAGGTTTTTGACAGGAGAATAATTGGATATTCTCATCCCAAGTCTTGAATTGATACGAGCATGAAGATGACAACTGTAGTTTTAGAATTTCTAAATTTTAATTTTTAATATTTTGTAATTTGGATTTAATTTTCTTTGTGGGCCTCTATTGGTTGGACTTTGTATTTTTGTTCTTTTTCCTGTTTTGGGCCTAATTAGTTAATGGGCCTTGTATTAGGTCCATTAGTATAAATAGGATTCTCATAACTCTTTGTACTCAGAATTCAGATTTTAAGGAGTTGAGACTTTGGCTCCATGAATTCTCTCTTGGTTCTCGAGTAGAACTTTAGATTCTTATCTGTGAATTTTCGAATTCAGAGTGGCGAATCCTCACTGGACTTATCAATCAGAAATGATTGTGGTGTCTTCTCCATCCCTAATCCCTTTCCGCATTTTCGATTTTTGATATTTGGTTTGAGGGAAATTTGTCCGAACGGTTGATCCAATTTTTGGGCAGATTCTCATCATTTGGTAATCAGAGCTTGTTTATGATATTTTCGCAGCTTTTCCCCGACAATTTCCAGAGTGTTTTCGTAACTTTTCCGTAAGGGTTTCGAGATTATTTTCGCTAGTGTTTTTGAAACACCGATTCCTTTCCGAAGCATTTTGGGGCAAGTTGAAGCAATCCAAATGGGTGTTATTTTCTACCTTCGTTGAATTGTGTTTATGTGGTTGCGTCCTTTGATTCGTTACTTGCAGTAACAATCATGCTCATTCGGTGTGGTTCGCATGGCTCTAAGAATGCAGGATTGAAGAACAATTCCTGATTGAAGCGCAATCGTAGCAGTGAACTCCTGAATTGTTCTCGATTGCAAACTGTACACCCAAATTTGTTGTCGTAGATGGAACGAAGCTAGACCATTCGACACAGATTGTTGCAGATGTTGATCGAAATAATACCAGTCTGGTCAGTACACACGTTCTGGCGATTTCAGTGAACTTGGTGTTTGGAACAGTGTGCTCGGTGATGTTCGAAATAACGATGTTGATTGCATCCTTGCTGAATTCAATAAATTTGGTTTGAACATTTTATCAAGCGCTTGGCACGCAAGTTTAATTGCAGAAGCAACCGTGTTGCTGTTGATTTGGTGAAGCCATTTCGTCAAATTGGAGGCAATTACAAGTCAATCAATCCCAATTCAGCTTTAATCTGAAGAATTTCCAGTGAAATCAGGTTTTTTAGTATACTAATTAGAACCATGTAATACATATTATGTGTGATTCTTGCTGGAATTTTCCCAAAAACAGCTTCTTCACGTTTGAGACCGTGTTGTCCACGCCGTGAGTGATGTATGGTGATATAAGTACAATTGACTTTGAGGTTGAACCAATTGAAGGAAAATGGTGCAGTACATGCGGGACTAGCAATTGAGCTTTGCAAAATTGGGTTCAATTAAAAAGAAAATTTAATTACCTTGCAATTTGAGTGAACGTAAATTGCTATCTCATTGTTGGAGAATTAAACTTGTGGTGGGACCTGGCACGAAATTTGTGGAGCATTAAATTGTTAGATTAGCTAAAATCATTTTGGTTGGAGATGTGCAATTCGAGATGGGGCTCGCGCTTATGAATTAAATTGAATTATTCCAATTTGTAGAAGATTATTTCAGTGATGGGTTGTGAATTAATGAAGAATTTGATTCCATGCCCACTCCACAGTAATTGTTGATCACGTGAATTCTTGGAGAGTTTAATGCTCTTGGTGGTTGTTGCACAGTAGAGAAAATAAAAGCATTCATTTTGGTTTGCAGCGGGGACCACGACATGGGCAAAGGGTACTTGATTTGTGCTTAAGCAATTGTAACCATGGAGGACAACGAGGATTTGAGTTGGAGCAAAATTAAATGCTCGTGGGACCCACTGATATTGATTTGATTTGATTTGGTGAATTAGAATGTACGTGGGTTCCTTGGTGGATTAAATTGATTTGATTATTCATGGATGAATGTGCACACGTGGGACCCAATTGGTACTTTTGATCCAATTGGTGTTAATGTGAATTAGGGAGAATTGCAAATGTGTGGGGTCCACAGTTGTGGAATGAATTTAGTTTTCACTGGTTCCTATGCATGAAATTGAGAGTTGTTCATGGTGTTAATTAGAAGCTGCAGAAGCTACAAATCTGGTGGATTTATCTGGTATACTGGTTGCTAATATGATGCACATCCTGGTGCTTAAATCTGGTTTGACCATTCCTATTTTCTTGTGTCATTTTTTTTATTTCTAGCTTTGAGTTGAGTCATATGTCTATAAATTTCCTTTGAGTTTTATTTTTCTTGGATTCTTGTTTGTGAAACATAGTATTGGGAGTTGAATTGTTGGAAACTCTTGATTGTTTGAGATTGAATTTTGAGATTACACAATTAGGAGCTAAGTGTAGCATCTATGTTTTGAGCATTCTTTTAAAACTTGAGTTTAAGTCTTGAGAAACTTATAAGCACAACGTAAGGAAATTGCATAAGAGTGGGTGAATGCCTAACTAGCTTTCATTCATCTCAAGTATGATAAGCCAAAAAAAAAGTGTTAAAGTGCACATTTCATATTTCTCTTGAGACTTAGATTTAATTTTAATTGAGTTCTCTATTGGATGTCCAAATTAGTTCCATTTATCTAGGTAGTCTTGATTCATTTCTTACAACTTGATTTTCTAATTGTTTAGCTTACTTGCTTTGTTTTACGTTTCTAGTGGTAATTCTAAATATACTATTTTTAGATTACCCTTGTCTTTAAAGTGCTTTTCTCTTTGTCACGTTCTTGGTTTTGTCACATCTTACTTCCCTTTGGTTTAGCTCATTTCTTGATTTTGTGCTTTTTAGTTTGTCTTTCTAAATTCCTTGGTTTTGTCATAGAGTTTTCTATTTTCTTGACCTCTTGAATTCAATGTGGATTTGTTACATCTTTCACTTTGAATGTAAAATTCTTGATAAGTTGACTGGAAGTTCTCCTTAAGAACTAAAGAGGAATTTGAGTAAAGAGAGTGAAAATAATTTTTCAAGAGTGATACACGAGTGAATGAGTGCAAACACTTAGTGAGTGGCGAGGTCCATATTTTCTGTTAATTGTGCTAACCATTTCTTTATGATTTTCTTGTTTTATTTCTTACATTTACTTGCAGTCATGGGGTTGACTATAGAATATTTGAATTCAAGACTCATTCCAATAGTACAACAGTTGGAAAGAAAAGTTTATGAGCATAAAAGGCTAAAGAAGGCAGAGCGTAAATGTAACAACGCATCAAGTTCAAGGATAAAAATAAGTTCTATTAGATGCTCCAAATGTGAAGGCTATGGGCATGTTTCTCTTGAATGTCCTAATTGGAAGTCAAAACCCATAAATGATCAAGATCTTAAAGACTATTATCAGTGGTTGCGAGAGAGAGAAAAGAAAGCATTACAAAAATTAGAGAGGATAGAAAG
The DNA here is from genome assembly GCA_030347555.1 of Lablab purpureus. Taxonomy (NCBI): domain Eukaryota; kingdom Viridiplantae; phylum Streptophyta; class Magnoliopsida; order Fabales; family Fabaceae; genus Lablab; species Lablab purpureus. The sequence continues at coordinate 26,793,239 of CM059263.1, forward strand.
AGAGCTTAGAGAAGAGAGAGAACAAATGAGGGAGCTTATGGAAAAGGGAAAAAGATTTGTAGAAAGTGAAAATGATTTTATAAGAAGAGAGAAAGAGTTTGGGGAAAAAGTGAAGGAAATTCTTAAGAAAAGAGAGGAGAAAATTGAAAAGGAAGAAAAAGAAAAGTTTGATCAAAAGATTAGAGAATTGAAAGAAAAGACTGAGGAAGGAAGTAGAAAATTTGATGAATTGTTAGAGAAGGCAAAGAGAATAATAGAAAGAAAGGAGAAAGAAAAGATAGAAAGAGAAGAGAAAGAAAAGAGAGCAAAGGAAGAAGAGACTAATGATAATATTTGTTCTTATTCTGACTCTATAATTATTTGTGTGGATTCTCCTTTGCAGGAAATTACTAGTGATGCGCTTTCAAGTGATTCATGCAGTATTAGAGAGAAGAACATATGGGCTTCCACTACATCTCTGGAATTGTCTGATGTGTATCATGAGCAAATTAAAAATCCTTGCGAATTGTCTGTTGCTCTTGATATGTATACTATTGTTTTAGGTGGTGATGCCAAGTCCTTGAATGATGAGATGCATACATATCCTGTGGACTTGAATGTTCATGATCATCTTTTCTCTATGTGTGTGAATTATTAGCAGGTTGATGATGAGATTAAGCATAATCATGTTAGATCTTTAATCTTGTTGTGTGAACTGAAAAGGACATTAGATACCATATATTTGTATGGGATTGATGTATTTGACATGCTTATGATTAGTCGTTTGATGTTCTTATTGTTTGATGTGTTTTATAGGTTGGTTTATGATCCTGGAGGAAGATATTTACTACACTTTGATAATAAGAGATTGGACTCTCATGAGCTCCACATCTCCAGTACAAAGAGCTAAATTCGTGGACGAATTCTCTCCAACCTGGGGAGGATGATACGAGCATGAAGATGACAACTGTAGTTTTAGAATTTCTAAATTTTAATTTTTAATAATTTGTAATTTGGATTTAATTTTCTTTGTGGGCCTCTATTGGTTGGACTTTGTATTTTTGTTCTTTTTCCTGTTTTGGGTCTAATTAGTTAATGGGCCTTGTATTAGGTCCATTAGTATAAATAGGATTCTCATAACTCTTTGTACTCAAAATTCAGATTTTAAGGAGTTGAGACTTTGGCTCCGTGAATTCTCTCTTGGTTCTCGAGTAGAACTTTAGATTCTTATCTGTGAATTTTTGAATTCAGAGTTGCGAATCCTCACTGGACTTATCAATCAGAAATGATTGTGGTGTCTTCTCCATCCCTAATCCCTTTCCGCATTTTCGATTTTTGATCTTTGGTTTGAGGGAAATTTGTCAGAACGATCCGTTGATCCCATTTTTGGGCAGATTCTCATCATGAATTCTATATGAATGAAATTCAGGTAATCTTTTTCTTTTTCTCTGCAATCTTTTTGTAGTCTGAAATTAAAATATTGGACCTAAAATCATTGTTACTATACTTCTCTTGTTTAAATTGGGGTTTGAAATCAAACTTATTTTTAGGAGAATGGATGGAACTTTTTAGGTAAGATCCAATGTAGATCCAACATTTTGTTCACTCATGGGGTTTGGAGATGTGAAAGACCATTACGACTCTCCTCTTCTCGAGAACTCATACATCCCTTATTATATGTAAATTGTATCTTGAGGGCAGGTTTGAGTTTGCCTCATTTAAAAAAACTAGGAGTTTGCCTTGAGAACTCCTAATAACAAAACTTCACAAACTAAGAACTAAAAGATCACTCCTCCTGAACTATTTGTTGTTGTGAACTCTCCCGAGTGTACTTGTTCCCCTTCTTCCTTTTACCATGACAAGTCTTTGTGAAATAAAATCGATGAGAAGAAAAGTAAGCCATTTAAAGATCCTTTTATCACAACCTTAGACACATTTTTTTTCAAACTTACTCTTCCTTTTCGATTCAAGAGAGATAGATAAAGAGACATATGTTTTCGATTCCATAGATCAGGGTGGATGTTTGTAGTGATTGAAGAGGTCAAAGTCCAAGATGTTAATTATTTAAATTCTTCTTATGACTAGATCGAATCTTCTGGTTTCTGTAGAAAAAAAAATGACAATTCAACATTCTTCCTCTTGGGAAGGATTAGGAAAATCCTATTGATTGAAATTTTTTACAGACCCTCAGAAAAAGCATGAAGTCATCCCAAGAATGAAAGAGACTATCTCATAGCTATCCATGTCCTCACAATTCAGAGATAATGACACAATTATGCTAATATTTTGTCTTGTGCTAAAACCAAGAAAAACTTCATCCCTCTCTTATTTTTGTTCAACCCATCCATATCGCCATGCGTTACCACATGTCCTCTATAACATGACATAAAAAAATTCTTTATAAAATAAAAGTAAAAAAAAAAATCTTATAATTCAAAATGAAAACTAAATAAGAAGAAAAATATTATTTATTTCTTGATGAAGTGAAATCTACTAAAATTTTATAGTAGAAAGAAGAATTAGACAAATTTTTTAATATTTAAACTTTATTGTATTGTATATACAAAATACTCTATAAAGATATAATAATGGATGTTACAAACTAAAATAATTTTGATGAAGAGCATTAATCTCAAGAAGGTTAGATTTAGTCTCTAAAAAAATATTTAGACAACATGTGAAATATCAACAATATTTATTTAAAAGTAAATTTTATCTTTACCTAGGAAAATTGATTTTACTTAAAACCATCATTTTGAAAAAACCATTTAGACATTGAATTCAAGTCTTTAATGAAAAAATTATCTTTATATCAAGATCAGTGACACTTCTATCAATAACACCAATCTAATAAGCTCATTAATAAAATATTTCAAATCATAATCATACAAAATTTAAAATATCACAATTTTTATTTGACTGGTCAAATTTTGTTATCAATCTCATTTTGTAGTATTACACATACAACAATTTAAAATTTGACTTATCGTTATGAAAAGGCAAAAAACTTCCAATGAAATGAATGATAATTATAAAAGGACAATTCATTCTTTTGAAAGTCACACACTAAAAACATCTTAAAATTATAAAAAATGTTATACATTTTCAAAAAATAAAAATAAAATAAATTAAAATTGTCAAACAAAAAATTCTATAATTGATGAGTTTGAAGATCTCACTTTGCTAAGATCTTTTCTGCTTTTCAGATCATTAATAAACTCATCAAGATTAATCTTAAAGACCTTGCACATATATGAATGATTTTCTGACTTTAATCTACATGTTTTAACAAATCTCTTTATTTCAAGTCATGTAGGTTTCAAGTCATTGTAATAAAATAACTTGGATACCCAAAATATCTAAATCGTCCCATTTATCCTCGTGAGGATAAGTTTGATTTCAAACCTTGCTTCAAATAGAAGAAGTAGGTCAAGCTAATGTGTCTTGGAGGATCCACATCTCAGGATTAGGAGGTGTTGATGATGTTGACATATTTCACGTATAAGTGTTGATGAAGTTCTCTCAATAAGTCATGAAGATTAAAGTTTTGATGATGAAGATTTAAAGTTCTCAAACAACATTAAAGACTTGTTTCTATCTCACAAAGGAAGGTTGCTTCATGGAATAAAAGGCAAGAGATAAAGGAAAATAAATGCTTTCAAGAGAGAAGATTAATGAAGATTTTCTCAAGAGCTGAAGTTTCAAGTTTAGAAGTTTCTGTTTTGGGTGATGGATAAAAAGAGTAAGTCATAAATCCCATTCAAGACCATTTCAAACTTGAGAGCAAGTCGTTTTCTCGCAAAAACGTTTTCCTACGCTTTTAATCGATTAAGTTACGAAATCTAATCGATTATTTCACTTAAAATTTGAATTAAAAGAGTTTAACGAACAAAATAATCGATTAAGTGTTTTTGATAATTGATTATATTGCTTCTGGGTTCATATAATCGACTATGGCCTTAATCTAATCGATTATATAAGGAAAAATGTGTTTTCCAGTTTTATACTCTGATATAATCGATTACACCTTTTATATAATCGATTAAATACGACGTTTTTGCGAATTCAATGCTGAATCAACCTAAGAAAGGAAACTTTGAGCTGATTTCAAATTATAAAATGAAAGGCAACGTCTTAGGTTCAATACATTTGATCAAACACAATATTCAAAGTGTTTTTGCACTAAAGTTTTTCAAAACCGCTTTCTTGCTCTCTCAAGGTTGATCTAAGTTCTTGGAAGTGGTGATCATTGTGCTTAAGCTTTCACATCCAACACTCATGAGGTGTTTTCTTTACTGTTTTACTGATTGATGTAAATTCATCCCTTGGATCTGTTCTAAAGGGAGGTGTGTTCATCTCTTGTGTGTCAAGAGAGGTGGGAATCATCCTCAGTGTGTCTGAGGAGGTGTGTTCATCCTTAATGTGTCTAAGGAGGTGTTTCCATTTATCTTTATTTGTTTTTACATGTGTTCACTGAATTGGTATTTGTAATTGCAATTAAAGATAGTGGGGTGATCATCATGTGTTTGTGGTGATTGGGAACTGGACGTAGGATTGGCTAAATCCGAACCAGTATAAATCTTTGTGTTCTTTCTCTCTTTCCCTGTCTCTTTATTTTATTGTGGATCATATTAACAATTGAAATTCAAACTGCGCTTATCAAAGGTTAAGGAAAATTGGAATCTTGTTTTTAGAACAATTATTTAAAATCTGGAAAATTATTTTTAAAGGGAAAAAATTTTAAAAAATCCAATTCACCCCCCCTCTTGATTTTTACATTGTCGTTATTTCTAACAATTGGCCTCAGAGTTGGGTTTTGAAAATTACTCAAAATCAAAGATCCTTATGGCAGGAAAAAATCAATCTTTTATTGAAGGTGCATCTATTCATAGACCACCACTCTTTACTGGTGAAAATTATCCTTTTTGGAAAAAGAGGATGGAGATTTTCCTTAGGTCAAATGATCAAGGCGTTTGGGATGCAGTTTTTAATGCTCCATATATTCCTATGACCGTTGTTAATGAAGTGCAGGTACCCAAAGTAAGAGCAAGTTGGACGAAGGATGAGTACAATGAGTATCAATGTGATATAAGGGCATGCAATATGATATCATCTGCTTTAACTGTTGATGAGTTTTACAGGTTATCTGATTGCACTACAACAAAGGAGATGTGGGACACTCTTGAAGTCACACACGAAGGAATGGAGGATGTCAAAAGATCAAGGAAAAACACCTTGATTCAAGAATATGAGATGTTTCGTATGAGCAAAGGAGAAACCATCTATGACGTTCAGAAAAGATTTACTCACATTGTAAATCACCTCAAGGCGTTAGGTAAGAAATTTGACACAGAGAAATTAAATGAGAAAATCTTGAAATCTTTGGACAGGACATGGCAACCTAAAGTGACGACTATCACGGAATCAAAGAATCTCACAAGTATGAACATGACCACCCTCTTTGGAAAGCTTAGAGAACACGAAATTGAGCTTGGATGCTTCAAAGGAGAAGAAGAAGATGTCAAGAGGAAAGGTGTTGTTCTTAAAGACGAATCCTATAAGGATGAGAGTAGTGATTCAGATGATAATCTTGAATGCAGTGACATCAACTTGTTTGTCATGAAATACAAGAAGTTCATCAAAAGCAAAAACAAAGGGAATTTCAAGAAAGGTAAGAAAGCTAAAAATTTAAATTCTCTTGGTAATTTTAAATGTTATGTTTGTGGAAAAAGGGGACACTTGAAGTCTGAATGCCCCAACATCAGGAAAGAAGAAGAAAAAGGAAAGAAAAATAAAAAAGCCTTTTGATAAGAAGAAAAAGAAGGCGTACATTGCTTGGAAAGATAATGAAGTTAGTTCTTCTCAAAGTTCAAGTGACTTGGAAGAAGAAGCAAATATTTGTCTCATGGTAGATGATGATGTTGAATCCACATGTAGCAAGGTAAGTGATTTCGATCTTCCAAATAATTATGATGAATTGCTTGAAGAATTTCTTGATTTATGTGAAAAATCTAAAAAACTTATTTCTTTTCATAATAAATTAAAAAATGATTATAAGAATCCTGAAAATAAAATTATTGATTTAGAAGAAGAGAAAAAGGTTTTGAAAGAAGATTTGGAAAAAGCAAAAATTCCATGTAAATGGAAAACAAAAATTCCTGTTTGCGAAAATTGCAAGGTTTTTGCTAATAAAGTATCTTATCTTGAAACATCTCTTTCAAAAATTACAATGGGAAATCAAAATTTAAATAATGTTTTAAATGTGCAAAAAGGTTTATACCAAAAAGCAGGACTTGGTTATAATTTTAGAATTAATCACAAACCTACCAAAACTGTTTTTGTGAAAGGTGAAACGTCTAACACAAAGAAGGTTTTTGAAAATATAAATTTCTCCAGAAAAACCAATGTTCCTACATTTTTTTATTGTATGCATAAAGGTCATTTGGTAAATAGATGTAATATTAGACGTTTTAGTGTTCCTAATAGGAAATACAAATGGGTTCCTGATGAGCCCCTGATCACAAATAAAGAAGAGGAGTGTCCAAGGAGGATTACTAGAAGCATGATGAGAAGGGACACTTCCTCCTCTCCCCTTTTATTTAGCCTTTTTAGCATTTCTATTAGTTGTTAAATATTTTCTAAACTCATGTTTTTTTTGGGTTTTGCAGGATTGCTTTTGACACCCCTTTTTCTACAAGTAGAGCCTTGTTTGGAGCAAAGGAGCACTTGGGCTTGAGGCCCAAGTTTGGGACATCCAAGGGGGGGTGAAGAAGTCAATCTTGACCTTCTAGAACCATTGGAAAACGTCCTCTCATCATCCCAATCATTGGCAACCCGTTTTTTGTGCCCTACCTTCTAGAATGTGTGAGTCTTGGCCACCAAGAGTGGAATATGCTTAGGAATCTTTTCCAATGTAATTCCCTCTAAGTCCCCACCCCAACTCTATATAAGGAGGCCTCTCATTCTTGTAAAAGGGTTGAACATTAATGAAATAGAGAGCATTCTTGCATAGCCTAGAGCTTGTGTTGTGTTCTTGGGTGTTCTTCCCCTCTTGGAGTCTTATCTTGAGCCTTGGCTCAAGTGGCGGCTAACACCACTCATCTTGGGTTGGACCATCCCCAAGTGGCGTGTAGCACTCCATTCCCTCCCCTTCTCTCAATCTCTTCCTCCATTATTGTTTCATGTTCTTTACTTTCATGCTCTTTAATTTCCAGCACTTTACTTTCATGTCATTTACTCTTATGTCTTTATGATTCAAGCCTTGTCTTAATTTGTGTTGGCTGGATTTTATGTTTTGTTATTCCCTTCTCCTCTTGAGCTCCTTGTGAAGTGAACCTTCACACTTAGATAACCTCCGGGATTATCTTCGTGTCCAAGTGGGAATCTTCCTTGAGGCTTTCCTCCTAATTGACATTCCATCAAACACCTTATGTGCTAAATATTAAAATGAACCCTTATCATTTGGTAATCAGAGCTTTGGTTTAATTTTCATGCTTATAAGGTGTTTGTCTTCTTGTTTCATCCATATATTATTGGTAGCTTGTGCAAATTGTGAATCCATGACAAAATCTATCCAAAACTGGTTCCATAACTAATTTTCGTCAAAAAAATCTGCACCTAATTCTGGAATTGTGGCTTGCTGTTTTTTGGTTTTACATGCTTAATTTTCATGCCAAAATGATCCAACATGAAGTATGTTGAGTGTGTGCATGAATACTAGTCATAGAACTCAAGTTTGGACTAGTTTTTGCATGAAAGCTACATGTTTGATCATATGCTTGAGTCAAGTTTAGAGTCTTTTTGTGTTGCTTTCCCTTTGCTTGAGTCACATGTCATATAATTTTCCCCTTTGAGTTTTCTTATCCTTGTTTCCAATACTTGAACATGTTTGATAAAATGTTTAGCTAAAATTGCATGTAACTTGAATTGATTGGTTGAACCTAAACATAGGAACTAAGTGCTTCATAATCATCTACAACCATTGCAAGTGTGTATGTTAAGTCTAGAATCAATTAAAGAACATTGAGAAGAGCTAAAAAAAATTACCAAGGTCATGAGCTATATATGCTGTTTTGAAAAGAAAAAATTGCAAGAAAAAAGTGACCAAGTGCATGATTCTAGAATTTAACTACATGGTTGTATGCTTAAGGATGAGTATGACAAATTAGTACCATCATTTGTAGGATCCTAATCTTCTTGTTATGTGTGGTTTGCTGGAAAATTTTTCTGCATGTTCTAAGTGTTTCCATTGAGTTTTCTTTCAAGCTTTTCTCTTTTATAATCTCTTGTTAAGTTGATTGTATTTTCCTTAGTGTGCCTCTTTCTTGTTTTGAACTTTTCTTGCTTTATCTTTAGGAAATTCTATAAGTTTTGTCTTTGAAGTTTTCTTTCTTGTTTCTTGAGTGTGGTGGCTGAACATCCTTCATTTGAGTCCACTCAAGATTAAAAGTTCACCATTAAGGGTTGGAACACTCTTGATACACAAGAGAGTTGAGTGAAACATACCATCAATCTTTGGGAAGTTAGCCAAACACTTTGAGAGTTATATTTTTTTTTTGTTTCCTTTCTAACCATTAAATCTTTTTTTTTTTTTTTTGGCCTTTGTCTAGTTGTTTTTGGTTATTTTATTTTTGTTTGTAGGAATCATGTCTTCCACATCTTCTCCTATCTCACCCGAGGGAGCCAAAGAGAAGAGCATCACCTTGGAGGCCCAACTCAAGTCCCAAAATGAATTGCCTCTCATGGAGTTGCTAAGGGAGATGGAAATCTCAAGAAAAGAAAGTGAAAGACACTTGAGAGAGACCATTGAAAGACTTGAGCAAGAGAAAGCCGAAAGGGAGAGAAGGCGGGCTCATTCCCCACCTAGCTACAATGGAGAGGAAGAAGAAGATTGGGGCTACTATGGAAGAAGGAGGGCTAGGCGCAACACCCCTCAAAGGAAGCCCAACCACAACATCAAAATTCCCAAATTCTATGGAGACAACAATCCGGATGTCTACTTGGAGTGGGAAGCAAAAGTAGAGCAATTAATGAATGTGAACCCTCTTGAGGGACAAGAACAAGTTGATGTAATAGTGGTAGAATTTGAGGGTTATGCCATGACATGGTGGCATAAAGTTTGTATGAATAATTACCAAGGGCCACTCGCGGCCTCTTGGATGGACATTAAACATTTGATGCGCGCTAGATTTGTTCCTTCCTTCTATAGGAGGGAGCTCCTTTTGAAGCTCCAACGGCTTCAACAAGGAAATTTATGTGTGGATGATTACTTTAAATTGTTGGAGTCTTTATTGCTTAAGGCTGGTTTGCATGATGAAACTAATGAGGCCAAGGTAGCTAGGTTTGTTAGTGGCTTGAGGAGAGACATCCAAGACTTAGTAGAATTGTATGAGTACTCCTCCATTGAAAATGTTTTACACCTTGCACTAAAAATTGAATCTCAACTCAAAAGAAAAGATAGTGCAAGGAGGGGTCACTCAAACAATGACTATTATAGCTCTTCTTGGAAGGATAGGAACAAAGAAAAGCATGATAGTAAGCCTTCCAAGTCTCACCAAGACTCCACTTCTAGGAGCGATCCGGCTAGGGGCACTCCCAACCCCTCCAATTCCCAAAGGTCAAGTTCAATCAAATGTTTTAAATGCTTAGGGTATGGACACATTGCTTCAAATTGCCCCACTAAAAGAACCATGACCTTGAGGGAAAATGGTGAGGTTGAGAGTGAACATTCCTCTCCCCCTTCCCCTTCAAGAGAGAACTCCTCCCATTCTTCCTCTAGTGATGAAGAGGTTAAGACTTGTGAGGGAGATTTGTTGATAGTGAGGCGCATGTTGGGACAAGTTCAAAAGGAACTTGATAGCTCCCAAAGAGAAAATATTTTCCACACCAGGTGCCTCATTAACAACAACCTTTGCTCACTCGTCATTGATGGAGGAAGTTGTGTCAATGTGGCTAGCACAAGGGTGGTAGACAAACTTAGTTTACCTACCATTCCTCATGCCAAGCCCTACAAGCTCTCATGGCTTAGTGAGGATGGTGAGATTGAGGTAAATAAACAAGTCCTTATTAACTTCTCAATAGGGACTTATGAGGATGAGGTACTTTGTGATGTTGTACCTATGGAAGCAACCCACATTCTTTTGGGTAGGCCATGGCAATTTGATAAACAAACCTTCCATGATGGCCTTACCAACAAATTTTCTTTTAGCTTCCATGGTAAGAAGATCACATTAGCACCCTCTCCCCTCAAGAAGTTAGTGAGGACCAAAAGAAAATGAAAAAAAGAGAAAAGAAGAAAAGAAGGAAAAGAAAAAGCAAGCAAGGAGGCCAAGGAAAAGGGCATCATGATCTCCCACAAGGGAGTTAAGAAGGTAATGCTTGCCAATAAACCCATGTATGTAGCTTACCCTACCTTAGGGTCATCTCCATCTTTTTATGAACCCTCAAGTTGTTCTAGGAGATTGGAATTAGTCTTGGATGACTTCAAAGATGTTTTTCAAGAGCCTCCTAAGGGGTTACCACCTCTAAGAGGAATTGAACACCAAATTGATTTCATTCCGGGGTCATCCTTGCCTAATAGGCCAGCCTATAGAACTAACCCTAAGGAATCTAAGGAGATTCAAAAGCAAGTAGAGGAATTAATGGATAAAGGGTGGGTGCAAAATAGCATGAGTCCATGTGCTATGCCAGTGATTCTTGTCCCCAAAAAGGATGGGAGTTGGCGCATGTGCATAGATTGTAGGGCTATAAACAACATAACCATCAAGTATAGGCACCCTATCCCAAGACTTGATGACTTGCTAGATGAGCTACATGGTGCCACCATATTTTCTAAGATTGACTTGAAGAGTGGTTATAATCAAATAAGAATGAAAGAAGGAGATGAATGGAAAACTGCCTTCAAGACAAAGCTTGGATTATATGAGTGGTTGGTCATGCCCTTTGGGCTAACTAATGCACCAAGTACCTTCATGCGGCTAATGCATCATGTGCTTAGGCCCTTTATAGGCAAGTTTGTTGTGGTTTATTTTGATGATATTTTAATATATAGTTTGTCTATAGAAGAGCACATGCATCATGTGAGAAGGGTGCTTGAGACCCTTAGGAAGGAGACTTTGTATGCTAATAGAGAGAAGTGCATTTTTGGCATGAATCATGTAGTCTTCCTAGGGTTTGTGGTGAGCTCCAATGGAGTTCAAGTAGATGAAGAAAAAGTGGCAGCTATTAGGGATTGGCCAACTCCTAGGAGTGTGAGTGAGGTGAGGAGTTTTCATGGGTTGGCTAGTTTCTATAGGAGGTTTGTAAAAGACTTTAGCACCATAGCTGCCCCCTTAAGTGAAATAGTGAAGAAGGATGTGGGCTTCAAATGGGGCATTGATCAAGCAAAGGCCTTTGCTAGTTTGAAAGAAAAGTTGATCAATGCACCACTTTTAGCACTACCCAACTTCACCAAGTCATTTGAGGTTGAGTGTGATGCCTCTAATGTAGGTGTTGGGGCTGTCTTACTTCAAGAAGGCCACCCCATAGCCTACTTTAGTGAGAAGCTTAAGGGTAGTCATCTCAACTACTCCACCTATGACAAGGAGTTGTATGCCCTTGTGAGAGCTTTGCAAACTTGGCAACATTATCTTCTTCCAAAGGAATTTGTGATCCATAGTGATCATGAGTCCCTTAAATTTTTGAAAGGCCAAAGCAAGCTTAGCAAGAGACATGCTAGGTGGGTAGAATTCATAGAACAATTCCCTTATGTGATCAAACATAAGCAAGGGAAGAGTAACATAGTGGCGGATGCCTTATCTAGGCGCCACACTTTGCTCACTCTTCTTGAAACTAAATTTCTTAGTTTTGATCACATTAAGGAATTGTATCCTCATGATGATGACTTCTCTATAATCTACAGTGAATGCTCCAAAGGGGTTACAAAGACTTCTACCTACACCAAGATTATCTTTTCAAGGGTAGAAGGCTTTGCATACCCAAGGGGTCCTTAAGAGCATCACTAGTGAAAGAGTCTCATGAGGGAGGTTTAATGGGACATTTTGGGGCTTCTAAGACTCTAGACATTTTGAATGAACATTTCTTTTGGCCACACATGAGAAAGCATGTAGAGAAACATTGTGAGAATTGCATCACATGCAAGAAGGCCAAGTCTAGAGCCCAACCCTATGGACTCTATACCCCTTTGCCTATCCCTACTTTGCCTTGGATAGACATATCCATGGATTTTGTGCTTGGGCTTCCAAGGACAAAGAAGGGAAAGGATTCTATCTTTGTGGTAGTGGACCGTTTTTCAAAAATGGCTCATTTTATTCCATGCCACAAAGATGATGATGCATGCTTAGTTGCAAATCTCTTCTTTAAGGAAGTTGTTAGGCTGCATGGGTTGCCTAGGACCATTGTATCCGATAGAGATACAAAGTTCTTAAGCCACTTTTGGAGGACCTTATGGGGAAAATTGGCACTAAACTCCTCTTTTCTACCACTTGCCACCCCCAAACTGATGGTCAAACCGAGGTGGTCAATAGAACTTTGTCTCAACTCTTGAGATGCATGATCTCCAAGAACCCTAGGGAGTGGGAAGATCTTCTTCCTCATGTAGAGTTTGCATACAATAGGGTGGTTCACTCCACCACTTCTCACTCTCCTTTTGAGGTTGTTTATGGGTTCAACCCCTTAACTCCTCTTGACCTCCTCCCTCTCCCAACTCATGAGGCTTGGACTAGCCAAGATGGGTTGGAAAGGTCAAAAATGATCCAAGACTTGCATTCTCAAGTCAAGGCTAGGATAGAGAGGAAGGTTGGTCAATACCAACAAAGTGCCAACAAGGGAAGGAAGGAAGTCATCTTCCAACCAGGGGATTGGGTATGGCTTCACTTGCGGAAGGAAAGGTTCCCTAATCAAAGGAAGTCCAAACTTAACCCTAGAGGTGATGGACCTTTCCAAGTTGTGCGCAAGATCAACAATAATGCATATGAGTTAGATTTACCTTCAGATTATAATGTTAGTAGCACTTTTAATGTTGGTGATCTTACTCCTTTTGATGCGGGTTTTGCAAATTCGTGGTCGAATTCTCTCCAAGAAGGGGAGGATGATGAGCCCTCGATCACAAATAAAGAAGAGGAGTGTCCAAGGAGGATTACTAGAAGCATGATGAGAAGGGACACTTCCTCCTCTCCCCTTTTATTTAGCCTTTTTAGCATTTCTATTAGTTGTTAAATATTTTCTAAACTCATGTTTTTTTTGGGTTTTGCAGGATTGCTTTTGACACCCCTTTTCTACAAGTAGAGCCTTGTTTGGAGCAAAGGAGCACTTGGGCTTGAGGCCCAAGTTTGGGACATCCAAGGGGGGGTGAAGAAGTCAATCTTGACCTTCTAGAACCATTGGAAAACGTCCTCTCATCATCCCAATCATTGGCAACCCGTTTTTTGTGCCCTACCTTCTAGAATGTGTGAGTCTTGGCCACCAAGAGTGGAATATGCTTAGGAATCTTTTCCAATGTAATTCCCTCTAAGTCCCCACCCCAACTCTATATAAGGAGGCCTCTCATTCTTGTAAAAGGGTTGAACATTAATGAAATAGAGAGCATTCTTGCATAGCCTAGAGCTTGTGTTGTGTTCTTGGGTGTTCTTCCCCCTCTTGGAGTCTTATCTTGAGCCTTGGCTCAAGTGGCGGCTAACACCACTCATCTTGGGTTGGACCATCCCCCAAGTGGCGTGTAGCACTCCATTCCCCTCCCCTTCTCTCAATCTCTTCCTCCATTATTGTTTCATGTTCTTTACTTTCATGCTCTTTAATTTCCAGCACTTTACTTTCATGTCATTTACTCTTATGTCTTTATGATTCAAGCCTTGTCTTAATTTGTGTTGGCTGGATTTTATGTTTTGTTATTCCCTTATCCTCTTGAGCTCCTTGTGAAGTGAACCTTCACACTTAGATAACCTCCGGGATTATCTTCGTGTCCAGTGGGAATCTTCCTTGAGGCTTTCCTCCTAATTGACATTCCATCAAACACCTTATGTGCTAAATATTAAAATGAACCCTTATCAGTTCCCAAAGGAAAAATTGTTTCTAACCCATGAGGACCCTAATAAGTAATTTTAGGGGACCTAAATACTTTTGTTTATGATGCAGGTTGGTCCTAAGTCTAGGAATTCTTTATGGTATCTTGATAGTGGATGTTCAAGACATATGACAGGTGATAAAAGCAAATTTAAAACCTTCAAAACGAAAGAACAAGGTTTTGTAACCTATGGAGACAACAACAAGGGAAAGATCATTGGTATTGGAATTATTGGAGAGTCTTTAAAGATTCATGATGTTCTTCTTGTTGATGGGTTGAAGCACAATTTGCTAAGCATTAGTCAACTTTGTGATAAAGGTTTAAAGGTAACTTTTGATAGTGATATTTGCAAAATTCATCACAAGGACTCTAATCAAATCGCCCTCATTGGTAAGAGACATAATAATATTTATCTCATTGATATTGATAATGCATCTATATCTAGAAATTTATCTTTTTTAGTAGCTAAAGAAGAAGATCCATGGTTATGGCATAGAAGAGCTGCTCACATTCATATGCCACATCTAAATAAACTCATATCAAAAGAGTTAGTAATTGGTTTGCCAAAACTAATTTTCAAAAATAATAAAATATGTGCAGCTTGTCAAAAAGGGAAACAAACTAAAAATTCTTTTAAATCTAAAAATGTTGTTTCCACTTCTAAACCTTTAGAATTATTGCACATGGATTTATTTGGTCCTTCTAGAACAAAAAGTTTTGGTGGAAATTATTATGCTCTTGTGATTGTTGATGATTACTCTAGATTTACTTGGACGCTTTTTCTTTCATCTAAAAGTGATGCTTTCAAAGAATTTAGAAAATTTGCCAAGGTTATTCAAAATGAAAAGGATTTGAAAATCAAGTTTTTAAGAAGTGATCATGGCGGTGAATTTCAAAACACATCTTTTGAAAAATTTTGTGAAGAACAAGGTATTTCTCATAATTTTTCAGCACCAAGAACACCTTAACAAAATGGTGTAGTTGAAAGGAAAAATAGATCTTTAGAAGAGCTTGCAAGAACTATGTTAAATGAAAATAATTTACCTAAATATTTTTGGGCTGATGCCGTAAGCACCGCTTGTTAGGTTTTAAATAGGATTTTAATAAGACCTATTTTGAAATTAACACCATGTGAGCTTTTCAAAGGAAGAAAACCAAATATTTCTCATTTTAGAATTTTTGGATGCAAATGTTTTGTTTTGAATAATGGAAAAGATAGCCTTGGAAAATTTGATGCTAAATCCGATGAAGCTACATTTTTAGGTTATTCCTTGAATAGTAAAGCATATAGAGTTTTTAACAAAAGGACTTTAAATGTTGAAGAATCTATACATGTTGTCTTTGATGAATATCTAGACCTTGAGGAAATCCGTCTTGAGTAAAAAATAATCTTTGTAGATGATGAAGGAGAATATCAACAAGGAACTCCTTTGGAAGAAGCTGTTGAAGAAATCAACTTGGACGATAATCCTCCTCCAGATGAAAGTCTACCAAAAGAATGGAGACTACCAAAAGAAGTATCTTTGGACAATGTCATTGGAGATATCTCAAAAGGTGTAAGAATAAGGAGGAACATGAATAATTTCTGCATGAACATTGCTTTTGTTTCACAAATTGAACCAAAGACCGTGGAAGAAGCTTTGGCGGATGATCATTGGTGTATAGCAATGCAAGAAGAGCTGAATCAGTTTGAAAGAAATCAGGTATGGGATTTAATTCCTAAAACTAACAATATGCAGGTTATTGGCACCAGATGGGTTTTTAGAAATAAGCTTGATGAAGATGGAAATATCACCAAGAACAAAGCAAGGCTGGTTGCAAAAGGTTATAGACAAGAAGAAGGAATAGACTATGATGAAACTTATGCACCCATAGCAAGACTAGAAGCTATTCGTTTGTTGCTAGCATATGCTTCCATTATGGGATTCAAATTGTTTCAAATGGATGTAAAAAGTGCTTTCCTAAATGGATACATCAAGGAAGAAGTCTATGTGGAACAACCTCCAGGTTTTGGAGATTTCAAAAATCCAAACCATGTCTACAAGTTGAAGAAAGCCTTATATGAACTAAAACAAGCTCCAAGATCTTGGTATGAAAGGTTAAGTAATTTCTTACTTGATAATAGTTTTAGAAGAGATAAAGTTGATTCTACTCTTTTCATTAAAAAATCAAAGAAACATATTCTTATTGTTCAAGTCTATGTTGATGATACCATATTTGGATAAACTAATGATGATCTTTGCCAAGAGTTTGCAAGAAATATGCAGGGAGAATTTGAAATGTCCATGATGGGAGAATTAAATTTCTTTCTTGGTTTGTAAATCAAACAAATGAAGAAAGGCATATTTATATGTCAAACAAAATATTGCAACGAAATCTTAAAGAAAGTTGAGATGGAAAATTCCAAGGAAGCTGCAACTCCCATTGCTACATCTTGTTATCTGGATCAAGATTTAAGTGGTAAGGCAGTAGACCAAACAAAGTATAGAGGTATGATCGGATCATTGCTTTATCTTACTGCTAGTAGACCTGATATTATGCAAAGTGTGTGTTTGTGCTAGGTTTCAATCCAACCCTAGAGAATCACACCTAAAGGCTGTTAAAAGAATCCTTAAGTACCATAGAGGAACAAAAACCTTTGGTTTCTTCAGGAGCCTCTCCTAGTATTATAGGTTTTTCTGACTCAGATTATGGTGGCTGTAGAGTTGATAGGAAAAGTACTAGTGGAACATGTCATCTTTTAGGATGTTCTTTAGTTTCATGGCATTCTTAAAAACAAGCTAGTGTTGCTCTTTCAACCACAGAGGCTGAGTATATAGCAGCAGGAAGTTGTTATACTCAAATCCTATGGATGAAACAACAATTAGAAGACTTTGATATCTTTCTAGATCATATCCCTCTTAAGTGTGATAACACTAGTGCCATTAATTTGACTAGAAATCCTATCATGCATTTTAAGACCAAGCATATAGAAATTAGACATCATTTTATTAGAGATCATATAGCTAAAGGAGATTGCATAATAGAATACATAGACACAAAACATCAATTAGCTAATATCTTTACAAAACCCTTGACTAGAGATAGATTTTATGAGCTTAGAAGAGATCTAGGTATTGTTGATGATAAGTCTGTTGATTGATTTATGTTTATTGATAAGTTTTGATGTTAATTATGTGTTTTTATGAAAATCTGTGAAAATATTGTATATAATCTATTAGTTTTCGTATTGTAATCGATTAAAAGCGCTACTTGTGAAAATGTTCTAGCAAATAATCGATTAGCTCGTATCATAATTGATTAAAAGCGCTGAGGAGCAATTTAATCGATTATGAGAAGTAGATAATCGATTAAATTTCTGGGTTTTCATTTTCTGGAAAATTTTGCACGCAAATAATCGATTAAGTTCATCATCACATAATCGATTAAGTTCATCATCACATAATCGATTAAATGCGACGTTCTGAGTTTTTCTGCACACTGTATTTTTGAAAAATGGACCTCTAATTCACATGCTTTTGATCCACAACGGCTATATTCTTTTTCTAACGGCTATATTGGTATTAATTCAATGAATTGGAGTCAGTTTTCATGTCTATAAATACCAAGATTGAGAATCAGAGTGATACTTTCAGCTCCTCTCACTCTTACTGCTTTTCTGCTCCTAATTCACTGTTTGTGCGAAATTCTTGTGTGTTTTCTGTGTTAGTTTTCTTGTTTGTGTTTCTATTTTCTATCTTCTATACAATGGCTGATCAAAGAAGAAGAAAGATGTCATCAAGGAGAAGAGGCAAAGCACCCATGTCCTCCCACAAGCAGGAAGTTGAAGAAAGACCACCAAATCTTTCTGGGTAGATTTCAGATGAGGATTTACAAAAAGACTACATCAACCATTGGAAGGATAGGAAAATCCTAACCCCCAAATTTTTATCTTGTGATTTTTTCAGAACTCATGGGTTTTCTGTTTAGGAATTGTTAGTAGCAAGTGGCTTAAAGACCTTTGTAGAATTGGAAGGTCCCTATTATCCCGACTTGGTAAGAGTATTTTATCTTAATCTAACCTCTCAAACAGGTAATCCCAGCACAAAAGTTAAAGGAGTGCGCATCCATCTTGATGAAGATATATGGAACACAGTAGCTGGTTTGTCAACGGAAGGCGGAATTAACATCACCTAGGGCTTTGAAGGTTTCAACAAACTTGTGGAATTTAGAAAATTCTGCAAGGACCCCAACCTTCAAGTGGAAAGCTTGTATGAAGTCGGTAATGTTAAGTTGAATGAGAGAATGTTACACTATGTTATTGTTTGGATTATTGCTGCAAGGGGCACAAATCATGCCCAATTAACAAAAGAAGATATCATGTTAATGTATGGCTTTTTCAATAATGTTAGCATAGATTGGCCCGCAACTATTTTGGATAAAATGTTTAAAGCTACTAGGTTATCATCTTTTGTTTTACCCTATTCTATGTTTATTTCAAAGATTTTAGAATACAAGGGAGTTGACCTAACAGGAGAAACAAAGCAGATTTCGCTTAGCAATAGCAAAATAGGCAAGAATGTTCTGCGACATATGGGCTTTATTGAACAAGGCAATGTGTTCAGACAAAGAGAAGAAGAGGCAGCAATGGAAGAAGATGAAGAACCTCAACAACAACCTCAACTTGGCTCTATGGAAGCAAATATTTATTCAAGAATGGACAACATGCTAAATATTCAACTCACACATTATAGGACATATGCTCAAGGCTCTCAAGGCTAAATAGGAGAGTATATTGGGTAGAAAGGAAGCTAGAAATAGAAGACATATCTCCAGAAGAAGACAACATTGGATCTTCAAGAGGAAAACAACCAGCTGAAGATGCTGAAGAAGAAGAGGAAGAAGGGGATAGTGAAGACACTGAATAGGCTAAAAGTTCACTTGTTCCCTAGCTCAAATTTAATTTTTTTAGCTGCTGTATTTTTTTCTCTCCATATTTTTCTGTGTATTAATTGCTTCTGCTGTATATCTCTTGATATGTAATCTTTTTGATAATGCTAAAAATAAAGGGGGAGAAAAGTAAAATTCTTTTGATTGATAATATGTCTAGAATATTGTTAGAAATAAACGGCGGTGTAAAAATCAAGAGGGGGGGTGAATTGGATTTTTAAGAAACTTTTTCTCTTTAAAATAATTTTCCAAATTTTAAATAAATGTTTTAAAACTATGCGGATTATCCTTAACCTTATGTTGAGCGCAGTTTGAATTGCAATTGTTAATATGATCCATAATAAAAAGAGGTAGGGAAAGAGAAAGAACACAGAGATTTATACTGGTTCGGATTAGGCCAATCCTACGTCCAATTCCCAACCACCACAAATGCATGATGATCACCCCACTATCTTTCATTGAAATTACAAACACCAATTCATGCAATAACAAATAAAGATAAAGGAAACACCTCCTTAGACACACTAAGGATGAAACACCTCCTCAGACACACTGAGGATGATTCCCACCTCTCTTGACACACAAGAGATGAACACACCTCCCTTAGAACAGATCCAAGGGATGAATTTTACTCGTTCAAAAAACAGTAAAAGAAAACACCTGATTTAGTGCTGAATGAAAGCTTAAGCATAGTGATCACCACCTCCAAAGACTTTGATCAACCTTGAGAGAGCAAGAAAGCGGTTTTAAAAAACTATATCGCAAGAACACTTTGAATACTGTGTTTTATCAAATGTGTTGAACCTAAGACAATCTCTTTCATTTTATAATTCGAAAATACATCGAAGTTTCCATTCTTAGGTTGATTCAGCATTGAATTCACAAAAACGACTTATTTAATCGATTATCTAAAAAATTTAATCAATTATATCAGAGTTAAAAACTGGAAAACTCATTTTGCCTGATATAATCGATTAGATTAAGGCCATAATCGATTATATTAACCCAGAATCAATATAATCGATTATCAAAAACACTTAATCGATTATTTTGTTCGTTAAACTATTTTGATTCAAATTTTAAGTAAAATAATCAATTAGACTTCGTATTATAATCGATTAAAAGCGTAGAAACACGTTTTTGCGAGAAAACGACTTGCTCTCAAGTTTGAAATGGTCTTGAATGGGATTTATGACTTACTCTTTTCATCCATCACCCAAAACAGAAACTTATGAACTTGAAACTCCAGCACTTGAGAAAATCTTCATCAATCTTCTCTCTTGAAAGCTTTAAACATTCTTTATGCCTTTCCTTTTTCACCAAGCAACCTTCCTTTGTGAGATGACACAAGTCTTTAATGTTGTTTAGAGAACTTTAAATCTTCATCATCAAAACTTTGAATCTTCATAAAATATTGAGAGGACTTCATCAACACTTGTTCTTGAAAAATGCCAACAAATATATCTCAAGCACTAAAAAGGAGAATTAAAGTTTAAGGGGGAGAATTAGGAAATATTTCAAATAATTGACTAGAATATCTTAAACATTAAGAGCAAAGTTTAAGGGGGAGTTTTTAGAAATATTTCCATGCATTGAATTCCTTGAAATTTAAATTCAAATTCAAATTGAAAATTAAATGCTATGAGATTGTCTATATTATTTCCTTTGTGGACTAACATTTATGATGGAGATATCCATACAATATTTTCTAAGTTTCTTTTTCAGGATATCAATCACAAGTCTCCAAGTTTTTTTTATCATCATAAAAAAGGGGGAGATTGTTGACATATTTCAAGTATATGTGTTGATCAAGTTCTCTTAATAAGTCATGAAGATTAAAGTTTTTATGATGAAGATTTAAAGTTCTCAAACAACATTAAAGACTTGTTTCTATCTCACAAAGGAAGGTTGCTTCATGGAATAGAAGGCAAGATATAAAGGAAAATAAATGCTTTCAAGAGAGAAGATTGATGAAGATTTTCTCAAGAGCTGAAGTTTCAAGTTTAGAAGTTTCTGTTTTGGGTGATGGATAAAAAGCGTAAGTCATAAATCCCATTCAAGACCATTTCAAACTTGAGAGCAAGTCGTTTTCTCACAAAAACGTTTTCCTATGCTTTTAATCGATTAAGTTACGAAATCTAATTGATTATTTCACTTAAAATTTGAATTAAAAGAGTTTAACGAACAAAATAATCGATTAAGTGTTTTTGATAATCAATTATATTGCTTCTGGGTTCATATAATCGATTATGGCCTTAATCTAGTCGATTATATCAGGAAAAATGTGTTTTCCAATTTTCTACTCTGATATAATCGATTACACCTTTTATATAATCGATTAAATACGAAGTTTTTGCGAATTCAATGCTGAATCAACCTAAGAAAGGAAACTTTGAGCTGATTTCAAATTATAAAATGAAAGGAAACGTCTTAGGTTCAATACATTTGATCAAACACAATATTCAAAGTGTTCTTGCGCTAAAGTTTTTCAAAACTGCTTTCTTGCTCTCTCAAGGTTGATCTAAGTTCTTGGAAGTGGTGATCGTTGTGCTTAAGCTTTCATATCCAGCACTCATCAGGTGTTTTCTTTACTGTTTTACTGATTGGTGTAAATTCATCCCTTGGATCTGTTCTAAAGGGAGGTGTGTTCATCTCTTGTGTGTCAAGAGAAGTGGGAATCATCCTCAGTGTGTCTGAGGAGGTGTGTTCATCCTTAGTGTGTCTAAGGAGGTGTTTCCGTTTATCTTTATTTGTTTTTATATGTGTTCACTGAATTGGTGTTTGTAATTGCAATTAAAGATAGTGGGGTGATCATCACGTGTTTGTGGTGATTGGGAACCGGACGTAGGATTGGCTAAATCCGAACGAGTATAAATCTCTGTGTTCTTTCTCTCTTTCCCTATCTCTTTATTTTATTGTGGATCATATTAACAATTTCAATTCAAACTGCGCTTATCAAAGGTTAAGGAAAATCCGAATCTTGTTTTTAGAACAATTATTTAAAATTTTGAAAATTATTTTTAAAGGGAAAAAGTTTTAAAAAATCCAATTCACCCCTCCCTCTTATTTTTATATTGTTGTTATTTCTAACAGATGAGCACATTAAACTATCCATCAATTGAGAGCTCTCATAATCCAGACACAATGACAATTGTTAGAGGTGATTCATGCTATTGAGCTAATTGTTTGTCCTCGACTAAAAGTAATAGAAAATCCATCTCTCTCTTTTCTATTTTCACCCCATCCATGTGTCCACACATTTGTTTTAAAACCAGGTGCTCTGTAACATGACATAAAAAACTCCTTTTTAAAATAAAAAATCTTATAATTCAAAATGAAAACTAAATGGAATGAAAAATATTATATATTTCTAGATGAAGTGGAATCTACTAAAATTTTATAGCAGAAAGAAGAATTAGAAAAATTTTATAAAATATTCAAACTTTATTGTGTTGTATATAAAAATTACAAAGATTTGATAATGGATATTGCAATCTAAAATAATTTTGATGAAGAACATTAATATTTATTTTAACTAATAAAATTGACCTTGCTTAAAATCATCATTGCTAGCACAACTTGTATTCATCAAGCATAAATTTATACTGATATCAGTGACACTCTTATCACCCAGTGACACTTCTATCAATGATACCTACAACTTCAAACGCAACAAATAAGCTTATTATTAAAGTAATTCAAATTATAATCATACAAAATTTAAAATATAAAAAAAAATATTTGACTAGTCAGATTTTGTTATCAATATCATTTTTTAGTATCACACATGCAACTATACAAATTTCAAATTTTGATTATCAAAACACAAAAGCCTTCTAATGAAATGATAATTTTTATCACTAAGAAAAGATTGGTAGAGTTGTTTCATTATTTATATGATGATCAATATTTTTGAACATGGAAGTAAAAAAAATTGAATTGAAATCTATGAATTCTTTAAAAAATATTAATTTTTCTCATTATTGTTACTACTACGTAGATCAATCAGAACATGAGGAGGCTTTTATAATTTTGACATACTGATAATCTAATTTCAAGTAAAGTCTTTTCAAGTCATGAGAAAGTCTCATATTGTGAACATTTAAAAATAAAGCCACTGGTGTCCCAATTTTTTTATCAATTACATTCAAATATAAACATAAATGGAATATTCTTCAAATAATTGAAAAAAAATTTATTCATACAAAGGCTTGTTTACCATACTTAAATAATATGACTTTATAGTGTTAAAATACTAAATTTTTAAAATAATAAATATATTAATAAACAAAAAAATGTTCAAAAATATTAATTTGTAAAGAGGAATGAAATGTGTATTAATTAAAAAAAATCTTATCTATATTGTTAAAATCTTGGATGAAAGCTTGTTTAACCATGCCATCTTTGCAAATTTAAATTATAGTAATAGTAGATAATTGAAAATGAGAAAAGGAGTTTAACATTAAATAATTATTTCAAAATATATACGAAAAATGAAAATAATATTACCATTTGATATCTTTGTAGTTCTAGAATGGATTGATATTGAATGAATAGGTTATTTTTTTCTCTTTTTATGACATGTTTTTCATTCTTGATAATATTATTGTTGCTAAAAATGAAATATTATAAAAAAATGATGGGACTTCATCAGGGAACCAGCAAGACTATTCTGCATACCAAATGGTCCCATATTCAGCACCTCCTCCATATCAGGGAATTCCTATGTCTGAATTTGAACGCATGTTAATTTCTAGACTAAATGTGCTTACTTCTATGCAGCAAAATACACATGAGACTATGGTAGCTAGGTTTACAAATATAGACTATGAGATTGAGCTTATCCAATAGCAACTCTCTAAACTTCAAGGTACAGTGGAAAGCTTTGATGGCTCCTATGCACCAAACTCTGCTCCAATGGAAGAGGATGCTGCTGAAGATGATGATGATGATGAGGATGATGAAGACGATGTGAAGCCTGATCCTTGCTATTTCTGATCTTTTAATATTTTTCGCTATTATGCTTCTACATTTTGAACAATTTGGATCTGTAATATTACCTATACACATATTTTCTGCTATAACTGCTATATAAACCTGCTTATAATTGCTAATACTGCTTATATCTGCTATTTGGTAATGTCAAAGGGGGAGATAATCTTCCATCTCTTCTCTTTGTGTTTCTACAGGTTTTGCAGGTTGACATCATCAAATAGGGGGAGTTTGTTGATGATTTTGGATTTGATGATGTTTAAGGATATTCTGGAACTTTGATGGATGATTATGATTGTGATAAGATGTTAGATTATCTTTTCATAGTTAGCTAATTGAGATATAATAGGCTGCTGTTTATGTTAATCATCATTTACTCTACTAATTCTATTATGTTAGTCGACTAATATCATTAATGTATCAAGAATTTGGTTTTAATAAAAATAGCTAACTGATCTGTTGTTTAGTCAACTATTTCGTTCTAGGTTCCCTTTTATGCAGAAAATAGCGGAACACGTTTTTGAGCCTCTCAACAGAGCACGACCCAAAGCTCTTATCTTTGCTTATAAATACAACTCTGAAGTATGATACAAGGCGCGAAAGAATACGAGAGAATACATACAAAGTAACAAAAGATCAGAGCAAGAGATATCTGCAGAATTCGTTTACAGTTTTAGCTTTTCAAGAAGAATCTTGTTTTTACTTTTCATTGTATTCTTTTAATCTCTGAGTAGAGATTTGCGAACCTTGTTATCTGTGATCGGGGTGATCACATTGACTCAGTGTGAGTCAGGTTTTTAAGATCTGTTCTATAGAGTTTAGAGTAGGATCTTTGAGTTTCTTTTAAGTCTTTAAGAAAGGTTTTTGTAAAGACTTCAAATTTGATAGTGATTAAGATCTGTTGGAGTTACAAATCACCAACTGAATGTAGTTCTTGCATAAAGAACGAACCAGTATAATCCTTGGTGTTATCTTTCTTATCCTTCATCATCTTTTATTTTCTGCATGTTGAACTAACCAGCTAATTCTCTATAATAAGTCAACTATTTTGATCTAAATTGCATCAGTAAATTTTTTGAAATGCAAAAGTTTTCAATAAATCTTTATATCAATTCAACCCCCCCTTCTTGATATAATTCCGCATCTAAGAAAAATGAATCATTATTCCTTTTTCATTCTATTATTTAGAATTATTTTTATTTTTTAACCAACTATTTAGTGTAATGAATAATTTAAATCCTTCTTACTAAATCATTTTGAATGAAAAGTTACAGAAATTTATAATTTATACAAATTTATAATATATATATATTATTGAATAATTTTAATAATTTATAGTAACTAACTATTTTATATAATTTAATCATATATAATTATAAAAAATTACATTATATCATATAACATTAATAAAAATGTAAATTAATTGAATTGTATATAATTTTATACAATTTCATATAATTGATTTTATTAATTAATTTTATAATTGGAATATACCTATAAATATATATTTCAATTATTTAAGATATATGTTATTCTTCAAGAAATGTAAGTATTATTAGTTATTCAATAGAACAAATAAATCTTAATCTTTCATGACTAAAAGGTGTAGAAATAAATTTTTTGACAGAAGAATAATTGGAGATTTATAGTCTTATATCTACATGAAAACAATTCACGAGTCGTATACATGATATACTTCTCTAGTTAGTGTTTTTTTTCCTCTCGAGTCCTTTTTTCATCTGAAACTAAAATATGTAGACTAAAAGTCGTATACATGATATACTTCTCCTGGTGATATCTGAAGTGATTCATATGAGATTCGATGTAAATCTAACTTTTTTCTTTTCACTTATGGGATTTGAGGGATATAAGGGTATACTATGACTCCACTTTTCTCGAGAAACTCATACACATCTTTTCAATACATGAACAATTATCTCTTGAGCACAGATTTAGGTTTGTCTAGAAAATGAAACATCTAACAACATATTTTTCACAAACCAAGAATTACAAGTGTGCTTGTTCCCCCTTCTTCTTTGTGAAATAAGGCATTAAGAAACCCTTCTAACAAAATCTTAGACACTTTAAAATCTTTTTTTGAGTCAAGAGATATACATAAATAGATAATCTCATTGCATCCATTATTCTTCTTCTTATAGTTAAATCCAACCTCATGGTCTGTGTAAAAAAGGAGAAAGAATTCACGTTCTTTCTTTTGAAGAGGATTAGGAAAATCCTATCATGTAATTTTCTCCAAACACCTGCAATTTTTTCAAAAAAATGAATTACAATTTTTCCGTCACCCCAAAATGAAAGAGGTGTCCAAATGATCCTCCTGAATTGTCCAAATTCCATACATGTAGAGAAAGTTGGATCTACATTGAATTTAACCTGAACTGACTCATCTATCCTCTTAAGGATAAATTTGGTTTCAAATCCATGTTCTAACAGGAGAAGTAGATGATCCTAATGTGCATTAGATGATCCACATCTCAGAATTAATTAGGTGTCGCACAGATAAGCACATTAAACTATCCTATCCATATTATATTCATTACGTATTATCTTTATATTTAATGAAGAAACTATATTTATATTTATATTAAAATCAATGACACTCCTATGCTACTGAAAATAAAATATTATAAAAAATATATATTCTAAAAATATTAAATATTAAATACAAAATAAATATAAGAATTTTAACATAATCTTTCAATAAAAAAGTAGTATTACTACAAATAAAAATAAAACATTACAAATAAGAAATTAAATCTAAACAAATTAAAATATTAAAATACATAAAAAAAATCTAAAGACTTTAATGCATTTTATTAATTTTATGAAAAGGAAACAATGATTATTCAAGATAATTTATATCTAAATTTAATTTATAATTAAATTAGTGATTATGTCTCTTCTTTTATAATTTACAAGATGATTATTTTTTATTCTTTTATTTAAAATTATTTAAATCATTATTGTCAAAATTTATAATTTTATATAAATTTATAACATCTATATATATATATATATTATTGATTAATTGATGATTGATTAATTTTCTAATTTTGTAATAAGTAATTATATTATATTATATTTTATTATATAAAATCACATAAAGTTATATTATATAAAATTAATAAAATTGTAAATTGATTAAATTATATATAAATTGATTTTATAATGTTGGAATGAGTTTAATAAATAATAAAATAATTTTATGTTTAAATTATAGAAATTTATAATTTTATACAATTTAATTATATAAAATTGTAGAAAACTATATTATATTATATAAAATTGTATAAAATTAATAAAATTGTAAATTAATTGAATTTTATTATATACAATTTCATAACATGCATATCTCATTGATTGATTTTATAACTTTGAAATTAGTTTATTAAACTATACATTTTAAAAAAAATTATTATTTAACTTATAACTAATATATTTGAATTAATTTTATTTCTAAAATTTTAAAATTTTATAAATTTATAGAAGGTAATTGTATAAAATTATATTATATTATATAAATTTGTATAAAATTAATAAACGTATAGATGGTGGAACTAAATTATATATATATATATATGTAATTTAAATAGTAAATAAATTGTTTTATTATTGGATAGAAGGAAAGAAAAAAGTTCCTTTTGGAAGAAATCATATTCATTATTTATATTTGAGTGTTGTGACATCCCAATTTATATAAGATTAATTAAATATTTTTATGAAATTTCAAGATTTTTAATTTAATTAATATACGTTCTTTTTATGTGATTTTAATATAGTACTCATGTTCATAATTATAAAATATATGAAGTCTTATTTAAATAAACATTAAAGTCTTAGGTCATTTAGAACACCAACACATTGAGAGATAGGAAAAGAAAATCATTCCCGTTTTTTCATAGGACTGCTACGGTAAAACTATTGTTTCACATTCGTTCACCGTTGGATCGGGCTGAACATTTAACAGGAGGTTCGCCACATCTAGTTCTTGATTAGGACCGGTTCGATTGTTGATAAAAAAAGTCTGAGTAGAGAGATATTAAATTCGCATAGTAGCTGTGATTTGAGATTTTCATCTTCTTTGTTCTCTATTTAACAAGGGAGAGGAGAAGAGCAAGATGGAAATTTTAAAGTATTGGGAGCACCATCTACACATGAGAAAGGTAAGGGGGGATTCAGAACTTACTTTGGGGTGTGGGATATCTGTAGGGTAGTGGAATTAACCGCCAATTCCTTAATTTAGGTGTGTTCTTGAAAGACGGGTTTTCCTCTTTCATCTTTGTTTGATTCCTAATTACTCTTGTATGTTCTTTATGATGTGAATTGAAGAATAATATGTGTAATTTATTAATTTGATAATATTTTGATTGTTTGACCCAATTCATTATTTTAGGTGTGTTCTTGAAAGAGGAGTTTTCCTCTTTCATCTCTGTTTGATTCCTAATTATTCTTATAGGCTCTTTATGATGTGAATTGAATAATAATATGTATAATTTCTTAAATTGATGATGTTATGATTGCTTTGGAGCACCTTAAATATTCTTGTGATACTCTATGAAAGGGATGAGTTAAGGGTGATATAGTTTTAATGATGAATGAAGGATAACGTGTGTTCATTGAATATTATTATATTGTTTTATCCATTGATTATGATAAGAGTTATGTGTTAAGTGATTGTGACTGTAAATGTGAACTTATGTGAAGGGAAATGTGTATGAGTGTATAAGAAGTCCTTGGACTTATGTGAACATGCATTATAACGTGAAATCATAACGTGAGATCATTGTGTATCGCTTTTGTGGTCAAGTGTGATATGATATTGGCATCACATGCATTATAATGTGAGATCATAACGTGAGATCATTGTGTATCGCTTTTGCAATCAAGTGTGATATGATATTGGCGCCACATGCATCATAATGTGAGATCATAACGTGAGATCATTGTGTATCACTTTTGTGATCAAGTGTGATATGATATTAGTGCCACATGCATCATAATGTGATATCACAACGTGAGATCATTGTGTATCGCTTTTGCGGTCAAGTGTGATATGTGATTGGTGCCACATGCATGCATCATCATAGTTTATATACGGGTACGACATGCATTGCATATGATGCAATTATGATATGGATATGTTGAGCTTATGGATAATTACTTTTGAAGTTAAATTAATTTGTTTCTCATGTTTGGATATGATTAAGTATTGATTAATTGTTTGTTGTGTGATCCTGCAATGTTTGTACACCGCAAGCTGAGTGAGATATTTCTCACTCCCTTTGTTTCCTTGTCGTGTTTTTTCTTTTGTATTGCAGGTGATCTCCAGTCTGATGTAGTGTTCATGGGACTGCTCTGACAGGATATGTGACACCAGGATAGAACTAGAAAATTAGAACTTTTGTTTATTTATTTTTAATTAAGACTTTAGTTGGTTTATCTTACATAATGTAATGTTATTAGTGAATGTGAATCCTTTACCCTATGTACAAAATTATTATAGATTTTATTAATTATGAGGTTACTTATAAATGTGTTACTTTTATTCTCATGATACATGATGTGGGGTAGAGGGTGTCACAAGTGTCTTATAATCAATTTTTTTATATACATAATATTTGATTGATTTATAAAAAATTTGTGTTATTTTCTTAAGATTTGTTTATGTTATCCAAATAAAGTAAAAAATGTTATAATATAAGGACTTGTTTGCAATTTAATACTTCTCCATAGCTGCAAAATTTATCTTCTGCATTATATTCTTCTGTCTTTGCAACCTCCAATTCCAAATACAATCCATGTTTGTTTCGTTGAGCAATAGCAGCATCAAGATTTTAGGCCACTGCCTTCCGTCCACGTGTCCTCAATCTTGGATTTTGTTCTCTCCTACAGAGCTACGGTGAATAAAAAAATTTATAACCTAGTAATTTTATAACTCTTCTTTATTTGTAAAGAATATCATTAGAAAACTCTTTTTGGTATTTTTTTCATACAAATTCAAACCTAGACATATTCGAAATAAAAAAAATAGAAAAATCTCCTATTTATTCACTATAAGTTGAATAATTCGTTTCATAAATTACATTAATAAATTTTCTATCAACTTGCAACAAATAGTGTACAACATGCATGTTTGAAGGTTGAATGTTTCTTGATTCAACCTTCTAAATGTTTAGTAGAAATCATAAGTAATAGTCTTTACCATGACCAACATAGTTTACCAATAACAAAACTTTCCATACAAATTTTGTTGGAACTCTACATATGTGAGATTTTTTTTCCATAAAGATATCTCCTGTTTGATTCCATCAAACCTAGGACATTTCTCTTGTAATTTTCTCTATACAAAACACTATATATTTCATCAAGGGATGTACAATAGGTTGATGTTAATGATACTTCAGTGGAAAAGGAAGTCTAGTAAAAGAAAGTTGTTTAAATTGAATATCAAAACTGAACCACCTCTATGAAACTTCACTGGAAGAAATGTATCTACTATGATATAATGTCTTCAACATATACACACAATTCATAGTATGATATAATCTCATCAACATATGCATGATCCCATTTTTCATACATGGAGACTTCTTGTTCAAAAGGTCACATTGATTATGAAGCATGCATTTTTGAACTACTATAGAAAACCTTGAGAAAGTATTTCTATAAAAATATATACATTATCTTCAAGAGTGTTAGACTTGGCATCTCATTCATAAAACATAATATGGGAGCATGAGGCAAGTCATGTTTTTAAAACACTAAACATTACAAATATATGAAAATTATGAAAAAAAAAATTACGCATTTATAAAAAATTAAATGAATGAAATAAATTAAAAAGTCCTTGTAAGGCTTTACACATGATCTAGGTTGACTAAAACAAATGAATCTCAATCTTTCAGACTCAATCAACTTTTGTGTATGCATAAACAAAAAAGTGTTGAAATAAGATTTTTGACAGGAGAATAATTGGAGATGCATGGTCTTATTCCAGTTGAGAAAGATCCAAGAATTTGCAAATACTATGAAAGGTGAATTTGAGATGTCCATGATGGAGAGTTAAATTTTTTCTTAGGATTACAGGTTAAACAAATGCAAAATGGTACATTTATCAACCAAACAAAGTACTGCAATGAGCTGTTGAAGAAATTTAATATGGAAAGCTGCAAAGAAGCCTCTACTCCTATGTCTTCTAATTGCTATCTTGACATGGATGAAAGAGGAAAATCAGTTGATGCCACCATCTACAGAGGATTAATTGGTTCCTTGCTATATATAACTGCCAACAGATCAGATATCATGTTTGCTATATGCTTATGTGCAAGATTTCAAGCCAATCCAAAAGAATAACATTTCACTGCTACAAACCGAATTCTCAAGTATCTCAAAGGAATAGTGAATGTTGGACTATGGTACTCCATTGGTAATGAACTGAATTTAATAGGATATACAGAATCTGATTTTGCAGGTTGCAAATAAGATAGAAAGAGCACAAGTGGAACATGCCATCTCTTTGGAAATTGCTTGATATCCTGGACCAGCAAGAATCAAGCCTATGTTGTATTATCAACAGCAGAAGCTGAATATATTGTCGCTGGAAGTTGCACTGCACAAATTCTTTGGTTAAAACAACAACTATCTGATTTTGATTTGCATTTATCTGATGTTCCTATTCTCTGTTATAACACAAGTGCTATAAATCTAACAAAAAAACCCATTCAACATTCTAGAACAAAACATATTGAGATTAGGCATCACTTCATAAGAGATCATATTGAGAAGAAAGATTGTAGGATTGAATTTGTTTCAACAAATGACCAACTACCAGATATTTTCACTAAACCATTAGGTCGTGACAGGTTTTTCAAATTAAGAAATGAATTAGGAATCTTAAACATTAAGAATCTGCCTTAAAATGTTCTACTGCTGCATAATATAGTTTGTTAATTCTTTTGAAATGGATGACTTATTTCATTTAATTGACACACTGCTATAATTGTTGTCAGTTTAGCCTGTTAATTTCTTTGACTAGTTGACTAATTTTATTTTTAATACATTTGATTTGATTGGATATTCAAACTAACTAGTTAATTCTTCCAATTCTATCTGAACTAAATCTGTTTGTCCCAAAATTTCATACTAGGTCCCAATGATAAAGCATAAACACTTATAGATATATGTGAGAAAGCTTTATTTCTTTTCCAAAACTGAATTTCCATTCTTCGATATATTCCTTCTGTGTTACTGACATTATAACAGTTGACTACTAACATCTGGTTTGAGTCATATCTATTCAAAATCTTCTCACACTTATGACTTTAATTTTTCTTTTCCTAACCAGTCTATTCAACCTTCCCTATTAATTTGCTTCTTCTGCATTATACACACACTCCCTGTGCATCATATTTTCTCTGCTATGCTATAAAAAAATGTCTCCTAAAGACTACTTCGTGATTGAGAGTGATGATGATTCAGATACTCCTTTAGTCAATGTTGTTGAGAGACTACGAAGATCTTCAAGAACAAGAATGAAGACCGGTGCTTCCAAGTCTCCAGTACGCAGAATGAAAACGCGTAACAGAGGATCAACCTCTGCTTCTCCTACTCAAACCAATAGGAACTCTGCCTCTGCTGCTGCACCACCGAATCCAACTATGGGTCAACCTTCAAAGAGAATTAAGATTCGAGTGAGAATTCCTTCTCCTGTGCATGTTGAAGGCAACCCATTTGAATCTTCTGAATCATCAAAAGACAATGTATCTAAAAATGAAGAGGAAACAGAAGCTGTTGAATCCCTGAAAGTGAAAATGCAAAGAAAGCTGGTGCTGATTCCCAAAATTCTCAAGTTCACCTGGTTAAATAATGAAAATCTGATGTTTGTGAAAAATGTTATGCAAACTCAAGGTCTGCATTAGTTTTTGGAGATGGAAGGTAACTTTTACAGTGATTTGATTAAGATATTTTATGCTAATCTGAAATCTGAGAACAACATACTAGTTTCAAAAGTCAAAGGAAAGGAGATAAAAATTGATAACTCCTTGTGGAGAAGATTGGCTGGTTTGAAGTATGAAGGTGTAAAAATCAGCAAAGGCAACACCTCTTTTGTGCCTGGTTTCAACAAAGATTTTGTGTTCAAGTCATGCATGCGCAATGCTAAAGAGGTTGTGCAGAAATACCAAGTTGGAAAAATCAAACGTGATGATAGACTTCTAGCCTTCATAATTGCTTGGCAGCTCACATCCAGGGGGAGCAATCATGCACAGTTAATGGAAGAAGATTTGGCTTTGATCCATTGTGTGAAGAACAATATCAAGGTTAACTGGATTTATGTCATCAGGGACATATGTTCAAAGCTAAGCGTCTCAGTGACCACAAACTATCGTATGCAATCTTCATCTCCAAAGTTTTGGATCACTTTAATGTTTCCACTAAAGGAGCTACAACCAGAATCATCAATCACAAGCACATTTTTTATAATTATTATCTTAGAAAAATCGGGCTCTCAAAGGTTGATGATGAATGAAAGTTTGAAGCTGGTTCATCCTCTACTGCACCCAAATCATCAGCTCAAGAAGATTGATTGCCATCATCAAATAGGGGGAGTTTGTTGATAATTTTGATTTGATGATGTTGCGACAATGTTTGATGATTGAATGACGTTACTACAGTTTTTAGTTGATGTCAGATTATCTTTGTTTAGTTAGCTAATTTGATATATTAGTCTGCTATTTTCATTAATACAGGAAATATGCTTGGAATGTGTTCTAATGAATTAAGCCAACTGTTTCATGTTTAGCTAACTATTTTCTTCCAGACTCTTCCAGTAAGTCAGGACTGAATATCAGCTGTTGGAGTCAGTCTCTCATTCTCTATAAATACAAGCCACTTGGAAGATCCAAGTAAGAAGAGAGAATTATAAAAAAAATCTCATTCACAAATTCATTGAAGAATTATGTTTTAGGAAGAATCAAGAAAAGGAAGTGCAATAGTAAAATCTGTATTGGGTCTTACCTAGTTTGGGATAGTTTAGTATATTTTCTAAATCTGTATTTCTGTGATTGGTGAGATCACTGTAGACTTGGGGTGAGTTTAGTTTTGTTGATTGAATTCTACAGTGTTTAGGATTTCATCATTTTGGTTTAGATTGTCTTTAGAAGAGGGGTTCTTGTAAAGACTTATTCAATTAGTGTTATTGTGATCTGTTAGTGTGACAGATTTAAAATGGACGTAGCTCTTGAAAAAGGGTGAACCAGTATAATTTATTTTGTATTCTTTCTTTTCCCTAACATTCTTTTATAATCTGCTGATATAACTAATCAACTATTTTAATCGATAAGTAAACTAATCTGTTCTTGAAAGCAAATGTAAAATCTGATAATTGGCAGATTTGGAGGAAAAACAGGTATCAATTCATCCCCCTTCTTGATATCTCTCTGTAATTCTAACACCTAGGTTGACTAAAACAAATGAATCTCAATCTTTCACACTCAATCAACGTTTGTATATGCATCAAGAAAAAAGTGTTGAGATAAGATTTTTGACAGGAGAATAATTGGAGATTCATGGTCTTATTCCACTTGAAAAAGATCCATAGAGTGTTACTTTAATTAGTCTTTTTCCTTTCCTCTCGAGTCTTTCTGTCATATGAAACTAAACTATCAAACCTAAAGTCTGCATGACATATTTCTCCTTTTGAAATCGGAGTTTCAAAGACAAGAAGTGGACTATTTAACAACCAATCATTTTAATCTTCTTATGGTTAGATCCAACCTCCTATTTTTGTAGAAAGGAGAAAGAATTCATGCCTTTTAGGAAGGATTAGGAAAATCTTATTGACTGCAATTTTCTCTAAAACCCTTGGAAAATACATGAATTTTACAATCTCTCCATCACCCCCAGAATGAAAGAGGGGATATCCTAACTTAGCATATTTGTTAGGTGCTTATTTTTTCAATAGAAACTAAACCTAAACTTGTATTCAAGAGAAGACTTGACTCTCTCACACCTCCAATGCATAAGATACAAAATCGTGCATTTCACAATTAAATGAGTTTGTCTGTATTCTGCAATTGGTAAATATTTTTTTTCTAACGTTAAATTTAAAAAAAATTATAATTATACAAATTTTAACATAAAATATCATTAAAATTATATAAATGTCAAATAATAATAGAAGATAGTAAAATAATTATATATAATTAAAATTTTATAACAATTACAATATTTATTGTTTTTTCAAATAAGAGAAAAAATAAATAAAATTTAATAAACTTAATTAATATTAAATAAGTTAAATAATTAAGAAAATATAAGAAATTATGTAACAAAAGAAAAAGTATTTAAATAAAACAAAACAAAAAGATTAAAAATTATTAAAAAATAGTATTTTATATTAGTTAATAAATTAATTATGTTTTAATAATTTAAATGAAAATGTATGACAAGAGTTGTTGATGAATTTGATTTGATGATATTGCCAGAACATTGGTGATTAAGTGATGATTAGCAGTTTTTGAATAGTTGTTAGATTATCTGTTATTAGTTAGCTAATTCTGATATATTAGTTTGCTGTTTTCATTAATCTTCAATTAGTCAACTAATTCTGGTATATTAGTCGACTATTTTCGTTAATATGTCAGGAATGTGCCTTTAATGAAATTAGCTAACTATTTTGCTGTTTAGTCGACTATTTTGTTCCAGGCCTCTCAGTATGCAGAAAACATAATAGTGCTTGTTGAAGCTCATCTCTTTCTCTATAAATAGAAGTCTCGTGGGAGATTCAAACTACTGAAACAATAGCAAAAAGAACAGAGAGAGAAGAGAGAATCAAGAAAAGTTTACTCACAAATCTTTGAAAGATTCAGCTTTAGAAAGAATCAAGAAGAGAGTCTTGATTATCATTTTTCTGAATTGTTTTTGTTCTCTGTGTTGAGATCGTTTTGTGGGGGTTATGAAACCTGTATCTTGGTGATTGGGGTGATCACTGCAGACTTGGTGTGAGTCTGGGATTAGATCGAATTCTATAGGGTTTAGAATTTCATCTTTGTGGTTTTGGTAGTCTTTAGAAGAGAGGTTCTTGTAAAGACTTGATAATTTTTAGTGATTTGAGATCTGTTAGTGTTACAAATCGAAACTGGATGTAGCTCTTGAAAAAGAGTAAACCAATATAAATTCTTGTGCATTCTTTCTCTTCTTTTATCATCTTTAATAGTTGTCTGATAGAACTAATCGACTATTTCTCAAAAATCAGTTAACTAATTTGTTCTTGACTGTATCAGAAAAATCTGAAACTTCACAGTTTTCAAAGAAAATACAATATCAATTTATCACCCCTTCCTGATATATCTCTGCATCTAATAATTAGTATCAAGAGTAGGTACTTGAAAGATATTCAAGAGTGATCCAAGATGGCTGATAAGCTTCCCTTTGCTGAAGGAGCATCTACCAACAGACCACCACTCTTTGTTGGAGCAAACTACCCCTTCTAGAAAGCAAGGATCAAGATTTTCTTTGAATCTGTAGATAGAGGCGTTTGGGATGCTGTGATCAATGGCCCATACATTCCAAAATTGAAGGCTGAAGATGGAACAATAATTGAAAAACCATGGAAGATATGGACTGATGCAGAAAACAAGAAAGCTCAATTCGATTGTAAGGCCAAAAACATTCTAACTTCTGCTTTAAATCTTGATGAATTTTTCAGGATTTCTCAATGTACAACTGCAAAAGAAATGTGGGATATCCTACAAGTCACCCATGAAGGTGTTGGACTTGAAGACTTGGTTTCAAGTAGATTTGATGTCTCCAACCACCTTTGATGATGAAGACGATGGTGCTTGAAGAATGAAGATTGTGTCTTAGGATTAGAGTGTCTTAGGATGTGTGGTAAGATGCATTTCAATTAATCTTGGACTTAATCTCGGGTTTTAAAATGATTTGAAATGTTTTAAAAGGTTTTAAAATGTTTTCAAAGGTATTAAATGGTTTTTAACTGATTAAAAATATGATTTCAATCAGTTAAACTGTTCTTCACTTTTAAAGCTTTGTATTTGGCAAATTTTAGCTAGCTGTTTTTTGGAATTTAACCAGTTGAAATTCTGGAGCCTTTGTTAAGAAATTCCAGTTTTCTGGAATAGCTAGTTAAAACGTGTTTTCAACTGACTGATTTCAAGTTTCAGAAAAAGGGTGCTCTCTGGAAAATTCCTTTTAATGAAAACAACCGGTTAAATCGCGTTTTCAACAGACTATTTTCATCAGAATCAGTTTTAAAACACTGAAACAATTTTTCTATAAATAACTTGAAATTCAAAGAACTTAGTGACGAATCATTTTCAGAAGAACCCACTGAGCAAGAACATTTCTTTTATACTCTAAATCAATTTGCGAATCTCTCCAAGAAGTCCAAGATCCAATTGAATAGCGAATTGATTCAAGATTTGCGTGCTCTGTTTTTCGTTCATAGTTGTTGCTCTGTTTTCTGTACTGCACTGAATTTTCAGGTGAATTCAATCCA
Source organism: Lablab purpureus (assembly GCA_030347555.1). Taxonomy (NCBI): domain Eukaryota; kingdom Viridiplantae; phylum Streptophyta; class Magnoliopsida; order Fabales; family Fabaceae; genus Lablab; species Lablab purpureus. Next base: position 26,830,732 of record CM059263.1, read on the forward strand.
ATTCTTTGTGTGTGTGTTAGCTGCGTTTGCGTCTCTTAATCAGGGTGATTAAGGGTTCTTGTAATAGGGTTTTACAAGTGTTTAGAGGTCTTGAAGGGTTCAAGATCAGGTGCAGCTTTCTAGTTTTCGTTTTTCATGTAGTGTTCATGTAAAAACTGGTTTTTAGTGAATTGATTGGATTTGTGTGTTTAGGAAACTGGATGTAGCCTTTGTTGAAAGGTGAACTAGTATAAATATCCTGTGTTGTTCTTCTTTCCTTAATCTTTTACATTCGGCAATTGATATTTGAATTGTAATTGAATTGGATATATGATCAATTGATTAACAGCATTTCAAGAACTTTTAAAAACTGGTTTTTCACCTTCATTCTGAAACTGGTTTTTCTTATTTGGCCTTTGAATTTCGAAAATCTTTAAGAGTTTAATTCACCCCCCTCTTAAACTCAGCCATTTATTCCAACAATTGGTATCAAGAGCTGGTTCTTGAAAAATATTCAAGTTTTCTGAAAATTTCCAAACATGGCTGAAGGAAAATTGCCTTTTGCAGAGGGTGCTTCTATAAACAAGCCACCAATGTTTTCAATGGTAAACTATCCATTTTGGAAAGGTAGAATGAAGATTTTCATTGAATCAATTGATATAGGTATTTGGAATGCTATAGTCAATGGACCGTATATCCCTAAAGAAGAGAAACCTTGGGAAAGTTTAAATGCTGATGAACAAAAGAAAGTGCAATATGATTGTAAAGCAAAGAACATCATAACATCTGCACTTAATCTTGATGAATTCTTTCGTGTTTCACAGTGTTCCAATGCTAAAGAAATGTGGGAAGTGTTGGAGGTAACACATGAAGGGACAGGTGATGTTAAAAGAGCTAGAAAGCACACTTTAATCCAAGAGTATGAGATGTTTAGAATGCTACAAGGAGAAACTGTTTCAGATGTGCAAAAGAGGTTTACACACATTGTAAATCATCTAATAGGCCTTGGAAAAGTGTTTGAGAAAGAGGAGTTCAACATAAAAGTGCTGAAATGTTTGGATAGAAGTTGGCAACCCAAAGTAACAACAATTTCTGAATCCAAGGACTTGACAACAATGAGTGTTGCTGCACTTTTTGGAAAGCTAAGGGAGCATGAGCTTGAGCTGAATAGACTTGCTGAACAAGAAGATAGTGATAAGAAAAAGAAAGGGCTGGCCTTGAAGACTTTGGTTCACAAGGAAGAGAAAAGTGATGATGAGGCACATGGAGAAAGTGATGCAGAAAATCTGAACCTCTTAGTGAGAAAGTTCAACAAGTTCTTGAAATACAAGAACAAGAGGTATAATAAAAAATCTGATTTAGCTTCTTCTAACTTTACTTGTTTTGGTTGTGGAAAACAGGGACATATTAAGGCTGAATGTCCATACTCACAAAACAAAGAGAGGAATGGAGAAAAGAAGCATGAAAAATCATTCAAAACCAAGAAGGCTTACATAGCATGGGATGAGAATGATGTCTCCTCTAGTGATTCTTCAAGTGATGATGAAAAGGCCAATCTTTGCCTTATGGCTGATTGTGATACAGCAAGTAGTGTAAGTTCCTCAACAACACAAAATGGTCTCAATTATGATCAGCTGCTACATGATTTTCTGGAATTGCATGATGAAGCTAATAAAGTTGCTTGTTCAAACAATAGGCTTAAAGTGGTTAGAGAACAAGGTGAAAGAGCTAGAGAAAGAGCTGAAAAATTCAAAAACTGATTTTGAAAATCTGGAAATGATTTACAAAGCTTCAAGTTGCAATGCTGAACATGCTGAAAAAATCTGCAAAAACTGCAGAATTTTGGAAAATCATATTAAGTATTTGAACAAAGCTCTAGCTAAATTCACCATGGGAAGAGCACACTTGGATACACTTTTAGACTTTAAAAATTGTGTAACGAATAGAGTTGGACTTGGATTTAAAAATGGTTTTCAAAAGAAACAAAAGTCTTATAGAAATTTCTTTTCATATAGAAAATCGTCCAACACTTCATTCATTACATGTTTTTATTGTATGAACAAGGGACATACTTCAAAATCTTGCAAAATCAGAAAATTTGGTGTTCCTAATGGTCAATATATTTGGAAGCCAAAGAGTAATAAAAAGGTAATTAACTTTGTTGGACCCAAATTGATGTGGGTACCAAATTCTCTCCATTGATTGTGTTTTGCAGGTGTTCTTGAAGGCCAAGGAATCATTGTAGTATCTAGACAGTGGCTGTTCAAGGCACATGTGTGGTGACAAAAGGAAGTTTGTCAAACTCACCTTGAAAAATGGAGGTTTTGTCACTTATGGAGATAATAACAAAGGGAAAATTCTAGGAAGTGGTGATGTTGGTAACATTTCTTCGATCCTCATTGAAAATGTGTTGTATGTTGAAGGTTTGAAGCATAATCTTCTTAGTATCAGCCAGTTATGTGATACAGGATTTAGAATCACTTTTGAATCAAATCATTGCAAAATCATTGAGAAAAATTCTGATAAAATCTGCATGTTAGGAAAGAGAATTGAAAACATTTATATGCATGATCTTGATCATATGTGTGCAACTAATTTTACATGTCTCATGTCTAAGGAAGATAGTTCATGGCTTTGGCATAGGAGAGCTGCACATATTAACATGAATCATTTGGAAAAATTGGTTTCAAAAGAGCTTGTTTTAGGGATACCAAAACTGAAATTTGAGAAAGGTAAAATTTGTCATGCATGTCAAAAGGGAAAACAAACTAAAGTTTCTTTTAATCTGAAAAATTATGTGTCTACTTCAAAACCTTTGGAATTGCTGCATTTAATTTGTTTGGTCCATCTAGAACAATGAGTATTGGTGGAAACTATTATGCTTTAGTTATTGTTGATGACTATTCCATATTTACTTGGACTTTATTTCTTACAAATAAAAATGATGCATTTCATGCTTTTAAGAAACTTGCCAAGGTTTTACAAAATGAAAACAGCTGCAACATAAGTGCTCTAAGAAGTGATCATGGAGGGGAATTTGAAAATGAAAAGTTCAATCAGTTTTGTGAAAAATATGGGATTAAGCATAAATTACTACAGAAGTATGAATTAACGTCGCCATTCTACGTCGGTTTAAATTTAAACGACGTTGAACGTGTGAAGTGAACATTCTACGTCGGTTATTGGTGCGAACCAATGTAGAATGTTTTAAATTTTACATTCTACATCGGTTAGTTGCAGAACCGACGTAGAATGGCAAAAATACTACGTCGGTTGAGACAACAACCGACGTAGAATGTAAAAATTAAAACATTCTACGTCGGTTCACACCAGTAACCGACGTAGAAAGGTTATTATTAAAACCTATCCCACGTTCTTCCCTCGTCACTTTTCCTCTTCGCGCCGCTGCTGCTCGTCATCGTCTCCTCCGCCGCGACGCTCCCTTTCCTCTGCGACAGCGACGATCAACTCCCCTTCGTCACCGGCATCAACCCCTGACCGGCGTCAGTGATTCTCCTCTGTTTGGTCGTTCCCGTTGTCACCACGAAGCTTGTTGGAGCTCCCTTCGTCACCATCGAGGTTCTCGTTCCTTGCAGGTCTCCTCTTGGCCGCTGCCGCAGTCCCCTCCCCTCCCCTTGTCGTCAGCTTCCCCGCCGCTGTCGTAGCCGCCACCGTCGTTGCCGCACCAGGTTAGTCCCTTTTTTTTAATTTTATTGTTTTTTTTATTTTTTGTTTTGTAGAATATAATGTTTGTATGATTAGTTTATTGAAATGTCTGTACAAGATTGTTTTGATAATCTTGCTGTGCCCATGGGGCTTTATTTGATGTTGATTTGTTGTTGTTAAAAAATTTGGATTTAGTCAAATAACAGAGGGAAACTCTGCTGAAATTTCGTTAGAATGAGTTTGTCTCTCTAATAGAGTAAACTGTACTAATTAAATAATGTTATAGTGTTTGTATGATTAGGTTATTGAAATGCCTGTAGATGATTGTTCTGATGATGGTGTGGTTGGGCCCATGGGACTTTATTTGATGTTGTTTATGTATTTGATTTTGTATAAAAATTTGGATTTAGTCAAATAACAGAGGATTAGGACAAAAACCGTATGGTATGTTTGTATGCAAAATGATGCAATTAGGACAAAAGAACCTGCAACTATGAAATTTCTAAGATGTAATGGCCTGATAATTCTTTGTTTGGTACAACACAACTCCACAAATTTTTTCAAAATTTTCTGACAAGTGCAAGTTAGTCACATAAATGGCCAAAATTTAGGAAAATAGGTAAAAAATAGTAAAATAATAAAAAAGTTATAGTAAATGGAGGATTTTTGAAATTTTTTTTGCCCAAATCCCCTTTGGGATTTGCCAAAAGCTTCGTTGAATCTTTTCCAAAAGCTTTCATTTTTTACGCATCTCCATCCGAGGTCCGTAGCAAAAGTTACAATCGTTTGAAGTTTTTCTACACCTAACTTTTGTATTTTACAAACTATGATTATTTTGGGGGATGTGAGGCCTCTTTATTCAAGTACACATCAAAAGAACATAACACAACAAAAATTAGCGGAAAATTCAATGTCTAACTATTTTTTATGATTTTTCAAGATCGATTAGATCCATCCAATAATGTTGTTTTTACATCAATCTTTAATTGTTCTTCTAAGACAAAGCATATAGAAATTAGACATCATTTCATTAGAGATCATATAGCTAAGGATTGCATTATAGAATACATAGATACAAAACATCAATCAGCTGATATCTTCACCAAACCTTTGCCTAGAGAGTCTATCTTTGAAATTTAGCTATTTGAAATGTATTGTATATGAAATTATGGCTGGTTTGCTGGTTTATTTGATATGCAGGTACTAAAATTTAGGGAAAATGAGAAAATTAGAAACTGCATTGCAATTTTAGAAGACACTTTCAATGTCGGTTGTACGCACAACCGACGTTGAAAATTTGGTGCACATACAACGTCGGTTATGCCCACAACCGACGTTGTATGTAGTGTGATTTTTAATGTTGGTTCAAATTGAACCGACGTTGAAAATATTACTTTTAACGTCTCCTTATTCAACGTCGGTTTTGGGGCCATCGTGAAATTATCCCCAGAACTGACGTGGATTCCGGTTCCTGTAGCAGTGATAACTTTTCAGCACCTAGAACTCCTCAACAAAATGGTGTTGTTGAAAGGAAAAATAGGTCACTTGAGGAACTAGCAAGGACAATGCTTAATGAATCAAACATTTCTAAATATTTTTGGGCGGATGCAGTAAATACTGCATATGTTACATAATAAATAGGGTTTTGATAAGACCTATTTTGAAGAAAACCCCTTATGAATTGTATAAAGGGAGAAAACCCAACATAGCACATCTTAGAGTGTTTGGCTGCAGTGTTTTGTGTTAAATAATGGCAAAGAAAAACTTGGCAAATTTGATGCTAAAGCTGATGATGCATTGTTTTTAGGTTATTCTTCACATAGCAAAGCATATAGGATCTACAACAAAAGACTAGCTATTATTGAGGAATCAATTCATGTTGTTTTTTATGAGACTAATGTGAAAAATGAAGGTGCAGTGAGTGGTGCAGGTGCAAGTGAAGAAAACTTAATTGAAGGTGTATCAACTGGACATGTAGAAACTGATAAAGCTACTGTAGGTTGAATTTTAGCTGGTGAAAATCAGAAAGAACTGACTGAAATCCTGGCACCAGAACTAAAATCTGCAGAAAATGATCTACCCAAAGAATGGAGGGTGCCTCGTAATCTATCCATTGAAAATGTGATAGGTGATGTTCAGAGAGGTGTTTCTACTAGAAGGTCTATGCATGATACATGTTTAACTGCTGCATTTGTTTCCCAAGTTGAGCCTAAATGTGTTGATGATGCATTATTAGATGAAAACTGGATTTTAGCAATGCAAGATGAACTGAACCAATTTAAAAGGAATGAGGTTTGGGAACTAGTCCCTTGCACACCTAATATGAATATAATTGGCACAAAGTGGGTGTTTAAAAATAAAATGAATGATCAAGGAATAATAACTAGAAACAAAGCTAGGCTTGTAGCTAAAGGATATAAGCAAGAGGAAGGAATTGATTATGAAGAAACTTATGCTCCTGTTGCTAGGTTAAAAGCTGTTAGATTATTACTTGCTTTCTCATGCATGATTGGATTCAAACTTCATCAAATGGATGTGAAAAGTGCATTTTTGAATGGATATATAAATGAAGAAATTTATGTTTCACAACCATCTGGATTTGTTGACCACAAATTTCCTAACCATGTATATAAGCTCAAAAAGGCTCTTTATGGGCTCAAGCAAGCTCCAAGACAATGGTATGAAAGGTTGAGTAACTTTCTTATCTCTCAAAACTTTGAAAGGGGCCAAGTTGATAAAACTTCTTTCATTAGGAAGTCTTTGGACAGCATAATACTTGTGCAGGTTTATGTGGATGATATAATCTTTGGATCCACTAATGAGAAGCTTTGTGAAGAATTTGTGGCAGCTATGCAGGGGGAGTTTGAGATGTCAATGATGGGTGATCTAAACTTCTTCTTAAGTTTACAAGTCAAGCAATTGGATCATGGAACATTCCTTAATCAGTCAAAATATTGCAAAGAGCTGTTAAAGAAATATGAGATGCACAGCTCAAAGAATCAAGCACACCCATGGCTACCAGCAGCTACCTTGATGCGGATGAAAGTGGTAAATCGTTTGATTCCACTAAATATAGAGGTTTGATAGGTTCTCTTTTATACCTAACTGCTAGTAGGCCAGATATAATGTTTAGTGTATGCATATGTGCTAGATTTCAATCTAATCCTAAAGAATCACACTTTGCAATTGCTAAAAGAATCTTAAAATATCTAAAAGGAACTATTAATGTTGGTTTATGGTATCTGTTGATGATTTGTGATTTGATGATGTTTATTAAGCTTTGATAATTGTGTTTATAATGTGTTGGATTTGTGATTAATGGTTCTGGAATGATTTAGAATTACTAGAGATGTTAGATTATCTGTATATGATTAGCCAATTGAATAATGATAATCTGTTGTTTTGGTTATTCATCTGTTAGTCTACTAATTCTGTTCCTCTAGTCGACTATTTTCTTTAAATGTACTAGGAATACAGGTTTAATGAAAATAGCAAACTGGTTTGCTTCCTCACTCGACTATTTTGTTCCAGACTTCTTCCTTATGCAGAAAAGTGCAGAACGCGTAGTTTTTGCTTTCAAAATAAGAAGACCCAAAGCTTTTCCTTTTGTCTATAAGTACAACATTAAAGGACGTATCAACGCGCGAAAGAATTCAAGAGAAAACTCTCAAGTGCTGCATACATTCAAGAAGAAAAAGGATTCTGCAGAGTTTTTCGTTTTTACTGTATACTGTCAAGATTTTCTTTCTTTCACTGTATCTTGTATTCTTTAATCTCTGGGGTAGAGATTCGTAGGTGGGTTTTAGAACCATGTGTCTGTGATTGGGGTGATCACAGTGACTCAGTGTGAGTCAGTGGGTGTAGAGCTATTCTATAATGTTTAGAATAGGTTCTTTGATTTTCTTGTAGTGTTCAAGAAAGATTTATTGTAAAGAATACATTTTTGATAGTGATTAGGATCTGTGGAGTTGTAGATCACCAACTGGATGTAGTTCTTGCACAAAGAACGAACTAGTATAATCCTTGGTGTTATATTTTCTCTTCCTTCATCATCTATCATATTATGCATTAAGAACTAACCTACTATTTCGCAATTATCAGTTGGCTAATTCTCAGTAAACTGCACCAGTAAATTTTCTGATACGAAAAAGTTTTCAATAAAGCTATATATCAATTCAACCCCCCCTTCTTGATATAATTCTGCATCTAACAATTGGTATCGAGAGCATGTTCTTGTAAGGTACTCAAGAAAGATTCAAGATGGGTGACAAGCTTCCCTTTGCTGAAGGAGCATCTACCAACAGACCTCCACTCTTCGTAGGTGCAAATTATCCTTTCTGGAAAGCCAGAATGAAGATCTTCTTCGAGTCTGTTGATAGAGGCGTGTGGGATGCAGTGATTAATGGTCCTTACACTCCAACTATGAAGACTGAAAGTGGAGAGTTGACTGAAAAACCATGGGAGCAGTGGACTGATACAGAAAATAAGAAGGCTCAGTTTGACAGTAAGGCAAAGAATATATTAACTTTTGCTCTTAATCTTGATGAATTTTTCAGGGTTTCACAATGCACTACAGCCAAAGAAATGTGGGACATTCTACAAGTCACACATGAAGATACAACAGAAGTGAAAAGGGCAAGAAAACACACCCTCATACAAGAGTATGAGATGTTTCGAATGCAGCCTGGAGAGACAATTCAAGACGTGCAGAAGCGCTTCACGCATATCGTGAATCATTTGCTTGGCTTAGGAAAGAAGTTTGATGATGAAGAACTCAATATAAAGGTTCTTAAATGCTTGAGTAGGAGCTGGCAGCCGAAAGTTACAGCAATCCTTGAAACAAAGGATTTAACTGTCATGAGCACTACAACTTTGTTTGGGAAACTCAGGGAACACGAGTTGGAGCTAAGTAGGCTTGATCAACTTGAAAATTCAGACAAACAGAACAAGAATCTAGCAGTAAAATCCAAGGAGTTCATCAAGAGTGATGAAGAGAAAGAAGATGAGAGTACAGAATTTGCTATGCTGGTTAAGAAGTTTGGAAAATTTCTAAAGAGGAAGGACAATTCTAAAGACAGGTTTCAGGAAAAACAAGAAGGTACACCCGAAAACCTGATTTTAATTCCTCTAACTTCTCTTGCTTTAATTGTGGGCAGCGAGGACATGTCAAGGTAGATTGTCCTCTTTTGAATCAAAGAAAAGATAGAAGCCCAGAAAGAAATGAAAGAAGAGACAAAGACAAACGAAATCAGCACTTCAAGAAAGGCAAGAAAGCTTATATGGCTTGGGATGACAGTGATTCCAGCAGATCATCAAATTCAGATTCTGAATCTGAAAACCGTGCCAATCTGTGTCTTGTAGCTAATGATGAAACATCCAGTCAAGTAAGTTCTTGTGATTCTGAGATGAGTGAGAATTATGACACCTTGTTTAATGCTTTCATAGAATTTCATGATGAAGCAAAGAAAATGGAGTATCAATATAATCGGCTAAAAGGAATGAATAACTGGCTAGAAAATAAGCTACTGGAACTGGAAGATCAGAATAGCAGACTGAAAGATGAAAATAGTCAACTAAAAGACAATGCTCTGCAACTGAAAAACCAGATCAAATCTTAAGAATCCGAGAATGATAAAATCAATTCTGCAAAGTGTGAAAACTGCATTAATCTTCAAAATAAAGTTGGTTATCTGATTAAAACCTTGGCAAAGTTTCAAATTGGTCATAATACACTTAATCAACTTCTACATTCACAAATCGATTTTTCAAATGGAAATGGTCTTGGCTATGGAAAACGTTATCATGCTGCTAAGTACAAATCTTATCCCAGTAACAGATTTAAGAAATGTTCTTATTGTTTGAAACATGGACATATATCCAGATTTTGCTATGTCAAGAATTTTGGGATTTCAAGAGGTGAATTCTATTGGAAACCCAAAACATGTGTTGTTCCTAACTTGAAAGGACCTAACTGGTTTTGGGGACCTAAATTTGTAAATTAACTTTGTTTTACAGATCTGTCATGGAGCAAAAAGAACTTTATGGTATCTAGATAGTGGCTGCTCCAAACATATGATAGGTGATAAATCAAAGTTGATAAACTTCAAAGCATATGAAGCTGGTTCTGTTACTTTTGGTGACAATAGCAAGGGCAAAATCAAAGGATCTGGAGATATTGGAAACTGTTCTTCCTCACAAATAAAGGATGTACTATTTGTTGAAGGATTGAAACACAATCCGCTAAGCATAAGTCAGCTTTGTGACAAAGGTATGAAAGTGACTTTTGATGCAGAATTTTGTGTCATATACAACTGTAAAACTGCAGATATTGTGCACATTGGGAGAAGAACAAACAATGTATACATGCTGGATATTGAGCCCTCAATTCTCAAGAACGTTTGCTTGTTGACCAAAGAAGATGGAAGATGGCTTTGGCATAGAAGGTGTGGACACATCAACATGCAGTTATTGAACAAAATCAGCTGCAAAAGTCTTGTTAGAGGCCTTCCAAATGTGAAATTCGTGAAGGACAAAGTATGCGCATATTGCCAAAAAGGAAAGCAGTCCAAAAGCTCATTTGAGTCAAAGAACATCATCTCAACTAGGAGACCACTTGAGCTATTGCACCTTGATTTGTTTGGTCCATCAAGAACTGTAAGTCTTGGAAATAATTCATATGTTCTTGTCATTGTTGATGATTTTTCAAGATATACTTGGACATTATTTCTTTCTTCAAAAGATGAAACATTCCATGCATTTAAGAAATTCGCAAAGATCATTTCAAATGAAAAAGATCCTAAAATTGTTTCTTTAAGAAGTGATCATGGAACTGAGTTTCAAAACATGCATTTTGAAAAGTTTTGTTCTAAATATGGCATATCTCACAACTTTTCTGCACCTAGAACTCCACAGCAAAATGGAGTTGTTGAAAGAAAGAACAGGACTCTTCAAGAATGTGCAAGGACAATGTTGATTGAATCCAAACTTCCAAAATACTTTTGGGCAGATGCAGTTTCTACAGCTTGTTATGTTCTTAATAGAGTGTTGCTTAGACCAATTTTTGATAAAACTCCATATGAACTTTTGATTGATAGAACTCCTAGTATTGCATATTTCAAAGTCTTTGGTTGTAGGTGTTTCATTCTAAACAATGGAAAAGCTTCATTAGGCAAGTTCGATGAAAAAGCTGATGATGGTATATTCCTAGGATATTCTATGAATAGCAACGCATATCGTGTTTTTAATAGAAAGAACTTAACTGTGGAAGAATCTATTCATGTTGTATTTGATGAAGTCTTATGCCAAAAAGAGAGAAAAGGTAATTCTCTTGCAGATTTAGATGATGAAAAGTCTAAGAAATCAGAAAAGAATGAAGATTTTGCAGAAAAATCTGCTGATGCTGACAGACAGGATGAACCAGTCGACTATAACCCTGAATCAGTTGACTACTCTGCAGCAGATAATGCTTTATCTAAATCCTGGAGGAGTCATAAAGGATTGTCTCTGGATAACATCATTGGGAATGTTGAAAAGGGAGTAACAACACGAAACTCTTTACATGAATTCTGCAATCACATGGCATTTGTTTCTCAAATTGAACCAAAAAATATTCATGATGCATTGCTTGATCATAATTGGATAACTGCTATGAATGAAGAGTTGAATCAGTTTGTTAGGAATAATGTTTGACATCTAGTACCCAGGAACAATACAATGAATGTGATAGGAACAAAGTGGGTTTTAAAAAATAAACTTCATGAAAATGGTGTAATAACTAGAAACAAAGCTAGACTTGTGGCAAAAGGATATAATCAGGAAGAAGGCATTGATTATGATGAGACTTATGCACCAGTTGCTAGGTTAGAAGCCATTAGGTTGTTGCTTGCATTTTCATGTCTTAAAAGCTTCAAACTCTATCAAATGGATGTTAAAAGTGCTTTTCTTAATGGTTTTATAAATGAGGATGTATATGTTGAACAGCCACCTGGTTTTACTGATTCTAAGTTTCCTAATCATGTTTACAAACTCAAAAAGGCATTGTATGGTCTTAAACAGGCACCTAGACAGTGGTATGAAAGACTTACAACTTTTCTCATATCACAAGGTTTTAAAAGAGGAGTTGTGCATAAAACTCTTTTCACTAAGAAAGTTGTTAATGATCTCATACTTGTGCAAATTTATGTTGAAGACATCATTTTTAGATCATCTAATCCCTCTCTTTGCCAAGAGTTTCCAGAATCTATGCAGGTTGAATTTGAGATGTCAATGATGGGAGAATTGAATTTCTTCTTAGGTTTGCAAGTCAAACAGATGCAGAATGGAACTTTCATTAATCAATCTAAGTACTGTAATGAACTGTTGAAGAAATTCAACATGGAAAGCTGCAAAGAAGCCAATACTCCAATGTCATCAAGCTGTTACCTTGACATATATGAATCTGGAAAATCAGTTGATGCAACTATGTATAGAGGTTTGATTGGTTCTTTGTTGTACATCACTGCTAGTGGACCTGACATTATGTTTGCTATTTGTTTATGTGCAAGATTTCAAGCTAATCCAAAGGAATCACATCTCACAGCTGCTAAACGAATTCTGAAATATCTCAAGGGAACTGTGAATGTTGGACTGTGGTATTCCACTGGTAATGAGTTAAATTTGGTTGGATATACTGATTCTGATTTTGCAGGTTGCAAATTAGACAGAAAAAGCACTAGTGGAACATGTCACTTGTTTGGAAACTGTTTAATTTCGTGGACAAGCAAGAAACAAGCTTGTGTTGCACTTTCAATAGCAGAAGCTGAGTATATAGCTGCTGGTAGCTGTACTGCATAGATTTTGTGGTTGAAACAACAACTAAGTGATTTCAATTTGCATCTTTCTGATATTCCAATCTTATGTGATAACACCAGTGCAATCAATCTAACTAAGAATCCTATACAGCACTCTAGAACTAAGCACATTGAAATAAGGCACCATTTTATAAGAGATCACATAGAAAAGAAGGATTGTAGGATTGAATTCATCTCTACTAATGATCAGTTAGCTGATATATTCACTAAACCTCTTGGTCGTGATAGGTTTTTCAAACTTAGAAATGAATTGGGTATCCTGAATATTAATCATCTCTCTTAAAATTTCTTCTGCTGAGTTGATTAGTTTGTTAATTCTATGAAATAGTTGGTTTATTTCATTAAACTGGCAATAATATCTTACTTTTACAGATTTTAGTGTGTTAATTTCTCAAAACAGTCGATTTATTTCACTTAACTGACAGCAGAACAGCTTATTAAGTGCCTTAAATAACTGATTAAATCCACTAAATAAAATTAAAATTCAGTCAAATTGTCTTCAAACATGTTCAAACCTTGTCAGTAAATAACCAACTCATACATATTCCTCCTCTACACTGTCTGTAACTGAAAACCCTCTCAACTGATCAATATTTCGTGTGATCTTGCATCTATATAATCCTTCTGGATTACAGAAATCTCTACTGTACATCTTTCTCATTGCATTTTTGTATAAAATGGGTGAATCTGTGAAACTCAGAATGCAAAGAAAAGTTATCCTTTCTCCTAAAATACTTAAATTCAGCTGGTTGGAAAATGAAAACTTGATCTTCGTGAGGAATTCTCTTCATGCTCAAGGTCTTCAGCAATTTCTAGAGCTAGAAGGTAACTTCTACATAGATCTTGCCAAGTTATTTTATGCTAACATGAAGGTGGAGAACAATGCACTTGTTTCCCAAATAAGAGGCAGAGAAGTGGGGATTGATAACACTCTATGGAGAAGAGTTGCAAGGTTGAAAAATGAAGGAATAAAGATAAGTAAGGGCAACACTGGAGCAGTACCCAACTTCAACAAAGAGGTCGTGTATAAAGACTATTTGCGCCACAATAATGAGGCTCTGATCCTCAAATATAATGTGGGAAGAATGAAGCGTGATGAGAGACTCCTAGCCTTCCTTCTTGCATGGCAGCTCATTCCCAGGGGGAGTAATCACGCACAACTGATGGAAGAGGATCTTGGTCTAATTCATTGCTTGAAAAATCGCATAAAAGTAAACTGGATATATGTGATCAAGGGTCACATGTTCAAGGCTAAAAGACTGAGCGATCACAAGCTGCCATATGCCATTTTGATCTCCAAATTTCTGGACTACTTTAGCTTTCCCACTGAAGGCGAGACCACCAGGATTGTCAACCATAAACATATGTTTGATAACTACTATCTTCGCAAGATGGGATTAACTAAAGTAAATGGTGAATGGTCCTATGAAGCTGGAGCATCATCATCTGGACATGGAGCAACCTTCACAGCTGGAACCTCATCAAGACAACAACAGGATTACACTGTATATCAGATAATCTCATATTCAGCACCTCCAACTTACCAGGGAGTACCAGTGTCTGAGTTTGAGCAAATGCTTATTTCTAGACTTAATGAACCAACTTCCTTGCAGCGTGACACCCATGAAACTATGGTAGCCAGGTTTACCAATGTTGATAGTGAGATTGACTTAATCCAGCGACAGCTTGCAGAACTCCAAGTCACGGTGGATGGCCTTGATGACTCCAGTTATCAACCCAGTACTGCAATGGAAGAAGATAATGCAGATGATGATGGTGAAGATGATGAAGATGAGGACGATGATGAAGAGGATGAATGATCTTATTTGCTTCTGTTTTTAATTTTCAGCATTATATTTTTGCTACTAAAACAATTATGGGTCTGTAATATTTGCACTCACTGATATTTTGGATTAATTTGCACTTTTAAACACTTTAAGAACTGATATAACTGCTATACCTGCTATTTGCTAATGTCAAAGGGGGAGATAATCTACCATCTCTTCTCTTTGTGTTTGTTTTTTTTTGCAAGTTGACATCATCAAATAGGGGGAGTTTGTTGATGATTTGTGATTTGATGATGTTTATTAAGCTTTGATAATTGTGTTTATAATGTGTTGGGATTGTGATTAATGGTTCTGGAATGATTTAGAATTACTAGAGATGTTAGATTATCTGTATATGATTAGCCAATTGAATAATGATAATCTGTTGTTTTTGTTATTCATCTGTTAGTCTACTAATTTTGTTGCTCTAGTCGACTATTTTCATTAAATGTACCAGGAATACAGGTTTAATGAAAATAGCAAACTGGTTTACTTCCTCAGTCGACTATTTTGTTCCAAACTTCTTCCTTATGTAGAAAAGTGCAGAACGCGTAGTTTTTGCTTTCAAAATAAGAAGACCCAAAGCTTTTCCTTTTGTCTATAAGTACAACATTAAAGGACGTATCAACGCGCGAAAGAATTCAAGAGAAAACTCTCAAGTGCTGCATACATTCAAGAAGAAAAAGGATTCTGCAGAGTTTTTCGTTTTTACTGTATACTGTCAAGATTTTCTTTCTTTCACTGTATCTTGTATTCTTTAATCTCTGGGGTAGAGATTCGTAGGTGGGTTTTAAAACCCTGTGTCTGTGATTGGGGTGATCACAGTGACTCAGTGTGAGTCAGTGGGTGTAGAGCTATTCTATAGTGTTTAGAATAGGTTCTTTGATTTTCTTGTAGTGTTCAAGAAAGATTTATTGTAAAGAATACATTTTTTATAGTGATTAGGATCTGTGGAGTTGCAGATCACCAACTGGATGTAGTTCTTGCACAAAGAACGAACCAGTATAATCCTTGGTGTTATATTTTCTCTTCCTTCATCATCTGTCATATTTTGCATTAAGAACTAACCTACTATTTCGCAATTATCAGTTGGCTAATTCTCAGTAAACTGCACCAGTAAATTTTCTTATACGAAAAAGTTTTCAATAAAGCTATATATCAATTCAACCCCCCCTTGATATAATTCCGCATCTAACAGTATCCAAAAGGTGCTTCTTTTAATCTAGTGGGCTATTCGGATGCTGACTTTGCTGGATGTAAACTTGATAGAAAAAGCGCTAGTGGAACTTGTCATCTATTAGGAAGTAGTCTCGTATCATGGCATAGCAAAAAGCAAGCTAGTGTGGCTTTGTCTATTGCTGAAGCTGAGTATGTTGCAGCTGGGAGCTGTTGTGCTCAAACGCTTTGGTTAAAACAACAGCTTTTTGATTATGGCTTGAAACTAGATCACATTCCTATTAGGTGTGACAATACAAGTGCTATCAATTTAACCAAAAATCCTATTTTGCGCTCTAGAACAACGCACATAGAAATAAGGCACCATTTCATTAGGGATCATGTTCAAAAAGGGGATTGCATAATTGTATTTGTTGACTCACATAACCAACTTGCTGATATTTTTACCAAACCACTCCCTAAAGATAGGTTTTTCCAATTGAGAAATGAATTGGGTGTTCTTGATGTTTCAAATGTGATATAATTCATGTGTGTGATTCATTCTTGCTGTTATACATGCTGTTTTGTGTGTTTGAATGTTTAATTTTGCATAATTGTTGATTAGATGCAGTTAGATTTGCATATTATATGTTATAAGTGAAATCTGCAATGATATTCAAGTTTTTAGTTAGTTGTTTCGGGCTTTTAATCAGTTGTTTTGCCTAATTTGGGGCTGCAGTGGAAGTGCAGTGACCTCTGTTTCTGTTTTAGACAGTTAACTGTTGACTTAGTTAGTTAAATTCATTAATCTGCATTAAATCTGTATCAGGATATCTGTTTTAATCAGCTGTTTCTCACAAATCAACTGATTGAAATTATCTGTAACAATGTAAAACTTAAAACCAAAACGAATTTGTTGCTAAACTGCATTGATTCACATTCAATTGGTGCATTTAAGTTGATTAATTGAGAATTGTGCATCTGTTACATGATAAATAAAGCTGGTTAAAAGAATCTTGACTCCTGTTTTGTCTTGTAGTGCTTTTGCTTTGTTTTTAGCTGGTTTCTCTCTACAAATTCGAATTTCATTCAACCAACTGAATGTTGTGGTCAAGTCTATACCTGCTGCATATCTCTACCCTATATATTACATTTGATTGCTTATTTGACTGAATAATGCATTAATTTGTTAAAATCTGAAAATCTGAATTGATAAATACATGTGCGATGCATTGTTGCATTAGTATTCACTCTGCCCGTGCAAAACTCTGCATGATACATTGCCTATACTCTGTTTCTCTACACTTTCTCTTTTCTACAATGGCATCTTCAAGCAACCCAAGGAAGAAATCCAAAACTGCTGGGTCATCTAAAAATAAGGAACCTGAAATTCCAGCATCTCATTCTTATAGACATGGGTCTATTGAAGCATGGTTCGATGGTGATGAAGAGAGGATTGAGAAATTTTAGTCCCACATCAGTAGAAAGTCTGTAAACCCACCAAAAGTTCTTAGTTTTCAGTGGCTGGAAGATGAAGCAATGGCTGACATTATAGCCATGGTGCAGTATCAAGACCTGCAGAAATTTTTGGAGTTGAATGGGTTCTTTTACCCTGATTTAGTGAAAGTGTTTTATACAAATCTCAAGCATTATAGGTCTGTTTTAACTTCCAAAGTGAAAGGAAAGGAAATGACCATAAACAACTCTGTTTGGAGAAGAGTAGGTGGCTTCAAAACTGATGGCATTGTTGTTAGCAGGGGTTTGTGTGGTTCCTTGGAGAATTTCAACAAAGTCCAGACATACAGGGAATGCTTAAGGAATCCTCAAGGGTTTGTTCGTGGATTTCAGGTTGGTGGATTAACCTTGACAGCTAGGGTGCTCACATTTATTATCACATGGATGATCACTCCAAGGGGAAGCAATCATGCTACATTGAATGAAGGTGATCTTCTTCTAATTTTTTGTTTGATGAAATCTGTAAGAATTAACTAGATACATATCATCAAGGATCATATGATGAAGTCCAAAAGACTGCCTGATTATCGTCTCCCATATGCTGTGTTAATCTCAAAATTCCTTGAGTATTTTGGTGTGGACATAAGAGGTGAACAGAAAATCAACATAGGGAGATCCCATCAGCTGGACAATAGCTTTCTCTTCAAGTTTGGCTTTACTAAAAGCAATGGTGCATGGACTGCTGGACAAGAAGCTGGAAATGCAGAGACAAGTGCTGCTAGAACTGCTGCTGGAACTGCTGCTGGAATTGCTGCTGGAGCTGCTGCTGCTGGAGCTGTAAATGTAGAACCTGATGCAGAATGTTACTCAATGATGGGAGATATTGTTCCCTATGTTCCTCCAGTTGACCGTGGCACTCCACTCTCATTGTTTGAGCAAACTGTGTTGCAAAGGTTTGATTCAATTCAATCTCATCAAGAATACCATCACACTTACTGCATGAATCGGTTTGGGCATATTGATTAAAGCATAAAAGACTTGCATGCCCAACTAGCACAAATACACATGGGATATAATACTGCTGCTGGTGATGATGGTGGAGAAGATAATAACTAGTTTGCTGTTGCTGAACCTGAGAAGCTGTCACTGCTGTTTGCTGCTAACGTTGCTGTGTTGTTGCTGCTGCTGATTAAAGCCAAGTTGCAGTTATTGCTTTAGTTTCTGTTAGTTTGTGTGTTGCTGTTGTTGTTTTTATTTGGGTCAAATTCCCATGTATCTTGAACAATTCTAAAATTTCCAGCATATGCTATGTTATATTTCTTGTGGTATTTGATGATTCCAAAGGGGGAGAAATTGTTGAATGCATTCAAGCCACACACATCATGAAGCACAGGTGAAAAGGGGAGACTTCTGCTTCTGTGCACTCTGCTATCTGCTCTGCTATTTGCTACGCTATGCTATCTGCTGCTATGTAAAATGGTGTTGCAGTATTTTCTGAATTGCTACTATATTTCCTTACCACCATACTGTTCTGCTCTATTTTTGTGTTTTGTGCAGGACTCCTACATTCCTCAAAGAATTTGAATGCATCAAGTGGTTGTCATCATCAAATAGGGGGAGTTTGTTGGACTTGAAGACTTGGTTTCAAGTGGATTTGATGTCTCCAACCACCTTTAATGATGAAGATAATGGTGCTTGAAGAATGAAGATTGTGTCTTAGGATTAGAGTGTCTTAGGATGTGTGGTAAGATGCATTTCAATTAATCTTGGACTTAATCTTGGGTTTTAAAATGATTTGAAATGTTTTAAAAGGTTTTAAAATGTTTTCAAAGGTATTAACTGGTTTTAACTGATTAAAAATCTGATTTCAATCAGTTAAACTGTTCTTCATTTTTAAAGCTTTGTATTCGGCAAATTTTAGCTAGCTGTTTTTCGAAATTTAACCAGTTGAAATTATGGAGCCTTTGTTAAGAAATTCCAGTTTTCTGGAATAGCTAGTTAAAACGTGTTTTCAACTGACTGATTTCAAGTTTCATAAAAAGGGTGCTCTCTGGAAAATTCCTTTTAATGAAAACAATCGGTTAAATCGCGTTTTCAACCGACTATTTTCATTAGAATCAGTTTTAAAACACTGAAACAGTTTTTCTATAAATAACTTGAAATTCAAAGAACTCAGTGACGAATCATTTTCAGAAGAACCCACTGAGCAAGAACGTTTCTTTTATACTCTAAATCAATTTACGAATCTCTCCAAGAAGTCCAAGATCCAATTGAATAGCGAATTGATTCAAGATTTGCGTGCTCTGTTTTTTGTTCATAGTTGTTGCTCTGTTTTCTGTACTGCACTGAATTTTCAGGTGAATTCAATCCAATTCTTTGTGTGTGTGTTAGCTGCGTTTGCGTCTCTTAATCAGGGTAATTAAGGGTTCTTGTAATAGGGTTTTACAAGTGTTTAGAGGTCTTGTAGGGTTCAAGATCAAGTGCAGCTTTCTGGTTTTCGTTTTTCATGTAGTGTTCATGTAAAAACTGGTTTTTAGTGAATTGATTGGATTTGTGTGTTTAGGAAACTGGATGTAGCCTTTGTTGAAAGGTGAACCAGTATAAATCTCCTGTGTTGTTCTTCTTTCCTTAATCTTTTACATTCGGCAATTGATATTTGAATTGTAATTGAATTGGATATATGATCAATTGATTAATAGCATTTCAAGAACTTATAAAAACTGGTTTTTCACCTTCATTCTGAAACTGGTTTTTCTTATTTGGCCTTTGAATTTCGAAAATCTTTAAGAGTTTAAGTCACCCCCCTCTTAAACTCAACCATTTATTCCAACAAAAGGCACATCAAAAGTTAAGAGAGCAAGAAAGCACATTCTCATTCAAGAATACAAATTGTTTAGGATGCAACCTGGAGAGAGCCTCCAAGATGTTCAGAAATGCTTTACTCATATTGTAAACCATCTGCTCGGTCTGGGAAAGAAATTTGATGATAAAGAACTCAACATTAAGGTTCTAAAGTGCCTAAATAGAAGCTGGCAACCAAAGGTCACTGCTATTATTGAAACAAAGGACTTATCTGTTATGAATACAACTACATTGTTTGGGAAATTGAGGGAGCATGAACTGGAATTGAGTAGACTTGATTAGCTGGAAACTTCTGACAAGAAGAACAAGAGCCTTGCCTTGAAAGCCAAACAATGTTTGAAGAGTGATGAAGAGGAAAATGAAAATGACAGTACAGAATTTGCAATGCTTGTAAAGAAGTTTGGAAAGTTTCTAAAGAGGAAGAACAACTCAAGAGACAGATTTCAAGATCAACAGAAAAGGTACACAAGAAAATTTGATTTCAATTCTTCTAATTTCTCTTGTTTCAACTGTGGGCAGCTAGGACATGTTAAGATGGATTGTCCTCTCATGAATCAAAGAAAAGAAAGAAGCCCAGAAAGAAAAGACAAAGAGAAACGAAATCATCACTTCAAGAAAGGAAAGAAAGCCTACATGGCTTGGGATGAAAGTGAATCTAGCAAGTCATCTACTTCAGATTTTGAATCTGAAAATCAAGCAAATCTATGCCTTGTTGCAAATGCTGAAACATCAAGCCAAGTGAGTAATTGTGAAACTGATCTCAGTGAGAATTATGATACTTTATTAGATGCATTTAAGGAACTGCATGATGAAGCAAGAAAGCAGGATCATTAGATTAATCGACTAAAAGGACAAAATAGTTGGCTAAAAAATAGAGTTCTGGAACTGGAAAACCAGATTGAATCTGATAAGTCTGAATGTGATAAAATCAATCCTGGTAAGTGTGAAAACTGTAAAAATCTTCAAGATAAAGTTGCTTATCTGATAAAATATTAGGAAAGTTTCAATTGGGACAAAATACTCTTCATCAACTATTAAACTCTCAAATTGGTTACTCAAACAGAAATGGTCTTGGGTATGGAAAGTCTGTAAAACATTACCCAGCTGCTAAATATAAATCTTTCACAAATAACAGATTTAAAAAGTGTTTTTATTGCTTGAAAACTGGACATACATCTAAATACTTCTATATTAAGAATTTTGGCATTTCAATACTATTGGAAACCCAAATCATCTGCTATTCCTGACTCTAAAGGACCCAACCTGTTTTGGGGACCTATATATCTAAACAAAATTTGTTTTGCAGGTCTGTCAAAGACCAAAGAGAGCTTTATGGTATTTAGATAGTGGTTGCTCTAAACATATGACAGGTGACAAATCAAAGCTAATCAATTTCAAGGAATATGATGCTGGTTCTGTTACATTTGGAGATGATAGCAAGGGTAAAATTAGAGGTTCTGGAGATGTTGGAAACTGCTCTTCTTCATAGATAAAAGATGTTCTTTTTATTGAAGGATTGAAACACAATCTGCTGAGTATTAGTCAACTATGTGACAAAGGTATGAAGGTAATTTTTTATGCAGAATTTTGTGTTATATACAATTGTAAATCCGCAGATATTGTCCATATTGGAAGAAGAACAAACAATGTATATATGCTGGACATTGAATCCTCAAATCTCAAGAATATATGCTTGTTGACCAAAGAAAATGAAGGTTGGCTTAGGCATAGAAGATGTGGACACATTAACATGCAGTTATTGAACAAAATCTGCTCCAAAAACCTTGTTAGAGGCCTTCCAAATGTCAAATTCATGAAAGACAAAGTTTGTTCATATTGCCAAAAAGGAAAGTAATCAAGAAACTCATTTGAGTCAAAGAACATCATCTCAACAAGAAGACCACTTGAGCTATTACATCTTGATCTCTTTGGTCTATCAAGAACTGTAAGTCTTGGTAACAATTCCTATGTTCTTGTCATTATTGATGATTTTTCAAGATTCACTTGGATATTATTTCTATCTTCTAAAGATGAAACCTTCTATGCATTTAAGAAATTTGCAAAGATTATTTCAAATGCAAAAGATCTTAACATTGTTTCTTTGAGAAGTGATCATGGAATAGAATTTCAAAACATTCATTTTGAAAAGTTTTGCTCAAAACATGGCATATCTCACAATTTTTCTGCTCCTAGAACTCCACAACAAAATGGAGTTGTTGAAAGAAAGAATAGAACACTTCAAGAATGTGCTAGAACCATGTTAAGTGAATCTAAGCTTCCTAAGTATTTTTGGGCAGATGCAGTTTCCACAGCTTGCTATGTGCTTAATAGAGTTTTGATAAGACCAATTCTCAATAAGACTCCTTATGAACTAATGAATGGTAGAACTCCTAGTATTGCATACTTTAAAGTTTTTAGTTGCAGGTGTTTCATATTAAACAATGGAAAAGCATCTTTAGACAAGTTTGATGAAAAAGCTTATGATGGTATATTCTTAGGATACTCTATGCATAGTAAAGCATATCGTGTTTTCAACAAAAAGAATTTTACTATTGAAGAATCAATTCATGTTTTATTTGATGAGTTCTTATGTCAAAAAGAGAGAAAAGGTAATTCTCTTGCAGGTTCAGATGATGAAAAGTCTGAAAAATCAGAAAAGAATGAAGATTACATAGAAAAATCTGTTGACGCTGACAGACGAACTGAAACACTTGACTATAACTCCGGAACAGTTGACTATTCTGCAACGGAAAATGTTTTGTCTAAATCCTAGAGAACCCAAAAAGGATCATTATCACTGGACAACATTATAGGAAATGTTGAAAAGGGAGTTACAACTCAAAATTCTTTAAATGATTTCTGCAATCACATGGCTTTTGTGTCTCAAATTGAACCTAAGAATATCAATGATGCTTTGCTTGATGATAATTGGATTTCTGCTATGCATGATGAATTAAATCAGTTTATCAGAAATGATGTTTGGTTTCTGGTACCTAGAAATAACAATATGAATGTTATAGGAATTAAATGGGTGTTTAGGAACAAGCTTGATGAAAATGGGATAATCACTAGGAACAAAGCTAGATTAGTTGCTAAAGGCTATAATCAAGAAGAAGGTATTGATTTTGATGAAACCTATGCACCTGTAGCCAGATTAGAAGCTATTAGACTGTTACTTTCTTTTGCTTGTCTTAAAGGTTTCAAACTTTTTCAAATGGATGTCAAGAGTGCCTTTTTAAATGGCTTCATAAATGAAGATGTATATGTTGAACAACCACCTGGTTTTGTTGATTTTAAACTTCCTAATCATGTATACAAACTGAAAAAGGCTTTGTATGGTCTCAAACAAGCACCTAGACAATGGTATGAAAGACTTACAACTTTCCTCATATCACAAGGCTTTAAAAGAGGAGTTATTGACCAAACTCTTTTTACTAAGAAAGTTGATAATGAACTCATATTGGTGCAGAGTTATGTTGATGATATCATTTTTGGTTCATCTAATCAATCTTTATGCCAAGAATTTGTAGATTTTATGAAAGGTGAATTTGAGATGTCCATGATGGGAGAGTTAAATTTCTTCTTAGGACTGCAGGTTAAACAGCTGCATAATGGTACATTCATCAATCAAACAAAATATTGCAATGAGCTGTTAAAGAAGTTTAGTATGGAAAGCTGCAAAGAAGCCTCTACTCCTATGTCTTCAAATTGCTATCTTGACATGGATGAGAAAGGAAAATCAGTTGATGCAACCATGTACAGAGGTTTAATTGGTTCATTGCTTTATATAACAGCTAGCAGACCTGATATCATGTTTGCTGTGTGCTTATGTGCAAGATTTCAAGCCAATCCAAAGGAATCACATCTCACTGCTGCAAAACGAATTCTCAAATACCTCAAAGGAACAGTGAATGTTGGGCTATGGTATTTCACTGGTAATGAACTGAATTTAGTTCGATATACTGATTCTGATTTTGCAGGTTGCAAATTGGATAGAAAGAGCACAAGTGGAACATGCCATCTCTTTGGGAATTGCTTGAAATCATGGACCAGCAAGAAACAAGCTTGTGTAGCATTATCTACTGTAGAAGCTGAATACATTGTTGCTGGAAGTTGCACTGCACAAATTCTCTGGTTAAAACAGCAGCTATGTGATTTTGATTTACACTTATCTGATATTCCCATACTTTGTGATAATACCAGTGCAATTAATCTAACAAAAAATCCCATTCAGCACTCTAGAACAATACATATTGAAATTAGGCACCATTTCATAAGAGATCACATTGAAAAGAAAGATTGTAGGATTTATTTCATTTCAACTAATGACCAATTAGCTGATATTTTCACTAAGCCATTAGGTCGTGATAGGTTTTTCAAACTAAGGAATGAATTAGGTATCCTAAACATCAATAATCTTTCTTAAATAATCTACTGCTGCATTAGCTAGTTGGTTAATTCTGTGAAATAGTTGACTTATTTCACTTAACTGACAAAATTTTATACTGCTGCAGAATTTAGTTTGTTAATTTTGTGAAATAGTTGACTTATTTCATTTAACTGACAAAATTTTATACTGCTGTAGAATTTAGTTTGTTAATTCTTTGAAATAGTTGACTTATTTCATTTAACTGAAAAAAATGCTATATTGCTGCATAAAATAGTTTGTTAATTTCTTTGAAATAACTGACTTATTTCATTAAATGTGCCCACTGCTATTATTTTTGTCAGATTAGTCTATTAATTTCTTTGACTAGTTGACTGATTTCATTTACTGCAACTGAATTCAATTGGGTATTCAAGCAAACTTGTTTAATTTTTTCAATTCCAACTAAACCTAATTTGTCAAAGATCAATTTGTACTTGGGTCCACTGTTATTCAAAGTTGAAACAGTAATCGATGCATGTGAGAATGCTTTATTGGTTTTACAAAAATGAACTTCCATTTCTCAACATATTCCTTCTGCATTTTCTGACCATGAGAATCTGTGATTGAGTGCATATTTGTTCAAAATATTCACACAGTTATTATTTTGTTTGACCAAGCTACTCAATCCTTCTATATTAATTTGATTCATCTGCATATTACATACCATTTCTGTGCATCACACAATCACTATAATTTCTCATCAAAATGTCTTCTAATGACTACTTCTTAGTTGAAAGTGATGATGATTTAGATGCACCCTTAGCAAATGCAGTTCAGAGGCTAAGAAGGTCATCCAGAATTCGAATGCCAACACACACTTCATAGACTCCAGTTAGAAAAACTCAAAACAAAAATAGAGGATCAACCTCTGGTTCTCCTGCACAGCCCATAAGGAATCCTGAATCTGCTGCTGGATCTTCAAACCCAGCCGTGGGAAAATTTCCTAAGAGGTATAAGGTTCGTGTGAGGATCCCTTCTCCTGTGCGTGTTGAAGAGAATGATTCAGAAGAAGAAACTGAATCTAAACGTGAAGAAGGTGCTGAAACCATTGAGTCATTAGAGTTAAAAATGCAGAGAAAGCTGGTGCTGATACCAAAAATCCTCAAGTTCAACTGGTAGAATAACGAAAATCTGATTTTTGTTAAGAATGCCCTTCAAACTCAAGGACTGAGGCAGTTTGTTGAGATTGAAGGTAATTTTTACAGTGATTTAATTAAGCTTTTCTATGCTAACCTGAAAGCAGAAAATAATATGCTGGTCTCTCAAGTCAAGGGAAGAGAAATAAGGATTGATAACTCCTTATGGAGAAGATTAGCTGGTTTTAAGAATGAAGGTGTCAAGATAAGTAAAGGAAATACTTCCTCTGTGCCTGAATTCAACAAGGAATCTGCATTCAAGTCCTGAATGCGAAATGCAGATGAAGCTGTTCAGAAATTCAATGTTGGTAAGATTAAACGTGATGAAAGACTATTTGCTTTCATAATTGTTGGAATAAATGGCTGAGTTTAAGAGGGGGGTGAATTAAACTTTCAAAGATTTTCGAAACCCAATGCCCAATTATGAAAAACCAGATTCGAATTGAAGATTTAAACCAGTTTTTATAGGTTCTTGAAATGCTCTTAATCAATTGATCATATACCAAATTCAATTTCAATTCAAACTTCAATTACCGAATGGAAAGAGTTAAAGGGAAGAAGAACAACACAGCAGATTTATACTGGTTCACCTTTCAACAAAGGCTACATCCAGTTTCCTAAACAAACAAATTCAATCAATTCACTAAAAACCAGTTTTTACATGAACACTACATGCAAAATCGAAACCAGAAAGCTGCACCAAGTCTTGAACCCTACAAGACTTCTAAATACCTGTAAAACCCTATTACAAGATCTCTTAATCACCCTGATTAAGATACAAACACGCAGACTAACAAACACACAAAGAATTGGATTGAATTCACCTGGAAATTCAATGCGAGAACGAAACAGAGCACCAGCGAAGAACGGAAAAATAGAGCATGCAATTCTTGATTTGATTCGCACTCAAATGAATCTTGATCGTCTTGGAGTGATTCGTAAAATGTTTTAGAGTGTATTAGGAACGTTCTTGCTCAATGGGTCTTTTAGAAAAGGTTTCGTCAATCAGTTCTTTGAGTTTCAAGATATATATAGAAAACTGTTAAAACAGATTCTGCAGGAAATAGTCGGTTGAAACGCGTTTTAGTCGGTTGTTTTCATTAAAAACCAATTTTCCAGTGAGCACCTGTTTTACTTGAAACTTGAAAACAGTCGGTTGAAATCTCGTTTTAACTAGCTATTCCGAAGACTGAATTTCTGAAACAAAGCTACCGAGGATTTTAAGCTGGTTTAAATTTCAAAACGATCGGTTGAAATTTTCCAAATACAAAGCTTTGAAAAAGAAGAACAGTTTAACTAGTTGAAATCAGATTTTTAACTAGTTAAAAAACAGTTAAACCTTTGAAATCATTTTAAAACCTTTTTTAAAACATTTCAAAACATTTTAAACTCCAAGACTAAGACCAAGATAGATTGAAATGCATCTTACCACACAACCTAAGACTCTCTAATCCTAAGACAAATTCTTCATTCTTCAAGCACCAACATCTTCATCATTAAAGGTGGTTGGAGACATCAAATCCACTTGAAACCAAGTCTTCAAGTCCAACAAACTCCCCCTATTTGATGATGACAACCACTTGATGCATTCATTGTCTTTGAAGAATGTAGGAGTCCTGTACAAAACAAAAAACAGCAGCGAGAAATAGCATAACGAGTGTGGTAAAACAATTTATCGGAGAAATAGCGACGAGAGAAAAAAATCAGCAGCAGAAAAAACAGATCAGCAGCAGCAGATTCTCCCCCTTAGCAGATTCTCCCCCTTTCACAGATTCAGATTCTCCCCTTTCATCTTTCACTTGCTCTTCACGTGCCTTCAAATGCATTCAACAATTTCTCCCCCTTTGGAATCATCAAATAGCACAGGAGAAAAGAAATAACATAGCATATGCAGCAAATTTTAAATTGTTCAAGATACATGGGAATTTAACCCAATTAACAACACAAACAGCAACACAAACTAATAGAAATTAAAAGGCACAAGAGATACACGGAAAATAACAATAGCAAGAGGGACAACATGTCTGAAACCAACTACTGGCAGATTCGGTGACAGCAAGCGGAACTTGACGGTGATATCGGTCATTATCTTCTTCACTATCATCACCGGGAGTAGCATAAGAACCCATATTAATCTGCGCAAGTTGGGCATGTAAATCTTCAATGCTTTGATCAATGCGCCCAAACCTATTAATGCAGTAGTTGTGATGATATTGTTGATGAGATTGGATGGCATCAAATCTTTGGAACACTTTCTGTTCAAACAATGAAAGTGGAGGTCCACGGTCAGCCTGGAGGAACATAAGGTACAATATCTCCCATGGAGTATCCTTACGCACCGGCTTGAATTTCCAGCTTCATCGATTGCGGTTCCGGCACCAGCGAGACGTTCCAGCAGAATTTTGCCCTTCGTTGACGAGTATCTTGTGCAGCGATCCAAGTTCCATTGCTTTTGGTAAATACAAACTTAAAGAGAAAGCTATTGTCCAGCTGGTGGGTTCTCCCTATCTCGATTTTACGTTCACCTCTAATGTCCACACCAAAATACTCAAAGAATTTGGAGATAATCACAGCATATGGAAGACGGTAATCTGGCAGCCTTTTGGACTTCATCATGTGATCTTTGATGATATGAATCCAGTTAATCCTTACAGATTTCATTAGACAAAAAAGTAGAAGAAGATCACCTTCATTCATTGTAGCATGATTGCTGCCCCTTGGAGTGATCATCCATGTGATGATAAATGTAAGCACCCTTGCTGTCAATGTAAGTCCACCAACTTGGAATCCACGAACAGAACCTTGAGAATTTCTCAAACATTCTCTGTATGTTTGCACCTTGTTAAAATCTTCCAATGAACCACACAAACCCCTGCTAACCACAATGCCATCGGTTTTGAAGCCCCGATTCTTTTCCAGGCAGAATTGTTTATAACCATTTACATTCCTTTCACTTTGGAAGTTAAAACAGATCCATCATGTTTGAGATTTGTGTAGAATACTTTCACCAAATCTGGGTATATGAACCCATTTAATTCCAGAAATTTCTGCGAGATCCGATGTTGAATCATAGCTATAATATCGGTCGAGTCCTTCATCTTCCGACCACTGAGAACTAAGCACTTTGGGTGAGTTTACTGACCTTCCTCTCGATATGAGATTGAAACTTCTCAATCCTCTCTTCATCACCTTCAAACCAAGCTTCTATAGACCCATGTCTATAAGTATGAGTTGCTTGGAATTTACGGTTCCTTACCTTTGGATGACCCGACCTTTTTGATCTCTTCCTTGGGTTGCTTGAGGAGGCCATTGCGAGAAAAGAAATGCACGAAGCAGAGTATATGCAGAGTTTTTGCACGAGTAAAGTGAATGCTAAAGTAACAATGCTACCCACATGTATTTAACATTTCGATTTTCAATTTATTAAGAAATTAGTGCTTTGTTCGATCAAAGAAGGAATCAATTGCATTCGGTTGGAATATATTAGACGAGAGATATGCAGCGAGCACGGTTTTGACCGGAGAATTCGATTAGTTCAATGCAACACGTATTTGGAGAGAGAAACCGGTTAAAAAGTAAAGCAAAGGCACTACAAGACAAAACAGCGAGTCAAGATTCTTTGAATCGACTTTATCTAACATGTTTAAATGCTCAATTCTCATTTAATCAACTTAAATGCACCAATTGAATATGAATCAATGCGAGTATAACAGACAAATTCGCACAAATTTTAAATTTTGCATGATGACGAGCAATTTCGATCGGTTGATTTATGAAAAACAGGTGATTAAAGCAGAAATCCGATCTTGGTTTAATGCGAGATAAGCGATTTTAGCGACTAAATCGACGAGATCAGCCGGCTAAAATAGAAAGCAGATATTACTTGCACATCCACTGCAGCCCCAAATTAGGCAAAACAAGCGATTAAAAGCCAGAAACAACTAGCTAAAATCCTGAATAACATTGCAGATTTCACTTATAACATACAATATGCAAATCTAGCTGTAATTAATCAGGAATTATGCAGATTTAAGCATTCAAACACACAAATACAGCATGATTAACAGCGAGAAATGAATCATATACGGGAATTACATCACATTTGAAACATCAAGAACAC
This sequence comes from Lablab purpureus, assembly GCA_030347555.1. Taxonomy (NCBI): domain Eukaryota; kingdom Viridiplantae; phylum Streptophyta; class Magnoliopsida; order Fabales; family Fabaceae; genus Lablab; species Lablab purpureus. The sequence continues at coordinate 26,860,209 of CM059263.1, forward strand.
CCAACTCATTTCTTAATTGGAAAAACCTATCTTTTGGGAGTGGTTTGGTAAATATATCGACAAGTTGGTTATTAGAGTCAACAAATTCAATTATGCAATCACCTTTTGAACATGATCCCTAATGAAATGGTGCCTTATTTCTATATGTTTCGTTCTAGAGTGCAAAATAGGATTTTTGTTAAGTTGATAGCACTTGTATTGTCACACCTAATAGGAATGTGATCTAGTTTCAAACCATAATCAAAAAGCTGTTGTTTTAACCAAAGAGTTTGAGCACAATGACTCCAGTTGCAACATACTCGGCTTGACGATGAGACAAAGCCACACTAGCTTGCTTTTGCTATGCCATGATACTAGACTACTTCCTAGTAGATGACAAGTTCCACTAGTGCTTTTTCTATCAAGTTTACATCCAGCAAAGTCTGCATCCGAATAGCCCACTAGATTAAAAGAAGCACCTTTAGGATACCACAAACCAACATTAATAGTTCCTTTTAGATATTTCAAAATTCTTTTGGCAATTGCGAAATGTGATTCTTTGGGATTAGATTGAAACCTAGCACACATGCATACACTAAACATTATATCGGGCCTACTAGCGGTTAGATATAATAGTGAACCAATCAAACCTCTATACTTAGTGGAATCAAAAGGTTTACCACTTTCATCCGCATCAAGATAGCTGCTTGGTAGCCATGGGTGTGCTTGATTCTTTGCATTTGTCCATCTCATATTTCTTTAACTGACTCTTTGCAATATTTTGACTGATTGAGGAATGTTCCATGATCTAATTGCTTGACTTGTAAGCCTAAGAAGAAGTTTAGATCACCCATCATTGACATTTCAAACTCCCCCTGCATAGCTGCAACAAATTCTTCACAAAGCTTCTCATTAGTGGATCCAAAGATTATATCATCCACATAAACACTGCACCGAGTATAATGCTGTCCAAAGACTTTCTAATGAACAAAGTTTTATCAACTTGGCCCCTTTCAAAGTTTTGAGAGATAAGAAAGTTACTTAACCTTTCATACCATTGTCTTGGAGCTTGCTTGAGTCCATAAAGAGCCTTTTTGAGCTTATATACATGGTTAGGCAATTTGTGATCAATAAATCCGGATGGTTGTGAAACATAGATTTCTTCATTTATATATCCATTCAAAAATGCACTTTTCACATCCATTTGATGCAGTTTGAATCCAATCATGCATGAGAAAGCAAGTAATAACCTAACGACTTCTAACCTAGCAACGAGGAGCATATGTTTCCTCATAATCTATTCCTTCCTCTTGGTTATACCCTTTAGCTACAAGCCTAGCCTTGTTTCTAGTTATTACTCCTTGATCATTCATTTTATTTTTAAACACCCACTTTGTGCCAATTATATTCATGTTAGGTGTGCAAGGGACTAGTTCCCAAACCTCATTCCTTTTAAATTGGTTCGAGTTCATCTTGCATTGCCAAAATCCAGTTTTCATCCAATAAAGCATCATCGACACATTTAGGTTCAACTTGGGAAACAAATGCAGCAGTTAAACATGTATCATGCATAGACCTTCTTGTAGAAACACCTCTCTGAACATCTCCTATCACATTTCCAATGGACAGATTGCGAGGCACCCTCCATTCTTTAGGTAGATCATTTTCTGCAGAATTTAATTACGGTGCCGGGATTTCGATCGAGTTCTTTTTGATTTTCACCGGCTAAAATACCACTGCAGCGGCTTTTTCGGTTTCTACATGTCCGGTTGATACACCTTCAATTAAGTTCTCTTCACCACTTTGCACCACTCACTTGCACCTTCATTTTGCACATTAGTCTCATCAAAAACAACATGTATTGATTCCTCAATGATAGCTAATCTCTTGTTAAAGATCCTATATGCTTTGCTATGTAAAGAATAGCCTAAAAACAATGCATCATCGGCTTTAGCATCAAATTTGCCAAGTTTTTCTTTGCCATTATTTAAAACAAAACACTTGCAGCCAAACACTCTAAGATGTGCTATGTTGGGTTTTCTCCCTTTGTACAATTCATAAGGGGTTTTCTTCAAAATAGGTCTTATCAAAACCCTATTTATTATGTAACATGCAGTATTTACTGCATCCGCCCAAAAATATTTAGGGATGTTTGATTCATTAAGCATTGTCCTAGCTAGTTCCTCAAGTGATCTATTTTTCCTCTCAACAACACCATTTTGTTGAGGAGTCCTAGAGTGCTGAAAAGTTATGCTTAATCCCATATTTTTCACAAAAATGATTGAACTTTTCATTTTCAAATTCCCTCCATGATCACTTCTAAGAGCACTTATCTTTGCAGCTGTTTTCATTTTGTAAAACCTTGGCAAGTTTCTTAAAAGCATGAAATGCATCACTTTTATTTTTCAAAAACAAAGTCCAAGTAAACCTAGAATAGTCATCAACAATAACCAAAGCATAATAGTTTCCACCAATACTCATTGTTCTAGATGGACCAAACAAATCCATATGCAGCAGTTCCAAAGGTTTTGTTGTTGACACATAATTTTTCAGATTAAAAGAAACTTTGGTTTGTTTACCCTTTTGGCATGCATGACAGATTTTATCTTTCTCAAATTTCAGTTTAGGTAACCCTAAAACAAGTTCTTTTGAAAACAGTTTTTCCAAATGGTTCATGTTAATATGTGCAGCTCTCCTATGCCAAAGCCATGAACTATCTTCCTTAGACATGAGACATGTAAGATTAGTTGCACACATATGATCAAGATCAAGCATATAAATGTTTTCAATGAGGATTGAAGAAATGTTACCAACATCACCACTTCCAAGGATTTTCCCTTTATTATTATCTCCATAGGTGACAAAACCTCCATTTTTCAAGGTGAGTTTGACAAACTTCCTTTTGTCACCACACATGTGCCTTGAACAGTCACTGTCTAGATACCATAATGATTCCTTGGCCTTCAAGAACACCTGCAAATCACAATCAATGGAGAGAATTTGGTACCCACATCAATTTGGGTCCAACAAAGTTAATAACCTTTCTACCACATTTCGGCTTCCAAACAAATTGACCACTAGGAACACCAAATTTTCTGATTTTGCATGATTTTGAAGTATGTCCCTTGTTCATACAATAGAAGCAAGTAATGGATGATATGCTGGACGGTTTTCTATGTGAAAAGAAATTTCTATAAGGTTGTTGTTTCTTTTGAAAACCATTTTTAAATCCAAGTCCAGCTTTATTCGTTACACAATTTTTAAATTCTAAAAGTGTATCCAAGTTGGCTCTTCCCATGGTGAATTTAGCTAGAGACTTGTTCAAATACTCAATTTGATTTTCTAAAGTTCTGCAGTTTGTGCAAATTTTTCCAGCATGTTCATCATTGCAATTTGAAGCTTTGTAAATCATTTCCAGATTTTCAAAATCAATTTTTGAATTTTCCAGCTCTTTCTCTAGCTCTTTCACCTTGTTCTCTAGCCAATTGTTCATACCTTTAAGCCTATTGTTAGAACAAGCAACCTTATTAGCCTCTTCATGTAATTCCAGAAAATTTTGCAGCAGCTGATCATAAGGAAGACCATTTTGAGTAGTGGAGGAACTTACACTACTTGCTGTATCATAATCAGCCATAAGACAAAGATTGGCTCTTTCATCATCACTTGAAGAGTCACTAGAGGAGATATCATTCTCATCCCATGCTATGTAAGCCTTCTTGGTTTTGAATGATCTTTCATGCTTCTTTTCTCCATTTCTCTCTTTGTTTTGTGAGTTTGGACATTCAGCCTTAATGTGTCCCTGTTTTCCACAACCAAAACAAGTAAAGTTAGAAGAAGCTAAATCAGATTTTTTATTATACCTCTTGTTCTTGTAGTCTTTGTTCTTGTATTTCAAGAACTTGTTGAACTTTCTAACTAAGAGGTTCAGATTTTCTGCATCACTTCCTCCATGTCCTTCATCCTCACTATTCTCCTCTTTGTGAACCAAAGTCTTCAAGGCAAGCCCTTTCTTTTTCTTGTCATTGTCTTCTTGTTCGAGCAAGTCTATTCAACTCTAGCTCATGTTCCCTTAGCTTTCCAAAAGTGCAGCAACACTCATTGTTGACAAGTCCTTGGATTCAGAAATTGCTGTAACTTTGGGTTGCCAACTTCGATCCAAACATTTCAGCACTTTGATGTTCAGCTCCTCTTTCTCAAAGACTTTTCCAAGGCCGATCGGATGGTTTATAATGTGTGTAAACCTCTTTTGCACATCTGAAACAGTTTCTCCAGGAAGCATTACGAACATCTCATACTCTTGGATTAAAGTATGCTTTCTTGCTCTCTTAACATCAGTTGTTCCTTCATGAGTAACCTCCAACACTTCCCACATCTCTTTAGCATTGGAACAACTGTGAAACACGAAAGAATTCATCAAGATTAAGTGCGGATGTAATGATGTTCTTTGCTTTACAATCATATTGCACTTTCTTTTGTTCATCGACATTTAAACTTTCCCATGGTTTTTCTTCTTTAGGGATATACGGTCCATTGACTATAGCATTCCAAATCCCTATATCAATTGATTCAATGAAAATCTTCATTCTCACTTTCCAAAATGGATAGTTTACCCCAGAAAACATAGGTGGCTTTGTTTATAGAAGCACCCTCTGCAAAGGCAATTTTCCTTCGACCATGTTTGAAATTTTTGAGAAAACTTGAATATTTTTCAAGAACCAGCTCTTGATACCAATTGTTGGAATAAATGGCTGAGTTTAAGAGGGGCTGAATTAAACTTTCAAAGATTTTCGAAACCCAATGCCCAATTATGAAAAACCAGATTCGAATTGAAGATTTAAACCAGTTTTATAGGTTCTTGAAATGCTCTTAATCAATTGATCATATACCAAATTCAATTTCAATTCAAACTTCAATTACCGAATGGAAAGAGTTAAAGGGAAGAAGAACAACACGACAGATTTATCTTGGTTCACCTTTCAACAAAGGCTACATCCAGTTTCCTAAACAAACAAATTCAATCAATTCACTAAAAACCAGTTGTTACATGAACACTACATGCAAAATCGAAACCAGAAAGCTGCACCAAGTCTTGAACCCTACAAGACTTCTAAACACCTGTAAAACCCTATTACAAGATCTCTTAATCACCACTGATTAAGATACAAACACGCAGCTAACAAACACACAAAGAATTGGATTGAATTCACCTGGAAATTCAATGCGAGAAGCAACAGAGCACCGGCAAGAACGAGAAAAATAGAGCATGCAATTCTTGATTTGATTCGCACTCAAATGAATCTTGATCGTCTTGGAGTGATTCGTAAAATGTTTTAGAGTGTATTAGGAACGTTCTTGCTCAATGGGTCTTTTAGAAAAGGTTTCGTCAATCAGTTCTTTGAGTTTCAAGATATATATAGAAAGCTGTTAAAGCAGATTCTGCGAGGAAATAGTCGGTTGAAAGCAGCGTTTTAGTCGGTTGTTTTCATTAAAAACCAATTTTCCGGTGAGCACCTGTTTCATTGAAACTTGAAAACGATCGGTTGAAATCTCGTTTTAACTAGCTATTCCAGAAGACTGAATTTCTGAAACAAAGCTACCGAGGATTTTAAGCTGGTTTAAATTTGAAAACGATCGGTTGAAATTTTCCAAATACAAAGCTTTGAAAAAAGAAGAACAGTTTAACTAGTTGAAATCAGATTTTTAACTAGTTAAAAAACAGTTAAACCTTTGAAATCATTTTAAAACCTTTTTAAAACATTTCAAAACATTTTAAACTCCAAGACTAAGACCAAGATAGATTGAAATGCATCTTACCACACAACCTAAGACTCTCTAATCCTAAGACAAATTCTTCATTCTTCAAGCACCAACATCTTCATCATTAAAGGTGGTTGGAGACATCAAATCCACTTGAAACCAAGTCTTCAAGTCCAACAATAATTGCTTGCCAGCTCACACCTAGGGGGTAATCATGCTCAGCTTATGGAAGAAGATCTGGCCTTGATTCACTGCATGAAGAACAACATTAAAGTCAACTGGGTCTATGTCATCAAAGGCCACATGTTCAAGGCTAAACGGCTCAATGATCACAAGCTTCCATATGCTATCTTCATCTCAAAAATTCTGGACCACTTCAACATTTCCACTGAAGGAGAAACTACCAGAATTATTAATCATAAGCATATCTTTGACAACTACTACCTTAGGAAAATGGGTCTGTCAAAGGTTAATGATGAATGGATTTTTGAAGCTGGCTCCTCTTCCTCTGCACCTAGATCATCTATCCATGCTAATACTTCATCAGGGAATCCACAAGACTATTTTGCATATCAGATGATTCCCTATACAACACCTCCTGCATACCAAGGCATTCCATTATCTGAATTTGAAAGAATGCTTATTTCACGACTAAATGTTCTTGGTTCTATGCAGAGAAATACTCATGAGACCATGGTTGCTAGGTTCACGAATATTGATTATGAGATTGAGCTCATACAGCAACAACTTGTTGAGATTCAAGTTTCAGTTGAAAACTTTGAAGGAACCTCTGCAAATGCTGCTGCCATGGATGAGGATGTTGCTGATGACGATGATGATGAGGACGATGATGATGAAGATGATGATGAAGTCTAATCTTTGCTGCCATTATTGCTTTTAATATTTTCGCCTTAATGTTGTTGATTTCTAAACTATTATTGGGTCTGTAATATAATTTGCGCTCATATTTTCTGCATTATATAATCTGTTTATATACTTTGTTTAATCTGCACCTATTTGCTAATGTGAAAGGGGGAGATAATCTTCCATCTATTCTCTTTGATGTCAACAGATTTTGCAGGTTGACATTATCAAATAGGGGGAGTTTGTTGATGAATTTGATTTGATGATGTTGCTGGAACATTGGTGATTAATTGATGATTATACAATTTTTGAATAGTTGTTAGATTATTTGTTATTAGTTAGCTAATTCTGATATATTAGTCTGCTGTTTTCATTAATCTTCAATTAGTTAACTAATTCTGATATATTAGTCGACTATTTTCATTAATATGTCAGGAATGTGCCTTTAATGAAATTAGCTAACTATTTCGCTGTTTAGTCGACTATTTTGCTCCAGGCCTTAGTATGCAGAAAACAAAATAGTCCCTATTGAAGCTCATCTCTTTCTCTATAAATAGAAGTCTTGTGGGAGATTCAAACTACTGAAAGAATAGCAAAAAGAATAGAGAGAGAACAGAGAAGAGAGAATCAAGAAAAGTTTACTCATAAATCTTTGAAAGATTCAACCTTAGAAGGAATCAAGAAGAGAGTCTTCATTAGCATTTTTCTGAATTGTTTTTGTTCTCTGTATTGAGATCGTTTTGTGGGGTTACGAAACCTGTATCTTGGTGATTGGGGTGATCACTGCAAACTTGGTGTGATTCTGGGATTAGATCGAATTCTATAGGGTTTAGAATTTCATCTTTGTGGTTTTGGTAGTCTTTAGAAGAGAGGTTCTTGTAAAGACTTGATAATTTTTAGTGATTTGAGATCTGTTAGTGTTACAGATCGAAACTGGATGTAGCTCTTGAAAAAGAGTGAACCAGTATAAATTCTTGTGCATTCTTTCTCTTCTTTTATCATTTTTAATAATTGTCTGATAGAACTAATCGACTATTTCTCAGAAATCAGTTAACTAATTTTTTCTTGACTGTATCATAAAAATATGAAACTTCATAGTTTTCAAAGAAAATACAATATCAATTCATCCCCCCTTCTTGATATATCTCTGCGTCTAACAATTGGTATCAAGAGCAGGTACTTGAAAGATATTCAACAGTGATCCAAGATGGCTGATAAGCTTCCCTTTGCTGAAGGAGCATCTACCAACAGACCACCACTCTTTGTTGGAGCAAACTACCCCTTCTGGAAAGCAAGGATGAAGCTTTTCTTTGAATCTGTAGATAGAGGTGTTTGGGATGCTGTGATCAATGGCCCATACATTCCAAAATTGAAGGCTGAAGATGGAACAATAACTGAGAAACCATGGGAGACATGAACTGATGCAGAAAACAAGAAAGATCAATTCGATTGTAAGGCCAAAAACATTGTAACTTCTGCTTTAAATCTTGATGAATTTTGCAGGATTTCTCAATGTACTACTGCAAAAGAAATGTGGGATATCCTACAAGTCACCCATGAAGGCACATAAGAAGTTAAGAGAGCAAGAAAGCACACTCTCATTCAAGAATACGAATTGTTTAGGATGCAGCCTGGAGAGAGCATCCAAGATGTTCAGAAACGCTTTACTTATATTGTAAACCATCTGTTGGGTCTGGGAAAGAAATTTGATGATGAAGAACTCAACATTAAGGTTCTAAAGTGCCTGAATAGAAGCTGGAAACCAAAGGTCACTGCTATTATTAAAACAAAGGACTTATCTGTTATGAATACAGCTACATTCTTTGGGAAATTGAGGGAGCATGAACTGGAATTGAGTAGACTTGATCAGCTGGAAAATTATGACAAGAAGAACAAGAGCCTTGCCTTGAAAGCCAAACAATGTTTGAAAAGTGATGACGAGGAAAATGAAAATGACAGTACAGAATTTGCCATGCTTGTAAAGAAGTTTGGAAAGTTTCTAAAGAGGAAGAACTGTTGGACTTGAAGATTTGGTTTCAAGTGGATTTGATGTCTCCAACCACCTTTGATGATGAAGATGATGGTGCTTGAAGAATGAGGATTATGTCTTATGTTTAGAGAGTCCTAGGTTGTGTGGTATGTTGCATTTCAATTAATCTTGGACTTAATCTTGGGGTTTAAAATGATTTGAAATGTTTTAAAAAGGTTTAAAATGATTTCAAAGGTTTAACTAATTTTTAACTGGTTAAAAAACTGATTTCAACTAGTTAAACTGTTCTTCGTTTTTCAAAGCTTTGTATTTGGGAAATTTTAGTGATTGTTTTCGAAATTTAAACCGGTTAAAATCCTGGTAGCTTTGTTCGAGAATTCCAGTTTTACGGAATAGCTAGTTAAAACGGGTTTTCAAGCGGCGATTTCAAGTTCCGAGAAAAAGGGTGCTCCTCTGGAAAATTGGTTTTAATGAAAACAACCGGTTAAAATGCGATTTCAACCGACTATTCTCGTCGAATCGGTTTTAACGAGTTTTCTATATATAACTTGAAATTCAAAGAACTAAGTGACGAATCATTTTTAGAAGAACCCCTTGAGCAAGAACGTTTCTCTTACACTCTAAATCAATTTGCGAATCACTCCAAGAAGTCCAAGATCCAATTGAATAGCGAATTGAATCAAGAAATCATACTCTGTTTTTGGTCACTGTTGCGTGCTCTGTTTTTGCTTCTGCTTTGAGTTTTCCAGGTGAATTCAATCCAATTCTTTGTGTGTTTGTTAGCTGCGTGTTTGTCTCTTAATCAGGGTGATTAAGGGCTCTTGTAATAGGGTTTTACAAGTGTTTAGAGGTCTTGTAGGGTTCAAGACTAGGTGCAGCTTTACGGTTTTCGTTTTGCATGTAGTGTTCATGTAAAGCTGGTTTTTAGTGAATTGATTGAATTTGTGTGGTTAGGAAACTGGATGTAGCCTTTGTTGAAAGGTGAACCAGTATAAATCTGCTGTGTTGTTCTTCTTCCCTTAATCTTTTACATTCGGCAATCGAATTTTGAATTGTAATTGAATTGGATATATGATCAATTGATTAAGAGCATTTCAAGAACCTATTAAAACTGGTTTTAATCTTCAATCTGAATCTGGTTTTTCATATTTGGGTATTGGGTTTCGAAAATCTTTGAAAGTTTAATTCACCCCCCCTCTTAAACTCGGCCATTTATTCCAACAATTGGTATCAAGAGCTGGTTCTTGAAAAATATTCAAGTTTTCTGAAAAATTTCAAACATGGCTGAAGGAAAATTGCCTTTTGCAGAGGGTGCTTCTATAAACAGGCCACCAATGTTTTCTGGGGTAAACTAGCCATTTTGGAAAGTTAGAATGAATATTTTCATTGAATCAATTGATATAGGAATTTGGAATGCTATAGTCAATGGACCGTATATCCCTAAAGAAGAGAAACCATGGGAAAGTTTAAATGCTGATGAACAAAAGAAAGTGCAATATGATTGTAAAGCAAAGAACATCATTACATTTGCACTTAATCTTGATGAATTCTTTTGTGTTTCGCAGTGTTCCAATGCTAAAGAAATGTGGGAAGTGTTGGAGGTTACTCATGAAGGAACAACTGATGTTAAAAGAGCTAGAAAGCATACTTTAATCCAAGAGTATGAGATGTTCGAGAATGCTTCCAGGAGAAACTGTTTCGAGATGTGCAAAGAGGTTTACACACATTATAAACCATCCGATCGGCCTTGGAAAAGTGTTTGAGAAAGAGGAGCTGAACATCAAAGTGCTGAAATGTTTGGATCGAAGTTGGCAACCCAAAGTAACAGACAATTTACGAATCAAGGACTTGTCAACAATGAGTGTTGCTTGCACTTTTTGGAAAGCTAAGGGAACATGAGCTTGAGTTGAATAGACTTGCTTGAACAAGAAGACAATGACAAGAAAAAGAAAGGGCTGGCCTTGAAGACTTTGGTTCACAAGGAGGAGAATAGTGAGGATGAAGGACATGGAGGAAGTGATGCAGAAAATCTGAACCTCTTAGTTAGAAAGTTCAACAAGTTCTTGAAATACAAGAACAAAGATTACAAGAACAAGAGGTATAATAAGAAATCTGATTTAGCTTCTTCTAACTTTACTTGTTTTGGTTGTGGAAAACAGGGACATATTAAGGCTGAATGTCCATACTCACAAAACAAAGAGAGGAATGGAGAAAAGAAGCATGAAAAATCATTCAAAACCAAGAAGGCTTACATAGCATGGGATGAGAATGATATCTCCTCTAGTGATTCTTCAAGTGATGATGAAAGGGCCAATCTTTGCCTTATGGCTGATTGTGATACAGCAAGTAGTGTAAGTTCCTCAACTACTCAAAATGGTCTTCCTTATGATCAGCTGCTGCAAAATTTTCTGGAATTGCATGAAGAGGCTAATAAGGTTGCTTGTTCAAACAATAGGCTTAAAGGTATGAACAATTGGCTAGAGAACAAGGTGAAAGAGCTAGAGAAAGAGCTGGAAAATTCAAAAACTGATTTTGAAAATCTGGAAATGATTTACAAGGCTTCAAGTTGCAATGATGAACATCTTTGAAAAAATCTGCACAAGCTGCAGAATTTTAGAAAATCAAATTGAGTATTTGAACAAATCTCTAGCTAAATTCACCATGGGAAGAGCCAACTTGGATACACTTTTAGACTTTAAAAATTGTGTAACGAATAGAGTTGGACTTGGATTTAAAAATGGTTTTCAAAAGAAACAAAAGCCTTATAGAAATTTCTTTTCACATAGAAAACCGTCCAACACTTCATCTATTACATGCTTTTATTGTATGAACAAGGGACATACTTCAAAATCATGCAAAATCAGAAAATTTGGTGTTCCTAGTGGTCAATATATTTGGAAGCCAAAATGTGGTAGAAAGGTTATTAACTTTGTTGGACCCAAATTGATGTGGGTACCAAATTCTCTCCATTGATTGTGTTTTGCAGGTGTTCTTGAAGGCCAAGGAATCATTGTGGTATCTAGACAGTGGCTGTTCAAGGCACATGTGTGGTGACAAAGGAAGTTTGTCAAACTCACCTTGAAAAATGGAGGTTTTGTCACATATGGAGATAATAATAAAGGGAAAATCCTTGGAAGTGGTGATGTTGGTAACATTTCTTCAATCCTCATTGAAAACGTGTTATATGTTGAAGGTTTGAAGCATAATCTTCTTAGTATTAGCCAGCTATGTGATAAAGGTTTTAGAATCACTTTTGAATCAAATCATTGCAAGATCATTGAGAAAAATTCGATAAAATCTGCATGTTAGGCAAGAGAATTGAGAACATTTATATGCTTGATCTTGATCATATGTGTGCAACTAATTTTACATGTCTCATGTCTAAGGAAGATAGTTCATGGCTTTGGCATAGGAGAGCTGCACATATTAACATGAACCATTTGGAAAAACTGTTTTCAAAAGAACTTGTTTTAGGGTTACCTAAACTGAAATTTGAGAAAGATAAAATCTGTCATGCATGCCAAAAGGGTAAACAAACCAAAGTTTCTTTTAATCTGAAAAATTATGTGTCTACAACAAAACCTTTGGAATTGCTGCATTTGGATTTGTTTGGTCCATCTAGAACAATGAGTATTGGTGGAAACTATTATGCTTTGGTTATTGTTGATGACTATTCTAGGTTTACTTGGACTTTGTTTCTGAAAAATAAAAGTGATGCATTTCATGCTTTTAAGAAACTTGCCAAGGTTTTACAAAATGAAAACAGCTGCTGACATAAGTGCTCTTAGAAGTGATCATGGAGGAATTTGAAAATGAAAAGTTCAATCATTTTTGTGAAAAATATGGGATTAAGCATAACTTTTCAGCACCTAGGACTCCTCAACAAAATGGTGTTGTTGAGAGGAAAAATAGATCACTTGAGGAACTAGCTAGGACAATGCTTAATGAATCAAACATCCCTAAATATTTTTGGGCGGATGCGATAAATACTGCATGTTACATAATAAATAGGGTTTTGATAAGACCTATTTTGAAGAAAACCCCTTATGAATTGTACAAAGGGAGAAAACCCAACATAGCACATCTTAGAGTGTTTGGCTGCAAGTGTTTTGTTTTAAATAATGGCAAAGAAAAACTTGTCAAATTTGATGCTAAAGCTGATGATGCATTGTTTTTAGGCTATTCTTTACATAGCAAAGCATATAGGATCTTCAACAAGAGATTAGCTATCATTGAGGAATCAATACATGTTGTTTTTATGAGACTAATGTGCAAAATGAAGGTGCGAGTGAGTGGTGCAGAGTGCGGTGAAGAGAACTTAATTGAAGGTGTATCAACTGAACATGTAGAAACTGATAAAGCTGCTGCAGGTGGAATTTTAGCTGGTGAAAATTAGAAAGAACTGACTGAAATCCTGGCACCAGAATTAAATTCTGCAGAAAATGATCTACCTAAAGAATGGAGGGTGCCTCGCAATCTGTCCATTGGAAATGTGATAGGAGATGTTCAGAAAGGTGTTTCTACAAGAAGGTCTATGCATGATACATGTTTAACTGCTGCATTTATTTCTCAAGTTGAGCCTAAATGTGTTGATGATGCATTATTAGATGAAAACTGGATTTTGGCAATGCAAGATGAACTGAACCAATTTAAAAGGAATGAGGTTTGGGAACTAGTCCCTTGCACACCTAACATGAATATAATTGGCACAAAGTGGGTGTTTAAAAATAAAATGAATGATCAAGGAGTAATAACTAGAAACAAGGCTAGGCTTGTAGCTAAAGGGTATAACCAAGAGGAAGGAATAGATTATGAGGAAACATATGCTCCTGTTGCTAGGTTAGAAGCTGTTAGGTTATTACTTGCTTTCTCATGCATGATTGGATTCAAACTGCATCAAATGGATGTGAAAAGTGCATTTTTGAATGGATATATAAATGAAGAAATTTATGTTTCACAACCATCTGGATTTGTTGACCACAAATTTCCTCACCATGTATATAAGCTCAAGAAGGCTCTTTATGGACTCAAGCAAGCTCCAAGACAATGGTATGAAAGGTTGAGTAACTTTCTTATCTCTCAAAACTTTGAAAGGGGCCAAGTTGATAAAACTTTGTTCATTAGGAAGTCTTTGGACAGACATAATACTTGGTTCGAGGTTTATGTGGATGATATAATCTTTGGATCCACTAATGAGAAGCTTTGTGAAGAATTTGTTGCAGCTATGCAGGGGGAGTTTGAGATGTCAATGATGGGTGATCTAAACTTCTTCTTAGGCTTACAAGTCAAGCAATTAGATCATGGAACATTCCTCAATCAGTCAAAATATTGCAAAGAGCTGTTAAAGAAATATGAGATGGACAGCTGCAAAGAATCAAGCACACCCATGGCTACCAGCAGCTATCTTGATGCGAATGAAAGTGGTAAACCTTTTGATTCCACTAAGTATAGAGGTTTGATTGGTTCACTATTATATCTAACTGCTAGTAGGCCAGATATAATGTTTAGTGTATGCATGTGTGCTAGGTTTCAATCTAATCCTAAAGAATCACATTTTGCAATTGCCAAAAGAATCTTGAAATATCTAAAAGGAACTATTAATGTTGGTTTGTGGTATCCTAATGGTGCTTCTTTTAATCTAGTGGGCTATTCGGATGCAGACTTTGTTGGATGTAAACTTGATAGAAAAAGCACTAGTGGAACTTGTCATCTACTAGGAAGTAGTCTAGTATCATGGCATAGCAAAAAGCAAGCTAGTGTGGCTTTGTCTACTGTTGAAGCTGAGTATGTAGCAGCTGGGAGCTGTTGTGCTCAAACTCTTTGGTTAAAACAACAGCTTTTTGATTATGGTTTGAAACTAGATCACATTCCTATTAGGTGTGACAATACAAGTGCTATCAACTTAACAAAAAATCCTATTTTGCACTTTAGAACAAAGCATATAGAAATAAGGCACCATTTCATTAGGGATCATGTTCAAAAAGGAGATTGCATTATTGAATTTGTTGACTCTAATAACCAACTTGCTGATATATTTACCAAACCACTCCCAAAAGATAGGTTTTTCCAATTAAGAAATGAGTTGGGTGTCCTTGATGTTTCAAATGTGATATAATTCGTGTATGTGATTCATTTCTGCTGTTATTCATGCTGTTTTATATGTTTGAATGGTTAAATCTGCATATGTGTTGATTAATTGCAGTTAGATTTGCATATTGGATGTTATAAGTGAAATCTGCAATGTTATTCAGGATTTTAGTTAGTTGTTTCGAGCTTTTAATCAGTTGTTTTGCATAATTTGGGGCTGCAGTGGATGTGCAGTAATATCTGTCTCTGTTTTAGCCAGTTAATCTGTCGATTTAGTCAGTTAAAATCATTTATCTGCATTAAATCAGTATCAGGATTTCTGTTTTAATCAGCTGTTTCTCACAAATCAACTAACTGAAATTGACTGTCACCATGCAAAGTTTAAAATTTGAACGAATTTACTGTTAAACTGCATTGATTCACATTTAATTGGTGCATTTAAATTGATTAATTGAGAAATGTGAATCTGAACATGATAAATAAAATTGGTTAGAAAGAATCTTGACTTCTATTTTGTCTTGTAGTGGCTTTGCTTTACTTTTTAGCTGGTTTCTCTCTCCAAATACGTATTGCATCCAACCAACTGAATTCCTTGGTCAAGTCTGTGCATACTGCATATCTCTGTCCCATATATTCCTACTGAATGCATTTTAATTGCTTCTTTGACTGAATAAAGCATTGATTTGATAAAACCTGAAAATCTGAAATGTTAAATACATGTGTTGTGCATTTCTTCACTGTTATTCACCCTGCCCGTGTAAAAAATCTGCATAATCCATTCTCTATACTCTGTTTCTCTACACTTTATCTTTTCTGAAATGGCATCTTCAAGCAACCCAAGGAAGAGATCAAAAAATGCTGGGTCATCCAAAAATAAGGAACCTGAAATTCCAGCACCTCCTTCATATAGACATGGTTCTATTGAAGCCTGGTTTGATGGTGATGAAGAGAGGATTGAAAAGTTTCAATCTCATATCAGTAAAAAGACTATTAATCCACCAAAAATTTTGAGCTTTCAGTGGCTAGAGGATGATGATTAAGTTGGATCTATAGAGAAATTGCTGCTGTTGTTCTTTATTTCTTTTCTGCTGCTTGTGCCCTACTGATTCCGGTGGAAAATCTCTGTTTCGTTGGTTTATTGTTTGTCTGCTGCTTTATTCGAGATGCAGATAGCTGGTTTTTAGCTCGGACTGCTACTTGAACAAGCTGTGTTTGCTGGTTTTTGGATTGTCATTCGTTGTTGCTTGGTGCATTGATTACATTGCTTGATACGTTAATTTGGCTGCTGCTACACAGATTCTGCTGTTGCTGCTGCACTCATTCTGCTGTTGTTGTTGTTTGCATTCATGTTTTTGCATTTCATTTTTTTTATTGGGTATAATGCCCATGTATGTTGAACAATCTTATTTTACTGCATATGCTATTTTATTTCTATTCCCTTGTGCTATTTGATGATTCCAAAGGGGGAGAAATTGTTGAATGCATTTGAAGGCACATGAAGCGCAAGTGCAAGTGAAAGGGGAGAATCGATCCGCAACATCCGGAGCGTCTGCTCGCTGTGAAAGCGCTTCGCTATACTTACGCTATATTGCTTGCTATTTTTAATGCTATATTGTTTTACCACACTGTTATGCTATTTCTGCTGCTGTATTTTGTTTTTGTGCAGGACTCCTACATTCTTCAAAGACAATGAATCATCAAGTGGTTGTCATCATCAAATAGGGGGAGTTTGTTGGACTTGAAGATTTGGTTTCAAGTGGATTTGATGTCTCCAACCACCTTTGATGATGAAGATGATGGTGCTTGAAGAATGAAGATTATGTCTTATGTTTAGAGAGTCCTAGGTTGTGTGGTATGTTGCATTTCAATTAATCTTGGACTTAATCTTGGGGTTTAAAATGATTTGAAATGTTTTAAAAAGGTTTAAAATGATTTCAAAGGTTTAACTAATTTTTAACTGGTTAAAAATCTGATTTCAACTAGTTAAACTATTCTTCGTTTTTCAAAGCTTTATATTTGGGAAATTTTAGGTGATTGTTTTGAAATTTAAACCGATTAAAATCCTGGTAGCTTTGTTCGAGAATTCCAGTTTTCGGAATAGCTAGTTAAAACGGGTTTTCAAGCGGCGATTTCAAGTTCCAGAAAAAGGGTGCTCACTGGAAAATTGGTTTTAATGAAAACAACCGGTTAAAATGCGATTTCAACCGACTATTCTCGTCGAATCGGTTTTAACGAGTTTTCTATATATAACTTGAAATTCAAAGAACTAAGTGACGAATCATTTTTAGAAGAACCCACTGAGCAAGAATGTTTCTCTTACACTCTAAATCAATTTGCGAATCACTCCAAGAAGTCCAAGATCCAATTGAATAGCGAATTGAATCAAGAAATCATACTCTGTTTTTCGTCACTGTTGCGTGCTCTGTTTTTGCTTCTTCTTTGAGTTTTCCAGGTGAATTCAATCCAATTCTTTGTGTGTTTGTTAGCTGCGTGTTTGTCTCTTAATCAGGGTGATTAAGGGCTCTTGTAATAGGGTTTTACAGGTGTTTAGAGGTCTTGTAGGGTTCAAGACTAGGTGCAGCTTTCTGGTTTTCGTTTTGCATGTAGTGTTCATGTAAAAACTGGTTTTTAGTGAATTGATTGAATTTGTGTGGTTAGGAAACTGGATGTAGCCTTTGTTGAAAGGTGAACCAGTATAAATCTGCTGTGTTGTTCTTCTTCCCTTAATCTTTTACATTCGGCAATTGAATTTTGAATTGTAATTGAATTGGATATATGATCAATTGATTAAGAGCATTTCAAGAACCTATTAAAACTGCTTTTAATCTTCAATCTGAATCTGGTTTTTCATATTTGGGCATTGGGTTTCGAAAATCTTTGAAAGTTTAATTCACCCCCCCTCTTAAACTCAGGCATTTATTCCAACAAGAACAATTCAAGAGACAGATTTCAAGATCAACAGAAAAGGTACACAAGAAAATATGATTTCAATTCTTCTAATTTCTCTTGTTTCAACTGTGGGCAGCTAGGACATGTTAAGATGGATTGTCCTCTCATGAATCAAAGTAAAGAAAGAAGCCCAGAAAGAAAAGAAAGAAAAGACAAAGAGAAACGAAATCATCACTTCAAGAAAGGAAAGAAAGCCTACATGGCTTCGGATGAAAGTGAATCTAGCAAGTCATCTACTTTAGATTTTGAATCTGAAAATCAAGCAAATCTATGCCTTATTGCAAATGCTGAAACATCAAGCCAAGTGAGTAATTGTGAAACTGATCACAGTGAGAATTATGATACTTTATTAGATGCATTTAAAGAACTGCAAGATAAGCAAGAAAGCAGGATCATTAGATTAATTGACTAAAAGGACAAAACAGTTGGCTAAAAAATAGAGTTCTGAAACTGGAAAATCAGATTGAATCTGATAAGTCTGAATGTGATAAAATCAATCCTGCTAAGTGTAAAAACTGCAAAAATCTTCAAGATAAAGTTGCTTATCTGATAAAAACATTAGGAAAGTTTCAATTGGGACAAAATACTCTTCATCAACTATTAAACTCTCAAATTGGTTACTCAAATAGAAATGGTCTTGGGTATGGAAAGTCTGTAACACATTATCCAGCTGCTAAATATAAATCTTTCACAAATAACAGATTTAAAAAGTGTTTTTATTGCTTGAAAGATTCAGCTTTAGAAAGAATCAAGAAGAGAGTCTTGATTAGCATTTTTCTTAATTGTTTTCTTTCTCTGTGTTGAGATCGTTTTGTGGGGTTACGAAACCTATATCTTGGTGATTGGGGTGATCACTAAAACTTGGTATGAGTATGGGATTAGATCGAATTCTATAGGGTTTAGAATTTCATCTTTGTGGTTTTGGTAGTCTTTAGAAGAGAGGTTCTTGTAAAAACTTAATTTTTAGTGATTTGAGATCTGTTAGTGTTACAAATCAAAACTGGATGTAGCTCTTGAAAAAGAGTGAACCAGTATAAATTCTTGTGCATTCTTCCTCTTCTTTTATCATCTTTAATAATTGTCTGATATAACTAATCGACTATTTCTCATAAATCAGTTAACTAATATGTTCTTGACTGTATCAGAAAAATATGAAACTTCACAGTTTTCAAAGAAAATACAATATCAATTCATCCCCCTTCTCGATATATCTCTGCGTATAACAAGAGTGAAGGAGGGGTACTTCTTTCTTTAACTTTATAGAAAACATTTATATTTGATTGAAGATATACCAAAACTCTTGTCTATGGTATCATAGTAACTAAAGCTCAGGAAGAAAATGACCATCGAATTCTTAGCCTTAGATAAAGAGAATCCTCTTAAATATTATATATATATATGGAAAATCTCCATTAAAATTATAATAAATTTAAATAATATCCGTACAACAGGTTTATTTACAATTCTAAATTAATAAGGTGTTATATAAAATTAAAATTAACAGGTGACAAAGACATTATGTAAATAATTTTTTGGTTTAATATGTTTCTTATTTTAATTTTTTGTGGGTATTTTTGGAATGTGTTTCTACTATTATTATTTTTTTTCAATATACTTTCAAGCTTTTGTTAAAATCAATCAATATGATCACTTATCTTAAATTGGTGTGAATGGTGTTAAAAGAATGATCACGTAGTACATAAGAGAACACGTGTTAGATGCATAACATCTCTAAGAGAGAGAGGGGAAACAGAAAGAGAAAAAAAGACAAATGAAATAATACTCTTAGACGTGATATGTGCATCTGACATATGTATTGTAATCTGTTACGTAATCACTCTTTTAATGTCATCCATATCAATCTAATAGAAAGGACGACTATATTAATTGATTTTAATAAAAATTTAGATTATATTGAAAAAAAAAGATAATAGTATGAATACACTATAAAAATCCACAAAATATTAGGACAAAAAAGTTTACTAAACTTAATTTTTTTATTGGAAAGATGTCAGGTTTGAATGACTATCATGTAAAGAAGATAATAGTATAAATACACTGTAAAAATCCATAAAATATTAGGACAAAAAAGTCTATTAAATTTAATTTTTGTATTGGAAAGATATCAACTTTGAATGAATATCTATTCACATGAGAATTACTAATTAATCTCTATTAATTATAGATTATTAATCTAATAATTGTGTTTTTTATATGTATATGGAACATGTACGAAGAAAGAATTAAATACATGAAATTAACCAAATAATTTATATATAAAATATGAGATTGTAAACATTTTAATTTTATTTATCTGTGTTTTAATTGAAATTATGATATTTGATAAGTTTTGATTGTTTCAATTTATGATTTTTAGTTCTTATTAAATAAATATTTTTAAAATAGAATATATATATATATATATAAACAAATGATTATTATAATTTATATTCTCATCAATATAAATAATTTGATTTCCAAATAAATGTATAGATAAAAGATATTTTATTTCTTTTTAATTTCTTATAAAATGAAAATTTTCAACTTTAGATAACATGCAAAAACAACTTTTATGATACGTATTTTTAATATAGAATAAATATTTATATTTAAGCAAATGATTGTTATATTCTTATTAATATAAATAATTTGATTTCCAAATACACATATAGATAAAAGACATTTTATTTCTTTTAATTTCTTATAAAATGAAAATTTTCAAAACAAGCAAAAGGGTTAAATATGTTTTTAGTCCTTGAATTATTTGTCAAAATTGTGTTTTGTCCCTAAGCTAAAAGAAGAGAAACTATATCCCTCTCTTTTTCTTTTTTTCACCCATCCATCTCACCACGTATTGTTTGAGAACATTTTATGTAACATGACATAAAAAAATTCTTTTTTAAAATAAAAGATTTTATAAATCAAAATGAAAACTAAACAATGTAAAAAAATACTATATATTTCTAGGTGAAGTTAAATAAATTAAATAGAAGTGACTATGGATTGGATTTTTAAAAATCGAGTCTAGATCCAATTCAAATCCAATAAAAATGATTGGATCAAAATCCAAATCCTTTTTAATTATATGAAATTAATATAGAATTTTTTATCCAACTAAAGTGTATTAAATAAGGTTAAATCCATATTCAATCTACTTTCTTAATTAATTTAAATTTAGATTCATTTTTTCAAATGAGATTTAAATTTAGAATCACGGTCAGACTTAGCACGACCTAAGTTTAGGTCGGTTGGGCTCGACCTAGACCTTTATCAACTAGGCCAGACCTCAATCTAACACAGCTCGACGCGCAACCAAATTGACTTAGCTCGTTCCTAGTCTGTGTTGAACTGGCTCAACCTGAGTATGTTCTAACTCGGCTTAACCTCAGGTCAATTTGATGGTACCTAGGCCTTTTTGGACTCAACATGACCCGACTTTGGCATGACATGGCTTGACATGGGTCAGAACTAACTCGAACTGATTCAAGTCGACTAACCCATTTCGATTCATGTGGACCAAAGTTGGGCCAACTCAACAAGACTTCAGCCCTTTTTGACTTAATAAGATCCAAACTTGGGATGAAGATCTGGGCCCCAGTTGACAGGGTCAAGCTAGAAAGATGAATTAGGCTTTGGAGACTTGGGCTAGGGATGACTTGGGTCGACCAAGAATTGACAAACTTTGGTTGACAAAGCCCCTTGGTTGATTTGAGTCGACTAGCTCGCAAGCCAATTTGGGTCAACCTAACCTTGGCCCATGCAGGTTGCCTAAGACCTAGCTGACTCTTGTTGATTGATCCCAGGCTAATTCGATCCCAGTCGACTAGGCTTTAGTTGACTCGGGCTGAGTAGGGTTAACAAGCCCAAGTTGACTTAGGTCGATTGAGCCTTGGTCAGCCTTAGGCCAAATCGAATCGACTGGATCGGGGCGACCCAGATTGATTAGACCTAGACTGACTTAGGTCGACCAGTTCCTAAGATGATTCATTTAGACTAAGCCTGGGGCAACTAGGCTTGAGTCAACTCAGGTGGACCTAGTCCATGCTAACTCGAGGGGATTGGACCCAAGCTAACTCTAGTTTGTTAGGCATAGGCAGACTCTTGTCGATCGAGCCTTTGTCAAATTTTGTTGATTAGGATAGGATAGACTCGGGTCAATCAACTCCAAGGTCGATTTGGGGCAACTAGGCTCGAGCTTAATCAGGTTGACTGTGACTAGGTTGACTCGGGTCTACCTAGGTCGGGTCAATTATGCTCAACCTGGGCTAGGCTGACTCTGGTCAACATGGATCATACTGATTCAACTTGATCTAGTCCTTGGCCTACTCAGATTGAATTGGGCTCGAGTCATCTCGGGTCAATCTGAGCCTATGCCAACTATGCCTAACCTGAGATTGGACTGACTTTACTCGACTTAGATTCGACTCGATCTAATATTTTATAACTTGAAATTACTAAGAAACATCTTAATCTTAGATTTTTAAAATTCAAAAAATTATCTAATCTATATTCAACCCAAATCCAATTAAATAGATTAGATTTTAAAAAAAAATCATTAAAATGGATAAGTAATATAGATTTGGATCAATATGGATTAGATATTTCAATGTGGGTCATAATTAGTATATATTTTATTATTAATTGGTGATTGATTCATTTTATAATTATGTAGTAACCAATTATATTATTATATTATAGAAAATTATATTATATTATACTATATAAATTAATAAAATTGTAAATTGATTGAATTATATATAATTGATTTTATATATAATATAATAATTTTATGTTTAAACTATATAAGTTTACAAATTTTTATAATTTAACTATATAAAATTATAAAAAGTTATATTATATTATATAAATTAATAAAATTGAAAATTGTTTGAATTGTACATAATTTTATAAAATCTCATAATATAATATATATATATATATATATTATTGATTGATTTTATAATTTTATAACTATTTTATTAAATAATGAATTTTAAATATTTTTTTGTTTAACTTATATAAATAATATATTTTATTTAATTTTTCCTTTTAAATTATAAAAAATTATAATTTTATACAAATAAAATTGTATTATATTTATATAAAATTAATAAAAGTATAAATGTGTCCATGAATTATACTTATATAATTTAAACAGTAAATAAATTGTTTTATTATGTGATAGAAATGGAGAAAAAATTACTTGAAATTTTGGAAGGAAGACTCATTATTTATATATATATATATAGATATATTATTGATTGATTTATAAAAGAGTTGTGTTATTTGAATAAAATTTGTTTATATTATAAAAGTAAAGTAAAAAATATATAAGGACTTGTTTGTTGTACCATTCTTTTAATGGATGAATTTGATAATTTATTTGGACACTTTTGAGACTTTAAACTATTAATAATTTTGTTTTGGTTGAAAGTCCTTCTAATGAAATAATTTGGATACTTAAAATATGTGCATCCTCCAATAAATGTAATGGAAAGTATTATTAGTTACCCTGTAGAGCTTCATCATAGTTTTGTCCTTAAAAGACACCTCAAAGGATTAAGGGAGGAAAGTGTATATAAATTGTCATTGACCCTGACTCCTAAATGATGTGGGACTATTGGGTGTATCGGAATAAGTCCCAAAGTTGAGGACTAAGGGGAATGAGGATTCGAATTTGGAACTCCCTTATGTTTCCCCTTTCACTCTAAGGTGATGGCAGGATCCTACTTTTGGAGCCTTTTTGTTTCATAATTCTTAGTCTGTTTGTTAGAATGTTCCATTTTTTTAATAGAGGACAAACCTAATGCACGCGAGAGATAATTATCCATGTACTATTCTCGAGAAGAGAGAAGTCGTACTGGTCCTCCCGGATCATCTAAATTCCAAGAGCGAAGAGAAAGTTGGATCTATATTGGATCTTATCTGAATCACCCATCTATCCTCCTGAGGATAAGTTTGATTTCAAACATTGGTTCAAATACACCATGCTAATACGTCTTGGATGATCTACATTTCAGGGTTAGATGTTCAACGAACACATCAAACTATATCCATGTTACTTTCAAATCTTGATGCAATTATCTTTCTTTTTTTTAGATGAAATCCTTCATATTGTGGCATATTAAAATGAAAAAAAACTATAAATCAAAATGAAAACTAAACTAAATAAAAAATATTGTATAATTCAAAATTAAATTAAACAAAATGTAGTAAAGTTTTAAAGTACAAGAAAGAATTAGATTAATTTTATCCATATCTGAACATTATTGTATTGTATATAAAAAAATCCATAAGAATAAAATAACAGATATTCTAAACTGTTGAATGATTTGAGATTTGATGATGTTTGTTAACTTGTTAATCGTGTTTAATTCTATGCTGGATGCGTGGTTAATGTTTGCTTAAATGTTTTTAAGATTGTTCGAGATGATAGATTACTTGTATAGATTAATCATATGAATAATGATAAACTGTTGTTTTTGTTATTCATCAGTTAGTCTACTAATTCTACTTCTCTAGTAGACTATTTCATTAAATGTACCAGGTACACAGGTTTAATGAAAATAACACACTAGTCTGAGTCTTCAGTTGACTATTCTGTTCTTGGCACCAACCTTATGCAGTAAACGCACAAAACGCGACCTTAGGACTTTCAAAAGGTGAAGACCCATTGCATATCAGTTGGCCTATAAATATATCCTTCATGGACGCATCTAGTAGCGAAAAGATTCAAGAGAAAACTCTCAAGAGCTACAACTTTCAAGAGCAAGAAGATTTCTGCAAGAATTTTAGTTTTTACTGTTCAATCAAGATTTTCTTTCTTTCACTGTATTTTGTATTCTTTGATCTCGGGTTAGAGATTCATAAGTGGGTTTTAGAACCCTGTGACTGTGATTGGGGTGATCACAGAGACTCAGGTTGAGTCTGTGGGTGGTTTTCTATTCTATAGTGTTTAGAATAGGTTTCTTAGTTTTCTTGTAGTGTTCGAGAAAGGATTTTGTGTAAAGAATACAATTTTTGTTAGTGATTAGGATCTGCAGAGTTGCAGATTACACACTAGATGTAGTTCTTGCATAAAGAACGAACCAGTATAAATCTTTGAGTCATTTTCTCTCTTCCTTCATCATCTGATATATTGTGCAGTAAGAACTAACCTACTATTTCGCGAATATCAGTCGGCTAATTTTTTGCAAATTGAACCAGTAGTTTTTCTTTTACGAATTAGTTTTCATAAAAGCTGCATATCAATTCAACCCCCCCTTCTTGATATTATTCCGCTGCTAACAATTGGTATCTAGAGCAGGTTCTTGTAAGGTACTCAAGTTCTTATTAGGATGGGAGACAAGCTTCCCTTTGCTGAAGGTGCTTCCACCAACAGACCCTCTCTTTGTAGGAGTAAATTATCCATTCTGGTAGGCCAGAATGAAGATCTTTTTCGAGTCTGTTGACAGGGGTGTGTGGGATGCCGTGGTTAATGGTCCATATATCCCTACCATCAAAGGTGAAGATGGACAGCTGGTTGAAAAGCCATGGGAACAATGGTCTGAAACAGAGAACAAGAAGGCATAGTTCGACAGTAAGGCTAAGAATATTTTAACTTCTGCTCTTAACCTTGATGAATTTTTCAGGGTTTCACAATGCACCACAGCCAAAGAAATGTGGGATATCCTTCAAGTGACACACGAAGGTACAACTGAGGTGAAAAGGGCAAGAAAACACACTATCATACAAGAGTATGAGATGTTTCGTATGCAGCCTGGTGAGACCATCCAAGATGTGCAGAAACGATTCACTCACATAGTGAATCATTTGCTTGGATTAGGGAAGAAGTTCGACGATGAAGAGCTCAATATAAAGGTCCTTAAATGCTTGAGTAGGAGTTGGCAACCAAAGGTTACAGCTATCCTGGAAACAAAGGATTTGACGATCATGAGCACTTGCTACCTTGTTCGGGAAACTCGAGAGAACACGAATTGGAGCCGAGTAGGTTGGATCAAATTGAAAATTCGAAAAGCAGAGCAAGAGCTTAGCGCTAAAAGCAAAGGAGTCCATCAAGAGTGATGAAGAGAAAAATGATGAGAGTACTGAGTTTGCTATGTTGGTCAAAAAGTTTGGTAAATTCCTTAAAAGGAAAGACAGTTCAAAGGACAGATTTCAGAGGAGGTATAACCGAAAACCAGATTTTAATTCCTCTAACTTTTCTTGTTTTAATTGTGGACAGCTAGGACATGTTAAGGCAGATTGTCCTCTTTTAAATCAAAGAAAAGAAAGAAGTCCAGAAAAGAATGAGAGAAAAGACAAAAGAAATCAATATCTCAAGAAAGGGAAGAAAGCTTATATGGCCTGGGATGATAGTGATTCCAGTAAATCTTCAAGTTCAGATTCTGAATCTGCAAATCAAGCCAATCTGTGTCTTGTAGCCAATGAAGACACTGCTAGTCAAGTAAGTTCATGTGATTCTGATATGAGTGAGAATTATGACACTATGTTTAATGCTTTCATTGTATTTCATGATGAAGCAAAGAAGATGGAATATCAGTTTAATCGGCTAAAAGGACTAAATAGTTGGCTAGAAAATAAAGTGCAGGAACTAGAAGATCAAAATAGTAGACTGAAGGATGAAAACAATCAACTAAAAGATAATGTACTGCAACTAAAAAACCAGAAAGATTCTGAAAGATCCGTAACTGATAAAAATGAATCTGCGAATTGTGAAAACTGTGTTAACCTTCAAAATAAAGCTGGTTATTTGATCAAAACATTGGCAAAATTTCAAATTGGTCATAATACCTTAAATCAACTTTTACATTCTCAAATTGGTTATTCAAATGGAAATGGGCTTGGCTATGGAAAACGTTATCATACTGCAAAGAACAAATATTATCCCAGGAACAGATTTAAAACATGTTCTTATTGTTTGAAACATGGTCATATATCTAAGTTTTGCTATGTCAAGAATTTTGGGATTTCAAGAGGTGAATTTTATTGGAAACCCAAAACACATGTTGTTCCTAACTTGAAAGGACCCAAATGGTTTTGGGGACCTAAATTTGTCAATTAAACCTTGTTTTGCAGGTCTATCATGGAGCAAAAAGAACCTTATGGTATCTGAACAGTGGATGCTCCAAACACATGACAGGAGATAAATCAAAGTTGATGAATTACAAGGAATGTGAAGCTGGAGCTGTTACTTTCGGTGATAATAGCAAAGGAAAAATTAAAGGATCTGGAGATATTGGCAACTGTATTTCCTCACAGATTAAAAATGTACTTTATGTTGAAGGACTAAAACACAATCTCCTAAGCATAAGTCGGCTATGTGACAAAGGTATGAAAATCACTTTTGATGCAGAATTCGTGTCATTTTCAATTGTAAAGCTGCGAGATATAGTGCATATTGGGAGAAGGGTAAACAATGTCTACATGCTGGAAATCAACTCCTCAAATCACAAGAATATCTGTTTGTTAACTAAAGAAGATGATAGCTGGTTATGGCATAGAAGGTGTGGACATGTCAACATGCAGTTGTTGAACAAGATAAGCTGCAAAAGTCTTGTTAGAGGACTTCCTAATGTGAAATTTGTGAAGGACAAAGTTCGTGAATATTGCCAAAAGGAAAGCGAGTCCAAAAGTTCATTTGAATCAAAGAATATCATATCAACTTGGAGACCTCTTGAACTGTTGCACCTTGATCTGTTCGGTCCTTCAAGAACAGTAAGTATTGGAAACAACTCTTATGTTCTTGTGATAGTTGATGATTTCTCAAGGTATACTTGGACACTTTTTCTTTCCTCAAAAGATGAAACTTTTCATGCTTTCAAAAGATTTGCTAAGATCATTTCTAATGAAAAGGATCTTAAAATTGTATCTTTAAGAAGTGATCATGGAACTGAGTTTCAGAATATGCATTTTGAAAAGTTTTGTTATAAATATGGCATATCTCACAATTTTTCTGCACCTAGAACTCCACGACAAAATGGAGTTGTTGAAAGAAAGAACGAGGACTCTCCGAGGAATGTGCAAGGACTATGTTGAGTGAGTCAAAGCTACCAAAGTACTTTTGGGCAGATGCAGTCTCTACAGCTTGCTATGTACTCAATAGAGTTTTGCTTAGACCTATACTAGATAAAACACCTTATGAGCTTTTGAATGATAAAATACCTAGTATTGCATATTTTAAAGTCTTTGGATGCAGGTGCTTCATTCTCAACAATGGAAAAGCTTCATTAGGTAAATTTGATGAGAAAGCTGATGATGGCATTTTTCTTGGTTATTCATTCACTAGCAAAGCATACCATGTCTTTAACAAAAAGAATTTAACTGTTGAAGAGTCTATCCATGTTGTGTTTGATGAGATTTTATGCCAAAAGAGAGAAAAGGTAACTCTCTTGCGGGTTCGATGATGAGAAGCACTGAGGAATCCGAGAAGAATGAAGATGTTGCGAGAAAAAGTCTGCTGAAACTATCGAGACAGGATGAACAAGTCGACTATAATCCTGAGTTCGAGTCGACTATCCTGCGACGAGATAATGCATTACCCAAATCCTGGAAACGCATAAGGGATTATCTCCGGACAACATCATTGGGAATGTTGAAAAGGGAGTGACTACTCGCAACTCTTTACATGAATTCTGCAATCATATGGCATTTGTTTCTCAAATAGAACCAAAGAATATTAATGATGCATTGCTTGACCATAACTGGATAACTGCTATGAATGAAGAACTGAATCAGTTTGTTAGGAATGATGTTTGGAAACTAGTTCCTAGGAATAATACAATGAATGTGATAGGAACTAAATGGATTTTCAAAAATATGCTAGATGAAAATGGTATTATCACTAGAAACAAAGCAAGACTGGTAGCTAAAGGTTATAATCAGGAAGAAGGCATAGACTATGATGAGACTTATGCACCTGTTGCTAGATTAGAAACTATTAGGCTATTGCTTGCATACGCATGTCTTAATTGCTTTAAACTCTATCAAATGGATGTCAAAATTGTTTTTCTTAATGGTTTCATAAATCAAGATGTATATGTTGAACAACCACCTGGTTTTATTGACTCTAAGCTTCTTAACCATGTCTTCAAACTCAAAAAGGCTTTCTATGGTCTTAAGCAGGCACCAAGACAGTGGTATGAAAGACTTACAACCTTTCTCATATCACAAGGCTTTAAAAGAGGAGTTGTGGATAAAACTCTTTTTACCAAGAAAGTTGTTAATGACCTTATGATTGTGCAAATTTATGTTGATGACATAATTTTTGGGTCATCTAATCCCTCTTTGTGCCAAGAGTTTGCAGAATCTATGCAAGGCGAGTTTGAAATGTCCATGATGGGAGAATTGAATTTCTTCCTAGGATTGCAGGTGAAACAAATGGAAATTGGAACCTTCATTAGTCAAGCCAAATACTGCAATGAATTGCTGAAAAAGTTCAATATGGAGAGCTGTAAAGAATCAAATACACTAATGTCATCAAACTGCTATCTTGATGTTGATGAATCTGGGAAGGCTGTTGATGCAACTATGTACAGAGGGCTGATTGGATCCTTGCTATATATCACAGCTAGCAGAGCTGATATCATGTTTGCTATTTGTCTTTGTGCAAGATTCCAAGCTAATCCCAAGGAGTCACATTTCACAGCAGCTAAACGTATCTTGAAATACCTCAAAGGAACTGTGAATGTGGGACTATGGTACTCTACTGGTAATGAGCTAAATCTTGTTGGATATCTCGATTCGATTTTGCGAGGTTGCAAATTAGACGGAAGAAGCACCGAGTGGAACATGTCATTTGCTTGGAAATTGTTTAATTTCGTGGACAAGCAAGAAACAGGCATGTGTTGCACTCTCAACAGCTGAAGCCGAGTACATTGCAGTTGGTAGTTGTACAACACAGATTCTATGGTTGAAGCAACAGCTAAGTGATTTCAATCTACATCTTTCTGATATACCAATCTTGTGTGATAATACAAGTGCAATCAACTTAACTAAAAATCCTATACAACATTCTAGAACCAAGCACATTGAAATAAGACATCATTTTATAAGAGATCATATTGAAAAGAAGGATTCTAGGATTGAATTCATTTCTACAAATGATCAGCTAGCTGATATATTCACTAAGCCACTTAGTCGTGAAAGATTTTTCAAACTAAGAAATGAATTGGGTATCCTGAATATCAATCATATCTCTGAAAATTTTCTCTGCTGAGTTGATTAGTTTGTTAATTAAATGAAATAGTGTGCTTATTTCATTAAACTGACAATGTTATCTTACTGTTGCAGATTTCAGTGTGTTAATTTCATGAAACAGTCGATTTATTTCATTAAACTGACAGCAAGGCATTACTGTTACAAAAATAACCTGCTTATTTTCTTGAAATAACAGATTCATTTCATTAATTGCTTGTGCAGTTGTTGTTTGAATATGAACAAACCCATTAATTGCATTGACTAGTCGATTAATTTACGTAACCACAACTTAATTCAAATTGCGGTTCAAGAAATCGGTGATTAATTAAATCAAATTTAAGCCATTTACTGTACAATCTCCGCATTACAGTGCATAGTTATTCAAGCTTGAACAGTAATAGGTGGATGTCTATATTGGGTTTCAGTTTTGTTTTTTAATTTTTCAAAGTATTCTCTGCATTCTTCTGAAATCTGAGCACCTGTGGTTGAGTCCAAATCTGCTCAAAATATTTTGACCATTTATTCACTGCTGAACATGCACACATCTCTCGTATATTGTCTATATATGTTGGCATTTTTAATAGACTTAACCTGCATTCTCCATACTCTATATTTCTGCATACCCTCTATCAGTTCATCTTTTTCTCTCCAGTTTGAAATGACGAACAGTGATGATTCAGACGCCCCTATTGGAAACTTGTTTCAAAGAATAAGAAGATTAATGAGGAACAAAACATCCTCACGCTCAACCGTTGCTTCATCAAGTAGAAGAAACAGGGGATCTACTTCCGGGACTCAAGCAGATCCTATTGAGATTCCTGAGCAAACAGCTGAAGCTTCGGAAAGGAGGTTTCCAAAAAGGTATAAAGTGAGGGTGAAACTCCCTCAACGGATGAATCCTCCACCACCTCCTTCTCCTCCTACAGTAGAAGCCAATGAGGAGACTGAGTCAGATGAAGCTGATGAAGAAGAAAACACTGAAGTTGTTGTTTCTGTAGAACAAAGGATGATGATGAAACAAATTCTATCTCCAAAGATCTTGAAGTTTAGCTGGTTGGAGACGGAAAATCTGAGTTTTGTGCGAAACTCTCTTCAAGCACAGAATCTTCGACAGTTCGTAGAGCTTGAAGGTAACTTTTATGTTGACCTTGTTAAGATTTTCTATACTAACTTGAAAGTCGAAAATGGTGTTCTTGTGTCCAACGTAAAGGCAGGGAGATTCGCATTGATAATACCATATGGAGGGGTATTGCTGGACTGAGGAATAATGGATTAAAAATCAGTAAAGGCAACACAAGTTCATTGCCAAACTTCAACAAAGAAGCTGTTTACAAAGATTGCCTACGTCATTGTGATGAGGCCATGATTCTAAAATACAATGTTGGCCGAATGAAGAGGGACGATAGACTGCTGGCTTTCTTTCTCGCATGGCAGCTCATACCTAGGGGGAGCAATCATGCCCGGCTTATGGAGGAGGATTTGGCTCTGTTGCCTTGCTTAAAAATCGAATTATTGTGAAGCTGGGTCCATGTGATTAAAGGTCACATGTTTAAAGCAAAAGGTTGAATGATCACGAGACTTCCTTATGCCATGCTGATATCCAGATTCCTTGACTACTTCAATGTTCCAACTGATGGAGAAACTATGAAAATTGTCAATCACAAACACACGTTTGACAATTACTATCTGCAGAAGATGGGACTATCCAAAGTAAATGGAGATTGGACCTATGAAGGCGGCACTTCTTACGGACATGGAGGAACTTTCAATGCAGGAACCTCATCAGCACACGAGACAGATTATACAGCATACCAGATGATTCCCTATTGTGCACCACCTTCATATCAGGGAGTCCCTATGTCCGAATTTGAAAGAATGCTTTTATCTCGTCTTAATGATCTAACATCTATGCAGCATAATACGCATGAGACCATGGTGGCCAGGTTCACCAATATAGATGAAGAAATCGAATTAATCCAACTCCAACTTGTTGAGTTGCAAGTCACTGCTGAGAGCTTTGCTGGTCCAAATGCGCAAACCACTTCGGAAGCTATGGAAGTGGATGGCGATAATGCTAAAGAAGAGGATGAAGAAGAGGATGAGGACGAGGATGATGAATGATTCTCTTTGCTGAAATTTATGATTTTATGCATTATTTTTCAGCTTTAAGAACAATTTAATGGAGTGCGTAATAAGCTGTTACAACTATTTTTACGCTTAATCTGCACTTATTTGAACACTATATAGCTGCATTACACTGCTGTTGCTAATGTCAAAGGGGGAGATAATCTACCATCTCTTCTCTTTGTGTTTGTTTTGTTTTGCAGGTTGACATCATCAAATAGGGGGAGTTTGTTGAATGACTTGAGATTTGATGATGTTTGTTAACTTGTTAATCGTGTTTAATTCTATGCTGGATGCGTGGTTAATGTTTGTTTAAATGCTTTTAAGATTGTTCGAGATGATAGATTACTTGTATAGATTAATCATATGAATAATGATAAACTGTTGTTTTTGTTATTCATCAGTTAGTCTACTAATTCTACTTCTCTAGTCGACTATTTTCATTAAATGTACCAGGCATACCGGTTTAATGAAAATAACACGCTGGTCTGAGTCTTCAGTCGACTATTCTGTTCTTGGCACCAACCTTATGCAGTAAACGCACAAAACGCGACCTTAGGACTTTCAAAAGGTGCAGACCCATTGCATATCAGTTGGCCTATAAATATATCCTTCGTGGACACATCTAGTAGCGAAAAGATTCAAGAGAAAACTCTCAAGAGCTACAACTTTCAAGAGCAAGAAGATTTCTGCAAGAATTTTAGTTTTTACTGTTCAATCAAGATTTTCTTTCTTTCACTGTATTTTGTATTCTTTGATCTCGGGTTAGAGATTCATAAGTGGGTTTTAGAACCACTGTGGCGTGATTGGGGTGATCACGGAGACTCGAGTTGAGTACGTGGGTGGTTTTCTATTCTATAGTGTTTAGAATAGGTTTCTTAGTTTTCTTGTAGTGTTCGAGAAAGGATTTTGTGTAAAGAATACAATTTTTGTTAGTGATTAGGATCTGCAGAGTTGCAGATTACACACTGGATGTAGTTCTTGCATAAAGAACGAACCAGTATAAATCTTTGAGTCATTTTCTCTCTTCCTTCATCATCTGATATATTGTGCAGTAAGAACTAATCTACTATTTCGCGAATATCAGTCGGCTAATTTTCTGCAAATTGAACCAGTAGTTTTTCTTTTACGAATTAGTTTTCATAAAAGTTGCATATCAATTCAACCCCCCCTATTTGATATTATTCCGCTGCTAACATAAACTATGATAATTTGTAATTTGGACCAAGAACATCAATCCGAAGAAGGATGAATTTAATCTCTTAAATGATAGATTGACAATATGGTGAACAATATTTCCAACAATTTGAGTAGTAGTAAGAAGATTATAAATTCGATTAACAATGTTTCTTTAATGGATAAATTTCATCTTCAATTGAGAAAATGGACTTTGCTTGAAAAGATCCTTGCATAGCGAAACTATTTTTCTAAGACATTGTGTTCATCAAGCATTATCTGAAGAAACTATATTTATATTAATATAAGTGACATTTCTATCACACTTATAACCTCAAACTAATAAGCCTATTGTTAAAGTAATTCAAACTATAATTATAAAAAATTTAAAACATCACAATATTGAATTTTGTTATCACACATGTACAATTGTGCAAAGTTCGACTTTTGGTTATCGAAAAGTAAAAGATTTTCAATAGAATGATAATTTTGACCATCAAAAAAAAAATTGAAAGAATTATTATATTATTGCAATCAATTCTAAACATGAAAGTAAAAGAAAACATTGAATATAAAACTATGATATTCTTTAGAAATATTGTTCTTTCTCATTATACTTGTATGTAGATTAATAAGGCCATTTAAATATCTTCATTATAAGAGTTAAAATATGTTGATCTAAATCTTATAAAAACTTTCTTATTAAAATATGTTGATATGACATAAAATTTAAGTATTATCTTATATAAAAATAAAAAATTATTTTATTTTCTTGAAAATATTTATATTATAATAATTAAACATGAATTAGAATATGAATTTTATAAGTCTCTTATATTAAAATAAAATTTGATGAAAAAATTATAATATTTACAATAAAAACATCTTTTAAGAAACTAGACGTACAAATTGATTTTTCTATCTATACAACAAAAAATAAATATTAAATTTTAAAATCCAAAAAATTTATATTGAAAATATCTACAAATGAGATCTCCATTGTCACATATTTCTAGCAATTATATTTAACTATAAATCTAGATATAAGAAACAATATTTTCAAAATATAAAAAATTATTGATTCATATAAATAGTAATTCCTTGTCAAATAATTTGACTTTATAATGTTATATGATAAATTTCTAAAATGAAATAATAAATATGTTAATAAGTAATAAAATATTAAAAATATTAATATGTAAAGAAAAATTAAATTTTAGTATACAAAACCTACTTTTCTGAAGAAGAAAAATGGGTCTTGATATATTATATAAAATATTATTAAAATAAAAAATCAATTTCTGCAAAAGAAGTAAAAGATTAAGATGTAAAAGAAATATAAAAATATTTTGATATATCCCTTAATAATATTATTATTATGGTTAAAATTGAAATATTTTCAAATAAAAAACTAAATATTGAAAAAAATTAAAAGAATATCGAAATTCTAAATTATTTTCTTTACTGAAGATGAGAAAATGATAATATTTAGAAGTGATATTTCATCGTATTTAAATTTAATTTATAATAAAATAAAGATTAAAATAAATTATTATTTTTTCCATCTTCCTATTTAAAATTATCATTCTTTTTAATTAAGTATTTTTCTTTTCATGAGTTCTTTATTTTTTATTAGTTTTTTATTTTTATTAATTAAAAATAAAATACTCAATCGAACTAATAATTCAAATACATTTTTTATTAAATCATTCTGAAAATTATAGAAATTATTAATTTTATACAAATTTATAAAATATATTTTATTGATTAATTTTATAATTTGTAATAACTAATTATACTATATTATGTTATAATATATGTTTAAAATATAGAAATTCATAATACTAAGGACATAATCTATAATTGGATTTAATTGACAGTAAAATGAAGGATGATTTTTCTTCTTTTTCTTAGTTTACAATAATATGAATGATTACTTTTATTATTATTTAAAATTATCATTTTTTTTAATCAAATATTTTTCTTCATATACATTTCTTTCTTTTCTATTAAATAAATATTAACTATTTAATAGAAATAATAATTCAGATTCTTGAAAGTTATAAAATATATAACTTTATATAGATTCATAACATATATATATCTCATTGATTAATTGATAATTAAATTTATAATTTTCTAATAATTAATGATATTACATTATATTATATTATTTATAATTATATAAAGTTATATTATATTTATATACAGTCAAAAAATTTAAAAAATAATTGGATTACATATATATTTTATAAAATATTGATTGATTTTATAATTTTATAATGAATTTATTAAATAATTTGATTGATTGAATTATAATTGTAACGACCCAAGAAACCGCTACTATTATCATACTTAGTATGCAACGTAACTTGTATTAACTGATAATAAAACACATTATATATAAAATTTGTATTTGTATTCAATACAAAAGGAATCTCTACTAGTACAAAATTCTATTATAAGAAATAAAAACATATATAAATATATGCGTATAACTACTTCTTCATCTTCCAATATAATTCTGGGACTCCGAAGTATCCCGCTCACCTATTAAGATATCTGCTCCCGTGTAGCAAAACACGATCATCGCAAGCCAAACAATCGACAATTTTAGGGTAAGCTAATCATCCAAAAATATAACAACACAAAATAATAACATCATGTAGTATTCATCATCACATCATTCTCATACACATTCATCATATAACATACTTAAATGTCCTAAAATCCAATAAATCTTTAATAATTCAAAAGTAACAATACAAATAATATTATCATGTAATGCACATACTCACAACATTCTCATGAACATTCAACATGTTCTAAAAAGAAAACATCTTCCGGAAGACAAGGCTACTATGCCCGAACTCAGAGACTAACACCTGTGGGTCACATTATGATTGGCTACTGTACCGGCACAATAATACTCTGACCACCCTACCCACAGGGTAAGACTACTGTCAACCCTACTCTGGCCCTGGCCTACCTCAATCTAGCCTCAGAGCAGGTCTTCAGCATCCCCCATCGACTCCTCACCACCTGGCATCTTAGTATACGTGACGGGGACTACCAGTGGAACCTGGGATCTCATTGAATTCACTCTAGCATAGCTCACCACCTAAAATGCAAGTTGTACCTCCCCGGATACCAAACATCTCATCAACACACACCAGTAGATTATGGGCACCAAACCCAGGCTCTACTCTGCCTCACATAAAGTTGTACCTCCCCGGATACCAAACATCTCATCAACACACATCGGTAGATTATGGGCACCAACCCCAGGCTCTACTCGGCCTTACATAAAGTTGTACCTCCCCGGGTACCAAACATCTCATCAACACACATCAGTAGATTATGGACACCAACCCTCTAGGCTCTACTCGACCTCACACAAAGTTGTACCTCCCCGGGTACCAAAACCCTCTAGGGAAAGAAACTTTCGTTTCTACCCCTCAAACAAGTTTTCCATCCCATAGATTATCAATACACATTCAAATGTCAACTTAAACATCATAAACAATACAAAAACAAGGTTTTTCACACATTACAATCAATATCACAATAACATTAACTTTCTTAATATTAAGTTACATATTTTTGAACATTAACTTCCCTAACCTGGATTTTCTTTGTTCCTCGATCAGATGAAAACAAACTGCAAATCCCAAACCTTAGTTTCTCTTTTATCTAAAAATCCTGGATAACATCTCCCCATAAAGAGAATTCATTGAGAAAAATCTTCAAAGACCATAAACTTTCCAAAAGAAAATTCTTAAGAATAAACGGACCTAGACTTACCCATTCTCAAAACTGATGGGGAAGAACTCCTCCTTACACTGTTAGCCTCCTATTGCTTCTTGTGGATCTAGAAACCGTTAGGGTTTTCAGTATTTAAACCTTAGAAAAAGTGTAGAGAGGATGGAGAGAGAATCGAGAGAATAGAGAATGGAGGTATGTGAAAACAAACTACCCAACTAGTCTTTTGTTTTTATATATTGTATTATCTTTATAATCTGATATCTTTATAATAGAATATATAATATCTTTATAATCTAATATTTGTAAAATAAAATATATCTATAGTCCAATATCTTTATAATTTAATATCTTTATAACTGAATATTTTTATAACATAATATCTTTATGATCTAATATTTTTATAACATAATATCTTTATGATCAAATATTTTTATAACTGAATATTTTTATAATATCTTTATGATCTAATATTTTATAACTGAATATTTTTATAACATAATATCTTTATAATCTAATATCTTTATAACTGAATATTTTTATAACATAATATCTTTATGATCTAATATCTTTATAACTAAATATCTTTATAATCTAATATTTTTATGACTGAATATCTTTATAATATAATATCTTTATAATATAATATTTTTATAACCAAATATCTTTATAATCTAATATTTTTATAATCTAAAATATTGGATTAATACAATAATCAATAATTTTATTTTTTTAAATTATATAAATAATTTATGTTTAGATTATAGAAATATATAATTTTATATAATTAAATTGTATAAAATTATATTATATTATTAAAATTATATAAAATTAATAAAACTATAAATTGATTGAACTTTATATAATTTTATACAATTTTATAACATATATATGTGTATATATAATTTTATCATTAGTTTACTAAATAGTATATTTTAAATATATGTTTTTAAATTATTATTTTTAATTAATTGAATATTTAAATTATAAAAATTTATAATTTAATACAATTTAATTGTATAATTTATATTATATTGTATAAAAAAAAGTATAAATTATGTAATTAAGTTATATTTATATAATTTAAGTAATAAATAATTTGTTTATTTTTAGTTAGGAAAAAGAAGATAGGTACATGAAATTTTAGAGGCAAATCAAACTCATCTCATACATTCTTCTATCTTAAAATACACTTTTTTATACATTAATTTATAAGAGTTATGTTAATTGGATAAAACCTTTTATGTTATTGAAATAAAGTAAAAAAAAAAGTTATAAAACAATGAAATTTAATAATTTTCTCATTCTTACGAAATTTTCTTTCACTTTCTATCTTTTTTTCAATTAAATCTCCAATTCCAAATCCAAATTCATCTTTGTAACATCAATATCGTTCTCTTTCATTTATGTGTTCTTAATGGTTCTTCCAGAAGTTTAGTAAAATTAAGAGTTCTTCATTTTATATTACATGAATCTTTTATTGTATTTAAATATATTTTAAATTTTGAATGGGCAATTGTTTCATTTGAAAGTAACAAACAATCAATATGTTGGAAGTAACATTGAAACAAATTTGACCCTTAAAAAATAGTGTAGTTGTGTTCTACATGCATCTTTTACCTATATTTCCACAACCATATAAAATAAAATAAAGAACACCAATTACTTTCATTATCTTGTCATAGGTAAACTTCTAATCATTCATCATGGAAGAAAGGTATTCATTTAATAATTATGACATGACAAATATGTGTGATCAAACTTCAATTTTTTCACAATAAGTTTTAACTATAAGTTTATAAAAGAATCAATTGAGAAAAATGATGTTGGTGGATAATCCTTATTTGATTATTTCTACCAAACAAAGGTATTTGATATCTCTATTGGTTAACACTAATTCTGTAGAATCAAAAAGTTAAAATAAGATTCAAAAGATTAATCTAAAATAGTAAAAATATAAAAAAAAATTATTAAATAACCTAGATATTCTAGAATTCTTTTTTGTTTTTAAAGAATAGCATCTAAAAAATCTCTCCAACAATTTTTTCATACAAATTCAAACCTATATATATTGTTTGAAACCAAAAAAATAGAAAACAATTCACCACACAAATTGCATCACTAAATTCTCTATCATCATGCAACAAACAAAGTGTAAAACATGCACCCTTGTACTTTAATAATGTAATAAAATAGCTTGGATACCCAAAATATTTACAAATATCTAATACAATATTCTAACTGTTTAACATATATGTTGGTCCTCCAATTACTTGGAAGTATTATTAGTTGTTTAGTGGTAATAATATTAGTTTTAACACAAATTAAGCACTCATAACTTAAACAAATGAATCTCAACCTTTAAGACTCAATCTTTGTTTATGCATCAACTAATTTTTTTTAAATAAGCTTTTTGACAGGAGAATAATTGGAGATTCCGATCCCAAGTCTTGAATTCTATATGAATGAAATTCAGGTAATCTTTTTCCTTTTCTCTACAATCCTTTTGTAGTCTGAAATTAAAATATTTGACCTAAAATCATTGTTACTATACTTCTCTTGTTTAAATTAGGGTTTGAAATCAAACTTATTTTTAGGAGAATGGATGGAACCTTTTAGGTAAGATCCAATGTAGATCCAACATTTTGTTCACTCATGGGGTTTGGAGATGTGAAAGACCATTACGACTCTCCTCTTCTTGAGAACTCATACATCCCTTATTATATGTAAATTATATCTTGAGGGTAGGTTTGAGTTTGCCTCGTTTGAAAAAACTAGGAGTTTGCCTCGAGAACTCCCAATAACACAACTTCACAAACTAAGAACTACAAGATCACTCGTCCCGAACTATTTGTTGTTGTGAACTCTCCCAAGTGTACTTGTTCCCCTTCTTCCTTTTACCATGACAAGTCTTTGTGAAATAAAATCGATGAGAAGAAAAGTAAGCCAATTAAAGATCCTTTTATCACAACCTTAGACACATCTTTTTTCAAACTTACTCAAGAGAGATAGATAAAGAGACATATGTTTTCGATTCCATAGATCAGGGGTAGATGTTTGTAGTGATTGAAGAGGTCAAAGTCCAAGATGTTAATTATTTAACAACCAAAAAATTTATTCTTCTTATGACTAGATCCAATCTTCTGGTTTTTGTAGAAAAAAGAATGAGAATTCCACATTCTTCCTCTTAGGAAGGATTAGGAAAATCCTATTGATTGCAATTTCTTCCAAACCCTCAGAAAAAGCATGAAGTCATCCTAAGAATGAAAGAGACTATCTCATAGCTATCCATGTCCTCACAATTCAGAGATAATGATGTTGGCATTTTTCAAGACCAAGAGTTTTTGAAGTCCTCCAGTTTTTTATGAAGACCTAAAGTTTTGATGATGAAGATTTAGAGTGACTCAATCAACATTAAATACTTGTGCAATC
Source organism: Lablab purpureus (assembly GCA_030347555.1). Lineage (NCBI taxonomy): Eukaryota > Viridiplantae > Streptophyta > Magnoliopsida > Fabales > Fabaceae > Lablab > Lablab purpureus. The sequence goes on from CM059263.1 coordinate 26,900,527, forward strand.
TCACAAAGGAAGGCTGCTTGGTAGAAAAGGAAAGGCATAAAGAGCATTCAAAGCTTTCAAGAGAGAAGATTAATGAAGATTTTCTCAAGAGCTGAAGGATCAAGAGTAGAAGGTTTTGTTTTGGGTGTTGGATAAAAAGAGTAAGTCATAAATCCCATTCAAGATCTTCCCAAACAAGAGAGCAAGGTGTTTTCTCGCAAAAACGTTTTTCTACGCTTTTAATCGATTATGATACGTAGATAATCGATTATTTAACTTAAAATTTAAATAAAAAATGTTTAATGAACTAAATAATCGATTAAGTGTTTTTGATAATCGATTATATTGATTCTGGGTTAATATAATCGATTATGGCCTTAATATAATCGATTATATCAGATGAAATTTGTTTTGCAGTTTTTAAACATGATATAATCGATTAAGCCTTTTAGATAATCGATTAAATGAGTCATTTTTGCGAAATCAATACCAAATCAACCTAAGAAGGGAAACTTTGGAGCATTTTTAAATTATAAAATGAAAGAGAATGTCTTAGGTTAAACACATCTGATTAAACACAAAATATTCAAAGTGTTTCTGTGCCTTAGCTTCTCAAAACCGCTTTCCTGCTCTCTTCAGTTTGATCAAGTCTTTGGAAGTGGTGATCATTGTGCTTAAGCTTTCTATCCAGCACTATTATCAGGTGTATTCTTTTACTGTTTTTCATAAACTGGAAAATTCATCCCTTGGATCGATTCTAAGGGAGGTGTGTTCATCTCTTGTGTGTCAAGAGAGGTGGGTTTCATCCTCAGTGTGTCTGGGGAGGTGTTTCATCCTTAGTGTGTCTGAGGAGGTGTTCCTTTATCTTTATTTGTTATTGCATGAATTGGTGTTTGTAATTTCATTTAAAGATAGTGGGGTGATCATCACGCTTTTGTGGTGGTTGGGAACTGGACGTAGGATTGGCTTAATCCGAACCAGTATAAATCTTTGTGTTCTTTCTCTTTCTCTATCTCTTTTTATTGTGGATCATTATAACAATTGCAAATTCAATCTGCATTAATCAAAGGATAAGAAAAATCCACATCCGAGTTTTTGAAAGAATTTCAAAATCTGAAAATTTATTTAAAAGAGAAAAGTTTATTAAAAATCCAATTCACCCCCCCTCTTGGTTTTTACACTGCTGTCTTTATTTAACAATTGGCCTCAGAGCTGGTTTTTGAAAGTTACTCAAAAACAAGATCCTCATGGCAGATAAAAATCAAACTTTTGCTGAAGGTGCATCTATTCATAGACCACCACTTTTTACAGGAGAAAACTATCCTTTTTGGAAAAAGAGGATGGAGATTTTTCTAAGGTCTAATGATCAAGGCGTTTGGGATGCAATTGTGAATGGTCCATATATTCCTATGATTGTTGTTGAAGATGCGCAGGTACCCAAAGCGAGAGCAAGCTGGACCAAAGATGAGTACAACCAAAGTCAATGCGACATAAGGGCATGTAACATGATAGCATCCGCTTTAACCATTGATGAGTTTTACAGGTTGTCGATTGCACTACAATGAAGGAGATGTGGGACACTTTAGAAGTCACACATGAAGGAACGGAGGATGTGAAAAGATCAAGGAAAAATACCTTGATTCAAGAGTACAAGATGTTCCGGATGAGCAAAGGGGAAACCATATATGACGTCCAAAAGAGATTTACTCACATTGTAAATCACCTCAAGGCGTTAGGTAAGAAATTTGATACTGAAGAGTTAAATATGAAAATTTTGAAATCTTTGGACAGGACATGGCAACCTAAAGTGACGACCATCACGGAATCAAAGAATATATCAAATATGAATATGACAACTCTCTTCGGAAATCTTAGAGAACATGAAATGGAGCTTGGACGTTTTAAAGGAGAAGAAGAAGACGTCAAGAGGAAAGGTGTTGCTCTTAAAGCGGAATCCCACAAAGATGAGAGTAGTGACGCAGACGATGATCTTGAATGCAGTGACATTAGCTTGTTCGTCAAAAAGTACAAAAAGTTCATCAAGAACAAGAACAAAGGGAATTTTAAGAAAGGTAAGAAAATTGAAAATCTAAATTCTCTTGATAACTTTAAATGCTATGGTTGTGGAAAAAGGGGACACTTGAAGTCGGATTGCCCCAACATCAAGAAGGATGAAGAAAAGGTCAAGAAATACAAAAAGCCTTTTGATAAGAAGAAAAAAAAGGCATACATCGCTTGGGAAGATAATGATGTGAGTTCTTCTAGTGCAAGTGAATCAGAAGAAGAAGCCAACATTTGTCTCATGGCGGATGATGATGATGCCGAATCCACATGTAGCAAGGTAAGTGATTTTGGTCTTCCAGATAATTATGATGAGTTGCTTGAAGAGTTTTTAGAATTATGTGAAAAATCTAAAAAACTTACTTCTTTTCATAATAAATTAAAAAGTGACTACAAAAGTCTTGAAAAGAAAAATTCTGATTTGGAAGAAGAGAAAAAGGTTTTAAAAGAGGATTTGGAAAAAGCGAAAATTCCTTGCAAATACAAAACCAAAATTCCTATTTGTGAAAATTGTAGTGTTCTTGCTAACAAGGTTTCTTATCTTGAAACATCTATTTCGAAAATTACAATGGGAAATAATAATCTAAATAATGTTTTGAATGTGCAAAAAGGTTTATATGGAAAAGCAGGACTTGGTTTCGATTTCAAATATAATAAACCTACAAAAACTGTTTTTGTAAAAGGAGAATCATCAAATTCAAGCAAGATTTTCGAAATCCCTAACTCTTTTAATAAACCAAATGATCCTAAAAAGAAGTTTTACAAAAATGCATATATTCCAAGAAAAACAAATGTTCCTACATGTTTTTATTGTATGCATAAAGGTCATTCGGTAAATAAATGCAATATTAAACGTTTTAGTGTTCCTAATGGGAAATACAAATGGGTTCCCAAAGGAAAAGTTGTTTCTAACCCATGAGGACCCTAATAAGTGACTTTAGGGGACCTAAATATTTTTTTTTACGATGCAGGTTGGTCCCAAGTCCAAAAAGTCACTATGGTACCTTGATAGTGGTTGTTCAAGACACATGACGGGTGATAAAAGCAAATTCAAAAGCTTCAAAAAGAAAGAACAAGGTTTTGTAACCTATGGCGACAACAACAAGGGAAAAATCATTGGTAGTGGAATGATTGGAGAATCCCTAAAGATTCATGATATTCTTCTTGTTGATGGGTTGAAGCACAATTTGCTAAGCATTAGTCAACTTTGTGATAAAGGTTTAAAGGTAATGTTTGATAGTGATCTTTGAAAAATTCATCACAAGGACTCAAATGAAATCGCCCTCATTGGTAGGAGACACAATAACATCTATTTGATTGACATTGATTGTGCATCTACATCTAGTAATTTATCTTGTTTAGTTGCGAAAGAAGAGGATCCTTGGTTATGGCATAGAAGAGCTGCTCACATTCATATGCCTCATCTAAGTAAACTCATATCTAAAGAGTTAGTAATTGGTTTGCCAAAACTGATTTTTGAAAAGAACAAACTTTGTGCAGCTTGTCAAAAAGGGAAGCAAACTAAAAATTCTTTTAAATCTAAAAATGTTGTTTCCACTTCAAAACCTTTAGAATTACTGCACATGGATTTATTTGGCCCCTCTAGAACAAAAAGTTTTGGTGGCAATTATTATGCTCTTGTGATTGTTGATGATTACTCTAGATTTACTTGGACTCTCTTTCTTTCATCTAAAAGTGATGCTTTCAAAGAATTTAGAAAATTTGCCAAGGTTATTCAAAATGAAAAAGATTTGAAAATCAAGTTTTTACGAAGTGATCATGGAGGTGAATTTCAAAATGTTTCTTTTGAAAATTTTTGTGAAGAACAAGGAATTTCTCATAATTTTTCAGCACCAAGAACACCTCAACAAAATGGTGTAGTTGAAAGGAAAAATAGATCTTTCGAATAACTTGCAAGAACTATGTTGAATGAAAATAATTTACCTAAATATTTTTGGGCTGATGCCGTAAGCACCGCTTGTTATGTTTTAAATAGAGTTTTAATAAGACCTATTTTGAAATTAACACCTTATGAGCTTTTCAAAGGAAGAAAACCAAATATTTCTCATTTCAAAATTTTTGGATGCAAATGTTTTATTTTGAATAACGAAAAAGATAGCCTTGGGAAATTTGATGCTAAATCCGATGAAGCTACATTTTTATGTTATTCTTTGCATAGTAAAGCATATAGAGTTTTTAATAAAAGGACTTTAAATGTTGAAGAATCTATACATGTTGTCTTTGATGAATATCTAGACCTTGAGGAAACCCCTCTTGAGTCAAAAAGGTTCTTTGTAGATGATGAAGAAATACATCAAGAAGAAACTCCTTTAGAAGAAGCTGTTGAAGAAATCAAATTGAATGAGAATCCTCCTCATGATGAAAGTCTACCAAAAGAATGGAGACCACCTAGGAACATGTCTTTGGATAATGTCATTGGAGACATCTCAAAAGGTGTAAGAACAAGGAGGAACATGAATAATTTCTGCATGAATGTTGCTTTTGTTTCACAGGTTGAACCAAAGAATGTAGAAGAAGCTTTGACGGATGAACATTGGTGTATAGCAATGCAAGAAGAGCTAAATCAGTTTGAAAGAAATCAGGTATGCGACTTAATTCCTAAAACTAACAAAATGCAGGTTATAGGTACAAGATGGGTTTTTAGGAATAAGCTTGATGAAGATGGAAATATCACCAAGAACAAAGCAAGGCTGGTTGGAAAAGGATATAGACAAGAAGAAGGCATAGATTATGATGAAACCTATGCTCCAGTAGCAAGACTTGAAGCTATCCGCTTGTTGCTAGCATATGCCTCCATTATGGGATTCAAATTATTTCAAATGGATGTAAAAAGTGCTTTTCTAAACGGATACATCAAGGAAGAAGTCTATGTAGAACAACCTCCAGGCTTTGAAGATTTCAAAAATCCTAATCATGTTTACAAGTTGAAGAAAGCCTTGTATGGACTCAAACAAGCTCCAAGATCTTGGTATGAAAGGTTAAGTAATTTCTTACATGAAAATAATTTTAGAAGAGGTAAAGTTGATTCTACTCTTTTTATTAAGAAATCATAGAAACATATTCTTATTGTTCAAGTTTATGTTGATGATATCATTTTCGGATCAACTAATGATATTCTTTGCTAGTAATATGCAGGGAGAGTTTTAAATGTCCATGATGGGAGAATTAAATTTCTTTCTTGGTTTGCAAATCAAACAATTGAAGAAAGGCATATTTATATGTCAAACAAAGTATTGCAACGAAATCTTGAAGAAATTTGAGATGGAAAGTTCCAAGGAAGCTGCAACTCCCATGGCCACATCTTGCTATCCAGACCAAGATTTAAACGGTAAGGCGGTAGATCAAACACGGTATCGAGGTATGATCAGATCCTTGCTTTATCTTACTGCTAGTAGACCTGATATCAAGCAAAGTGTGTGTGTTTGTGCTAGGTTTCAATCCAACCCTAGAGAGTCACACCTAAAAGCCATTAAGAGAATCCTTAAGTACCTTAGAGGAACAAAATCCTTTGGTTTATGGTACCCTTCAGGAGCCTCACCTAGTATTATAGGTTTTTCAGACTCAGATTATGGTGGCTGTAGAATTGATAGGAAGAGTACTAGTGGTACATGTCATCTTTTAGGATGTTCTTTAGTTTCATGGCAGTCTAAGAAACAGGCTAGTGTTGCTCTTTCAACCACGGAGGCTAAGTATATAGCAGTAGGGAGTTGTTGTGCTCAAATACTGTGGATGAAGCAGCAATTAGAAGATTTTGATATCTTTTTAGATCATATCCCTCTTAAGTATGATAACACTAGTGCCATTAATCTGACTAGGAACCCTATCATGCATTCTAAGACAAAGCATATAGAAATTAGACATCATTTCATTAGAGATCATATAGCTAAAGGTGATTGCATCATAGAATATATAGATACCAAACATCAACTAGCTGATATCTTCACCAAACCTTTGCCTAGAGATAGATTTTATGAGCTTAGAAGAGATCTAGGAATTGTTGATGATAAATCTGTTGATTGATTGATGTTTGTTGTTGATTTTGATGTAAAATCTGTGTTTTACGAAAAATTACGTATTTAATCGATTAGGTTTCGTATGTTAATCGATTAAACGCGCTGTTTGTGAAAATGTTTTAAAACATAGTCGATTAAGTTCATAACATAATCGATTAAATCGCTGGGGAGCAATTTAATCGATTAAGGAATGCACATAATCGATTAAATTTATGGGTTTTCATTTTCTGGAAAATTTTGAAGGCAAATAATCGATTAAATGAAGAACATAATCGATTAAATGCACCGTTCTGTGTTTTTCTGCACACTGGTTTTTCGAACGTTGGCCTTAAATTCACGTGTTTTGTTTTATTCCAACGGCTATATTCGATTCAATCGGCTATATTTTCATTAATTCAATATTTTATGACCGGATTTCCTTCCTATAAATAGCTGGATTGAGAATTAAAGGTGCTACACTCTCTCTCTCTCACTCTTGCTGATTTTCTGCTGTCATTCCTTTCTCTGTGCGAAATTTATTCTCTGTGATTACTCTGTTGCCTTGTTATTTCGTTGTGCATTTTCTTTTGTTTATTCTACAATCAAATGGCTGACCAAAGAAGGGAGAAGAGGCAAGGAGCCAATGACCTCCCAACAGCAAGAAAGGAGACCTCCAACTCTTGCTGGTTGGATTTCTGATGAAGACATGCAGATTGGGTTTGTTAACAAGTGGAAAGACAGGAAAATTCTTACTCCCAAATATCTATCTTGTGATTTTTTCAGATCTCACGGTTTTACTTTTCAGGAATGTTTAGTAGCTAGTGGGCTTCAGAATTTTGTGGAGATGGAAGGAGCATTCTATCCAGATTTGGTTAGAGTCTTTTATATGAACCTAACCTCAAGGACAGCTAGTCCAAGCACAAAGGTAAAGGGTGTGAGAATCCACCTTGATGAAGAAGTGTGGAATAATGTGGCTGGACTATCTTCTCAAGGCATCAACATCACCTATGGCTTTGAGAATTTCAACAAATTGGTGGAGTTCAGAAAATTCTGCAAAGATTCAAATTTACAAGTGGAAAACTTGTACAAAGTTGGTAATGTTAAACTCAATGAGCGTATGTTGCACTATGTAATTGTTTGGGTTTTAGTTGCTAGAGGCACTAATCATGCCCAACTTACTAAGGAGGACATTCTTTTAATGTATGGCTTCAGAATTTTTGGATGCAAATGTTTTGTTTTGAATAATGGAAAAGATAGCCTTGGGAAATTTTATGCTAAATTCGATGAAGCTACATTTTTAGGTTATTCTTTGCATAGTAAAGCATATAGAGTTTTTAATAAAAGGACTTTAAACGTTGAAGAATCTATACATGTTGTCTTTGATGAATATCTAGACCTTGAGGAAACCCCTCTTGAGTCAAAAAGAATCTTTGTAAATGATGAAGGAGAATATAAAGAAGAAACTCCTTTAGAAGAAGTTGTTGAAGAAATCAAATTGAATGAGAATCCTCCTCATGATGAAAGTCTACCAAAAGAATGGAGACCACCTAAAAACGTATCTTTGGACAATGTCATTGGAGATATCTCAAAAGGTGTAAGAACAAGGAGGAACATAAACAATTTTTGTATGAATGTTGCTTTTGTTTCACAGATTGAACCAAAGTTTGTAGAAGAAGCTTTGACGGATTAACATTGGTGTATAGCAATGCAAGAAGAGCTAAATCAGTTTGAAAGAAATCAAGTATGGGGTTTAATTCCTAAAACTAACAAAATGCAGGTTATTGGCACCAGATGGGTTTTTAGAAATAAGCTTGATGAAGATGGAAACATCACCAAGAACAAAGCAAGGCTGGTTGCAAAAGGCTATAGACAAGAAGAAGGCATAGACTATGATGAAACCTATGCTCCAGTAGCAAGACTTGAAGCTATTCGTTTGTTGCTAGCATATGCATCCATTATTGGATTCAAATTGTTTCAAATGGATGTAAAAAGTGCTTTCCTAAACGGATACATCAAGGAAGAAGTCTATGTAGAACAACCTCCAGGCTTTGAAGATTTCAAAAATCCTAATCATGTCTACAAGTTGAAGAAAGCCTTGTATGGACTCAAACAAGCTCCAAGATCTTGGTATGAAAGGTTAAGTAATTTCTTGCTTGAAAATAGTTTTAGAAGAGGTAAAGTTGATTCTACTCTGTTCATTAAGAAATCAAAGAAACATATTCTTATTGTTCAAGTTTATGTTGATGATATCATATTTGGATCAAGTAATGATGATCTTTGCCAAGAGTTTGCTGGTAACATGCAGGGAGAGTTTGAAATGTCTATGATGGGAGAATTAAATTTCTTTCTTGGATTGGAAATCAAACAATTGAAGAAAGGCATATTTATATGTCAAACAAAATATTGCAACGAAATCTTAAAGAAATTTGAGATGGAAAGTTCCAAGGAAGCTGCAACTCCCATGGCTACATCTTGTTATCTAGATCAAGATTTAAGTGGTAAGGCTGTAGATCAAACAAGGTATCGAGGTATGATCGGATAATTACTTTATCTTACTGCTAGTAGACCTGATATTATGTAGAGTGTGTGTGTTTGTGCTAGGTTTCAATCCAACCCTAGAGAATCACACCTAAAGGCTGTTAAGAGAATCCTTAAGTACCTTAGAGGAACAAAAACCTTTGGTTTATGGTACCCTTCAGGAGCCTCACCTAGTATCATAGGTTTTTCTGACTCAGATTATGGTGGCTGTAGAGTTGATAGGAAGAGTACTAGTGGTACATGTCATCTTCTAGGATTTTCTTTAGTTTCATGGCATTCTAAGAAACAGGCTAGTGTTGCTCTTTCAACCACAGAGGCTGAGTATATAGCAGCAGGCAGTTGTTGTGCTCAAATACTGTGGATGAAGCAGCAATTAGAAGATTTTGATATCTTTTTAGATCATATCCCTCTTAAGTGTGATAACACTAGTGCCATTAATTTGACTAGAAACCCTATCATGCATTCTAAGACAAAGCATATAGAAATTAGACATCATTTTATTAGAGATCATATAGCTAAAGGTGATTGCATTATAGAATACATAGATACATAAAACATCAATTAGCTGATATCTTTACCAAACCTTTGCCTAGAGATAGATTTTATGAGCTTAGAAGAGATCTAGGAATTGTTGATGATAAATCTGTTGATTGATTGATGGTTATTGTTTTTTTTTATGATAATTGTGTGTTGTACGAAAAATTCCGTATATAATCGATTAGTTTTCGTGTGGTAATCGATTAAAAGCGCTGTTTTTAAAGATGTTTTAAAGCATAATCGATTAAGTTCATAACATAATCGATTAAATCGCTGGGGAGCAATTTAATCGATTAAGGAATGCACATAATCAATTAAATTTCTGGGTTTTCATTTTCTGGAAAATTTTGTATGCAAATAATCGATTACGTTCTTCACATAATCGATTAAATGCAACGTTCTGTGTTTTTCTGCACACTGGTTTTTGAACGTTGAGCCTTAAATTCACGTGGTTTTCATTACAAACGGCTATATTCAAATCCTAACGGCTCTTTTTGCATTAAATCAATGAATTGTGATTAGAATCTTTGCCTATAAATACCTAGATTGAGAATTAAAGTGCCACTTTAACTCTTTCTCACTCTTGCTGATTTTCTGCTGATACATTCATTGCTGTGCAAATTATTAGCGTTGTCTATATTAGATTTCGTGCTTGTTCTTCTTTTGTCCTTTCTCTATCCACATGGCTGATCAAAGGAGAAGAAAGATTCCCTCAAGGAGGAGAGGCAAAGCACCCATGACATCCCAACAACAAGAAGAAAGACCACCAACTCTTGCTGGGTGGATCTTTGATGAAGATCTGCAGATTGCCTACGTGAATCACTAGAAAGACAGGAAGATTCTTACTCCAAAATATTTATCTTGTCAATTTTTCAGAACTCATGGCTTTACTTTTCAAGATTTGTTAGTTGCAAATGGCTTGCAAAATTTTGTAGAGCTGGAAGGTGCTTACTATCCAGATTTAGTTAGAGTTTTCTACGTGAATCTGACATCAAGAACAACAAATCCCAGTACCAAGGTGAAGGGAGTTCGAATTCACCTTGATGAAGAGGTGTGGAATAATGTTGCTGGCCTATCCACACAAGGAGGTATAAACATCACATATGGCTTTGAAGACTTCAACAAGCTGGTGGAGTTTTGCAAATTTTGCAAGGACCCAAACTTACAAGTGGAAAACTTGTATAAAGTCGGTAATGTGAAATTAAATGAGCGTATGTTACATTATATTATTGTCTGGATTATTGTTGCAAGAGGAACTAATCATGCTCAACTTACTAAGGAAGACATTCTTTTGATGTATATTTTCTTTAATAATGTTAGTGTTGATTGGCCTGCAATAATTTTAGATAATATGTTTAAAGCCACTAGGCTATTATCTTTTGCTTTACCCTATGCTGTGTTTATATCCAAGATTTTAGAATATAAAGGTGTAGATCTTGAAGGAGAAAACAAGCAGATTTTGCTAAGCAACAGCAAAATTGGGAAGAATGTTCTAAGGCACATGGGCCTTATTGAACAAGGGAACAAGTTCAGGCAAAGAGATGAGGAAGCTGCAATGGATGAAGATGAAGAACCACCACCTCAACCTCAACCTGGATCAATGGAAGCAAATATTCTTTCCAGGATGGACAGCATGATGAGTCTTCAAGTAACTCATTATGACGACATTTGCTCCAAGCTCTCAAGGCTTAACAGAAGAGTTTATAGGGTGGAAAGAAAGCTGGAGATTGAAGATGTCTCTCCAGAAGAAGACAATACTGGATCTTCTAGAGGAAAACAGCCAGCAGAAGATGATGAGGAAGAAGAAGAAGATGCAGGGGATAGTGAAGAAACTGAATAGGCTACAAGTTCACTAATTCCCTTAGCTTAACTTTTTTTTTCCAGCTGCTGTATTTTTTTTTCCTCTCCATATTTTCTGTGTAATTAATTGCTTCTGCTGTATTAATCTCTGAATATGTAATCTTTTTGAAAATGATAAAAATAAAGGGGGAGAAAAGTATTTCTTTTGATTGATAATATGTCCATATCTCAAGTATTTAAGAAAATTAAAGTTTTAGGGGGAGTATTAGGAAATATTTCAAATAATTACCTAGTATATCTTAAACTTTTAAGAGCAAAGTTTAAGGGGGAGTTTCTAGAAATAATTTCCATACTTTAATTTACTTGAAATTCAAATTTCAAAATTCAAATTGAAAATTAAATGATACAAGACTGCCTATATTATTTCCTTTGTGGACTAATTTTTATGATGGAGATATCCATACATTATTTTCAAGTTTTTCAGGATATTAATCACAAGTCTCTATGTTTTTTTTTATCATCATCAAAAAGGGGGAGATTGTTAGCATATTTCAAGAACAAGTGTTGATGAAGTCCTCCAGATATTTCATGAAGATTTAAAGTTTTGATGATGAAGATTTAAAGTGCTTTAATCAACATTAAAGACTTGTGTCATCTCACAAAGGACGGTTGCTAGATGGAAAAGGAAAGGCTTAGAATGTTTAAAGCTTTCAAGAGAGAAGATTGATGAAGATTTTCTCAAGATCTGAAGTTTCTAGTTTAGAAGGTTCTGTTTTGGGTGATGGATGAAAAGAGTAAGTCATAAATCCCATTCAAGACCTTTCCAAACATGAGAGCAAGTTATTTTCTCGCAAAAACGTTTTTCTACGCTTTTAATCGATTATGATACGTAGATAATCGATTATTTCACTTAAAATTTGAATCAAAATTGTTTAACAAACTAAATAATCGATTAAGTGTTTTTGATAATCGATTATATTCATTCTGGGTTAATATAATTGATTATGGCCTTAATCTAATCGATTATATCAGGCGAAATAAGTTTTCCAGTTTTTAACTATGATATAATCGATTAAGCTTTTTAGATAATCGATTAAATAAGTCGTTTTTGCGAATTCAATGCTAAATCAACCTAAGAATGGAAACTTTGGAGCATTTTTGAATTATAAAATGAAAGAGAATGTCTTAGGTTCAACACATCTGATCAAACACAATATTCAAAGTGTTCTTGCGCCTTAGCTTTTCAAAACCGCTTTCTTGCTCTCTCAAGGTTGATCAAAGTCTTTGGAAGTGGTGATCTTTGTGCTTAAGCTTTCTATCCAGCACTATTATCAGGTGTATTCTTTTTACTATTTTTTAAACGGGAAAATTCATCCCTTGGATCTGTTCTAAGGGAGGTGTGTTCATCTCTTGTGTGTCAAGAGAGGTGGGAATCATCCTCAGTGTGTCTGGGGAGGTGTTTCATCCTTAGTGTGTCTAAGGAGGTGTTTTCCTTTATCTTTATTTGTTATTGCATGAATTGGTGTTTGTAATTTCAATTAAAGATAGTGGGGTGATCATCACGCATTTGTGGTAATTGGGAACTGGACGTAGGATTGGCTTAATCCAAACCAGTATAAATCTCTGTGTGTTCTTCTCTTTCCCTATCTCTTTTTATTGTGGATCATATTAACAATTGTTATTCAAACTGCGTTAATCAAAGGTTAAGGAAAATCCGCATTCTAGTTTTTGAAAATGATTCAAAATTCGGAAATTTATTTTAAAGGGAAAAAGTTGATTAAAAATCCAATTCATCCCCCCTCTTGGTTTTTACACTATCGTCTATATTTAACAAAAGATAGTGGGGTGATCATCACGTGTTTGTGGTGATTGGGAACTGGACGTAGGATTGACTAAATCCGAACCAGTATAAATCTCTGTGTTTATTCTCTTTCCCTATCTCTTTATTTTATTGGGTATCATATTAACAATTGCAATTCAAACTGCGCTCATCAAAGGTTAAGGAAAATCTGCATTCTAGTTTTAGAACATTTATTTAAAATCTGAAAAATTATTTTAAAGAGAAAAAGTTTCTTAAAAATCCAATTCACCCCCCCTCTTTGTTTGTACACTGTCGTTATTTCTAACAAAATGAAATGTGTATTAATTAAAAAAAAAATCTTATCTATATTAGTAAAATCTTGAATGATTTTTTCTTATGTATTTTAATATTTTAATTTGTTTAGATTTAATTTCTTATTTGTAATGTTTTATTTTTATTTGTAGTAATACTACTTTTTTATTGAAAGATTATGTTAGAATTCTTATATTTATTTTGTATTTAATATTTTAATTTTTTTTAGAATATATATTTTTATAATATTTCATTTTCAGTAGCATAGGAATGCCATTGATTTTAATATAAATATAAATATAGTTTCTTCATTAAATATAAAGATAATAAGTAATATAATATAATATGGATAGTTTAATGTGCTTATTTGTGTGACACCTAATTAATTCTGACATGTGGATCATCTAAGGCACATTAGGATGATCTACTTCTCCTGTTAGAACATGGATTTGAAACCAAATTTATCCTAATTAAGAGGATAGATGAGGCAATTCAGGTTAAATTCAATATAGATCCAACTTTCTCTACATGTATGGAATTTGGACAATTCAGGAGGATCATTATGGTTGCTTTCTTCTCCAAAGCATCCCTTATTTATAATTAAATACAGGTTTATGTTATGTTTTTATTAAAAAAATGGAACACCTAACAAATAAACTAAGAATTCAGATATCACCTCTTTCATTTTCGGGTGATGGAAAAATTGTAATTCATGTTTTTTTGAAGTTTGAAAAAAATTGCAGGTGTTTGGAGAAAATTACATGATATGATTTTCCTAATCCTCTTTAAAAGGAAGAACGGTGAATTCTTTATCCTTTTCTACACAGACCAGTAGGTTGGATTTAGCTATAAGAAGAAGAATAAAATGCTTGGTTGTTAAATAATTCATTTCTTAATCCCAGTCTACGAACAATCACCTTAATGGATGCAATGGATTATCTATTTATGTATATCTCTTGACTCAAAAAAAGATTTTAAAGTGTCTAAGATTTTGCTAGAAGGGTTTCTTAATGCCTTATTTCACAAAGAAGAAGGGGGAACAAGCACACTTTTAATTCTTGGTTTTTGAAAAATATGTTGTTAGATGTTTCATTTTCTAGACAAACCTAAATCTGTGCTCAAGAGATAATTGTCCATGTATTGATAAGATGTGTATGAGTTTCTCGAGAAAAGTGGAGCCATAGTATACCCTTATATCCCTCAAATCCCATAAGTGAAAAGAAAAAGTTAGATTTACATCGAATCTCATATGAATCACTTCATCTATCACGAGGAGAAGTATATCATGTATACATATTTTAGTTTCAGATGACAAAAGGACTCGAGAGGAAAAAAAATAACTAGCTAGAGAAGTATATCATGTATACGACTCGTGAATTGTTTTCATGTAGATATAAGACTATAAATCTCCAATTATTCTTCTGTCAAAAAAATTATTTCTACCCCTTCTAGTTATGAAAGATTAAGATTTATTTGTTCTATTGAATAACTAATAATACTTACATTTATTGAAGACTAACATATATCTTAAATAATTGGAATATATATTTATACGTATATTCCAATTATAAAATTAATTAATAAAATCAATTATATGAAATTGTATAAAATTATATACAATTCAATTAATTTACATTTTTATTAATTTTATATGATATAATGTAATTTTTTATAATTATATATAATTAAATTATATAAAATAGTTAGTTACTACAAAATTGTTAAAATTATTCAATAATATATATATATATATATATTATAAATTTGTATAAATTATAAATTTCTATAACTTTTCAAAATGATTTAATAAGGGTTTAAATTATTCATTACACTAAATAGTTGCTTAAAAAAGAAAAATAATTTTAAATAATAGAATGAAAAAGGAATAATGATTCATTTTATTATAAATTAAAAAGTCATTTATTTTATTTTATTGTAAATTAAATCTAACTTTAAATCATGTTAAAGTTTAACAAAAACCCCAATATAAATTTAAGTTCTGCTTTATAGAAATCAGAGTATAACACAAATAAGCATAATATAAGTTGAATGTAAAGAGAGTAGGGATAAAGAAAAATACACATAGTATTTATATTGGTTTAGATCAAAGCACATCCTACATCCAGTGACTTATCACCTCAACAGAGTGATTTCTACTAACTATCTTAATAATAAAGTTTACAAACTTACAGTGCAGCGGAATGAGAAAGATAACAGGACGATTAACAAGACACCTCCTTTGTACATAACAAAGGATGAAATAACACCTCTCTTGAAAACACAAGAGATGAACAACACCCTCCTTGAACACCACAAGGAATGAAAAAACCTACTTTGAATAACCACAAAGAATGAACGATCAACCTCTTCCTTGATCTCACAAAGAATGAAAACATCTCATTTGAACAACCACAAAGGATGAAAACACCTCTTTTGAAAACCTCAAAAGATGAACACCTCATTTGAATAACCGCAAAGGATGAAGCAAGTTTGAACACTAGCAGCAGAGCAACTTTCACTTTGATCTCTCGAGGTTAAATTTGAAAGCTCTGACCCCTTTTGTATTTATAGGAAAAAGGGGGCGCAAGGTTTTGTAGCATATGATAAGGTTTTCAAAAAAATGTTCAGAATAATCGATTATTACTTGAGATAATCGATTATTTCAGAGAGAAAATTAATTTCACAAAGCAACGCAAGATAATCAATTATTTTGAGAGATAATCAATTATTTCACTTATGATAATCGATTATTGCTTGAGATAATCTGATTATTTTTACGTTACATGTTTTTTACGAAAACAAAAGGTTTTTTCAAATTTTAAGGAGAGTTGTGTGCATGCTATGATCTTCAACAAGATTCCTAACTATTACAATCAAACATATACACAAAATACAGGATTAGAGCTTCCACAAGACTTCCAGACTCCAAGACTTTAATCTTTAAGGTCCATCTTCTTCTTTTTAGAGCCATCATCATCAAAATAATTATCCTTTAGATATTTCTAAAGATCCTTCTTCTTCTTCTTTAGATTAACATATTATTTATCTAAATCTCGTAGGTAAAACATATAAATAAAATATTAAATAGTAGAAAAACTCCTAACCTGTCAATGAACTGTAGTTTGATTCAAATTGATTTTGCTGATCAATTATGTCATATTCTTGTTCTGCATAAATGAACCTAATTCCTAAACAACTTGTGATGAATTCATTGGGAGTAAGGCATACATGGATAATTCTTTAAGATCTTTCTATTCATCTACAATAGCTTTTCTATCACTATCAAAGTCAAATTCAGCACTTGTTCTTCGTTCAACTGAAGTTCTGCAAAATGGAATATATGTTTTATTATTATCCAAAGTCATGCTTTTCATAACTATAGAATTGAAATTTGTGTTACCTAGTATTCTGGTTATTTGTCTTTGGTTATATAGAATTCCATTTGAAAGCCACTACCAAGTTCTGTTCCATAGATTTTCTGGTTTGGAAACACTATTAGATAGAAGAATGGTTACAAATAATTTTCTTGGATAGTGGCCAAAACCCCAGTCTTTGGCTTCCTTAATAGCTTCAATGTATTCTGTATCATCTGCTAAAAACCCTGAAGCATAGCCTGCTTCCCGGAAGGTTGGGTACATGATATATTGCTTCCTGGAAGGTTGGGTACATGATATATTGTCAACAGTCCTGATGTCCTCATAGGATAGAGGCTCTTTAAAACCTGTTACCATTCTTCTTAAGTAAAACAATTCTTCAGTACTTGGGAGTATCCAAAGAAGTCTTCCAATTGTGTTTCATTTTTTCCTGGGTTTCCAACACCTATCTTTTTTAACATAAACAAATTTTGAAACAAATTCTACATAAGTTCATGTCTTAGCCTCATCGAATTTTTGGTTGCACAACATCCAACTTGTCACTACAAAAAATTATGTAATATGTGGCAGATATTTTGGTTCAACAATTATTTATTGAATATCATCTTCATCTTTGAAATATATTGCTTGCTCACCTGGGAGATGGAAAAATAGTCTTTCTACTATTGGACTTCTACCATGAATAGGAAATGAAAAATTTCTCCAACACGCTTCACATGGTGAGATATACCTACAATCCAAATATTGTTTAATCTCATCTACAGGTTGAGTTACCATTGGTTCTTCAGCATGATTAGAAACTACAGTAGCTTTTATTCTATCATAACCTTTGTTGATGTATTTAAATAAGTACTTGATTGAAGTACTTCGATTACACCATTCAACATTAACAACGATCTGTTGTAAGGGACAAAAAAATGATTTTCTAATGCCTCGTCATTCTTAATAATGCTTAAACTGTTGTCCCTTCTTCTATAGTGAGCAAAACCATCTTCACTGATCATAGTAGTACTTTGGAATTTTTTAGGGTAAAATCTTGAACATATGACATTTCTCATGCATGGGACATTTTGTAAGCTGTTCCATATGGTCCATGCATCATGGACACAATTATACAACAATTCATCTTTGATTGGGCAAGGTATTTCAGCTGAAACGAGTATCTATATCATCTATATTTGGATATTTGCTAGCTGGATGCAAGAAGATTAGCAAATGTGCACGAGGTAACCGCGCTTTTGGAATTCAAAACTTTGCCTAGCTAGTACATGTTTTTTTGTTAAATCTTTCAGAAGTTGTTCAAATTTAATTCTAAACACTCTAGAAATTATATCAGGATGATCAGATGCTGTTAAATTTAATTCAGCCAATAACCTTTATTTCTGGTCATTTGGGATTGCAAGTAAAAGTTATGAACAAATATGGATACCCAACATGGCTGCATATTGCCATTCCATCAAAGTACAACTGATTCATAAATCTCCTACTTCCAACAAATGTTGAAGGCAGAACAATTCTTTTGCCTTTGTCTAACCTTTGAATTTCAACGCTGCTGCTACTTGCTTGGGAAAGGTTGTTGTATTTGTTAACTCTCAATTTTGATTGGATCTTCCTAATAAGTGATAGTCTTTCAGACTCCACCATCATATATCCATCTACAAAAAACTGTTGGAACAACCTTCTAGATCTTAACACTGTTTGCTTATAATTCTCTTGTTTGAATACAAAAGAATTCCCTGATGGTTAGGCGATTCCTTTGTCTGCATCTGGTTGATAATTTGTCAGGGTGGTTAACATCATACCTATAACGTTCTTTTCCATAAGAAAATAACAATGGGTATTGAAACCTTAAGTAACTTGTATGTAACTCATTTATTCTTTGAAGTTTACCGCTTCTATTTTTCATTATTATGCCTCTTGGTGAAGCAGTGTCGACATCCCCCACAATTAGTCACTACTACAAAAACCGGAATCCACATCGGTTCTGGAGATGATTTCACGACGGTTCCAAAACCGACGTTGAAAGAGGCGACGTTAAAAGTAAAACTTTCAACGTCGGTTCAATTTGGACCGACGTTGAAAATTGAGGACATTCAACGTCGGTTATTTAGTTAACCGACGTTGAAAGTGGCCCAGACTCTCCACGCGCTCCTGCAGGACCCAGCTTCGATGGTGGTCAAGGCACGCCAGACCGCAGTGTTGCACTTGAACCCCGACCCAAACGCCATCTGCCACACCCTATCACCCTTCTTCACCCTCCCCTTCGCCTCACAATACGCCAACTCGTACCACACGGAGCTCGAAGAAGTGTTTCCGAACCTGCATGCAGCGTCATTCTAGAAGGTTCCATGTGCCGATCTTCAAGCTCCGGACTCTTTTGCATGCAGTCCAGCACAGCCCTCCCTCCCGTGTGGATGCAGAAGTGCTCGAACGCAAGCTTGAAGTTGGGCATGTAGGACTCGATCTTCGTCTTCAGCACCTTCCTCTCCATCAGGTTCGCCAAGAACTTTACCTTTTCCGAGAGTGGGAGGACGAGGGGCCCCAGGGAGGTGATGTGGACTTTCAGGGCGTCGCGTGCCACGTTCATCAGCTCTTTCGAGAGCGACACTCCCACCTTGTTCTCCTCATCCTCCGCCTGGAACACGCAGCTGTAGCTGTTGTCGTCAGCGCCTACGTGCGTCCGGAGCGTGTGGAGCAGCTGGTACTTTGCGCGCCGGCGGTCCGACGGGTGGCTTAATAGGAGCGCGGCGGAGCCGCCCATGCGGAAGAGACAGTTCACCAGAAGCATTGATGGGTTGTTGCCCCAGTACATGCTCGAGATCTCATTTTCCGTGCTCAGAACCAGCGCGTACGAATTCGGATGTGCCTGCGAATAGAAAATGTTTGATTGATTGATTCATGTTGCTTTTGTCAGAGAAGAAATAAATAGAGGGAAAATGAATGAATCCACGACGTAGAATGTTAGATCTACAACGTCGGTTCTGATAGCAACCGACGTGGAATGTTGAGTCGCTCACATTCTACGTCGGTTCTGCCCAATAACCGACGTAGAAGGCCCTTTGACACTCTTTTACGTCGTTTGTAGTTTAACCGACGTAAATTGGCGACGTTAATTCCTATTTCTGTAGTAGTGAGTGCTACAACTTTTGAAACTTTAGGAATGTTGTATATCCGGCCATCTTGAGTCCTCTCAGCTATTAGTCTTAGATTAAGATCATCAAAACGTTGGTTCTTGTATCTATCTCTAGCAATTTCTAAAAGATTTAGCATACACGTTGTGCAAGTCTGGCATATCCATTAGTTTCTTGACAACTTCAACATCTACATGGGATTGGTTCTTGCAATGGATAATATACTGCATTACAATTTTAACCTGGCTAATATAATATGTTGTAGGCAAAACCAAATAAAATGTAAATTCTATATTATTTGTGCAATGTGTTCTGTTTAATTTGGTAGTACCAAAATATAAGTATTAAAAAAAATTTAACCTGAAAGATTGAATTCTATTATTCAATTCATTGTGAGTGTATAGTTGGGCAAACTTGGGAACTGCACCAACAACTGGTAAAAGGCTTCCAATTCTATGACAAGATTCACCTTGTACTCTTAGATTTGGAGGTCCTTTGTCGTTGTTAATTGACCTATCAATCTTTGCACCAGGGGATGTAAATGCAAACATCATGTTGTACATTCTAATATTTTGTTGTAATTTTTACTTTGTACTGAATTTGTATTTGTAAGAAGATGATGAAGTATAGAAGGAGGTTCTTTTAGCAGTAGTAGTTTCACTTTTCCATTTCCACAACATAGTTGGAAGTTTGGATTAATAGTGTTTACATTCCTCCTGATCCTTCATGATACCACATTTGGGCTTTGCAATGACGACATTGATATTTAGGACCTCCTATATCTACATATTATTTGGAATTTAAAAAAGATATTGTTAGTTAATTTACTTAGATGTTTAAATATGAAATAATTAATAAGTAGGAATTGTTATCTCATCTTAGATATGAATTTCCCAAGTTTTGGTTTGGTTCATCTATGCATGTGTCTTCACCATCTAAACTGGAATTGCTTTGGACTGACATGTGTACTAATATATCATAATAACATTATTAGATACAACTATGATAAGCAAAATTCACCCATCATAACTATAAATTCTTACTAATTGTAGGGGTAATAAAAAAATGTAAAATAATACCTTCTGCTGCCATTTAAAGTTGAATTATCATGTTCATGCTTTCTATTTTCATCTAATACAACAAAACTATTTAACTAAGATCCTCCAATATCATTTGACTCAATGATTGGTTGACCACTACTTTTATTTCTATTCTTCATTAGCATTGCTTGAGATGTTGATTCCTAAATAGTAGTTTGAAACTTATTGATAAGATTTTGTCTATTTGAAATGTGATCTGAGAACACACATGATTTCACGATATTGATTTTGCAAGATGTATCCTCAGCGTAACTTATACTGGAATCACACTTGTTGTTTCTTTATTAAGGAATTCGAAAGTCACTTCTAAAAGGGGTGTACTGTATTGACTACTTACCTCAGATCGAATGGGTTTTGTTGTTAGTTTTCTCTTCTTTTCAACGAGAAATTTTCTTCTTTTTTATCTTGCTAGTGCACTTCTGTTCTTATTGTTGATATATTTCCCATCTATATTTGTTTAAATCAATGTATATGAACTGCACAATTAAATTATAAGAATTGTTAAAAAATAAGCAATGAAAATGTGGTGAAAGAAAATAGATTAACATGTTCGTGTAAATACTTAAGATAATGATAATGTGATTTATGTTTCTTCATACATAAAGCTAAAGGCACAAATGATTAGATCCTTCGCACGTTAAATCCAGTGTCTTAGACTATAAGATTACAAACAATATCTGTTTTCTATTTCTGCCTACAATAGAATGCTTTTATAATATATTGTATCTCATAAATGTACTTTTGTTTTTCAAGATGTTTGTAAGCGCGCAAATTTTTTCATTACTCCTTTCTAATTTACTATGTCTTTTTTTTTTTAAGTATTTGTAATTATGATATTTGGATTTTAATAATTGAGATATTTGGATAAAATAGATGTACAAATATCTAAATAAATATATACAAAGTGGTAGCTTTATTAACAGTAAATTAATTGGGTAAAAGATGGTTTGGCTATGTACAATGTTGTATAGACCGTCTGCTAATGTACAAATATGTATAATGTATTTATAGTGTAATCATTAAACTTTAAATATAGAAATTTAGAATCGATTATTCATTTAAAATGTACATATGTTGATTTAGTATATTTAATCTTAAATAAATATGAATGGAGCACATTGGTATGCTAATATATAAATATGTACCGTGCATTCATAGTCTAACTATTAAACTTTAAATATAAAAATTTAGAACAATTTAATTTATTTATTTAAAATATGTGTTGATTTAGTATATTTAATCTTAATCAAATACGAATAGCACATACATATGCTAATGTACGAATATGTACAATGCATTCATAATTTAACCATTAAACTTTAAATATAAAAAATTAGAATAGTTTATTTATTTAAAATATATATGTTGATTTAATATATTTAATCTTAAACAAATATGAATAACATATGCTAATGTACAAATATGTACTATATATTCATAGTTTAAGCATTAAACTTTAAATATAAAAAGTTAGAATAGTTTATTTATTTAAAAAATATATGTTGATTTAATATATTTAATCTTAAACAAATATGAATAGCACATATGTATGCTAATATTCAAATATGTAAATTACATTCAAAGTTTAACCATTAAACTTTAAATATAGAAATTTAGAATATAGATGTTGATTTAGTATATTTAATCTTAAAGAAATATAAATAGCACATACATTTCATATATTATGATAATTAAATATGGAGATCGTCTGCTTGTTCAAGTGGTTCTATAGAGTATCTGATGGTTTAGATCCTTTTAGATAATATCATATACAACGTCTGATGGTTCAAGCACCAATTATAGTATTTTGTCATATACACCTTATTGCTTATAACGTCCAAACACTAATATTTTAGCATATTTATGTTGATTTAGTATATTTAATATTAAACAAATATAAATAGTATATACGTTTCATTTACTTTATATCATGTATAAAAAAAATATTTAACAATAGAGTTTTTACATAACTAAATGTCGAGAAATAATTGGGCACAAATACTTGTCCACTAAATACGTAATACAATATATTGTAGACTTTTCTATGATTTAACTTATACAAAAGCTTGGTAACTTTAGACAGGTATCATGCCTTACATTACTATTATCAGTGTCTGCTGCTAAATCAGATCATATTTGCACTGAGATTTACAATCTATTACAATTGACGAAGCTAGTTCAAATGTTTACATGTGATGTCCATAAAACGCAAGCCAAATCATAAACACATAAAATGCATTTGTATCTGAATACATCTTTCATATAATGATATAACTGAATTTCCATAAATTAAATACTTCCTCTAACTAAAGTAAACCCTTATTTCTTCAATAATTTGAGAGTCAGCTGATATTTTCATTACTGATACTGATATAGTGCCTGGTTGAATCCTAAATTTAAATGCCAATGTACATCCTAGCATCACATCCATTCAGTTGATCAGGAAATATCTTTGGGTCATCCTCACTAACCTACAAAGAAAATGAATACCATAGGATCAATGAAAATTCTTAAACTATTTCAACAAACATAATTTCAGTACAATCTTGGTCCTAAAGAACAAAATTACAATAATATTCTCCATAAGAAACTTGTACTTCCAACTTGTACCTGTAAAAAATCAAGATTAATAAAAAAAGTCTTAACTGGACATCATTAAAATTAACAGTTGCACTAACTTGACAGTAGGAATTTCATTGTATTTGTCACATTTGCTACACTTGAAAGCACCTACTTCATTAGTTTTTCTATTGCAGTGGGTGCATATGCAAAATAAAACCATGGTTAACCAAATTAAACTTAACTGTTGTCCCAACAGGTACACAACATAATTCCTATGAGCAATAAAAGTGAACAGAGACAGTTAGAGCAGTATGAAGTATTTTCTATTCATATAAAACAATATTTAATATATATATATCTCTTCTGTACTTTTAATCTGAGAGATGCTCTTAATAACAACTTTATACATAAACCTTTCTTTTTGAGAATATTCTGAAGTTGAAGTCATTTGAGTTTGGCCATGACTTAGACTAATTTCATAAGATGACATATATTGTTCCTTGAATTCTTTTATCTCTCTTAGATCCTGATACATGTACAACTTTGAGCTTTGCCAAGGAATTTGATATAGAGACAGCCCTGGGTCCTAAAACATGAAATACACATTACACATATAAATGAACATGTAAACGTCTAAAGAAGATATTCAAGTGATCCAATTCCTAAATTACCTGATGCCGGCTTGATCTTTACTCGAGTAAGAATAAGTACGATAACATAAGCATTTTGTTTGTTATTCCAAATACTAAAAAATTCTTTTGCACACTTATCCCATAGCGTGCAAGAAATAAACCAAAACTACATTGTAATGAAATAAACTAATTAAAACATTAAATTAAATTAGTTCATAGCATTAAACAAAAACCATTATTGACCTGGTATCCATCAAATTAAAGACTACATTCTTTGAATTTGGCCTACTCTTGACATTGTCAACAACACCAATAATATCTAAACACAATAGTGATGATTCGTTAACATAAGAAATGAAATTGTCAGCAATTTCAAATATGTGAAAGTAATGTAAAATACACATACCAATCAAACCATCACCACCAAAATAGTTACCAACAACAATTTTTTCTATAATTTTGAACTTGAAAACTTTCGTTGGCACATAAGGAATATGTTGTTGTTTTATAGCGGTTGGACCAATAAACATTAATTTACATGGATGGTCACAAACCCTGTAGTCCTTGATTTTTCAGTTCTTTGAAATTATACATGACATATGTTTCACCTTGGATCAACTTGTGTTCACATAGATTGATATCCTCTTTTCTCACAAATTTTGATATGTTATCACCCTACAATCATTTTTGTGGTACTTAGTATTTTATCATTTCTAATTACACAATCTATCATAGAAGAGAAAAAATACATTGTATGTACCTTATTATCTAAAAGGATCATCTCGATGTGTTTACTGGAGTGTTGAGACTCAACAATCCACAACTCAGATATGCAAACACCGAGTTTCAATGTTTCTCTATTCCCGTCAATATCTTTTATGTCATCAAACTTTTTCGCCATACCTACTATAAATGAACCATGATATTAGTGTAATCAATATACCAATCTTGTATGCAAATGAATGCAAGAAGCAGAAACATATAATTATAAAACCCTAAACTCTTACCTATTGCTTTAGTCTTCCAATGTTGAACTTGCTTTTGTGGGTGTCCTCTTCAGCACAAAACATACCACAAAACACAAACAACCAAAGCATCAACACCATGACCATAAAAATGAAAATTTCAAAATCAAAGAGAAGCCTAAAAAGAAAATGCTTCTGATTATTGAAGGAAGCACACTGTTTTAGTCTTCCAATCTGACACGGTTCTGTCCTTCTCAACAACAAACTTACCACAACACAAAGAATGATTCTTCAATCACAAAGGGAAGGGATGCTTGGAAAATAGATTGGATGTCCAACAAGAAGAAATGGAATGGAATGGTAAGGAAATCGAGATCCAAGAAATGAAGCCTTCAAAGCAAGTGAAAGCTTCCACTGCCTCCATAATGTCCATCAACCAACATTGATACAGCACGAAAGCCCGCACAAGTTAGGAAAACGAAGAGATAGAAACCTACAAAATGACAAAAACATTCTATATATAACACCTTAGAGCAAACACTCAATTAGACAAAATGGTCATTTTGCATATCAAAACAGGAATGACCAAAAAACCGAACTAAGGGACAAATCTGAATACAACAGACAACTGTAAATTAGTAAAAGTCATAAATTAGATACCAAAAAACCAAATTTTTGGATAGATGTCAACATAAGGAGCATGGGTGATTGAGTATTTTTCCTAGTACATTTTTTTCTTATATTTATAGTAGATTACCTTCTTACACTTTTCTATTTATTTATATTTTTATTATTTTTTGTGGAAGATTTTTTTACTAAGTGATTTTCTCTACTTTCATAACATGTTTTTAAAGATATTTTATTTACTATATTTACTTTTTTTTCAATGTTTTTTTAATAAAATTCATATTTTCTTTTAATTTTAAAGTATTACTAAACAAAAATATAAAATAAGTTAAGTATTTTATGATTTTCAATCGATATTTAATTTCTTTGAATGGTGTTAATTATATAAATAAATATAACAAGCATTTGTAGATGTTAAAATTATTAAATATACCATTTTAATATTTTATTATAATTAAAATAATTTCACATTAATTAATTAATTTTGTTAATAATATTTTGTAAACATAATTTTGGCTAAATGATATTTTCAAGAAAGTATAGTGTAACATCCTAAAATTTATAAGTTTCAATTTAATCTTAATTGACGTTGATTAGAGATTATATCACTAATCACTTAACACTTATCCATGAGAACCTATTTGACTAGATTCTTGTACTGAATGTTTGTTAACTCACTAATGATAGAACTATAATTAAAAAAAAATCATGCATCTAGTAATTCAAAATAAGTTGAATAAGTTGAGCTCTAGATTAGGTAGGTTGGTAACCTAATTAAATTAAACCACTTTGGTGAAACCTAGACCAACCTCTCCCTTAGTCAAGTGGACTCTCTTAAGTCCAACTAGGCACAAAAGTTATAAGTGACACCCCACACTTGGTTGGATATCAACCTAGCCCAAAAATAAGGGCCCCCAAAAGCCCTAAAAAAGTTGAAACAACAACATTTTATCTCTACTCCTTGCATAAGTCCAAAAATTCTCCTTACCACACTCTTCCTTCACACCAAGTTTCTCTCTTTTCTCTCTTTCTTGAACAAGAACCTTGAGAACTCAAGAAGAGATCATCCTCCACCTCTTATCCCCAAAGAACACCTTTGTCTAAGACATTAAGGAATAGAGGAGTTTTCCCTTCTCTTTATTTTGATATTTCTTGACCAAATGAGACTTTCTTCTTTTCCATTCTCTTCCTATTATTCCTTTATGATGTTCATGCCATATTTATATGATTTGGTTCAATAAAAATGCATTCTTGGGACTTTTTTGTTGCACCTTCAACTCAAGATTTAGTTTGGTTGGAGGAAAGTTTTATTGTCTAAGAAACTTAATAAAACTTGACCTACTAAGTAGTGTCTTAACAGAACTCTTAAATATCTTACAACCCTTGAAATGGTGGAGCTTTGGAGCTAGAAAATATGAGACTTGGACTTAAATCATATAAAGTTGAAACTGGAAACAAAAGAAAATAGTACAAGAGAAAAGAGGGCAACTTTGTTATGTTTGACATTTTAGTGACTATTTGTGTTTGAGTCTATCTTTAATTTCTTTGCTTTTGTTCTTAGTTTGAACATAAATATGAAATCTTTATTTATTAAGAATCCATAGAAACAAGTAACACTCAAAAAGATTGTGAAATGAAAAAGTTACAAGCTTTTTAGTGGAGATAGTGCTGAGAAAACGGGAATGAAGCATTTGCTGACCCATTATAAAGGAATCCATTTCTCATACCCCTTCCTATTTTGGGCCTATGACCTAAAAATGACACCTTTATGTGTTAGGAGACCAAGGGGACTAAAATTTCACCAAACTCTATTTTAGATTTTTACTTATAAATTTTTGTGAAAGTGTACCATGGTTGTTTCATTTGATGGACAGTTTTGCTATTTGGGTTTCAATGTGGTTTGAGCACATTTCGTGGTACCTTGAGAATGGGACAAGAGCAAAAATTGTATTTCTATATGCTCTGATGACCTAGAAACAAGAATCATGCAAAAAACCTTTTTCTAGCTTAAGATATAATTTTTCTTAGTTAGTATGTTCCTGACCAGAAATTTATGAACTCAAATCTTAGACCTATAAGTTCTAGTGATTTGGACCTATTTAGAGTCACCTTTTGAGCATGGTCTGAAATAAACAAACTTACTGCTATTTTTTGAAAATCTAAACACAAGAATCATTTTAAAAGGTGTCGTATTTTTGTGAGTTATGAAATTTTTAATAAAGGATGTTTCTGAACAGGCTTTTTCTCGTCTAAGAATTTGCTTTATGTTATATTTAGAATTTGGGAGCTTTGGGGTTACTTTTTGGAGTAGATATGAACTATGAAGTTTTAGACCTATGTTTTTGGTGATTGGAGTCCACGAATTATCCAAAATTATGTTTTACTTATGATTTTTTTAGTAAAAGTGTTCACTGGTCAGTGGAAGTACTGACCAGATTCTTTGTAGTCCATTTCCTTGCAAAATGAGGACAAATCCTAAGCTATTAAACTCTGTTATCCTTTTTAGGTTTAAATAAAAGGTTTTGGAAAACTAAAATCGTTGGAATCATGTAAAAATATTAAATAATGAAGGAGATATAAAATATTTAAGATGAGAGCCCCTAGCATGATTTGTGGCCAGAGATCTAAACATACTTTGATATGCGTTTTGGATGCTTTACTTACTCAAATATTATGCAATACTATTTTTGAAATAAATTTAAGATTGTTAGAAAAATGCAGACACCAAATTCGTACAATAGTATGGACTAAATTAATTTTTAATAATAAGATATTATCTAAATTTCCTTTTAATAATATGTATGAAAAATAAATTGATATGATAGGTGAAAATTACATTCGAGAACTTTATTTTAATTTTTTAAAATTTTAAGATTAAATTGAAACTTTTATAGTTTCAAGAAGAACCAAATTTATTCCACCCACAATTTTATTCATAGGATAACTAGTTTTAAACAAAATCAAAGATTTTAAACATTTAACCAAATATCTATAATGTGTTTTTAAGTTAGACTAAACTGAAAAATCACAATAAACTTCAATTTTATTGATAATTTTTTCTTTGTAACTTTAACTTAAAAATAGCTTTTTGTTGATAAAAAATTTTGATGTTTGAAAACTTTAATTAATAAAATTTTGATTATAAATCAAATGTATTAGGTATTTAAAGTTGCTATCTATAAATGAGTGTGTATAATGTATTTAGACTAGATTAAGTTCGAATTTGCTTTCATTTATCATAAATCTTAATTAGAACCTAAAAATATTTTCTAAAATCTTTTAAAAGAAATTGAGAATAAAAACTTGAAATAATTAATTAAACTCATTTAATCAATTAAAACTTGAATTAATTAATTAAATTGCTCCATTGTGTTTTCTTAAGATTAACAATTATACTTATGGTAATAGAAATAGATATACACAGAAAGAAAAAAAAACATATATGCATAAAGAGAATATAAGAGAAATTAACTCATCTTAATCTTAAACAGTTCACCAAATACATTTACATAGCAGATGCTAATAGAAGGGAGCGGTGCATAAAAGATGTTAGTTGTGCATAACAGATGCATGCAACATATAAGATAAAGTTGTTACCAAACTCATCAAAACAAATTTTACAACTAAAATATTACAAACTAACAGAGTATATAATCTGAGATACTTTAGCACTTGCTATCAAATGATTATCAAATGATCTATAACTTCAAGAAAAACTTTAAGAACAAAAAAAAAACGAATTTGGTAGTGCTTCTTTTGGTTAAAGTTCTCATCTTAAAGCGATTTTGTAACTTTTTTTGTTGCCTAATATTTTTATCATAATATTTTGCATAATCCCTTAAATGTCAAAATCATCCTCAAGCAATAACTAACTACTAACATAAAGGTATAGTCACCAACATCATAGAGTTAGAACCACTACAAACTAAAGCCACCATCAGAAAGCTCAAGTCGCCATCAAGCTAGACTCATCATTATAAAACTATAGTCACCACCATTAGAGAACTAGAACCACCAACAGAGAGCTAGAGACACCATCAAAGAGCTAAAGCCACCATTAGAGAGCTAGAGTCGCACCATCAAAGAGCCTAGAACCACCCTTTAGAGAGTTACAGTCACTCTTCATAGAGTTAGAACACGAACAATAAGCCAATTTCAAAATAGCTAGAACGAACAAAAAATCTCCTAAAAAATGTATAAGATTGTTTAAAATGTTTGAACTTGTCATTAATTAGGTATTCAAAGAACTTTAAGAGATTTAGATTGATAAGGGGTTAGAATTTTTTTGCCAAAATTATCCAAAAGAAAATGAAGATCTAAACCACAATAATAAACAATTCTAGTTTTCAAGCCAAAGTAGAACAAATAAACGAAAAGCATGGAATTCCAATATTCAAGTCAAACTATTTTCTTCACCAAGTGTGACAATTATTTATTCTGCTCTAATCCCATTTTTTATTTCATATGCATGATGTTGTATTTATAGTGTTTAGCTCATATAATGAAAAGAAGAAAAAGAAATAAGATATGAGAATAAAAATACCTTTTACGGGAAGCAACTTCTAGCATTGTTGAAAGTCATTTAGAAACCCTTTAGAAGTGTTTCCGGTAATCACAGTCACCACTCTTACCCTATGTCTTTCTCATTCCCACAGATTCTCTAGTCTCCCCCATAATAATGACACAACTTATCATTCCACCCATTCCTTTCTCTCCTCCATCACCCTGGTGATTTCCCTGACCATTGTTGCTCCGACGATAGTTACCTTCCCTCACCATAGCTCCTCTGTAATTTTTCTCAAAGGAATCATTGCTATTTTATCTATGATGGTGGTAAACTCATTGTCATACACATAATGGAACAATAGAGGTAGCAATGTTCTTTGGCAGGGCATATAAGCTTCTAGAATACTTCAAGTTCACTTTTTTTCTTTTTTAAGACACGAGTTAGAATCATCCAACGAGTCTACTAAGCACTTAGCCCACTCTTTATAATATTAATGTGTATGAATGATCCCTTTATTTTGTTTCTTTCTAATTCATCTTAATAATGTCTCTTGTTGTTTCTAGTGCACACGTATACTCAAATATAAATTGTTAGATGCGGAATTATATAAAGAAGGAGGGGTTGAATTGATATATAGCTTTATTGAAAACTTTTTCATATAAAAAAATTTACTGGTGCAGTTTACTAAGAATTAGCCAACTGATAATTGCGAAATAGTAGGTTAGTTCTTAATGTAGAATATAACAGATGATGAGGGAAGAGAAAATATAACACCAAGAATTATACTGGTGCGTTCTTTGTGCAAGAACTACATCCAGTTGGTGATCTTCAACTCCACAGATCCTAATCACTATCAAAAACGTATTCTTTACACAAATCTTTCTTGAACACTACAAGAAAAACCAAAGAGCCTATTCTAAACACTATAGAACAGTTCTACACCCACTGACTCACACTGAGTCACTGTGATCACCCCAATCACAGACACAGGGTTCTAAAACCCACCTACGAATCTCTACCCCAGAGATTAAAGAACACAAGATACAGTGAAAGAAAGAAAATCTTCTTGGACAGTATACACAGTAAAAATGAAAAACTCTGCAGAATCCTTCTTGCTTCTGAATGTTGCAGCACTTGAGAGTTTTCTCTTGAATTCTTTCGCACCTTGATTCGTCCTTTAGTGTTGTATTTATAGACAAAAGGAATTGCTATGGGTCTTCTTCTTTTGAAAGTAATAAAGTCGCGTTCTGCACTATTTCTGCATAAGGTAGGCGTCTGGAACAAAATATTCGACTGAAGAAGCAAACCAATTTGCTATTTTCATTAATCCTGTATTCTTGGTACATTTAATGAAAATAGTCGACTAGAGCAACAGAATTAGTAGACTAACTGATAAAAACAACAGATTATCATTATTCAATTGGCTAAACATATACAGATAATCTAACATCTCTAGAAATGCTAAATCAAACAAGAACCATTAATCACAATCATCAAAGCTTAAACATCATCAAATCTGAAATCATCAAATCTGAAATCATCAACAAACTCCTCCTATTTGATGATGTCAACCTGCAAAATAAAACAAACACAAAGAGAAGAGATGGTAGATTATCTCCCCCTTTAACATTAGCAAATAGCAGGTATAGCAGTTATAGCAGTTCTAAAGTGTTCAAAAGTGCATATTAAACCAAAATATCAGTGTGTGCAAATATTACAGACCCAAATGTTTTAGCAGCAAAAATATAATGCTGAAAATTAAAAATAGAAGCAAATAAGATCATTCATCCTCTTCATCAGCGTCCTCATCTTCATCATCTTCACCATCACCATCAGCATTGTCTTTTTCCATTGCAGTTGTGGTTTGATTATTGGAGCCATCAAGACCATCTACATTGACTTGTAGTTCTGCAAGCTGACGCTGAATCAGGTCAATCTCAGTGTCTACATTTGTAAACCTGGCTACCATGGTTTCATGGGTGTCACGCTGCAAGGAAGTTAGTTCATTAAGTCTAGAAATAAGCATTCGCTCAAACTCAAACATTGGTACTCCCTGGTAAGTTGGAGGTGCTGAATATGGAATCATCTGATAGGCAGTGTAATCCTGTTGATATCCGGATGAAGTTCTAGCAGTGAAGGTTGCTCCAGGTGCAGATGAGGATGCTCCAGCTTCATAAGACCATTCACCATTTACCGTAGTCAATCCCATCTTGCGAAGATAATAGTTATCAAACATATGTTTATGGTTGAAAATCCTGGTGGTCTCGCCTTCAGTAGGAAAATTAAAGTAATCCAGAAACTTGGAGATCAGAATTGCATATGGCAGCTTATGATCACTCAGTCTTTTTTCCTTGAACATGTGACCCTTGATCACATATATCCAATTGACCTTTATGCGATTCTTCAAGCAATGAATTAGAGCAAGATCTTATTCCATCAGCTGTGTGTGATTACTCCCCCTGGGAATGAGCTACCACACAAGAAAGAAAGCTAGGAGTCTCTCATCACGTTTCATTCTTCCCACATTGTATTTGAGGATCAGAGCCTCATCACAGTTGCGCAAACAGTCCTTGTACACGACCTCCTTGTTGAAATTGGGTACTGCTCCAGTGTTGCCCTTACTTATCTTTATTCCCTCATTTTTCAACCCAGCAACTCTTCTCCACAGAGTGTTATCAATCCACACTTCTCTGCCTCTTATTTGAGAAACCAGTACATTGTTCTCCACCTTCATGTTAGCATAAAATAGTTTGACAAGGTCAATGTAGAAGTTACCTTCTAGCTCGACAAACTATTGAAGACCTTGAGCATGAAGGGAATTCCTCACGAAGACCAAATTTTCATTGTTTAACCAGATGAATTTTAGAATTTTAGGAGAAAGGATCACCTTCCTTTGCATTTTGAGTTTTACAGATTCAGCCATTTCATACAACACTGCAGTGAGATAGATGTACAGTAGTGAAATCTAAAATTTAGAAGAATTATAGCTATATAGATGCAAGGTCACACGAAAAATTGATTAGTTGAGAAGATATTCAGTTACAGATAGTGCAGAGGAGGAATATGTATGAGTTTGTTATTTACTGACAAGGTTTGAACATGTTTGAAGACAATTTGACTGAATTTTAACTTTATTTAGTGGATTTAATCAGTTAGTTAAAGCATTTAATAAGCTGTTCAGATTGTAATAACACCTGCAAGTACAATTAATGAAATAAGTCTGTTATTTCCTGAGAATAAGCAAGTTATTTTCTATAACAGTAAAGCACTGCTGTCAGTTAAGTGAAATAAGTCGACTATTTCAAGAAATTAACACACTGAAATCTGCAACAATAAAATATTATTGTCAGTTAAATGAAATACGTCAGCTATTTAAAAGAATTAACAAACTGTTTAACTCAGCAGAGAGAATTTAAGAAAGATGATTTATGTTTAAGATGCCTAATTCATTTCTAAGTTTGAAAAACCTATCACGACCAAGAGGTTTAGTGAAAATATCAGCTAATTGGTCATTAGTGGATATGAATTCAATCTTACAATCTTTCTTTTCTATGTGATCTCTTATAAAGTGATGCCTTATTTCAATATGCTTAGTTCTAGAGTGCTGAATGGGATTCTTAGTCAGATTAATAGCACTGGTATTATCACATAATATTGGAATATCAGAAAGATGCAAATTGAAATCACTTAGCTATTATTTTAACCACAAAATCTGTGCAGTACAGCTACTAGCAGCAATATATTCAGCTTCTGCTATTGAAAGTGCAACACATGCTTGTTTCTTGCTAGTCCAAGAGATCAAACAGTTTCCAAACAAGTGACATGTTCCACTAGTGCTTTTTCTGTCTAATTTGCAACCTGCAAAATCAGAATCAGTATAGCCAACCAAATTTAATTCATTACCAGTGGAATACCACAGTCCAACATTCACAGTTCCTTTGAGATACTTCAAAATTCGTTTTGCAGCTGTGAGATGTGATTCCTTTGGATTAGCTTGAAATCTTGCACATAGACAAACAACAAACATAATGTCAGGTCTGCTAGCAGAGATGTACAACAAAGAACCAATCAAACCTCTATACATAGTTGCATCAACTGATTTTCCAGATTCATCTATGTCAAGATAACAACTTGAGGACATTGGAGTATTGGCTTCTTTGCAGCTTTCCATCTTGAACTTCTTCAACAGTTCATTGCAGTACTTAGATTGATTTATAAAAGTTCCATTCTGCATCTGTTTGACTTGCAAACCTAAGAAGAAATTCAATTCTCCCATCATTGACATCTCAAATTCACCCTGCATTGATTCTGCAAACTCTTGGCAAAGAGAGGAATTAGATGATCCAAAAATGATGTCATCAACATAAATTTGCACAAGTATGAGATCATTGACAACTTTCTTGGTAAAAAGAGTTTTATCCACAACTCCTCTTTTAAAACCTTGTGATATGAGGAAAGTTGTAAGTCTTTCATACCACTGTCTAGGTGCCTGTTTAAGACCATACAATGCCTTTTTGAGTTTGTAAACATGGTTAGGAAACTTAGAATTAATAAAACCAGGTGGTTGTTCAACATACACATCCTCATTTATAAAACCATTAAGAAAAGCACTTTTAACATCCATTTGATAGAGTTTGAAGCTTTTAAGACATGCAAATGCAAGCAATAACCTAATGGCTTCTAGTCTAGCAACTGGTGCATAAGTCTCATCATAATAAATGCCTTCTTCCTGATTATATCCTTTAGCAACTAGTCTAGTTTTGTTTCTAGTTATAATACCATTTTCATCAAGTTTGTTTTTGAAAACCCACTTGGTTCCTATCACATTCATTACATTGTTCCTAGGTACTAGATGCCAAACATTATTCCTAACAAACTGATTTAACTCTTCATTCATAGCAGTTATCCAATTATGATCAAGCAATGCATCATGAATATTTTTTGGTTCTATTTGTGAAACAAATGCCATGTGATTACAGAATTCATGTAGAGAGTTTCGAGTTGTTACTCCCTTTTCAACATTGCCAATGATGTTATCCAGAGACAATCCTTTATGAGTCCTCCAGGATTTAGATAAAGCATTGTCTGCTGCAGAGTAGTCGAATGATCCAGAGTTATTGTCGACTGGTTCATCCTGTCTGTCAGCATCAACAAATTTTTCTGCATAATCTTCATTCTTTTCAGATTTCTCAGACTTTTCATCATCTGAATCTGCAAGAGAATTACCTTTTCTCTCTTTTTGGCATAAGACCTCATCAAATACAACATGAATAGATTCTTCCACAGTTAAGTTCTTTTTGTTAAAAACACGATATGCTTTGCTATTCATGGAATAACCTAGGAATATACCATCATCAGCTTTTTCATTAAACTTCCCTAATGAAGCTTTTCCATTGTTTAGTATAAAGCACCTGCAACCAAAGACTTTGAAATATGCAATACTAGGGGTTCCTTCATTAAAGAGTTCATATGGAGTTTATCAAGAATTGGTCTAAGCAATACTCTATTTAGTACATAACAAGATGTAGAAACTGCATCTGCCCAAAAATATTTTGGAAGCTTGGATTCAATCAACATTGTCCTTGCACATTCTTGAAGAGTCCTATTCTTTCTTTCAACAACTCCATTTTGTTGTGGAGTTCTAGGTGCAGAAAAATTGTGAGATATGCCATATTTAGAACAAAACTTTTCAAAATGCATGTTTTGAAATTCAGTTTCATGATCACTTCTTAAAGAAACAATGTTAAGATCTTTTTCATTTGAAATGATCTTTGCAAATTTCTTAAATGCATGGAATGTTTCATCTTTTGAAGAAAGAAATAATGTCCAAGTATATCTTGAAAAATCATCAACAATGACAAGAACATATGAGTTGTTTCCAAGACTTACAGTTCTTGATGGACCAAACAAATCAAGATGCAATAGCTCAAGTGGTCTCCTTGTTGAGATGATGTTCTTTGACTCAAAAGAGTTTCTTGATTGCTTTCCTTTTTGGCAAAAAGAACATACTTTGTCCTTCACGAATTTCACATTTGGAAGGCCTCTAACAAGACTTTTGTAGCTGATTTTATTCAATAACTGCATGTTGATGTGTCCACACCTTCTATGCCAAAGCCATCCTTCATCTTCTTTGGTCAACAAGCAAACGTTCTTGAGAATTGAGGGCTCAATGTCCAGCATGTATACATTGTTTGTTCTTCTCCCAATGTGCACAATATCTGCAGTTTTACAGTTGTATATAATACAAAATTCTGCATCAAAAGTCACTTTCATACCTTTGTCACAAAGCTGACTTATGCTTAGCAGATTGTGTTTCAATCCTTCAATAAATAGTACATCCTTTATTTGTGAAGAGGAACAGTTTCCAATATCTCCAGATCCTTTGATTTTGCCCTTGCTATTGTCTCCAAAAGTAACAGAACCAGCTTCATATGCCTTGAAGTTCTTTTTGATTTATCACCTGTCATATGTTTGGAGCAGCCACTATCTAGATACCATAAAGTTCTTTTTGCTCCATGACAGATCTGCAAAACAAAGTTAATTTACAAATTTAGGTCCCCAAAACCAGTTGGGTCCTTTCAAGTTAGGGACAGCATATGTTTTGGGTTTCCAATAGAATTCACCTCTTGAAATCCCAAAATTCTTGACATAGCAAAATCTAGATATATGACCATGTTTCAAACAATAAGAACATTTTTTAAATTTGTTACTAGGATAAGATTTATACTTAACAGCATGATATCGTTTTCCATAACCAAGACCATTTCCATTAGAAAAACCGATTTGAGAATGTAGAAGTTGATTAAGTGTATTATGACCAATTTGAAACTTTGCCAAAGTTTTAATCAGATAACCAACTTTATTTTGAAGATTAATGCAGTTTTCACACTTTGCAGAATTGATTTTATCATTCTCAGATTCTTCAGATTCGATCTGGTTTTTCAGTTGCAGGACATTATCTTTTAGTTGACTGTTTTCATATTTCAGTCTACTATTTTGATTTTCCAGTTCTAGAAGCTTATTTGCTAACCAGTTATTCATTCCTTTTAGCCGATTATATTGATACTCCATTTTCTTTGCTTCATCATGAAATTATATGAAGGCATTAAACAAGGTGTCATAATTCTCACTCATATCAGAATCGCAAGAACTTACTTGACTGGATGTTTCATCATTAGCTACAAGACACAGATTTGCTTGGTTTTCAGATTCAGAATCTGAATTTGATGATTTGCTGGAATCACTGTCATCCCAGGCCATATAGGCTTTCTTGCCTTTCTTGAAGTGCTGATTTCGTTTGTCTTTATCTCTCCTTTCATTTCTTTCTGGGCTTCTATCTTTTCTTTGATTCAAAAGAGGACAATCTACCTTGACATGTCCTAGTTGCCCACAATTAAAGCAAGAGAAATTAGAGGAATTAAAATCAGGTTTTTGGGTGTACCTTCTCTGTTTTTCCTGAAACCTGTCTTTTGAATTATCCTTCCTCTTTAGAAATTTTCCAAACTTCTTAACCAGCATAGCAAATTCTGTGCTCTCATCTTCTTTCTCTTCATCACTCTTGATGAACTCCTTGGCTTTTAGTGCAAGATTCTTGTTCTGTTTATCTGAATTTTCAAGTTGATCAAGCCTACTCAGCTCCAACTCTTGTTCCCTGAGTTTCCCAAACAGAGTTGCAGTGCTCATGACAGTTAAATCCTTTGTTTCAAGGATTGCTGTGACTTTCAGCTGCCAGCTCCTACTCAAGCATTTAAGAACCTTTATGTTGAGCTCTTCATCATCAAACTTCTTTCCTAAACCCAACAGATGATTGACTATGTGTGTAAAGCGCTTCTGCACATCTTGAATGGTCTCTCCAGGCTGCATTTGAAACATCTCATACTCTTGTGTGAGGGTGTGCTTTCTTGCTCTTTTCACCTCTGTTGTTCCTTCATGTGTAACTTGAAGAATATCCCACATTTCTTTGGCTGTTGTGCATTGAGAAACCCTGAAAAATTCATCAAGATTTAGTGCAGAGGTTAAAATATTCTTTGCCTTACTGTCAAACTGAGCCTTTTTATTTTCTGTATCAGTCCATTGATCCCATGGCTTTTCAATCAGCTGTCCATCTTCAGCTTTCACTGTAGGAATAAATGGACCATTAATCACTGCATCCCACACGCCTCTATCAACAGAATCGAAGAAGATCTTCATTCTGGCTTTCCAGAAAGGATAATTCGCTCCTACAAAGAGTGAAGGTCTGTTGGTAGATGCTCCTTCAGCAAAGGGAAGCTTGTCACCCATCTTGATTCTATCTTGAGTACCTTACAAGAACCTGCTTTGATACCAATTGTTAGATGCAGAATTATATCAAGAAGGGGGGTTTGAATTGATATATAGCTTTATTGAAAACTTTTTCGTATCAGAAAATTTACTAGTGCAGTTTACTGAGAATTAGCCGACTGATAATTGCGAAATAGTAGGTTAGTTCTTAATGCAGAATATAACAGATGATGAGGGAAGAGAAAATATAACACCAAGAATTATACTGGTTCGTTCTTTGTGCAAGAAATACATCCAGTTGGTGATCTACAACTCCACAGATCCTAATCACTATAAAAAATGTATTCTTTACACAAATCTTTCTTGAACACTACAAGAAAAAACAAAGAACCTATTCTAAACACTATAGAACAGTTCTACACCCACTGACTCATACTGAGTCACTGTGATCACCCCAATCACAGACACAGGGTTCTAAAACCCACCTACGAATCTCTACCCCAGAGATTAAAGAACACAAGATACAGTGAAAGAAAGAAAATCTTCTTGGACAGTATACACAGTAAAGACGAAAAACTCTGCAGAATCCTTCTTGCTTCTGAATGTTGCAGCACTTGAGAGTTTTCTCTTGAATTCTTTCGCACCTTGATTCGTCCTTTAGTGTTGTATTTATAGACAAAAGGAATTGCTATGGGTCTTCTTCTTTTGAAAGTAATAAAGTCGCGTTCTGCACTATTTCTGCATAAGGTAGGGGTCTGGAACAAAATAGTCGACTGAAGAAGCAAACCAGTTTGCTATTTTCATTAATCCTGTATTCCTGGTACATTTAATGAAAATAGTCGACTAGAGCAACAGAATTAGTAGACTAACTGATAAAAACAACAGATTATCATTATTCAATTGGCTAAACATATACAGATAATCTAACATCTCTAGAAATGCTAAATCAAACAAGAACCATTAATCACAATCATCAAAGCTTAAAAACATCATCAAATCTCAAATCATCAACATAAATACATTTATAAAGAGTAAAAGTTTAATAGAAGTTATGAAAGCCACTTTGAATAATAAATTAGATGAAGCAACTGAAAAAACCCTAAGCATCTATTCAGTCCTTGGAAGTAATTGATACTTCTTATTTAGCCCCTAACCAAGGGTTCACAACTCTCAAGAGTAGTAGTTGTGGCAACAAAAGTCATGTTGAATGGAGGATATCGTCCAGGTAATGAACTAGGAAAAAACCTAAATGGAGTTGTCAAGTTGTTGGAGCTATCAAAAAATAAAACTTAATATTGTATGGGCTATAAAATCACTAAAATTGGAAAATGAAGGATAAAAAAAGAGAAGGCTGGGTTGTTGAGAGCTAAAAATCAAGAAAATTTCTATTTATGACCTTTATCAAAGTTTTCAAAGTGGAGGACTAGAGCATATCAATTGTTAGAAATAACGACAGAGTAAAAATCAAGAGGGGAGGTGAATTGGATTTTTAAGAAACTTTTTCTTTTTAAAATAATTTTCCAGATTTTAAATAAATGTTCTAAAATCAGGATGCGGATTTTCCTTAACTTTGGAAGAGCGCAGTTTGAATTGCAATTGTTAATATGATCCACAATAAAATAAAGAGATAGGGAAAGAGAAAGAACACAAAGATTTATACTGGTTCGGATTTAGCCAATCCTACGTCCAGTTCCCAATCACCACAAACACGTGATGATCACCTCATTATCTTTAATTGAAATTACAAACACCAATTCATGCAATAACAAATAAAGATAAAGGAAACATCTCCTTAGACACACTAAGGATGAACTCACCTCCTCAGACACACTGAGGATGATTCCCACCTCTCTTGACACATAAGAGATGAACACACCTCCCTTAGAACAAATCCAAGGGATGAATTATACTCGTTCAGAAAAACGAAAAATAGTAGAAGACAACACCTGATTGAGTGCTGGATTGAAAGCTTAAGCACAATGATCACCACTTCCAAGAACTTAGATCAGCCTTGAGAGAGCAAGAAAGCGGTTTTGAAAAACTTTAGCGCAAGAACACTTTGAATATTGTGTTTTATCAGATGTGTTGAACCTAAGACATTGCCTTTCATTTTATAATTCGAAAATACTCCAAAGTTTCCATTCTTAGGTTGATTCAGTATTGAATTCGCAAAAACATCGTATTTAATCGATTATCTAAAAGTTTTAATCGATTATATCAGAGTTAAAAATTGGAAAACTCATTTTTCCTAATATAATCGATTAGATTAAGGACATAATCGATTATATGAACCTAGAATCAATATAATCGGTTATCAAAAACACTTAATCGATTATTTTATTCGTTAAACTATTTTGATTCAAATTTTAAGTGAAATAATCGATTATACTTCGTATCTTAATCGATTGAAAGCGTAGAAAAACGTTTTTGTGAGAAAACGACTTGCTCTCAAGTTTGAAATGGTCTTGAATGGGATTTATGACTTACTCTTTTTATCCTTCACTCAAAACAGAAACTACTAAACTTGAAACTCCAGCTCTTGAGAAAATCTTCATCAATCTTCTCTCTTGAAAGCTTTAAACATCCTTTATGACTTGCCTTTTCCATCAAGCAACCTTCCTTTGTGAGATGACACAAGTCTTTAATGTTGTTTAGAGAACTTTAAATCTTCATCATCAAAACTTTAATCTTCATGACTTATTGAGATACCTTCATCAACACTTTAACTTGAAATATGCCAACACCAATCACGTGGCTATGACTAAAGAAAGTTAAGATGATGATAGTTGTACCAACTTGGAGTACCCTTGCAACTATTGCGAAGAGCTTCATAATTGGAAGATTATCAAATTTTCAATGGTTTTTAATCCACTTTCAAAGTAATTATAATGTAAACTCTTAAATTATGCTCAACGTTTATGTTTTTTAAAGTGGGCTTGCATATTACTTTTTTGGTATGACTGATGAGTGAAACACACTCTACAACTTTCTAATTATTCATTTTGTTTCTTATCCATTCTTCCTTTTATTTTCCCAATCGCAACATTTCCTTATATTCTCTTTTCATATATTCCATGTTAGTACCAAATTACAAATTTGAAAATAACCACATTCCAAATAATAATGTTACTATCTCATGCTATAATTTTGATCATCCTATTTATGAATTCAATGAGGTGATGATGATTTAGAAGCACCCATCAAGTTGAAAAGGTTGGTGGAGTAGGAGGATCAAGTAATTATGCCTCATGAGGAAGAGATTGAAATGATGAATATGGGAAACAAAAGTGATAAGAAGGAAGTCAATGTCGACACTACTATAGAGGAGAGTGAGAGGGATCAGTTGGTTAAGATTTTCTATGAGTATGTTGGCGTTTTTGCATGGTTATATCAAGATATGCCTAACGTAGACCCTAACATAGTTGACCACCAGTTACCCTTAAAGTCAAAATATCCACTAGTAAAGCAAAAATTAAGGCAAATAAAGCTATAAATGTCATTAAAGATTACAGAAGAGGTAAAGAAAGAAATTGACATAGGATTCTTGGTAGTGGTTAAGTACCCCAATTGGTTGCCAATATAGTGCATGTTCCAAAGAAAGACGAAAGAGTAAGGATGTATTGATTATCGGGAACTAAATAGGGCTAACCCCAATGATGATTTCCTTTTACCTCACATAGACGTGTTGGTCGATAATACGGTAAACCATCATTCTTCTCCTTCATGGATGAGTTCTAGGTATAATCAAGTTAAGATGACACCAAAATCCATTGAATAAATCATATTCATTACACCATGAGGAACATTTTGCTACAAAGTAATGTCATTTGGATTGAAAAATGTTAGGACAAAATATCAAAGGATGATAGTAACATTGTTCCATGACTTATGCATAAAGAGATTGAGGTGTATGTTAATGGTATGATAGTCAAATCAAAGACAAGGAAAGAACATATCGCCAATTTACAAAAGTTATTTGATCACCTGAAGAAGTATAAACTTCCTTTGAACCCAGCTAAATATACTTTCAAAGTAATGTTAGAAAAATTGTTGGGATTTGTTGTAGTGAAAAAGGCTTAGAAGTTGATCTTGACATAGTACAAGCTATTGTTGAAATGACAACCCCTGGCTAGTATAAAAAGGGGGTTTATTGTTTCTTGAGAAGTTTAAATTACAAAGTTAGGTTGTTATCTAGTTAACTGCTACTTGTAGTAAATCTTTAAACTAATGCGGAAGAATCAAACAATTAATGGAATGAAGACTTCCAAAAAGCCTTTCAGCATATCAAATAGTATTTGCAAGAACCTATGGTCTTAGTACTTTCAATGCAAGGAGACCTTTCATCATGTGCCATATTGTGCTTGATGAATCCATGAGATGTGTACTAGGGAAACAACCCAATATTTTTTTAGATTAATTAAATGCTTTTAGGAATTTTCAAGATTTTTAATGTAATTAATATAATTATTTTAATTAATTTTAGAATTTAATTTAATTGTTTAATTAGAAGAAGTTATTTGTGGTTTCTTTTGTTTAAAATATGTAAAACATACTCTTGCTTATTTTACACAAATTTTTTACCCTATTTTACGTACCTTTTCTCTAAAGAATAAGGAAGAGAAGAAGAGCAAGAGGAGAAATTCAGGGCATCAAGAGCACTGTTTGCAAATCAGCAAGGTAAGTGGGGAGTGAGAACTTACTTTAGGTATGGGATATCTGTTGGGTAGTGGCATTAGCCCCCGTCCTTATTTTAGGTGTAAAAGAAGGGTTTTTCTATTTCATCTCTGTTTAATTCCTAATTACTCTTGTATGCTTTTTATGAAGTGAATTGAAGAATAATATGTGTAATTTATTAATTTGATAATATTTTGATTGTTTGACCCCAATTCCTTATTTTAGGTGTGTTCTTGAAAGAGGGGTTTTCCTCTTTCATCTCTATTTGGTTCCTAATTATTCTTGTACGCTCTTTACGATATGAATTAAAGGATAATACGGGTAGTTTCTTCAGTTGATAATATTTTAATTGCTTTAGAGCACTCTAAAGATTCTTATGATACCCTAAGAAGGGAATAAGTCAAAGGTGATACATATAAACACACGAGCACCAATACTTGATTGCTTTCAGTGATACATGTTTAATTTCTCCTGTATAAAATTTATGGTATAAGTTTAATGTGTGAAAAATTTGTTTCTTTAAGAGAATTAATTTTACCATATTAAAATTGAAATAGTAATAGGGTAACTCTCATGTATATAATCCAAATTAAGAAAAATGATTTTCAAAGACAAAACCGTTAGAAATAACGACAGTGTAAAAATCAAGAGAGGGCGGGTGAATTGGATTTTTAAAAGACTTTTTCCTTATTCAAAATAATTTTCCAGATTTTAAATAATACTTATAAAATCAAGATTTGAATTTTCCTTAACCTTTGATAAGACTAGTTTGAATAACAATTGTTAATATGATCCACAAGAAAATAAAGAGATAGGTAAAGAGAGATAGAACACAGAGATTTATACTGGTTCGGATTTAGCCAATCCTACGTCCAATTCCCAATCACCAAAAACACGTGATGATCACCCCACTATCTTTAAAAGTAATTACAAACACTAATTAGTGACACAATGTAAAAACAATTAAAGATAAACAGAAACACCTCCTTAAACACACTAAGGATGATCCCCACCTCTCTTGACACACAAGAGATGAACACACCTCCCTTTAGAACAAATCCAAGGGATGAATTACAACAATCAATAAATAGTAAAGAAAACACATGATGAGTGCTCGATATGAAAGCTTAAGCACAATGCAATCATCACATCCAAGAACTTAGATCAGCCTTGAGAGATCAAGAAAGCAGTTTTGAAAAACTTTAGCGCAAGAACACTGTAATTTCGTGTTTTATAAGATGTGTTTAACCTAAGACGTTGCCTTTCATTTTATAATTTGAAATCAGCTCAAAGTTTCCATTCTTAGATTGATTCAACATTAAATTCACAAAAACGTTGTATTTAATCGATTATATAAATGATGTAATCAATTATATCAAAGTAAAACTGGAAAACATATTTTTCCTGATATAATTGATTAGATTAAGGCCATAATCGATTATATGAAACCCAGAAGCAATATAATCGATTATCAAAAACACTTAATCAATTATTTTGTTCGTTAAACTCTTTTAATTCAAATTTTAAGTTATATAATCGATTCTATTTCGATTCCTAATCGATTAAAAGCGTAGGAAAAGGTTTTTGCGAAAATATGACTTGCTCTCAAGTTTGAAATGGTCTTGAATGGGATTTATGACTTACTCTTTTTATCCATCACCCAAAACTGAAACTTCTAAACTTGTATCTTCAGCACTTGAGAGAATCTTCAACAATCTTCTTTCTTGAAAGCATTTATACTCCTTTATATCTTGCCTTTATTTCCATGAAGTAACCTTCCTTTGTGAGGTAAAATCAAGTCTTTAATGTTGAAATAAAACTTTATATCTTCATCATCAAAACTTCAATCTTCATGATTTAATTGAGATTAAATCTTCACCAAAACTTTCTGAGTAACCTTTTACTCATGCTTGAAATATGTCAACAAAAACAAAAAGTATTTTTTTTGTCTTTTGTTTAAGTGTAGTGTTGCGACATTGCGACATACCTAGGATTCTTATTGTATGTCATGTGATTTGATGTATTTGATTTTGATTATAAATATGGATTATAAACAATTTAATTGATAAGTATTTCTTTTCAAAATAAAAATAAATAAATGAACTTATGTGATGGGAAAGGTGTAT
Organism: Lablab purpureus; assembly: GCA_030347555.1. Lineage (NCBI taxonomy): Eukaryota > Viridiplantae > Streptophyta > Magnoliopsida > Fabales > Fabaceae > Lablab > Lablab purpureus. The sequence goes on from CM059263.1 coordinate 26,945,525, forward strand.
GAGTGTATAAGAAGTTTTTGCACTTGTGTGAACATTCATACAGTGCGATTGTGATATGGAAATTTTGAGCTTATGGATAATTCTTGTTGAGGTTAAATTAACTTGTTTCTCATGTTTGGATATGATTAAGTATTTATTAATTGTTTGTTGTGTGTGAAACTATTGTGTTGTGTCTTTACACCACAACCAGAGTGAGATATTCCTCACTCCCTTTGTTTCTTTGTCTTGATTTTCCTTTTGTATTGCAGTGATCCCTAATTTGATGTTGTGATGTTTAGTGGTGAAGTTTAGTTATAGGACTGCTCTGATAGGATGTGTGATACCGGGATAAGACTAGAAAATTAGATCCTAGCTTTTGTTTATTTACTTTTAATTAAGACTTTAATTGATTTATTTTAAACTATGTAATGTTATTAGTGAATGTGAATCTTTTATCCTGTGTACACTAGTATTATAGATTTTATTAATTATGTGGTTACTTAGACTTTATGGGATATGTTACTTTTATTCTCATGATATATGATGAGGGGTAGAAGTTATTACAATGTGTCATTTATTGTTTAACAAAAATTGTATAATGAGGTACTCTTTGTTGGAATGAACATGTTGTGCCTTGGCATGAGTCAAATACATATTTGAGAAACCAGCTCTCATTGGCCAAATTGCTCGTTGGTAGGTACTTCTATTATAATATCATATTGTTTGTAATTGAGAAGGCTATCAAAGGTAGTATATTAGCATAATACTTGGCTCATAATCTTATTGAAGATTTCCAATAAATGAAATATGAATTCTACGATAAAGACATATTGACAGTTTTTTAGGATGAAGAATCAATAAATAAGAAAAAGTGAATTGTGTTGTTTGATAGAGCTTCTAATGCACTGGGACACAAAATTTGTGCAGTATTGATTTCCCCTAAGAATAAACTTAATCCAATTACCACAAGGCTAGGTTTTGATTATAGAAATAACATGGCAAAATATAAAATGTGTTCAATTGGAATCCTAGTAGCCCTTGAATTCAAGTCCAAGGATTTAGAAGTTTATATAGATTCAACATTAGTTATTCATCATTATAAAGGTAATGGAAGAAGTTCACAGGTCTCATTTAGAACACATGCAATGGCGAGAAAGATCTTAAGGGTTTACTAGTAAACCATAGAAGTTAATTTTTCATTAGCACCTATTATTTTTAATTATGAGAAAAAATGACACACAAGTTTTAGACATATGCGGATAATCATGCACTACTAACATCTTTGAATGTCTTAGCTGCACCATGGTCATTCACAATGTGGTGTATAGATGTGATCAACCCAATTGAGCCTAAGGTACGAAGCAAAGATAAATAAATTTGAAGAAGTCTTCATCATGCTTTGAAAGGAAATATAATTTAAAGAGAAATAAATTCCATCAATGAGTCTTGATGCGCTTGAAAGCCGAAAGGGTTAAAGGTTGCAAAATGTACACTAAATGTGTTCATTAAAAGAAATTTAATTAAAATAAAAAAAAAAGTTGCATGCCATGCATTATTAAGCATTCATGCGTCTTTTCTGCATCATGTATCACATTTCATGTGTCCTTTGTGCAACACATATCATGTATTGATTGTCAATCATACATTACTTGTTTAAATAAACTTTATAATTACTTATCAACACTCCCACACTCCACATTTTCTAATTGAGACATTCACTATTATTTTTGTTCTTGTTTTCATGATCATTAAGATGGTCACCATTAATGCTTGCTAGCCTAAATTTCATACTAGGCCCCACACCCACAATGTATTGTGTGGCTCCCTGAGCCTATTCTATTTTGAATTACACAAATTTTATTTTGGATCTCCATTGATAAAATGCAGAAAATAGATCTAGAAGGGGTGAATATATCTTTCAAAAAATTAGTTTGTTAAAAACACGATTTAATCTATCAATTTTTCGTTCCCAGATTTAATTGAGTGAATTAAGATGCAAATTACAAAACCAAAAATCAATAAAGTGCATAACAAAAAATAAAGAAAGTGCACAGATGATTTATACCGGTCACTCTTTTGCAAGAGCTACATCCAGTTACCCAACTACAAATAAAATTTCACTAATGGGAAAATTTGTTCTTACAAACACTTACAACCCTAGTAAGTTTAAGAACTACCAAGAACACAAATCTTGAACCCTACAAGACTTGTACCCAACCACTGTAGAACCCCACTACAGTACCCCTGAATAACACTAATCCAGAAACACACAAAAAATACAATTCAAGAAACGAGATCACCTACTATGTGTACAAGCAAAGGCAAATTCTAAAAATTGAAGGGTGATCTCGTATGCAACTTCTCAAAAATAAAATTCAATGATCAAGATCCAATTCTTGGATAGCCCACAAGGATCTTCTTGCTAAAAAATGTTCTATCTCAATTCACATTTCAAAAAGATATTTAAAAGTCTGTTTTAATTTCGTAATTAAAACAATTTATATAGAGTGGTTTTCATAAAAACTAACAGTTTTAACCTATTAAAAACTCGACTTAATATGTTAATTTTACTAAATAATAAAATTAATAGACCATATCAAATTTTTAATAAAATAAAATTTATCCAAAGTGTATAACAACTGAGCCAAAGACAATTAATCTATTGAAAAATAATCTGAACAGATTAATAAACTTGTCCTAAAAATATTTGAGATCTTAAGAACTTTTAACACATTAAACTGATGCTTTAACTAATTAAAATTAGAACTGGAGTTAATTTTAATACTTCAGAAGAATTTTAACATATTTACACAATCTTTTAATCTATTAAAAACATGCAGATGATCAAGATAATTTCTAAAATGATCATATAAATGACTAAGTGAGAGATGCTTACAAGGCAATCTAGAGACACAAAATTACAACTGCACAAGATCTTCATAGGCTACAATGAGGTTGACTTCATCAAATCTTCAAAGCTTTAATCAACTAAAAAGCTTCATTCTCGTCAATCTCCCCCTATTTGATGAAGGCAACTGAATACAACCCTCTAGGATGCCAACCAATGTAGAGCCTGAAGCAAAATTGAAAAGAAAACAAGCCAACACATCTACATACAATAAAATATCATTTTATAGCATAAGATACTACGAAACTCCATATTGCAGCATCATACAAACATAAATTGCAGTATACGACAACCTTGCCATTACAATGATATAGTAAGGCATAATAGCCCTTCAATAACACAATAATAGTAAACAAAAATTAACCCTGCAACATAGTTTCAGTGATAATGTCACAAAAATAAGCCCCTACAACAACACTATAACATTGATAATGTCACACAAATATTCTCTCCCTTTGACTTGATCAAATGGAAGAAGAGAATACCAAAACAAAACAATTCGCATAGTTATCAGAGCAAAATATAGAAGTTTAAAATTATGTTGTACAATAACTGTAGCAATAATATCATAGTAATAATAGACTAAAACACAAAGTAACATATTAAAATGTTCAGTACAACATCAAATTTAAACTGTTCTAAAAACATCCAAAATGAAACAAAAGGAAAATGCAATCTAGATGAATGAAATGCATTATGCTCATGCATCATCTCCACGAACATTGAAGGACCCCATTTGCTCTCAAAGCCATAAGTGATATTGATGCCTTGAGAGGATAGTCCAGCCACATTGTTCCACACCTCTTCATCAAGGTGAATTCGCACACCCTTCACCTTGGTGCTAGGACTAGCTGTCCTTGAGGTCAGATTCATATAGAATACTCTGACCAAGTCTGGATAAAAATTTCCTTCCATCTCCATAAAATTTTGCAGCCCACTTGCCACTAAACATTCCTGAAAAGTAAAATCGTGAGTTCTGAAAAAATTGCAAGATAGATATTTTGGAGTAAGGATCTTCCTGTCTTTCCATTTGTTAACAAACCCAATCTTCATGTCTTCATCAGAAATCCAACCAGCAAGTGTTGGAGGTCTTCTTTCTTGCTGTTGGGAGGTCATGGGCTCCTTGCCTCTCCTCCTTGAGGGCATCTTTCTCCTCCTTTGATCAGCCATTTGTTTGTAGAATAGACAAAAGAGAAAGCACAACGAAATAACAAAGCAACAGAGTAATCACAGAAATAGAATTTCGCACAGAAAAGGAATGACAACAGAAAATCAGCAAGAGTGAGAGAGAGTGAGTGTAGCACTTTGAATTCTCAATCCAGCTATTTATAGGAAGGAAATCCGGTCATAAAACATTGAATTAATTGAAATAGAACCATTTGAATCGAATATATCCGTTGGAATAAAACAAAACACGTGAAAAATAGTCCAACGTTCGAAAAAAGCAGTATGCAGAAAAACACAGAACGGTGCATTTAATCGATTATTTGCCTTCAAAATTTTCCAGAAAACGAAAACCCAGATATTTAATCGATTATGTGCATTCCTTAATCGATTAAATTGCTCCCCAGCGATTTAATCGATTATGTTATGAACTAAATCGATTATGTTATAAAACATTTTCAAAAACAGCGCGTTTAATCGATTAACACACGAAACCTAATCGATTAAATACGTAATTTTTCGTAAAACACATAATTAACATCAAAAGCAACAATAAACATCAATCAATCAACAGATTTATCATCAACAATTACCTGGAACCTTTCTAAGCTCATAAAATCTTACTTGACACTTGTTATCTCAACACCAAAGAGGCTTTTTGAATTTGGAACCAGCCTGCAATACAAACAAGAAAAAAATCCTGGTTCCCTAAAATCACTTATCAGGGTCCTCATGGGTTAGAAACAATTTTTCCTTTGGGAACCCATTTGTATTTCCCATTAGGAACACTAAAACGTTTAATATTGCACCTATTAACAGAATGACCTTTATGCATACAGTAAAAACATGTAGGAACATTTGTCTTCCTTGAAACATATGCATTTTTATAAACTTTCTTTGTAGAAACATTTGTTTTATTAAAGAAGGTTATATTTTCAAAATCCTGATTTGAATTAGACGATTCTCCTTTCACAAAAACAGTTTTGGTAGGTTTATGATTATACCTGAAATTATAGCCAAGACCTGCTTTTTCATATAAACCTTTTTGCACTTTCAAAACATTGTTTAAATTATTATTTCCCATTGAAATGTTTGAAAGAGATGTTTCAAGATAAGAAACTTTATTTGCAAGATCATTACAGTTTTCGCAAAAAGGAATTTTTGTTTTGCATTTACAAGGAATTTTTGGCTTTTCCAAATCATCTTTCAAAACCTTTTTCTCTTCTTCTAAATCAATAACTTTCTTTTCAAGAACCTTATAATCATTTGTCAATTTACTGTGAACCGAAGAAAGCTTTTCAGATTTTTTACAAAGGCTAAGAAATTCTTCAAGCAATTCATCATAATCATTAGGGAGATCAGAATCACTTACCTCACTGCACGTGGATTCCGCATCATCATCCGCCATGAGACAAATGTTTGCTTCCTCTTCTGATTCACTTGACCCTTCAGAAGAACTCACTTCATTGTCGTCCCAAGCGATATATGCTTTCTTCCTCTTTTTGAAGAATTTCTTTCCTTTCTTTTTTTTTTCTTTGGGCTTCTTGGAATTTGGACAATCTGCTCTCATGTGTCCCCTTTTGCCACAACCATAACATTTATAATTATCATTAGAATTAGAATTTTCAAATTTCTTACCTTTCTTATGGTTGCCTTTCTTTTTGATGAACTTTTTGTATTTCTTTACAAATTCATTTAGATCATCGTCTTCTGAATTATCAGTATCACTACTCTCCTCTTTGTAGGATTCTGCTTTAAGAGCAACACCTTTCCTCTTGACGTCTTCCTTTTCTCCTTTGAAACGTCCAAGCTCCATTTCGTGTTCTCTAAGCTTTCCGAAGAGAGTTGTCATTTTCATACTTGAAAGATTCTTTGATTTCGTGATGGCCGTCACTTTGGGTTGCCATGTCCTGTCCAAAGATTTCAAAGTTTTCACATTTAATTCTTCAGTATCAAATTTCTTACCTAACGCCTTGAGGTGATTTACAATGTGAGTAAATCTCTTTTGAACATCATATATGGTTTCCCCTTTGCTCATCCGGAACATCTCGTACTCTTGAATCAAGGTATTTTCCCTTGATCTCTTTACATCCTCTGTTCCTTCATGTGTGACTTCCAAAGTGTCCCACATCTCCTTCGCTGTAGTGCAATCCGACAACCTGTAAAACTCATCAATAGTTAAAGCAGATGCTATCATGTTACACACCCTTATGTCGCATTGATTTTGGTTGTACTCATCTTTGGTCAAACTTGCTCATGCTTTGGGTACCTGCGCTTCTTCAACAACAACCATAGGAATATATGGACCATTCACAATTGCATCCCAAACGCCTTGATCATTAGACCTTAGAAAAATCTCCATCCTCTTTTTCCAAAAAGGATAGTTTTCACCTGTAAAAAGTGGTGGTCTATGAATAGATGCACCTTCAACAAAAGTTTGATTTTTATCTGCCATGAGGATCTTGTTTTTGAGTAACTTTCAAAAAACCAGCTCTGAGGCCAATTATTAAATAAAGACGGCAGTGTAAAAACCAAGAGGGGGGGTGAATTGGATTTTTAATAAAATTTTCCCTTTTAAATAAATTTCCAGATTTTGAAATTCTTTCAAAAACTCGGATGTGGATTTTTCTTAACCTTTGATTAAAGCGGTTTGAGTTTGCAATTGTTAATATGATCCACAATTAAAAGAGAAAGAGAAAGAGAAAGAACACAGAGATTTATATTGGTTTGGATTAAGCCAATCCTACGTCCAGTTCCCAACCACAACAAATGCGTGATGATCACCCCACTATCTTTAAATGAAATTACAAACACCAATTCATGCAATAACAAATAAAGATAAAGGAACACCTCCTTAGACACACTAAGGATGAAACACCTCCCCAGACACACTGAGGATGAAACCCACCTCTTTTGACACACAAGAGATGAAACACCTCCCTTAGAACCGATCCAAGGGATGAATTTTCCCGTTTATAAAAACAGTAAAAGAATACACTTGATAATAGTGCTGGATAGAAAGCTTAATCACAATGATCACCACTTCCAAAGACTTGATCAAACTGAAGAGAGCAGGAAAGCGGTTTTGAAAAGCTAAGGCACAGAAACACTTTGAATATTTTGTGTTTAATCAGATGTGTTAAACCTAAGACATTCTCTTTCATTTTATAATTCGAAAAAGCTCCAAAGTTTCCATTCTTAGGTTGATTTGGTATTGATTCCGCAAAAACGACTCATTTAATCGATTATATAAAAAGCTTAATCGATTATATCATGTTTAAAAACTGGAAAATAAATTTCGTCTGATATAATCGATTAGATTAAGGCCATAATCGATTATATTAACCCATAATCAATATAATCGATTATCAAAAACACTTAATCGATTATTTAGTTCGTTAAACATTTTTAATTCAAATTTTAAGTAAAATAATTGATTATCTACGTATCATAATCGATTAAAAGCGTAGAAAAACGTTTTTGCTAGAAAACACCTTGCTCTCTTGTTTGGGAAGGTCTTGAATGGGATTTATGACTTACTCTTTTTATCCAACACCCAAAACAGAACCTTCTACTCTTGATCCTTCAGCTCTTGAGAAATCTTCATCAATCTTCTCTCTTGAAGGCTTTGAATGCTCTTTATGCCTTTCCTTTTCTACCAAGAAGCCTTCCTTTGTGAGATGGCACAAGTCTTTAATGTTGATTGAATCACTCTAAAACTTCATCATCAAAACTTTAAGTCTTCATAAAAAAACTGGAGAACTTCATAAACTCTTAGTCTTAAAATATGCCAACAAATTGCTTTTTGACCAATTTGGTTGAAATTCAAAATATTTGTCTTTTCTAAAGTTTTGATTTTCAATGGGCTCTAAGTCTAATAACGTGTTGTTTTTATCTGCATCATTCAACCGATTCATTGCATTTCACATCAATTGCATGTTAGGTGATTGAGTCTCTAAATTCATTTATTATTTCCTTTATTCATCACATGCATGTAACCCATTAAATAGGGTTTCTATTTCATACCTTGTTTTTCATTCTCATTCATTCATGCTACTGCACTCTCATTCTGCAAAAAACTGTGCTACTATGTCTTCCTCTCAAACTCCACCAAGAAAAAGTGTTAAAATGTTCGGTGTTGGGAGTAGAAAAAATGCTTCTCATGGTGAATCTTCTAAGAAAAGGAAAGGCTCTACTTTAGTTGATGTTTCTAGTCACCTTGAAACTTGGTTCAGCAGAAATGAAGAGAAGATGCAATTGTACTTGAAGGAAATGACCAGAAAACACGTCAATATTCCTAAATGCTAAAGTTTTCATGGCTAAAAGAAGAGGAATTTGAAGGTTTGAGGAAATTGCTGAAGCATCAACATTTTTACAAACTTTCCTGGAGTTGAATGGATCTATCTATCCAGATTTGATAAAGGTGTTTTACACAAATCTTGACTTTGATGGTGTGGTTCTGAAATTTGAAGTGAAGGGAGTGAAAATTAAAGTTTCTCCAACACATTGGAAACAAATTGCTTGGCTGAAAAATGAGGGTATTGTAGTTGGGAAAGGAAATATAGGGGCTACTAAAAACTTTAATAAAATTCAATTTTACAAAAGCTGTTTAAGGAATTCATCTTCAATTGTAAAGATTCGTCATGCTAGGGGTATGAAGAGGAAAGACTTCTAGCTTTTATCTTAGCATGGAAGATCACTCCTAGGAGGAGTAACCATGCTCTGCTAACAGAGGATGACTTAGTGTTGGTGTACTACATTACAAATAGGCTAAAAATTAATTGGATTCATGTGCTGAAGAAACATATGCAAAAGTTTGCAAGACTTCCAAATTATATATTTCCTTATGTTGTTTTTGGTTCCAATGAGACTAGCTCACTTTGGTGTTGATTTGGATAATGAGCTTTCTGAATTTGTTAAGTGTTGATGATTTTGGATTTGATGATGTTTAAGGATATTCTGGAACTTTGATGAATGATTATGATTGTGATAAGATGTTAGATTATCTTTTTATAGTTACCTAATTGAGATATAATAGCCTGCTGTTTATGTTAATCATCAATTAGTCTACTGATTCTATTATGTTAGTCGACTATTATCATTAATGTATCAGGAATTTGGTTTTAATGAAAGTAGCTAACTGTTCTGTTGTTTAGTCAACTATTTCGTTCTAGGATCTCTTTTATGCAGAAAACAGCAGAACGCATTTTTGAGCCTCTCAACAGAGCACGACCCAAAGCTCTTCTCTTTGCCTATAAATACAACTCTCAAGCATGATACAAGGCGCGAAAGAATACGAGAGAATACATACAGAGTTAAAAAAGACTAGAGCAAGAAAAGTCTGCATAATCTATTTTACAATTTCAGTTTTTCAAGAGTGTATTGTTTTTACTTTTCATTGTATTCTTTTAATCTCTGGGTAGAGATTTCTTAGAGGGTTTGCGAACCCTGTTATCTGTGATCGGGGTGATCACATTGACTCAGTGTGAATCAAGTTTTTAAGATCATTTCTATAGAGTTTAGAATAGGATCTTTGTGTTTCTTTTAAGTCTTTAGAAAAGGTTTTTTGTAAAGACATCATATTTGATAGTGATTAAGATCTGTTGGAGTTACAGATCACTAACTGGATGTAGTTCTTGATTAAAGAACGAACCAGTATAATCCTTGGTGTTATCTTTCTTATCCTTCATCATCTTCTGATTTCTGTATGTTGAACTAACCTACTAATTCGCTATAATCAGTCAACTATTTTGTTGTAAACTACATCAGTAAATTTCAGAAATTCAATAGTTTAAAAAGAAATCCATATATCAATTCAACCCCCCCTTCTTGATATATTTCCGCATCTAACATTAAGAGTACAAATGAAATCTCAAATTCCACACTTCAAAAGATGGGATTCATAAAGGTAAATGACAAATGGTCCTATAATGGTGGAGATGGTGAATTTGGAGCTAATGGGACTGGTATAAGCAACACAGATGCTACTACAGAACCTGGAAACAATGCATTGATTCCATACATATCTCCTGTAGATCGTGGCATCCCACTATTACCATTCGAAAAGATGCTACTAACTCAGATGGATAAGTTGTCATAGGACCAGAAAATGCACCATGAATTATGTGTAGCAAGGTTTCAACATATTGATTTTCAACTTAAGGAATTATATAATGTTACCATTGATTGGCCCTCCATTATTCTTGATAATATGTTTAAACCCACTAGGCTTTCATCTTTTGCTTTACCCTATGCTGTGTTTATCTCAAAGATTTTAGAATATAAGGGAGTAGACCTTGAAGGGGAGAACAAGCAAATTTTGCTTAGCAACAGCAAAATTGGGAAGAATGTTCTAAGGCACATGGGCCTTATAGAACAAGGAAACAGGTTTAGGCAAAGAGATGAGGAAGCTGCTGCAATGGAGGAAGATGATGAAGAACCACCACCTCAACCTCAACCTCAACCAGGATCAATGGAGGAACATATTCTTTCAAGGATGGACACCATGATGAGTCTTCAAACAACTCATTACGATGACCTTTGCCATAGACTCTCAAGGCTCAATAGAAGAGTTCATAGAGTTGAAAGGAAGCTGCAAATTGAAGATATATCTCCAGAAGAAGACAATGCAAGATCCTCAAGAGGCAAACAACCAGCTGAAAATGATGAGGAAGATGAAGAAGATGAAGGAGATAGTGAAGAAACTGAATAAGCTAAAAGTTCACTTATTCCTTAGCTTGTTTTTAATTTTTCCAGCTGCTGTAATTTTTTTCTCTCTCTATAATTTCTGTGTATTAAATTGCTTCTGCTGTAATAATCTCTGAAAATGTAATCTTTTTGAAAATGATAAAAATAAAGGGGGAGAAAAATATTTGTTTTGATTGATAATCTGTCCAATTTTCTAGCATTTAAGAAAATTAATTTCAAGGGGAGCTTTAGGAAATATTTCAAATAAGTGCCTAATATAGCTTAAACAATTAAAGAGCAAAGTTTAAGGGGGAGCTTTTAGAAATAATTTCCAGTCATTAATTTCCTTGAAATCTCTTTTTCAAAATTCAAATTGAAAATTAAATGCTATGTGACTGCCTATTTTATTTCCTTTGTGGACTAATTTTTATGATGGAGATATCCATACATTATTCTCAAGATTTTCAGGATATCAATCACAAGTCTCTATGTTTCTTTTTATCATCATCAAAAAGGGGGAGATTGTTGGCATATTTCAAGACCAAGAGTTTATGAAGTTCTCCAGTTTTTTATGAAGACTTAAAGTTTTGATGATGAAGTTTTAGAGTGATTCAATCAACATTAAAGACTTGTGCCATCTCACAAAGGAAGGCTGCTTGGTAGAAAAGGAAAGGCATAAAGAGCATTCAAAGCTTTCAAGAGAGAAGATTGATGAAGATTTTCTCAAGAGCTGAAGGATCAAGAGTAGAAGGTTCTGTTTTGGGTGTTGGATAAAAAGAGTAAGTCATAAATCCCATTCAAGACCTTCCCAAACAAGAGAGCAAGGTGTTTTCTCGCAAAAACGTTTATCTACGCTTTTAATTGATTATGATACGTAGATAATCGATTATTTAACTTAAAATTTGTATTAAAAATGTTTAACGAACTAAATAATTGATTAAGTGTTTTTGATAATCGATTATATTGATTATGGGTTAATATAATCGATTATGGCCTTAATCTAATCGATTATATCAGAAGAAATTTGTTTTCCAGTTTTTAAACATGATATAATCGATTAAGCTTTTTATATAATCGATTAAATGAGTCGTTTTGCGAAATCAATACCAAATCAACCTAAGAATGGAAACTTTGGAGCATTTTCGAATTATAAAATGAAAGAGAATGTCTTAGGTTTAACACATCCGATTAAACACAAAATATTCAAAGTGTTTACGTGCCTTAGCTTTTCAAAACCGCTTTCCTGCTCTCTTCAGTTTGATCAAGTCTTTGGAAGTGGTGATCATTGTGCTTAAGCTTTCTATCCAGCACTATTATTAGGTGTATTCTTTTACTGTTTTTATAAACGAGAAAATTCATCCCTTGGATCGGTTCTAAGGGAGGTGTTTCATCTCTTGTGTGTCAAGAGAGGTGGGTTTCATCCTCAGTGTGTCTGGGGAGGTGTTTCATCCTTAGTGTGTCTAAGGAGGTGTTCCTTTATCTTTATTTGTTATTGCATGAATTGGTGTTTGTAATTTCATTTAAAGATAGTGGGGTGATCATCACGCATATGTGATGGTTGGGAACTGGATGTAGGATTGGCTTAATCCGAACCAGTATAAATCTCTGTGTTCTTTCTCTTTCTCTATCTCTTTTAATTGTGGATCATATTAACAATTGCAAACTCAAACCGCTTTAATCAAAGGATAAGAAAAATCCACATCCGAGTTTTTGAAAGAATTTCAAAATCTGGAAATTTATTTAAAAGGGAAAATTTTATTAAAAATCCAATTCACCCCCCGCTCTTCATTTTTACACTGCCGTCTTTATTTAACACAATTAATCCAGTTAACCATTGCAATACAACATTCAACCAATAGAAATCAAATACGTGCGCAGTTTGTAATAGACATTCACAGTGGTAAAAAATTCATTTACTGTGCAATAAAAGATATTAAAATGAAACTTAAAGTTGACAGTACAGGAATTTTAACACATTATGTCGATAAAAGAATAAATTAAAAAGTGATAACAATAAGTAATTAAACAAATTTAACATACTAAGAACATGAAATAACAAACTAAAAATCACAGAACATAGAGTAATGTAGATTATACAATGTTTGAAACATCAAGAATTCCTAAAGGAATTCCTAGAAAATTAAATCTGTCTCTGGACAAAGGATTAATAAAAGAATCAGCCAATTGATTGTTAATATCAATGAACTTAATTTCACAATCACCTTTCAGAATATGGTTTCTTATAAAATGGTGCCTAATTTCAATATGTTTAGTTTTTTAATGTTGTACATGATTTTTAGCTAGATTAATAGCACTTGTATTATCATACATCAAGGGTACCTGACGAAGATTATCACCATAATGTTATAGCTACTACTTGAGCCAAATGATTTGAGGACATGTACTTCCAACAATTATGTATTATGCTTCTGCAGTGGATAAAGCAACACATGTTTTCTTCTTGCAGCTCTAGGACACGAGGCTACATCCCAACATATGGTAGGTTCCACTTGTGCTTTTCCTGTCTAATTTGCATCCTGCAAAATCAGAATCAAAGAATCCAACTAAAGATATAGATGCACCATTAGGATATCATAATCCAATATGTATAGTTCCTTTTAAGTATTTTAGAATCCTTTTGGCAGCAGTGAAGTGTAATTCCTTGGGATTGGATTGAAACCTGGCACACAAGCATACACTAAACATAATGTCAGGTCTACTAGCTGCCAAATATAAAAGAGAACCAATTAAACCTCTGAATTTAGTAGGATCCACATTTGATCCATTCAAATTTGCACCAAGATATTAGTTAGTGGTTGTTGGTGTTGTAGTTTCTTTGCAATTTTCCATTTCAAACCTCTTTGGCAAGTTTGCACAATATTTTGATTGAGATAAAAATATGTCATCCCTCATTTGCAAGATTTGTAGCCTCAAGAAGAATGATAGCTCTCCCATCATAGACATTTCAAATTCACCTTGCATAGCTAACACACACTTTTGACACAAATTCTCATTAGTTGATCCAAATATGATGTCATCAACGTAGACTTGAATTAAAATAACGTCATTATTTGATCTTTTTAGGAAAAGAGTTTTATTAACTTTAACATGCTCAAATCCTATAGAAAGAAGAAAATTACTTAACCTCTCATACAATTTCCTAGGTGTTTGTTTAAGTCCATAGAGAGCCTTCTTTAACTTGAATACATTGTTTTACTGATCTTCAAAACCTGGTGGTTGAGAAACAAACACCTCTTTCTCAATGTATCCATCCAAGAATGCACTCTTCATATCCATTTGAAAGAGCTTCAATGCATACATGGAGGCATAAGCAAGTAGAAGTCTAATAGCTTCCAAACGTGCCATTGATGCATATGTTTATCCATAATCAATCCATTCCTCTAGATTATATCCTTTTGAAACCAACCTTGCCTTGTTTCTTGTGATGACTCCATGTTCATCCATTTTTTTCTTAGAAACCCACTTTTTCCCAATAAAATTTATATTTTTAGTTCTAGGAACAAGAATCCAAACCTCATTTCTAACAAACTGGTTTAACTCCTCTTGCATTGTTGAAATCCAGCTTTCATCCAATAAGGCTTCATTAATGTTCTTGGGTTCTACTTGTGAAACAAAAGTCATTGCGTTGCAAAAATTATTTAGAGAATGTCTAGTAGTTACCCCTTTGTCCAATTAACCAATCACATTGTCAATGGAGAGATCTCTGGTTATTCTACACTCTTCAGGAAGTTGATTTTCTTCTTTTTCTTCATTTGTACTTGAGGACGGGTTATTTAGCCGATTATCTAATTCATTTAACAGATTGTCTTGATGATTTAAATAATTATCAGAATCATTTAATATATTAGAATTTTGCAGACTGGGCAAAATTGGCTAGTCATCATAACCTGCAGAAAACTACCACAAATATGCAACCATTGGATTAGCTTCACCAAATACCATATTAACAGATTCTTCAACAGTTAAATGTTTCTTTATTGTAGATCCTATATGTTGGGCTATTATTTGAATATCCTAGAAAAATACCTTCATCAGCCTTAGGATCAAACTTACCGATGTTCTCTTTGCCATTTATTAAAACTGTTAAATGCGGAAGTATATCAAGAAGGGGGGGTTGAATTGATATATGGGTTATTGAAAACTTTTTTGTATCAAAAAATTTTACTGATGCATTACTGAGAAATAGTCGACTGATTAATGAAAAATAGTAGGTTAGTTCTTAATGCAGAATATAACAGATGATGAAGGATAAGAAGAATACACAAAGGATTATACTGGTTCGTTCTTTATGCAAGAACTACATCTAGTTGGCGATCTGCAACTCCACAGATCTTAATCACTATCAGAAATGAATTCTTTACAAAAATCTTTCTTGAACACTACAAGAAACTCAAAGAATCTATTCTAAACACTATAGAACAATTCTTAAACCACTGACTCACTCTGAGTCACTATGATCACCCCGATCACAGACAACAGGGTTCTAAAATCCTCTTACAAATCTCTACCTTGTGATTAAAGAATACAAGGAAAAGTGAAAGAAAAAATCTTCTTGAAAAGCAAAAACCAGTAAATGAAATTCTGCAGATTCCTTTTCTCTGAACGTTTGCAACTCTTGAGTGTATTCTCTTGAATTCTTTCGCACTCTCAAATGTCCTTTAGAGTTATATTTATAGACAAGAAGAGAAGCTTTGGGTCAGGATCTTTTGAAAGCTTCAAAGGCACGTTCTGCTCTTTTCTACATAAAGGGGGTCTGGAACAAAATAGTCGACTGAAGTAGCAAACCAGTTAGCTATTTTCATTAAACTCATATACCTGGTACTTTAATGAAAATAGTCGACTAAAGCAACAGGATTAGCAGACCAATTGAAGATTAATAAAAACAATAGATTATTATATTTCAATTAGCTAACTATATAAAGATAATCTAACATCTCCAGTAATGCTGAATAATCAAGAACCATTAATCACAGATCCAGCATATTCTTAAAACACCATCAAAGCCTTTTAAACATCATCAAATCTGAAATCATCAACAAACTCCCCCTATTTGATGATGTCAACCTACAAAACCTGTAAAAACACAAAGAGAAGAGATGGTAGATTATCTCCCCCTTTGACATTAGCAAATAGTAGATATAGGCAGTATAGAGCAATTATTAGCAACTTCTAAAGTGCAGATATTAGCAGAATGTAAGTATATGAGTAATATTACAGACCCAAATTGTTTTAATTGCAGAAATATAATACTGAGAATATTAAAAGATCATAAACAGATAAGATCAGTCATCATCTTCTTCATCCTCATCTTCCTCCTCATCATCATCATCAGCATTATCCTCTTCCATAGCAGCAGAGTTTTGTGTATAGGAGCCATCATAGCTTTCCACAGTAACTTGAAGTTCAGCAAGTTGTTGTTGGATAAGATTTATATCATAGTCTATGTTAGTAAAGCTGGCCACCATTGTCTCATGTGTATTGCGCTGCATGGAGGTAAGCACATTAAGTCTAGATATTAACATACGTTGAAATTCAGACACAGGTACTCCCTGATATGTAGGTGGTGCGGAATATGGAATCATTTGATAAGCTGAGTAGTCTTGCTGGTTCCCTGATGAGGTGCCATCATTAATGTTTGATATTGGAGCAGACGAGGAGGATCCAGCTTCAAAGGTCCAGTCATCATTGATCTTGGACAGGCCCATCTTACGGAGATAATAATTGTCAAACAGGTGCTTGTGATTGACAATGCGTGTGGTTTCTCCTTCTGTGGGGAAGTTGAAGTGGTCCAAAAACTTGGAAATAAGGATGGCATAAGGAAGCTTGTGATCATTGAGTCTCTTAGCTTTAAACATGTGACCTTTGATCACATATATCCAGTTAACCTTGATATTATTTTTCATGCAGTGGATCAAGGCAAGATCTTCCTCCATTAGTTTAGCATGATTACTCCCCCTGGGAATGAGCTCCCAAGCAAGAATGAATGCCAAAAGCCTTTCATCATGTTTCATCCTCCCAACGTTGTATTTGAGGATAACAGCTTCATCACAATTGCGCAGGCAAGACTTATAGACAACATCCTTATTAAAGTCTGGTACAGCCCTTGTATTTCCCTTGCTAATTTTGACTCCTTCATACTTCAGTCCAGCAACTCTTCTCCATAAGGAGTTGTCTATTCTGACTTCTCTTCCTCTCACTTGAGATACCAAAGCATTGTTTTCTGTCTTCAGGTTAGCATAAAATAATTTAACCAGATCAATATAGAAGTTACCTTCTAGTTCAACAAACTTTCGCAGTCCCTGTGTCTGAAGAGTGTTTCGCACAAAAATCAGATTTTCATTATTGAGCCAGTTAAACTTCAATATCTTGGGAGTGCGGATCAGCTTCCTCTGCATTTTTAATTCAACAGCTTCAACCATTTCATTTGGTTCTTCAGATTCAGATTCAGTCTCCTCATCAGAATCATTTTCTGCAGGAGGCACTAGTTGAGGAAGCCTCACACGAACTTTGTACCTCTTTGGGAATCTTCTCTCTGTTGGATTAGAAGGTTCAGCAGCTGATTTTGGAACAAGGATTGGTTGGGATGGAGACCCAGATGTGGAACCTCTGTTCCTGTTAGTTCTGGTTGATTGATGAACAGAAGCCTGTGTGGGTACACGGGTTCGTGATGACCTTCTTAGTCTTTGAAATGCAGTAGCAATTGGTGCATCAGAGTCATCACTTTCTACTAAGCAATACTCATTGTTTGACATTTTGGCTGAAGAAGAAATGAAAGAGTGCAGCAGTAATGAAATGCAAAAATGCAGTGAGAGATATGCACAGTAGTTATATCTGATATCCAGGAAGATTAGAACTATATAAAGAGATTAGATGCATGGTCACACGAAAATTGATCACTGAATATTTTGAATGTTGGAATAAATGGCTGAGTTTAAGAGGGGGGGTGAATTAAACTTTCAAAGATTTTCGAAACCCAATGCCCAATTATGAAAAACCAGATTCGAATTGAAGATTTAAACCAGTTTTTATAGGTTCTTGAAATGCTCTTAATCAATTGATCATATACCAAATTCAATTTCAATTCAAACTTCAATTACCGAATGGAAAGAGTTAAAGGGAAGAAGAACAACACAGCAGATTTATACTGGTTCACCTTTCAACAAAGGCTACATCCAGTTTCCTAAACAAACAAATTCAATCAATTTACTAAAAACCAGTTTTTACATGAACACTACATGCAAAACCGAAACCAGAAAGCTGCACCAAGTCTTGAACCCTACAAGACTTCTAAACACCTGTAAAACCCTATTACAAGATCTCTTAATCACCCTGATTAAGATACGAACACGCAGCTAACCAACACACACAAAAGATTGAATAAACCTGGAGTTCTTCAATGCAGAAACGAAAAACAGAGCATCAGCAAGAACGAAAAACAGAGCATGCACTTCTTGATTTGATTCGCACTCAATTGAATCTTGATCGTCTTGGAGTGATTAGCAAAATGTTTTAGAGTGTAATAGGAACGTTCTTGCCCAATGGATTCTTTAGAAAATGTTTCGTCACTTAGTTCTTTGGATTTCAAGATATATATAGAAAACTGTTAAAACTGATTCTGCAAGAAATAGTCGGTTGAAATCGTGTTTTAGCTCGGTTGTTTTCATTAAAACCAATTTTCCAGTGAGCACCTTTTTTCTGGAACTGGAAATCAGTCAGTTGAAATCTCGTTTTAACTAGCTATTCCAGAAAACTGAAATTCCTGAACAAAGCTAGCAGGATTTTAACTGGTTTAAATTTCGAAAACAGTTAGCTAAAATTTGCCAAATACAAAGCTTTGAAAAACGAAGAACAGATTAACTAGTTGAAATCAGATTTTTAACCAGTTAAAAATTAGTTAAACCTTTGAAATCATTTTAAAACCTTTTTAAAACATTTCAAAACATTTTAAACCCCAAGATTAAGTCCAAGATTAATTGAAATGCAACATACCACACAACCTAGGACCCTCTAAACATAAGACATAATCTTCATTCTTCAAGCACCATCATCTTCATCATTAAAGGTGGTTGGAGACATCAAATCCACTTGAAACCAAGTCTTCAAGTCCAACAAACTCCCCCTATTTGATGATGACAACCACTTGATGCATTCATTGTCTTTGAAGAATGTAAGAGTCCTGCACAAAACACGAAAGTACAGCAGAACAATAGGTGGTAAGGAAATATAGCAGTAGTTTAGAAAATACTGCAACACAATTTTACATAGCAGCAAATATCAGCAGATCATAGCAGATAGCAGAGCGCGCAGAAGCAAAAGTCTCCCCCTTTCACCAGATTCTCCCCCTTTCTCTTGTACTTGCGCTTCATGTGCTTTCAAATGCATTCAACAATTTCTCCCCCTTTGGAATCATCAAATAGCACCAGAAAAATAACATAGCATATGTAGTAAAATAAGATTGTCCAACATACATGGGCATTATAACCCAATTAGAAACAGCAGCAACAACTAACTAACAGCACATGAACAAAACAAAATTTAAAAGAAAAGGCAAGCAGCAGCAGCTTGAGCTCCAACAGCAGCAACAAGACAGACAATATGCAGTACAAGACCATATGACCAACAACAGCAATGACCGCATAGCAGAAACTTCAGCAGCAGAGATCAGTCATTATCTTCTCCACTATCATCACCAGGAGTAGCATAAGAACCCATATTTATTTGTGCAAGTTGGGCATGTAAATCTTCAATGCTTTGATCAATGCGCCCAAACCTATTCATCCAGTAGTTGTGATGATATTGTTGATGAGATTGGATCGAATCAAATCTTTGTAACACTGTTTGTTCAAACAATGAAAGTGGAGGACCACGGTCAACTGGAGGAACATAAGGTACAATATCTCCCATCATGGAGTATCCGTCTACACCAGGTTCAGAATTTCCAGTTTCATCAGTTGCAGCTCCAGCACCAGCAGAAGTTCCAGCAGCCTTTGGCCCTGCATTGACAGCTTCCTGTGCAGCAGTCCAAGCTCCATTGCTTTTGGTAAAGCAAAACTTAAAGAGAAAGCCATTGTCCAGCTGATGGGTTCGCCCTATGCTGATTTTCTGTTCACCTCTAATGTCCACACCAAAATACTCAAGGAATTTGGAAATTATCACAGCATATGGAAGACGATAATCAGGCAGCCTTTTGGACTTCATCATGTGATCTTTGATAATATGAATCCAGTTAATTCTCACAGATTTCATCAAACAAAAAATTAGAAGAAGATCACCTTCATTCAATGTAGCATGATTGCTTCCCCTTGGAGTGATTATCCATGTGATGATAAATGTAAGCACCCTTGCTGTCAAGGTAAGTCCACCAACCTGAAATCCACGAACAGATCCTTGAGGATTCCTCAAACACTCTTTGTATGTCTGCACCTTGTTAAAGTCTTCCAAGGAACCACACAAACCCCTGCTAACCATAATGCCGTCAGTTTTGAAGCCCCTACTCTTTTCCAAATAGAATTGTTTATGATCATTTCTGTTCCTTTCACTTTGGAAGTTAAAACAGATGCATCATGTTTGAGATTTGTGTAAAATACTTTCACCAAATCTGGGTATATGAACCCATTTAATTCCAGAAATTTCTGCAGATCCTGATGTTGAATCATGGCTATAATGTCGATCAGTCCTTCATCTTCCAACCACTAAAAGCCGAGCACTTTGGGTGAGTTTACTGACCTTCCTACTCGATATGGGATTGAAACTTCTCAATCCTCTCTTCATCACCTTCGAACCAAGCTTCTATAGACCCATGTCTATAAGTATGAGTTGCTGGAATTTCTGGTTCCTTATTTTGGGATGACCCAGCCTTTTTTGATCTCTTCCTTGGGTTGCTTGAAGATGCCATTTCAGAAAAGATAAAGTGCAGAGAGATAGAGTATAGAGAATGGATTATGCAGATTTTACACGGGCAAGCTGAATAACAATGAAGCAATGCACAACACATGTATTTAACATTTCAGATTTTCAAATTTTTAACAAATTAATGTTTTATTCAGTCAAAGAAGCAATTAAAATGCATTCAGTTGGAATATATGGGATAGAGAAATGTAGCAGGCACAGATTTGACCAAAGAATTCAGTTGGTTGAATGCAATACGTATTTGGAGAGAGAAACCAGCTAAAAACAAAGCAAAAGCACTACAAGACAAAACAACAGTCAAGATTCTTTTAAACCAGCTTTATTTACCATGTTTAAATGCACAATTCTCAATTAATCAACTTAAATGCACCAATTAAATGTGAATCAATGCAGTTTAACAGTAAATTCGTTCAAATTTTAACCTTTGCATGGTGACAGGCAATTTCAGTCAGTTGATTTATGAAAAATAGCTGATTAAAACAGATATCCTGATACTGATTTAATGCAGATAAATGATTTTAACTGACTGAATCGACAGATTAACTGACTAAAACAGAGACAGATATTACTGCACATCCACTGCAGCCCCAAATTATGCGAAACAACTGATTAAAAGCCCGAAACAACTAACTAAAATCCTGAATAACATTGCAGATTTCACTTATAACATACAATATGCAAATCTAACTGTAATCAATAAAAAATTATGCAGAATTAAGCATTCAAACACACAAACACAGCATGATTAACAGCAGAAATGAATCACATACATGAATTACATCACATTTGAAACATCAAGGACACCCAACTCATTTCTTAATTGGAAAAACCTATCTTTTGGGAGTGGTTTGGTAAATATATCAGCAAGTTGGTTATTAGAGTCAACAAATTCAATTATGCAATCACCTTTTTGAACATGATCCCTAATGAAATGGTGCCTTATTTCTATATGTTTCGTTCTAGAGTGCAAAATAGGATTTTTTGTTAAGTTGATAGCACTTGTATTGTCACACCTAATAGGAATGTGATCTAGTTTCAAACCATAATCAAAAAGCTGTTGTTTTAACCAAAGAGTTTGAGCACAACAGCTCCCAGCTGCAACATACTCAACTTCAGCAGTAGATAAAGCCACACTAGCTTGCTTTTTGCTATGCCATGATACTAGACTACTTCCTAGTAGATGACAAGTTCCACTAGTGCTTTTTCTATCAAGTTTACATCCAGCAAAGTCTGCATCCGAATAGCCCACTAGATTAAAAGAAGCACCTTTAGGATACCACAAACCAACATTAATAGTTCCTTTTAGATATTTCAAAATTCTTTTGGCAATTGCGAAATGTGATTCTTTGGGATTAGATTGAAACCTAGCACACATGCATACACTAAACATTATATCAGGTCTACTAGCAGTTAGATATAAAAGTGAACCTATCAAACCTCTATACTTAGTGGAATCAAAAGGTTTACCACTTTCATCCACATCAAGATAGCTGCTTGGTAGCCATGGGTGTGCTTGATTCTTTGCATTTGTCCATCTCATATTTCTTTAACAGCTCTTTGCAATATTTTGACTGATTGAGGAATGTTCCATGATCTAATTGCTTGACTTGTAAGCCTAAGAAGAAGTTTAGATCACCCATCATTGACATTTCAAACTCCCCCTGCATAGCTGCAACAAATTCTTCACAAAGCTTCTCATTAGTGGATCCAAAGATTATATCATCCACATACACATAAACTTGCACCAGTATAATGCTGTCCACAGACTTTCTAATGAACAAAGTTTTATCAACTTGGCCCCTTTCAAAGTTTTGAGAGATAAGAAAGTTACTCAACCTTTCATACCATTGTCTTGGAGCTTGCTTGAGTCCATAAAGAGCCTTTTTGAGCTTATATACATGGTTAGGCAATTTGTGATCAACAAATCCAGATGGTTGTGAAACATAGATTTCTTCATTTATATATCCATTCAAAAATGCACTTTTCACATCCATTTGATGCAGTTTGAATCCAATCATGCATGAGAAAGCAAGTAATAACCTAACAACTTCTAACCTAGCAACAGGAGCATATGTTTCCTCATAATCTATTCCTTCCTCTTGGTTATACCCTTTAGCTACAAGCCTAGCCTTGTTTCTAGTTATTACTCCTTGATCATTCATTTTATTTTTAAACACCCACTTTGTGCCAATTATATTCATGTTAGGTGTGCAAGGGACTAGTTCCCAAACCTCATTCCTTTTAAATTGGTTCAGTTCATCTTGCATTGCCAAAATCCAGTTTTCATCCAATAAAGCATCATCAACACATTTAGGTTCAACTTGGGAAACAAATGCAGCAGTTAAACATGTATCATGCATAGACCTTCTTGTAGAAACACCTCTTTGAACATCTCCTATCACATTTCCAATGGACAGATTGCGAGGCACCCTCCATTCTTTAGGTAGATCATTTTCTGCAGAATTTAATTACGGTGCCAGGATTTCGGTCGAGTTCTTTTTGATTTTCACCGGCTAAAATACCACCTGCAGCAGCTTTTTCGGTTTCTACATGTCCGAGTTGATACACCTTCAATTAAGTTCTCTTCACCTGCACTGCACCACTCACTTTGCACCTTCATTTTGCACATTAGTCTCATCAAAAACAACATGTATTGATTCCTCAATGATAGCTAATCTCTTGTTGAAGATCCTATATGCTTTGCTATGTAAAGAATAGCCTAAAAACAATGCATCATCGACTTTAGCATCAAATTTGCCAAGTTTTTCTTTGCCATTATTTAAAACAAAACACTTGCAGCCAAACACTCTAAGATGTGCTATGTTGGGTTTTCTCCCTTTGTACAATTCATAAGGGGTTTTCTTCAAAATAGGTCTTATCAAAACCCTATTTATTATGTAACATGCAGTATTTACTGCATCCGCCCAAAAATATTTAGGGATGTTTGATTCATTAAGCATTGTCCTAGCTAGTTCCTCAAGTGATCTATTTTTCCTCTCAACAACACCATTTTGTTGAGGAGTCCTAGGTGCTGAAAAGTTATGCTTAATCCCATATTTTTCACAAAAATGATTGAACTTTTCATTTTCAAATTCCCCTCCATGATCACTTCTAAGAGCACTTATGCTGCAGCTGTTTTCATTTTGTAAAACCTTGGCAAGTTTCTTAAAAGCATGAAATGCATCACTTTTATTTTTCAAAAACAAAGTCCAAGTAAACCTAGAATAGTCATCAACAATAACCAAAGCATAATAGTTTCCACCAATACTCATTGTTCTAGATGGACCAAACAAATCCAAATGCAGCGAGTTCCAAAGGTTTTGTTGTTGACACATAATTTTTCAGATTAAAAGAAACTTTGGTTTGTTTACCCTTTTGGCATGCATGACAGATTTTATCTTTCTCAAATTTCAGTTTAGGTAACCCTAAAACAAGTTCTTTTGAAAACAGTTTTTCCAAATGGTTCATGTTAATATGTGCAGCTCTCCTATGCCAAAGCCATGAACTATCTTCCTTAGACATGAGACATGTAAAATTAGTTGCACACATATGATCAAGATCAAGCATATAAATGTTTTCAATTCTCTTGCCTAACATGCAGATTTTATCAGAATTTTTCTCAAAGATCTTGCAATGATTTGATTCAAAAGTGATTCTAAAACCTTTATCACATAGCTGGCTAATACTAAGAAGATTATGCTTCAAACCTTCAACATATAACACGTTTTCAATGAGGATTGAAGAAATGTTACCAACATCACCACTTCCAAGGATTTTCCCTTTATTATTATCTCCATATGTGACAAAACCTCCATTTTTCAAGGTGAGTTTGACAAACTTCCTTTTGTCACCACACATGTGCCTTGAACGACCACTTGTCTAGATACCACAATGATTCCTTGGCCTTCAAGAACACCTGCAAAACACAATCAATGGAGAGAATTTGGTACCCACATCAATTTGGGTCCAACAAAGTTAATAACCTTTCTACCACATTTTGGCTTCCAAATAAATTGACCACTAGGAACACCAAATTTTCTGATTTTGCATGATTTTGAAGTATGTCCCTTGTTCATACAATAGAAGCAAGTAATGGATGAAGTGCTGGACGGTTTTCTATGTGAAAAGAAATTTCTATAAGCCTTTTGTTTCTTTTGAAAACCATTTTTAAATCCAAGTCCAGACTTTATTCGTTACACAATTTTTAAATTCTAAAAGAGTATCCAAGTTGGCTCTTCCCATGGTGAATTTAGCTAGAGATTTGTTCAAATACTCAATTTGATTTTCTAAAGTTCTGCGGTTTGTGCAGATTTTTCCAACATATTCATCATTGCAACTTGAAACCTTGTAAATCATTTCCAGATTTTCAAAATCAGTTTTTGAATTTTCCAGCTCTTTCTCTAGCTCTTTCACCTTGTTCTCTAGCCAATTGTTCATACCTTTAAGCCTATTGTTTGAACAAGCAACCTTATTAGCCTCTTCATGCAATTCCAGAAAATTTTGCAGCAGCTGATCATAAGGAAGACCATTTTGAGTAGTGGAGGAACTTACACTACTTGCTGTATCACAATTAGCCATAAGACAAAGATTGGCTCTTTCATCATCACTTGAAGAATCACTAGAGGAGATATCATTCTCATCCCATGCTATGTAAGCCTTCTTGGTTTTGAATAATCTTTCATGCTTCTTTTCTCCATTTCTCTTTTTTTTTGTGAGTATGGACATTCAGCCTTAATATGTCCCCTGTTTTCCACAACCAAAACAAGTAAAGTTAGAAGAAGCTAAATCAGATTTTTATTATACCTCTTGTTCTTGTAGTCTTTGTTCTTGTATTTCAAGAACTTGTTGAACTTTCTAACTAAGAGGTTCAGATTTTCTGCATCACTTCCTCCATGTCCTTCATCCTCACTATTCTCCTCTTTGTGAACCAAAGTCTTCAAGGCAAGCCCTTTCTTTTTCTTGTCATTGTCTTCTTGTTCAGCAAGTCTATTCAACTCAAGCTCATGTTCCCTTAGCTTTCCAAAAAGTGCAGCAACACTCATTGTTGACAAGTCCTTGGATTCAGAAATTGTTGTAACTTTGGGTTGCCAACTTCGATCCAAACATTTCAGCACTTTGATGTTCAGCTCTTCTTTCTCAAACACTTTTTCAAGGCCGATCAGATGGTTTATAATGTGTGTAAAACTCTTTTGCACATCTGAAACAGTTTCTCCTGGAAGCATTATGAACATCTCATATTCTTGGATTAAAGTATGCTTTCTAGCTCTTTTAACATCAGTTGTTCCTTCATGAGTAACCTCCAACACTTCCCACATCTCTTTAGCATTGGAACACTTTGTGAAACACGAAAGAATTCATCAAGATTAAGTGCGGATGTAATGATGTTCTTTGCTTTACAATCATATTGCACTTTCTTTTGTTCATCGACATTTAAACTTTCCCATGGTTTCTCTTCTTTAGGGATATACGGTCCATTGACTATAGCATTCCAAATCCCTATATCAATTGATTCAATGAAAATCTTCATTCTCACTTTCCAAAATGGATAGTTTACCCCAGAAAACATAGGTGGCCTGTTTATAGAAGCACCCTCTGCAAAAGGCAATTTTCCTTCAGCCATGTTTGAAATTTTTCAGAAAACTTGAATATTTTTCAAGAACCAGCTCTTGATACCAATTGTTGGAATAAATGGCTGAGTTTAAGAGGGGGAGTGAATTAAACTTTCAAAGATTTTTGAAACCCAATGCCCAATTATGAAAAACCAGATTCGAATTGAAGATTTAAACCAGTTTTTATAGGTTCTTGAAATGCTCTTAATCAATTGATCATATACCAAATTCAATTTCAATTCAAACTTCAATTACCGAATGGAAAGAGTTAAAGGGAAGAAGAACAACACAGCAGATTTATACTGGTTCACCTTTCAACAAAGGCTACATCCAGTTTCCTAAACAAACAAATTCAATCAATTTACCAAAAACCAGTTTTTATATGAACACTACATGCAAAACGGAAACCAGAAAGCTGCACCAAGTCTTGAACCCTACAAGACTTCTAAACACCTGTAAAACCCTATTACAAGATCTCTTAATCACCCCGATTAAGATACGAACACGCAGACTAACCAACACACACAAAAGATTGAATAAACACTGGAGTTCTTCAATGCGAAACGAAAAACAGAGCATCAGCAAGAACGAAAAACAGAGCATGCACTTCTTGATTTGATTCGCACTCAATTGAATCTTGATCGTCTTTGAGTGATTAGCAAAATGTTTTAGAGTGTAATAGGAACGTTCTTGCCCAATGGGTTCTTTAGAAAATGTTTCGTCACTTAGTTCTTTGAATTTCAAGATATATATAGAAAACTGTTAAAACTGATTCTGCAGGAAATAGTCGGTTGAAATCGTGTTTTAGCCTGTTGTTTTCATTAAAACCAATTTTCCAGTGAGCACCTTTTTTCTGGAACTGGAAATCAGTCAGTTGAAATCTCGTTTTAACTAGCTATTCCAGAAAATTGAAATTCCTGAACAAAGCTACCAGGATTTTAACTGGTTTAAATTTCGAAAACAGTTAGCTAAAATTTCCCAAATACAAAGCTTTGAAAAACGAAGAACAGATTAACTAGTTGAAATCAGATTTTTAACCAGTTAAAAATCAGTTAAACCTTTGAAATCCTTTTAAAACCTTTTTAAAACATTTCAAAACATTTTAAACCCCAAGACTAAGTCCAAGATTAATTGAAATGCAACATACCACACAACCTAGGACCCTCTAAACATAAGACATAATCTTCATTCTTCAAGCACCATCATCTTCATCATTAAAGGTGGTTGGAGACATCAAATCCACTTGAAACCAAGTCTTCAAGTCCAACATTGAACAGATCTTTACACAATCACAGATATTCAGTTTTAGAGAGTGTAGAGAGAATATGTTGAGAAATGGAAATTCAGTTTTCCAAACCCAATAAATTAAGCTCACATGCACCCAAAACTGTACAAGTTTGAATGACAGATCACCCTATGTACGAATTGGTTATTTACTGACTAAGTTTGAACAGATTTTGAAGAATATTTGACTGATATCTTGAAATCCAATTGAATTTAATTGCATTTAATGAAATTAATCAGTTAGTCAAAGCAATTAATAGGCTATTCAGATAGAATTAACACCAGTAGGTACATTTAATGAAATACGTCTGTTATTTCATGGAAATAAGCAAGCTATTATATGCAACAGTAAAGCAATTATGTCAGTTAAGTGAAATAAGTCGACTGTTACACAAAATTAACACACTAAAATCTGCAGCAATATAAAATCATTGTCAGTTAAATGAAATACGTCAGCTATTTCATAGAGTTAACAAACTATTTAACCCTGCAGAAGAAATTTTAAGAAAGATGTTTGATGTTTAGGATTCCCAATTCATTTCTAAGTTTGAAAAACATATCACGACCAAGAGGTTTAGTGAAAATATCAGCTAACTGATCATTAGTAGATATGAATTCAATCCTACAATCTTTCTTTTCTATATGATCTCTTATAAAGTAGTGCCTTATTTCAATATGCTTAGTTCTAGAGTGCTGAATGGGGTTCTTGGTTAAATTGATAGCACTGGTATTGTCACACAGGATGGGAATATCAGAAAAATGCAAATTAAAATCACTTAGCTGTTGTTTTAACCATAGAATCTGTGCAGTACAACTACCAGCAGCTATATATTCAGCTTCTGCTGTGGAAAGTGCTACACATGCTTGTTTCTTGCTGGTCCAAGAAATCAAACAGTTCCCAAACAAGTGGCATGTTCCACTTGTGCTTTTCCTGTCTAATTTGCAACTTGCAAATCAGAATCAGTATAGCCAACTAAATTTAATTCATTCCCATTAGAATACCACAATCCAACATTCATTGTTCCTTTAAGATACTTCAAAATTCATTTTGCAGCAGTGAGATGTGATTCCTTTGGGTTGGCTTGAAATCTTGCACATAGACATACAGCAAACATTATGTCAAGTCTGCTAGCAGTGATGTATAGCAAAGAGACAATCAAACCTCTATACATAGTTGCATCAACTGATTTTCCTGATTCATCCAAGTCAAGATAACAACTTGAGGACATTGGAGTAGATGCATCTTTGCAGCTTTCCATGTTGAACTTCTTCAATACTTCATTGCAGTACTTTGATTGATTTATAAAAGTTCCTTTTTGCATCTGTTTAACCTGCAAACCTAGGAAGAAATTTAATTCTCCCATCATAGACATCTTAAATTCACCTTGCATGGATTCTGCAAACTCTTGGCAAAGAGAGGGATTAGATGATCCAAAAATGATATCATCAACATAAATTTGCACAAGTATGAGATCATTAACAACTTTCTTAGTTAAAAGAGTTTTATCAACAACTCCTCTTTTAAAACCTTGTGATATGAGGAAAGTTGTAAGTCTTTCATACCACTGCCTAGGTGCCTGTTTAAGACCATACGAAGCCTTTTTGAGTTTGTAAACATGATTAGGAAACTTAGGATCAACAAAGCCAGGTGGCTGTTCAACATACACATCCTCATTTATAAAGCCATTTAGAAAAGCACTTTTAACATCCATTTGATAGAGTTTAAAGTTTTTGAGACATGCAAATGCAAGCAACAATCTAATGGCTTCTAACCTAGCAACTTGTGCATAAGTCTCATCATAATCAATGCCTTCTTCCTAATTATATCCTTTGGCTACAAGTCTAGCTTTGTTTTTGGTTATTATACCATTTTCATCAAGTTTGTTTTTAAAAACCCATTTTGTTCCTATAACATTCATTTCATTGTTCCTAGGTACTAGATGCCATACATTATTTCTAACAAACTGATTTAACTCTTCAAGCATAACAGTAATCAATTATTATCAAGCAATGCATCACGTATATTTTTTGGTTCTATTTGTGAAACAAATGCCATGTGATTACAGAAATCATGTAGAGAGTTTCGAGTTGTTACTCCCTTTTCAACATTTCCAATGATGTTATCCAGAGATAATCCTTTTTGAGTCCTCCAGGATTTAGATAAGGTATTGTCTGCTGTAGAGTAGTCCACTGATCCAGAGTTATAGTCGACTGGTTCATCCTGTCTGTCAGCATCAGTAGATTTTTCTGCAT
This sequence comes from Lablab purpureus, assembly GCA_030347555.1. Classification (NCBI taxonomy): domain Eukaryota; kingdom Viridiplantae; phylum Streptophyta; class Magnoliopsida; order Fabales; family Fabaceae; genus Lablab; species Lablab purpureus. The sequence goes on from CM059263.1 coordinate 26,975,339, forward strand.
AATCTTCATTCTTTTCTGATTTCTCAGACTTTTCATCATCTGAACCTGCAAGGGAATTACCTTTTCTCTCTTTTTGACATAAGAGCTCATCAAATACAACATGAATAGATTCTTCTACAGTTAAGTTCTTTTTGTTAAAAACACGATAGGCTTTGTTATTCATAGAATAACCTAGGAATATACCATCATCAGCTTTTTCATCAAACTTTCCTAATGATGCTTTTCCATTGTTTAGTATAAAACACCTGCAACCAAAGACTTTGAAATATGCAATACTAGGAGTTCTTCCATTTAAGAGTTCATAAGGAGTTTTGTCAAGAATTGGTCTAAGCAATACTCTATTTAGTACATAACAAGCTGTAGAAACTGCATCAGCCCAAAAGTATTTTGGAAGTTTGGATTCACTCAGCATGGTTCTTGAACATTCTTGAAGTGTTCTATTCTTTCTTTCAACAACTCCATTTTGTTGTGGAGTTCTAGGAGCAGAAAAGTTGTGAGAAATGCCATGTTTAGAACAAAACTTTTCAAAATGCATGTTTTGAAATTCAGTTCCATGATCACTTCTTAAAGAAACAATGTTAAGATCTTTTTCATTTGAAATGATCTTTGCAAATTTCTTGAATGCATGGAATGTCTCATCTTTTGAAGA